>OY998179.1:113612531-114896743 GCA_963921935.1 Galeruca laticollis | reverse complement strand
GACTGTCACTTAAAATGTTTATGGGCATATATTAAATCTAGCTGTGCACGATTTGTTCAAGACTTTAAAATTAGAGAGTACGACTACAGCGTGTAACTCACCTTTTAATATGGTTCGCTTTCTAGGTTTCCCTTTTAAATATTTAAATTTATTGCTAATGTGTATATCAACCTTATCAAAGTTGTCCCTCTCCGTTTTAAGTGCAATCACAGAGTCTTCAACTATGTTTAGATCGTCATCAATTTCTTGTTTAATAAGATGCTTGCTATTCATATTTACATATTCAAAAGTTGCCTTAGTCACTTCGTCACTCACTTCTTGTTTAAAATTACCGTGGATATCGATTTCTTCCTTAACGACTTTTTGCTCCATATCCATTCTGACTGGATTATATCAAATTATTCATAGATAAGTAAACTTTATAAATTATTTGACAAAGCTAATAAAATAAAAATGAAGGACAACGAGTAAATAAATTCTTCCATTTTCCATTGCCTGGTTACTTGTGAAAAAAGTCAAATTAGGCTCCACATAGACAAATTAATATGTTTATTTCTCTATGAGGTTATATTTTATAAAGTAATTAATTAGTTTTAGTAGAGATAATTTATAGTCCTAGGACTAGGAAAGAGAGGGGGCGCGTAATTCTCTATGCAAACTGTGTAGTCAGTTTGAATACCTATTTTAAAACCGACGCCATTTTTTGGTGGGCAACGTTATAGGAAACACCAGAGAGTTTTTTGCGATTATTGAGCGATTAAAGTAATTTTAAAGTGGACTTTTGATTTTGTTATGATGGTTAATTGTTGTGCGTACCAGTGTAAGAGTTCTAGCAGAAAGAAAGAACCTGAAATTTCGTTTCATAGGTAAGTTATCTCTAACTTATTTTTTTGGTAGCTACTTTTTTCTTTATATCTTAAAAAATAAGCTTTTAATCATAAAACCCCACTAGTGAGTTAAAACGTATTTCATAATAAATTCAATTATGTTAGTAGAAAAGACATTACGAAACTTTTTTATTGAAAATTAACGAATTTATTGTTCAGTTTCTCGGAATTCTTAACCCCAAAAGATCATAATTACTAATGCCTACAATTTTGATATAAGTTAAATAAATCAATATAGTTTTATTTTTAAATTTCCCATGTATAAAGATTAATTTATAAAATAAAAATTTTAGTCCTTTAGAACTATAAGACTTGGTGGGCATTGGTATCACAATAGTTGACAGCGTTACGAGTCCCCTCTCTTTCCTAGTCTAAGGTCCAACAACTATACACTACACAGGATAGCTTAGTTTGCCTAGCGCTGTGACGTCACCATTGACACTGTACAGAATACAGGCTTATGAGCTATACTGCATTTTTAATAATTTTTATATAAAATGAATTCAAAGCAAAATTTAGGCCTAATAGATTTAAATATATTATTTTTACATTGAAAAGAAGTATAATAAATAATAAATTTAGAGCTTGAAACGGAAATAAATACACATACTACCTAGTTTAATTTTACCAAATGCTCTAAAGCGGAGTATATATAAACTGTGGCATAAATGGCACATTTGGTGCCTTTTCAGAAAGATTATTTATTTAGTAGAGTTGTTACTGAAAGAACGGAACATGTTCCTCGGAGCTCGTTAATGCAAACTGTTCCATGAACTTGTTCTTTAAACTGAACTGTTCCACAGAACACTGACCCCAACAGTTCCATCGGAGAACGACACGACATCGCGATCTGCTCCTGCTAAGTTGTTATCGAACGTAGGTCTCTTTGAATTTGAAGTAGGAAAAAGGTAAATATGTGTGATCTTATATCTGCAGATTTTAAATTAACGATTTAATGATTGGGTACTTCAAAAGGTATTTAGAAAATAAATTTCAGATTCAAAATAAGTAAAAACTTTTACGTTTGTAAATTAAAAATTTAACACTTAAATATATTAAGGAAGACAACACAAGAACATTCATAGAACGATCAAATATTGCTATCCAAAGAGCATGCTTTCTTCGAAAATATAGAAAAAATCGTGATAGTGTATTTTCAAGACAAATTATATTTTTAGATGAAACATGGGTATATGCCAAAGGAACCAAATTAACTTCTTGGCAGGACAGTAAGATTAAAAGTGTACGTAAACCAGGAGGTTATGATGGTAAACATTCTATAATTGTTCACGCTGGTTCATTCAAAGGATTTGTCGTAGATGCCAGTTTATTGTTTTCCTCTAAATCATCGTCGTCAGATTACCACGGTGAAATATTTACAAAGTGGGCTGCGACACAGTTAATTCCGAATTTAGAAGAACCATCGTTAATTGTAATGGACAATGCCCCTTATCATAGTATACTAGCAGAAAAGCAACCTTCAACTTTGTCAAAAAAATATGAAATTATCACTTGGTTAAAAGCCAACAATGTTGCTTTTATTGAAAACCTCTCAAAACCTGAACTATTACAAATTGCTAAAATGAACCGGAAAGAAAATGTATATGCTCTTGATGAATTGTTTCGAAAACATGGTCATTAAGTCTTAAGTCTACCGCTCTACGCAGGGCCGGATTAAGATTTACAAGGCCCGGGGCTAAAATAATGACGGGGCCCACTTAATATCAATACGTTATACTCCGTTTTAAAAAGGCATGGAGTAATAAATCACTCATTTTGGCCCGAACCATAGGCGTAAATTATATTTCGTCACTTCGAAAAATACTTTTTAAAAACAAAAAAATTACTATTTAAGACATTTATTCTATGAAGGTTACAAACAATCTCCGTGTTTTTCACATCATTATTCATTTATATAAGTTTTTGAAGAAATACAACGTAAGCTATAATATTATATATGAGTCAGCCGTTGTCGTATCTTAACTCCTCCGGCCAAAGAGAAAACTATGGGGTTTCTCCAGAGTTTGAGATGCCAGGAAAGTTTTTGAAATCCCTTTTTCCTTGTTTCTTCTCATTTTTCTTCTTAATCTTCTTCTGTTTTCTTTTGTAAATTTTGAAGGCTACTAGGATTATGCTTAAAAAGAATAATATATAATAATATTGTGTAAAAACTAATCTTTTTGAAATGAACAGGAGCCAAGTCCAATCTTGCTAATTTCGATTTGTCTTCTTGGAGTATGTTCTGAATGTTACTTAATTCATCTAAATTCACTGAGTCTATTTGCACTTTATTTAAATGAAAAGAGTCTGTTTTAAAGTCTTCGTTCGAAAATTGCAATTTAGGAAGTTCTACACTTTTATATTTTGGTATATTACTTGAAAAAGCTTTTAATGTGAAATTGTTTATTGAGACTACGCACTGGTTATTTAATTCAATTATAAAACTACCGTTTAGTGGAATGTTATTCATGTTTTTACCACATTTTTGGATGGCCACTGTGTTAAATGGAGATATTACGATCCACTGGTTGTCTTCTATCTTCTGAACTTTTACATTATTGATAATCACTGGAATTTGTTTACATAATAAATCTCTTGACTGAGAGTACTTAAGTAGTTGTACTTCGCAAGGAGTGTGTTGAGTAATTGGTAACCTTTGGAGATCACTACACAGGAAATCTTCTTGAGATATTTCTTTGCAGCTTTCTTCTGAGAAGGTGTAATGTTGATCGTTTAAAAGGATAAATTTGGATCGTGGTATAATCGTTTTAAAGGATTGTTTTGATGGTGTAGGTAAAGAATAGAGATGATAGTAATTATATTCTGAATTTTCGACAATTGGAATTTCTAGTATGAAAATTATATTGTTACCTTTACTATAGCTTTTGATTTCAATTATTTTCTCAAGCAATAAAATGTTTTGCAAAGACAATTTGATTGGAAATTTGTTATTTTTGTCTATGTTTTTACTGACTTCTAATATTTCAGAAAACAGATCGTTAGGATCAACTATTGAATTGTGAAAAGTATTAAGTTTGGCAAAACTGATTGCCGTTTCAATTTTTTCAAGTATATCATATGTTATTTGAAAACTTATAGAAAATTGTGAAACAAGTTGTTCTATTGCAAAATAGTGATAAGTTTCTACTTTATCTATATTCAAGTGTGTAATTATTTTTTGTAAATTATTGATACGTGAATTTAATATTAATTGGTTATGAGCTAATATTTTGGTATTATTCTCAAAGTTGTTGATAGACGATTGGAGTAAAGTTATTTGATCGTGAATAAGAGATTTCTACTTGTTTTGACTGTTAGATAAATATGTAATGGCTTCGTCATAACGCTTTGCATCATTTTGATCTAAATTTCCGGTTATAAATTTTATTGCAGATCCTAATCCGTCAAATAATGATCTCTTTGATTTTGTGTTCCAAAATGGATTTAACTGGTTCAATTGAAGAGTAATCTTTTGTTCAATTAACTTGATCAGGTGATAAGAATTTTGAAAATGTTTATTAAAATTATAAATTTCAGGCGATTTCAATAAAGAGTTATAGAGATTATTATATTGTTCCTTTAAAGCAAGAAATTCTTTGTTAATGTTTGTAATATCAAATATATGTATAAACGTCCAATAGTTTATTTTAATTTGTGCTGTTCCTAAATGAAGAGGAAAAAGACTGGGATTATCATTTAGGTTATGGTACTGGGGTGTGTCTGGTTCTGCGTTGGCGATCCAGAGGAAGAATCTGTAATAGGAGGTTTCCTTAATTCTTTAATATGTACTATTGGTTTGTCTATTATTTGTTTCTTATGTTTTAATGATTTTCTGGAAATTTCTACTTTATTTCTATCTAATATTTTTGTTATATTATAAGGTCCTAAAAATCTTTTACTTTTTTTATTTCGATTTTTGGGGTTTCGTTTGAATACAGTTTGACCTATTTTAAATTGTATGTTTGTGTCACCTTGTATATTTGTTTTCTCTATAATTTTTTGTTTATTTTTATTCATATTTTCTCGAACATCTTCATAAATATGTTCTAATTTTTCTTTATGGTTATTAACGTAATCTGTATAAAATGAATGAGTCATAAAAATTTCGTTAGGGTTTCTAGAATGTGTATGTCCAAAGGTAAGTTCAAAAGGTGTGAAATTCGTGGCACTGTGTATTGAATTATTGTAGGCAATAATAGCATAGTCCATTAAGTCATTTTCATTGGGATAAATTTCTCTTAAAATTCTTAAATGCTCTATTAAGGTGGAATGTAATCTTTCAACTATTGAATTTGACTCGTGATGACCAGGAGTTGTGAAGTGAACTTTTATTTTATGTAATGCCAGGAGATTTTTAACTGTTTCATTGTTAAATTCTGTTAAATTCTGTACCTGTTATTGATTGGGGAATTCCAAAAGAAACAAAATATTTTATAAGTGCTTTGCTTATAACAACTGCAGATTTGCCTGAAATGAATATTGCTTGTGCAAATTTTGTGAATGCGTCAATTAATGTTAAATAACTTTTTCCGTCAAAAACGAAAACATCTATGTGAACAATTTGGAATGGTCTAGAAGCTGTTTCTGTCAACATGAGAGGAACATAAGGATTATGTCTTGAATATTTATTTTTTTGACAAATGGTACAATTATTAATGTAGTCTGTGACTGTATTTTTCATATTTTTCCAATAATAAAGTTTACGTAGTTGTTCTAAAGTTTCATGGATTCCTCGATGGTTATTTTTACCTTCATGGTAGTTTTTTAACAAAAGAATTTGTTCTTCCTGATCTTTTACAGTATTAAGTAATTTAGTACATTTAATTAACTTCAGTCCGTTCGCAGAAAAATGTTTTAGATAAACATTATTAAAATCACGATATAAATTATCGTTATGAAAGTACATATAAAATGTATTATTTAAATCTGTATATTCAGCTATAAAACAGAAAATGAATTTTTCGTTATTTATCTCGGGAATTTTAATTTTCATTATTTTTTGATTTTCATATGTTTCATGAGAAACATCTGTTTTTGAATATATATTTGGATAAACAAGAACTTGATGTACTTTATTATTCATCATTTCGTCTAAAATGGGTATACCGTTACTGTTGTTATCTTTTGCTGAATGGTTTGTTATATTGTCAGAGTCGTCTGAGTCAGGTTTTGTCCAGAAGGGTTCAGGAGTGTTTAAATCATTACGATCATTATTTTCTTGTAGTGTTGGGGGTTGTATTTGTACGTCAGATATAATGTTAACTTTTGATTGATTAGTGTTACTTGTAGAAGGTTGTGGATCTATGGGAATATTTTCAGCAAACTGCTGTAAGAAATCTAGAATATCGTCTTGGGAATCTCCGGGGTTATTGACTATTGATTCTGTTTCTAATGCATTGATAGGAATTCGAGATAAGCAATCGGCATTGGAATTTAATTTTCCCTTTTTATAGAAGATTTTATAATCATATTCTTCCAACTTTAAACGCCATCGGACTAATTTGGAATTTGGTTCTTTAAGACTAAATAACCAAGAAAGAGGTTTGTGATCTGTGTAAATATGAAATTGTCTGCCGTATAAATAAGGCCTGAAATGTTTACATGCCCACACAATGGCAAGCAATTCTTTTTCTATAACCGAATAGTTAATTTCAGATTGATTTAGAGTTCTAGAAGCATATGCTATGGGTTTGTCATTGGGTACGTTTCCTTGGGATAAAACTGCACCTATTGCATATTTACTAGCATCGGTTGTGAGAATAAAAGTTTTTGAAAAATCAGGATATTGCAAAATGGGATCATTGGTTAATATCTCCTTACAAGTTTGGAATGAATTAAGAAATTCTTCGTTATGAATAATTTTTGAACCTTTTTTCAAACATTTGGTCATGGGTTTTGTTATTTTAGCAAAGTCTGCTATGAAACGTCGGTAGTAACCTAAGAGACCTAAGAAGCTTTTAATTTCTGTTTAACTTTTGGGAACTGGATAATTTTTAATGATTGAAATTTTGTCTGGGTTAGGCTTTACGCCGTTGGGTGTGATTATATGTCCTAAATACATAATTGTTTTCTTTAAAAATTCAGATTTATCGAGTTGAACTTTTAGATTGTGTTGTCTAAGTCTTTCAAAAACAGATTTTAATTTTTCTAAGTGTTCCTGAAGGGATGTACTATATATTAAGATATCGTCTAAATAAACTATGCACGTTTCGTCAGTCAAACCACGCAATACATTGTCCATTACGTTTTGGAAAGTGGATGGACCATTTTTAAGTCCGAAACTCATACGTTTGAAATGAAAATGTCCCTGGGGAGTACTGAAAGCTGTCTTGTCAATGTCTTGAGGATCTATTTCAATTTGGCGAAAACCACTTGCGAGATCAAGTGTTGTGAAGTAATTTGCTCTACCTAGTCTGTCTAGTATTTCGTGTATTCTAGGAATTGGGTATCGATTTTGAACTGTTTTCTCATTTAATTTTCTATAATCAATAACTAAACGCCATTTCTTTTTGCCTGATGCATCTAATTTCTTGGGAACAATCCAGATTGGCGAGGAAAATGCAGATGTAGATGTACAATAATACCTTCGTCTAACATTTTTGTAATTTGTCTATTAACTTCTTCCCTATGTATTTCGGGAAGCCTGTAAGATTTTGTATAAATAGGGCTATCATCAGTCAAAGTGATTTTATGTTTTATTTGATTGGTAAAACTTAATGGTATTCCGTCACAATAAAATATGTCTCTATAATTAAAACACAAATTTCTAATGGCTTGTTTTTCTTCTTTATTGCAGTGATCAAGTCTAAGATTTTTTAAGTTTTCTTTAAGCTTATTTTGTTGAATAGTTGTTAATTCTGAATCAGATTCACATTCCATGTTTTCAAGAAAATTTACTTCTAGTAAGTTTAAAATTTCAATTTCGAAAGGTTCTTTTATATCTAATTTTACTGGATTTTCGTTACTATTTATGATGGTTGTAATTGCAAAATTATTATGAATTAATGCGTTAGGCATTTCTAAACCTTTTCCTAAGTTTTCGTATTCGAGTATACCTATGCCATTTGTTTCAGTTACAGGGATTTTAACAACTTGTTGGCAACGGCCAGGAATGATAATCGAATAATTATTTTTTTGTACCTTACTATCATTATTTACATTTGAATCAAAAATTAAAGGAATAATTGCTGTGGGTGTTTCAATTTGTTTTTGGTGAACATTTATATTTGCGTTTAATTGTTTTAATAAATCGACGCCAATGATACCATCAAATTTGTCGCTAAATTTGAATAAATAAAATTTATGAGATTCATTTAAGTTAAAAGTTTTAAATAATGGAATATGAGCTATTTCATTATGATACGAAATTCCGTGTGCTGTTTGTATATTAAATGGCTCTTCAAAAATGCAATGTTTATAAAATTTGTAACCTAAATCGGGATTTATCATAGACTTAGAACTGCCGGTGTCGACTAGGAAGTTTGCATTTATTTCTTGAATTTTGATATAAGGTAAATTTGCTTTTAAAGCGTTTACTAATATTACGTCTGGTTGTGTGGATATGGGATGTGAGTAAAATCCTGAGTTGCATTTTGAGGATTGTTACATGAGAAAATATCCTGGTTGTCTGTGACATCATTGTTAACATGTGTAGAGAGATAATTATTATAATCGTAAGAATATTGAGTTTCAAGTTCAGATAAATATGGGTCAATGTTTTCTAGAGATTCTGTTGGGAACTCATTTTGATATTCAAATAAATTTCCAGTTTGATTATTATTTAATTGTTGATTTTGATTTGGATCACTAATGGTTTGATTATAAAGTTCGTTAGAAATATATTTTTGTTGTTTAGGCTGGAATCTTGTATTGCCAGAAGATGTGTCCATGGGTTCTGGTTTATAGTTTTGGGAATTATTAGGTGAATTAAATTGTCTTGAATTATTTTGAGAAACTGGTTGATGATTTTGATTCTGGAATATTGTTGGACGATTTTGGTTTTGAAAAATGGGGTGATGATTTTGGTTTTGAAAAGTTGGGCGATTGTTTTGGTTTTGAAAAATTTGAGAACGCTGGGCTGAAAAATTGTTATTGGGACGCCAATTATAAGAATTGTTATTTGGTTGGAAATTTGGTCTGAACTGTGATGAATTCATAAGAGGTGTTGAGTTTTGTCGAAAAACTGTGGGAAATGATTGATTATTTCCGAAATTTGATGAAAAGTTAGGTGTTGGTTGTCTATAATTAGGATTTTTAGCTGGTGTAATTCTTAAACTAGGTCTAAAAGTAGTGTTTGAGTTTAATTGATTACTTCTTTGAGTAGAATACATAAAGTTTTCTTTCTCAATAACTAAGCTCATTGCTTTTTATAAACTATCAGGTACTCTTAATCTAACATTTGTTTGAATAGGTAAAGGTAAACCTCGTATATAGGTTTTTAAAGCTAAATTATTATAATTTTCAAGTTGAAGTCTCCGTTCAATATCACTAATATTACTAAACAAATTTAATTTTGAAATAATTAAACTACGAGCGTCTTGACAACGCATGCCAAAGTTATAGGGTGATTCATTTTTAAATTAATTAAATCGAACAAGACAATCAATATTACGTTGATCGCCAAAACTTAAATTTAAAGCATCTTTAACATCCTTCCATGTTTTTAACTCTATTCTAGAACCAATTAATATTTGTGCACGTCCTGCGAGTTTGCCCAAGATAGCTTTTAATAGAAATGTATTTAAAGCTATGTCAGTTTCACTAGCAAATACTGATATTAAACTTTCACAATTTCCAATAAATATTGTTAAAGTATGAGGGTTTCCATCATAATAAGGAATAGAATCTAAATATAATTTTAGTAATTGATAATTTACTGAAGGAGTAGACATTTCTAAGTTTAGAGTATTATTTAAACTGTTTTCTATAGGACAATCTGGTTCGCTTAATGTTAAACTTTTTTCTAATAATATTTCTAAATTACTAATATCTATATCACTCATAAATTACTATCAAAAGGAAATTAAGGAAAGAAAAGTACTTACAAAAGGAAAACTTTGATCATCTTCTTATTTCTAGCTTAATTCTAGTTCTTCTAGGTTCAGTCGATGCGGTACCAAACCCAAGATCTTCTTACTTCTAACTTATTTCTAATTCTTATAGATTCGATCGATGTTAGACCAAACCCAAGATGTAATCTTCGTTTTTCTTTTCTTCTTCGAAGTTGACGATTGATCGGTTCAGAACTATCGGATTGTATTCGATATTCGCTCGAACAAGTCAAATAGTTCAAAGTTCGATATTCACTCGAAAGAAACCGGTCACTAAAGTTCGAAATTTTCGGTAAATCGTTGATACGAAAGCTCACGTACTATACGTTAAAAACTCCGAAAATCCTACTACGACTGCGCCAATTATATTTCGTCACTTCGAAAAATACTTTTTAAAAACAAAAAAATTACTATTTAAGACATTTATTCTATGAAGGTTACAAACAATCTCCGTGTTTTTCACATCATTATTCATTTATATAAGTTTTTGAAGAAATACAACGTAAGCTATAATATTATATATGAGTCAGCCATTGTCGTATCTTAACTCGTACCACATTTAATCATTTAAAAAAAGTTAAGGCTTCTAAAATTATCTCATTTCCGAAAATAACCGTTTTGTAATATTATTTAAAATGAAATTTCAAATTATCAATAATATAATAACCTGTGGATTATATCACTGACATCAATTTTCCAGAAAATTTATTATTATGTATACAAGGGCGTAGACGAGTCCCTCCACTAAGCTCCAGGTAGTTATAATCCTACATACAATAAATAATAAAATAAATGTTAATAACAATTTTATACAAATACATATATATATATATATATATATATATATATATATATATATATATATATATATCCAAACCAACCCCATTTGCCGATTATTTCACCCAATTAGCAGGTAATTGAAGAAACTTGACAAACAGGTAGCTCAAAAATGGTTTTATTATTGTGAAATATAGTCTTTTCAGTTCTAAGAAAATGCCCCCATAATACAATATACTTACTAGAACTTTTCAACTATAAAAGTAGCGGAAAGGTTGAATATTTTCAATTTACAGTTCATCTGTTCTGGAGAAACTGCTGTGTTGATTGATTTCCCCATTATTACTGTTATTTGTTATTATTTTTTACCGTTATTGTTAACTGGTGTTTATTTTTGTTCATCTATACAAGTTCTCTTCTCATCACACGAGACAAACACCTAACTACACCTTCCAACTATATAGTGTTCCAACCAAATTCGACCAGATATGGAGGATTTATCACCATCTAAGCGACCTAAAGTTGAAAAACGAAGAAATTAGAAGAAAAATTATGAATTTGACAGGAAGTGTTGATGAAACTGTAGAGATTACTGCAACAATGATGGGTGTTTCAAAAACAACAATTTATAATTTAATGAAGGAGAAAAAAATGGAAACATCACAGCCCCAGCAAAGTCCCCAGGCCGACCCAAACTTGAAATGGATGACGACTTGAAGAATGGAATAAGGCGTAAGGTGCATGCTTTTTTCTTTAGAAAAGAGATCCCAACTCTCTCCAAAATTATGGCTTCGGTTCAAGAAGATTCAGATTTTCCGAAAATGTCTCGAAGTACATTATGGAAAATTTTGAAGGAACTTGGATTTGAATATAATAAAAATTATCGGAACGCAATGTTGATTGATAGAGACGACATTGTCATTTGGAGGAGGAGTTATTTGCGCAATATTCGGAAAGCAAGACTAGATCAAAAACGAATTTATTATTTGGATGAGACTTGGTTAAATGAAGGTCATACTGTTTCAATGTTTTGGCAAGACACGAATGTCAAAAGTCGGGGGCAGGCAGCTCTTGAAGGGTGGTCAACAGGCCTCAATCCACCAGCAGGAAAAGGACGTCGACTCATCATTACTCATATCGGAAGTGCCGAAGGTTTTGTTAAAGGTGGATTGTTGTGCTTTGAGTCGAAGCAAACCGGAGATTATCATGAAGATATGGATGCAGACGTTTTCGAAGAATATTTCTCACAAATGTTAGATCTAATTCCAACGGGCTCAGTCATTGTTATGGATAACGCAAGTTATCACTCCAGGTTAGTGGAGAAATTACCTTCAACTGCATGGCGTAAACAAGATATCCACGATTGGCTAACCTCGAAAAATATTGAATGCCCAGATAACCCGCTGAAAAATGAGCTCTTGCAACTGGCCAATTCACATAAACACAAATATAGTAGATACGTTGTAGATCAAATGGCATCAGTGCGTGGTATAACGGTGCTGAGGCTTCCTCCTTATCACTGTCAACTCAATCCCATAGAATTAATATGGGCCCAAGTGAAAGGGGAAGTTTCAAGAAAGAATACGACATTCAAAATGAGTGACGTAAAAGTTTTATTCGAAGACGCGTTAGGTAACGTAACCAAAGAAAACTGAAAGAAATTTGTTGAACACGTGATACAAGAAGAACTAAATATGTGGGAAATGGATCATATAAGTGAACACATGATTGAACCATTTATAATCTATGTTAATAATGAAAGCTCAACAGAATCGTCTGATTCTGATATATAGACTAGTTTTTGTGTTAGTTATTACTATTATTTGTTAGACTTTTTTTTATAAATATTACATTAATTCGTACTTTATTCCTGCATTTTTCTTTTTTCCTCTCCTATTGTAAACGGTATATTAGTAATGAAATTGACTGTCTCGACCCTTACTTCGTGGAATATGCTCATATTAGTGTTTTTAAATGAAACTCAAGGTCTCTAGTTAATTCCACAATATAATACAAGTTATTGAAAATTCTAAAAAATTGACAATTGTTTCGATAAATCAATATCATCGTCAGAATGACAGAAGTTACATTTCATTTTATGCCTACCTGATGTTTAGTAGTTAATTTTGGCTAGACCAAGAAGTAACCTAACTTGTGATTGGCTTAATATATGTTTATAGAAAAAAGAAGAAGATGTGATATTACAAATATTGAAGCTTAGATATTATTAGCCCTATGGTGATATCCTGGATATCATTTTTCCAATTAAGATCAGTATAACTGTGCAATGATATAGAAAACCAGGAAAACTATATCTGCTGATCTTTACAATTATCACTTAAGAAGACAGTTTATTAGTGGAGAATTCCCTAGATTTAACTGTTCATTGACAACTTCATATTGTGGGTTTCTTAAATGTCTTCTAATTTCCAGTTCTTCAAGGAAATCCAGTTCTTGTTTCTTTTCACAAATATGCAGTACTTCTAGTTCTGCGTTGGGTGTCAATGAATGATTGGTGTCAAGTAGATGTTTTGCGTAGTGGGATTTATCTGGTTGTTTTAATCTGTATGCTCGTAAGTGCTCACTGTATCGTACTTCAAAATTCCTAAGGGTCTGACCCAAATAGACAGCATTACATTCTGGACATTTGAGTTTATATATACCTGACTTCTTTAATAGTGGTATTTTTGTTTTTACATTTAACAATTTTGTACTAACGTTACTTTCTGTTTTAAAAGAAATTGTTGTATTCGTTGCTGAAGATATTATCTTTGAAATATTATTAGAAATATTTCCTGCATATGTGATGGTTTTATAAGTTTTAATTTCATCAGCTTGTTTAGGATATATTAGAAGATAAAAATATTAATCCAGGAATAATATCAGATATACTTAATTTATTTGATGTATGCATTAATCAGAATTATTTCACTTTTGACAATAAGATATATATTCAAAATGAAGGTTTACCAATGGGAAGCCCTATATCACCTATTTTAGCAAACATTTTTATGGACAATTTAGAAAGAAAGATCTTTGAAAGTAATATTTCGAAAAATATTTTATCTTGGTATAGATATGTAGATGACATATTAGCTTGTTTTATGGGTAGTGAACGACAATTAGATGTATTTTTCAACCACATCAATAATTTACACCCGAAAATTAAATTTGCATTAGAAATTGAAGAAAATAGCTCAATCAATTTTCTTGATTTAAAAATTCAAAGAGTTAATAATGTACTTGATTATTCAATTTACCGAAAACCAACACAGACTGATGTGACAATTCCATTCAATTCTAATCACCCTGTCTCACACAGACTAGCGGCATATAATTCAATGATACATAGAGCTTTTTCAGTTCCTATGAACAAATGTAATTTTGACTGAAATTGACTGTCTCGACCCTTACTTCGTGGAATATGCTCATATTAGTGTTTTTAAATGAAACTCAAGGTCTCTAGTTAATTCCACAATATAATACAAGTTATTGAAAATTCTAAAAAATTGACAATTGTTTCGATAAATCAATATCTGACGATGATATTGATTTATCGAAACAATTGTCAATTTTTTAGAATTTTCAATAACTTGTATTATATTGTGGAATTAACTAGAGACCTTGAGTTTCATTTAAAAACACTAAATGTAATTTTGATAGAGAGATTAATACAATTAGACAAATAGCAACATCTAACGGTTATCCATTAGATATGATAAATAGGCTAATTAGTAAAAAAGAGAAAAAAGTGGCATTACAACTAATATATCCTAAACAAGCTGATGAAATTAAAACTTATAAAACCATCACATATGCAGGAAATATTTCTAATAATATTTCAAAGATAATATCTTCAGCAACGAATACAACAATTTCTTTTAAAACAGAAAGTAACGTTAGTACAAAATTGTTAAATGTAAAAACAAAAATACCACTATTAAAGAAGTCAGGTATATATAAACTCAAATGTCCAGAATGTAATGCTGTCTATTTGGGTCAGACCCTTAGGAATTTTGAAGTACGATACAGTGAGCACTTACGAGCATACAGATTAAAACAACCAGATAAATCCCACTACGCAAAACATCTACTTGACACCAATCATTCATTGACACCCAACACAGAACTAGAAGTACTGCATATTTGTGAAAAGAAACAAGAACTGGATTTCCTTGAAGAACTGGAAATTAGAAGACATTTAAGAAACCCACAATATGAAGTTGTCAATGAACAGTTAAATCTAGGGAATTCTCCACTAATAAACTGTCTTCTTAAGTGATAATTGTAAAGATCAGCAGATATAGTTTTCCTGGTTTTCTATATCATTGCACAGTTATACTGATCTTAATTGGAAAAATGATATCCAGGATATCACCATAGGGCTAATAATATCTAAGCTTCAATATTTGTAATATCACATCTTCTTCTTTTTTCTATAAACATATATTAAGCCAATCACAAGTTAGGTTACTTCTTGGTCTAGCCAAAATTAACTACTAAACATCAGGTAGGCATAAAATGAAATGTAACTTCTGTCATTCTGACGATGATATTGATTTATCGAAACAATTGTCAATTTTTTAGAATTTTCAATAACTTGTATTATATTGTGGAATTAACTAGAGACCTTGAGTTTCATTTAAAAACACTGGTATATTAGTAGTAAAGTTGATACCTACTGCAAAAAAATTTGCTATTTTTTATATAATATTTTATGTTTATTGTTTATTCATAGGAACACAAAAAAATGTGTTTTTATTGAATCGATATTGTGAACTCTTTTGAATAGTTTTCGTAATTATAATTTCATATATAGTGCCTTCATATTCATATACCAAGTTTGTTTTGTCCTGATTGCACGCCTCTGAGGATTAAATTGTTTATTTGTTCATTCAAATACAATAGAGCGACCCTTTCAATACAATAGGCGACCCAACCGAATACAGAGTTACGGGGTGTGTCTACCTGAAATTCGTAACAAATGAGAAATTTTAGTACAAAATTAGATAAACTTCGGAGATATTTTATTATACACCCTGTATCGGTTTTGCATACCTAATGAGCTTTTATTACTCCATGCCATTTAAAAACGGACTATAGATTTGTGGTATCAACACATCAAACAATACAGAATGATTTCCAAATGATGGGGCCACCTCTTGGACCTGGGGCCCGGGGCTGTGGCCCCCACCCAAGCCTCTAGCTTAATCCGGCCCTGCGCCCTACCATTGCGAATTTAATGCCATTGAGCTTATTTGGGCCCACTGCAAAACATATTATAGAATCGGATAGGGTGATGAAAGGGTCGTGCGTATGTGGACAGAAGCATTGGAAAATTGTAGTGCAAATGTTTGGGATAATTGTGTTAGGCATACCGAAAAAGTAATCGAAGACTGGTTTACTTGAGAACAAAATTTGGTGAACATACATATTGAACAAGTGATAATGAATACTGGTGAAGATAGCTCAGATTTCAAAACGGATGAACTGTAAATCAAGATTTATCATATGAATAATATATATCTCCCTTGTACTCACTGCTGTAAACATGTGTTTCAGAAGCAATGAATCATTATTATTTTTGTAGTTCTCTTTTACTTATTTGTTAATAACTGCTGATGTAAAGGACTAGCCACTAATTAGATATATAGGGCTTTGGGTTCCAGTTAGAACTTTTCTAAAGTTCTTCTGTGTTTTTTCGTTTCTAGTACCTATATGTGTTTAAATTTTATTTTTATGTCTGTTGTGTATATTTCTATTTTTTACTCTTAATATGACACGGATTCCATTTGATATGTTGTCCTGATGATAGTAATATATTTACCGAAACGTCGACCTTCAAGCTGTGTGGGAATCTTCTATTTACAATCTATAGCCTATCCAAAAAAAATCGTTTTAATATAATCAGTTTAGAAAGTGTAATTTTAAAAGTTTTAGGGGACATCTTGTCAGTAGACTAAATATTACATCAGTTTCCTGAACTACATAAATTGTATATACGTATATAAAATCCAAGATATCCTACAAAAATCAGCTCTCCACTAATCAGCCAGCATGGTTAATATTAATTTCGGATTTTGTAACTTATTCACCCAGTATATATAGTTTCAATAAATATGTCGATGTTAACCATATAAATAAAATAAATTGAAATCGTAAATACTTATAACTAAATTACTAACTATTTATAACCATTATAGTACATGTATTTTCGAATCTCGTATACGACGCAATCTGTCGTGTACGATCTGACATCGGTTGATCTAAAGTAGCCGATGTTTGCTGTCGTGTACGACGGTAATTTTGTATGCGTCACATGACATTTGTCAGTGTGAAAACTATTTTTGTATTTTTGTCATGAATAATTTTTATCCTTATTTTTTGTTTATATTTTAATAAATACTACATAGGTACTATAATGAATTTTTGAAATCCAGAAATTCCACTTAATATGCTAGTTATTTCCAGCCAATGTTTTTCTGCGTCTTTAAATGAAAAAAATTTTGCCACTATGTAAATGTGGGTGTTGCTGAACATAATCAATCAACATTTTTTTGCTCCTCTGTCATACCTGACGCATTTTCTGATATTTTTGGATAAAACGTAATTTATACCAATTCTCTGTTATCGGAAGCGACGCCTTACCCGCGCTATGCGCTATTCGATAATGTGACTTAACCTAGCTTTATTGCATAGTATTTAGATAGCCTTGCTTTATTGTTATTGTTGGTTATTGTATACTAAGTTCGTGATTATCATTTGAAATCTCTACTTCATTTTCTATTGTAGGAATTACTAAAAAAATAAATAAATAAAACGTATTCCATAAAGTCATAAACATATTTTGATATAACCGTTAAGTATCTTGAATAATCACTATTTGATCATAAACTATCTTTTGTAATTTTATTTTAAAATTCAAAATTTTATTTTGGTGTCTCAAATAAGATACAAAAAAATCAGAAGAATAAGTTTTAAATCTGCAGTCGACTGTTGCACTTACAATAATAATCATGATGACAAGAATAAGAAGGGGCATTCTCATTATTATTTTCAGGCTCAGTACGTACATTATTTTGCTTTAAACTCAGAGTTACAGTACACTCATCTCTTGCTGATATTCCTAATTCCTGAATTTGTTTTTCTTTGCTAATTTTCCTTTTTTTTTAACAGGCTTAACATTTGCATTTTTAGAAAGATCGCTTACTCTTGTAGAAGCTGGTCTCTTTCACAAAATATTTCTTCCACTCCAGACCTACACATAGAAAATTAATAGGCATATGAGAATGAATAATACTAATATAGGTATATAATAATTATTCATGAAAATTATTAGAATACCTACAATATCTGGTTTCCTTTGACTTTTTTCAACCACATTTCTTATAAACGGAACAAATGATCTTTTAGAGTTCTTATTAAAAACTATTTTCTAGTTATGACATGTATGTTGGATTTGATTGTTTCCCATTTTTCGAGGTCTTCCAAAGGGTTTAAATTAATAAACTCTTTGAGGATAGCCATGTCGTCATATGATCCAAACCTTAATCTTTTTGGTTCCCTTTCAAACATTTTACTATATACTCAAACAGAGAGTTTATGTGGTAAATCCACAACAAATAACTTTAACATAGAAAACTCTGCGCATGCCCGGCTAGTTAACTATTAAGCGCTGTTTAAAATACGGCCTGTCGTTAGGCTCCGTAAATAACGCTTGGCGGTAACGTTATTTAGGGACGTTGTCTTAAGAATCGACTCGCGCATACGTTAAATGTCAAAATAACATACGCGCTAATATGGCCTGACGTTATTTGGGTTACCGATAACTCTCTAGTACAGTATCAAATAAACACCAATCATTAGGCGATTTCGGCCCGCTTTGGTTGGTAGGGACTTTGGTTAACCAATTGGTAGGTTTTACATCACCTGTATGACGCAAAGTACCAATCAGAGGCGAAATCGTTTGGTTCTCAATTGGTACAGCTGATTGAAGAAATTGACATGTATTCTATCTTTGTATTGCCATCGGAAACGTTATTTATTGAGTTTTCTTATACTTTCTTCGAGATTTGAGTTAAATATATTGTGATAATCGTATATTTTATTTATTTAATTATTTATATTTTTTTATATTATTTATTATAATTTTAGTTATTGAGCGCCAGATGAAATTAATGAAATAATGAATGAATGTCTGTTTAGTTTAAAAAGTAAAAGGCCAGCTAACTTCAGTCCTCAAGATGAAACTCTTAATTATTTGTAGGGAATTATCGTGAGTAAGGATACGTTTATATTTAAATTTAAACTTCAAAATATTTAAGATGTTATATAATTTATAAGGAAAAGAAATATGTACACTAACTGTTACTTATTATTTTCCAATAATTTTTAAATAGATCTAAATAGTACTCAATACGTTTCTGTACTACTAATAAATACCTTGGCCAATGGTTTTAACTATCTTACTGAATAATATTTAAAGGTTATGAGAAATTATATTGAAATTATCGAAAAGTTCCTTCTTTTTTTCTATATTAGTTATAAATCTATTCAGTAAAATTTGTTATAATATCCTTATCTAAAATTTGTTGAGTAACTTTTAATCTGGTCGTTGAATTGTATGTGAAATATATCAAAAATTATCATTTGAATTGACACAAGTCCGATCAGATAAAAAGGTTACTAAGTTTTGACAGTTCCTTTGTGAAAAATAGAAATGATATAAATTTAGTTTTTATAAATTTACCTTACAGTTTGTATTTATGCACTGGATTTTTCTTCGATGTTTCTTAATTTAATTAGGTGTAGTAATGAACTGAACCAAAATTCAGTTCTATGTCCTTGCTGGATACCGAAGACTGCTTCTCCGTAGTTCCAGTAAGTAATGCTTTATTATATTTACTTGTGTTGTGATCAAATACTTTTTCTCCTCTTTATTTAATCTACAATATTCTCCACTAGTGTTTTTGTACTCTGAAGTAATACTTGATTGATTATACTTATATTTGAGAATAATTTCTTTTACAGCTATTCTTATATTTCAACATGTATCTTCTTTCTTTAGTTTTCTTATTATAATCTTATTTGATTCTTCTGAATGTCTCTATTTTAATAATCTCTTTAGAAATCTCTCTCAATGTTCTCCCCTTCTTTTCAATCAAAAATCAACAAACTCCCTCGATTCCCCTTAGCAACCATCAACATTTTATTTACATTCATACTAGATGAAACTTTTAATTTTATATTTTGACTAAATGACCTAGCACACTTCACTTGCACACTTCAAAGTTTCTTATCTAATGGTTTTACAATAGATTAAGATTAAAATCGTTATAACAAATTATTGGATTAATAATAAGTATAAAATTAGATTAATTTGAGAATTAAAATTTTAGTTCAATATATAGGAAAAACCCAAAAAAAGTAAAAACGTTGTGCTTACCAGTCCTTAACAATTGGCGATTCCCCATATTCGCCCAAAATGATTCTTGCCCATTATAATGAACTTAACAGATTCCATTATTACTAGTCAAAAAGAAAAAAAGACAGAACTTGAAAATTTTTAGAACATTGGCCAAAAATATAATTCGTTTCAACGACTTTGTTAATTTATAAATGAAAAGACAGATAAAAACTACTTTAGACAAGGATAGAAAGCTACCAATTTCAGTAAATGTGCTGCAGATCTCAGTATGCGATTTGACATACCAAAAAGTGTACCAAAGAAGATTAACGTCATCGTGTTTCGAAACGAAATCGATTGGTATGTATCTGACAGACCAAAGTGGGGTACCAAAGCGGGCCGAAATCCCCTATTATCAAATCGCTATGCATTTCATTTCTACACAAATAGAGAGAGAGAGAGAGAGAGAGTGAGAGAGACATACGCTTTATGTCATGAAAAATTATACAATTTTATGGACAAAGCGAAATAAGTTAAAAATAGATAAATATAAAAACAGTATATTAAAATATATAAAAAATACTGACTATACTAACAATACAAAACATAATATATAAAAATACAAATTTGAATTATTAATTATATTACAATGTTACCACCGTACATCATACCAAATATTGAACTACGCCGATGTAACTCAAAAGTCTAGGGTAGATTGCAGAATCCTGCCACTGAATAATAAGGTCTCTCAGGCAGAAACGCCGTTGTCAATCTTTGGAACTTATTGAATGTATTTGCCACTTTTAATTCTAAAGGTAGCTGATTGAATAGTTTTTTGGCAATGAAGGTGATGGGATTTTTTACCAGATCAGAGGTGGGTATTGTTAAGTAGATATCGAAAGTTTTTCTTAGGGTAACTATGGATTGGCCTCTCAGTTAAATTGGGAAAGTGTTTGCGAACCAAACACACGGATTCCAAAATGAATAGAGCAGAAAAAGTTAAAATTTTGTATTTTTTAAAATAGAATTCGCAATGCGTCCTACGACTCAAACCATAAATGTAACGAATAGCTCTTTTTTGTAATTTGAAAATAGATGTGAAGAGGTGCAAATTACAAGACTCCCAGAAAGGCAAACCATTGCGTAGGTGCGATTCGAACAAAGGATAGTAAGTTGTTAAAGCAGTACAAGAATCAAGTTGTTTAGACACAGATTTAATGGCAAAACAAGCTACTATTTTCGATATATGTGGTGTTAGAAAACTTGAGAGACCATTTCACCTTTATGTATATGCCTTTAAATAGGTATACATTTTGAGAAAATAATTTCATTCAAAAATCACACTTGAATGGCTTTGTCAGAAAACCCAAATGTCGGTTTCAATAGTTTTTGAATGAAAATGAATTCGCACAAATGTCACATTTATTGGTGTTTCTCCTGTATGACTGACTATGCAATTGTACATTCAAATTACTTTTCTGTCAAAAAGTTTTCAAATAAATGTCACATCTCAGTGGCATTTCTCATGTGTGAATACGCAAATGTATATTTAAATTACATTTATGTGAAATTTTTTTAAACAAATGTTACATGTCTATTGAAATTAAAATTTTGTGAGAAAGTTTTCGAACAAACATTATACTTGAATGGCTTTTTTTCCTGTGTGAATATAGAAATGTGTACTCAATTGAATTTTCTGTGAAAAAGATTTCGAACAAATGTTACATTTGAATGGTTTTACTGCAAATGTGTATTCATACTACTTTTCTCCGGAAAACTTTCCCTCTGCATGACTACATAAATGTTTATTTAAATTACTTTTGCGCGAAATTTTTTTTAAACAAATGTCACAATTGAATAGCTTTTCTCCTGTGTGACTACGCAAATGTTTATTTAATTTACTTTTCTGCGAAAAATGTTTTAAACAAATGTCACATTTGAATACCTTTTCTCTTATGTGACTAAGCAAATGTGTATTCAAACTACTTTTTAGCAAAAATGTTTTTGAACAAATGTCACATTTGATTGGTTTTTCTCCTGTGTGACTATGCAAATGTTTATTTAAATTAGATTTGCGTGAGAAAGCTTTCAAGCAAATGTCACATTTGAATGACTTTTCTCCTTTGTGAGCACGCAAATGTATATTTAAATTATTTTTATGTGCAAAAGTTTTCAAACAAATGTCACATTTGAATGGCTTTTCTCCAGTGTGACTACGCAAATGTGCACTTAAATTACTTTTCTGTGTAAACGTTTTCATACAAATGTCACATTTGGATGGCTTTTCGCCTGTGTGACTACGCAAATGTATCCTTAAATGACTTTTCTGTGTAAACATTTTCAAACAAATGTCACATTTGAAGGGCTTTTCTCCTGCGTGACTACTCCAATGTGTACTTAAATGATTTTTCTGTGTAAACGTTTTCAAACAAATGTCACATTTGAATGGCTTTTCTCCTGTGTGACTACGCAAATGTGTACTTAAATTACTTTTCTGTGTAAACGTTTTCAAACAAATGTTACATTTGAATGATTTTTCTCCTTTATGAGCACGCAAATGTACATTTAAACTAATTTTATGTGTAAAAGTTTTCAAACAAATGTCACATTTGAATGGCTTTTCTCCTGTGTGACTACGCAAATGTGTAGTTAAATTACTTTTCTGTGTAAACGTTTTCAAACAAATGTCACATTTGAATGGCTTTTCTCCTGTGTGACTACGCAAATGTGTACTTAAATTACTTTTCTGTGTAAACGTTTTCAAACAAATGTGACATTTAGATGGCTTTTCTCCTGTGTGACTACTCAAATGTGTACTTAAATGACTTTTCTGGGTAAACGTTTTCAAACTAATGTCACATTTTAATGGCTTTTCTCCTTTGTGGGCACGCAAAAGTCTGTGCAAATCACTTCTCTTTACTATCTGACCTTCATCTATACTTAACTTGAACTTATCAGTGAATCCGATATCCTGCAACTCTGCTTTCAAATCATGTTCAACTATTTCATTTTTTACATCTTCATCAAGATTTCTGAGAATGGTAATGTCCGTTACTGGCCTTATTCTGCAACTTGCATTGTTCTGGTGAAACTTCGTTTTATATGGTAATTTCTTCAGTTTTATACAATGAGTTGTAGAAAAGTGACTAAGGAATTCTATTCTTTTCGCGTACAAATTTCCACAAAATTCACACATCATAATCCCAGAAATAGTATTTGGGTTTACGTGTTTTCCATTTTTTAGTTGTCCTGCAAAAATAAAATTAAAACTTTTTTTCTATGATTCGAAATTTGTGTGAGGAATAAAAAATTTAAAAATTGTATGTACCCGCAGGTCAGTCCTGGATTTATAAATAGGCCGTATAGGCCGCGGCCTAGGGGCGGCAAATTTCGGCAAGTTTCAGAGGAGGGAGGATTACTGAATAAAAAATCACAGTGATTCTCAATATACTTTGTTGTTAAGCTTCAGTTTTTATTGACATAGGTAAGTGCTACACAATAGTGTGCTATACTCTAATATATTTTGTCATTAACACTCATTGAATGAAAATGAAAATTGTCCCTCATTAAAATGAAAGATAGTTTCACATTAGTGGTTTATTTATGTATATCTACATTTTTATATTATTTTGAGTCCGACGTTTCGGTTGCTTTTATGCTTTACAGCTTCCGTGGTTGCGGTTAACTCCTCGAAAATGTAGAATCCAAAAATGTAGAAATACTTATTATGTATTTCCGTATGTATTACACCTTCTGTAAACCGCAATTTAAACCGTTAAAGTATCTTTCACTTTAATGACTTTGGCCATCCAAACCAAAGAAATATATAAGTAGCTCAGAACATTTAAGAGTCTGAATAACCTGGAAGTTCTAGGCGCGGGAACTAAAATAGTTCGGCAAGCTTTTAGGTGTAGGTATATTAATGTGGAGCCTTTTTCTCGTAAAAGAAGTATTATATTTTCTTATAACTTATAAACTATATTAGAGGTTTCACATATTAATGACATTATATGATAGAGATTTTTCACATATTGCAAATAAACCCCAACCAACTTATTATAAATGTATATCTGAATTTGTTTACTTGTTTATTACACTTTCACGACTAAACCTCTGAAACGATCGTGATGACATTTATATAGACTATTGTGTTTTTTTTACAGATTGATAACTATAATACATAGCGTTCTCAAACTGTCGAAAAATGAGTGATGGAAGGAAGAGACTTAGTAGAGATGAGTACAGGAAAAAGGCCAAAATAAAAAAGATGAACAAGAACAGGCACTTAAGACGACCAGGAAAATAGAAGCTTTTTTTAAAAGTGAAAACAGCAGCGAGAGTTTACGTATTGCACAAGAGAACTCGAGGACTAGTAGTAATAAGGGAAATCAATATGAACAAGGTTCTATTCCGATTGCGGTGAAGAGTCTGTACCATTGTAATCAGTCAGATCCGTCGTGTTCAGTAAGACCTGCTCATCTTCCTGATTCTGACACCGAAAGACCTTAAACAAGTGGCAGTAATATAAAGTCAGACAGCGAAGAAATAGCTATTGTTGCGATGTTTATTGACATTGAATCAACCATAAAATAAACACAGATCCAGCCTTATGGGAAATAATCGATTTAACGAGAGATATTATTGCAAGAAATGGTTTCGAACAAAACAAATCCTGTGATTTCACAAAAAGTGCGAGAATGTATTCCGATCATCACCGTTATTTACGAAAAAATATATTTTACAGAAAAATGAAGAATAATGAAGTTAAAGAAAGGAATTGGCTCGTCTATTCAGAAAACAAAGGCTTCGTATTCTGTGGACCCTGTTTCGGCTTTGGATCTATTGCGTACAGGACACAGTTTGACGATGAAGGATTCAATGATTGGAAGAATGCAGAAGTTCGAGTAGCTCAATACGAAAACTCTCTAAATCATAAATCCTGCATTCTCTCTTTAAGAGCTAGGAGTATGATTTACGGCAATATCCGATCTTCCTTAACTGCCCAACTTAACGAAGAAATTTCTTACTGGAAGAACATTTTAAAGAGGGTTGTTGCTGTAATAAAAGGATTAGCTTCTAGAGGTCTCGCTTTTAGAGGAAGTAACGAAAAATTTGGTGACCAGCACAGTGGAAATTACATTATGCTTCTAGAATTAATAGCAGAGTTTGACCCATTACTAATCAAACACATTGAAAGATATGCAAACCAGGGATCAGGAACAACTAGCTACCTTTAGAAAACTATCTGCGACGAACTCATTTATTTAATGGCTGAAAAAGTACTGATATACATCAGTGATGAGATAAAAAAAAGCAAAGTACTTTTCTTTGATTGCGGACTCTACACCGGATGCAGCACATATAGATCAGCTAACACTTGTGATTCGATATGTCTTAGATAACGGAGAACCATGTGAGAAATTTATTAAATTCTTGCCTTCTGTAGGACACAAGGCTCAAGAAATGTTTGATGTCATTACTATAGAGCTGGAAAAGTTAAACATTAATCACAAAGATTTCCGTTGTCAGTCTTATGATAATGCCTCTAACACAGTGGTTCCCAAACTGGGGGGCGCGCCCCCCTGGGGGGGCGTGGAGAAAGTCCAGGGGGGGCGTGACACCCAAATGAAATAAATAAAAAAAATTACAAAAATAATTTCCTCAGATTTTTGAAATAAAGTCTTTCTAAGTTTTCAAAATTGTTTTTGTAATGTTTCAATTTCCACGTTTTTTTTACCAATTTCCACGCTTCCACATAAAGAATATTCACTTGACATAATGGTCAAGTGTTTGTAAAAAATTAAAGCCATTGTTTAAAATAAAACAGATCAAAAATCCTTTGTTTAAAAAACAATTAATTTGCAAATTAGAGAACAGTGTTGCCGAACTCAAACCGCCCATTTCAAAGAACGTAAATTCCCCCATTACAAAAGGCGTAAATTTCCCCGTTGCAAAGTTGTGAACTTTATCAAAGAAGGCTACAGTTTTTAAAACTACAAAACACACAAGAGTTCAATATTCTCAAAACCGTCCCCCTTCATAGCAGTTACTGTCAGACGCAACGGGTGTGTGTACCGATACCTCCGTTTGGCCTTGGCGTGAGTGCGAGTGTCCCCCCCCTACCACGCCCACCCCCCCCCTCTTCAATCCAATGTCAATAACCTTGCAGTTTGTTCAGTGCTTTCCGTGAATTATCAGTCAGCGTGTTTGCTGTATTGTGGGTGTTCTGTAATTGCTGCGACGTTTGAATTGGAGTAATTTTTTTGTGTTGTGTGAGATCTGTGTGAAGCTGAATCAGAGAAGATGAACACGGCAAAGAAACGTTAGTATATTGACGATTATATTCAATATGGGTTTGTTTCCTTGCTTAAAGATAATGTTGATCACCCTCAGTGCGTTATTTGCTATGAGGTATTAAGCAATGACGCGATGAGGCCTAATCGTCTTCTGAGACATTTGTCAACCAAACATGCCTCTTTAAAGGACAAACCTAAAGAGTTTTTCGCTGCAAAATCTAAGAATTTAAAGCGCATGAAGTTAGATAGCACTGGATCTGCTGCTCAGTCATCTCTAAAAGTGCTTGAAGCTTCCTATGAGTTATCTCTTATTATTGCTAAGGAAAAGAAAAGTCACACTATTGGTGAAACGCTTGTTAAACCGTGCCTTTTAAAAGCAGCCGATGTTGTCCTTGGAACTGATAGTAGGCAAAAGCTATCACAAATACCACTTTCAGACAACACCGTAAAACGCCGCATTGATGATATGGCCGAGGACATTAAAAACCAGGTGGTTGATGCAATAAAAAAATCCCCGTTTTTTGCTATCCAGCTTGACGAGAGTACAGACATAGCACAATGCTCTCATGTGATTGTATATGTTCATTACATTGAAAATGAAAGAATGAAGGATGAACTGATGTTTTCTACTGAGCTGTTGACCACTACTAAATCTGTAGATGTGATGGAAGCAGTATCAGACTTTTTTAAGAAACACGAACTTTCTTGGCAAAAACTTATTGGTGTATGCACAGATGGTGCTCCTTCAATGCTGGGTTCTCGTTCAGGCTTTGTGCAGTTGGTCAAAGAGAAGAATGCTAATGTCGTTGGGATTCATTGTTTTATTCACCGCCAAGCCTTGGCAGCAAAAACTCTTCCTAACGAACTCAATGCTGTTTTAAAGCTTTGTATTAAAGTAGTCAACTACGTTAAGAACAGTGCATTAAATACTCGACTGTTTAAAATTCTGTGTGAAGATTTAGGAAGTGATCACAAAACGCTGCTATTTCATACAGAAGTACGATGGCTATCAAAAGGCAATATGTTGGGAAGACTATTTGAACTCCGTGATGAACTGATAACGTTTTTGGGACAGCAGAAACAAAACGAGTTTAGTGCAGAGTTCAAAAAACCCTTTAACCAAGTGATTTTGGCCTATTTATCAGATTTTTTTGACACGTTAAATAACCTAAACTTGAGACTGCAAGGTGCAGACTCAAATATAGTAACACATCGGGATGCCATCAAGATGTACGTTGAGAAACTACAACTTTGGATACGTAAAGTGTCAATGAACCCCAGCAACTATTCAAGTTTCAGCAAAGTAGTGTCAAGGACCGCTTTTGAAAAACTTGATAATTGACCATTTGAAGAACCTCGAGGAGGAGTTCAGCAGGTACTTTCCTAACTTGTCAGAGGAGTTTTACAAACTATCAACCGATCTGTTCAACATGGACATACAGTTGCTGCCAGAAGAGTTGCAAGAGGAGGGAATAGAAATAAAAATGACTCTGCTGCAAGATACGATTTTGACAAAATGGACAAGCCCTCATTTTGGTTAAAGTACTTAAAAGTTTACCCCAGTGTTTCAGAGACAGCTGTTCGGATGTACTTGCCTTTTTCAACAACATACATGTGCGAAAAAGCGTTTTCAACTCTTGTGGCGATCAAAACCAAGTACCGCAACAAACTTGATGTCGAAAGTGACCTACGCTGTGCTTTGTCTGAAACTCAGCCCAGGATCTGCCAACTTATCCAGAACATGCAAGCGCACCCATCTCACTAAATTACATTTTATGTTTTGTTTTTGTAAGAAGGTAGGCCTATTGTTTCACGTCCCTTAAATTGAAAATGTATCAGTGTTACAATGTTAAATTTTGTATCAGTAATTATATTCGTTTTTCATGTAATACTTGTTTTAATTTTCACCATACGTACAATTATTGAATCTTTCCATTCTGCGTTACCGCATTCAACAGTGATCGAAAAATCTACCTACTCACCGTATCAAGTAGGCACATACTTGTACCAGTAGGAGTTGGTATGTACGGCACCGTGGAAATAGGGTATTGCAAAATGGAAAGCTGATATGTGTAGGGGGCGTGGGGGGTCTCCAAATAACCAGAGGGGGGCGTGGTACAAAAAAGTTTGGGAACCCCTGCTCTAAGATGTCAGGGATTTACAATGGTTTACAAGCCAAAATTCAAGAACAAACACCATTTGCTATGTTTGTTCCTTGTGCAGCTCATTAATTGAATTTGGTGGGAACCTCGGCCGCTGAGTCTTGTACAGAAGCCTGCCACTTTTTTATGTTGCTAGAGGAGGTATATACTTTCTTCGTGAAGTCAACTGAACGTTGGAAAAAATTAATGAATGAGATACGAAGAGGTCGGCTAGAGCAGATGCCTGTAAACGTCTAAGAGATTCCTGGAATGAAGTAACTACAGTTTTAAAAATGATTGAAAATGACAGTACAGAAAAACCGGTCCCATGAAATGAGGCAAAGGGAATTCGCATCAAATTAGAAAAACTTGAAACTGCGTTCATGGTCGTATTTTGGAATGCTATTTCGGAAAGGTTAAATAAAGTGAGTGTTCAGATTCAGAGCTCATCTGTAGATGTATTGACGGTATCTCATCTCTATGGATCTCTAATAGAGTTTACAATAGCAGAACGAGAAAACTTTGACTATTTCGAAGAAAAAGCAATTGAGATGAACGGGTGTGGAAACAGCCACGGTTTCGATGTGGCAACACCGCGCACACGTACCTATCATTCTATAAAAAAATGACAATGCGATGGCACGCATTGGGAGTAGATGGATAATATTCATATTCAATAGAATCATCATTGTGAACTGTCAAAAGTCATTGTCGGGGCATAGGAGGGGGTACAGGTCGATTTAAATATTAATTCGTTCTATAAAAAAACTAACAAAGCGATGGCACGCTTTCGGACTCGATGGATAATGTTCATATTCAATAAAATAATGGTTGTGGACTGTCAAAAGTCATTGTCGGGACGTAGGAGGGGGTACAGGTCGGTTTAAATAATAATTAATTATACAAAAAAATAACAAAGCGATGGCACGCATTCAGACTTGATGGATAATGTTCATATTCAATAGAATAATGGTTGTGAACAGTCAAAAGTCATTGTCGGGCCGTAGGAGGGGGTACAAGTTGGTTTAAATAATAATTAATTATATAAAAAAATAACAAAACGATGGCACGCAGTCAGACTTGATGGATAATGTTCATATTCAATAGAATAATGGTTGTGAACTGACAAGTCATTGTCGGGCCGTAGGAGGGGGCACAGGTTGGTTTAAATAATAATTAATTATACATAAAAATAACAAAGCGATGGCACGCATTCAGACTCGATGGATAATGTTCATATTCAATAGAATAATGGTTGTGGACTGTCAAAAGTCATTGTCGGGCCGTAGGAGGGGGTACAGGTCGGTTTAAATAATAATTAATTATACAAAAACATAACAAAGCGATGGCACGCATTCAGACTCGATGGATAATGTCCATATTCAATAGAATAATGGTTGTGAACTGACAAAAGTCATTGTCGGGTCGTAGCAGGGGGTACAGGTCGGTTTAAATAATAATTAATTATATAAAAAAATAACAAAGCGATGGCACGCATTCAGACTCTATGAATAATGTTCATATTCAATAGAATAATGGTTGTGGACTGTCAAAAGTCATTGTCGTGCCGTAGGAGAGGGTACAGGTCGGTTTAAATAATAATTAATTATACAAAAAAATAACAAAGCGATGGCACGCATTCAGACTCGATGGATAATGTTCATATTCAATAGAATAATGGTTGTGAACAGTCAAAAATTATTGTCGGGCCGTAGGAGGGGGTACAGGTCGGTTTAAATAATAATTAATTATATAAAAAAATAACAAAGCGATGGCACGCATTCAGACTCGATGAATAATGTTCATATTCAATAGAATAATGGTTGTGGACTGTCAAAAGTGATTGTCGGGCCGTAGGAGTGGGTACAGGTAGATTTACATATTAATTAATTCTATAAAAAACCTAGAAGCGATGGCACGCATTCAGACTCGATGGATAATGCTCATATTCACTAGAATAATGGTTCTGAACTGTCAAATGTCATTGTCGGGCGGTAGGAGGGGGTACAGATAGATTTAAATATTAATTAATTCTATAAAAAAATAAGAAAGTGATGGCACGCATTTTGACTCTATGGATAATGTTCATATTCAATAGAATAATAGTTGTGAACTGTCAAAAGTCATTGTCGGGCCGTTGGATAATTCCATTAAAAAGAATAACAGTTCGATTTCTGAAAATAGCAATTTCATAAAAATATAACGATGTGCTAGCAAATACGGTAAACATTCTATTATATGTCGTTATGTTTTACTCCTTCATACACCACCTTGCGGTAAAGTCATGAGCGCGTTTTTATGTGTGATATCTCATGAGGCCTATTCCACCAACAGGTGTGAATTTCGTGTAGTCATTTTCTAGCGACCGAATTTTATCTGGCGGCCAGTTATGGAACGTGTATATGATAAAAGCAATAACAATAATATGTAATATTAATAACTAATTCATAGACAGAAAATGTTTCCTTTTAGATTTTGTATATTTTTTATTTAGAATGATATTAGACTTGAACTGGTAACGAAGGTGTATTATATATTTTTGTTTAATTATTTTTGAAAACCAAATTCAAACATTGTCAAATCACCAGTGGCGTCGGTAAAAATATTATTGCTGAAATGGTCAATTCCAAGTAGATTTTTAACTTAATCAATGATGAACGGCTTGTACACATATCTGAATAAATAACTGAAGTGTTACTACAATTTTCTTCAAGATTATTGATATTTACGTTGCCTGAATAGCAGTATTCCACCACATGGCTAAACATCTCTGACGAGTAATTATGAATTTTCAAAGTTATGGTTTGTAGGAACTACCCCTTAGATGGCCTGCAAATCAATCGCCTCCGAGTATGTCATACTAGAGTTGAATACTGTCTCTGCAAAAAATCAACTTGGCTAAACATTTCTCACGGGTGATGTTTTGTTTTCTTGCCATGTGGTGGAATACTGCCATTCAGGCGACGTAAATATTAGTGTTGCGAAATACGGTGATTTTCCTGTAACAGGTGAAACGGCGACAGTGATTTGAATCACCGCAGTCACTGAGTATAAATTTATTTATTATTAATGCATCTCTTATCGGTTTATTTTAAAACATTAAATATTATCCTGATTGCAAATTAGCAATAATACGAAATCGAGATTGACTCGTAACTCGAATAAAGATTAATATATAGGGTGTAACATAAAAATTGCAGCTAGTTTAATAATATTCAATTGATTATTTCAAATGAACATGTTGCTATATTATATGTAAAAATTATATCAATTTTTAGGGTCTATTCATTCCTTTTAAAAATAAACATTTTTTATTAATGCAACCCCATTATAACATTTGTAACTAATAATAATAAGTAGATAGAACAATAGCGGTTCTGGGCCACTACTTCAAAAATCTCCGCTTGGTGGCGCTGAGAGTGGCGGCGCGCGCGTTTTTAATTTTAGGCCGCCATTTTTAGTCCTGTTGTTGTATATTTAAAAATCTGAAAAAAAACTTCAGTGAGATTCGATCGCACAACCTTCGCGTCTATAGCAAGGCATTCAACACATGCCGCCATAAGCTCTCATGGATATTATTAGCGAAGGAAGGTATTGCTGCAATGTGAGCGCTTCTTGCTGTAAAATGTGACGTAGTCGAGAAAGATCCGTTAGGATGATAAGGCGGCGCGCTACCGGGTTCTTGCTGTAAAATGTGACGTAGTCGAGAAAGATCCGTTAGGATGATAAGGCGGCGCGCTACCGGGGGGCATTTTCATTATGTAAAAATATTAAAATTTATCAAAATTGTAAACATGTTTTTCAATAATCCATTATCATTTTCACCACAAGGTTTAAAATTAAACTTTGCAGTATTGCTGACGAATAAAACATATTATTTTTATAATCAGAATTCGATGTTCCCTATATATACGGTGGAGTAAAAAATAATGTAGAGAATAAATTCATTATATTAGCTACAGTCATAATCGATGAAAAAACAGCAATGTGAAATATCAAAAAACCACAATAATTGATAACGGGAAAGAAATAACGAATATGTTCTAATTTTATCATATCAATAAGAAAAAAAATATAAAATAACGTTTTTGTATTCTCTAATGATTAGTATCATTCAAGATGTTGAAGAGTATATATGTATTGATCCTAGTTTCTGCAGCCTCATGCACCGAAAATGATAATGTGTCGTACGCTAAATCATTTTTCGAGAAATATGGTTATATGAATTCAAGTCAAAATTCATTAACTGACTTTGAAGCCGTTCTTATTAATTTTCAAGAAAAATATAATCTTCCTGTAGATGGAACGCCTAATAAAGAAACTATTGATTTGATGAAGAGACCTCGATGTATAAAGGGTGATAATAATTATGTTATACATTCAAAATGGAACAAAACAGAATTACTTTGGTATTTTCCACAAGCTACCGACGCGCATTTAAAAACAGCGAAGCTTGCTTTTGATACATGGCAATCAGCATCCAATTTGAAGTTCAAAAATGTGAAAATGACCAAAATAAAACCAGACATTACTATAACTATCACCAATAGAAAGCACTATTTTCGAAGCGACTGTCATGGAACTGATCAATGTCCATTCGATCTTGGTAATGGTGTGTTGGGTCACTCTTATTATCCCAACCCATATAGTAAATGTATTGAAATTCATCTAGATATGAACCTAAACTGGTATTTTGGAGATGATTTCAAGGTTCCAGAAGGGATGGTTAGTTTTTTAATGGTTTTAACTCATGAAATTGGACATGCTATCGGCTTAGCGCATAGCGAAGTTAAATCGGCCATCATGTACCCTTGGTATCAAACAGATAGAGTAGAACTGGATGAAGACGATAAAAACGCGACGATAGCTTTGTATGGGGCGCAAAGAAAATACATCGAAAATTCTACATTCACTACAGCGACGACAACTACAGTAAAATCAACGCCACGATCTGAACCCAGAAGAAGAATTATGCCTATAGAAAGAGGAGGAGGAGGAAATAAAAAGAACCTGTGTGAAATTCGTACTCCGGACTTTATGTTTCTCGCGATGGCCCCACTTTTTCCAAACTATAGAATGTATGTGGGACACGAAAAATATTTATGGAGACTAGATTTAAACGATATGCATATACCAAAAACCCCAGAATTAATTGTCGATTACCTACCAAAAGAACTGGCATCCTCAAACGTCTCTCATGTGTTTCAAAACTCTGTGGGGGATTTAGTTACGTTCAGCAACAATCAATATTATGCAGCTGCATTTCCAAATTTGAATATATATGACTCTTTTCCGCTTCCCATACCCCGATATGCCGTAATTAATGCTGTATTTCAAACCAATAGCGGACAGATGTATCTGCTGTACAATAACAATTCCTACATTGAATTTAATGCAGAAGGGCATACTATTAATAGAGGATATTTGCATGACGTCTTTCCAGGAGTTCCCGAAGGCGTAACATCTGCATTTCGATATACAGATGGATACATTTACTTTTTCTACAAAGACATATATTACAAATACAGTGAATATATCCGTAAAGTTGTTGATGCGAAACCATTTACTTGGAGTCTATTTGGAGTACCCTGCCCTGAAGATACGCTATTGAATCAATTAAAAACTCTGTTACACAAAATTATAAATATTTATCAATAAAAATGTAATACTTAGTTATGAATTTTTTTTTTCATCAACATCTTGTATATTGATCGTGCTTGTGACCAATAGTAACTTTGTTTAGTAAATTCTTCAAACGACTCACGTGACGTGAGAAGGACGTGAGGAAATAAAAACAAACAATAATGTTAATTAATCAATTTATTACAGCATCTAAATCATTTACAACTTTAGCTTTATAGAAATATATAAATTCTCTAAGTGCTACAGACAATACGCTATCACTACAATCACATATAGTATACAATAACTCAAATTTACTTAAATGTCCATTATTTTGAGCAAAATTCCTAATAAGTTCAATCACATTTCTGTAGTATTCACCAAAATTTAGAGATTCCAAATGGGTGAGACGAGGGGAAATTAGATGATAATGGAGTTGTAGAATTTGATGAACATCTTGTTGAGTTAAAGGGAAGCTGACGCCGTGTTTGATTACTTCCAACCATTTTACACAATCGAATATTACTTGATGAATGGTACAGTAGTCGCCACATTGTATCGTCTCCGGCTCATAATCATCGTAAAACGCTGGAAGTGGTTCATCTATGAATGAATTATTATTTAAAATATCGATAAACGTAGCCCATTCGAAAGTGCTGAAGGAGATTTTCGTAGGTTTATTCGTTGCTGATAGAGTGATTGCGCTACTGAACGTTCTTGCGGGACTTAAACCACAACCAATTTGGAAATTCGTATGTGTAGGATACTCGATATACAACAGGTACTGATCTTCTTTTTTAGCAGCTATTTCATACATTTCCAAAATACGATCTAATTCAGCACTATAATTATAATTTTCTGTAGCACAGCTACTAAAACCGCTATCTTGAGAACTCATATTGACGACTAACAATCTAACCTACAGCTCACTCCAATTTATATCAACTCCTATCTATCTTTGCGGTTAATTCTCTTCGCTACAAAACCACAGTTCTCATAACTTGAAATGAAAAGTGGTTACACAACAACAACATCTGTTTTTCCAATCCAACTATTATACTTTCCGTCTAATCCAAGCCATTTAACATACATTTTGTTGCCTTTTCTTCTAAGTACCTTTTCCACCAAGTAAATGTCTGGATTTGACGTTTTCTGCAGCTCTTCCTCATAAAACCCTCCACTGATTGGTACTCCATACATGTCCTCAAGCAAATAGGTGGCAGGATTGGTTATTTTCACTTTAATGATTTTGAATAGTTCTGTCGTCCAATTGGGTGTGTATCCTTTTTCAAAGACATGTTTCGACTTGCTTATACGAACAATATCACCGACTTTGAATTTTCGTGGTCCTGCAATCTTTAGATGTTTATAGGTTTGGTTTAAAATAGCTTCTTCGTTGGATTTATTGACTTGGGAGGGCTTATACTTGGTAGTTGAATGCTTTGTATTATTGTATTCGTTTGTAATTTCTGGTAGAATATCTATCCATTTGTAGGTGCCATTTAAACTGAAATGTTTATATAGTTTTGATTTCAATGATCGTATTACTCGTTCGGCCATTGCAGCTTTTTTTGTACTAAATACGCTATAGTGATTAATTCCATGTTTTTTCATTAATTGTTGAAACTTGTTGTTGTAAAATTCCGTTCCTTGGTCCGATTGAAGATTTTTGGGCGTTCGATCTGCGTGTGCGAGAATGTCCGAGAATGCACGAGTAAGCTCTTCGCCAGTCTTTGTCTTTAATGGTCGTGTCCACAAAAACTTTGAAAAACAATCGATAACGACTAGAATCATTTTATGGTTTTTATTTTGATGAGCGTAAGGTCGCATTTCGGCTAAATCCATTTGCCATAAATCATCTATACCTTTGACAATTGTACGTCTGCGCGGATAATTTTTACGCATCGGTTTGTGGAGTTCGTTAACAAGCTGTATTTTGGACGACATGCTTCGTAAGCGCATACACGTTCTCAACTGATGATATCTTTTCGATACTATTTGATACCTTTCTTCAAGTAATTTGTTCGTAATTCGTTTATGGATACTTCATGCTTATCGATTTTTCCTTGGAATTGTTGTTGTATATCTTTTAAAAATATTTCCCCAAAACCTTGAACAAAAGATTTGAATTCTTGTCTCATATTATCTTTGGTCACAACAATCACATCATCGACGTACTTTTTAGTTGCCATATCTCGAGCTGCGACTGGCGGATTTCTCGAAATAAATGAATTAATGTCGTTGATTTTGTTTTGAAGTACTCCAAGTTCATTATGATACACTTGCATTTGCTCATCGACATAAAGTTTATTGACAGCATCGCTACTTGTAGTCGGCGTCTTAACATTACAGATTCTCACATTTTCAGCATCAATATTACCGTCCGGAGTGTGTGCTACTTTCGGCATATAAGGTGTAATCCGTTCATTAGCATGACGACGTCGGTGTCCGAACTTATCGACAGGCATGATTGAAATGAGTAGACTTTTTTTTGGTTATTCAATTATATTGGCTTCTTTTAGCTCATTTATGATGGCAACTATTTCGTTGTCGTTGGACGTATTACCTGCCTCTTTTGAAGCAATCAATAATTTCAAACGTTCCACCAATTCATTTGGATCATCCCAATAAATATATTCCATAGGTTTTTCGTTGTACGTTAAGCCAAGTCCTCTTCCCTTATTAAGTGGAATTGATTTCAGGCGAGTTCTAGTTGACATGGAGCCAGATCGTTGAGTTGGAGACATATTTTGTGATCTACTCGGTACCGAGTCTGATCGCGGTATTTTAAATAATGGTTTAATTATATATTTGTATTTGTCAGTACTTGAACCTTTAAGGCGATTGAGAGTATCAAGATGGACTTGTGTATTGTTTAACAGAATTTTGTAATGTTTTAAATCTTCCTCTTCATATTGCGGATCGTTGTAAAATAACAGCTCGTACAATCCTCGAGTTCCAGGCAAGTATCCCGCCTCTTTGTTACCATCCTGTAGCACGTTTATATTACCGTTTGTTTTATCAAAGGCAATTCGACGTTTACCCAGCATCCACCCAAACATATCATCATAGATAGGACCGTAATTTTTGTCAATTTTATCATCTTTTTGAAAATAATCCTCAATGTATTTTAAACTGATGGCGGGGTATTGTTCCATATATTCTTGAAAAGCTTCATGCGAAACGTCAGGACGCATCTCCTCTGGAGATTCAGGGCGTATAATATCTCCCGCCTCATCTGTTTCAGCTACAGATTCCGATTCCAGAAAAGACGGTGCTACAAACACATCATCTAGTTTTTCTTCTTCTTTTTTTACCTCCTCCTCCTTTTTAATTGGATTCAAATTTGAAATGGTTTTCTGCAATGTCTTTGAGGACTCTACAATTTCCTTTAGCGGTGTAGATATCGGTTTAAATAGTTTATTAAGAGACTCATCGCGCTCTGATTTGCCCAATTTTAACGCTAAATATTTCTTGCGAATTGATCTCGCCAATTCATTAACTTTCTTCTTACGCAAAGCAATTGCAACCTTATCGTCGGACATGATGATGCAGACTAGTAGCATGTACACTTGACTTACACCTTTATATATTTATCGAAGCCAATACGATACCTACCGCTATTTAAAGCAAAATCCTTTACAATTACCAACGTTCCATATTTGTCGGTCGACCAACAGTCTGAGCAAATCTTTTTAAATTCTTCAAATGTCATATCTGGTGACACGTGCTCATCAAATATATGCTTTAGGTTAATTTCATCCTGCTTGAATAACACAATCATATTACAATTGTCTCGTATGAGTTGTTTCGGTATTTTTGAGTATGTTTGACATAGGTAGGCCGCATCAATGTCTCTGTGCCTACACATTGAATAATATTCCCGAATTTTCTGTTGACCATCGCAGGCGACATCATCGAATATGAATATCGAGTTGGATCTCGCTTCGTTTGGACTAACAATTTCCTCATTGTCTTTAAATGGAAAGTAACCGACACCTTTAACTTCTCCTAGTACTTCCTGCAGCAATTGATATTTCGGCTGAAACAATGACTTGGAATAGACGTAAACATTTTTGAATTTAGCGCCATTTGGATTGAATAAAAGTGATAACATGACGTTTGTTTTACCACACCCACTAGGACCGCAGATGATGGCCCGAAATGAATTTGGTAGTAGTTTTCCATGTTTACCAACACTTGGTTTAGATGTAAAGTCTAGATTTTCAATGGGTAGCGTCTGTTCTTGTTGAACGATCCTCATTTTGTGGTGAGTGCAATTAAAGTGTTTTCAATATATATGGCTATCATCACATCGTCTCAGATCAGTCTTAATGTTGGTGTTTGAGGGAGAAGGTCTTTTAAATTCTCTAATCAATAAATTACCAATTGAACTTCATTTACCCGCCTACAATTATTGTGGACGTAAGTGATCACGTGACTATAACTGTTAAATACTTATACTCTCTCTCCATTTACAGCAGGAACAAAGTTACAAAAACGTCTGGCACGTGGTGACGTTGGTATTAATCCTTTAGACAACGCTTGTAAACAGCACGATATTGCATATTCGCAAAACAAGTCTCTTGAAGAACGTCACAAAGCCGACAAAGTGTTGGAAGATAAAGCTTGGGATCGAGTCAAAGCAAAAGACGCTACTCTGGGAGAAAAGAGTGCTGCATTACTTGTTACAGGCGGCATGAAGGTTAAACGAAAGTTGGGGATGGGATCAAACAAACGACGTTCCTTCCATCGAAATTTTGTTGCGAAAGTGGGGAAATCCATGAAAAAAGGATCATCTCTAAAACAGACTGCTATGTACGCCCTAAGAGCAGCTAAAGCACTTATTCACGAATTTGGTGGATCGAAGCAAGTTAACGTACCTCGCGTAATACCTGTACCTAAATCTGGAGGTTTTCTTCCTCTTATACCTTTATTTGCTGGACTTTCAGCTCTTGGAGCGTTATCGGGTGGAGCTGCAGGAGTTGCAAAGACTGTTATTGATGCTAATAATGCTCGAAAGAAATTGGAAGAAGACATACGTCATAATAAGGCTATGGAACATGTTGGAAATGGCCTATATCTGAAAAAGTATGCTGGAGGTCGAGGATTTGGATTGTATTTGAAAAAGCCAAAAAACTCGCGATGAAGCTACCGAATCGTCCACTGTACGACACCGATATTGCACATTATGCAAAATTATATAATATTAAACATTTTCGAGGCGTTTTCATGCGAGACACTCTACCTAAATCCGGTCCTCGACAACAAGAGTGTGCAGTGGTTAACTTGGACTCGTCCAAAAACAGTGGAACACATTGGGTAGCATATATAAAGAAAAATAATGTCATTGATTATTTCGATTTATTTGGTAATTTGAAGCCACCCAAAGAACTTGTAAAGTATCTGGGAGGAAGGAAAGTTGAAATTTTTTATAACAACAATCAGTTACAAAACTACAATCAGTTCAATTGTGGACATTTGTGTTTGAAATTTCTACTTCAACATCCTTGGAACAATGGAGAACATTAAATTATTAACGCAACACCAAAAACCTCTGAGAAGTTTTACTGCTGAAGAACTAAAAGACGTTCCCATTCGATACCTGATAGAATGTGTTAGTCCGTCTGAATTGCTAGATATATGGCATAAACTTCCTAATGATTACAAAACAAGTTATGAACTACAAATTCGTCTGCCGTGCTTCGTTCACTACAACCGCTCCGATTGGACGACGCATTGGGACGGTCCTGCAAGTTCTCAAGCATCTTGTTTTCTTTGTCAACGTGCATTAAGTAAACCTTGAAATGTATTTTGTGTGTCAAATAAATCTTGTAAAGTATTCTATGTATTATTTAAACTGCCTTCATACGTCGACTTACATCAGTCATCATGTCGCAGTTGTTGAGAGTAAACAGTTCAAATCACGTATTTACCTTCCAACCGCCTACACCTATTGTACTCCATCCGGAGAAAGACTACGAATTAGCGCTGCGTTCATTCCACTCATACCATAGCATACCAAACATTGAAGATTGCAAGTTTTACTACTATGATGACAACAACAAGCTACAAAGTTTCGATTTACCTACAGGATGTTACGAAATCGCCGATATTGAAACGTATATACTCGAGAAGTTGAGTGGCAGCAATTCACTTAGACCGGGAACTATATTTGCACTAAAACCCAACAATAATACGTTACAGTGCATGATTTTCAGTAAATATAGAATTTCGTTTGAACAACCCAACAGTCTAGGAAAGATACTAGGATTTTCAACAGAGATACTCGAACCCAAACGATGGCACTCTTCAGATCTACCCGTCAAAATTATAAAAGTATCTAGCATACGTTTCGAATGTAACATTACCACGGGAGCCTTCGACGCAGACAGACCTGCTCATACTATTTACGAATTTATCATAAAAGTGGATCCTGGGTACGCCATTGACGAAACACCACATAATTTACTTTATTTACCTGTTATACCACAACGTGAAATAACCAACATTACAGTGTTGGCTGTGGACCAAGACGGTCATCCTATAAACTTTCGTGGTGAAAAGAGCACTTTGGTGTTGGAGCTTAGAGCGAGAAGCAACAGATGGGATTGATAATTAATCATATAAGACGTTCTGCTGCACATTCAACGCCATTAGTTACGCGGTATTCTTCAAAGCAGCATCAGAAGCGGCTCACATTTACTAATACATTGTATTTGCAGTCTTTGGGTTTTTTGTTGAAAAAACAACGACAATGACGACCGAGTATGTAAAACGTTCTCGTATGAACGATATGCCTTCAATGTTTGATATCTATCGCAAGCCTAGTTTCGATGAATCGATTCGCAAAGCTGAGTACAGAACATATGCTCCGTTCATCAAATCGTTCAGTTGCAGCGACATTGTGGAATTCAGCATCAATCAAGTTGATTCGTTTTTTGCAATGAATGAAACTTTGTTGTGTATTAAAGGATCACTCACTGTGCATGGAGGGGGTGATGTGAAGCTGGCAAATAATGTTGGTGCTTTCCTTTTCGATTCGTGTACATATAGTGAAAGTGCAAGAGAGATGGAAACTGTTCGGGATCCTGGAATCGTTAGCGCTGTACGTGCCATGACATGCTACAATCAAGAAGATTCCAATCATATGGCTATAGCTGGGTGGAATTATCCCAAAGACCCCATCCTGAATACCAGCGACAAATCATTTAACCTTCAAATTCCTCTAAAGCATATTTTCAACATTTTCAACGACTATCCTATGATTACGTGTGGACGACAAACAATACGTTTGGTTCGAGCTCGAAACGATAACGATTGTGTGCTTATCACAGAAAAAAACGTTTCTGGTACACTTTCCACTACAACCGTTAACATCAACATTACCAGCATCGAATTGAAAATCAGGCATATCTATCCTAATGATGATATTAAGTTGGAACTTATGAAGGCCATTCAAAAGGATCAGCCTATAGTTATTCCATTTAGAAAGTGGGAGATACACGAACTGCCTGCAATTACCAGAAATGCTAGACGTGAAGTTTGGGCTGTTAAAACTACAACTTCAGTCGAACGACCTCGTTATGTTATTGTTTTCTTTCAAACCAACAAACGTGACAACAGCACAGCCGACCCCACTTTATTCGACAACGCCGACATTCAAAGTATCAGACTATCGCTAAATGGGGAATATTATCCCAATGAAAGAATGCAGTTGGATTTCACTAAAAATGATTACAATGAGGCCTATTTCAACTATACAGAATTTTATCCTAGCTATACGAATTCGGCACAGAAGCGCCCTCTGTTGGATTATCCCTCTTTCAAGAAGCGTGCATTGTTTGTTATCGATTGCTCGAAACAAGAAGAAAGTATGAAATCGTCCACAGTCGATGTAAAACTTGACATTGAAGCAAACATTGGTTTTCCCGAAAACACCAAAGTATATTGTGTTATAATACACGACTGCGTAATGGAGTATTTCCCCCTCACAGAAATAGTCAAGACTCTAAATTGAAGTGCAGTACGTCAGTATTCGAGCAGACGTCATCATGAGAGTTGCACTCGTAGACATTCAAGGTTTCGTTATAGATGGATTCTTTGTTGTCAAAGAACTCACCATTGAAGTTGGTTTTAAGCAAAGTCACTACATATTCCTACCATGCCAATCAATTTCTACGTTAAGCGACCAGGATAAGAAGACGGTGTCATACTTGGAGAAGAATGTGCATGGTATTCGATACTCTTCAGGTGACATTGAGTACTCCAAATTAAATGATATATTGGCAACTAAGCTATTGTATGCTGCCGATTTTATATACGTACGCGGACATCAGAAAGCAGAATTTCTACTAAAGAAATGTCACATTTTTGGTGTGTTTCCCCACATTATTGATGTTTGCAAGTTTGATGGAACACCATGTGCTACAGGAAACTTTGAACGAGATCCAAATCCTTGTCACGCTACTGGTCTATACTCTTGTGCCCAAAGAAATGTAGAGCGTCTCCGGCATTGGTTTTTGAATACTGTATTACCATTGTAATGTCTAAATAATAAATTGTTTATGGAATGATTCGCATTTTTATTAAGACATCCTGTATATTCTCAACCAGTATATTACATGAGAGTTTAACAAATACTAATATTATAGAGACCTCGTCACGTTTAACGTCAAATGTCACGTGTCTAACGCCACGTCTAACGTCGCGTGTAACGTGTCAAACGTCACACGTCAAACGTCACGTGTTTAATGTCGCGTGTTGAACGTCATACGTCACGTAACGTCGCGTGTAACGTGTCAAACGTCATACGTCAAACGTCACGTGTTCAACGTCACGTGTTGAACGTCATACGTCACATATCAAACGTCTCGTGTTTAGATGTGATGATGATCATCGAAACGTAGCTTTAGATTTTTCTCGTAATGTCAAACGTCGTGTGTCATGTTAAACGTCATACGTCACGTGTCTAACGGCATGTCTAACGTCGCGTGTAACGTGTCAAACGTCGTTTGTAACGTCAACCGTCACGTGTTTAACGTCGCGTGTTAGACGTCATACGTCACGTGTCACACGTTACTTGTCATACGTCACGTGTCAAACGTCAGACGTCTCGTATAAAAAAAAACCACAATAATTGATAACGGGAAAGAAATAACGAATTTTATGACAAACACCCGTATATCGAACGTAGTGGTTTATCTCTTCTTCACAATGGTGTTTATTCAACTTCGATCCGACCAATCAGAGAGATGCTAGTGCCCTTATGACGTCTTTGTACATCATGTATACGATAATAGTCTAACAATCATGGGGTCGTTTATTCGACTTCAATCTGACCAATCAGAGATATGCTAGCGTCCTAATGGTAACGTTGCTTACGTCACACCATTTACATGATATCACAGAACAGATGGGGCATACGACGGAAGGTCCATTCGACATAAGACACATTTGTCATACGACACATACGGCGATGGTTAACGGCACCCTCTGGTCATTGTCGATCACTTCTTCAGATGACTCTTTTGATACTCCTTGTATATTTGCAAAACTTATCGCTTATCTCTTCATCTCTTCTTCTTTCCCATCAATCAACGACACCCTCTGGTCATTATCTTCAGGTATGATTCTTGTAAACCCTCTGTGGTCATTGTCTTCATCACAATGATGTTTATTTGTCTCCAATCTGACCAATCAGAGATGCTTGTGCCCTTATGGCATTGTTGACGTCTTGTATACCGATCATCATAGTAACATATTTATGACAACACCCTGTATATCGGTATATTATTGTAAAACTTATCGCTTATCTCTTCTTCTTTCCCATCAATTAACGACACCCTCTGTGGTCATTGTCTTCAGGTATGATTCTTGTAAACCCTCTGTGGTCATTGACTTCATCATAATGGTGTTTATTTGACCCCAAACTGACTAATCAGAGGTGCTTGTGCCCTTTTGGTATCGTAGACATCTTGTATACTGATCATCGTAGTAACATATTTATGACAACACCTCGTATATCGGTATATTATTGAAAAACTTATCGCTTATCTCTTCTTCTTTCCCATTGATCAACGGCACCCTTTGGTCATTGTCTTCAGGTATGATTCTTGTAAACCCTCTGGTCATTGACTTCATTACAATGGTGTTTATTCGACTCCAAACTGACTAATCAGAGATGTTTGTGTCCTTTTGGTATCGTAGACATCTTGTATACTGATCATCGTAGTAACATATTTATGACAACACATCGTATATCGGTATATTATTGTAAAACTTATCGCTTATCTCTTCTTCTTTACCATTGATCAACGACACCCTCTGGTCACTGTCTTCAGGTATGATTCTTGTAAACCCTCTGGTCATTGACTTCATCATAATGGTGTTTATTTGACTCCAAACTGACTAATCAGAGATGCTTGTGCCCTTATGGCGTCTTTGTACATCCCGTATACGATAATAATCTAAAAACGATGCAGATAACGTCTAACAGTTGAATATTTGTTGTTGTTGTGATACAATCTGAATTAAAAATAAATGTAATATTTCGATAAATTCTAAATTCGCTTTCACAATATACTCTGATATGATAATAACTTGGTGGTCTTGCTAGCATGCTAAAAGACTATTAACGCATGAGAATGTGTGATCGATGGTTCGAATCCTATCGTCGGTAGCGAAATATTTAATAAATTGTATGAAAACATTGTCAATATGGAACTATCGTTGTCGTAATACCAAAAAATGTATTTATACCTTTTTTCAAGGATTCCATATCACTTTCGTGAAATTGTGATAAACTATTATTTTTGTATGCGTTTGATATATCGCATTTCCTGTTGTTATGTTGATTTTTTCTAATTGTGGGTTGAGTCATATCAATTTTACAAAATTTCTGTGGTGAGTTGATTTTCATATTTATCATTTCCTGTTGTGATTACAGAATTTCAGAAAAACAATTTAATTATTTGCAAAAGTTTATTTTAAAAATATTATTGATAAAAAGAAATTATTTTTGTTAATAAAGTCTTGAGATGATTTAAAAGGTCTCCATTAGGACATGGGATATCAAATAGGTTCCAATTGAAGGGTCCGGCTGCAACAAGTTTTTTGGTAAACTCATTATATTTGTAGTATGTGGTGTTTTTGAAAAAGTACATGTGTCCGTCAATGTACTGGAATGCTCCTGTAACATCTGCGGGTAGTCCAGGGAAAATATCTTTAATTTGTCCTCTATTTAAGACATTTTTTAAGTTCTTATCATATTCAATATAATTATTGTTATTATAAAATACATACATTTTTCCGTGGTTGCTTTGAAACATTGTGTTTATTTGAGAATTTTTTGGTATAAGTAAATTACCTTGCTCAAGTATTCGCAAACCTGGGAAATCTGCTATATAGTATTTACGAACATCTTTATTGACTGCTATTAAATTACCGGTAGAACTTTGAAAAATCTGAATTATGGAGCCCACTTCTTCGGGTAGATAATCATCGAGCATTTCTGGTTCTGAGGGAATAAGTTTCGAATTCAAATCCATTTTCCATAGAAAATCTTTATAAATAATATATAAGTGATAATTTTCAAATGTACCAGCCATCGCAGTAAACATATACTCCGGCGTTATGTCGCATAAATTTTTATTTGGTGGATGAGGTCTATGATGACCTGTAGTCGGTGGCGTAGGTTTGAAAGGATTATTTGCATATTTATTGGTGGGTCCATAAAGAGCTTCAAGAGCCATTTTATCATCTTCATCCAATTTTGGGGTCGCGTTTCGTTGATACCATGGATACATTATTGCTTGTTTATTATCACTATGGGATATACCTAAGATATGTCCAATTTCATGAATTATTACCATGAGTAGACTAGTCCTATCATCTGAACTTGATCCATCTAAACTTAAATCCCACTTTTCATCAGCATCAATATGAAGTTCTATACAGCTGTTGCCATTTGGGAAATAACCATGTGCCAACACCTTTCCAGGAATATCAAATGCGCTGGGGCATTCATCTCTACCTTGGCAATCTGCACGAAAATAGTGTTTTCCATGTACAACAGTGATAGATATATCAGGAGCATAAGGTCTTGTTTTGTGTATTAATTCAAATTTGAACTTTGAACTGTTACTCCACACTTCAAAAGCCTTTTCGATTACATCAAGATATGCTTGATTTGCCTGAGGGAAGAACCATTTCAAATCAAATTTGTTCCATTTTGATCTAACTCTAAAAGAATGATCATCGTCGGAAGCTGCTTCACTTACAGAACATCTTGGCCTATCCATAAGTTGTATTGTATCTTCATCTAATTCTCCCGTTGCAGGAATATTATATTTTTCTTGAAAACTCAACAAATAATCCTCAAGTTTAGTCAAATCATTTTCATTTGCGTATCCGAAGCGTTGTAAATAATCCATAGCATACTGCTGGTCGACAACACAAAGTGCTGGACATAGCGCTGCAGCTAATATAATTATTAACATGATCTTCACCCTTCTGTTATCCTCAAGAAACTAATCTCCCAACACATTATTAACAACATATATATTTTTTAAAAAACCCCCCAAAGATTCAATTACTGCGTGTCACGCATAAAATATTATATGTTACTTTCAAGCCACCCGGTACGAAATTCTTAGTAATATTTCAACATAAGTTACTTTAAGCCCCCCGGTAGCGCGCCGCCTTATCATCCTAACGGATCTTTCTCGACTACGTCACATTTTACAGCAAGAACCCGGTATCGCGCCGCCTTATCATCCTAACGGATCTTTCTCGACTACGTCACATTTTACAGCAAGAAGCGCTCACATTGCAGCAATACCTTCCTTCGCTAATAATATGCATGAGAGCTTATGGCGGCATGTGTTGAATGCCTTGCTATAGACGCGAAGGTTGTGCGATCGAATCTCACTGAAGTTTTTTTTCAGATTTTTAAATATACAACAACAGGACTAAAAATGGCGGCCTAAAATTAAAAACGCGCGCGCCGCCACTCTCAGCGCCACCAAGCGGAGATTTTTGAAGTAGTGGCCCAGAACCGCTATTGTTCTATCTACTAAGACTGTTTAAAAGCAGAACTAAACTACATTAAAAAAAATAAGAATTTCAACTCTTAAAATGAATAGATAAGAATGAAACGAAACTGAAACAAAAGATAAACTCATTTTTTTCCAAATGAAGAATTAGCATTAAAAAATATTAGTTTTTCTGCTTTGGTAGCACTTAATTTATTTCTACGGTCCGTTAATATTAACCCGGCTTCAGAAAACAGTCTTTCACGCGGAACTGATGTTGCAGTAACACAAGGTCGCTCAGTTTGGGGTAATTGAAATTCTGTTCCTTCCAAAATTTTAACGGATGTGTATAATAATAATAATAATAACTTTATTCAAAAATATGGTTTTACAAGAACATTACATGAAGTGAATAAAGTAGGTTCGCGATAAGTGTTATTACACTTGTTTCGCAAAAAAATAAAAATACAATTCAGCCATATATGGTCACATACAACAATACTAGTTATAAACTTTTTGAATTCAATAATAATAATAATAACAACTCTATTCAAAAAAAAAAAATATATGGTCTTACAAGAACATTACATGGAGTGAATAAAGTAGGTTGGCGATAAGTGTTATTACACTTGTTTAGCAAAAAATACAATTTAGTCATATACAATGGTCACATACAACAATACTAGTTATTGAATTCAATATAAATAAAAACACTATAAATTATATGTATAAAATTGAATCAACGACACATAGAATTTTAAATTATAATTAGGCCTAAATACAGTAGAACTATGCATATAATCCATTGGAGTGAAGTCAATACAAAAATGTTATATACTACAAACAACATGAACGAACTACAGTACTAGGTATCACAAAATAAAATGTCATAAAAATAATATTTATTCACCATTTTAGGAAACATAATACTACAGATAAATTAAAATGTTAGTAGGTTACAACAACGATTTTAATATGGGTAAAAGTGTGAATGATAAAATATATATAAAATGTAAAAATGCAATAAAATAACAATTTTTTTTGAGGCGTATTCATATTTAACACACATGCAAATGGGATAGAGATAAAAATGTATACGAAATATAACAAGGAAGTTTCTTGGTCAATATCGATTGGTTAAAATAATCATTCTCAAAATACTCGAACTTTAGATCTCTTCATGAACATTTTCAGATGTTTTTTGAATTGGAATGAGTTGGGTATAGCGCGAATTGTCTCAGGTAAAGTAATGAACATTTTTGTAGCGTTATAAGAAAAACTAGTTCTCAGCAGTGATTTTGTTATTTGTGGTACTACATAGTTATTTCTTTGTCTAGTGTTATAGGCATGTTTTGGTAAGTTTGACGAGTGTTTTTTTGTATAGTACTTCATGCTGACATTGTAGTAATAGAGTTGTTTAAGGTCGAGTACCTCTGATTCTTGAAATAGTAGATCACTTGGATATCTTGAGTTTTTATTTAGAATAATTTTCAGGAATCGTCGTTGTAGAACTTCAAGGGGTCGGATGTGGGATTTTAGTGCACCTCCCCATGCTAATAAACCATATCGAAAATGACTTTCAACGAGTGCATGATATAGTGTGAGCAAATGATGAACAGGAAGGATTTTTTCATGTATCTTAATTTATATAGGATACATTGTAGTTTTTTGGCTACGTAGTTGATGTATAAGTCCCATTTCATGTGCCAGTCTATTATGACTCCTAAGTACTTTATGTTACTTTCGGCTGTAATTGTAAGATTGTTTTTACCATCGAGGATGTTGAGCTGAGTAAAGTGAGGAAGATTTGTTTTATTACAACTGAAAGGTAAGAAGTTGGTTTTTTGAAAGTTTATAGTTAGCAACCTGCTTGCAAGCCATTTTTTAATGATAATAAAGTCTGTTTCTACTATTTCTTTTAGTTCTGTCCAGGTATCGGCCTCGTAGAAAATCGCGGTATCGTCTGCGAAACCGATAATATTACCTCTGCTTTTCACAGAAAACAGTCCATTCATGTAGATGTTGAAAAGTAGGGGTCCGAGGACCGTACCTTGAGGCACTCCACATTGTACGACTAACGATTTACTGTCGACACCGTTTATTCGGACTGTCTGATACCTATTCGTAATATAACTTTTGAATAGATCCAAGCAAGTATTTCTGATACCGATGTCCTCCAGCGACTGAAAGAGCAACTCGTGGCTAACAGTATCAAATGCTTTGGATAAATCAATGAAAACACATGGACAGGGTTTGTTGTTGTTTAACGAGTTATATATTTTTTCAGTAAGGGTCAGAATAGCATCTTGAGTGGACGTTTTTTCTCGAAAACCATATTGTCTTTCAGAAAGTATGTTATATTTATTTACAAAATTTTGTAGTCTGTTTTTTAGAAGTTTCTCAAATATTTTTGATAAGTGGGTGATTAATGAAATGGGTCTATAGTTTTCTGTCCGTTTTTTGTTACCTTTTTTTATATATTGGAATGATAACTGAATGTTTAAATGCTCTAGGCCAGATACCAGTTTCTATGCATTTGTTGAAGATGTAAGTTAACGGTTCAGTTATTAATGACGCGATAACTTTGAGCGTTTCCGTTTTGATTTCGTCTGATCCCACGGCTTTGTGGTTTTTCAACTCTTGAATAATGCTGATTACTTCAAGTGTGTTTGTGGGTAGGAGTGTAATTGAGTTTGTAAGGGAGGGTCTATTGATTTTGTAGTTAGGATCTGGGTTTATATTTTGAGCAAGTCTTTTCCCAGTGCCATTGAATGAGGTATTGAATTCGTTTGCGATGTCCTTAGGATTTGTTAATAAGTCTCCTATTTCATTTTCAATACTATCAATAGAGATCTTCGATTTTTTGGTGTTACTTACTTCTTGAACCACATTCCATAAAGCGTTTGTGTTTGATTTTTTGAGTTCGATTTTGTTTTTATAGTATTTGAACTTAGTTTTTTCAATTAGAGTCGACAATTTGTTTCTATATTTTTTGTATTGTAGTTTTAGTTCGTTGTCATTTGGGTTTCTTCTCAAAAGTTGAGCCATTTTATTTTTTGTGGTAGTTGAGGTAAGTAAAGCATTTGTCATCCAAGGAGCGATCTCCGTGTTTTTCCTTTTACGTTTTTTTGTATATGTACAGCCGTCTATATATTTTTGAAGTGTTTCAATGAAAGTATTTGTTGCATTGTTGGGATCTGGATTCAAGTATAAGAAATCCCAAGATTTTTGTCTGATTATATTTTTAAGTTTTATTTCATCTATGTATTTCACTATTTCTCGTTCCTTGGGGCATTTGGTCTTTTCCAGTACTATCTGTAGTATTGTTGAGAAATGATCAGTAATGTCGGTTTGTAATACTATAGGGGCAGTATTTGATCGAGTACGTTGAGTCTGGATTTTAAAAATATATGGTCAATGCATGAACTACGTCCACCCTGTATTCTTGTTGGATTATTAATCGTGGAAATGTAACCGAATTCGTTAAGTGTGTTGTTATAGTCTGTATTATATTCATTATCCTCTAGTAGGTCGATATTCAAATCACCAATGAAAATGTCATAACTTTCTGGTTGGAATGCTGAACTCTCAAAGTAATGTTGAAGACTGATAACGAATTGATCGAAATTGCTGTTTGGGGATATATATATAGCATTGATAAGAAAGTTGTTCTTTTCATTGAGAATGATTTTAATTTGCAACATTTTGCTTTCATTCAAAGGTATGATTGAGTATGTATAATTATACTCTGATTTTATGTATACAACAACTCCATCGTTTTGATTGAAATCCCCCTCGTTATATAATTTGTTGTATCCCTCTAAATTATATAGGTCCGAATTTCCCATTGCCCATGTTTCTGATAAGACAATACAATCGAATCCGATACGTAAGTTTTCTAAGAGAATTTTAAATTCGTCTAGGTTTTTATTAATGCTTCGTATGTTATTATGGATAATTTTAAAGTTTTCACAATATTTATTAATTTCTAAAATATCTCTGCATTCTTGTATGTGTTCCAAAGAGTAAGTTTCTATGATATCAATATCAAAGTCTCTAATATATTTATCCATTGGTCATTGTTTTACTCCTGACATTTTGATGTATTACTTTGAGGTTGTCTTTTTTATATAGTTTGTTATGAATTTAATGACGTACAGAAAAAAAGATAAATAAATTCAAACTTACATGAGTATGAACATATCCCAATCTCCATATACTTGACCTTATTCTAAATGAAACACCATTAAGTTTCCATTCCTAGTGATATTAAGATCGAATTCCTGATCTTAAACTCTTAATTCTGTCTTTTTGTTGAGGAGGGCCAGATGTCTTCGTTGCCTTCTTATCGCTTTCAGATTTCGACGGAGTAATTTTATCTTCTTTTTCTTTCGGTGTTAAATCTTGTCCGATATTTTCTTCGGTTGGATTATTGGCTGTTTCTGATTGAAATACAGGATGGAGGCTTCGTGAATTTGGGGTCGACGGAGCACTGTTTGGTCTTCTTTCTGTAGTATCGGTATTCTCGTTTTCTTCAAGTTCCTCGACGGTGTAAACTCTGTTGTTGATATACAACTTATTTCCCTTTATGTACGAATTATCAGAACTATGTTGTCTCGCTCTATTCAAGTGGTGCCTCAGTATTCTATTCTCGCAGAGTTGTTTATAAGTTAGATCGTTTGAGATTCCAACACTGGTACCCTTTAACTTTTTGCAGTTTTTAATAACTTCAAGCTTCTTCAAATATGATATGAACTCAACTTTGACAGGGTTTTTATTCTTATTTCCTAATCTGTACAAATTATTTATATCGGATACCTGGACATCAACGTCCAATAATTTCTTGAGTTCTTTGCAGACGGCTGGTGCAGATACTTCCTGAGAGTCTCCTAGTCCAAATATAACAATATTATTTTTCTTACAAGTTACCTCCAATGCTTCGATTTTATTATGTAGAATTTTATTTTCAATTTCTACGTTATTTATTCGATAGTTGAGTTCTTCTATTTTCAATAATAGTTTGGCTTCAGACGCCTCAATAGCAGATTTAAGTTCCTTTCGATTTTTTATAATTTCCTCCTTCAATACTTTTATTACTTTTTCCCATTCACTTGCCATTCTTTGAAATTCTAGATCGAATTCTAGCGAATATGGTCGCTTTTACTTTTACGCTTAAAATTCTTAGTTATTTATTTTTCACAATAATATAGTAAAGACAATTGGATATATGGTAGTAAATAGTTCATTCGCCGTTCATTGATGTTGGCACAAATTTGTTACAGTATTTTAACTCCCATACAATTCACATGTATAATGTATCAATCAACCGAAATAAGTCCAATTTACTGACATCCAAAAAGACAAATTGGAAAAAAACTTGAATGATAACAATGTCAACAGCAAACAATCGCGTTCAGTAAGACTGATTATTCTCGTAAACAAGGAATGCAGAGACGTACCTCGATTTGTATAAGCTCCGGCGAGTGCTATGAGTCCGCTAAGTGGAATTCCAACAATTATTGCTCTTTGTAACTTGGTGATTTCACTAATAAACACAGAGACCAGAGAAAAGTAACTGGCACTAACAAATTCGTCTCACTATGATGTCTTGGCAAAACATCAGTTTCTAAAAATCGCTGCACCTGGTTGCATTATGTTGGTGCTGTGATCTTTCACCAGTACCACGTTGTAAATGTCCCCATATGGAAAATTCGTCTTCATCTTCTTCGTCGACTGGATTTATATCAACGCATATGTATTCAGTTTTTAAATGCTTTTGTTTTGTATCGATTTTAGCAGCAACCAAAGATATTACCTGTTTTTTTGTAGTGTCCGCTATTGTACTGTTTTGGAATTCCAGTAATTTAAATCGTAGATCTAGAAATGCTGCCATGGCCAAAGTATTATTTTCGATTTCGCCTAATCTGGAATATAATCCTTCTTTCAACTTAGTGATCTCGCGAATCACAATATCGTCAATTTTTTTTCATAAGGTCGGCACAAACAGTAGATAGGCCATAAACTAAAGGAATGACGTATGAGCCTGTTATGTCATTTTCTCCGCTTATTGTTTTTGCTGTTTTTTCAAATGTGCGCAACACTTTTGAAAGCTCACAATGATGATTCTATTGAATATGAACATTATCCATCGAGTCTGAATGCGTGCCATCGCTCTGTTGTTTTTTTATAAAATCAATTAATATTTATATCGATCTGTACCCCCTCCTACGGCCCGACAATGACTTTTGACAGTTCACAACCATTATTCTAGTGAATATGAACATTATCCATCGAGTCAGAATGCGTGCCATCGCTTTGTTATTTTTTTATAGAAATAATTAATATTTATATCGACCTTTACCCCCTCCTACGGCCCGACAATGACTTTTGACAGTTCACAATGATGATTCTATTGAATATGAACATTATCCATCGAGTCTGAATACGTGCCATCGCTCTGCTATTTTTTTATAGAATTAATTGATTTTATATCGACCTGTACCCCCTCCTACGGCCCGGCAATGACTTTTGACAGTTCAAAACTATTATTCTATTGAATATGAACATTATGCATTGAGTCTGAATGCGTGCCATCGCTTTGTTATTTTTTTATATAATTAATTATTGAAATCGACCCGTACCCCCTCCTACGGCCCGACAATGACTTTTGTCTGTTCACAACCATTATTCTACTGAATATGAACATTATCCATCGAGTCTGAATGCGTGCCATCGCTTTGTTATTTTTTCGTATAATTAATTATTATTTGTATCGACCTGTACCCCCTCCTACGGCCCGACAATGACTTTTGCCTATTCACAACCAATATTCTATTGAATATAAACATTATCCATCGAGTCTGAATGCGTGCCATCGCTTTGATATTTTTTTGTATAATTAATTATTATTTAAACCGACCTGTACCCCCTCCTACGGCCCGACAATGACTTTTGACAGTCCACAACCATTATTCCATTGAATATGAACATTATCCATCGAGTCTGAATGCGTGCCATCGCTTTGTTAGTTTTTTATAGAACGAATTAATATTTAAATCGACCTGTACCCCCTCCTATGCCCCGACAATGACTTTTGACAGTTCACAATGATGATTCTATTGAATATGAATATTATCCATCTACTCCCAATGCGTGCCATCGCATTGTTATTTTTTTATAGAATGATAGGTACATGTACGCGGTGTTGCCACATCGAAACCGTGGCTGGAAAAACCGAAGCTGTTTTCACACCCGTTTGAGATGAGCGCACTTAAGCAATATCAAGGTGAAATAAAGAGACAACCTAAAAGAAAAAAAAATGACCGATAAAACAACGAATGAAGAACCTGAAAGACCCTCCAGCTCCAGAGATTATTTCAGAGTGAACACCTTTTTGGTGATCCTTGATATACTGAGAGCTGAAATACTGAGAAGGCATAATGCTTACTTAAACTTTGAGGAAAAATTTTCATTTTTAACAAAAATGACTGAACTTTTAACACAGAGTTACAGAAAAAGCAGAGTCTCTCGTGAAATATTATACCAATGATTTAGAGGACGATTTGATTCAAGAGTGCGTGCATTTTCGGAGTCACATTTGCTCTGATAAAACTGCAGAGTGTGAAGTGAAGCCTAGATCAAACTCACTACTCAGTCTCTCAACGTTTTTGAGGAATCAATATCTGTCTAATGTTTACCTTAACTTGGATATAGCTCTCCGCATTGCACTTTCCACTCCGGCTACAAATTGTTCTGGGGAAAGGAGTTTTTCCTGTTTAAAACGCGTGAATAATTATCAAAGGTCTTCATTTTCTCAAGAAAAAATGAATTCTCTAGCTCTACTCGGCATAGAAGCAGAGATAATGAACACCATAAACTATGATGATATTATAGAAGATTTTGCTATTAAAAAGTCCCGTATAAAATTGTATATCTTGTTTCTTTTTTACGCTCTTTCTTAATGACTAATTCATTCGTGTATTTAACTTTAAGGCCTTCTTTACTACAAATGGAAAATTATTATTTTAGAAAGGGCCTATACATGGGCCGGCGAAAATAAGGTGTGGCCTACACTCATAAATAATGTAAATCCGGCATTGCCGCAGGTACATATTTTAAACAATATCAGTAATAAAAAGTATTTTGAAAGTACATTGAACACAACTAAAATATTGTTCATCATTGCGCATTAAGTATTGAATTTGAATTAACCACTCTAAATAAAAAGCAACGACAATAGCAACACTAGATTCAATTTTCGACGAGCTAATTTTTCTGCTATTTATAATGAATTTTTGGAAATCGATTGGTAATGTTTAAATTCTAATATTAATGTTAATGAAATTGTATGGGATTCTGAATGCCACTGACTAAAATAAACTTATATTTCAATTATAAAACTGAAGTAAGTCGGTAATGTTGCCAATTGATATCACTTTAATAAGTACGAATATGGAGAAAAGAAAGTAAGTCAGCAGATTAAGGGCCGAATTCAGAAACGCCACTACTACTACACTCCTTTTACACTTAAATCGCCACTCGTTTGAGGGTGAGTGGAATACTCCCTCAATTACGGTATTCAAAAACGATGTAAAATGAGTGACTCATGTGAGTAGAGATTGTAGTGCACTTTTTCGTGTTACGAGCTGGCAACATTGTAATTCTTGGTTTATTTCATGGTTATATCTATGGTTATTTGAACTAAATTCGACATTTGACAGTTTATATTTTTCATTTCATTTGTGTTTTCATTTCGAATATATAACCTTTATTTTAAATTTAAACATGAGCGAACAAAAGAAATATATGACGCCTAGTGAAAAAATATTTTTAATAGAGCTAGTCTCTCAATATTCTAACATTATAGAATGTAAGAAAACGGATGCAGTAAATGCGTCCGAAAAAAAGAAAACGTGGGCTGCTATCACTACAGAATTTATTTCTGTACCGGATCACACAAACGTAAGTAGTATTGAGTAACTGCAATTTTCATTTCTTTCAAGTACTGTATTACCATTATGTAGCTTTTACAAAAGTAATAATTATTGGATTTGTTATTAACAGCGAACACCACAACAACTGCAAAAAGCATGGGAGAACATAAAATGTAGAAGAAAGAAGGAGCTTTCAAAAGAAAAACACCAGAGAATGGGAACTGGCGGTGGCATTATTAAAGCACCTCCTAACGATGATACAGTCGATGGAATCTTAGATTGTGTCGACATCGAATTAAACGATGTCATTGATAGTGACGAGGCTATGCTAAACATAAATTATGCCTTGGTTGATGATAATTTAGTACCAATTGAGACTAATGAAGGTAAGGGAACGACAATTCTAAATAAAGCTATTCAATTTACCCCGGTTAAAGTGTATTTAATGAGAATATCAATAATCGAAGAACAAATCGAAATGAAAATACTTAAATAATGACTAATATAATAATTTTTATTCTTTTCTGAAATTTATGAATACATGCGATAATTTTAGTTGCCATAAATCTATTGCATGTTCTGACTGTTATTTATTTTTTATAGAAATCAGCCGTGACAATAACGCTGGGGAACTACCAAGCTGCAGTACGACACTTCATACTACTATTATTCAGGACGAAACCCCAAAGAAAATTCAAAGAATAGGTAACAGTTTATAGCGAACCTATCTTTCCCTAAACCTCATCTTTTCTCTGAATATCAAATTTGTCAATTTGCTTCCTCTGTTTTATAGGTACAACAAGGAGCACTGCTTTGAGAAAAGGGCAACAAAGGGGTTCTGCAATTGATTCAGAGTTAGCAGCACGTATAGCCCGTTTGCAAAAGCTTGAAGAACAAGACGAAGAATTTCACGTGCTGAGAATGAAAAATGAAAGAGAGATACATGCTGTCTGCTTAGAAGCTGAAAAATTTATATAATAATGTATATTTTTATTGAAATAATAATAAAACATAAATAGTAGTCAGTATTTTAATTAACAAAATGTCGAAGAATAAAAGCTCTTCTGATTGTATTGCCTCAGATATATTCCCCATCATTTAAATGCTGTACTGGAATATTACCTCGGTTTTGATCTTCCTGTACTAGTGGCAATTCTTCTCTTTCTGAAATTGCAATATTATGCAGAACAGCTGTAGCAGCAATTATTCTGATAGTGTTTCGTAATTTATTATTTAAGCACAAATGCAGGCATCGAAATCGTCCCTTCCAAATTCCAAATGTTCTTTCAACAACTGTTCTCGTCTGTATATGTGCTGTATTGTATCGATGTTCAGCAGGTGTCTGTGGGTTTAAGATTGGTGTGAAGAGGTATCGACTGCTGATATGCACTATCTCCTAAGAGCAATCCTGATAATCTTCCCTCTTCGAATCTTAATTTCACTGCACTGCTATTGAATATTCGGCTATCATGTGCAGAACCTGGCCATCTAATAACGATGTCACATATTTCATGGTTGGGGCCACATACTACCTGAACATTTAGAGACATCCAGCCTTTTCTATTACGAAATGTTTCGGCTGTAGGCCCCCCAGGACTGCATATTTCAATGTGTGTCCCATCAACGCACCCTATTACACCTGGGAAGTGAGCAATTTCATAAAATCTGTTTCGAGCAATATCTCTTTCTGGAAATTTTATGTATCTGGGTAATTGTCGGGCAATTATTTCTGATACCTCATTTATAATGCGGCATGCTGTTGCTTGATTTATTGCCATAAGATCGAGTACAGTTCTCTATAAAAAAAATCACATAACTTATATATTCCTTGAAAACTTAAATGCAATATTACCTGATAACTTCCAGTAGCATAAAATCTTAAGGCCATGCACAGTTTTGTGATTGGTGGGATTGGTAGTCCACGATTTGATTCCGTATTATCTAGTGGATACACCATCGGTAATAACAATGTTTGAATTGTGTCTCTGCAGAAGCGATATGTTTGGTATAATTCGTTATTTGTATACATTTCCAACGGATTGGAATTATCTCTTAACACTTGCCTGAAATGAATACAATTTGTACCTCTATAATTAAAAATTGGCTTTTAATTTGACTCACCGTGGAATAGGCAAATAGGCTACATCATCATCGACATATTGAATAAACTCATATAGATCAGCCATTTTAAAACAATAATTAAAACATCAATATTGAAATCCTAGTTCACACTTTTATTTATTGCTTAAAACACAAAAATGTGAGGTTATGTTAATAATGTAGGGAACATCAAGTAACCCTCAAAATAAACTCATTTATACACTACAATTGTAGTGTCTATTTGAGTGTTTCTTGTCTCTGAATACCAAATTGAGCATGAGTGTTGATTCGAGTACAGATTGAGTGTAGATTGAGGGTGAGTGACATCTATGAATTCGGCCCTAAATTTCGCGAATTACTTTTAATTTTTTTTGGTAAGAGACAAATTAGATATTAGACAAGGTTACTACCTCAATATATGGGGTGTACGAAACGAACTCCTTCGACTGAACGAGTCAAAACCCCAGTCTGACATTCGACCTCCGTGCGGTTCCCTTGTGGTTGTTTCATCAGAAAAATATCTGTCTACAATCTACCAATAACAAATTTAATTTGCTTTACCCAATTTACCACCGAAATTTTGGATCAGGTGGATGTCATTTACACTGATTATTCTTTTCTATGTATCATTTCTTTTCTTTCTTTTTTTCATATTATCTTATTATAAATGTATTATTTTTTGTCATTGGGTGTATCCTGATAAAAATAAATGAGTGTAACTCACCTTTCAATTTAGTTCGTCTTCCAGGTTCACCTTTTAAATTCTTAAATGTCTTTCTATTGTTGTGAATATTAACCGTATGAGAGATGTCCTCTGTTTTAATTGCAATTTTATATTTTTCTACTACTTGAACTTTGTGTAGATCTTCATTAATTTCTTGTTTAATAGGATGCATACTATTAATATTTACATTTTCAAAAGTTGCCCTAATCACTCCGTCACTCACTTCTTGTTTAACGTCCAAATTCCAAACAAAAGCATCGTGGATATCGATTTCTTCCTTAACGACTTTTTGCTCCCAATCCATTATTACTGGATAATTATTTCAAATTAATAATTAAAATTTATATTATATAACTATAAAAAGGCATCCAAATAAATAAACTAGGAATTAATTTATTCTTCATTTCCATAGTATAGCATAAATGGCCTGGTGGAGCGAGTCACATTTGGTCTTATTTCATAGAGGTCAGTAATAGCGCAATTTTTTCCTTAGAAGAGTTAGTAAATACCTATGTCAATAGTCAAGAAACTGGAAATTGATATATTTTAATCTTTGTTGACATATTTACTAATCTTTCCAAGCAAAAGAAGGCGACGTTGATTAATGTGGTACTAAAAAGTAATCATCTCTGTGAAATCGTTGCAGATGTAATTCTCTTAACCAGGCCATTTATGCTATGCTGTAAATGTAGAAGAGATGGCAACGTTGCTCAAGGCCGACTTCTCACAACTTCGAAGAAGAGGCTAAATTGAACGAGGCATACACCAATGAGAGGCCAGATAACCATGTGTGTATGGATGGTTGCATAGTCGTTGTTCGAAATTTGTGACGATACCTGGGGGGTGTTCTGTGATTCATAATTAGTTTTATTTTATTCATGTTAGAGTAGAGATATTTGTTTTGTTTATTCGTGGTTCATTCAATGGGTTTGTTAAAGTTCATTTTGTTGAGGTGTTGTATAGAAATTTAATTTAAAAATCGCAGTTTTGGCATATATTTTGTTAAAAAAATGGACAATAATAATTTTGTATCCACTATTTGTGAAAAGAATTTTACTTATTCTAGAAGTCTTAAGCAACACCAAGGAATGTTTTACAATCGTGAATATAGAGGTATTTACTATGCACTTTGTAAACAGTCACTAGTGCTTTTTATGAAGATCATTTGTTCAAGGCTCATGAAACAGTTTATAGACAGAACAATTATCATTCAATAATAAGTTCATATTTGGAATCTCAAACAAGCAACAAGAAGAAAACCGTAATAACCGAGTCAACTCTAGCACAAGAGTTGGAAATGGGCACATAGTAAAAGAAGTTTCAAATTAACATAACTATGCATCCATTTTGTAAATAACTTTTTTTGTGTTTATCAAATTTAATAAAGGTATCATAATTATTATCACTGTTACCCGTTTTATTTCTTATTTATTTAACAAAATATGATTTTAGGTAACAATTTAAATTAGCATTTTATACTATTAATAATGTTACACGCTGTAAGTATCAATGTTTCAATATCCTTAATCCTTCTGGTATCTACATAAAAATTTGTCAGCCTAATAATGTGCCAGATTACCTTTATAACTTATATATTCATACTAAAAATAAATTTGGTAAATTAAACTGCATTAGTAATCCTGAAATTTCGAAGTCAACCCGCAAAACTATGCAACCAACCATTCAGACACGTTCTTATCTGTTGTCAACTTCGACTGCAGTGTGCGTCACATCTCCACCATAGTGCTGATTTTGAAACCAGAAGAAAACATATTTTGCGGATCGCTGCAAAGTGGAGGTTGGACTGATTGTTATTTGTTACATGGTTTGTTATATACTTGATAAATTGGTAGATATGATATTATGGAGAGTTCTTTTTTTGTTGAGGCACTGGAGGAAAATTACATTTCAGTATCTTGTATTCAGATAAACGAATGTTGTAGGTAGACCCCGAAAAGGGGCTTTCAACAGTTACAAACTCGGCCTTTTTATTTTTAGTTCACCCACCAGCCTACCACTAATACTAACCTCATTATCTAAGACACAACAAACGCATGTAGTTAAAATTGTATGAACTTCAAGCAGCAACATCCCGGTATTTTGGGGGAATACAGAATTAACCAATAGGTAGAGGAATGGAGAACCGTTTCAGAGTATGAACAAGTGTCCGTTAAAATGTAGTTTATACGGATGGCGTCACAGTATCCGCCAGGTACATTTTAAAAAGAGCTCTAAAAGTTATTGGAATGAAATGATCAAACCTTAAATTACAATTTTATACCATTTAGTCAAAAACAAATTTGTCACTGCTCTCACTTTCATTGCTACTATCACTTTCGTCATCATAAATATATGAATCATCATCATTATGAGAACGGTTGTTTACAGAATTATATAGCACACTTTCAACTTGCGTGGGCATTGGATCTCCTAAAAACACGTCGGTTTAAGATAACCATCTAGAATCCAGCCATTATTGTCCGCACTTAACTTGATACAATTCGGCTCAGTAGCATTTAGACGCATTGAGTAAACGAATATCGTCCGCAATAATTTTTACTTTGAAGATTTCTAGCAAGGCAAATATCATTTGGATCAGTAATGAGGCGAAAACTTCTTGAATTCTTACGAGTTTCTTATTTAAGAATGAAATAGGGCTATTACAGAGAGTAGCATGACGCGACTTCGGAAAAGTTTTCGTTTTGGTGTTCCCTGATGCCAAACCAACCTCCTGTTGCAAAGGTTATATACAGTAGAAACGCCGAGTCTTTTCCATCATGTGACTGATAGGATATCAACCATATGCATCTTAATCAAAACAATACGACAAACGCTTGTATTTAGTTTCGCTCTTTTTCTGTTATTAGAAGAAGACAGTAGCAACATAGTATGTGTTGAATAATATTGTCAACTAAGTCACGTTATGAAAAAGCTTTACCGTTTCTACTGTATATATAGGGGAAAAGTGCCTGAGATGACATACTTTTTAAAAATTCATAATAATTAGTCCAGTAACTCAAGACCTGAAAATGTCGAAAGCTATAAATAATTCGGAGAATTATTCATACGTGGCTCAATTTGCAGTTCATCCCAGATACTTTCAAACAAAAAAACCTTTAACATGATAGCGACTAAGAAAGAGGGCCCAAATGGGTCCCTAAACCCTTGAAAAGGGGTTTCCCGCGAATATCTGCCAAAATATAGGAATTGGAGAATTTTTCTTCAGACAAAAGATGGAGATCTTTTTATTATCTACAATAATGGTCCCGACCAATTTTTTCGCCAGACCAATATTTTTCGCAAAAATCGACGTCGAAAATTCCATAATTTTCATAGTGAATAGATATAGTAGTTTCTTGCCAAATTTCCGCTCGGTAGAATTGGGAATACATTGATCTCCCTCTTTCGGCCTTTACAGACCAATTGTAGATGGCGCCAGCACATTCGCTCTGCTCGCGAAATCGTGGATTCCATTAATGTAAGCCCTCACGGAAAACAATTTTTCGACATTTATTGGCTCCGAGAACGGCTCAGGAAGGGCAATAAACAAATGATTATTTTTTTAAAACGCGAGAGAGATCGAGCACCAAAATTTCTTGGATCATGCACGACCACCCAAGGTCCCGTTATAAAAAAAAATTAGCATGAAAGGCTATTTTTTTAAAAAAATATGAATAAATTGATGAAATGTACTCAAAATATCATGAAAAAAGACTTTGACCGCTTTTTTAATAATTAAAAATAAATAAAAACGGACGTTAAGTCACATGCCATGATAGCTATGGATTTTCCCATTAAGATGAACTTTGAATCATGGGAAAATGTTAATTTTTGCCCGAGATATGGAGCAATTCGTCCGCCTGCCTATACAAGTTAACGCATAGACAGCAGCACTCATAGACGCACAGCCGCGGGGAAATGAACAGACTTTTGGCTCCCATTACCTCGAAAAATATTGGGTTTTCAAAAAAAATGATAAGGAACATTTTTGTAGATAATAAAACGTTCTTCATTTTTTGTCTGAACAAAAATTTTGTGACTGGCATATTTTGGAAGATATTAGCAGGAAACTTGTTTTCTAGGGTTCAGGGGGGGGGCATTTTCAGCCCCTTCCTGAGTCGCTATCGTGTTAAAGGTTTTTTTGTTTGAAAGTATCCGTGAAGACCTACAAATTGAGTTATGTGTGAATAATTCTCTGAATTATTTACAGCTTTGGACCTTCAGTTACTGGACTAAATAAAAGACATTGTATAAAAAACTTGTGTTATTTTTTAAAATCTAAGGATAAACAAAAAAATATTGTTTTTTTTTAAAACTATATTACTATGTCGTCTCGCCCACGGGGTAACGACGAGTTGGCATAGCATGAGGTGATGAGATGGCAATGATGGCATACTCCTCTTTAGTCTCTGCACAACTCACAAACAAAAGTTTTCACACGAGGTGACACATCAGCACATTCACAGTGTACCCATTTTTTACATCGAATACATCTGATCCATTTTTCTGCGGTTTTTGATGTAGAAAAGAGGCTGTTGCAGTAAATACACGCTGCATCATCATCATCGTCAGTTTCAATTCTATCTTCGTCGCTGGAAGAATTACCCATTTTTAATACGGTTTTTTCTTTCTTTGCTGCCATTCTTGATTATTTTCTAGTTTTTATTGTCAGTATTTCGATTTCAGGTGTAGTATTCAAAATTCCAAATTTTCCACTGTTTCCATTTCTTCTATTTTTTCTCATTTCAACTTTTGGCAGTGGAGAAATTTCAGATGGCTTTATAAGAAACTCATCGATACTCAAATTATTCATATTATGATCTTCACTAATATTCTTTCCATTCTCAAGTGTTTGGAAAACCAAGTGACTTTTTTGCGTATTTATTACCACCTCCTTCTTCTGTGTATCGTCTTGTTCGTTTTTACGTTATTCATCTTGTATTTGAGTGTCACTTTCATATTCAACTGGTTCATTCTCCACATATTCTTGGTTTTCAACTTCAATTGTCTCTACGATACCGTTGGCTTGCTCTGCTCCTACATCTGTAGCTTCAGCAGCATGGAACAAATGATCGAGAAATACACGTCTCTATTGAATGGAAAAATACCAGTTATTGCAAATCCACTTGTAGCATTTTTCATAGTTGCAGCTTTCTGGTAGGCCTCCCTAAAGATTTCACCTACTTGAAAATGGGTACCACTCTTCCAGGTTGTAATTTCAGCCATTTCTGGAGTTCTTGGTTATAATACGTCGTAAGGGGGCCAAAAAACGAAATATCCAAGGGCTGCACTCTATGTGTACAGTGTGGCGGAAATTAAAACAGAATTATACCGTTATCCTTGGCCTATGTTTGTGCCTCCAGAGTTTTATGGCTTGTATGGCCATCAATAAGTAACAAAACCTTTTCTTCACGTGATGGCTTTATCATTCTTACAAAATATTTCAGCCACTTCAAGAATATTTCGGCATTAGTCCATCCATGTTCTTGAGCAAATGCAATTGAATCTGCTGGGGCGTTATCCATTAGTTCATTTTTCATATTTTTTCGAGGAAATGTGAAGCATGGTGGTATATAGTTTCCCCCAGCACTCACCGCACATACAACTGTGAAGTGTTTTCCCCTTTCAGCGCTTGTCAACACTCTCCTCTGTTTTCGCCCTTTAACTGCAAAAATTCGACAGTTTTTGGAAGGAACTGTTGAAAATCCGCTTTCGTCCATATTATACATTCTGGTTGGATCGTAGTTTATTTCAGTCAAGGCATTTTCTAACAGATCGAAGTATTTTGAGATCTGTTGCTTATTAAATGCCATAGCTCGAGCTGCTGAAGTTGATTCGGGCATTCGTAATGATATTTGAGGATTTCTTCGCCTAAATCCTTTCAGCCAATAAGTACCTGCCATCTTTTTTTCAAGGTTGAATTGATGAGGAATGGACAGCCAAGTCGAATGCTAGTTTTTTCACGTCTGAAGTTGTCATTCCAAAAAATCTTTCTTCCATGTTCTTGATATGTTTAACGATTTCGGCTCCCATACCTTTATTAAAAGTTACTCGTGTCCCTCCCATATAACCTTTGACAGCACCCACACTAAATTGGTTCGTACCTTGACAACGTCTTCGTAAAGTACTAAAAAGTACACCAAATGTTTTTGAAGCGAGCAACCAACCCATTCTTTTCTCTTGAATTGCATTTATGGCCGATTCCATATATTCTTCTCTCCACTGCAAACCGATTATTTTTTCTGTAACATTTGCCTACAATTTTCTGAAATGATTAATAAAAAAATAGAGATCATTTATACTTTCCAAATTCACTACATTCATTGAATAGTGGCTGACAGGACGGGATGACATACTGCCATCTTGTCCTACTGCTGTGTATGCCATCTAGGGCTGAAGTACGTGCACAAACTTCATTACTATTTTCTTCTTTTTGAGACGAAATACTGAGGATTGCATGCGACCAAAATGCGAGGTTAGGATAGATGATTTGAAATGTTAAAGACAATTTGTAAAAAAATTACTAAGTATGCCCACAAAACACAACTCACGAATACTAAAAAAATATTTCTTACCTTCTGTTCACCAACACGACACGCAAAATGTTTTAATATATAATAGTAATTATTATTTATTATGAAGGGCCATTCACGAAACAAGCAAGAACTCTTACCTTGATTACTTTTCTGCTTCAAATCTCATACTTTCTTTTCTTAAAATTGTAACTTATTCACTAAGGTTGCTATTACTTCCACGTGGCAAGATCTAGGTATATTATAAGACCAACATGCGCTCTATGCCTTTTCCTTGAAGAAGGCTAGAGAACTGCTTGTATTCCATTGGCGTTCAATCGCCGCGAAATTTAAAATGAAAACACGTAAATCGTGAAGTGTGAACACCTTCAGAATCACAGAATATTTCGTATAAGTTTGGTATATCGAGGTAGATTTACAGGCACTTTATGAAACATGCACATAATGCAAGTTAGTCCACTGCACTGAGTTATTAGTGGTAAATTCAAATATAAAGAGATTTAAGTCCTATGCCAACTCGGCCACTATGCCCATCTCAGGCACTTTTCCCCTATATATTTCGGTTTTCTACTGTACACCTCCGTTTTAGTCAAATTTTTAATAATTTCGACATATTAGTATCACCGTTCTTCTAAGAGAAAAACAATAACTTTCCTGGCTAATACCACGCAGATTATTGAATTACATCCCCTTCGAAGAACGTGACGTCGGCCGGCACCAAACAATTAGTACTGACAACTGAAATTTAAAATGTTACAATAAATGTTGCTAAGTTGATTCATGTCAGTCTTAAAATTAATTGATTGAAGTTATCCTTGGTAATAATTGTATATGGCTCTAAAAGTGACCACTTCCTGTCCAAAAAGCTAAATATCAAATCCATAGATATGTTAGTGAAAAGAGAGAATACATCTAATGAAATTAAAACATAATTGTCTGGTAACGTCAAACCTCGAACACAGTTAACAAACGTTTTGTTTTAAAAGTGTGACAAGTTTCAATTGCCTTGTTGGTTTACCATAAAATGAGCTCATCTTTTATCATTTAGTTTCGTTTCGTCGAGTTTGTGTTTGTTTCTATTTTAATTTTAAAATAATTTCAACGCTACGACTGGTTTGATGGATTGTGAGTATTGAAGGATTTTTTATAGAAATATGTTTTTTGTTATGTGCTATTGTTTCGTTTTCTTCTATTGGAGGCACATTTAACAATTGCTTTTACCACTACAGACCGCTACCCATCAGATTAACTCTACTTTCCATATTTAGTATGGTCGATATTCCTTTCCTACTGCATTACAGATGGGTTTTTATCAAGATATTCGTAACTGTAAAGAAGATGAAACAGAAGTCCTCATCTAACATCAAGTTGGCTAACGAGTTGAATAGGAAGCATTTCTTGCTCAGATGTAGACGTAATGAAGTAACACCTTTCCATATTGAAGACAGCATAACTAAAATTAGCTAAAATTAGTAACTAACCATTGGGGAATTATACAAGAAGTTAATAACGTAACTGGCAGGTTGAGAAATAAGATTATAAACGTTGGTCTTCAACACCGCTATAACCAATTAATTAAGCACTTAAAATTTAATAATGAAATCACGAATCAAGTTGCTAAGCATCTTATGAATTATAACTCTGTTCCTGCCAATTTATATTGCTTACCTAATATACACAAACAGAACATACCTCAAAGACCTATTGACAGTTCAGTTCAATCACTTACTTATAACCTTTTGCCGATACCACTCCTTACAATGTTAGGATACTTTCACTACAGACCGCAACCCTATTTTCCATGTATATATATATATATATATATATATATATATATATATATAACAAGATGTACGAATAGTGCGTGACATATGAACAATAAGCAACGAATAGATTAGTGGGTATTGCACGCAAATAGAAGAAGGGTTACCACTCTTTTCAGTAGCCCCTTCTATTTGCGTGCAATACCCACTAATCTATTCGTTGCTTATTATATATATATATATATATATATATATATATATATATATATTGAACTTATCGTAAGAAACAGTAAAAAGAATGGAACACAAAAGTATGAAATTTGCAACCTTGTAGAGTGACAGATGGAAATTAATTATTTCACACAGCTGGAATTATCTTTTCTAATGATGATAATATAAGAAGAATATATATTTTCTATTGAATTGAACATTTATTATATTAGTTATGCTTCAAAACGAAAGAGATACATAAGTACTAGTAAAATTATTTACCTTAGGATTTCAGATTATAAACTGCATTATTTTCATAAAATTTTAATGATATCTTAACAAATCATTTAATTATATCTTAACAAATCATAAACTCATTTTCTTGTCTATAGCAAATGATAATGTGTATCCAGTATTTCGAACATCTAACAATGAATCTGAATAGAAAATAAATTATTATCAGACAATAATAAATAGAATGTTAGATCACGATATATACCAACAAAAGTGTAATGTTTATATTAAAAAGTTTATGTTAATGAAGTACACTGAGTGCAGAGGTAGATTCTACCATAGAATTATTTATGTTTGTGAACTATTGATAATAGAATAGAATAGATAATAGAATATGATGACTGAAATAAATAAAGAGCCAAGTTTGTAATAGATAAATATGTAATGATGAGTAAAGATTTAATTGAAAGGCATTATGACAGATATTTGAACATTTTAGATTGTATATGGATTGATATTGAAATTTAAAGTCAAATAGATATAATTTTGTTAATTAAAATAAGGTAGATTTTTGAAAGAATGAGTATGTAAATAGGAATGGTAAATTAGTTTGAAATCTTACATCAACAATCCATATAATCATAGAAAAATATAAAGACATTTATCGACATATAAAACATTAGATAAGACAAAGTATAATCTATATAGTATGTAGTAAGTTTTTTGTTTTACAAATAACAAAGCGGACAACAAAAAGTTTGTTGATTTGGAAAACAAAAGGTTGGTGAAGCGAAGCTAATGGAGAAGGACGCATGTAAGAAAATTTTATAAATTTTATAAAGATATTTGGGAAATTATTAGAAATTAAAGTCAAAAGACATTGCAAACATTTAATCAATATACATTGAACATTTTGAAAAGAAAAATACTTGGAAATAATAAGAATTTGTGAGAAATATAAACATTTTAAATTTGAGAGGGGACGCTACCCGAACTTTAAAAAAGGAATCACTTTATAGTGAGAAAATACGTTTCCTAAACCATTATCATTGTAACATAAACATTATAAGCAAAAATATCTAAGTGATTTAACAAGAATTTACGAACTTACTTGTCATACAAACTATAGAGTTTGTAACTACAAGATTGAAGGAGATCCAGCTTTGGTACAGAAGATTCCACATCAATAGAATATACTAGAGACTTCCCAGTGTTATGGTCAGGTTAGTGTTTTTAACGATTTATTTGGTTAACCATATTAAACTCAAACGTAATTCATAAATTTGGCCAAATTACACAATAATAATTTTAGGTATATAATAATAGTTGGTATTTGTAATTTGCACTGTATTATATTTGTTTTAACATAAGTTTTATTTACTGCTTATGATGCTTTTCAATTTAACGTTTGTTTGATAATTATAGGAACTAAATTTGAGTTGTTGATTTTCATTTACATGTCATTTGCTAAACACAGGGCAAGGTTTCATAACACATAGGTTGAATTACTGTGTTTCATATAATCGATTCACAGCGTTGATGGAGATGATTTTCGCAGGTTGTTTGTGGGATGCAGATTTCATATATTGTCTTGTTTAATTTTATCCTGAACCCAACGAGAGTAAGTGTTCTCATGCTCTCCATTAAAACATTAAACTAATAAATAAAAATATAAATCATATAATCTGAGCTAGCCAATCCAATTTAAAAAACATAGATAAATATCAACCATAGATAAACTTCAGAAATATAATTAAATAAATAATAAAAAGTAATAAAATAATATATATATATATATATATATATATATATATATATATTTCAAAACAATTATTCTTGGGATTTTTTGGTTCTGCATAAAATTGAAAAGTATTTTCAGTTTTTTTTATTTTACATTTTAGTTTATTTTTAACGTTTCGGACAGTCAATGTCCTTCATCAGAAAGGTAATCTACAAAGGACTGTTACAATTAATATGATGTACAATACAAATATATTTCTTAAAACTTACCATAAAACATGGGCCTGCGAGCGCAATGTCCATCACGTATAATTAAAATATCATTCCTAAATTAAAAACTTTTTAAAATAAACACACAACATACACCTTCATCGGTGCAACACAATATGCCTGACCGTCCAAGATCTCACATGTAAAAACAACATTTATCGATTGAAGGCCAACAAGTAGCAGTATTATCGTGTAAGTAAATTAGTTGTAAAACACAGGAGCAACTAATATCCGGAATATAATGTTCGTATTGGTATGTTATTTGGCAAAATTATGATTGTCGCGCCAGCATATGTACTTACAACTTGTGGCAAAAATATTTTTTACCTTTAACTTGAAATTCATTGTATTAAATTAAAATAGATTTTTGATAGATTTTTTGTATCAGACTTGGCGTTGATGGAATGTTTGTTTTTCTGGATTTCTATCATTTCGTGGATCTCTCTTCTCTTTTGGTGGCTTTCAGTTCGTAGTATTTTTGTGCTTTCATAATCAAAAGCATGGTTATATTCAACAACATGATTCGCAAGAGCTGTCTTGTTTTTTTTATCATATTTATGGCCATTTAAGCGGTTTTTTAAATGCTGACTGGTTTGTCCAATGTAGACACCTTCACAGTGTTTGCATGGAACTTCGTAGATAACATGACTTTTTTTGTCCTTGGGAATTTTTGACTTGAGTTTATTGAAATTGGTCTTTAAGAGATTATGTCCTTTGTGCGTTACGGTTATGTTATATTCTTTGAAAGTGCCACCCATTTGTTCTGAAAGCCCCGAAATGTAAGGTAAAGTGCGATAATATTTTTCAGATATATTCTGACTACTGTTTCTAGATTGGGACTGATTGTGAAAACGATGAATACGGTTATTAAAAATTCAGTCAATTAGATTACCAGGGTAATCATTTAACAAGAGCGCTTCTTTAGCTTTTTTTATGGCGATTTCCCTGTACTCACAGTCAGAAAGTTTTATAGCTCGATCAGCAAGACCTATGACAACAGATTTTTTCTGTGACATTGGGTGCTGGGAGTTAAAATTCACATATCTAGAGGACCAGGTTTCCTTTGTATACCATTCCGTTCTGATAGTGTTGTTTGTATGGTGCAGCGTCAAGTCTAAAAAGTTTATTTTATTATGCTGTTCCTTTTCAACAGTAAATTGTGGTTTACTGTGAAAACTGTTAAATCGATTGAGGACGTCATTCACTCTGTTTACAGGCACCAGTGCTATGCAGTCGTCGACATACCTGAAGAAAAACGGAACCTGGTATTCCAGGTCTCCAATTACGGATTCCTCTAAGTCCTCCATCACCAGTTGCGCAACTACACTTGAGATGGAAGCACCCATCGCACAACCTCCTGTTTGTTTATAAAATTTATCCTCATACATAAAGTATGTAGAAGTTAAGGTCAGTTGTATTGCTTTTAAAAATTCATTCTGAGGTATGTCCGTATGCAACTCAATCTCATTCCATTTTTTTATAATTGTATTTCTGGCCAAGTCGAAAGGTATGTTAGTATATAACGATACAACGTCCAATGACAAAAGTATGTGGTCATCAGGTAATATCAAATTTTTAATTTTGTTCTTAAAATCAAACGAATCTTTTATGTAGTATTTGTTTTGGTTTAGCACATTTTGTAATATATTTTTAAGAAATTTAGAAAGATTTTCAAAAGGCGATTGCACAAAAGACACAATGGGTCTGAGGGGAATGCCTTCTTTATGCAATTTTGGCAACCCATAAATTCTTGGTGGTAGTGAATTCGAAATTTTTAGTTTCTTTGCCATACTAGGTGAAATATACATGCTGTTTTCCCATTGTGATATTAGGTCATTATGATTTTTTTGGTATAAGTTAGTGGGGTCTTGTGTGCAATCGCCTTTTGAAAATCTTTCTAAATTTCTTAAAAATATATTACAAAATGTGGTAAACCAAAACAAATACTACATAAAAGATTCGTTTGATTTTAAGAACAAAATTAAAAATTTGATATTACCTGATGACCACATACTTTTGTCATTGGACGTTGTATCGTTATATACTAACATACCTTTCGACTTGGCCAGAAATACAATTATAAAAAAATGGAATGAGATTGAGTCGCATACGGACATACCTCAGAATGAATTTTTAAAAGCAATACAACTGACCTTAACTTCTACATACTTTATGTATGAGGATAAATTTTATAAACAAACAGGAGGTTGTGCGATGGGTGCTTCCATCTCAAGTGTAGTTGCGCAACTGGTGATGGAGGACTTAGAGGAATCCGTAATTGGAGACCTGGAATACCAGGTTCCGTTTTTCTTTAGGTATGTCGACGACTGCATAGCACTGGTGCCTGTAAACAGAGTGAATGACGTCCTCAATCGATTTAACAGTTTTCACAGTAAACTACAATTTACTGTTGAAAAGGAACAGCATAATAAAATAAACTTTTTAGACTTGACGCTGCACCATACAAACAACACTCTCAGAACGGAATGGTATACAAAGGAAACCTGGTCCTTTAGATATGTGAATTTTAACTCCCAGCACCCAATGTCACAGAAAAAATCTGTTGTCATAGGTCTTGCTGATCGAGCTATAAAACTTTCGGACTGTGAGTACAGGGAAATCGCCATAAAAAAGCTAAAGAAGCGCTCTTGTTAAATGATTACCCTGGTAATCTAATTGACAGAATTTTTAATAACCGTATTCATCGTTTTCACAATCAGTCCCAATCTAGAAACAGTAGTCAGAATATATCTGAAAAATATTATCTCACTTTACCTTACATTTCGGGGCTTTCAGAACAAATGGGTGGCACTTTCAAAGAATATAACATAACCGTATCGCACAAAGGACATAATCTCTTAAAGACCAATTTCAATAAACTCAAGTCAAAAATTCCCAAGGACAAAAAAAGTCATGTTATCTACGAAGTTCCATGCAAACACTGTGAAGGTGTCTACATTGGACAAACCAGTCAGCATTTAAAAAACCGCTTAAATGGCCATAAATATGATAAAAAAAACAAGACAGCTCTTGCGAATCATGTTGTTGAATATAACCATGCTTTTGATTATGAAAGCACAAAAATACTACGAACTGAAAGCCACCAAAAGAGAAGAGAGATCCACGAAATGATAGAAATCCAGAAAAACAAACATTCCATCAACGCCAAGTCTGATACAAAAAATCTATCAAAAATCTATTTTAATTTAATACAATGAATTTCAAGTTAAAGGAAAAAAATATTTTTGCCACAAGTTGTAAGTACATATGCTGGCGCGACAATCATAATTTTGCCAAATAACATACCAATACGAACATTATATTCCGGATATTAGTTGCTCCTGTGTTTTACAACTAATTTACTTACACGATAATACTGCTACTTGTTGGCCTTCAATCGATAAATGTTGTTTTTACATGTGAGATCTTGGACGGTCAGGCATATTGTGTTGCACCGATGAAGGTGTATGTTGTGTGTTTATTTTAAAAAGTTTTTAATTTAGGAATGATATTTTAATTATACGTGATGGACATTGCGCTCGCAGGCCCATGTTTTATGGTAAGTTTTAAGAAATATATTTGTATTGTATATCATATTAATTGTAACAGTCCTTTGTAGATTACCTTTCTGATGAAGGACATTGACTGTCCGAAACGTTAAAAATAAACTAAAATGTAAAATAAAAAAACTGAAAATACTTTTCAATTTTATGCAGAACCAAAAAATCCCAAGAATAATTGTTTTGAAAAATAAATAAAATAGGTTCAAGAAATAAACTAACCATATATATATATATATATATATATATATATATATATATATATATATATATGTATATAACCCTAATTTTCTCGAAATGTGTGTATTTTAAAAAAAAATCCTGGGACACGTCAACAAATATATCTAAGGGGACAACTTTTTATTATAATGGCAACGCGCCCCCTTTCACCCCCCGCCAGGGGGAGTTGCCAACTTGAAAGTCTTAAATAGGAAGGGGTATCGAGTTATACCTCATTTTAAAGGTCTTTTTAATCTCTACACGTCGGTTTTTTTTTAATTGATCGATTCGTTGTCGAGATATTTAGGAAAATCTATTTGCTGCTTCGTACCATTAAAATAAAAACTGCAACTGTTTATTCTCATTCCTTTTATCAAAACTAAATTACAATATTGTACACAGATTTTCAATTTAATAATTACTCAAAATGTTGCACATTGTTGGCCAAACAATGGTATAACCGCTGTTCAAATTCGTGACGCACATTTTCAAACACTTCTGTTCGAATTGCTCGACATTCTGCAGTAATCCTTTGTCGAAGGTCTTCTATATTTTGTGGCGGGGGTGTGTAAACAACTGATTTTAAATGTCCCCATAGAAAAAAATCACATAGTGCTAGATCTGGGGACCTAGCTGGCCACTCTATAGGTCCTCTTCGCCCTATCCATTTACCGGGAAATACATTGTTTAACCATTGACGGACCGGAAGCACATAATGTGGGGAAGCTCTATCTTGCTGAAAATATAACTCATTTTCGTCAAGAAAGTTGTTGCCATCTCCATCCAGTTAATTTCCAATTGCTTCGGTAATTAACGGATTGATCGTATTTTCTAGCATATTCAAGTACATCTCACCATTTAGATTCCCATTTATAAACAATGGACCAATTACTTGATTTCCTAGTATACCGGCCCATACATTAATTTTTTGGGAATGCTGGGTATGCCCTTCGACAAATACATGGTCATTTTCATTGCTCCAATATCTGCAATTATGTTTGTTGACAAAACCATTTAAATAAAAAGTACACTCATCAGTGAAGCAGATATTTCCTTAAAAATTCGTTATTGTTATTAATAATTGTAGTCATTTGTTCACAAAACTCAATTCTTCTGTCAAAATCGTCTTCACTTAACTCTTGACATACTTTCATTTTATAGGGATGGAATTTATTAATTTTTGTAATTTTGTGGACAGAGCCTAAGGAAATTCCAGTTACAGCAGAAATGGTATGTAACGAAGTATTAGGATTCATACCAAAATAACCTATCACTTCAATTTGAGTGGCTTCATTCAAATCTCTTGGCTAATCATGTTTTAAATTTGTAACAGATCCTGTTTGAGTAAATTTGGCGATTAGATTTAGGACATACCTATGAGAGGTGTTCTTATCTGGGTGCCTTTCGTTAAATATTGCAGCAGTTCGTCGAGCACATTGGTTTTCGGCGCCGTAAATTAACACTATTTCAACTTTTTCAGCTAACGTATAAACCATTTTTAATAAATTGCTTTTTCACACAACTGGTAAGTATGGTAAACAATTCAATAGGTATCATGTCTTTTATTTTCTCGATCAAAAACATTTTTTTGCATTTTTTTATACAAAAAAGTTGAAAGGAATAACAAAACAAACAATTGCAGTTTTTATTTTAATGGTACGAAGCAGCAAACAGATTCTCCTAAATATTTCGACAACGAATCGATCAATTAAAAAAAACAAAAGCCGACGTGTAGAGATTAAAAAGACCTTTAAAATGAGGTATAACTCGATACCCCTTCCCATTTAAGATTTTGAAGTTGGCAACTCCCCCTGGCGGGGGGTGAAAGGGGACGCGTTGCCTTGATGATAAAAAGTTGTCCCCTTCGATATATTTGTTGACGTGTCCCAGGATTTTTTAAATACACACATTTCGAGAAAATTAGGGTGGGAAGTCCTGAAATGAACACCCATTAGCTAGCTCAGTTTCTTTTTCGGTGCATGAGAATCTGTTCTCCCTTTGAGTTCTGGCGATATATTAATTTGGATTCTAATTAATTAGTAAGAAATAAAAACACATAAATTTATAATAATTGAATTTGGTAGAATTTACTTTTAAACATTAGGAATCTGATACGCCTATGATCTGTAAAATCACAGTCATAATCTAACTATGCAGTCTTATGCGCATGATCAACGAAGCCATTCGTACAATACAGTTATCAACAGAGGGCGAGTATTTCTTGTACTGAAAGTTTTAGATGGAAATATCAAAGTACAAGTTATTGAAATAATTATATGTGTATAAATATATATTGTGATGTATTTTAATTTGAGTTACAGGTTGGGTTTAAAAAATTGCGATGATGATTATTTTTAATTATTATGTTATTGTCAAGTTACAGATTTCGTACCTAATGCAAGTTCAAATATTAATATCAAAAGCTTTATTCCCTTTTCTTCAGATCTCAGGGGTGTGTCCGGCACTAGCGTTCAACAGTAACAGGAAACTGACAGGTTTTGAGAAGACTTGAAGAAAAACAAGGAGGTTTGAATGTAATTTTGTTTAATTAATCAAAAATTCTATATATTTCTTAACATTTCTCCCTCTCAATACTTACTGACGATAAAGCCTGAACAAATTACATAATTATTTACAAACATCTATATATAATTCTCATAGTTAAATGATTCAAGTGAAATTATTATGATAAAATAAGAAAAATAACTATTAAATACTGTGTAACCATGATATCATCGTTAACCCGCAATCAATTCCCACCTCTAGCATTTTAATCCAGAATGATGTTGGTGGCGTGAATCATGTCATATGACCAGAGATATAGCTTGTCAATCGCAAAATGAACGTTTAGAAGTAATGTTTTTTTAAAGGTTATTAATATATTTAGTCTTTAATAATAAAATCATTGAGTGATTTCATCGTTGTTTGAGATTAAATTGAATTAGTAAGATAGTGGAAATTGATTATTCTTAAATAACTATGTAAATTCAAAAGGATCAGTTCCTAATATTATACCTAACCTAAATAATAATTCAAGAAACCAAATGTTTGTGAATACATACAGAAATTCATGAGCTTGAAGAAAACAAATGTCTTGTGTTTCCACGCATTTCAGTTCAATGAAACTTCTAATGATCAAAATGTATCAGCTTCTCTATTCGACGAGGAGTTAAAAGTTTATCATATTCGGATTACTTTCAATATAAGTAATTTCTGCTACGAGGAAAATGTAACCATAGCCAGGAACAAATAAGGTAAAAAATTAAATTATCTTACCAAGTTTTAGTAGACGATTAACGAAAAAAATTTATTTGATGTTTAATTATTGGAAACTGGATCATTCCATTTATTACCAATGACGTTTGTCACGGTATTTAATCAAAATTTAGTCCTTTAATTGATTTTTTTATTTTAATTGTATTATTTTATCCTCGTTCTCGCACCTTTCCATACCACCTTTTCAACCTAACAACCCTCTCTCGACGCTCAACAATCAACAACTTTTTTATGTTTTTTCGATCCTCTTTTGTTAATTTGTAAACAGTTATTGTTTTTTTAAAAAAATCTATTTATCCGCGTCCTGTTCTTTTTCAATTATTCACTCCGTTCGAAAATACCTCCGCGATTACACTAATGTCACTTTATTTACACTTAATCTAAATATTGATAAAGCTGTCAGTTTATATATAATACTATTCATGTCACTTTGCTTTTTCAATCGTCGTCAAAAAAATACTTATCATATACAGGGTTTGTCAAAAGTTATAGCAATCGGGAAAATACAATTATAGAAGTTGGTTTTTCAAAATTTATGTTACGAATGAATAATATCTTTTTATAATTGACTCACGTGTGTGCAACACACAACTATATGTTAATAGTTTCGTTTATCAAATATTTTTTTTATCATGAATTTAAATATCACGTAACTATGAGTATTATAATTCTTTTTAACTGGAAATGGGCATTTATTTACAAAATTTTATTTGTTTATTTTCCTGTTATTAATATTCCACTTTAATATATATATATATATATATATATATATATATATATATATATGATTGGATTTTATATTAATAATATGTTTTATTTATGTATTTAAATATGAAATTGTTTGAATACTATAATTGATTTGCTCCACGTTTAAGAGATAAATTGTATATGAAATTTATATATGAGAATTATTATTTTAGTTGTGAATTTAAATTGAATATTAAATGTATTAATGTTTTGTTGCTATTGAAATATTACACTCTTGGGCTAATTTATATATATATATATATATATATATATATATATATATAATGAATATTTTTGTGGGGATGTGGCAATAAGACTCCAGAGTAAATTCTTCAAGATATTTATTCCCGAGCTTTCGAATGATTTTCATTCATTATCAAGGGATAAAATCTATAGCGAATTTTGGAATAGTTGTAAATTTTTATAATAAACTCTTTTAAACATAATTCAATGAAAAACTCAAAAAACATATTGTTTTTTGAGTTTTTCATTGAATTATGTTTAAAAGAGTTTATTATAAAAATTTACAACTATTCCAAAATTCGCTATAGATTTTATCCCTTGATAATGAATGAAAATCATTCGAAAGCTCGGGAATAAATATCTTGAAGAATTTACTCTGGAGTCTTATTGCCACATCCCCACAAAAATATTCATTACAAATAAGTTGGCAAATATCTTTTTTCAAATTAAATTATATATATATATATATTACCTTTAATTCCTCCTATTCATTATGCTATTTAATATCATGTGGTTTCATTTAATTCCTAAATTTTATTACCTCGGCTGCTCTTATTTATACACTACTCTATAACTCAGTAGGGTTCTGGGCAAATCGTAATAAAATCAACATTACTCATCAATGTAATTTATTTTATGTTATTTATGAAAAGATAGAAAAAATTTGAAACACTGAAATATTATTTATATATAAAATATAGTTGGCGCTTTATTTTATTGTTGGAGTCATATACCTATTATATATAAAAATAAATGATTATCCTTTTCTTCATTCTTTTTGAGATGGCTTTTGCAGATTCATTTGCATAAACTTGGATAAGCGTTTGTAAACATTATATTTGGAAAAAAATGAACACCTGCGTTTAAAGTCGTTCAACTATTTGTAACTTTTTTCTTCCTGTTCTTATAAATAGGATTATTGAAAATATTTAAACACTGCTTTAGTTTTATTCGGTTCGTGAAATGGAGAGGTTATTTGAAATATTTATCTACTAAATTTCGATCTTTTAAAAAATTATTTTAACGTACTATAACAATTGTGCATGTGATAAAAAAAACTGAAATTAGTTGTGGTTTGTTGTTTTGTGGAAAGTTATATATATGTAACTGGAGAAAATTCAACATGACAGAAATTAATACATATATCTACAAATTTTATAATGGTAAGTTTTCTACGTTTCCTGGTTCATTATATTCATTTTAAAACTTTTATTACCAGGTGTGTATGATTTAAATTTCACTTTTTTATTATTTGGTACCAAATATTACTAATTAAAACACACCACAGACCTTGTTCTTTTCGCCAAACGACGCCTTCAGCTGGATCCATCCATGACGCTTTCCCGCTTCAGGTGGCAATCTTCCTTCTTATAACTATCGGGTGATAATTATATTACTTGGCTTGACTTTGTTTCAACACAGATTTGTCTTTACACTTATTTTAATTATAATTCACTTTTAATATTTCTCATTTATATATATATATATATATATATTCACACTTACTACTTGCAAATTTTATAACAAAAAACTGGATCACATTCAATTTACCTCTTGTTTCTTTCGTTACCAATGCTTCACTCCTATCGCGGATCTTTTTATCCGCCAAAACCCTTTCTATCGTTTCTAACCGGACTCCTATCGCGGATCTTTTTATCCGCCAAAACCCTTTCTATCGTTTATAACCGGAAGCTGGCAATGTTCTAGAAAAATCTTTGATTATTGTTCACCTGTCACTTTGTTTATTAATGTTTTTATTGTTTTTCTGACTTAAACTTGCTATCAAATATTGTTTTTTATTCACTATATCATTTTGGTCATTGATTTAATTCACTATTATTTTATTATTATTGTTTTTTCATGTTATTGATTATTTGAAATCTTCCGATTGGTCAATGCAAATATACCATTTTTATACTTCCTACAACCTAAATATTTACATAATATACATGGATACAGTTCATTTCTTATTTTGTTTTATATTATTACATCTATACACATAAATTAGGTCGGTAATCATTTGTTTTTATTCTTATATTTCATATTCAATTACATTTTATGTTGGTATACTTGTCGTCAACTGTTATATTTCGTATTGGTTTTTGACATTTCCTGTAATTACAATTTTCTACTTATATGATTATGTTTCCTATTAACTTCTATGATTAAATATTAACTAACATATCTTATATATATTTTTACTAATTCTAGATGTCATTTATTGATCAATCATCGTAGCACTGTTGATTTTATTATTACCATCCAATTTATTCTTTAAATATAAGCAGATGCTTTAGGTGTCTAAAATTCCGTGTGGCGTTACGTTATTTTATTGATCCTCGTTTGCTTGTTAAGTTCTGTCTAAGGTTGTTTTTTTAAAATACAGAATTATTTTAAAACTGTTTTATTAATAATTGTTTATGAATTCTTTTTATTTTTATTTATTTTCTCTATGATTATGCCCATTGATTGTAGTTGATTATATTGTTATATAGATATTTTATTTATTTTGGTTCTTTATTTACAAATTATTTTTATTGATAGATATTATTAATTTATCCTTTATTGGGATTCTATGAATGTTATATGCTCGTTCTATCTACAACAATATATATATATATATATATATATTTATATATATATTAAGACAAATAAATTGTCTTAGAAAATTTTAGATAAAATAATGTACCAAATAACAATAAATGATTTATAAAATATTAGATAAATTTGGCACACACTGTAGAAATTTTAAAAATAGCTAAGTAATTAATCAGAAATTAGGTAAAGATTTTGAAATTGAAATGAAATCAAAAGGGTACAGTAATAAAGAAACATACCTTCACAAGTCATTGACCAAAGTCTAGAAGATTATTTATTGATTGTAAATTATTTTATATGTTACGTAAGATTTTAGTTATAAGAAGGTATAGTAATTTACCCGAACATACAGAGTTTGTTATGAAATTTATATTTGTCAAGTGCGGGTGACAAATCGTAACAAATTAAGGTTATAAAAAAAGTTAGTGATGAGCAAGGAGAAAGGATACTTGTTATATGTCTAATGACTACTCTCTCATTTGTTGCGGTAACCAAGAGATACAAATCCAGGTGACTAAAAATAAATAAAACAGTGTCATTGAGAAAATTTTGAAAGAGTTGTCAAGAGTTAAAAAATTTTTAAAAAGGTCAGAGATTTCAAAAAAGAGATATAATTGATGAAATGGAGGTCTTTTGAAGATACACTATAAGATATAAAGAGAAAAAGAAAGAAGGCTGAATTGGATTCGTTTTGCATAAAAAAATTTTCATGAACATTCCTAGATGATATATAAATTGAAGAGATAAGAAGATATTTGAAACATATATGAATGGTAAAGGGGATAATTTCCCAAAATTTAAAAAAAGGATAAGAAAAGGTAAATGGTACATACCTTATGCTTTGGGTTAGTGAGGAGTTTAATCATTATTGGAGAGGATTTCCTTTATTACGTGTGTTTGACAATTGAACTGCAAGGTAACAAGTCTTTATAAATATTTTGTCCGAGAGATCTTCATTGTTCAGTATTTATCATTGTAAATTTATAGGTTAAGTTTCTTCTCTTTTATTTTTCGTAGAGAGAATGCATTCAATCTACTACGTCCAATAATAACAATCTTTAATTTCTCATGTATATTTATTGTTGACTTAAATTTGGTAATTCATTCTTCAAAAATTACAAACTTAACAAATTAATAGACGTATTTTGGAGTTGATTAGTTTTTTTTTCTGGAGTAGTTTATTGTGTATTATAATATAGTGAATGTCTGACACATTTGGAGGCCATGGGTCTGGAAAGTTGAGATATTGAACCCGTACGCCCAGAGAGCGGAAGCAAAGAGTTCTCAAATAAGATAAAGTTACATAAAACTAAAATTTAAATCTAGAAAAAATTATTATATAGCCGGAGCCCAGAAATTCAAATTTAATAAAATATACTGTTTGTAAAAGCCCAAGTGTGACAATTACAATTTGACAGTGACATTAATCAAAATTTCATTTTAATTTTTCAAATTTTCATTACAGAGAAATAAATATCGTCACAATTTTGGCGCCCAACGTGGGGCGTTAATTTTTTTAAAAAACAGGGCTAAATAATTTTCCAGGCGTAAGGTTATCCTTTTCCTAATAACAACAATATCTACTTCAGATAAACTAATAATTACAGGTAGTCATTTTGAAGCAATTTATTTATACAATTAAAATTAAAATAATTATCATATTCTGTGAAACATTTGCTATTTGCTTGATTGGTACGTCTCAGGTGTGTTTTTGCTGTTTTGTATCATCAGTATTGTAGAGTAAATTTATATATAATATACACAATAAAACGACATGTCTGATAAGCGAGCATTAGAAATAAAAGAATACACGATAGCACAATTGAAAGAACTTTTGGTGGAAAGGAATTTAAGTGATAGTGGAAAGAAAGCAGAGCTACAAAAGAGACTTATTGAAGCCATTAGAATGGAATCTTGTGAATATGGAAACGGAGATATACAGGGGGAACAAGAAACTTTGAAAATTTTGGAAGAACAGGACAAAACATTGGGAAATGATGTGGAGGAGAGTAACAATGAAAACAAAAAAACTCATGAAGAAGAGGAACAGGATTCTCGAGTTCTGCAAGAAAGCCCAAAACAGGCTATTCCTCAAGAAAATATTGATAATATACAATTAAAAGGATTTTTGCAAATGATGACAAGTCAAATGCAAGTGGTGACAAGTGAAATCCAAGGAGTAAAAGGAGATATAAAAAATGTCAAAGATGAGTTACGATCTGATATACATGCAATTTTAGAAAATTTTGATAGAAGATATGAGTTTCATCAGGCAAGAATCGATAAGATAGAAGGTAAAATGGGGGAACAAGAAACAAAAATATATGGTATGGAGAATAGCTTAAAACAGGAGACCAAGAGCTTAAGAGAAGAAGCCAAGCAACAAGAAAAGATATTCAAAGAAGATCTACAACGGATAGAAAGAAGGCAAACTAATGAAAATATCAAAACTAACAAGAGAATAACAGATTTGGAAGAAGATGTTCGAAAGGAAATACAAACAACATTGGATCAGGCCGAAAACGAAAACAAGAAGACAGAAGCAAGATTTAGAGAAGAGTTAAAAAAAGCATACAAGGAAACAATCCAAACAACAATGAACTAATGGAAAATTTTAGGAGACAGGTAGAACAAAAATTAACAAATATTACAGAAGAAGTAAAAAACTTATCAGATAATCGTATTATTGGTGAGTCAGCTTCTATGTATTTTGGTTGTAATAGTAAAGTTGATGAGTCTACAAAATTTTGTGGTGACTTTAGAAAGGTACGCCCTATAAATTTTATAAGAACAATTAAAAGTAGAGCCAGGAGAATTAAAAACACTGGTGATCTTCACGAATTTTTGAGGAGTAATTTAACAGGTCAGGCCTTACTTTGGTTGAATTGTAAGGAAGATAAAATTCAGAATATGGATGATTTTGAAAAATTGTTTTTACACAATTTTTGGGGCGAGTTACAGCAGGGAAAAGTTCGTGAAAAATTGTATTTTGGTAAATTTGACTCACAACGCAATAATTTGACTAATTATGCTTTGCAAGTGTATGCTCAAGCACAATACCTTGTACCAAGCATACCTGAATCAGAAATTGTTATGTTTTTGTCTAGGCACTATAAAAGTGAAATTTGTGAGACTATAAGCATACAAAATATTAGTCAGTTTGATATGCTATTGTCATATTTAACTCGAGTTGAACGAAACTTAGATGGCGGTGTTCAATATAAAAATTTGGATGGTAACCAGAATAGAAATTATCAACATAGGGCACGAAATAATAGGAATTATAATGAGTTAATTGATGGAAATAATCGGATTATAAATAATTATAATTACAAAAATTTAAATGAAATTAATAGAGGATTCCAAAATAGGAACAATCAATATAATCAGGCAAACAATAATGTAAATAGAAATGTTAATAGATATAATCAAAATAGTAATTTCCGAGATTACCAAAATCAAAATAATAACTTCCAAAGAAATAATTATAACAATTATAATCGGGGGAATAATGGTAATCAAAACAGTCACAATCAAATTCATAATTATAACCAAAATACAAGAAACCAACAAAATTTTGATAACCAAAATAACAATAATGGTTATAACAGAGACATGAATTCTCGAGACTCAGGTGAACATGTGAGACGTGTTAATCGAGTGGATGTGGTAGATGAAAATCACAGAGGTAGAAGTGCAGAAAGATGTACTTCACAAAGTTTTTCTTCAGGAAAATTTCAGATCTACAGGAAGATCTCATTCCTCAGAAGATGATCGGAATAGACATGATACCGAGCCGCATTTTTAAAATGGGTGTATGATGTTGCAACTAGGTGTCAATACATGCACCCACGAGAATTTCTTGATCTCGGAGATTATAATAATGTACATCTGGAACATAAAAATGTAGGTTTAATAATTTTAAATGGTAAAATTTACGACAATAATGTTAGCATAATTTTAGATACAGGATCTACAGCTTCTTTAATATCAGAAAAATTTGTTGATAAAGTACAGTGTTTGAAAAAGGATATAATTGAAATTCCTAAAACTCACTTAGTAGGCATAAATGAAAAAACTTTAGGATACACAAATAGATCAGTGGTGACTAAAATACACTTTGAAAAATTTGAGATTATAGTTCAATTATTAATAGTAAACCATCTGGAATGCGATATACTTATTGGTAGTGATGAACTCAGTAAAAATAACTTTATAATAAATTTTGAAAAAGGAATTGTTAAAATCAATAAAGAGTTTGAATTAAAATTTTCGTTGAAAGAAAGTATAAGGGTAGTAAAAACTTCGAATATAATTAGTACATGGGATTTTTGTGAACATAATTCGGAAAATAAAAATAATTGCAAAAATAAAAAAAATGATGAGATTTTTATAGATAGAATTCTTTGTACATGGAATGATAAAGAAATGAATAAATATGATAATTATGATGAATATAAAATATTAAATTAAAGTAATAGGGAGGATAAATATGATTATGTTAGTAGGTCAAATGGAAGAGAGATTTTTGAAAGCAGGATTCAGGCCAAAGAAGCCATAATAAAAGGAGTGGTACTAGAGAATATAGGTTTTGATTGTGATAATGAGTGGAGAAATAGAATGGTAGATTTAATAGGAGAGTATAAAGATTTAATAAATGAGGAATCAAGAATAGCTAAAGATTATGTTCATAGAATAAAGATAAAAGACATGAAACAATTCCATGCAAAAAGTTACCCAATACCATATAAGTATAGGGAGGATGTTAATAATGCATTACATAATTTATTGAGAGATAACATAATTAGTTATAGCACCACACAATATATTAATCCAGTAGTGATTGTTCAGAAACAAGATAATTCAGTGAGAATCTGTCTTGATGCAAGAAATCTTAATAAATGTTGTGTTCCAGAATTTGAAGCACCACTTACAGTAGAATCAATTTTAGGTAGAGTAACAAAAGCTAAAGTTTTTTCAAAACTAGATTTGAAACATTCTTTATGGTTAATTCCTTTGCATCCAGATTGTAGACATTTGGTAGGCTTCAAAATAAATGGTAGGGTATATCATTTCAATGTAGTTCCATTTGGCTTACAAAGTTCAGTATCAGCATTACTAAAAGCCACAAATAAAATCTTACATGAAGCTTATACAATTCATTATGTAGATGATATTTTAATTTTTTCAGAAAACAAGGATCAACATTTTACTCATTTGAAAAATGTCTTAAAGGACCTTGATTCAGCAGGTCTCAAGCTTAGTTTAGGAAAATGTTCGTTTTTTAAAACAGAAGTCATATATTTAGGTTTCAAACTAACTTCATTGGGAATAGAAATGGATCCACAAAGGATAAGTTTGATTAAGGACTATAAAAGGCCTACAAATTTGAAAACTTTAAGGAGTTTCTTGGGAACTTTAAATTATTTTAAAAGATTGTACCAAATCTTTCAGAAAAGGAATTACCACTTGTTGAATTGTTAAGGCAAAATGTAATTTGGAAATGGACGCATAAACAGGAGGAAGCTTTCAATTCCATAAAGGAAGACTTTCATGAAAAAGTAAAAATTTATCATCCTGATTATTCAAAAGTTTTTAAGTTAAGAACAGATGCTTCTATACAAAGAATAGCTGGTGTGCTTTTACAGGAACAAAATAATGTAGAAGTTCCAATATCTTTTGTTTCTCGCTTAACTCGTCAAGCAGAAAAAAATTATGGAGTAAGTGAACTAGAGCTTCTCAGTATAATTTTCTGTGTAAATAAGTTGCGATATTTCTTATTGGGTGGACATTTTATAATTGAGACAGATAATCAGGCTTTAACTACTATCTTAGATAATAGGTATAATAATTCTCGTATTCACAGATGGAGTCTATTATTGCAAGAGTATTCATTTACAATAATTTTTATTCCTGGACATTTAAATATTGTATCAGATGCTATCACAAGAATGGAAGGTGAAAGCCTTGGTAGGCCAAACACTCATAAAGTTGGACTTAATCAATTAAAATTTGAACAGGGAATATTTTCGTTAGATGCCATTAAAATTAACCAAAATAGTTTGACAGATAAAGATAAGGCTAGGCTAAAATATAGGAACAATATTTATTTTAAAATAATGAATGGAATAGAAATTTATGCAATAACAGATGAGTTGGCTAATTTAATAATAGATCAAATACATAGTAATATTAATCATCCTGGAGTTAGACGTACTCATTTAATTTTTAGAGAGAACTATTATTGTAAGAATGATTTGTCATTAATAAAAATACAAATTAGAAATTGTACTACTTGTCAGTTCAATAAAGAAAGAAATATGCATTATACGAACTTACCAAGATCTTTAATAGCTACTAAACCTTTAGAGTTAATAACGGTAGACTTTATTTCAAATTTAATTCCAAGCACACACGGAAATCTCCATATTTTTGTAATTCTAGATGTTTTTTCGAAGTACATATCTTTATATGCATGTTCTAAAACAAATAAAACGATGGTAAAATTTTTCTTAAATAAATTTATCAACGATCATGGAAAATTTGATACTTGTATAATGGACAATGCTACATATTTTAGAAGTAAACAATTACAAAATTGGTTTAATAATAATAAAATAAATCATAGATATACTAGTATTAGACATCCTCAAACTAATTTAGCTGAGAGGGGAATTAAAGAGGTCATTAAACATTTAAGGCTACTGGTTTCTTATAATCATAGAGAATGGGAGGATAAATTGTCAGATGTAGAATTCTTTATAAATAATAGTCCAAATATAAATACAGGATTTTCATCAATTGTGCTATTCAAAGGAATAAATTCAGATAGACCATGGATAATTGATTTTGATTATAATCAGATAATTGAACAGGCCATAGTAAAAGAGTCCATAAAAGAAAAGAGATATAGAGAAAAACAATTAAAAAAAATAAACATAGTAAGGTTTTTAATCAGGGAGACTTAGTATTATTGAAAGCACTGAGATTTGCTGATCATAGGCATGATAAATGTAAGAAACTGGATAGTTTATTTGAAGGTCCTTATAGAATTCATAATAAAGGGGGAGTGAACAGTTATGTACTAGTACATCCAGAGACGGGAAATACACGTGGTGTATTCAACATTGATCAGTTATTTGATTATCATGGTTGCTCATCAACATAATATAGAAATATTTTATGAAGTTATAAGTTATTTATTATTGCTTGGTTTAAATTGTTACCAAATATGGGTCAACTCTTTGAGAATTTCTACTGTAGACATATAAATTGCTCAAAGGCTTGAGGGGAAATGTTAAGACAAATAAATTGTCTTAGAAAATTTTAGATAAAATAATGTACCAAATAACAATAAATGATTTATAAAATATTAGATAAATTTGGCACACACTGTAGACATTTTAAAAATAGCTAAGTAATTAATCAGAAGTTAGGTAAAGATTTTGAAATTGAAATGAAATCAAAAGGGTACAGTAATAAAGAAACATACCTTCACAAGTCATTGACCAAAGTCTAGAAGATTATTTATTGATTGTAAATTATTTTATATATTACGTAAGATTTTAGTTATAAAAAGGTATAGTAATTTACCCGAACATACAGAGTTTGTTATGAAATTTATATTTGTCAAGTGCGGGTGACAAATCGTAACAAATTAAGGTTATAAAAAAAGTTAGTGATGAGTAAGGAGAAAGGATACTTGTTCTATGTCTAATGACTACTCTCTCATTTGTTGCGGTAACCAAGAGATACAAATCCAGGTGACGAAAAATAAATAAAATAGTGTCATTGAGAAAATTTTGAAAGAGTTGTCAAGAGTTAAAAAAATTTTAAAAGAGGTCAGAGATTTCAAAAAAGAGATATAATTGATGAAATGGAGGTCTTTTGAACATACACTATAAGATATAAAGAGAAAAAGAAAGAAGGATGAATTGGATTCGTTTTGCATAAAAAAATTTTCATGAACATTCCTAGATGATATATAAATTGAAGAGATAAGAAGATATTTGAAACATATATGAATGGTAAAGGGGATAATTTCCCAAAATTTAAAAAAAGGATAAGAAAAGGTAAATGGTACATACCTTATGCTTTGGGTTAGTGAGGAGTTTAATCATTATTGGAGAGGATTTCCTTTATTACGTGTGTTTGACAATTGAACTGCAAGGTAACAAGTCTTTATAAATATTTTGTCCGAGATATCTTCATTGTTCAGTATTTATCATTGTAAATTTATAGGTTAAGTTTCTTCTCTTTCATTTTTCGTAGAGAGAATGCATTCAATCTACTACGTCCAATAATAACAATCTTTAATTTCTCATGTATATTTATTGTTGACTTAAATTTGGTAATTCATTCTTCAAAAATTACAAACTTAACAAATTAATAGACGTATTTTGGAGTTGATTAGTTTTTTTTCTGGAGTAGTTTATTGTGTATTATAATATAGTGAATGTCTGACACAGTTGGAGGCCATGGGTCTGGAAAGTTGAGATATTGAACCCGTACGCCCAGAGAGCGGAAGCAAAGAGTTCTCAAATAAGATAAAGTTACATAAAACTAAAATTTAAATCTAGAAAAAATTATTATATAGCCGGAGCCCAGAAATTCAAATTTAATAAAATATACTGTTTGTAAAAGCCCAAGTGTGACAATTACAATTTGACAGTGACATTAATCAAAATTTCATTTTAATTTTTCAAATTTTCATTACAGAGAAATAAATATCGTCACAATATATAAGGATTTATTGGATTGTATTGCATTAACATGGGTACATATATAAGCTGAAGTTCAATATAAATCAGTATACAAATAATTGATCAGCTGATTTCGTGAAAGCCAAACATTTTTGTGAACCTGTTCAAATGAAATATATTCAAGTAAGTGGTAAATAATTTCTCTACATTCACTTAAACAATTCAGTGTTCATATACTTAATAACTAATTATACCTATGAAATATTTACAAATTTTTCCTTTTTTATAGTTCAAAGATAGAAAAGGACTAGAATCTTAATTCTTTGAGATTATTGTTTGTATTATTGGCCAATAATATTAAAAATGCACTGACCTGACACTATATTTCGGGAATTCACTGGCTGGAAACTGCAAATAACTGCTGTATGGAAACGACTATCTTGTAATTATTTGATGATTTCTGGTTTTCATGCGAAGATACTTTATAAAATTGTTGGTGAGTAGTGTATGTATGTTAATTCATATTATTTGCGCACTGTGACTTGGATTTTATAGGATTTATCTTCAATTTTTTAACACACTTTTTATCACCTCTCAATGCTAGCCGACGCCACGCTTTTAAGTCCTCGATCTTCAATTTTTTTATCAACAAACTTGCTATTTCACAGCCGACCGTTTTTGTTTCAATTTTTTATTTCATTTCCGCTATTATTAAAATGTCTTCCAAGGATAAAATGTTTTACTGTCATTTTGAGTTTTCATATTTATTACTGCACTTTATTACAGCAACATTTTCCTCCAAGCTCTCTTGGTCTCTGGAATACTCTCATGTGTCTTAACAACCATATGGAGTTCCACTACGAAGACATTATTTTTCTGTCTTTTGGGCGTGGAGTGTATACTCAAAATCAAGCACATGTCTTACAAAACAAAACGAGCTATAGCTATTTTTAAACTACCTTAGAACCCTAAAAAGAGAACTCTTTTTAATAATAACAAAAAAAAAATTCCTGATTTTGGGATCACAAAAAAAGGATGAATAAATCAAATTTGAATAGATAGGATCTTAAGTAGGCAGCTCACCTTATTAAAAGGGTTATATCCCACACAAATCACAAATTTGGGATTACTAAGGGTTTTTAACCAATAACAAAAAAATTACCACAAGGTATAGGTAAAACCTCCCTCATTTCTTGGTTTCTACCTAATGCCGATTCAAAAACTTTCCTATCCAATGAAATAAGATCACTTGCCTCTCTCCCACAACCTAACAAATACTCTACACTTGATTTCTCTTGGTGGCCTAACTAGTAGGTACCAATAAATCAAAAATACTGATTCTACTAAAAGCCAGTGGCGTATCCCAAAATCAACACGTTACATGATCCTGAAACGCATTATGTAGAATATCAGATAAAAACATTGATAGTTTGTAAGTAGTAGAATTAATGGAACTAACTATCGGGCGAAGTGGTATCGCCAATTTATGTATTTTAGGTAAACAATACAACTTGGGAAAAGTAGAGTTATAAATGAATAAAAATTTAGCGATATCATCGGAAAGTTCCTGTTTGGTTTTTAACTTTTTAATTGAAATATTGTAATTCCTTTGTACCGAGGTGGTAGATCTTTATTCAGTTTAATATAAGTTGACTCGTCACGTAATAAAAATTCAGTTCTCTCAACATAATCTGACCTATTCATAGCAACCGTACAACCTCCTTTGTCTGCTAGCAAAATATAAAGTTCCGGATGAGATTTTAAAAAACGATTACTTTTATTGAACATTTTAGTGTAGATAGAAAGTTTGTTAGGTTTAGATTTATGCAGAAAATTAGTTATAATATTAGTAGCACGGGCTCTTATTATATCTTTGGAATCCGTAGGTAAATCATCAATAATATTCTCAACATCGGCCATAAAAATATCCAATCTAATATTCGAGGAATCGGGAGAAACACTAAATTTAGGCCCCAGAGATAAAAAGTCTGCTATATCCTTCGGAATATCTAAATCTGACAGGTTTCGGAACCATTTATTATTATCAATGAATAATGTATTATTCTCGGGTAAACTATTAACTGCTTTATTGAATTTATTAATATTGTTAGATTTAATCCTGTTTAAATTGTTACTAAAAGTTGTTTTAAGCCTAATTTCATAATCTAATAGAATATTAGTTGGAATTACCCTGTACAATTCTGCCCTGATTTCATCAATGTAACGCTTAATTTTTGAAATGTAGTTACACGTTATTTATATATATATATATATATATATATATATATATATATATATATATATATATTGAGATGTTTATTTTAATGTGAATCCATTAATAAACTTTATTCCTCTATAATATAATTTATATTTATTTTTATTTGCCACGGCCTGAGATCTTATCACAGGTGAGTTCCTTCGGGTGCCAATTTTATTATTATTTTTAAATTGAGTTAATGAAATTCTTCTTCAAATTAGAATAAAATAACAAATCCTTTAATATTTAAATAACAATTTACAAAATTACAAAGTGCTTCCCAATTTGTTAAATTTATTGTTCAAATGACATTTTAAAAAAATTTGAAAATGTCGAATGTTAATTGCAAATAATTGCTAGTACAATATCCAGGATTATTATTTCAATACAACTTACAACTAACTATAGACCTTATAACTAAATCTTAACTACAGTCCCGGAATAGAATGGAAAATAAAAAAAAATAAAAGTATTGAAAAGATTTCGGAGTTTACACGCACTAATTGGATTTTAATTTAGTTCCTCAATGATCAAAAAAATTTACGTTCAATTTAGCATGCTTTTTGTTTAATTTTCAATTGAATTTGTTTTCTTTTAAACTTTTTTATATCGATATATTTAAAATTTTGTTACCAATCAATCTTCTCCTCGGTGTACTTAGCTGACTCTAAAGAAAGCCTCTTCTCGTTTTAAACTGGACTCAAATTAGCTGCCTCCAGGATACAAGATTTCTCACACGAGAAACGCTTTATAAAATTTATTGATACAGGCAAGTTCTATCGTCGTTTTATCTCTACTTTTTGAATAATTATCAATAATACTAATCTCAAATTACAGTTCGCTATCTTTCCCAAAAAATCTGACACTGACATCCCATAATAATTTTCTTTTTTCTCGTTACGATTATCTCCAATCAGAAGAATCATTGCAATGAATTCTGAAGATCAAGCTTTAATATCATTGTCACCTTTAAAATCTTATAGTTGTCAAATTTGCTTGATTTAGTCTCGTCTTGTCACTTAACCAACCATTTCATCTTTCATAACGTCCTATATTATTCAATTACTCATTCTTATTTAATAATTGTTTTATTCATGGTAAAATATGATTTGTTAAATATTTTATTATTTTATTTCAATGTGACATCGCTTCAAATTCCTTTTATTGATAAATGACAACTTTGCAAAAATAATTTCATACAAAAATCATATTTGAATGGCTTTGTGGGACTACCCAAATGTCGGTTTCAATAGTCTTTGAATGAAAATAATTTCGAATGAATGTCACATTTAATGGTGTTTCTCCTGTATGACTGACTATGCAATTGTGTATCAAAATTACTTTTCTGTGAAAAAGTTTTTAAACAAATGTCATATCTCAATGGATTTTCTCATGTGTGAATACGCAAATTAGTATTTAAATTAGATTTCTGTGATTTTTTTTAAACAAATGTTACATTTGAATGGCTTTTCTCTTCCGTAACTGTGAAAATGTCTATTGAAATTAAATTTTTGTGAATAAGTTTTGGAGCAAACATCACACTTGAATGTCCTTTCTCCTGTGTGAATATACAAATGTGTATTGAATTGAATTTTCTGGGAAAAAGTTTTCGAACAAATGTCACATTTGAATGGCTTTCCTCCTGTGTGAATACGCAAATGAGTATTCAGAATATCATTCAGCATTTGAATGGCTTTAGACTTCTGTGATCACGCAAATGTGTATTCATACTACTTTTCTCCAAAAAACTATTCCCCTGTGTGACTGCGTAAATGTTTATTTAAATTACTTTTGCGCGAAAACGTTTTCAAACAAATATCACAATTGAATAGCTATTCCCCTGTGTGACTACGCAAATGTATATTTAACTTACTTTTCTGCGAAAAAGGTTTTAAACAAATGTCACATTTGAATAGCTTTTCTCTTATGTGACTAAGCAAATGTGTACTCAAACTACTTTTTAGCGAAAATGTTTTTGAACAAATGTCACATTTGATTGGCGTTTCTGCTGTGTGACTATGCAAATGTTTATTCAAATTACATTTCCGTGAGAAACTTTTAAAACAAATGTCACATTTGAATGACTTTTCTCCTTTGTGAGCACGCAAATGTGTATTTAAATTAATTTTATGTGCAAAAGTTTTCAAACAAATGTCACACTTGAATGGCTTTTCTCCTGTGTGACTACGCAAATGTGCCCTTAAATTACTTTTCTGTGTAAACGTTTTCAAACAAATGTCACATTTGGATGGCTTTTCTCCTGTGTGACTACGCAAATGTGTACTTAAATGACTTTTCTGTGTAAACTTTTTCAAACAAATGTCACATTTGAATGGCTTTTCTCCTGTGTGACTACTCCAATGTCTACTTAAATGAGCTTTCTGTGTAAACGTTTTCAAACAAATGTCACATTTAAATGGCTTTTCTCCTGTGTGACTACGCAAATGTACACTTAAATTACTTTTATGTGTATACGTTTTCAAACAAATGTCACATTTGAATGACTTTTCTCCTTTGTGAACACGCAAATGTGTATTTAAATTAATTTTATGTGAAAAAGTTTTCAAGCAAATGTCACATTTGAAAGGCTTTTCTCCTGTGTGACTACGCAAATGTATACTTAAATGAGTTTTTTGTGTAAACGTTTTCAAACAAATGTCACATTTGAATGGCTTTTCTCCTGTGTGACTACTCCAATGTCTATTTAAATGACTTTTCTGTGTAAACATTTTCAAACAAATGTCACATTTAAATGGCTTTTCTCCTGTGTGACTACGCAAATGTATACTTAAATAACTTTTTTGTGTATACGTTTTCAAACAAATGTCACATTTGAATGAATGTTCTAATTTGTGAGCACGCAAATGTATATTTAAACTAATTTTATGTGCAAAAGTTTTCAAACAAATGTCACATTTGAATGGCTTTTCTCCAGTGTGACAACGCAAATGTGTACTTAAATTACTGTTCTGTGTAAACGTTTTCAAACAAATGTCACGTTTGGGTGGCCTTTCTCCTGTATGACTTCTCAAATGTGTACTTAATTGACATTTCTGTGTAAACGTTTGTAAACAAATGTCACATTTTAATGGCTTTTCTCCTTTGTGAGCACGCAAAAGACTGTGTAATTCACTTCTCTTCAATTGCTGACCTTCATCTATACTTAACTTGAAGTTATCAGTGGATCTTTTATCCTGCAACTCTGCTTTCAAATCATGTTCAACTATTTCATTTTTTACATCTTCGTCAAGATTTCTGAGAATGGTAATGTCCGTTACTTGCCTTATTCTGCAAATTGCATTGTTCTGGTGAAACTTCGTTTTATATGTTAATTTCTTCAGTTTCATACAATGATTTGTAGAAAAGTGACTAAGAAATTCTATTCGTTTCGCGTACAAATTTCCACAAAATCCACAGATCATAATCCTAGAAATAGTATTTGGGTTTACGTGTTTTCCATTTTTTAGTTGTCCTGCAAAAATAAAATTAAAACTATTTTTCTAAGATTCGAAATTTGTGTGAGGAATAAAAATCTTAATGTTGTATGAACCTATGGGTACATATTTTAAACAATATCAGTATTAAAAAGTATTTTGAAAGTACCTTGAATACAACTAAAATATGGTTCATCATTGCGCATTAAGTTGAATTTGAAATAACCACTCTAAATAAAAAGCAATTTGCCAACGATTACAACACTAGATTCAACTTTCGACGAGCTAATTTCCCTTCTATTTATAATGAGTTTCTAGAAATCGATTGGTCATGTTTAAATTCTGATATTGATGTTAATGAAGCATTCTCCAAATTGTATGGGATACTGAATGCCACTGTTTACTTTAAAATAAACTTATATTTCAACTATAAAACTGAAAACAAAAAATGGTTGATGTCATGTAAGGTGATGTTGCCAACTGACATCACTTTAATATGTACGAACACAAGTTGTTGAGTTTTAGATCTCATAAATTTGTAGCAACTTCAGGAATCCCACAGGTCTGCAATGTGGGTCAATTACTGTTCCTAATTTTTATCAATGATCTATCGCACAAATTGAAATCTATGCGTCTTATCCTATCTAATGATTTAAATATATATGGTAAAGTTGACCGCATTGAGGATTGCTACATATTACAGGACACTTTAGAGAGTCTCAACAGCTGAAGTTTAAGTAACTTTCTTCACTTAAATATATCCAAAAGTAAAGTTGTATCATATTCTCATCATAGGAATATGTATACTTTCAATTACTCCCTTAATTGCCAACTTTTAGTGTGTAGTGCTATCAAAGAACTCGGTATTAAATTTGATAGTTCTTTTACTTTCAGTTAACACATTGCTGATAATACTAAAGTGGCATCGAAAATATTGGGTTATTGTGTTCGTAATTGGTCTAATTTTGCTAGTGTTGCTACTTTAAAAACTCTGTATGTTACATTTATTAGAAGCAAACTAGAATACGCCTCGGTGATTTGGTCATCAGTCTTTCAAAATTTGATACAAGCCTCAGAGGAAATTTATAAAATATGTGTATTTTAAGACCCGTGGTTATTATCTTGAGAGAGGTTTCAACCATAATTTGCATTGTGCATCTTTGTCATTCATACACAAAAATATAAATAATAAAAAATCCCAATGGCACAGGACCAATTGGACAGTCTTATTTCAGTAACATGTTTGCATAAAACCGAAAATAATAAATTAGATACAAAAGTAATAGAATGCTCTGAGATGTACAAAAAACCAAAGTAACATTCTGGCATCAAATCAAAAACAAAAGAATAAAAATTTCTGGTAAATTTGAATTTTCTTAAATAAATGTTTTAATGTACGATTTAGAGAAAAATGTTAAATACAAAAGTTGTAGAACGTGTTAAGGTCTATTAAAAAGCTCAGTAACTTTTTTGTGTCAAATGAAAAACAAAGGAAATACGATTTTTTTCAACTTTGACAGGCCGCCATTTTGTTTTTACTGGGCCGATTTGGCTCATTACCGAACTCGTCGAAGATTTTTGCCTAACCGATTTTGTAGCGAGTTTGGTTTCGATCCGTCAAAAAATACGCCCTCTATCGTGCTTACAAATTCCGTTATAATTTGTGAATTTTAAATAAATGTTTTATTGTACGATTTAGAGAAAAATGTTGAATACAAAAGTTGTAGAACGTGTTAAGGTCTATGCAAAAGCTTTGTAACTTTTTTGCGTCAAATGGTAAACAAAGGAAATACGATTTTTTTTCAACTTTGACAGGCCGCCATTTTGTTTTTACTGGGCCGATTTGGCTCATTAACGAACTCGTCCAAGATTTTGTCCTAACCGATTTTTGTAGCGAGTTTGGTTTCGATCCGTCAAAAAATACGCCCTCTATCGTGCTAACAAATTCCGTTATAACACAGACATCTTTGAAACGGAGGGTGATTTTGGCATCTAGGAACACCAAAATGAAAAACTGCATTGAAATTTTTCCGAAGTCGCGTCATGCTACTCTCTACAATAGCCCTATTTCATTCTGAAATAAGACTAAAATTTATTACCCTTATGTATTAAGTAAGTCCCTAGAATATCATCTCGCAACAAAATTTTCTTTTATACTGCACCATGTCATCCAAATGTTAGATTTCCCTTACTTCGAACGTGTAAGTCATTTAATAGCATATGTTACTATTGTGATTGAAATAACGACAGTTTACAAAGTTTGTTGGAATCATACAAAGATGCACAAGATAGATAAACACTGGGATGTGTTGAGCAATTCTTTTAAGTACTCTTTTTTATGTATCATTTCTTTTCATTCTTTTTAGGCTTATTTCAGAATGAAATAGGACTATTGTAGATAGTAAATTTTCTATATATATATATATATATATATATATATATATATATATATATATATGTATATATATATATATTATAGTGGATATGTTTTATATTTTAATATATACTTATATGATTTAACTTTATTTACCCATTTTTTTACCTTCGGCTAGCCCTATATAATTATATGAAAATTTTGTATTGTTTAAATTTTATACTGTAGTCGGAAGCATGAGACTTCTCTCTTTGAGTCCTGGACACCTATTAGAAAAAAATTTTACATATATGAACATTTACTTATTATGATTTCATGATAGGATAATCGAATGAATGATTTAAACCATGTTCGTGAAAAGTGTTATGGACATTGACTGGAATAAAAAAAATACCAACACTTAAATAAAAATATTTTAATAAATTGTTGATGAAATCTTCAAAATTTTACACACACAAATATTCCTGAACCTCCTCTGTATTCTTTGATAGTCATGCGCACTGAACGCTTATAGTAGCTGCTTCGGCGTAACGGAGCAACTCTTCCGGTACAACGTTTCTCGTCGTCACAAAATTATAGTATGCATTTAACATGGAGGATACAAACGTTTCACAGTTCAATGTGCATCAATTTAGTGCATTTAGAATCATATGGTTGAAAACTTATATTAAACAGTTACATATATAATTCAAGTTGTAAATTAAGTGTGTGTTTGATAGTTAGAAGAATAGGTTAGCATGCAAAGCGGAAATTAAGATTGGAAAAGCATTTATGAGTGGTGTGAACTTTGATTATTTTACAAACGAAAAACTTTTTACAAGTAAGTACATATTTAATATCTAAAATTATTGTTGTAGAAAATTAGAGTTCTTTAATTATCCATGGATAAAATCTGGTATTGATTATTTTAAAGTTTCTTTGGCCAATTTTAGATTATTCAATTTTAAATGTTCAAATTAATTTCAAAAGTTCACTTTTTCTTTGTTTGTTTGGAATTCCAAATTAAAAAAACTCAAATAACACAGACCTTATATTCCATTCTCGGCGTGGTGGACCTGCAACATTTCGTCTCTTTTCTTAGGTATTCCTTACCCAAGAAATACTCGTTCGGCACGTTTCACTTTTTCACAGGGGTTAATCGACATTAATATCATGAATTTTTAATTGATTTAGATTTAAAATTATAACTTTTACTTTAAAGTTTTTACAAAAATCTTCCCAGAGAATTACATCCCAGTTCCTCATTCCCCAACTAACTCTCGACTCCCTTTTTTTTTAAAAATCAACAACATTTTTACAATCTCTAAAACACAGCCTCCTAATCTGTTATTTTATTCAACAATTGTCAATGATAATGTTTTTTTATAGAAATACTGAATTCTTCAATTAAAATAGTCTTGGAGAGTGAAATCACTTATATAAATGGTTTAACAATATCTTATAGAATATATTAATAGTCTTTCACATATCTTACAATGGTTTCAATTCTTGTAATTCCTTTTTTTTTTTAGTAAATTTGTTTACAATTAATATACAATTTCTACAATCTAAATTTATGATTTATATATATGGAACTGTTTATTTTTTAATTCTTTAATTAGCACTAATTTCGCTTTATATAAACTCTAACTTAATTTCAAATTTACATTCTCTGTTTTATATTAACTTCCAACTCATTGCATTTAGGTTGGCAATATTATAACTAGATTCAATCACTTCCTTCATTGATTTCGATTTGATTACTAGATTTCTATGACATACAATATGGCTCTTATTCCGAATGTCATATTTCATACAGTTTTATTTTTATAAATTACTTTTTTCAAATTGCAACTTTTTATTGTATTTGCATATCGTTAATAAATTAGTGATTTGATTATTAATTCTTATTATTTTAGGTTTTGAACAAATTAACATCCTTTTCCCGATTCAAGTGTGGACATAGCAGCGTTCAGATTGATTTTAATGAAAATTGTTGACCTTGACTTGACCTTAGGATTTATTTGTGAAGGTAACTTTTTCTTAAGAATTAATTTCTATATTATCATTACCATTCTATTCCTTATCCTTAATCCATTTCTTAAATTGATGTACTCAATATATTATAATACATTTGCTTAAGTCATTCATTCGTTTTATGTTAAATTTTGTTCTTAATTAGGTAGTGTCTAATGATACACCATACGTATATACAAAAAAAAATTCCTTTTTAATTCAATCTAATATATGAATATTTATCTATACTAGAGGACTGGCTTAACTCCCCTCAAATTTAAATTTTAAAAGGTGTCTATTTAGATAACTTCTTAAAATTTCAATTTTCAATCTGTAATCCATGCTAATCAATCTATAGATTTCAGCTCAGTACTTACATTTCTGATAACATTTTTATTTTTATTCTTATTATTAAAATTTTTATGATATTCTTATAATTTAATCGTATCAAACTCATTCCAAAATAATTTCTCCTTAGGGACATAACAATAATGATTCTTACATTTTATTCTCATAATTCCTATTCTTATTAAATTATTCATATCTTATATTCCTTACTCTTTTCCACCGTTTCTTATTCAAATCTCAATATTTATACTTCCTCCTTTACCTATCTACTCTTCTATTTTTTCTATTTCATCTTTTATACTAAGAACATAATTTTTAATTATTTCAGTGATTTCCTATAATTTCATATCAATTTTCAACCTATATTCATGTCAATTTATCTATTCTTATAATCGAACCTTTAACTCTTTACTTTCTATCCATGTTTATATTTATTTTCATATTTCTTAATCATAATTCATCAACTTTATTTCATAACTATATTCATTATATCATAATTTTCTCATCATATCTCCCTATCTCATAATAATTAATCATATCATATGCTTTATAAATATTTCTTTACCATTATTTCACTATACTTTTCTTCCTAATTCCTATAAAATTTTTCTTGACATGAATATTTCCTACTTATATCTTGATTTGAAAACTTTCTTTCCTTCTCATCTCTTTTACTGTTTATTTAATTATTTCCTATCTTATCCTTCCTATTTCCTACCTGTCCTTATTAATGAGTGTTTATTTAATTTTATTATGTCCTTTATCTAAGAAATTCTCATAAAAATTTACTATTATACTAAAGCTTAACTTGCCATCTTTCTTTGATATTATTCATTTATCATTAATACATTATATTTCTTTATGTTTCAATTTTTTAGATTACATTAACCACGGATACTGTATGCTGCCTACTAGTACACTACCTATGAAAATTGAAAATCTTATGTTTAACTTGGTCATTATCTTCACGTTGTATATGAGAATACGTCTTATGAAGTAAAATCGAAAAAAAAAACCTTACATCTACCTATACTACTATCTATTTACATGTAAGTAACATAATATTATCTATTCCTCTTATGGTGAATTATACTTATAAATTGATTCTATATTAAAAATACCCCTGATCATGTTTGTTCCTGGGTATGCCAATTTATAACTATTTTGTGCATTATCATTTATTATTTCATAAGGTCCCTCGAATGGCAATTGCAATTTAATACATTGGTCTTCTGCTTTATTAGATGTCTTTAATGCTCTGATTATAACCAATTCTCCTTTATTAAAGGTTGTTTTCTTCTTAATTTTCTTGTTCTGATCCCGTATATATTTTTCTGCATTCCTCCTTATTCTGATATTCACCTTTTCTAGTGTCTCTTCTAGAGTAGTATCTCTATTCAGAATCCAGTTTCTTTTAGGTTGGATACCTTTCATTAAATAAATTGGACTTTCCTCTGTTACCCCATGTGGTAAATTATTTATAAATTCTTCAATTTTGTCCAAATTTTCATCCCATCTAATATGTGTCTTTTGACAAAGAATTCTTAAATATTTTAAGATTTCCTTTATATATCTCTCAGCTGGATTGGAGCTAGGTCTTCTAATACTAATAAATTGAAGTTTTATTTGTTCTTTATCACAATACTGCTTTAATTTTTTACTTTCAAAGTATGTAGCATGGTCAAGTATAATTCTTTCAGGTCTTCCTACTTCTTCTATATATTTTTCCAAACATTCTATTACCACCTTAGCCGTTGATCTCTTACATGGAAAAGTTTTAACAAATTTGGTATAAACATCAACTATTACTAGTAAATCCTTATTACCCGATTCACTCCTAATTAAGTTTCCTATAAAATCCATTGCCACAATCTGTAATGGTTTATTTGTAATTATCGATTTTGCTGTCATGCTATTGTGGTAATTTTTTTCTTTGGCCAGTTGACATATTTGACAATATTTACATATTTCTTTCACTATACTCAAATCCTTCTTTGCCACATAATTTTCTCGAAACAAAGTCCATAGTTTTCTTGTTCCTATGTGTCCATTCTCTTTATGTAGATGACGAATAATTTCCTGTGCAAACTCCTTACTTATTACAAATACTTCTCTGTCCTCCAATTTCTTATACCACACTTCATCAATTTTATAGGCACCTTTAACTTTCTCGTTATCAAAATGTGTCTGATCTTCTTTAACCTTTTCCAATGTAAATATCCCCTCTGTTTGGTACAATTGGTTTATTCCAATTTGAAATTTGGTTTGATTGTTCCCTACTTCATCTATTCTACTCAATGCATCTGCTACCACGTTTGATTTCCCTGGAATATATTTGATTTCGAATTCATATTCTTGTAACAACAAGATCCATCGGTGTACACGATTATTGGCATAGCGGTTTTTCAACATAGCTGTAAGTGCTGAGTGGTCAGTCTCTAAAATAAACTTAGCTCCTAATAGATAGAATCTTAGTTTGCTAATGCAAAATACAACACTTGCCATTTCTAATTCTGTTATTGAATATTTCTTTTCTGCTGGCTTAGTCACTCTGGATATAAAACTAATAGGTACTTCTTCTCCATCTTGTATTTGAATTAATACCCCTGCCAATCTTTCTATTGAAGCATCCGTTCTCAAGATAAAAGGTTTGTCATATTGTGGATGAAATACTTTTAGGCTGTTTAGAAAAATTTCCTTTAACTCCTGAAATGCCTTTTCTCTTCTCTCGTCCCATTTCCATCTAATATCCTTCTTTAATAACTCTATAAGAGGAACTTCTCTCTTACTTAGATCAGGAACTAACTTCTTGAAATAATTGATGATACCTAGAAACCCTCTTAAAGTTCTTAAGTTATGTGGTGTTTTATACTCTAGGATTGCTTTAATTCTCTCAGGATTCATTGTTATACCAGTGTCACTTAAAACATATCCTAAATAATCCACTTCTCTTTTATAAAACTGACATTTCTCTAAGTTTAATTTAAGTCCGGCATTTTCTAATTCCTTTAATATTATTTCCAGATGTTTATGATGCTTCGCTTCTGTTTCAGAAAAAATCAAAATGTCATCTATGTAGTGGAGAGTGAAATCTTCATACGGATTCAAGATTGTATGCAACGTTCGTACTAAGGCTGCACAAGAACTTTGGAGTCCAAATGGCACTACACAAAATTGATACACCACTCCATCTACCATAAATGCAGTGTATTGTCTACAACGATGATCCAATGGAATTAACCAAAAGCTATGCTTTAGATCTAATTTTGAAAATATATTAGCCTTTGTAATTCTTCCAAATATACCTTCAATATTTAATGGACTTTCGTATTGTTTTTTTGTAAATGTATTTATATTCCTAGCATCCAAACATATTCTAATATCCCCCGATTTCTTCTTTACACAGGTTATTGCACTTATGTACTGTGAATTAGATCTTTCAATAATACCGTCTTGTAACATTTTATTAATTTCCTGATATACCTCTTGTTTTAATTTATAAGGTATAGGATAAGTTTTGATCTTAAAATTTTTTATTTCTGGTATGACTTCAATTTTGTGAACATATCTAGTCGCAACGCATACTTCCTCATTGAACAGCTTTTCGTGAGAATCAAGTAATTCATAGACTCTCTGTTTGTATTCCTCCGGACATAATTCCTCCCTCATGTTTTGTTCTTCTTCAGCAATGTGATTTATTTGTCCAATTGCACATTCGTTTTTTCCTATATCTGTTTGATAATTTGTTATAAACGGTATTGTATGATTATTATATATTATGTTTTGCATTTTATAATTTATTATAATTCTATGTTTACTTAATTCATCTGTACCCATGATTATGTCATATTTTAAATTTTTCACAATCAACAATTGTACTGATAAAACCTCACCATTTAATTCTAGATTTGTCATAATGGTTTTAGTAGTTTCATATAATTTTCTTTCATTTGCCCCTATTAATGATATTTTATTTGTATTTATCACCATAATATTGTCCTGTTTTAAATTGTCTACTATATTTTGATTTATAATGGAAACTTCGGAACCCGTATCTAATAAAACTCTACATTTAATGTTATCTAAATTTCCCTCTATAAATACTAATCTATTTAATTCTGGGTTTGTTGGTTCTTCTTCTAATATAAATTCTCTAGGATGTTGGTATTTAGAAGAATAGACAATATTATGCACATAAGAGCAACTTACTCGAAATTTGGATCAGAACTCGTGCCCTGATCACTATCCCTTCTTATCTCTACCTGGTTTTGTATCATGTTCACCTGTCTTCTATCTTCACCTCCTCGACTATCTCTTTGATCATAATTCCTGTCTCTGTTTTCATTTCTTCTGTCCTCTTCATTATTTCTCTCCTCTCTTCTGTATTGTTGCCAGTTCCGATTACGATTGTCGTTATCATTCCGTCTTCCATAATTTTGGTAATTTCCTCCATTATATCCATTATTCCGATTCCCATTATTACCATTCTGATACCCATTACGATAGTTTCCATTTCCGTTTCTGTAATTATCATATCTCGGATTTCTATCATCCCGTCCTGGTCTTCTTCTCTCGTAATTTCGATTTTCATAATTTCTCTGATCATTTCTCCATTCATTTTCTCTTCTATTCTGTCCATTCCCATTTTCATTTAATCGATTGTCTCTTGTATCGTTATGATTTGTATAGCTCCGTTCCACTCTTTGTAGATATCTTGATAAACTATCCATGGCTTTAATATTATGAAGCGCTATTGTTTCAGCTACTTCTGAATTGAAATGTCTGCCAATGTATAGCACTAATTCCTCCTCCTTCATTCCCGGATCTAAGTACTGGGCTATATTATATAATTGCATCGCATAATTATTCAGGTTTTTGCTTTTCTTATAATCAAATTTCCCGAAGTATAACCGCTCTCTGAATGTTGCTTGTTGCAATTCTCCCCAGAAATAGGCTAAGAATTGTTGCTCGAACTCTTCTAGGCTTTGTATTAGTTCTTCCTTATTACAAAACCACAATAAAGCATGGCCCTGTAATATGCTCCTTATAATAAGCTTGATCTCAACAATATCTCTGATTCCTTTAATTTTGTTTCTAATTATTTTGAGAAATACTTTGGGATGTATATTGTTAATATTCCCATCAAATTTCACTCCGATTTCTAAATTGTGGAAATTTCCTGGGTATATATTGTTTCCTCCATTTCTTCTCAAATTTTCCTCCATTTCCTCTATCGTGATCCTTAATTTCCGATTCATTTCTTCGATTTCTTTATTCATTTGTCGATTTATGTCGTCGGTTATTGTTAGACTCATCCCCGTTCTCTCTTCAATCCGGCCATCCAAATCCTTAAATTTTCTATTTACATTATCTTTCATCTGTTCCACTTCCTTTGTTATTTGTTTATTTTGTTTTGAGACCTCTACTTTAATATTCTCTGGTAAATATTCTTCTAAATCTCTTCTAAATTCTAATACTTCTTCTACTATGTTTTCTCTGATTTTCATACCATTTTCCTGTATTTCTTGTCTTATGTTTTTATTATTTTCCTCTATGTCTTCTTGTATTTGCCGAATACTCTTCTTTTGTTCTTCTTGATTCTCCTTAAGTTCCTTAATCTCTTTGCAGTTTTCAAATCTAACCTCTTCTATCTTCCGTTCCAATCTGTTCATGTTTTCATGAATATTATGAATGTCTCCCCTCAAATTAAGCTCCATTCTATCCATATTTCCGTTAATGCTATTTATATTTCCATTCATCGTGTCCATATTTATCCTATTTTCTTCAAATTTCTGGTTCATATCTCCCTTCAAATTTTGCATGTTTCCACTTATGGTGTCTATCTTCCCATTTATATCTCCCCTCATATCAGCAAATAATTGTTGCATCATGACCATCATTGAATCATCCCTACTTGTACTTGTTCCTGCCTGTGTTTTCTTGCTCTCTTGTCTTCTATCTTCTTGTTCCAAATCTTCTTCATCTCCTGTCGTACTTTCTTCAGGAGCATCTCCTTCTGATTGCTGTCCCTGTATCAAATATTGGACCTGGAAATCTCCCATACCATGGCTCCTTTCTTCTCTCTCCTCTTCTGATCCGCTATCATTTCCGACCTGCTTTCCATCTCTCAATACCATTTTCTTATCCATGATTTCTTTGTTTGTTATTAATTAAAGAAATTTAATTATTTATATTTGCCCCAACGTTGGGCCGACAATTTATAGTGGATATGTTTTATATTTTAATATATACTTATATGATTTAACTTTATTTACCCATTTTTTTACCTTCGGCTAGCCCTATATAATTATATGAAAATTTTGTATTGTTTAAATTTTATACTGTAGTCGGAAGCATGAGACTTCTCTCTTTGAGTCCTGGACACCTATTAGAAAAAAATTTTACATATATGAACATTTACTTATTATGATTTCATGATAGGATAATCGAATGAATGATTTAAACCATGTTCGTGAAAAGTGTTATGGACATTGACTGGAATAAAAAAAATACCAACACTTAAATAAAAATATTTTAATAAATTGTTGATGAAATCTTCAAAATTTTACACACACAAATATTCCTGAACCTCCTCTGTATTCTTTGATAGTCATGCGCACTGAACGCTTATAGTAGCTGCTTCGGCGTAACGGAGCAACTCTTCCGGTACAACGTTTCTCGTCGTCACAAAATTATAGTATGCATTTAACATGGAGGATACAAACGTTTCACAGTTCAATGTGCATCAATTTAGTGCATTTAGAATCATATGGTTGAAAACTTATATTAAACAGTTACATATATAATTCAAGTTGTAAATTAAGTGTGTGTTTGATAGTTAGAAGAATAGGTTAGCATGCAAAGCGGAAATTAAGATTGGAAAAGCATTTATGAGTGGTGTGAACTTTGATTATTTTACAAACGAAAAACTTTTTACAAGTAAGTACATATTTAATATCTAAAATTATTGTTGTAGAAAATTAGAGTTCTTTAATTATCCATGGATAAAATCTGGTATTGATTATTTTAAAGTTTCTTTGGCCAATTTTAGATTATTCAATTTTAAATGTTCAAATTAATTTCAAAAGTTCACTTTTTCTTTGTTTGTTTGGAATTCCAAATTAAAAAAACTCAAATAACACAGACCTTATATTCCATTCTCGGCGTGGTGGACCTGCAACATTTCGTCTCTTTTCTTAGGTATTCCTTACCCAAGAAATACTCGTTCGGCACGTTTCACTTTTTCACAGGGGTTAATCGACATTAATATCATGAATTTTTAATTGATTTAGATTTAAAATTATAACTTTTACTTTAAAGTTTTTACAAAAATCTTCCCAGAGAATTACATCCCAGTTCCTCATTCCCCAACTAACTCTCGACTCCCTTTTTTTTTAAAAATCAACAACATTTTTACAATCTCTAAAACACAGCCTCCTAATCTGTTATTTTATTCAACAATTGTCAATGATAATGTTTTTTTATAGAAATACTGAATTCTTCAATTAAAATAGTCTTGGAGAGTGAAATCACTTATATAAATGGTTTAACAATATCTTATAGAATATATTAATAGTCTTTCACATATCTTACAATGGTTTCAATTCTTGTAATTCCTTTTTTTTTTTTTAGTAAATTTGTTTACAATTAATATACAATTTCTACAATCTAAATTTATGATTTATATATATGGAACTGTTTATTTTTTAATTCTTTAATTAGCACTAATTTCGCTTTATATAAACTCTAACTTAATTTCAAATTTACATTCTCTGTTTTATATTAACTTCCAACTCATTGCATTTAGGTTGGCAATATTATAACTAGATTCAATCACTTCCTTCATTGATTTCGATTTGATTACTAGATTTCTATGACATACAATATGGCTCTTATTCCGAATGTCATATTTCATACAGTTTTATTTTTATAAATTACTTTTTTCAAATTGCAACTTTTTATTGTATTTGCATATCGTTAATAAATTAGTGATTTGATTATTAATTCTTATTATTTTAGGTTTTGAACAAATTAACATCCTTTTCCCGATTCAAGTGTGGACATAGCAGCGTTCAGATTGATTTTAATGAAAATTGTTGACCTTGACTTGACCTTAGGATTTATTTGTGAAGGTAACTTTTTCTTAAGAATTAATTTCTATATTATCATTACCATTCTATTCCTTATCCTTAATCCATTTCTTAAATTGATGTACTCAATATATTATAATACATTTGCTTAAGTCATTCATTCGTTTTATGTTAAATTTTGTTCTTAATTAGGTAGTGTCTAATGATACACCATACGTATATACAAAAAAAAAATTCCTTTTTAATTCAATCTAATATATGAATATTTATCTATACTAGAGGACTGGCTTAATATATATATATATATATATATATATATATGTATATATATATGTATATATATATATATATATATATATATATATATATATATATATATATATATATATATATATATATATATGTGTTATAACGGAATTTGTAAGCACGATAGAGGGCGTATTTTTCGACGGATCGGAACCAAACTCGCTACAAAAATTGGTTCGGCCAAAATCTTGGACGAGTTCGTTAACGGGCCAAATCGGCCCAGTAGAAACAAAATGGCGGCCTGTCAAAATTGAAAAAAAATCGTATTTCTTATGTTTTTGATCTAACGCAAAAAAGTTGCTGAGATTTTTTTTAGAACTTAACACGTTCTACAACTTTTGTATAAAACACTTTTTTCTAAAACGTACATGAAAACATTTATTTAAGAAAATTTAAATTTTGTGTTTTTTTGTTTTGAATCTGATGCAAAAACTTTACTGAAATAAGCCGTCCAATTGGTCTTGTGCCATTGGGATTTTTCATATTATCTTATTATAAATGTATTATTTTTTGTCATTGGGTGTATCCTGATAACAATAAACATATTATTATCATTATTAAGAAAATAACAATAGAGGGTAGTACAAGATACGAAAGTTAGAAGAGGACCAGAGATAGACAGTGATCATTATGTAGTACTGAGCACAATACAAGAGTATGTAATGGAACACAATAAAAACATATATATATATATATATATATATATATATATATATATATATATATAAAATAAACAAAGAAATAGCAAAAAATTATGAAATATACCGAGACATAAGCAGAAAACTAGAGGATGTGGAGAAACAACTAAACAATGACATTGAAATAGTTTGTAATTCAATGAAAGATGCGATCTCAGAAACAGCAAAAGAAGTATGTGGAATAAGCAGAAAACTAAATCATACACAACAAATTGCATGGCAAACTTACGAAATTGGAAAACAAATTAAAATGAAGAAAAAGACGTGGAGAAATTATCTAGGGTCTAGGAAAACAAAAAATGGAGGACAGAAAAAGTAACCAAAAACCACTTTACAGAGTGGTAAAATTATGGAGGACTGAAAAAACACAAATGTAAATTGTTGGAATTTACACTAAGTAATTCCAACTGTTCTAATTATATATTTCGAGACACCCTGTACATATGTATTGGAACAGGCGTAGATGTCGCTGGGTGTCTAACAGTAACACATCTCTGCGCGCGCAAATTCATTTTAAAAAGAACAGTAGTAACTTTCGTCGGAAGCACACCGACAGTATGTGTATCTACACGCTGTGGACAACCCGATGTAAGAGTTTCGAGCTTTACAGCCATACTGCGAAGTTTGAGTTCTTGTTCAAATTGTGTGTTTTGTTTAGTTTTAGTCTCTCTACATCAAATCACAATTGCATCAGTCGCACGTTGTTAATTCTCCCTTCTCTATATTAAAACGTTTATAAAGTTTATGATATATAGTTTTTATTTTCGTGTAATAATTATTTTATGGTAATCGCCAAGATCACAGTGTTGCCAAATATTAGCAAGAACAATTCTTGTGGATAATACTTCCACATATTTATTTATTTTGTTTTATATGATCTTTCGAAGTGGTATCATTAAAGATCAGTTGAAATTAAACTGACTATTTATTGTTATTGTTTAACCTTTCGTGGTCAGCGGAGACAGGATAGTGCACTTAGATGTCAACAACCACCTCACCAAAAAATAATACAGTCCACTTAGGTTATTGCCCGTCTTCGCTCCCCGACATAAATAATATTAAAAACAAGAAAGGAGAAATGTTAACAGAAGATACAAAAATAACGGAAAGATGGAAGAAATATTTTCTAGAATTATTAGATAACGGAGAAAGAACAACTAAATTAAAGGAACATACAAATAATACTGGACGATAATGATTAAGAAATATCCATAGATGAATTCACTGAAATAATTAAAAAGTTTAAGGAAGGTTAAGTACCAGGATGCGACAAAATAACTGGAGAAATTATCAAAAACATGGGTAATAGTGGAAAAAACCTATTACTAAAAATATACAAATACTGGAAAAAACAAAATATACTGAAAGAAAGGCAAATGGCATCAATTGTCCCCATATGCAAAAAAGGTGATAAATGGAAATGTAATATAACTACAGGGGACTGACATTGCTCTGTACAAACATAAAAATAATAGTACCTATTTTGATAAAATATTTCTGCAGCAATAAAATGGTACAACGAAGTTTTTATCAAAATTCAGGGCCAGTATTTCATTATTAACCATTCTATTATTGTTTTTAAATTCTTTTCAGATTTGTATTTTAAGTCTTCCCATTTATCCATTGTGTATGAAATGTTAACATCATCTGCATACCCTACAATTTTTCAGGTACTATTTAACAAAAGTTAATCAATCATATACACTGTGAATAGTAATGGTCCTACAACTTGGAATACCCAAAACTTAGGATTGTTATTAACCTAACTCAATCTTAAGATTTTTCATTACTGAAAACATCTTCAATCCTCACAACTTGTCTGTGATTTTTCAGGTAATTTTCACATAGTTCTCAGTTAAAAAGTTAGATGTTAAATTTATAAAATTTATCAACAATGTCTAATAAGACTTTTTTATCAGTGCCTTTATAGCTATGGCCCTAGTAGGAAATTAATTTGGGTTTTAATAATATCACACATATTTACTATAGTACAAAATATAGAGATTACTTATACAAATTTAAAATGTTTCGGCTTTATCAAACGCTCAAAAATACTTAGCATGTGAAAATACTGAATCCTGCCACAAACTATGTTACACCTAAATAACCATCAATGAGTGTAACTCACCTTTTAGTTTAGTTCGTCTTCTAGGTTTACCTTTTAAATACTTAAATGTCTTTCTATTGTTGTGTATATTAACCATATAAGAGCTGCCCTTCTCTGATTTAATTGCAATTTTAGATTCTTCAACTACTTGAACTATGTTTAGATCTTGTTTAATAGGATGCATACTATTAATATTTTCAAAAGTTGCACTAATCACTTCGTCACTCACTTCTTGTTTAACGTCTAAATTCCAAACAAAAGCTTCGTGGATATCGATTTCTTCCTTAACGACTTTTTGCTCCATATCCATTCTTATTAGATAATTATTTCAAACTAATAATTATAATTTATGTTATATAACCAAAAAAAGCCATGCAAGTAAATAATATAAACGAGAAATTGAATTATTCTTCATTTCCATATTATAGCATAAATGGCCTGGTGGAGCAAGTCACATTCGTTCGAATTTCATAGAGGTCAATAAGAGAACAATTTTTATCTAAAAAGGATTAGTAAATACCTATGTCAGTAGGCAAGGAACAGGAAATTGATATATTTTAAGAAGTCTTGTCATATTTACTAATCTTTCCAAGCAAAAGATTGCGACGTTGAATAATGTGGTACTATAATCTCTGTGAAATAAACCCAGATATAACATTCTTAACCAGGCCATTTATGCTATACTGTGGATATAGAAGACGTTGTTTAAGACCGGCTTCACAGAACTTCGACTGCAGTGTGCGGCTCATCTCCACCAGTCTTGATTTTGAAACCAGAAGAAAAAATATTTTGCGGCGCAATTATGGAGAGTTATTTTTCTGTTGGGGTACTGGAGAAAAATTATATTTCATTATCTCGTATTCAGATAAACGAATGTTGTAGGTAGACCCGAAAAGGGGCTTTCAACAGTTACAAACTCGGCCATTTTATTTTTAGTTTACCTACCACTAATACTAATCTCATTTCTAAGACGCAGCAAACGCATTAAAATTGTATCAACTTCAAGCAGCAACATCAGGGTATTATGGGGGGAATGAGGGGAATACAGAATTCACCAATAGGTAGAGCCACAGTAGCCGCCGGGTAAATTTTAAAAAGAGCTCTAAAAGTTATTAGAAAACTATAGAGAATGTTGGATGGACTACGTCAAATCACTTGCCTACGCGAGCACCACTTTGGAGGAATTCGAACTATTATTTTCTGTTAATAGCTGGACACTTTTTTAACTGTTCCCTGATTTGAGACGGTTCTCTTTTCCTCTATCCTCCATAATATATGTTTAGGTATTTTCGCACACAATCCAGAACGCATTCAGAATGTTATGTGCATGCGCAAAAATTTGCCGTCCGCGGTGAAAAGAGAACACCCTCCGGATATCTTGGATCATATGGGTGTATTCCGTAATCTCACCAACATCTTGGCCAGTGGTTACGTCATAAACCCGACGCCATATTGCACTGGTGAGAAAAGTGTGACATAGAATTATTTTAGCGGGTGTGTCAATTATTTGAAACAAACGCAACTCGTTTTACACTAGAACCACGAAACACCCGGACGAGAACTATTTCAGTACGCTGTGTCTAGGCACACACTAACTTGTAGGTAACCTAGTTTCACACTCGACCGCATTGTTCACGAATCTACATATTAATCATTATTAGAATTTGATAATTATTCTTCCAATCCTGCCTCAGTTAACGGTTTATTTCTATTTTTACTCATTTTATGCCGTTTTTGTCTGCGAAGGACCTGCTTCAGAGTCGGCCATTTTATAATTACTGTCAGAGTCAACAAAACAACAAAAACTCAAAACGGCGGCTAAAGTAAGGTAATTTTATCCTTTTTGTCTGTGCTACTCCGAATTACAACCGCTAATTACCTCAACGCATCCTGAAGACAACGCAGTGTAAACGCCAAGTCAGCAGAGTGCGGAACCGAGGACATAAAAACAGTTGTAAAGAGTTTTTTTGTTGTGGTTGTTAATTTGAATTTGAAGTAAACGTAATAATTGTTAGAGAATATATTTGTAACTCGAAAATAAAGTTTTTAAAAATAGAATTTAATGCTTGAAGCAGTTAATTGGCGCAGTCAGTAGGATATCGTGGGATTGATTTGTATCGAACAAACCAATTTCGTGTCGACGATTAGCCCGATATCGAACCGTATAAACTGTCAGTAGTGGTGACGCCGACGGATACGTTAAAAAGTGAACTTTAAGTGAAGAAGTTTGAGAATTGGAATCATATCGTCCACTTCTGCGAGGGACCAGTGTTTCGGAGAAGACAAGATTGCTGAACCGGACCTCTACCTCATAATTGGAATGCTGAGAGTCATTTATTTACTGTAAGTGCAATTTATGTCTGATATACTTGAAATTTTAACAAATAGTTTACAAAATTTGTCTATTTTGAGAACTCTTTAATTGACTCTTCGGTGACGAATACAAACCCAAATACTACTAATATTGACAACAACTAAAGTAATAATATAATGGCAGAAAATTTTAAATCTGAATATTTGAAATGTATTCCACAATTCGATGGAAATCCGATTCACTTAAATCAATTTTTATCAGTTTGTGATAGTCTTATTACCAATTTTTATGATAGGGTAAACCGAAATAATTTTCATAATGTATACTTGCTGCAGTCTATAATAAGTAAATTAGTAGGTAGTGCAAGAACTGTAGTTAATATTCAAAATGTCGATACTTGGGATCAGTTGAAATCTGTCTTAAGACGAAATTTTGCAGATCAACGGGATGAGACTTGTTTGAATAGAGACTTGGTAGTAATGAGGCAAATGCCTAATGAAAAAGCCCAAAATTTCTATGATAGAATTTTAAATATACTAAATTTATTATGCAGTTATGTAGAAATTCACGAAAATATACAAGCTTCAAGGGATTTAAAGAAAAAATTATACAATGATCTAGCACTCAAAACATTTCTTTGTGGACTAAGGGAACCTTTAGGCACTACAATTCGATGTATGCGTCCTGAAAATTTGGCTGTAGCATTACAATTTGTGACTGAGGAAGAAAATACTCACTATTTTCAAAATTCAACAAATAAAAATCAATTTAAACCAAATGACTCAACAAACAGATCATTTCAACAAAATGTTCCAAATCGTAATTTCAATAACCCTCAGTATTTATCACAAAATAGAAATTTCTTTTCAAATCAGAATTTTAATAGAAACAATAATCAATTCCCAACAGGTCCAATTCAATTTAGACAAAATGTTCCGAGCCAAAATGTTTCCTCTAATGCACGAACTTTCCGAAATACATCAGTAGCAAATGTTTTAAAACCAAATCCAAATAGAACATTTCCAAAACCGACACCAATGTCATCATCAAAAGGTATACTGGAAGAATAAATAATAATTATAATAATAACAATCAATCTTTTAATAATCAAAATAGAAGTAATCATTTTGCACAGCCTAACCATTCTAACTATAGACCGCAACAAAACTATATAGCCGAAGAATTATATAATACTGAAATAGAAAATACTAATAGAAACTTTTGCGAGGAAAGTGAAATTAATGAAAGAACTCATGAAGAAAATCTTGAAACAATTGAAAATTTTCATATCACCTCCGATCCAATGCCGGAGATTTGACACCTCTTACTATTTCGTTAAATAACGTAGATTGTAGTGAATTAGCATATATAACTTTTCCGGAATATAACATTAAACTTCTTGTCGATTCTGGGTCGACAAAATCATTTTTAGATCCAAATATTGCTAGGAAATTATTTCCAAAATTAATTAAATATGACCCATTTATTGTATCCACTGTATTCCAAAAATCATCTCATAAACATAGTGTAGAAATACCAGCGTCAGAAATTTTTCGCTTGACAAATAAACACTTATTAAAATTTTATTTATTTAAGTTTCATAATATTTTTGATGGTTTGATAGGATTAGATAATCTCAAATTACTGAAAGCTTCAATAGATTTTAATAATGCATGTCTAATTACACCTCGTGCAAAAATGAAGCTTAAATTTCAAAAAATTAGTAACATGTAATTAATATAGAACCTCGTACAGAGAAAGTAATTCAAGTAAAAACTACAATAAAAAACGGAGAGATTGTAATTCCTTATCAAAAGATAAAAAACTGCGAAATTCCAGAATGCCTGACGGTTGCTCGTAATGGCCTTGCTATTACAACAATAATAAACAACACTACAAGCCCCTTAACACTTGATTTCTCGGAACCGTTGACAGTGGAAAAATTTGATGTCGACAATATCTCAGAGTTCAACATGCATAATTTTGATGACTCGGATAAATGCGAATTGGATTTATCTCAGATTCGGACCGACCATCTGAATAAAGAAGAAAAGGATGCAATTTTAAATGTATGTTATAAATATTCAGATATTTTTTATAGAGAGAATGAGCCTTTAAGTTTTACAAGTAAAATTAAACATTGTATTAAAACTACGGACGAGGTGCCAATTTATTCAAAATCATATCGTTATCCATTTATCTATAGACAAGAAGTAAAAAATCAAATTCAGAGTATGCTCAATCAAAATATAATTAAACCGAGCAATAGCCCATGGTCGAGTAATATCTGGGTGGTACCGAAGCGAAAGGATGCATCAGGCAAACAAAAATTCCGCGTTGTGATCGACTATCGTAAGTTAAACGAAAAGACGATAGACGATAAATACCCTCTCCCAAATATAACTGATTTATTAGATAAACTCGGCAAATGCCAGTATTTTACTACTCTCGATTTGGCCGTCGGATATCACCAAATTGAAATGAATGAAGCTGACATAGAAAAGACGGCGTTTAGTACAGAACAAGGACATTGGGAATTCCTGAGACTTCCCTTCGGTCTAAAAAACGGTCCATCAACGTTTCAACGCGTCATGGATAACATACTAAGGGGCATCCAAAATGAGAAATGTCTAGTCTACCTTGATGACATTATAATTTTTTCCACGTCACTTCAAGAACATCTAGAAAGACTTAAGGCCGTATTTGAAAGATTAAGAGAAGCCAACTTTAAAATACAACTAAACAAATCTGAATTTTTGAGTAAGGAAGTGGCCTATCTTGGACACGTCGTAACTCCGGAAGGTGTTCGACCTAACCCGGACAAAATTAAGGCAATAAAAGAATACCCGTTACCAAAAACTACAAAACAAATAAAAGGATTTCTTGGTTTAGTGGGTTATTATAGACGATTTATAAATAATTTCGCAAAAATAACTAAACCATTGACTCAGTGTCTAAAAAAGGGTGCAAAAATTGAGCATAATGCAGAATTTTTAAATAGTTACTGACGAACTAGCCTATATTACAATACCCTGACTTCCCAAAACCGTTCAATTTAACAACCGACGCCAGTAATGTAGCATTGGGAGCTGTCCTATCACAGGGACAAATCGGTAAAGACTTACCGGTCGCATATGCATTGAGAACGTTAAATGATTCTGAAAGGAATTACTCTACGATTGAAAGAGAATTGTTGTGTATTGTTTGGGCTACTAAATATTTCAGGCCATATTTATATGGACGTAAATTTTTCATAATAACTGACCACAAACCATTACAATGGTTGTTTTCGTTAAAAGATCCCAATTCAAAACTCTTAAGGTGGAGAATTAAACTTGAAGAATACGACTACACTATAATTTATCGGAAGGGATCATCAATAGCTCATGCCGACAATCTGAGCCGAATTGAAATTCACGCAAAAGAAACACAAAGCGACATTTGCGACGAAATAGATATAATCACAGAATAAGTTGAAAATAACAGAGACGAATTAATTACACCGGATATTGAAGATATTTTTAAACCGATAACTGTTACCACGTCAAAATCTCCTAGTCTGGACCTGGACAATATTTCACTCATAGTTCACCCAGAGTCTGACATAGAACAAGAAAACGAAGGACAAACTATTCACTCAAATGCGGAGGAAAATCCCGTAGTTGGCATTCCTATCAGCGAAACACCTGTTAATCATGGTGAAAACCAAATAATTGTACAATCTGTTTATCACTCACCATCAAAACCAATAATTACGAAATTATTTGAAAATAAGCAGAGAATAACGTTACAAATTTCAGACAATAATTTCGAAAACGATATAATTAATTTCATAAAAGAATATATTGCCCCCGGAGTATTATATTACTTGTATTTTGTAAAAACTGAAATGTTTGAACCGTTCTGCGAAGTTGTAAGAAAAAATTTGAAGTGGCCGTCATTAAAATTTCGTAGATGTACAGAAAGGTTAATAGATGTAACTAGTAAAGCCGAAATAGCCGAAATAATACAAACCTATCACGAATCAAAAAGCAACCATAGGGGAATCTACGAAACACTTAATAGAATCAAAAAGATTTATTATTGGCCGAATTTGAAACAATCTATTCAAACTTATATAAATAATTGTGAAATTTGCCAACAATGCAAATATGAAAGGAACCCTATTAAAATGCAAATGAATATTACACCCACAGCAAATAAACCATTCGAAATAATTCATATGGATACATATACAATAGAAAAAGCTAAATTTCTCACTATAATCGACACATTTTCTAAGTATGCTCAAGCTTATCATCTAAATTCAGTAAATTCAACAGATATAACGAATCACCTGGTGACCTTCTTCTCTCATCATGGTGTCCCTAAACAGATAATCACGGATAACGGTACAGAATTCAAAAACTCGGTAATCTCTGAATTGTTAGCTCTACATAAGATAAAAATCCATTTTTGTTCCCCAAATCACCCCCAATCTAATTCGCCTGTAGAAAGAGTTCATTCCACATTTAACGAACATATCAGATTACTTAATACCAGAGGGTTTTTGAAAACACCTATACAAGTTAAAATGAAATATGTTATTTTAGCATATAATCACACCATACACTCATCAACCAAATTCAAACCCATAGACATAATTAACGGTCATTTAGATGCCGAAAATCCATTTGATTTAAATATGGATATGATTTTAACAAGTAATTTTATAAACGAACATAAAGAAATAACTCGCGAATTGTATTCTAAAATTAATGAAGCTTTGGCCAGACAAAAGCAAAACGTAATTCAAAAAATTAATGAAAATAGAGACACACCAGATACTTTTAAAATCGGTGATAAAACTTATATAAAAGATAATCGGCGACCTAAAACTGCGAATAAATTTTCGAAATCAACAGAAATAATTGATATAAATGAACAAAGAAAAACAGTGAGTACAGATCGTGGTGAGAAGGTCCATATGGACAATCTCAAGAGACCGCGAAAGAAGACATACTTATTTTAAAAATTTTTACAGGTTTCCCATTACGCTCGGGCTTCGGGAACAAATAAAGATAAACCCATTGGACAATAATTTAGGATTAATACCACTTAGGTTAGGAACCGCTAGAATAGAAGAATATTCCTATAAGATGATACATTATTACGATTTAACCTCAATTATCTCGGAAATTGAAAAACTACAGCGAAAATCACGATATATAATAAAAGTAGTATGCACAAACAAAAACTATTCTTGGGACGCTTCAAACGATATGAAAGTATTAGAATATATTGAAGAAAAGGTGGAATATAAAATTTTAAATATACTACCACATAAAAAACGAGTAAGAAGGGGTCTAATTAATGGCTTAGGTTCAATCTTCAAATCAATATCAGGTAATCTAGATGCAGAAGATGGTGAAAGATATGAAAATTTAATTAATAAATTACAAAAAAATTAAGAGACGATTGCCTCGACATTAAAATCTCAAATTTCACTTTCAATCAACACTATCACAAATTTTAACCAGACAATTGAGAAAATTAAACATAATGAGAAACTATTGGAATCAAAAATATATGAAGTTATTAAAATGGTTAACTCCGTAGATGATAGAGAGAACTTGATTTCCATTAAAGATATTATTAATCAAATTATAAATATGTTCGAAATTATTCATTCCACACTTCAAGATATAGAGACTTCTTTAACCTTTGCAAAAATAAAAGTAATGCATCCCAGTATAATTAAATCTACAGAACTAAAAGCGATAGGAAAACAAATACCAAGTTCACAGCTACCATTTGATGTTTCTTTGGAAAACATTTCACGATATGAAAGTATCATGAAAATTCAGTGTTACATTTATAATAATAAAATAGTTTATATCCTTCATTTACCAATAATGTACATAGATAGTTTTGAAATATACCGTTTGTATTCGACTCCGATTCCATACAAGAGTCAGTTCAAGCTTATAATTACCGAAAATAATTACTTGATAAAAAATAAATTGCACTACATCCTTCGTAATGACCTATGCACCGAAGTTTTGCCTCAATACTACTTATGTGAGAATCAGACGCCCAAGGAAATACAATCGCATCCACCTTGTGAAGTGAAGATTTTCAACGCAGCAGACGCGTCAGAATGCAAACAATTCCTCATCACCCTCACAGAATCAAGGTTCCACCATCTAGGAGATACAAATAATTGGTTAGCTATAATCCCAGGAAAAAAGAGTATTACGTTTGACTGTCAAGATCAGCATGAAGTAAAACAACTCAAGGGTACTTATATTATGGAAGTTCCCTTAGGATGTAAAATCAAAACTGATATAGAAACCATAATAAACAAAGAAAGTGTTATTCAAGGACAACCAACATTATTCCCAGAAATAAGTTTGGAGAATGATACGTTACCAACATTGACATCAGAAATAAACTTAGAAGATATAAGCCTTGAACACTACTCAGAAGCTATACGTCATCTGTCACTAGAACAAACTCAGTTCAACAACGAAATTTCCTATACTCCTAGTGTTTGGACAATATTATTGTATACCCTGATAATTGGAGTAATAGCCACTATAATCTACAAGAAATTCCGCTCAAGGGATAATCCAGATTCCAGTTCAAGTACACAAGTTCCAGTAGTCCAACTCCCTCGTCTACCCTCATGAGTTGGAGCTTCGGGGGGAGGAATTACCTCAACGCATCCTGATGACAACGCAGTGTAAACGCCAAGTCAGCAGAGTGCGGTACCGAGGACATAACAGTTGTAAAGAGTTTTTTGTTGTGGTTGTTAATTTGAATTTGAAGTAAACGTAATAATTGTTAGAGAATATATTTGTAACTCGAAAATAAAGGTTTTAAAAATAGAATTTAATGCTTGAAGCAATTAATTCGCTACAGACTCATGCTAACATGTTACGCCGACAGGTTAACCGAATTATTGGACTGGACGCTTATGGGCGCCGTTGGGACACAGTGAAGAATGGCTAGGACGCGTAAGCGCGCCGATAGCAGGGAACTTGTTAAACGCTAAACACAAAAAACAGATAGACTAATTTGCATACTCCGCAAATAAAACCGGCACAAGTGACATATGAGTAAAAATCAAAATTGGCATGATTTTAGCGGGTACCAAGAAAGCATTAATCCGTCCACGGGAAGACCGTATATTACAAAGAAATCAAAAACGATCCAACAAGCATATACCAAAAAACCAATAACACTTTAATCGAAAAATGGGAAAAAAACAACTACATTTCGCCTAACACTGCAAAACAATTAAAAATTCACAACGCCCAACCACCAAAAATACGGTCTTCCCAAATTACATAAAGACGGAATTCCCCTAAGACCTATAGTGTCCTGCATACAACCGCCCTTCAACCACATTTCAAGCTTTTTCAAAAGTATTCTTTCAGAAATAGTCAATCAAAATTCTTACTATATAAAAGATTATTTTGATTTTAAACAAAAAATTAAAAAAGTTGTCTTACCTGATAAGTACATCCTTATTTCGCTGGATCTTATCTCACTTTACACAAATATTCCAACAAATTTATTTAAAAAAATAATAACTAAAAAATGGGAACAAATAAAAAAATTTACAGATATTCCCATAAATGACTTTTTAGAAGCCACTGAAATCACTCTTAATTCAACATACTTTTTATATAAAAATAAAATATACAAACATATTGACGGTTGTGATATGGGGTCAAGCATATCAAATGTAGTTGCCCAGTTAGTTATGGAAGACCTAGAAGAAACTGTCATCTCCCAACTAAACTTCAATTTACCATTTTATTACAGGTATGTAGAGGATTGTATTTTAGCCATCCCACATGATAAAAAAGATTTCATTCTGAACCTGTTTAATAGTTACCACCAAAAATTACAATTTGCAATCGAATTAGAACAAAACAAAACCATAAACTTTATAGATGTTACTTTACACAACAAAAACAATAAAATAAAAACCGAATGGTACACTAAAGAAACCTGGTCTTCTCGATACATGAACTTCAACTCCAAACACCCCCTTTCCCAAAAAAAATCTGTAATAGGATTTGCTGATAGAGCTATTCAACTTACTGATATAGAATACAGACAACGAGCAATAAAAAAAGCTAAACAGACACTCCTAATTGATAGTTATCCAAAAACACTTATTGATTCCGTTTATAAAGCACGCATTCTCAGATTTTATAATATACTACAACACCAACCCAAAAAGAATACAAAAGAAAATAATTTTATCAATTATGTAACACTTCCATATATACAGGGCCTATCCGAACAATTTACAAATTTACTTTCTAAATATAATATACCTGTAGCACACAGAGGTCACAATTTGTTAAATGGCCATTTCAGCAAACTTAAAACAAAAACTGCTCCCCTAAAAAAGTCACATGTAGTATACGAAATACCGTGCGACAATTGTGATGGTGTTTATATAGGACAAACAAGCCAATACCTTAAAGCTGGATTACAAGCACACAAGTATGACAAAAAAACCAAACTGCGCTCACCAAGCACGAAAAACAACACAAACACTCTTTTAACTATGATAAAACAAAAATTCTCAAAACCGAAGCCCACAATAGAAAGAGGGAAATTTTTGAATCAATGGAAATTTTTAAGAGGAATCAATATGCGGTGAATGACAAAAAGGACGTGAACAATTTGAGTAAAATATATTTTAGTAGTGTTTTTAAATGAAACTCACGGTCTCTAGTTAATTCCACAATATGATAAAAGTTATTGAAAATTCTAAAAAATTGATAATTGTTTCGATAAATCAATATCATCGAAACAATTGTCAATTTTTTAGAATTTTCAATAACTTTTATTATATTGTGGAATTAACTAGAGACCGTGAGTTTCATTTAAAAACACTAATATGAGCATATTCCACGAAGTAAGGGTCGAGACAGTTAATTTCATTATATTTTAGTATATTATGACTAAGGTTTCTATAAAAATTTTACTAAAATAACTTTACAATAATACTAATAATTGAAAATTAAAAATAAAATTGATAAAAAGAATAAAAACAATAGTTCATCTGCGCAACAGAACCAACAATAAAACCAAGCAACTCTTGACCGTAAATCGTTTCAGTATGATAAATACATAATTCCTGTGTGGGTGTATGTAAACAATATGTATGAAGTCTCGAATTATAATTCCACAAATGTCGTCGTTAATTGATTTTAAATGTGTATTGTTCAATGTTTTTATCAGTTTGTAACACACAACATGGTGTAATTTTGGATATTCTCATTACGTTTCAGGGTGAGTTTTATTTATCTTTTAATATGAGAAAACATTTTAAAACATTTTTGTGATTTGGGTTTTTAGAATATTATGGTATGAAAAAGACTTGGGGAACCAGTCGAAACGTCCCGTTTTTATATATTTTTAAATAAATAACGTGACTATTTAAAGTCTGGTTTCTAATTTAAACCGAACCAAATACCAAGAAAAACTTTTTGTACAATATAACTGGAAGGTTCAAGAAAAATTTCACTAACTATATATATATATATATATATATATATATATATATATATATATATATATATATATATATATATATTGAACTAGTTACCTAGTTCTGGAAACAAATTTACACAAATAATTATCATAAAAAGTATAGATTATCACGGGAGGTGTGTCAGTAGACAACCAATAGCAAGAAAATGACAATTTAAGTATAAAGTTATATAAAAATTAGTGAAATATGTATCAATCTTATTAAATATGAATGAGATTATTTTAAAAAGGATTATGAGAACAAATACCAAACACAATATTATTTAATTAAATACAAAAAGTTACCTGCACAAGTAATTCCGAATATATGTCAAAGTCAAGTAGTTCCACAATGTGCTGAACACTGCTGTAGGAATATCTGTAGATATTAATTGCCATATTATAACTTGAAACCTAAAAGAATTAAAAAAAAGAATATTTAGTCTAGTGTTTGATTAGCATAATTACACATGTTCCAATAGTAAAAGTTTATAATTTCATAAAGAGTTGAAAACTGTATATGAAAAGATAGATGGAACGCAGCTCAAACTTATGAAAGGGAAATTAATAAACAGGAAGTAATGAATCTTAGTAAATTTATAATTGCCAACTTAATTTTATTGATTATTTCTTGCATACTGAAAAATAATATCAAAAACAAAAATAATCAATAGTTTATATGATATAAATATAAAATAAGATTGAAAATTAAAAAAAGGATCAATTACATATAGGTAAATTAATAATTTAGGTTGTAGTTTTTGTAAAAATAATTATTTATAAAAATATCTAAACAACATGTTTATATGTAAATTAGCTATTGTATTATGGAAAAAGGACATGATATATATTCCTTAATACAATAGAAATAATAGTGAACTAGTGTGAATATCCTCCAGAACAATTAAATTAAATAATTCAGATTTAGAACTAAAACACTTCGAAATGACAATTTTTTATTCAAAATAACAGATAAGTGAGCTTTGGATTAATCAAGCGAGGAGGTTGTTGATTTTGAAAACAAGAGAAGAGAGTATTCGGATGATGGAGAGGAAGCGTCGATAGAGAGACTCTTTGTTTAAAAATTTATCAGAAATTGGTATAAATGTTAAAAAACACAATCAAAGGTAAATCAAAGCATTTAACTATTGTTTATAATCCTGTGTAAGGATGAAGAAGTGTAGAAAGTGAATATCTCCTGAGAGATATCTACAAGAATTTGGAGATGCGAGTTGCAGCCCGGCAGAGAATTCAATATTAAGGTCTGTGTCTTTACAATTACATTCATTGGAATTCCATATAATTCTTTATAAAGAAAGTGAACATTAAAAATTTATCAGAACGTTCAAATTGAATAAATTCATTAAATGGCCAAGAACATTTATCATATGATGCATCATAATTTTATCTCAATTGAGAATTAAACAGTTTTAGTTAATAATAATATTTGTACTTACTTGATATAATATAATTCACTGTATATGTTCACGAGCATCATGAATTTTCACATAACCTCTCATTCTTTCTTTCATCTTCAGCATGAATAACTATTTGCCTATTACTGTCTTCACTTTCAACTCACTCACATAATTTTAATTAAGTATACTTATATGTAATTGATTATTTAAATTTTATATCATTAAAATTGTTTCACCATTATAGACGCGCTGGTAGTGTGTTTAACAGTAAAGCTATTTCTTATAGAGGGGAGAGTATCCTCCTATCGTTTCAATTATAACAGCGCATGCGTTCAGATTTATGCGCCGACGCACTGATAGGAACATTCTTATACTGAGAAATGTATCTGATATAGGGTGGAACAAAAACACAATTTTCAATGTTTAAATCTTATTGCAAATTTTCATAATAATTTATTAAATTGTTTACATTTGAGTGTTGGTATTTTATTCTCATCACATCCATCAGAAAATTTTCTATTGTCAACATATTTCAATAATTTTATATAGGAGAAACTTCAGAAATTAATTTTCATAAAAAAAAATTTTACAAGGAAAAAGGTAAGGTTTGAATTAAATTTGTCAATTACTGGTATTAATGCATCCTGAACTCAAAGGGAGGAGTCTCATACTTCCGACTGAGATAAATGAATATAACAGTTAATAAAAAATTAACATATTGAGCTAGCCGAGGTAAAAAAAACTATATTAAATAATACTGTATTAAATGAATAATAAAATATAATCAATTATAAATATTGGCACCCAAAACGTGGGGCTATTAAATATCCAATTTATAATATTATTATAAAATTGACACAGTAACGTGTGGCCTGATTCAATATTAATATATTATTAAATTAAACAAATAAATCATGGAAAGCAGGAAAATGATGTTGAGAGACGGGAAACAGGTTGGAAACGATAGCGGATCAGAAGAGGAGAGAGAAGAGAGGAGCCATGGAATGGGAGATTTCCAGGTTCAATATTTGATCCAAGGTCAGCAAGCTGAAGGACATGCTTCTGAAGAAAGTGCGACAGGAGATGAAGAAGCGGAAGAAGAAAGAGAAGATAGAAGACAAGAGAGCAGGGAAACACAAGGAGGAACTAATGCCAACGAACAATGGATGCAGCAAATATTGATGAGTATAAATGAAAACATAAAGACAATGAAGGGAAATATGAACAATATGAAGAAAGAGTTGAAAGGAGATATCAACACAGTAAGTGGAAACATGGAAAGTATGAGGGGAGACATGAATTGTATGAAGGAAGAAATTAGGGGAGACATTCACAACATTCATACAAACATGCACCGATTGGAAAAGAAAATAGATGAAGTCAAATTGGAAAATTGTAAAGAGATTAAGGAACTCAAGGAGAACCAGGAAGAATTTAAGAAGAGCATTATTGACGTAAAAGAAGAAATGGAGAATAAAAATAAAAATTTGAGACAAGAAATACAAGAAAATGGTGTGAAAATTAGAGAGAACATAGAAAAGATGATAGTAGAAGAAGTACTAGAATTCAGAAGAGATATAGAAGAAAGTTTACCGGAAAATATTAAAATGGAGGTCTCTAAACAAGCGAATAATATAACAAAGGAAGTGGAACAGATAAAAGAAAACGTAAATAGGAAATTTAAGGATTTAGATGGCAGGATAGAAGAGAGAACGGGGATGAGTTCAGCAATTAGTGAAGATATAAATAGACAAGTAAGTCAAAACATAGAAGAAATGAATAGGAAGTTAAGAAATACGGTCGAGGAAATAGAGGAGAATTTAAGAAGAAGTGGTGGAGTTAATGTATGTCCAGGAAATTTCCATAGCAATTTCGAAATCGGGGTGAAATTCGATGGGAATATAAATAATATCCATCCCAAAGTATTCCTAAAAATAATTCGCAGTAAAATAAAAGGACTAAGAGATATTATGGAGATAAAACTCATAATAAGGAGTATATTACAGGGCCATGCTTTGTTATGGTTCTGTAATAAAGAAGAACAGATTCAAAGCTTGGGAGATTTTGAGCAACAATTCTTAGCCTATTTCTGGGGAGAATTGCAACAAGCGACATTTCGGGAACGGCTATACTTTGGTAAATTTGAATACAAGAAGAGCAAAAACCTAAACAATTATGCTATGCAACTATACAACGCCCAATACCTTCAGCCTGAAATGAAGGAGGAGGAATTAGTGTTGTATGTTGGAAGACACTTTAATTCAGAAGTAGCAGAAACAATAGCGCTTCATAATATAAAATCTATGGATAGTTTATCAAGCTACTTACAACGTGTGGAAAGAAGTTATACCAATCATAATGACCTACGAGACAATCGATCAAGTGAAAATGGAAATGGACAGCATCAAAGAGAAAATGAAAGAAGAAATGATCATGGAAATAATGGAAATAGAAACTACGAGAGAAGAGGACAAGGACGGGATGATAGAAATCCTAGATATGATAATAATAGAAATGGAAATGTAAATCACAGAAATGGATATCAGAATTATAACAATGATAATAGAAATAATGGAAATTGGTCATACGAAAATAGGGGAAATTATCGAAATTTTGGAAGACGCAATGATAATGGTAATGGATATAGGAACTGGCAACAATACAGAAGGGATGGAAGAAATAATGAGGATGATCGAAGAAATGATAACAGGGACAGGAACAATAATCAAAGAAGTGGTCGAGAAGAAGACAGAAGACAAGTTAATTTGATACAAAATCAGGAAGAGGCAAGAAGGGATTGTGATCAGGGCCCGAGTTCTGATCCAAATTTCGAATAAGTTGCTCTTACGTGCATAATATTGTCTATTCTTCTAAATATCAACATCCTAGGGAATTCATATTAGAAGAAGATCAAATAAATCAAGAACTAAATAGATTAATATTTATAGAGGAAAATTTAGAAAACATTAAATGCAGAGTTTTGTTAGATACGGGTTCAGAAGTTTCCATCATAAATCAAAATATAGTAGATAATTTAAATCAGGACAATATTATGGTGATAAATACGCATAAAATATCATTAGTAGGGGCAAATAAAAAGAAACTATATGAAGCAACTAAAACTATAATGACCAATTTAGAATTAAATGGTGAGATTTTATCAGTACAATTGTTAATTGTAAAAAATTTAAAATATGACATAATCATGGGTACTGATGAGCTAAATAAACATAGAATTATTATAGATTACAAAATGCAAAATATAGTATATAATGATCAAAGGATACCATTTATAAATAAATATCAAACTGATATAGGTAAGAACGAATGTGCAATTGGACAATTGAACCATATTATAGAAGGTGAACAAAATATAAAAGATGAACTATGTCAAGAGGAGTATAAACATAGAGTATATGAATTGCTAAACGCTCATGAAAAGCTGTTTAATGAAGAAGTATGTGTTGCAACCAAATATATACATAAAATAGAAGTAATACCAGAAATTAAAAATTTTAAGATCAAAACTTATCCCATACCGTATAAACTAAAACAAGAGGTATATCAAGAAATAAATAAGATGTTACAAGACGGTATTATAGAACGATCAAATTCACAATACATAAGTGCTATCACTTGTGTAAAGAAGAAATCGGGAGATATTAGAATTTGTTTAGATGCTAGGAATATAAACACATTTACAAAAAAACAATACGAAAGTCCTTTAAATATTGAAGGTATATTTGGAAGAATTACAAAGGCTAATATATTTTCAAAATTAGATCTAAAGCATAGCTTCTGGTTAATTCCATTGGATCATCATAGTAGGCCATACACTGCATTCATGGTAGAAGGAGTGGTGTATCGATTTTGTGTGGTGCCATTTGGATTACAAAGCTCTTGTGCGGCTTTAGTAAGAACTCTGCATACAACCTTGAATCCCTATGAAGATTTCACTCTCCACTACATAGATGACATCTTGATTTTTTCTGAAACAGAAGAGAAACATCAAAAACATTTGGAAATAATATTGAATGAATTAGAAAACGCTGGACTCAAATTAAATTTAGATAAATGTCAGTTTTATAAAAGAGAAGTAGATTATGTAGGATATGTTTTAAGTGACACTGGAATAACAATGAATTCAGAGAGAATAAAAGCGATTATGGAGTATAAAACACCCAATAATTTGAGAAATTTGAGGGGGTTTCTAGGGATCATCAATTATTTCAAAAGATTGATACCAGATCTAAGTAAAAGAGAAATTCCTCTTATAGAATTATTACAGAAGGATACTAGGGGGAAATGGGATGAGAGAAGAGAAAAGGCATTTCAAGAATTAAAAGAAATTTTTCTAAACAGTTTAAAAGTTTATCATCCACAGTACGACAAACCTTTTATATTAAGAACGGATGCTTCTATTGAAAGATTGGCCGGAGTATTAGTCCAAATACAAGAAGGAGGTGAAGTACCTATTAGTTTTATATCCAGAGTGACTAAATCAGCAGAAAGGAAATACTCCATAACAGAATTGGAAATGGCAAGTGTTGTATTTTGCATTAGCAAATTAAGATTTTATCTATTAGGAGCTAAGTTTATTTTAGAAACTAACCATTCAGCATTAACAGCTATGTTAAAAAACCGCTATGCTAATAATCGTGTCCACAGATGGATCTTATTGCTACAAGAATATGAATTTGAAATCAGACATATTCCAGGAAAATTAAATGTGGTAGCAGATGCATTGAGTCGAGTAGATGAAGTAGGAAACGATCAAACGAAATTTCAAATTGGAATAAACCAATTATACCAAACAGAGGGGATATTTACGTTGGAAAGGGTTAAAGAAGATCAGAGACATTTTGAAGACAAAAAGGTTAAAGGTGCCTATAAAATTGATGAAATATGGTATAAGAAAATGGAGGACAGAGAAGTATTTGTAATAAGTAAGGAGTTTGTAAAAGAAATTATTAGTCATTTACATGAAGAGAATGGACACATAGAAACGAGAAAATTATGGACTTTGTTTCGAGAAAATTATGTGGCGAAGAGGGATTTGAGTGTAGTGAAAGAAATATGCAAATATTGTCAAATATGTCAACTGGCCAAAGAGAAAAATTATCATAACAGTATGACAGCAAAATCGATAATAACAAATAAACCATTACAGATTGTGGCAATGGATTTTATAGGAAACTTAATTAGAAGTGAATCGGGCAATAAGGATTTACTAGTTGTAGTCGATGTATATACCAAATTCATTAAAACTTTTCCGTGTAAGAGATCAATAGCTGAAGTGGTAATAGAATGTTTAGAAAGATATATAGAAGAAGTAGGAAGACCGGAAAGAATTATACTTGACCATGCTACATACTTTGAAAGTAAAAAATTAAAGCAATATTGTGACAAAGAACAAATATCATTACAATTCATTAGTATTAGAAGACCTAGCTCCAATCCAGCAGAGAGATATATAAAAGAAATCTTAAAATATTTAAGAATACTTTGCCAAAGCACACATATTAGATGGGATGAAAAATTGGATAATACTGAAGAATTTATTAATAATTCACCACATGGGGTAACAGGTGAAAGTCCAATTTATTTAATGAAAGGTATCCAACCGAAAAGAAACTGGATTGTGAATAGAGATACTACCCTAGAAGAGACACTAGAAAAGGTAAATATAAGAATAAGGAGGAATGCTGAAAAATATATGAGGGATCAGAACAAGAAAATCAAGAAGAAAACAAAATTTAATAAAGGAGAGTTGGTTATAATCAAAGCTTTATAAACTTCTAATAAAGCAGAAGACCAATGTATTAAATTGCAATTGCCATTCGAGGGACCTTATGAGATATTTAATGATAATGCACCAAAACAGTTATAAATTGGTATACCCAGGAACAAACATGGTTAGGGGTGTTTTTAACATAGAATCAATTTATAAGTATAATTCACCATAAAATAAAGTTATAACAACAACAAAAAAAAGAAAAGAGGAATAGATAATATTATGTTACTTACATGTAAATAAATAATTATAGTATAGGTAGATGTAAGGTTTTTCCATTTTGATTCATATGTAGTATTCCCATGTAGCAAGATAAGATAATATCATAGGTGTATATAAGATTTTCAATTTTCATATGTAGTGTACTTATAGGCAGTATCCATTATCCATAGTTAATATAATCTAAAAACAAAAAATATTGAGATACAATCTATGAATGATAAATAAATAATACCAAAGATATATGGCAAGTAAAACTTCAATATAATATGAAAAATTTTATGAGAATTTATTAGATAGAGGGGATAATGAAATAGAGTGTACATCTATTAATAAGAACAGGTAGGAAATAGGAAGGACAAGCTAGATAATATTTAAATAAACGGTAAAAGAGATGGAAAGGAAAGAAAGTTTTAAAACCAAGATATAAAATAGGAGATATTCATGTTAAGTAAAAATTTTATAGGAATCATGGAGATAAGTAAAAATATAAGATGGAAGTAAAGATTTATATAGTATATGATATGATTAATTATTATGAGATAGGGAGATATGAAATATAAAATATAATGTAAAGAATATATTGATGAAATGAAGTTGATGAATTATAATTAAGAATTATGCAAATGAATATAAATAGGTGTAGAAAGCAAAGAAAAAGGTTAGACTATAGGAGCAATTATCTTTACATGAATATGGGTTGAGAACAGGTTATGAAAATATATGAAATATTGAAATAATAATAATTTCTTAGTTGAAAAGATAATGTAGGGAAATGAAAGCTTAAAAAAAGGATTGAGAAGTAAAGGAAAGGGGTGTAAATAATTATTGTAGAAAAAGCAAGAAACAGTTAAAGTAATGAAGATTCTAAGTGTGGAATAATGAAATAATAATTGAAGTAAGAATTGAAGCAACTCAATATCATAGATTGGTATTAAAAGAATAATTAAAAAAAAATATATAAGATATCAGAATCAGAATAAGGTTGTCTCATATTTGTAAATATTAGAATAGGATAGGATAGATTTGGATAATGGAAATTAAGTATAGGATAAAGATATATAAAAATATTAAATATAAGATTCTTCAAATTTGATTTCTGGAGCATTAAAATTAATAAATTAAGTAGAGGTTAATGATTAGTTTAAAAATTGAAATTGAAATTTAAAAAGGCAACTTGAAAGCTTCCTTTTGAAATTTAAATTTGAGGGGAGTTGAACTAGTTACCTAGTTCTGGAAACAAATTTACACAAATAATTATCATAAAAAGTATAGATTATCACGGGAGGTGTGTCAGTAGACACAACCATTAGCAAGAAAATGACAATTTAAGTATAAAGTTATGTAAAAATTAGTGAAATATGTATCAATCTTATTAAATATGAATGTGATTATTTTAAAAAGGATTATGAGAACAAATACCAAACACAATATTATTTAATTAAATACAAAAAGTTACCTGCACAAGTAATTCCGAATATATGTCAAAGTCAAGGAGTTCCACAATGTGCTGAACACTGCTGTAGGAATATCTGTAGATATTAATTGCCATATTATAACTTGAAACCTAAAAGAATTAAAAAAAAAGAATATTTAGTCTAGTGTTTGATTAGCATAATTACACATGTTCCAATAGTAAAAGTTTATAATTTCATAAAGAGTTGAAAACTGTATATGAAAAGATAGATGGAACGCAGCTCAAACTTATGAAAGGGAAATTAATAAACAGGAAGTAATGATTCTTTGTAAATTTATAATTGCCAACTTAATTTTATTGATTATTTATTGCATACTGAAAAATAATATCAAAAACAAAAATAATCAATAGTTTATATGATATAAATATAAAATAAGATTGAAAATTAAAAAAAAAGGATCAATTACATATAGGTAAATTAATAATTTAGGTTGTAGTTATTGTAAAAATAATTATTTATAAAAATATCTAAACAACATGTTTATATGTAAATTAGCTATTGTATTATGGAAAAAGGACATGAAATATATTCCTTAATACAATAGAAATAATAGTGAACTAGTGTGATAATATCCTCCAGAACAATTAAATTAAATAATTCAGATTTAGAACTAAAACACTTCGAAATGACAATTTTTTATTCAAAATAACAGATAAGTGAGCTTTGGATTAATCAAGCGAGGAGGTTGTTGATTTTGAAAACAAGAGAAGAGAGTTTTCGGATGATGGAGAGGAAGCGTCGATAGAGAGACTCTTTGTTTAAAAATTTATCAGAAATTGGTATAAATGTTAAAAAACACAATCAAAGGTAAATCAAAGCATTTAACGATTGTTTATAATCCTGTGTAAGGATGAAGAAGTGTAGAAAGTGAATATCTCCTGAGAGATATCTACAAGAATTTGGAGATGCGAGTTGCAGCCCGGCAGAGAATTCAATATTAAAGTCTGTGTCTTTACAATTACATTCATTGGAATTCCATATAATTCTTTATAAAGAAAGTGAATATTAAAAATTTATCAGAACGTTCAAATTGAATAAATTCATTAAATGGCCAAGAACATTTATCATATGATGCATCATAATTTTATCTCAATTGAGAATTAAACAGTTTTAGTTAATAATAATATTTGTACTTACTTGATATAATATAATTCACTGTATATGTTCACGAGCATCATGAATTTTCACATAACCTCTTATTCTTTCTTTTATCTTCAGCATGAATAACTATTTGCTTATTACTGTCTTCACTTTCAACTCACTCACATAATTTTAATTAAGTATACTTATATGTAATTGATTATTTAAATTTTATATCATTAAAATTGTTTCACCATTATAGACGCGCTGGTAGTGTGTTTAACAGTAAAGCTATTTCTTATAGAGGGGAGAGTATCCTCCTATCGTTTCAATTATAGCAGCGCATGCGTTCAGATTTATGCGCCGACGCACTGATAGGAACATTCTTATACTGAGAAATGTATCTGATATAGGGTGGAACAAAAACACAATTTTCAATGTTTAAATCTTATTGCAAATTTTCATAATAATGTATTAAATTGTTTACATTTGATTGTTGGTATTTTATGCTCATCACATCCATCCATATATATATATATATATATATATATATATATATATATATCAATGGGATTTCAGTTCTTAAAATAATAAACACATTGAAGCCTTTTTGAGTTTTATCTTCAATAATTTACGAATATTTGCAAACTACATAACAGTTGCAATTATATCTATGTAAAATTATGCAGTTTTCCACTAACTATCCTGAAAAGTTACTATTTTTGATATATGTGGTGTTAGAAAACTTGAGACCATTTCACCTTTATGCATATGTCTTTAAATAGGTATACTTTTTGCGAAAATAATTTCATACAAAAATCACACTTGAATGGCTTCGTGGGACTACCCAAATGTCGCTTTCACTAGTTTTTGAATGAAAATAATTTCGAACAAATGTCACATTTAATGGCGTTTCTCCTGTATGACTGACTACGTGTGAAAAAGTTTTCAAACAAATGTCACATCTCAATGGCTTTTCTCATGTGTGAATACGCAAATGTGTATTTAAATTACATTTCTGTGATTTTTTTTAAAACAAATGTCACATTTGAATAGCTTTTCTCCTGCGTGACTGTGAAAATGTCTATTGAGATTATATTTTTGTGAAAGTTTTCGAACAAATGTCACACTTGAATGGCTTTTCTCCTATGTGAATATACAAATTTGTATTCAATTGAAATTTCTGTGAAACATGTTCAAACAAATATTACATTTGAATGACTTTACTGGAAGTTCGAGTTTTGGGACATTGTAAAAGTACCTCTGTATTATCGTCGTATTAAATGAGTTTAGTGCTAAAAGTTAAGGAAGAAAATCTTGAAATCCGTTTAACATAATTGTCCAGTAGTAGTTATTTCCGAACTACCGCATCTTAAAGCCGCTGCAAGTTCCTGAAAATCCTGATTCATCAGGGTAGCCTACATTGGAATTAGCCAACGATCTGTGAGTGATCTGTGCGTAGTGCCGGTAGGTGAATTTTGCGAGAGTGACCCGTGAGAAAGAAAAAAATCATAAGGTAAAATTTTTGTTTGACATCGTGTAACAAGGTTATTATTTTATATATATATTATAAATATTTTTATATTCTTAATTTATAATTTTAATTGTATAGATATTTATTTATTTTTAATTAGATTTGTGTGGCTAGCTCAGTTATTAATTATTATTTGATATATTATTTTTTTGTATGATATTGGTTCGGGAGCATGAGACTTTCTCTACTCTTTGAGTCCTGGCTTTGTTTGGATATATTTCGCTCATTCACAATAAAAAGAGACACAAAACACAATATTTTCAATCATTTAATTTCATCATGAAAATATTTAAATACATTTTTTAATGGTTACGCCTATGGAATTTACCAACACAGAATCATAACGAATATACACTATCTTATGCGCATGCCCAACTAACAACGAACATATTCGAGATGGAACGAACGTTTCTTAACGACGCTCTGCACCTGCGTGAATATTAAACACATAGCATCATTGTCGTTATAACAATGCTGATGGATTCTCATAAAAGAATTTACGTTAGAAATTATATACATACACTAAATAAATTGTTCAGAAGAAATATGTTACAAAATTGATATATACAAATGGAAAATTATGTGAATGAAATAAGATGCATCTTTCTTATATGATTTGAAAATACGTAAGTACAAGCATTATTATATCATAGAATAGGCCTTTTTTATTATTATTTAGAATTTGTTTAGTGAATAATAATAATAATAATGTTTATTCAAGGAATACAATACAATACAATTTACAAAGTAATTACTGTTAAAAATACATGAACAAACATAAAATCACTGAAGCGCCAAAAGACGCTTGTACGTGATATTTTCACATAATTGAAAAATACACTTATAAAACACCACAAAATATAAAATATAAAATAGACATACAGCCACCTTATTAAAACGATAGACAAACGCCCACCTATAACTTCTGCATACACAATTGGGGATAAAATACATAAAGTCTTTTTTCTTTTTTATAGATCGATCATAAAGACACGAGAGTTCTTATATATACATGAAAATAGTCACTGAATTTATACTCAAGAGTTATTATTCTTATTATTGGCCAATAATATCTAAAGAAGCACTGACCTGATGCCTGGATATATCCCGTCTGGATGCAGGACTACGCCTTCCGAAGTTCTATCTGCTTGATTTGTTGAGAAATTTGGATATTCTCACGGGAAAAACTGGTTACAAATACATGTAAGTGTTCTAGGTTTTATATTTGTTAAGAATTTGTAGCTTTTATCATGAAAATTTGTAATTTTTTTAAAATTTCGGGAAAAGTTTCTTATCACCTCCTCACCATTTCGACGCCAAGAACCAACTCCCAACGCTTCTATTTGATCGTCAATTTTTTAATCAACAACCAATATATTGTTTCTAAGCTCACTAATTATCAACAAGTTTTTTGTTAAATTTTAGTTGATCGAAATTTATCATGTCACTTTCCACCAATCACATTGTTTCTGGAGCTGTCGAACTATTTTCACAATTGCTACACTTTAGGAGTTTTTTGAAAACATATAAATGTAAATTCCACCCGAAAAGTATCTGTTTTCTTTTACTGTTCAACTAATTTCAATAGAACAAATCTTTTACTGATAGTGAAATTCCTTTTATATGTCGACATGGCAATGTCTAATTTTGTTTTGACATATATATATATATATATATATATATAAAACCAAAAACCAAAAGTTGGCAGTTAGTCACGGCTGACTAGTTAAAAAATAAAACTTCAAAGAGTGGTCTTTGTTAAAAAACCCTCAAAATCGTGGGGATAGCAGCCAAAAAAACTTTACAGGTTAGAGATAAAGTGAATCAAATAATACATTACCTAAGCTTTCGAAGAGCATTGTCTTCATTCTCAAAGGCTATAATAAACCAGAAAGAAAAAATCGGTTAACTTAATAAAGAAAACAACTTCTGAAATCATTACGACTTACTTGTAGTGTTGATTTAAAATTAAACTCACATTTCACAAATTGCAGGAAAACCTTCATCCACTAAAGATTAAAATGTCGACTAAATATAATTTCTCTCCTACATATAGTAATGAGAGCCAAGATTTTTTTTCCGTTTTTTAAAAACCAAAAGACATACACAAGAAACGAACTGATATTGTTGAATATCTATTTAGACATGAAATCGACTGCTGTCGAAAGGTAGAGATACGGGGGGCAATTACAAGGTTGAAGTAAAAACATTTAATAAAAATCTAAATTTCTCAGCAATACTGTTGTGTTTTTTAGATTAATGTCCACACCTAGGATCACGTCAAGATTGAAAAATTACACCTTTAAATTTAACCAGACTATTGTCTGACAGCTGCCACCTGTCTTTTGTAAAATGTAAAAAATTGGGATGACGAAATAAGCAAACAGTCAGTGAACACTCAAACCTCTCACATTCGGTATTCCCCAACTGTCAACCCATTCCAGCATTACTATTATTAAATAAAAAAGCCAAACAAAACCCACCCGCAAATACTAACGATCTCCACTTTCGTCTGATGTTAATTTCCATGAAAATCAGTATTGATAATTTAAAATACTCATAACAATAATAATGTCAGTTAGGAAAAGTGATGTAAGATCTGTAACTTTTAACACATGGAAAGGACCTAACCTCTCACGTTAAGGCCCGACTGTTTGGAAATCATTTGCATTCGCAACTGAGCTGTGATAGCCATAATGTATAAAAATTGTTTTGTTTTTAAATGAATTATTAAATAATGTTTGTATTGTCAACACTCGACTGACCTGTCACTTCAGCCAACCATTAACTCAAAACACTAATTTGGGAATCAATCTCCTCGCTACCGGAGTGGACATTATTAAAGTGCAACAAATATGTATAAATCTTACTAAGTGACTCAATGTCAGACCTTCTATTCATTGGTTCCTCAATGTTATTAATATGATACATTTCTAAAAATTTTCTTTTGTTATAGTTTCTTTCTACATCAAGAATCTTTACTTTATCAAAATCTATATGGTGGAACTCATCTATAACATGTTCTGATAATGCACATTATATATATTAACATAGAGTGAAACCTGCAACACTCAGTATACAGAATTATGAAATAATGGACTACATACTTCAAGTAATTAAAATTTTTGGAATTTGAATTTTTTTTAAATGATCTAAAAAGGAGACAATCTGTACTATTTACTATTCAATAGAGAAAGCATATAAAGGATCTAACTGTATGATAATATAGAAGATTTCAAATAAGCTTTATAAGAATATAGGTGACATAAAAACAACTTCCATATTTAAAAGAGAGAATTTTAAAACGTTTGTTACATATGAATGAAAATAATAACCCATTGTTCTTATTGTCAAAGTAAATTAATATTGTGATTTGTTTTAAAGAAGTGAATATTAGGGTTTGAAGGAAGTTTTCAATGAGGTTATATAAGTATTTAAAATATGTGAATGTAGGAAGTAAAATGAGAAAACATTAACTCTATGGAATATAACATTTGTTGAACAATTTGACATTCTGAATAAATACTTTAGAAAATAAGAACTGTCATTTCGTAAATTTATTGAAATACAATTTAAGGGAGAAATATATGGGTTATAATCGTTTAAGAGGCTCAAAACAGAATGTTTTAAAATGATGGATGGACAATCCACTATTTGAAATGAAATCTTCCAAATAAGAATTTTGATAACCAATTCTGATTGGTGGAATGCATTTAAGATATTTTTATCAGCGACAAGTAGATTGCTAATAAAAAAATTGAATGGGAACAGTTTGTTGATTATACAGTCTATTGGCTAGGTACTTTTCTTTTTGGGTAGAAATTTTTAAGAAGAAAAATTTATTGAGAAATTTTTTTTAAACTTTTGAAAAAACAACAATTTGGCATTAAAAATTATAGAAAGGAATACATTATACTTGAAAGCTAGTCAGTAATATATTTAAGCAAGCAGAAGTACACATTATAAGAGGAAAATTGGTAATTATATTTGAATACTAACCATAAAACTTATAGATGTAATTAAGTAAAATATTGTATGGTGGAACGGTGTCTCCACCATACCTTTTAGAAAGCTTTGGATTATGTGATTTGATTAAAATGTATTGATGTGGACGAAATGTAGCACCGTTTCTGGATATTATGCAAGATGGACGAATTGTATGGTACTTTCCAAGAGGTAACCTAAAACAAAATAAGAACCATTTATTGATGTGAATTAATTGAACTATACAGTGAAAAAAGGTATTTAAAACTATTTAATTATATATAAAGAAGGTAGAGTAAACTTACCCATTTAGTGCAAAGAATTGAACTTTGATATTAAACAGACGCTTATAAGTTTCATCTTCCGCCATCTTTCTATCATAGACGTTTATATAACGGATTTCGTGTTATAAGATTTGTGTTAAAAGTTGCCTATTTTGAATTATATATAGAAATTGTACTTCATTCGAGTGGATGACTTTATTTGAATGAATGATCATAATAGATAATAGGTTTTCACTAATTTATGTCCTGTAAAAGAATAATGTATTTGTTTCTACAGCATTAAATAACGTTTTTCTATTTAAAGAACATTGTGAAATTATTTTCTTGAGATTTTTCATTTCTCTATGGTGATTGCTCCATCTAGTTTAAACAGTTGGTAGCTTTAAACTGACATCTACGAATCGTGTAGAAGTTCAACATTAAACACAGGAACGTCTTTAGAGTTTATTTGGAAATAATGATAAAGCAAGTATATTTTGATAACAAAGTTTTTATTGAAAGATAGGGATATTATTTGAATTTCGGCGCTCATATTAGAAATTGAAATTGTTTTGTTTTCCTACATCTGAACCCTACTCTGAGATCAGAGAGTTTCTCATGCAAAGGAATAATTATTTTACAAATAAATTTTAAATATTACAATATACCGGGCAAACAAAACAAAAACTAAATATCAACTAAACTAAACTAAAATTAATAATTCATAGTATTTAAACTTTTTTAAATATTCTCTTACCCTATTCTATCCAGTATAACATGTCGGCCCAACGTAGGGCAAATTAGAAAAAATATATTTATGCATATTTGAACATTAAAATTTCTCTCACCTATTCTCTTATACCAATTCTATCCACAATAATATGTCACCGCAACGTGGGGCTAATATAGAAATTTTGTAAATAATAATAAAAAGAATTGAAATAATTTTTTTTGACTGTATTGAAAAAAGATTAAATACATAAAATGGAACGGAAAATGACATTAAGGGACGGAAAGCAGGTAGGAGTCGAAAGTAGGTCTGATGAAGAAAAAGAAGAAAGGAGTAATGGTAGAGGAGATTTTCAGGTACAATACTTGGAACAGGGGAGAGAACATTCGGAAGAAGATATTGCAGAACAAGGACAGGAAGAAGAAGATGCACCATTATCAGAAGGAGTTTTGATGGGAGATGCAACAGAAGAACAGGAAGATAGAAGACAGGAAGAGCGGGGAAGGACAAGTAGAAATGATCCATTAATGGAAATTATGCAACAATTAGTTGCAAATATGAATAGTATGAAGGATGATATTAAGGGAGATATGAATAATATAAATGGAAATTTAAATGGAGAAATGAATAATATTAGGGGAGATATGAATAAAAATAAGGAAGAATTAAAACAAGAAATGAATATAAAGATGGACCAGAATAAGGAAGAAATAAAACAAACTGAGGACCTAATAATAAAATTGATGGAAGAAAAATTGGGACATGTTGAGAAGAAATTGGAGGAATCAAACACATACATGGAAAATAAATTAGAATCCACTAAACAAGAAATAAGAGGAGAAGTTATTGGAAGGATCACGGAAATAGAAAATTTACAGATTAATAGAATCAAGGAAATAGAGGAGAAGGAAAAGGATTTCAAAGGAGAAATTCAAAGAGAAGTTAAGGAAATCAAAATGGGATTTCAAGACACCCAAGAAAGAATGGGAAACCTAGAGGGAAAATGGGACAGAACTTTAACTGAATTTCAACAAAATGTTGAAGAAGCATGTAAAGAGAATCAAAAGCTAGAGGAAGTGAAAACAGAAAGGAAGATTAGGGAAATACAAAAGGAAATTGAAGTTATGAAAGGAAAAATTGAACAAACTGGAAGTAGAATTTTCAAAGAAGAACAATCAAAAGAAACACTGGAAATGACAAGAAAATTAGAAGACATGGAAGAAAGATTATTTTATTTACAACAAAAACATGACCAAAGAGAAGATAGGAATTTTCAAGAAGTAAGAAATGGTGTGATGGAAACAAAGATAATAAACAATTACATTGGAAACAGAGGGGAACACAAATTTGAAGGAGATAATAGGAAAATACACCCAAAGGTATTCATAAAAATTTTAAAGAATAAACTCAAAAACATGCAAAATAGAGAAGACATAAAGGAAATGATAAGAGAAAACTTAGATAATCATGCATTAGTATGGTACACAAGTAAAGAAGACGATTTCAACAATTTTGAAGATTTTGAAGAACAGTTTATAAGATATTTCTGGGGAAATAGTGCTCAAGCAAGAGTAAGAGAAAAACTCTACTCAGGAAAATATGAGACAGGAAGAGGAAAAAGCATGAATGATTATGCTATGACAGTATTCATGAATGCGAAATTCCTAGACCCACCCATACCAGAGGAGGAAATAATAATGTTTATATCTAGACATTTTAAATGTGAGATAACTGAGACAATCACTATTCAGAATGTTAAAAACATAGAACAACTAAGTAGTTATTTACAACGATTGGAGAGAAATAGAGTGGACAATAACAACTATAACAGGAATAAAAACAATAATAGTAACAATTTTAACAGAAATAATCAACATAATAACAATAATAACAATTTTAATAGAAACAATCAATATAATAACAACAATAACAATAATTATGATAATAATACAAATAATCAAAATAATAGAAGAGACAATTATGAACAAAATTATAATAGAACAAATAATATGAATAATAGAAATTATAACAATGGATACAACAACAGAAACAATAATTATAACAATAATTCAGGAAATAACAACAATTATAACAGAAATTTTAACAATCAAAATAGTTATAACAGAAATTCTAGATATAATAATAATAACAATAACAATTATAGAGAACAGAATTACAGAGAACAAAATAATAGAGGTGGACAATATGACAACCGACAAAGAGAAGAAAATAGAGAACAAAGAAAAGATTATAGGGAGGAAGAAAGAGGAAATGGACCACAAAGAAGAATAAACAATATCCAAAGAAGAGAAGAAAGAGTGATATCGGTAGAACCGGAAATAATTACTGAACAAGAGCCCGACCAAAATTTTGGATCGAGCACATACCAAATGTAAGAAATATCATCTGTACATATGAACATCCAAGGGAATACATTAAATTTGGGGAAGATTTGGAATTAAAAGAAATAACGGGATTAATAAAAATTAAATGGGAAACAAGTAAAAATATTAATAGATACAGGTTCGGAAGCGTCCATAATAAAAACAAAACTAATAGAAGAAAATATTAAAAATTATGAAAATAAGCTAGTCAAAATACCAAAAACTACATTAATAGGAGCAAATGGAAAGAAATTGTGTGAAGTTAGCAGATCTATAATACAAAGTATTGAATTAAAGGATGGGAAAGAAGTTGAGATGCAATTATTGCAAGTGGATAATTTAGAAACAGACATAGTTATAGGAATAGATGAATTAACGAAGTATAAAGCAAGAATTGATTTTGAAAAGATGGAGATAGAATTAAATGGTAATAAGATTGAATTTGAAGAAGAAAATATGGAAGAATTGGATATTGAACAGGATAATAAGAAGTTATGGAATATAGAAAGGAACGGAAATATGGAAGTATTGGCAATTGAAGAGGATAATAGGAAGTTATGGAATATAAAAAGGAGTGGAAATATGGAAGAATTGGAAATTGAAAAGGATAATAGGCAGTTATGGAATATAAAAAGGAGTGGAAATATGGAAGAATTGTAAAATGAAGAGGATAATAGGCAGTTATGGAATATAGAGAGGAATATAATTATGGAAGAATTAGAATTTGTGTGTGGAAATAAGGAATATGAAGAGAAAGTGAAGAATTTAATAATGAAGTATGAAGGATTGATTAAAAAGGAGATGAGAATGGCAAATAATTATGTACATAAGATAGAAGTTAGAGGAATAGAAAATTTTAGAATAAGAACTTATCCCATACCTTATAAATATAGGAAAGAAGTTGATTTAGAAATAAAAAAATATCTTAAAGACAGTATTATAGAAAGATGTAACACAAGAAATATAAATCAATAAACTGTACCGAAATAACAGACTCTGAGAAATGTAGAAGTAATAAGACGCATAACGAACATTAAAGAATTTTCAAAAATGGACTTATAACATGATTTTTTAAACTAATTACTTTGGATGAAACTTATAAATGAAACTTGAAACTAAAAATAAAGTGAGAATTTATAGTATTATAAATAAATAAGAACTAATTGAAGAGGATACTGCAATACAGGATTCCAGAATCATCTTTGTAACAGCGACCTGAAATAAAAAGAAATGTAATATTAATAAGGGTATCAGATAGAAGTAAACATGTATGTGCAAAATTGAAACCACCTTTCGAGGGACCATATGTAGTAGAAAATGAGAATGGAGTAAATAGTTATGTTCTAAGATACATAGAAAGTAATGAAATAAGAGGTGTTTTCAATATAAAAGATTTATACAAATACAATAATTAATGGAGAAGTTAAGAAAAATAAAAGGGGAATTTTATAAGTATTTGAAGTAAAATTTGCATTCACAAAATTTTTCCTTACATAAAAATTTGATAAACGCAAAATTTAGGGGATGTTAACATAGAGTGAAACCTGCAACACTCTGTATACAGAATTATGAAATAATAGACTACATACTTCAAGTAATTAAAATTTTTGGAATTTGAATTTTTTTTTAAAATGATCTAAAAAGGAGACAATCTGTACTATTTACTATTCAATAGAGAAAGCATATAAAGGATCTAACTGTATGATAATATAGAAGATTTCAAATAAGCTTTATAAGAATATAAGTGACATAAATACAACTTCCATATTTAAAAGAGAGAATTTTAAAACGTTTGTTACATATGAATGAAAATAATAACCCATTGTTCTTATTGTCAAAGTAAATTAATATTGTGATTTGTTTTAAAGAAGTGAATATTAGGGTTTGAAGGAAGTTTTCAATAAAATTATATAAGTATTTAAAATATGTGAATGTAAGAAGTAAAATGAAAAACAATAACTCTATGGAATATGACATTTGTTGAACGATTTGACATTTTGAATAAATAATTTAGAAAACAAGAACTGTCATTTAGTAAATTTATTGAAATACAAATTAAGGAAGAAATATATGAGTTATAATCGTTTAAGAGGCTCAAAACAGAATGTTTTAAAATGATGGATGGACAATCCACTATTTGAAATGAAATCTTCCAAATAAGAATTTTGATAACCAATTCTGATTGGTGGAATGCATTTAAGATATTTTTATCAGCGACAAGTAGATTGCTAATAAAAAAAATGAATGGGAACAGTGTGTTGATTATACAGTCTATTGGCTAGGTACTTTTCTTTTTGGGTAGAAATTTTTAAGAAGAAAGATTTATTGAGAAAATTTTTTTAAACTTTTGAAAAAACAACAATTTGGCATTAAAAATTATAGAAAGGAATACATTATACTTGAAAGCTGGTCAGTAATATATTTAAGCAAGCAGAAGTACACATTATAAGAGGAAAATTGGTAATTATATTTGAATACTAACCATAAAACTTATAGATGTAATTAAGTAAAATATTGTATGGTGGAACGGTGTCTCCACCATACCTTTTAGAAAGCTTTGGATTATGTGATTTGATTAAAATGTATTGATGTGGACGAAATGTAGCACCGTTTCTGGATATTATGCAAGCTGGACGAATTGTATGGTATTTTCCAAGAGGTAACCTAAAACAAAATAAGAACCATTTATTGATGTGAATTAATTGAACTATACAGTGAAAAAAGGTATTTAAAACTATTTAATTATATACAAAGAAGGTAGAGTAAACTTACCCATTTAGTGCAAAGAATTGAACTTTGATATTAAACAGACGCTTATAAGTTTCATCTTCCGCCATCTTTCTATCATAGACGTTTATATAACGGATTTCGTGTTATAAGATTTGTGTTAAAAGTTGCCTATTTTGAATTATATATATAGAAATTGTACTTCATTCGAGTGGATGACTTTATTTGAATGAATGATCATAATAGATAATAGGTTTTCACTAATTTATGTCCTGTAAAAGAATAATGTATTTGTTTCTACAGCATTAAATAACGTTTTTCTATTTGAAGAACATTGTGAAATTATTTTCTTGAGATTTTTCATTTCTCTATGGTGATTGCTCCATCTAGTTTAAACAGTTGGTAGCTTTAAACTGACATCTATGAATCGTGGAGAAGTTCAACATTAAACACAGGACCGTCTTTAGAGTTTATTTGGAAATAATGATAAAGCAAGTATATTTTGATTAACAAAGTTTTTATTGAAATATAGGGATATTATTTGAATTTCGGCGCTCATATTAGAAATTGAAATTGTTTTGTTTTTCTACATCTGAACCCTACTCTGAGATCAGAGAGTTTCTCATGCAAAGGAATAATTATTTTACAAATAAATTTTCAATATTACAATATACCGGGCAAACAAAACAAAAACTAAATATCAACTAAACTAAACTAAAATTAATAATTCATAGTATTTAAACTTTTTAAATATTCTCTCACCCTATTCTATCCAGTATAACATGTCGGCCCAACGTAGGGCAAATTAGAAAAAATATATTTATGCATATTTGAACATTAAAATTTCTCTCACCTATTCTCTTATACCAATTCTATCCACAATAATATATATATATATATATATATATATATATATATATATATATATATATATATATAAGATGTACGAATAGTGCGTGACATATGAATAATAAACAACGAATAGATTAGTGGGTATTGCACGCAAATAGAAGAAGGGGCTACTGAAAAGAGTGGTAACCGCAGACATGCATGTTTCTGGCTCATTAGCTGTCATCGGTACGGTACAACCAATCTGGGTCGGAAGTTTCAGACGGGAGTGTTATATGCACCTCCATGTCTATGTTGGTTGTTGTCTCGAATATTCGAGATCTTCTAATATTACTGACACAAATGTTGTGTTTGACTATCCTGCTGAATTCTGTTATATTTTCTCATGTTTCATTCAACACCTTTGCTCCCATGTTTCACCTCTTTTCTTGGTTGTACCGTACCGATGACAGCTAATGAGCCAGAAACATGCATGTCTGCGGTTACCACTCTTTTCAGTAGCCCCTTCTTCTATTTGCGTGCAATACCCACTAATCTATTCGTTGTTTATTATATATATGTATATATATATATATGATAATTTGAAAATAATATTTATATTTATGAACATAAATTCTTTTATAATATCTTTTGCTCTGATTATTTATACTATTTAAATTCTCTAGTAGCAAATATTTCTTTGAATCCATCATCATTTAATATTCATTAATTTCATAAAATTTTATATACATTATGACTTTATGTCTTGATATTTTTCTATTATAAATTTATCTATTTCTTAATACTAAATATGAAATTGATTTATATTATTACTGTTTCAACTAACTACTTATTAAATTAGATAACTAAACTTGTTTAATTTCAGATGAAACAGCTGATTTCTTCATGACAACTAAGCATCCATATTTGGGCAGATTTCATGTTCTCCATTATACTTGTTAAGCATTTTCTAACTTTAGACAATTATTAAGGTAATTTCTTTATTTTTATTGTTGTTCTTTTGATTATTATAAACAAATGATTTAATATATTCTGATTTTATATGCATTTTTACTTATGATTGTGTTTCTTCTTGATGTGTTTTTAACTACATAGTTTCAATTCATTTCAAATCATAAGCAAAATATTTACGAACAGCTGATACTCTTTCGTATATAAGATATATGGTTCAATATATATATATATATATATATATATATATATATATATATATATATCAATATATTTTATTTTGTAACATTTTTCTATCGTTTACCCATGCTGAAAACATATAATTTTATCAATTTTATGTAAATTATTATCTGATGTCAGATGAAGAATTAGTAAATGACGAAATTTTAGACCCTGAAGAAGAAAACGACAACGCAAAAATGGCTTTTTCTGTAGACTTTGCATTTAAAATGATCCCGGTATTTGACGGGAATAGAGCTAACTTACATAAATTTCTATCACGTTGCGATGTTGTTTGGGAAACTGCGACAACTAGGGCTAGTCAACAAACGTTTTTAAATATATTGAAAGCTAAACTAATAGGTCAAGCCTATAATTTATTGAAATATAAACAAACGTTTTTAAATATATTGAAAGCTAAACTGATAGGTCAAGCCTATAATTTATTAAAATATAAAGTTTATGATGATTGGCCTCAGTTGAAACTTATATTACAAGAAGAGTACTTGGAGCGAAGGACGATAGCTCAAATTCAGGTAGAACTCCTTAATTCTAGACAATTTGTTAACGAAACCATAAGAAATTTTGCAAACAGAATTGAACGTTTAAATTTAGATTTGAATGACGCTTGTATAGCGAGCGAAGGTATAGCCGCCAAAGCAACCATAGAAAATTGAAATATAAAATGAGCCCTTAAGGCATTTGTGGATGGGTTGCGTCGATCTGTTCAATTAATAATAAAAGCTAGTCGGTTCCAAAGCTTCACAGATGCTGTGGAAGCCGCTTGTGAGGAGGAACGTAATATAAAATCATCAAATTCGCTAAATTCCACAGTGGATCACAAAAATCGCTCAAATAATAATAATTACTCTAATAAAAGGAACTGTAGTATGTGTGGTAAATCTAATCATACTGTAGATCAGTGTTTTCTAAACCGAACTCCTTCTTTTCTGTCTTATCCCAAACATACTACACCAAATCAGAATCAGCAGATAAAAATAGAGAGAAATATTAATTTAGGATAAACTCAGTGTCGATATTGCAAGAAGTTTGGACATTCTCTTGAAGAATGTCGGAAACGTTTATATAATAATTCTAATTATAATTATAATAATAATGCGCGTCCCAATTACGGTAACGCAAATCGAAATTATCAACCAGATTCTGTATCATTTCAGGAACAGGGAAACGAACACGGCGCGAGTACTTCCAGAGGCCACGGTTCTTGCGCCCAGAATTTAAAAACGGCCCAAGAGAAACGACCATAAATCCATCTAGCCAAAGCTCAATTCTAATTTCTTATCCATTAAGTTCAAGCTCAAACACACATAAAAATCTGTGTGACGGCTCTAATTCAAGATCAAGCCCCATTTTCCACACTAATTCAAGCTCTAATCTTTCTAACTCTAATAAATCAGGCTCAATTAATCCAAGTTCAAGCTCTAATTCAACATCTAGTTCAGTTTTTTATGATTCTCCAACAAACCCAAGACCGAGCAATAATTTTAGCTCACAATCTAAAAACGAAATAAATAAATTAAATTATGAATCAAGCATTCAAGGTCCGAAATGTATCACAAATAACGACTCCGTAATAATAGCAGAAAATCAAGAAATATCAAAAGAAATTTTTAAAATATCTGACGTCACTAGTTCGTCCTATGTAAAACTTCCTTGTTCTTTGACCACTACCGGATTTGCTAATTTACTAGTAGATACCGGCGTGGATATCAGTGTAATAAAACTTGGTCGTCTCGATGACAATGCTATTGTATACACTGACAAAACTATAAAAATTAAAAGTACAACAAATGAATGCATCACTTCGTTAGGCATCAGCTACGCGAAAATACAATTGAATGACATTATTATTGAACACGAATTCCATGTGGTTCCTGACAGTTTTTCAGTTTTAACAGATGATATATTAGCAAAAGAATTTTTAACAAAGTGTCCATCGACTATCGGTTATCTAAATTATTCATTCCTGTAGGTGAAGGTAATTTCGCTTTTGACTTAACGAGCCCATACTGTATAACCATTCCTCCTAGATCTGAAATTTTTGCAAGAATTTATGTAAATTTTCAAGAACCCAAAGTTTGTTTAAAGAAGGAAATAGAACCCGGTGTGTACATTGGTAATCGTATCGTCCAACCCAAGGACGGAATGTGCACTATAAGCATAATAAATTCCTCAATGTCAAACGTTCAAATTAATTACTTAAACCTTGATTTTGATAAGCTAGAAGACTATCGCGTTGTTCACATTACCAGTACTAACAACGGAGAAAGAATCGCAAAGATCGAGTCACTAATCGATACTTCACATAAGAACACGGAGGAAAAAGAATCGATTCTAGAAATTTGTAAAACATTTAATGACATATTTCATCTCGATGGTGACAAACTAACTTGTACCAATGCCATCAAACATTCTATTCCCCTTAAATCAAGTAAACCCATTTTCATAAAATCCTGTAGACTTCCTGAACAACCGAAAAACGAAATAAATAAGCAAATTCAGCAAATGTTAGACGATGACATAATAGAGCCTAGCCATTCGCCATTTAATTCTCCAATCCTTATCGTTCCCAGAAAATCACTAGGAAACAAACTAAAACGATTTAGATTAGTAGTAGAATTTAGAAAACTTAATGAATCTACAGAATCGGACGCTTATCCTTTGCCAAATATCATTGACATTTTGGATCATTTGGGACAATCAAAATATTTTTCAGTTATGGATCTAGCAAATGGGTTCCACCAAATTCCTCTTAGCGAGGAAAGCAAACCGTGTACAGCATTTTCTTTTATAAGGGTCACTACCAGTTTGAAAGGTTACCAATGGGCCTTAAAGGGGCACCGGCATGTTTTCAACGTCTGATGAACAGTGTTTTAACGGGTTTACAAGGAATCAAATGTTTTTTTTTATCTAGACGATATCGTTGTTTTTGGAAATTCTCTTTTAGACCATAATAAAAAGCTTATAGAAATTTTTAATGCTCTTAGGAAACATAATCTTAAGTTGCAGCTCGCAAAATGCAATTTTTTGAGGAAAGAAATGAATTGCCTCGGACAAATCATTTCAGAGGATGGTGTAAAACCAGATTTTTCTAAAGTCTCACTCCCAAAAACGAAAAGCAAGTAAAATCATTCGTAGCGTTAGCATCATATTATCGGCGTTTTATTCCAAACTTCGCAAAAATCGCTTATCCTTCAAATAATTTGTTGAAAAAGAACGTGCCTTTTGAATGGTCCGCTGTTTGTGATGAAGCATTCTCTATATTAAAGGAAAAACTAATTAACCCTCCCGTGTTACAATATCCGGATTTTGAAAAGGAATTTATTTTAACAACAGATGCGAGTAAATACGCGATAGGATCTGTCTTAACACAAGAAAAATTAGGTGAAGATAGACCTATTGCTTACGCTAGTCGAGTTTTGACCAAGGCTGAAGAATATTATTCGACAATTGAACGTGAGATTTTAAGTATAGTATGGTCCACGCAGCATTTTCGACCCTATCTATGGGGTGATAGACCCTTCCTTATCGTCAGTGATCACAAACGGCTATCTTATCTTTTTTCACATTCAAATCCTTCATCAAGACTAACTAGCTTCAGACTAAAGCTCGAAGAATACAATTACAAGATTATTTACCGACCTGGTAAACTTATTTCCAATGCTGATAGTTTTTCTAAAAATATTACTGACGTTGTAAATAATGTAGACAAACCCAGTATTTTTTTTTGCGAGTAAAGAATTCGATGATCATCAAAAATACGATAATAATCACTACGAACTAAAAGCGCAAAATAGAGAGCTACACGACTTTGCATATTTAAAGCACAATGACCGATATTTTATTTATTTAATTATAAAAGAATCAGACTTCCATAAAACTCAATACGATGATATTTTTTATTCACTAACGAACTTAAAGTTTTTTGTAACAGAAAACGGTATTAGTGACCTTGCCTTCTCAGCTGACGAATGTAAAAACGAGCGACTAAAACTAGACGTTATTCGGATAATGTTTTGTAACGAAGTTTTCGTTACTACAAGGTTATTTTGTGTAACTGAGTGTATTTTCATTTTGTATTTTCTGCCGCTGAGTATAATTGTTTTATTTTACATATCACCCGTCACGTATTCGTTTCTTTGTTATATTTTCATTTGGTGGTTTATGTCACCGAGTATATATTTGAATTAAATTATTTGATAGTTTATGTCACCGAGTATATATTCATTTTCATTATGTATCACTCATTGCATATTCGTTTCTTTGTTATATTTTCATTTGATGGTTTATGTCACCGAGTATATATTTGAGTTAAATTATTTGATAATTTATGTCACCGAGTATATATTTAATTCAAACTATTTCATAGTTTATGTCGCCGAGTATATATTCATTTTATTAAGTATCACCTGTTACATATTCGTTCCTTTGTATACAAAACATATTTTTAGTTTATGCCGCCAACTGTATTTTCATTTGATAGTTTATGTCACCGAATATATATTTAATTTAAATTATTTTATAGTATATATTTAATTGATATTATGTATCACCCGTCACACATTCGTTTCTTTATTTATAATTCATTTAATATTTTATGCGCCGAGTATATTTTCGTTTTAAAGTTTATGTCGACGAGTATATATAATCATTTGTATATTGACTTATAATTAGGGTAAAGTATTGTAAATCTTCGTGAACATTTTATTTCATTTTATCCCCTGGTTTCGGGGTAGAACCAATTGTTGTAACAGGTTAATAGTTATTCAAAATTCCGATATTTTTATTTCTTTCCCGGTTGCGATGGAGAAATCATATTTTCCTGGGTGAAGTATTTATTTCGATTTTAAAACCCAACATTTGAATGTACTGGTCTCCCCACCGCAACGAGTTAGATATGGGTAGAAGCACGCAGGTCGAAGTAATCGAGAGAGAAGGGGAACCGTAGGGTAGGAAGGCAATTAGATTTTAAAATCGAAGAGAGAGTATCGAAGTGCCGGCCGACCGAGCCAAAACTGCAACTTATTCATCGTCCGCTGTAAATCGTTTTTAACTTTTCTTTTGCCGATTTACTTTTGAGTTTTTTTCACGTTGGAAAAAATTTCCGTGATAACTTATTGCTGTGAAGGTAAGAACTTTAGACAATAATAATTCCGAAAATATGTGGTCTTTTCAATGATAATTTAAAACATTTAGATAGTTGGCTTTCATTTTAAAATACGTTGATATATCTAGTACATTAGAGTGTGGTGAACCATTGATATATCGCATCTGATTTAATACTTTTCTCGATGTCCCTTTTCGTAGGTTTCTTGATATCAGCCCCGTTTCGAATATATTATTCTTCTATTTTGCAAGGAAAATTCCTGATTGAAATATCCGTCTGCGCCAGGCATGCACAAGCTAGGGCTCCCGGATATTTTAAATCTTGAGTTCCCAATTGCAATACTTTTTCAGAGTCTCCTTTTGTGAATTTAGTTGATATCCGCCCCGTGCTTTAACACGAATTTGGGTTATATTAGTCCCGTTTCGAATATATTATTCTTCTATTTTGCAAGGAAAATTCCTGATTGAAATATCCGTCTGCGCCAGGCATACACAAGCTAGGGCTCCCGGATATTTTAAATCTTGAGTTCCCAATTGCAATACTATTTCCGAGTCTCCTTTTGTGAATTTAGTTGATATCCGCCCCGTGCTTTAACACGAATTTGGTTTATATTAGCCCCGTTTCGAATATATTATTCTTCTATTTTGCAAGGAAAATTCCTGATTGAAATATCCGTCTGCGCCAGGCATACATAAGCTAGGGCTCCCGGATATTTTAAATCTTGAGTTCCCAATTGCAATACTTTTTCCGAGTCTCCTTTTGTGAATTTAGTTGATATCCGCCCCGTGCTCGAACACGAATTTGGTTTATATTAGTCCCGTTTCGAATATATTATTCTTCTATTTTGCAAGGAAAATTCCTGATTGAAATATCCGTCTGCGCCAGGCATACACAAGCTAGGGCTCCCGGATATTTTAAATCTTGAGTTCCCAATTGCAATACTTTTTCCGAGTCTCCTTTTGTGAATTTAGTTGATATCCGCCCCGTGCTTTAACACGAATTTGGTTTATATTAGTCCCGTTTCGAATATATTATTCTTCTATTTTGCAAGGAAAATTCCTGATTGAAATATCCGTCTGCGCCAGGCATACACAAGCTAGGGCTCCCGGATATTTTAAATCTTGAGTTACCAATTGCAATACTTTTTCCGAGTCTCCTTTTGTGAATTTAGTTGATATCCGCCCCGTGCTTTAACACGAATTTGGATTATATTAGTCCCGTTTCAAACATATTGTTCTTCTATTTTGCAAGGAAAATTCCTGATTGAAATATCCGTCTGCGCCAGGCATACATAAGCTAGGGCTCCCGGATATTTTAAATCTTGAGTTCCCAATTGCAACACTTTTTCCGAGTCTCCTTTTTGTGAATTTAGTTGATATTCGCCCCGTGTTTTGACACGAATTGGGCTTATATTAGTCCCGTTTCAAATATATTGTTCTTCTATTTTGCAAGGAAAATTCCTGATTGAAATATCCGTCTGCGCCAGGCATACATAAGCTAGGGCTCCCGGATATTTTAAATCTTGAGTTCCCAATTGCAACCCTTTTTCCGAGTCTCCTTTTGTGAATTTAGTTGATATTCGCCCCGTGCTTTAACACGAATTTGGCTTATATTAGTCCCGTTTCAAATATATTGTTCTTCTATTTTGCAAGGAAAATTCCTGATTGAAATATCCGTCTGCGCCAGGCATACATAAGCTAGGGCTCCCGGATATTTTAAATCTTGAGTTCCCAATTGCAACACTTTTTCCGAGTCTCCTTTCGTGAATTTAGTTGATATCCGCCCCGTGCTTTAACACGAATTTGGATTATATTAGTCCCATTTCAAATATATTTTTCTTCTATTTTGCAAGGAAAATTCCTGATTGAAATATCCGTCTGCGCCAGGCATACATAAGCTAGGGCTCCCGGATATTTCAAATCTTGAGTTCCCAATTGCGATACTTTTTCCGAGTTTCATTTCTTTGAATTTGGTTGATAATCGCCCGTTCTTTAACACAAATTTGGTTTATATTTAAATCTGGTTAACTCTAGAATTGCCTTCTGTTTTCATTACCTTCCCCGAATTTTCTTTTAGTGGGATTTCGTGATATTAGTTCCGCCCGTTTGATACCCTTCTTGATTTTGTTCAAAGCTTAGGGAGATTTCTGACGAGTAGATGTAGAGTTCCCGATCTATAGCATTGTTTTCCCGATTGGATAGTTTTTTTTTAGTAGCACCGGACCCGTTCGTTACATAAGAGTTTGAAACTACATGAATGAAAACACCACCAAACTTAAAATAGTTTTGCTTGTTTTTTTTCTCCGCTTCTTTTAATTGCATGAACGTTATTTTATAATTAAAAAACCACTCTCGCTTATGTCCTGCCTGCTTCGTCGCTAATAATACATATGTGCTTTTGATTATTGTTTATTTTGTATGTATAACGGCTGGGTAGAAAGGATTACTGTAATAAAACTGAAATAAACCTGTGTTGTGTTTTATTGACCTATCATAGACTAGTATTTCCTTATGGTAGCGTAGTTGTTTGGCAGCACGAATTTAAGCTTCTCCGTAGTGTGGATCAGGATAATAACATTTATTTCAGGACTAGCGAGAACATTTGTTTTATATATTTAGCAACATCCCGAATTTTGACGACAATAGACCCCTGGAATTTACCGTACCTCCATCTGAGGCTACCTGGAACTCTCGACGAGGGAGGTCGAGGGGCCGTGGAGACAACCACGTTAAAAATCTGGCGCCCGAGAAAGTGTAAGGTTTCAAAGGTGTCAGAAGTGACGTTTCCGAGGCGTTCCACGCGCAGTGCAGCGCGCAGTCATCGCCTCTTGGGGAGGAAAACGCGTCACAGTTTCGTTATATTTTCAGAGACACAAATGCGGTTATCACGATTTGTCATAACAACGTATACCAAGACCTTAGTCAGAAAGAAATAGAAACCATATTAAAAGAGTATCATAATTGTCCCCTAGGTGGACATCAAGGAGTTAATAGAACTTTTAACCGAATAAAGGAAAAATATCGCCGGAAAAACATGTTTAAGCATATTAAAAAATTCATTCGTTCTTGTGAAATTTTCCAAAAAAATATAACCGGTAAGAAAACAAAACTACCGATGGTAATTACTACCACCTCGTCTAAGCAATTTGAAAAGGTATTTTTAGATATCGTTGGGCCACTAAATGTAACTGACCAGAGCAATAAATATTTACTAACATTCATGGATAATCTGACTAAATTTTCATTAGCTATACCGATTCCAGAGCAAACGGCTGATACGCTAGCCTATCATTTTACAACAAAAATTATCTGTCAGTATGGAATTCCCAAATATGTATTGACGGATCAGGGTTCAAATTTCCTCAGTAATTTATTTAAAAAGACGTGTCATGTTTCTAAAATTCAAACTAAAAGTTTTCATCCTCAAAGTAACGGCAGCTTAGAAAGATCTCACAGAACTTTTGTTGAATATTTATGAAGTTTTATAAACAAAGACATGAATAATTGGGATGAGTTTATGCCTTTTGCTACATTCACTTATAATACTACTCCTCATATCTCCTCCTTTCGAACTTCTTTTTGGTCACAAAGCCGAATTGACTACAACGTTAATTAAATCCCCCGAAATCCTTTATAGTTATGATGACTACTACAATGAACTAAAATCAAGAATGCAACACTCTCCTGAAAAACCCCGCGAAAAACTAACAAAAAGTAAAGAAATATTATGATAAAAATATTAATCCTCTCAATATAAATGTAGGTGATAAAGTCCTTCTCAAAAATGAATCTGTCATAGTAGGAAAAACCAAAAAGTTGCAGCCCCTATTCAAAGGACCTTACGAGGTCATATCCATCGATTGGGATGTAAATTGTACAATAAAAATCAACAAAAAACTAGTTAAAGTCCACATGAATAGATTAAAACTTTTTTCAGAATAAATAAAAGGATTTTTTTTCTCTCCACTTCTTTTCTATTGTTATCAAGTTTTTTGAAACTAAAAGTATTGCACAATTGCATTTTAATTTTGTTCTAGTATAGTTAGATAAAAGCATTAATTTAGTAATTAAGGAACTTGTTTTAAAGTATGCTATATATATGAAAAAAAAATTTATTTAGTTTTAGGCCATTAATTTGCCTTCAGTTCTTGTCCTTTTGTCCACCCTGCCACTGATGGTGTTCTCAAGTGATTATTATAACAATACCTGGATAAATTCAAGTCCAGGACTGTACTATGAAAATATAGGTAACTTGAATCTCTACAACGATAAATGGAAGTTAGTTGTTTATTTAGACTTATTTAATTATCAAAACGAATACAAAATGATTTTATATTACAGAAATATCTTAGAAACATTTTGTAAATAAGCTGAATCACGCGGTTTAGAAAATAACGAATGTGATTATTTGAAGCAAATGACTGAATACTTTCTTAAATATATTAATACTAACGATAAAATAATCTTGGAAATGTTAGGCGCGGATGTACAATCCCGATCTAGAATAAGAAGAGGTTTGTTAAATATTATTAGTTCAATTTCAGACATTATTTGGAACTTTAGATGAGGAAGACGCCAAATTTTTTGATTCACAAATACAAAAATTAAAAAATAATCAAAATCATTTAACAAAACTCCTAAAAGAGCAAACGTCAATCGTACAGAGTACTCTGTTAGATAGAAATTCTTGGTTCTTAAATAGGACAAAATTATTAGAAAATAAGTTACAGATAACAGAGAATTTTATTAACAACCTTGTAGCTAAACAAAACTCAACAAATTATAATTTAGAAATAAATATGAAAATTACCGAAATTTTCTCACTTTTTTCATTTATAGAAATGATTTTCAAGTCACACCAAGAGAAATTATTAAATATAATTCAAAAATCTCTAGAAGGAAAATTAGATCCTCTAATAATCAGTCCAGTAGAACTTATAAAACATTTGAGTAATTTACAAAATTATATGGACAGTTTAAGTTTACTTGTCAGTCCTATTTTGGAAAATACACATGTTCTTTTCAAATTAACAGAAAGTAATGTTTATTTTTATAATAATAAAGTAACGTTTGTTTTGTATGTTCCTTTAATAATTCCGAAAGAATACGGAATATATAGAATTTCCAGTCTACCTACTCAAGTTTCTTTAAACCGATATGCAATTATTGTGCCAGAAAGTAACAATTTATGTATTGATGCTGTTAAGCAACATTATTTTATGTTAAGTGATTTGGAACTCGCCTTCTGTGAAACTACTGTAGGAAATAATTGTTTGTAAACAGAAAAAACCTATATTATTAGTGCATTTACACGGTGGTTGTGAAGCAAATTTATTTGTACCCTCATTATCTATTTCCAAAACTTGTAATAAAAAAATATAGTTTGTAACTTATCCTATTTTTATACAAATAGCCCAAGCAAACTCATGGTTGTACACTATCCCTACAAAGAAAATGTAGACCTTAATTGTAAATCTATTAAACAAAGATTATCCTTAACACTAAATGGTACAGGAATTTTTCACATTAACTCAAATTGTTCAGCGTATACAAAAGATATGATATTAGCCCCTCATAACGAATATTTTACCAAAACTACTATAAATTATATTCGACCCTTGGATATAAGGGAAGAGATACACCTCAATTTTTCGAAACTCAATAATATTGAAATGTTAAAAATAAATTCTCCTACTACAATGCAATCTAATGATATTCAAACTTAAGGATTTAAATTCATTAACTCTTAATTTAGACAAAGTTCAAGATCAGTCATATTTCTCATGGAATTTGCATAATATAACGGTATATGTAATATTACTCATATTAATAGGTGTTTTGATATCATATTACATAATAAAGAAAATGTTTATTATAGTGAAACATTAAGTTAAAAATGATATTAAAATCCCAGAGACACGCCAAACAGCTGACGGAACCGAAGTTGTTAATGAAAAAGTTAAAAGTGAAAGAAAATTGTAACCCAAGGTACAATTACATTAACTTTACACCCTCTTCGAGGTATCTCTCCCACCTTTTCTTTATTCTATTAATTGCTCCTATTTTTTTATTCTATTATTCTATTGTTGAAATGCATACTATTACATTATTTATATTTCTACATAATATATTTCATAAAAGGTTTTATTTCGTAATTAGCTGAGCTTTCTGTTTTTCATATCTAGTTCATAGAAATATTAATATGGGCGCTTGGGTCTGATTGGTCGCTATTAAAAAGGTTGTCATAATTTCATTGGTGAAACTTTAAATTCTAGAAGCTTCAGTCACGTGATTTACATGTTCTACAAAACAGAAAGCTTGGCATGACTCTAGGTCATTTTTCACACATTTTTTGTCGGGTCTACAGTGTATAATTTGAAGCAATAAAGGTTTTTCTTCTGCACAAATCTGTTTTTACTTGCCTAACTCACGAGAATACAACACTTCTCTGTGACCACGCAATTGTGTATCCATACTACTTTTCTTCGAAAAACTTTCCCCCTGTGTGATTACGCAAATAATTATTTAAATTACTTTTTCGCGAAAAAGTTTTTGAACAGCTTTTCTCCTGTGCGACTACGCAAATGTATATTTAACTTACTTTTCTGCGAAAAGGGTTTTGAACATATGACACATTTGAATAGCTTTTCTCTTATGTCACTAAGCAAATATTTACTCAAACTACTTTTTAGCGAAAATGTTTTTGAACAAATGTCACATTTGATTGGTTTTTCTTCTATGTGACTATGCAAATGTTTATTTAAATTACATTTCCGGGAAAAAACTTTCAAATGTCACATTTGAATGCTTTTCTCCAATGTCTACTTAAAAAATCTTTCTGTGTAAACGTTTTCAAACAAATGTCACATTTGAATGGCTTTTCTCCTGTATGGCTACGTAAATGTGTACTTAAATGACTTTTCTGTGTAAACATGTTTAAACAAATATCACATTTGAATGACTTTTCTCCTTTGTGGGCACGCAAATGTATATTTAAACTGAGGTTATGTGCAAAAGTTTTCAAACAAATGTCACATTTTAATGGCTTTCTCCTGTGTGACTACGCAAATGGGTACTTAAATGACTTTTCTGTGTAAACATTTTCAAACAAATGTCACATTTGAATGGCTTTCTCCTTTGTGACTACGCAAATGGGTACTTAAATGACTTTTCTGTGTAAACATTTTCAAACAAATGTCACATTTGAATGGCTTTTCTCCTGTGTGGGCACGCAAATGTATACTTGAATTACTTTTTTGTGTATACGTTTTCAAACAAATGTCACATTTGAATGACTTTTCTCCTGTGTGACTGCTCAAATGTGTACTTAAATTACCTTTTTGTGTAAACGTTTTCAAACAAATGTTACATTTAAATGGCTTTTCTCCTGTGTGACTACGCAAATGTATACTTAAATAACTTTTCTGTGTAAACGTTTTCAAACAATTGTCACATTTGGATGACTTTTCTCCTGTGTGACTACGTAAATGTGTACTCAAATAACGTTTCTGTGTAAACGTTTTCAAACAAATGTCACATCTGAATGGCTTTTCTCCTGTATGACTACTCCAATGTCTACTTAAATGACTTTTCGATGTAAATGTTTTCAAACAAATGTCACATTTGAATGGCTTTTGTCCTGTGTGACTACGCGAATGAATACTTAAATTACTTTTCTGGGTAAACGTTTTCAAACAAATGTCACATTTGAATGGCTTTTCTCCTTTGTGAGCACGCAAATGTATATTAAAACTAGTTTTATGTGCAAAAGTTTTCAAACAAATGTCACATTTAAATGGCTTTTCTCCTGTGTGACTACGCATATGTGCACTTAAATTACTTTTCTGTGTAAACGTTTTCAAACAAATATCACATTTTAATGGCTTTTCTTCTGTGTGACTACGCAAATGTATACTTAAATTACTTTTTTGTGTATACGTTTTCAAACAAATGTCACATTTGAATGACTTTTCTCCTGTGTGACTACTCAAATGTGTACTTAAATTACCTTTTTCTCTAAACGTTTTCAGACAAATGTTACATTTAAATGGCTTTTGTCCTGTGTGACTACGCAAATGTATACTTAAATAACTTTTCTGTGTAAACGTTTTCAAACAATTGTCACATTTGAATGGCTTTTCTCCTGTGTGACTACTCAAATGTCTACTTGAATGACCTTTATGTGTAAACGTTTTCAAACAAATGTCACATTTGATTGGTTTTTCTCCTTTGTGAGCACGCAAAAGTCTTCTTCTCTTCAATTTCTGACCTTCATCTATACTTAACTTGAACTTATCAATTAATCCGATATCCTGCAACTCTGCTTTCAAATCATGTACAACTATTTCATTTTTTACATTTTCATCAAGATTTCTGAGAATGGTAATGTCCGTTACTTGCCTTATTCTGCAAATTGTATTGTTCTGGTGAAACTTCGTTTTATACGGTAATTTCTTCAGTTTCATACAATGATTTGTAGAAAAGTGAATAAGGAATTCTATTCGTTTCGCGTACACATTTCCACAAAATCCACAGATCATAATCCTAGAAATCGTATTTGGGTTTACGAGTTTTCCATTTTTTAGTTGTCCTGCAAAAAGAAAATTAAAACTATTTTTCTAAGATTCGAAATTTGTGTGAGGAATAAAAATCTAAAGTTGTATGAACCTATGGGTACATATTTCAAACAATATCAGTATTAAAACGTATTGTGAAAGTACATTGAATACAACTAAAATATTGTTCATGATTGCGCATTTAGTATTGAGTTTGAATTAACCACTCTAAATAAAAAGCAATTCGCCAACGACAATAGCAACACTAGATTCAATTTTCGACGAGCTAATTTCCCTGATATTTATGATGACTTTTTGGAAATCGGTTGGTCATGTTTACATTCTAATATTGATATTAATGAAGCATTCTCCATATTGTAAGGGTTTCTGAATGCCACTGTTTAGAATGAAATATGTTAATAACTATAAAATAAACTTATATTTCAACTATAAAACTGAATACAATAAATGGTTGATGTCATGTAAGTTGGCGATGTTGCCAATTGACATCACTAATAAGTACGAATATGGAGAAAAGAAAGTAAAATAATCTTCTGTAGTAAGAAATTCAGAAACACACTATGAATATATATTTCGAAGCTCAACAAAATTATTCGAGAACTCGACCTACTTTTTGTTTACAAGATCGCGTATTAGCCAAAACATTAGTAAAATACTTTTAAATATCACACAGCTTTTCTAAACATATGGATTGCAAAATGCCAAAACGAATTTTATATTAAACGAGATTGTTGAAAAAAATATATTCAAAGTACAAAACAACGCAACATTTAAAAATTACGTATTCGCTTACACAGTAAAAGTAACCCAAAAATGTAGGATGTTGTTCGTTCGCGAAGGGGGTGAGATGGCGCTCCCCTATCGCACGACGCGAGTAAATTTATCAATTTCTTATAACTGATTTTTTTGTGTGATGTTTTGAGACTACTTTTCGTGCGCCGCGTTCTGAGTGTTCAAGGTGATATTTAGATATCATCGGTAGTAAGGATTGCTCCTCAGACGAGACCTCTCCAAAAGATATATAAGGCTAAGGAAGTAATTTATAGATTTACAAAGAGGGAAGTTCACCCTACATAAAATAACTTCTTCACCCAACTCCTTACATTCTGAGTATAGCCATTTCAGGCATCGTAGAAGCCAAATAAAGGTAGGAGTAGATAAATAAGGTTAATCACATCTAAGAAAATCTGTTTTAAAGTAATTAATCAAGTTAGACAGCAAAATGTCATTAGATTTTCACAATAGGTAAGGCAGGTAACCAAGGCGGTTCAGAAACTATAGGAGATGCGAGCAACGTGCCGCCCATACTGAGGGTACCGCAGGCATAACCACTAGGGGTGATTGCTTTAACTCTATTCGTTTTCACAGGTAGATATGCATCAAGATATATAGAGAAACTGGAGTTAAGGGCTAAATTAGACGGTTGGTCAGAATTGGAAACATTAACATTCTTAAAATTTAAACTAGCGGGCGCCGCTCATGATTTTTTTAAAGCCGACCCAAGGTTGGACACTTTAATATACATATTCTGAATTTAGAGAAAAATTATTACGGAAATTCGTTCCTAAAAATTCAATTGCAAATTGATGTATGCAATTAGTTCAATGCTACCAGAGGCACGATGAGAACGTAGAGTTACCAGATTAAGACTGGAAATAAAATACTGGAAGAAGACGTCAAGGGCGCAAGTAGGGAACAAATACCAAACATACAGAGGAAACATAAGGCGGTCCTAGTAAATCAATTCAAAGTGGGTTTAAGGAAAGATTTATTAAGAGAGGTAGGTTTTTACATTTTACATAAAGACGATCTCACACTAGAAGAAGCGGAAGAAATAGTCAACTGTCAAGAAATGGAAGTCATAAAGTCGCATTTATAAGCGAGCAACTGAGGTGCACAACATGCGGAAAGCCGAACCGCACATAAGAGGAATGTAGGCCGAACGCGAAATGATTGTACTGTGGCCGGCAAGGTCGTTTGATGGCTAACTGCACAAGAGAAGCAGGAGAAGAAAAAATAGAAAAAAATGCCAAATTTGCAAAAATCAAAGACATTGGGCAACCTATTGCCGAGATAAGGGAAATAATGATTCTACAATTGTATCCTATTATTGCGGGAAATAAGGACGCTGGACCAAAGAATGCAGAAAGAAAATGTTCGACGAAGCAAACAAGTGAAATAAAGCGACTAAGAAATACGATAGAAACAACGGCGGAGAAGCAAATACACGAAAGAAAGATAAAACATGGTATCTGGACGAGAAACTCTAGGCACAACAAAGAAACTACGGAGAATATAGCGGACAAAGGAATCAAAGAGAGAAGAATTGGAATCGAGAGGCACCGAGTAGGCCTCAATAGAATCATTTTGGGAATTACAAAGACGAGAGGCGCCAAACATATGAAAACAGATGAGGGCACTCTACAGAAAGGGGGCACACAAGTAACTAAGAGAGAAAAGATCATTTAAACTAGTAAGGACCACAGTTAGTCCCCAAACAAGTAGTCAAGGAAATGTAAGAGGGGAAACGACGTATAAAGCCACACAATGGCATAAAGAAACCAATAAACTACGATTTGAGAGTTAGATATAATAGAAAAGTAGAAACAATGTATCAGAACGAACCAACGTTGAGGAAAAACATGGACGCACCGTATATAGTAATGTTAAGGATAAACGGTGTAAACAGACCATGCATGATAGACAGAGGTGGAGCGTATTTACTAGTAAATAGGTACATAGACTCAGACTGGAAACTGGATACAAGAATCATAGAGTAATTAACCCTCAAAGGTATACCAGGACACGCAATACAGCTGTATGGATCGACAAAACTGGCTATAGGCACAAGTGAAATGAACGATAACATTTATACTGAAGTTATTGCGGCAGAGGACTCAATAATGGGAAAAGTACCAGTACTCTTAGGAAGAGACTTCCTAGAAGGGCAGGAGGCAATAATCTCATACAAAGGAGAACCTTCATTAAAGATATTAGAATGAAGAATACCGCTAATGAACGCGAGGCAAATCAAGAGTATATTAAGACAACGAGAGATTCACTCGGAAAGAAACAAACGACCAAGTAGCAACAATAAAGAAAAAAGAAGACACTACAGATAGGGACACTTGGCAGAAGAGAAACATTAGAACACAAAATAAACGAAAAGAAGGCTCACATATTGTGACGCGTTTTTTCCTCCCTAAGGCGTCGTCTGCGCGCTGCACTGCGCGTGGAACGCCTCGGAAACGTCACTTCTGACACCTTTGAAACCTTACACTTTCTCGGGCGCCAGATTTTTAACGTGGTTGTCTCCACGGCCCCTCGACTTCACTCGTCGAGAGTTCCAGGTAGCCTCAGATGGAGGTACGGTAAATTCCAGGGGTCTATTGTCGTCCAAAATGCGGGAGGTTGCTAAATATATATAACAAATTGTTCTCGCTAGTCCTGAAATAAATACTATTATCCTGATCCACACTACGGAGAAGCTAAAATTCGTGCCGCCAAACAACTACGCTACCATAAGGAAATACTAGTCTATAATAGGTCAATAAAACACAACACAGGTTTATTTCAGTTTTATTACAGTAATACTTTCTACCCAGCCGTTATATATACAAAAAAAACAATACTCAAAAGCACATATGTATTATTAGCGACGAAGCAGACAGGACATAAGCGAGAGTGGTTTGTAATTATAAAATAGCGTTCATGCAAATAAAAGAAGCGGTAAAAAAAACAAGCAAAACTATGTTAAGCGTGGTGGTCTTTTCATTCAAGTATTTGATAGACCCTTATGTAACGAGCGGGTCCGGCGTTACTAAAAGAAAACTATCAGGTCGGGAAAACAATACTAGAGATCGGCGCTCTAGACTTAAACTGTCAATAACTCACTAAAATTTGAACAAAGTCGAGAAGGGTATCAAAGGACGGAACAAATCTCAAGAAACCCCACTAAAAGAAAATTCGGTGAAAGTAACGAAAGCGGGGGGGGGGAGGAATTCTAGAATTAACACAGATTCTCCCTAAAATCGGAAAAGTTTTTAAAGAACGGCAATTCTAAATTTAAGAGATAAATCGGGAAAGGTATTGCAACTGGAAACTCAAGATTTAAAATACCCGGAAGCCCTAGCGTATATGTATGCCTGGCGCAAACGGATATTTCAATCAGGAATTTTCCTTGCAAAATTGAAGAAAAAATGTACTAAAGAAACAGAACTAATATTAAGAAACCTACGAAAAGGAGATCGGAAAAAGAAACCTACGAAAAGGAGATCGGAAAAAGTATTGCAATTGGGAACTCAAGATTTAAAATATCCGGGAGCCCTAACGTATATGTATGCCTGGCGCAAACGGATATTTCAATCAGGAATTTTCCTTGCAAAATTGAAGAAAATGTACTAAAGAACGGAACTAATATTAACCAAAACCGTATTAAGAAGAATGGGGCGAATATCAACCAAACTCACTAAAAGGAAACTCGGAAAAAAGTATTGAATCGGATACGATATATAAATGATTTACCACACTCTAATGTACGAGATATTTCAACCTATTTTAAAATGAAAGTCAACTACATAAATATTTCAATTGCTTATTGAAAAGGCCACATATTTTCGGATTAATTATTTCTAAAGTTCTTACCTTTACAGCAATAAATTATCAAGAAAATTTCTCACAACGCGAAAAAAAACTCAATAAGTAAATCGGCAAAAAATCTAAGCAATTTACGGCGGACGATGCACAGTTTGCACTTCTGGTTCGGTCGGCAGGCACTTCGGTACTCTCTGTTCGATTTTAAAATCTAATTGCCTTCCTACCCTACGGTTCCCCTTCTCTCTCGATTACTTTGACCTGCGTGCTTCTACCCATATCTAACTCGTTGCAGTGGGGAGACCAGTACATTCAAATGTTAGCTTTTAACATCGAAATCAACACTTTACCCAGGAAAAAATGATTTCTCCATCGCAACCGGGAAGGAAAATAAAAATATCGGAATTTTGAATAACTATCAACCTGTTACAACAATTGGTTCCACCCCGAAACCAGGGGATAAAATAAAATGTTCACGGAGATTTACAATAATTTACACTAATTATAAGTCAATATACAAATGATTATATATATACTCGTCGACATAAACTTTGAAATGAAAATATACTCGGCGCATAAACTATCAAATGATTTATAAATAAAGAAACGAATATGTGACGGGTGATACATAATATAAATTAAATATATACTCGGTGACATAAACTATCAAATGAAAATATACCCGGTGACACAAAATAACCTCTTGGTAACGAACACTTCGTTACAATATTCCAACAAGAAAGGACACATTAAGGACAAAATGAAGAGACGAACGCATACGAGAATGATACCGAAATGAAAGTAAAATACTATACAGGGAGAAACAGAAAAATCGATACAGAGATTAAAACAAATCAGAAAAAAATTAACGAAGCAATACACGGAAACATATGGTATAAGAGAGAAAATGTAGAAATTAAGGTAGAGAAATTAGAGATAACAACGTATCCAAAGAAGAAAAATAACTACTAGAAACTGCACAGTTGTTTATATAGAAGTTAATTTAGTTACACCAGCACTAACTGAAGTTCACACAATGGGGACCCTAAAACATACCATAACAGGAAACATGATCGCGTGTGAAACTCAAGAGGACGGTCAACATGTGATAAGATTAGCAAATAGCATGACAAAAAACGGAAAAAGATTCCCATTAGAGTAATAAATACATCTCCACAAGAAATAAAATTAATAAAAGAAACAAAGCCTAGGGAATATTTGATATTCATACATAAATGTCCGTCCCCAATGGTAAATAAAAAAGCCGGTTATTAACACAGAAACTACTCCAAAAAATAAACAAACTAAGCCGAAGTTCGCAAGTCAGCAGATTCTATTTCGCGGATTACTGAAAAAATTTTTTATGACACCTAAGAAATAGTGTATTTCTTTCATGTAATTGATACGTCTGAGTAAGGGATAAATCAGATATTGTGCTAGGTACGAAACGAACTCCTTCGACTGAACGAGTCAAAACCCCAGTCTGACATTCCACCTTCGCGCGGGTCATCAGAAAAATATTTGTCTTTAAATATTTCTTTAGGAAAACCGTCGGACAGCGAAATTGATAGTTTATTTTACTTAAGGGTCGTACTGTAATTATTGTTGGTAATATAGATGTAATTGTTTGTTAAGTTGAATCTGGTTTATGCGTTCCCATACCCAGATAATTCCTATAGTTTCTTTTTTTTTGGTGTTTTTGTACACGTAGCTGGCCGAAGAAACCTGGTCCAGGCGATTGATTAAGCCCAGGCGATCCCCACGGAAGCCCTTATTGCTCGAGCTCCAAAGCCCTCTCTCTCTCGATTTCGTTTGGGGAGAATATCTCGTTCTCATTCGTGCCTAACGGCACTGGTGACAGCGCTGCCTATACTGAGAGGAAATGAGGCACAATAAATAAACGTCATCACCAAGTATTTATGAGATGTATTAGAGCGTAAACTAGCGTATGTAACGAAGGTGACGGAGTATTATTAGAAGTGGTGACAGCGTTTATTACATCACTGACATGTATTTAGACTGAATTAAGATAAATTCACGCAAAGCAGCCACTATATGCAAATATTCTTCTATATTTAAAACGAGTTCGCCCAATTATCCTCCCTGGTTTACAAACGAGATAATAAATAACATTAGAGCTAAGGATGCAGCTAAGAAAAACTATTAAAAATACAATATCTTAACATATCTTGAACATTTCAAGCAGTTAAGAGGATTGATTAAACAACAGATTCAAGTGTATATGCCGCCTATGTACAAAATATTGAAGATGCTATTTACTCAGATCCGTCGAAATTTTGGTATGACATTTACCATTTACATAAAAAGGGTAAAATCTAGAATTCCTAGGAGTATGACACATGATTCAAATATACTTGACAGCCCTCAAGATATAGTCAATGGTTTTGCAACATTTTTCTCTAATGTTTACTCTCATTCAAATCCTCAATTTCTTGAACATGATTTAGAAAATGTTGTTAACTCCTGTATATATTTGGACAATATAGCCGAGGCTGACATTATTAACGCTTCTAGAAAACTTAAAATCAAAATGAGTTCATGCTGTGACAATATACCAAGTATTATTATTATATCTTGTTAAAGATTGCATTCGTGCCTTGGCCAAGCCTTTGGAATTTATGTATAATTTAATTTTACAAACCATAACGTATCCAACTACTAAGAAAACAACTAAAATTTGTCCTGTTTATAAATGATGCCTCCCTTATCAGTAATTATAGACCCATAACTATTTTGTGCCATTTTGGAAAAGTTTTTGAAGTCATACTATATGATCCCTCTGTTAATAATATGATAAGTGAATATCAACCAGGGTTGGAATAAGTCATGACTTTTATAAAAAAGTCAAAAAAGTCAGACTTTTTGAAATAATTCGGACTTTTTTGAATTAATTCACTTTGAAAAATTCAACTTTTATTTACTCAAACAAAAAATCTCAATCTCAATTTCTGCAAAACAATCTGAAACTATTGATTGAATAACGAATGATAAATACAAATGCAACTTATTACTTATTCAGAATCTTCATTAGAAAGGTCAGTTTTCCGGCTTTTTCTACTCCTAGTCGGTTGCGTAGCTCCGAATGTACCAATCCGAAGGATGAAAATATTCTTTCCACTCCTGCGGATGAAGCTACTGCTGTCATAAGTTGTTTGATACTACTTTTCGCTGCAGGATCTAAATCTGTTAGTGAAAATGTTGACATCCACCACTCAATATCTGTCATACTTGAAATAACAGAGTCTTGTATCAGGACCTCATTATAAGGAGATAACTTTCCATGAAATCTTAACAATACTGGTAACATGTTTGGAAACTCTGCAGCTGCACATTCCAAGGCCATTTGCATTTCTTCTTCGGTTAAACTTATATTTTCCTTCATATTCGTTGGACTTAGCATGTGCGCAATGAAGTGGTACTTATGAACAGCTTGTGTGTACCTAGAAATAACTTTTTTTTTCGCAGTACTGTCGTGTAGTCCCTCATTTAAATCGTTTATTATTTTTTTCCAAATAACAATAGACCTTGCGATTGTGCAATTCTCTTTTTGAATTAAATCCAGTGCGCACAATATAGGTTTTAGTCGAGCCATCAGATCTTCAGCATTACGTTTAATGGCTATGTTAGAAACCAATTTATTTATCTCATTATCAATATTATTGCGATGTTCTTCGCAAATTTTAACCAGTGTATGCCAGTTTTTCAAATATGCCTCAAGTGAATCACATGAGCTGTCCAACGTACCTCAATTGGCAATGGAAGTGATGATCCACCTTCAGAAGATAATAATGCTTTTGCCAAATGGTTATTTTGGAAATACTTTATGATTCTCATTATATTGTTCATAACTCCTTCAACATTTAAATATTTGGCAAGTAGATTCAATAAATGGGCCGAACAGCCATATGTAATAATATTTACATAATCACTTTTTTTGTTGTTGTACTTGCAGTCTCATTCTTGACATATTGGAAGCATTATCTGATACTACACTTCTCACAAAACATTTGAATTTTTTCTCAGTATCTTTAATAATTTTTAAAGTTAAACTTGTCAAATACTCACTGGTATGAGGACTACCAGAAGTATTTGTTGTGTTAACCAAAAATACACTACCATCCTCATTTACAACACATGCACATATTATAGGTTCGTTTCTTATGTTGGACCATCCGTCAATACTCAAACAAACTGTCTTATTTTCTAAGTAAATTTGACACTTTTCTATTTCCTCCTGGTAAATTTGATCCAACAAAGTATCCGCAATTAATTTTCTATTTGGAGGCTTGTATCCTGGATGTAGCATTTCCGAATACTTCATAAATTCGGGATGTTCCGCAAATCTGAAAGCTGAATTTGTAGCGAAAATAAATCTGGCACACTGCTTATCAAATATATCTTTGTCATTTGCTGTAGTTTTTATTATAAAGGAGTTCAATGTTTTTTGTTGTGATTTTTGGATTGTACTGGTTGTAGCTTCATTAAATGTTTTGCGAATTTTCAAAGTCGGCGGTTCTGCAAAAAAAATGTAAATCAATACATTGGTATCAATAGGAAATTTGAAACTATCTTCAGACACTTTAAATTTCTAATTAATTAAATATATCTGTTTTTAAAAGCTCACCTTCTCTAGTAGATCCATCTTGTGAAAAATTTGTAATTTTTCTTTTTATTACAGCTAACGGCATTTCCTCTTCCTCCTCTTCTTCAGTTCCACTGATATCCTGTATAATTGTATTTGTCTCTTCAGGATCATTTTTACAACTAATTTTGTGTTTTTGCATGCGGCTAACCATAGCTTGCAATGTTTTACCGCATGATTTGCACACTGCTTTTTTGTTGGTTGGATTTTGTTGATTGCACTCCTCAAAATATTTCCAAATAGGATCCCTTTTTCGTCCACTCATTTTTCACACGTTAATAAACAAACTTTAACAGAATGTAACTTATTAAAATAATAAAAATTTTGAAGTTTAAAGCACAATCGGTCCCAAAAATAGCAAAATTTCACGATAACACTATCTACTCAACACTCTACATCTTAATAGTAATGCCGCAATGCCGGTATTTTCGGGATCCCTCTTTGATTTCGGTATTTCGGTGATTCCCCGAACCCGACGCGCGGGCGCTTTGCATTGTATTGTGTTGTGGGCACTCCACGGTTGTCGGATGTTCATGGTGGTCAGGTTTCGATAATATCATCGGATTTTTCAAATCAAATTTAGTTTGAATAGTTTGAAATGTTTAAATTAAATGCGATTTTTCCCCATTGGAAAAAGTTTGAATTAATTCATGACTCTTTTAAAAAAAGTCATTTGAATTAATTCACGAATTAAATCACTGATTTAATTCATATGAATTAATTCGTGCCAACCCTGATATCAACATGGTTTTATGGTAAAAAATCTACAATAACAAATTTAATTTGCTTTACCCAATTTACCACCAAAGTTTTGGATCAGGTGGATGTCATTTACACTGATTTTCAGAAGATATTCTATAAAGTTGATAATTTTTTAATACTATTCAAACTGAGAGCTATGGATATTGCACCTTATTTATTTTCAATTTTATAGAGCTATCTTATCGGACAAACACAAGTTGTTGAGTATGGCAGTTTTAGATCTCACAAATGTGGGTCCATTACTGTACCTAATTTTTATCAATGATCTATCTCACAAATTGAAATCTATGCATATTATCCTATATAATGATTTAAATATATATGGTAAAATTGACTGCATTGAGGATTGCTACATATTACAGGACACTTAAAAGAGTATCAACAGCTGGTGCTTAAGTAACTCTCTTCACTTAAATATATACAAATGTAAAGTTGTATCATATTCCCTTCATAAGAATATGTATACTTTCAATTACTTTCTTAATGACCAACTTTTAGACAGGTGTAGTTCTATTAAAGATCTCGGTATTAAATTTGATAGTTTTTTTACTTTCAGTTAACACATTGCTGATATTACTAAAGTGGCATCAAAAACCTTGATTTATTGTGTTCATAATTGGTCTAGTTTTGCTAGTGTTGCTACTTTAATATCTCTATATGTTACATTTATTAGAAGCAAACTAGAATACACCTCAGTGATTTGGTCGTCTGTCTATCAAAATTCGATACAAGCCTCAGAGGAAATTTTTAAAATATGTGTATTTTGAGACCCGTGGTTATTATCTTGAAAGAGGTTTCAACCATAATTTGCATTGTGCATCTTTGTCATTCATACACAAAATTAAAAATAATGAAATTGATTGCCCTTATGTATTAATTAAGCTTAATATATTAGTCCCTAGAATATCATCTCACAACAAACTTTTCTTTTATACTCTGCCATGTCATTCCAATGATTTGATTAGATAGCATATGTTACTATTGTGATTTAAATAATGACAGTTTACAAAGTTTGTTGGAATCATACAAAGATGCACAAGATAGATAAACACTGGGATGTGTTGGGCAATACTTTTAAGTACTCTTTTCTATGTACCATTTCTTTTTTTCATATTATCTTATTATAAATGTATTATTTTCTGTCATTGGGTGTATACTGTTGAAAATAAACATATTATTATTATTATTAAGAAAAGAACAATAGAAGGGAAGTACAAGATACGAAAGGGAAAAGAGGACCAGAGATAGGCAGTGATCATTATGTAGTACTGAGCACAATACAAGAGTATGTAATGGGAAACAAAGAAAAAGAGAAACACGGCCCAAAAAAAGAAGATTGGGAAACAATGAAAACGTATAAATCAAAAAACAAAGAAATAGCAAAAAAGTATGAAATATACCTAAGCCGAGACATAAGCAAAAAACTAGAGGATGTGGAGAAACAGCTAAACAATGAGATTGAAATAGTATGTAATTCCATGAAAGATGCAATCACAGAAACAGCAAAATAAGTATGTGGAATAAGCAAAAAACTAAATCATACACAACAAATTGCATAGCAAACTGACGAAATTAGAAAACAAATTAAAATAAAGAAAATGACGTGGAGAAATTATCTAGGGTCTAGGAAAACTAAGGATTATGAAAAATATAAAACCGAGAGAAAAAAAACCAACGAATTAGTAAAAATTGCTAAAAACGATTAATGGAAACAATTTGGAGAAAAAAATCGAACAGGATTGAAAAACCTTTTTACAGAGTGGTAAAATCATGGAGGACTGAAAAAACACAAATGTAAATAATATTAAAAACAAGAAAGGAGAAATGTTAACAGAAGATACAAAAATAACGGAAGGAATATTTTCTAGAATTATTAGATAACAGAGAAAGCACAACTAAATGAAATGAAGAAAACATACAAATAATACAGGGCGATAATGATGAAGAAATATCTATAGATGAATTCACGAAATAATTAAAAAGTTTAACTATAGGGGACTGACATTGCTCTGTACAAACATATAAATAATAGTACCTATTTTGATACCTATATTTCTGTAGCAATAAAACGGCACAAAGATTATATCAAAATTTAGGGTCAGTATTTCATTATTATTAACCGCTCTATTATTGTCTTTAAATTCTTTTCAGATTTGTATTCTAAGTCTTCCCATTTATCCATTGTGTATGAAATGATAACATCATCTGCAAACCTTTCAGGTACTATTTAACAAAGGTGAATCAATCATATATATTGTGAATAGTAATGGTCCTACAACTTGGGGTACCCAAAACTTAGGATTGTTATTAACCTAACTCAATCTTAAGATTTTTCGTACGGTAGTTTTAGATCTCATAAATTTGTAGCAACTTCAGGAATCCCACAGGTCTGCAATGTGGGTCAATTACTGTTCCTAATTTTTAACAATGATCTATCGCACACATTGAAATCTCTGCGTCTTATCCTATCTAATGATTTAAATATATATGGTAAAATTAACCGCATTGAGGATTGCTACATATTACAGAACACTTGAGAGAGTCTCAACAGCTCGTGTTTAAGTAACTTTCTTCACTTAAATATATCCAAATGTAAAGTTGTATTGTATTCTCTTCATAAGAATATGTATACTCTAAATTGCTCTCTTAATGGCCAACTTTTAGACAGGTGTAGTTCTATCAAACATCTCAGTATTAAATTTGATAGTTTTTTTACTTTCAGTTAACACATTGCTGATATTACTAAAGTGGCATCGAAAACCTTGAGTTATTGTGTTCATAATTGGTCTAGTTTTGCTAGTGTTGCAACTTTAATATCTCTATATGTTACATTTATTAGAAGCAAACGCCTCGGTGATTTGGTCATCTGTCTATCAAAATTCGATACAAGCTTCAGAGGAAATTTTTAAAATATGCATATTTCAAGACCCGTGGTTATTATCTTGAAAGAGGTTTTTACCATAATTTGCATTGTGCATCTTTGTCATTCATACACCAGATTATAAATAATAAAATTGATTGCCCTTATGTATTAAGTAAGCTTAATATATTAGTTTGTAGAATATCATCTCACAACAAACTTTTCTTTTATACTCTGCCATGTCATCCAAATATTTTGATAAGATTTCCCTTACTTCAGATGTGTAAGTTATTTAATAGCATATGTTACTATTGTGATTTAAATAATGACAGTTTACAAAGTTTATTGGAATCATATAAAGATGCACAAGATAAACACTGGGATGTGTTGGACAATTCTTTTTACTACTCTTTTCTATGTGTCATTTCTTTTCATTCTTTTTTGCATATTATCTTATTATAAATGTATTATTTTCTGTCATTGGGTGTATCCTGTTAAAAATAAACATATTATTATTAAGAAAAGAACAATAGAGGGGTAGTACAAGATACAAAAGTGAAGAGAGGGCCAAAGATAGGCAGTGATGATTATGTAGTACTGAGCACAATACAAGAGTACGTAATGGAAAACAAAGAAAAAAGAGAAACACAGCCTAAAAAAGAAGATTGGGAAACAATAAAAACATATAAATAAAAAAACAAAGAAATAGCAAAAAAGTATGAAATATATCTAAGCCGAGACACAAGCAAAAAACTAGAGGATGTGGAGAAACAGCTAAACAATGACATTGAAATAGTTTGGAATTCAATGAAAGATGCGATCACAGAAACAGCAAAAGAAGTATGGGGAATAAACAGAAAACTGAATCATACACAACAAATTGCATGGTGAACTGACGCAATTAGAAAACAAATTAAAAAAAGAAAAAGACGTGGAGAAATTACCTAGGGTCTAGGAAAAGAGGATTATGAAAAATGTAAAACCGAGAGAAAAAAACAATTAGTAAAGATTGCTGAAGGTGATCAATGGAAACAATTTGGAGAAAAAAATGGAGTGGGTAGAAAAAGTAACCAAAAACCTTTTTACAGAGTGGTAAAATCATGGAGAACTGAAAATACACAAATATTAATAATATTAAAAACAAGAAAGGAGAAATTTTAACAGAAGATACAAAAATAATGGAAAGATAGAAGGAATATTTTCTAGAATTATTAGAAAACGGAGAAAGCACAACTAAATGAAATGAAGAAAACATAAATAATACAGGACGATAATGATGAAGAGATATCCATAGATGAATTCACTGAAATAATTAAAAAGTTTAAGGAAGGTTAAACACCAGGATGCGACAAAATAACTGGAGAAATTATCAAAAACATGGGTAATAGTAGAGAAAACTTATTACTAAAAATATACAAATACTGGAAAAAACAAAAGATACTGAAAGAAAGGCAAATGGCATCAATTGTCCACATATGCAAAAAAGGTGATAGACGGGAATTTAGTAACTGCAGGCGACTGACATTGCTCAGTACAGAAAGAAAGTCAAATGGCATCAATTGTCCCCTCATACAAAAAAGGTGATAGACGAGAATGTAGTAACTACAGGGGACTGACATTGCTCTGTACAAACATAAAAATAATAGTACCTATTTTGATAAAATATTTCTGTAGCAATAAAATGGTACAAAGAAGGTTTTATCAAAATTCAGGGTCAGTACTTCATTATTAACCATTCTATTATTGTTTTCAAATTCTTTTCAGATTTGTATTTTAAGTATTCCCATTTATCCATTGTGTATGAAATTATAACATCATCTCATCATCTTACAATTTCTCAGGTACTATTTAATAAAAGTTAATCAATCATAGTGTGTGAATAGTAAGGGTCCTACAACTTGGGGTACCCAAAACTTGTTATTAACCTAACTCAATCTCAAGATTTTGCATTACTGAAAACATCTCCAATCCTCACAACTTGTCTGTGATTTTTCAGGTAATTTTCACATAGACTGGGGGCAATTTCCCGAATTCTTATATTTTGGAGTGCATCTAGTAATAGAATGAGATTTACAGATTTAACAACCAATTGATGAGAATTTAAACAAAAAAAAAACAGTTCGTGAAATATTTCATCTCAACTATCTGAGAGAATTCATGTAACTTTTATAGTTCAGTTAAAAAGTTACATGTTAAATTTATAAAATTTATCAACAATGTCTATAAGATATTTTTTAAAATTAGTTTCAGTGTGTAGATAGCTATGGCCCTGGTAAGAAATTAATTTGGGTTTTAATAATATCACCCATATTTACTATACTACATAATATAGAGATTACTTATAAAAATTTAAATTAATGTTTAGGTTATGTCAAACGCTCAAAAATACTTAGCATATGAAAATAGTGAATCCTACCACAAACTATATTACACCTAAATAGCAATCAATGAGTGTAACTCACCTTTTAGTTTAGTTCGTCTTCCAGGTTTACATTTTAAATACTTAAATGTTTCTATTATTGTGTATATTAACCATATGAGAGCTGCCCTTCTCTGTTTTAATTGCAATTTTAGATTCGTCAACTACTTGAACTATGTTTAGATCTTCATTAATTTCTTGTTTATTAGGATGCGTACTATTAATATTTACGTTTTCAAAAGTTGACCTAGTCACTTCGTCACTCAGTTCTTGTTTAATGTCCATATTCCAAACAAAATCATCGTGGATATCGATTTCTTCCTTGACGACTTTTTGCTCCATATCCATTCTTACTGGATAATTATTTATTAAAATTTTATGTTATTTAATCAAAAAAAGCCGTGCAAAGCCAGGAATTAAATGATTCTTCATTCTTCGTATCCGTACTATAGCATAAATGGCCTGGTGGAGCAAGTCACATTTGTTCATTTTCTATAGAGGTCAATAACAGTGCAATTTTTACATTAAAAGGATTAGTAAATACCTATGTCAATAGTCAATGAATCGGAAATTGAAATATTTCAATCTCGGTTGACATATTTACTAATCTTCCCAAGCAGAAGATGGCGACGTTTTTTAATGTGAAAGTAAAAAGTAAATAATCTCTGTAAAAACACGTTAGATGTAACTTTCTTAACCAGGCCATTTATGCTATGCTGTGGTTATAGAAGAGATGGCAACGTTGCTTAAGACCGGCTTCACAGAACTTCGACTGCAGGGCTAAGTTCGAGATTATCGCACTAGTGTGAAATTCACTTATTTTTGTGTCCGAGAACTCATAAGTCTTCTAGTTGTCTACTTACCTACTGTCCGAGAACTCGTTAGAGCGTCACTCGAGCGTCGCTCAAATTACCAGTCGCGAGGTCACGACTCGGTTAAAAATCGCACCTGTCAGTTTGGTCATATTTCATATGATCTGTGATTTTGTCATTTTGTGTTTTGAATTTAGATACATGAATGTTAAATTTTTAATTAAAAAAAACATTAGTGTAGGTATGGGTAGATTCCACGAAGAGGCAGTTAATTCCATTAAAAATATATATAAATTCATGTCCTATGCATATAAACATAACGAAGAAGCATAATATTAGGGTTACAGAATCAAGAAACATTTTTCTGCTGCAATTCTAATATTAGGGTTAAAAAACGATTTTTCAAAAAATCCCAAAACCTAACACAAAAAACCTTATTCAAATTTATCATCTTTAATGGTCAATTCATACTACGAAAAATTATGACCTAACATTAAGATCACTTATGAACTACCACTAACAAAGTTAACTATCCAATTTCACATGTTTATATTTGTTCATACTTTACATAGTTCATAGTGCTTAACGCAAAAGTAAGAAGTATGAACAGATACAGGTGAAATTAGGTAGTTAACTTGTTAGTGGTAGTTCATGGTAATAATTTTTTCAAGTATGAATTGAATTAATTTCTTTTGCCTATTCAAATTTGAAATATTGTTGAGCTAATTTATGGTGGATTGGCATGCCTAAAGGATTTGAAAAATGTTTCTGTTTAAAACTCTTGGCACCGGATTCATAACTGTTAGACATAGGCTAGTTTTATATCCATATTCTCTACAATAAAAAGAGAAAAATTTACTTATTTATTTATGACATGGAATACAAACGGGACGAACCCAAATACAGTATTTACAAGTATATAATTAATAAAATGTAGACTGATAATTGTAAATATTAAATTATTATCACTATGAAATTAAAACGCAGCTTTATCACTCAAATACAGCTTTTTTAGCTTACTACAAAAAGTGAAAAATGTATCATTAAATATATCATTATCAGCGTGGTTACAAACCGAGTTGAATGATTTACAACACCTATGGAGAGGAGAGTTAAGATAATAATTGTTAGCACTGAAATTAATATAAAAAAGTTTAAAATCTCTTGTATCATAGGCCGGAACATTGAATCAAATGAGGCTGGTAATCTCGTTTGAGTCAATAAGATTATTAACAATTTTATATACAAATTTAACATCGTTTATTTGACGTCTATCTTCCAGGGGAATTAAACCAAAGTTCCGCCTAACTGAAACAATCTTATCCTTAGGAAACAACTTCTTCCTGCAGTACTTTATAAATTTATTCTGGATATGGTCAAGTCTATCGATGTATACAATATACTGTGGATTCCAAGTCATTGATCCTAAGCTCAAGACACTATTTACATAGGCCATAAATAGAGTTCGTGATGAATGTGAGGTCTTAAAGTCATGACAAGTCCTGATAATAAACCCCAACGCCCGATTAGCTTTTTTTGATATATAATTGATATGCTGGTCGAAAATAAGTTTTCAATCAAAATAAATTCCTAAATCTTTTATCTGTGATACCTTTTCTATTTGATGGTTTTCAATAAAATATTGACTATCAAGTATGCATCGTTTTCTAGAGAAAGTGATCGCGGAGCATTTTTTTTAAATTCAAGAAAAGAAAGTTTTTTTTGCAATACGCAACAAGTCTGTTTAAGTCACTTTGTGTAATATCGGATATAGTATTAACCTGGCAACAGTGTCTATCCTTAGGAACACATGCTCATTAGGACAAAAAGGAAACAAGACAGTCTGCTTTCAACCGCTATCGGACAAACACCAAATAAAATATAATGTATCTATCGTAGCTAAGATAAGCATTAAAGTTATTGTGAATAAACATGGGTTTTATTAAAAGGACAAATATTTAAACAAAGTGGATACACCACAAAATGGCGACGAGGAAAAAAGAGATAAAGTGTGAAGTAAAACAAAAAAAAATGGCATCAACTAGCATTTTGTTCCACCAATTTAACAGTGAAACCGACGATTGGGTTATATACAGTGAACAATTATCGGAATATTTTAAAGCGAACGGTACGAAGGAAGAAAATAAAGTAGCTACGTTATTAAGTAATATTTCTAGTGAAATTTATAAACTTTTGCGAGACCTGTGCCACCCAGATTCACCAAATTCAAAAACGTTCAAGCAATTAACAGACCTATTAAGTCAACAGTATTGTCCAAGAACCGTTGTATGGCGAGAGAGAAGAAAATTCCATCTAGCTCAGCAAACTCGTGAAGAAACTATGACAGAATGGAATGCTAGAGTAAGAAGTCTATCTGTAAACTGTAAGTTTGGAAACGATTTACAATTGCTCTTGAGAGAGAAATTCATATCCGGAATGAAAAACGGTCCAATATTAGACAGATTGTGCGAAGAGGATGAAAACGCAGATTTAAAAAAACTGGTCGAGTTGGCTATGAAAAAAGAAAACGACAACATCGATAAGGAAGTGAACATAAATTTTGTAAAGGACACAGCAAGGTCATCGAATCAAAAATTTCAAACGTTCCAAAGGCAAACTGACAGTTGGAATTCAAATCAAGGTGCGCGTCAGCGGCAGAATTTTTACCAACCACAGCGCCAATGGCACGACGCGGATCAGCAAAGCAGATCAAGACAGCGCATGGACAAACCGACCTCGACACGAAATCTAGCTCCACATTCACACAATAGGATGACAACGGGAAATGTCAATGTCAACATGGCGGATAAAAACCAAAATAAGATGATAAAATGTAAAGTTTGTAATTATTTTCATAAAGGAGTTTGTCGGTATGTAAATTTTTATTGTTCTAAATGTAAAAAGAAAGGTCATCTTGCTAGAGCATGTATAAGTAGAAATTTTAATTATGTAGATTATTCAGATATTGAACATATTAAAGAAAATGAGGTATTAGAGATGTATGATTATGTAAACAATGATAATTTCGATTCCCAAGATTGTTGGTTTACTGAACAAAGTAGTCAAACGGATGAAGCAGACCAAGATTTTAATGTGTATAGTGGCTGTCCATCAAATTTAGAAAATTTTAACCTAGAGGAAAATTTTAATATTGACCATATAAAAAAAAATTTGTTGTTAAAGTTTTAATCGAGAATACAGAGCATTTATTTCAAATAGATAGCGGTAGTGTTATATCGGCGATAAATGCAGATCATTTTAATAAATATTTTAGACATTTCAAAATAGAAAAATCTGAAATTGTTTTAAAAAGTTACAATAATAGCGTTTTTGCGCCCTTAGGTTATATAAATGTTAATGTTAAGTATAAAGACAAAACATGCCTAATTAAATTGTATGTTATAGCTAATGGAGGTCCGAGGATTCTGGGGATGGATTGGTTGGAGGCATTTGGAATTCAGTTCGGAGTGGTTAATCAGCTGGATTACGTAAATAAAAGAATAAATGATATAGTTTCTAGATTTCCAGAAGTTTTTAATGAAAGAATCGGTAAGTTTACCTTGGCTAAAATTAAATTATATCTTAAAAGCAATGCTACCCCAATATTTCGTAAAGCTCGCACAGTTCCTCTTGCTTTTAAGCAAGGTGTAACAGAGGAATTAGAAAGACTAGAAAAATAAGGTATTATATCTAAAACTGAAACATCAGAATGGGCTACACCTTTAGTTCCAGTTTTAAAAGAAAATGGCACGGTAAGATTGTGTGGTGATTACAGTGTAACTGTAAATAAATATCTGGAGAATATGGAATATCCTTTACCAAGGGCTGAGGAAATTTTCTCTAAGATTCATACATGAAAATATTATACTAAATTTGATTTGTGTAGGGCTTATAATCAATTTGAAGTAGATAGGGAATCAAGCAAAATTTTAACGTGGAGTACTCATAAGGGATTGTATACTGTTAACAGACTTCCATTTGGAATTAAAGTAGCTAGTTTTATATTTCAAAGATATTTGGAACAGCTTTTAAAAGATATACCCTCTTGTGTTTGTTATTTAGATGATATTATTTTAACAGGTGAAAAGGAAGAGGAACATCTGAAGACATTGATCTTAGTACTGGAGCAGTTAAAAAAAGCTGGACTGACCGTAAAGTTGGATAAATGTGAATTTTTCAAATCAGAAGTCGAATATTTAGGCCATGTGATTGGCAGGGATGGATTGAAAACAAGTGAGAAGAAAATACAAGCGATTAAAGATGCACCAAGACCAGAAAACCTAACTGAGGTGAGATCTTTCCTAGGCATGGTAAACTATTATTCAAAATTTATACCAAACGCTTCGGTGATACTAAAACCAATCTATAATTTATTAAATAAAACCACTAAATTCTAGTGGGATGAACAATGTAATATTGCGTTTTTAAAAATCAAAGAAATATTGTCATCAAAACTTGTATTAACCCATTTTAACCCGAATTTACCAATTGTATTAACTTGTGATGCAAGTACTTTGGGAATTTCAGCAGTATTAGCACATGAAATGCCTGATAAGACTGTAAGAATAATAGCTTGTGTTTCCAGAACGTTGCAACCAAGCGAAAAAAATTACCCAATAATACATTTGGAAAGTTTAAGCATTTACTGGGATTTAACAAAATTTTATCAATGTTTGTATGGAAAAAAATTTAAAATTAGAACAGATCATAAGCCATTAATATCATTATTTCATCCTGAGAAAGGTATACCGCAAATGCATGCCAGCCGTATGCAACGCTGGGCAGCATTTTTATCAAGTTTTAATTATGATATTGAATATATAAAAGGAAAAAATAATATTATAGCTGATTATTTAAGCAGGGCACCTTTAAAAATTAATTACATTTCAGATGAATTTGAAGGTCTAGGTAACTATGTGAATTTTGTAAGTACGCTAAAGGAACAAACGATCAGTATCGAAGAAATAAGACGAGAGACCGAAAAGGATGTTATTTTAAAAGAGGTAATATAGAATGTACGACAAGAGAAATGGCCAGAGACGTCAGAAGAAATGAAACCATACTATCACAGGAAACACGAGATGATAGTGGACAAAGGAATTTTAATATGGGGACATAGAATCGTTATTCTGAGGTCACTCCAAGGAAAAATGCTGGACGAACTTCACCAGCACCATTTTGGCATAGTAAAAACAAAGTATAGCAAGATCGTATGTTTATTGGCCTAAAATAGGCAAGCAAATCGAGGAAACATGTAGAAAGTGTATGTGCTGTATGGAAAACAAGCCAGCGCCACCGAAAACTGTACTAACGCCATGGAAGGTTGAAACTGAACCATGGGCACGGGTGAGTATGGACTTTCTGGGGCCTATAAGAGGTAAAATGGTACTAATGATAGTGGACGCATATAGCAAATGGCCAGAAGCACATATTATGAACCATATAACAGCACAAGAAACGGAAGAGAAAATCAAGAGGACATTTGCCAGATTTGGTATTCCTAAAACAATAGTGACGGACAACGGAACGCAATTTACAGCAGAAACAATGCAAGAATTCTTTAAGAGAAATAACATTCAACATATCACTTCTCCCCCTGGTCATCCACAGTCAAATGGAGCAGCGGAAAACATCGTAAAAACTTTCAAAAGCAATGTCAAAGCCAGAGCAATGGATATAAGGAACAAGGGTAAGAGTCTTGACCTAATAATTTCAGAATTTCTATTTTCTTATAGGACAACCCCTCATATAACAACTAAAGAAACACCAGCAAAGTTAATGATGGGTAGACAGCTCAGAAATAGAGCAGCTATACTTAAGGAATCCATAGAATGGAGAGAAAATAAGGAAGAGGAAATCGGAACAGAAAACAGCCATCAGAAAGCTCAAGAACGACAGATTAAGTATTTTAAGGGAAATAGGAGAGAATTCGAAACAGGAGAAACAGTAGCAGTAGCGGATTATGCTAATCCGAATCAAAGAAAGTGGACAAAGGCAGTTATTGAAAGAAGAATAGGCAAAACTACATACCTATGCAGACTGGAAGATGAGAGGCTCTGGAAAAGACATGCAAACCAGATACATAGAAGACAGAGAGAGAAGGAACAGGATCAGGTAGAGCGAAATACAGATGTAAGAAAGAAACCAGGTGTGATAAAACGGTATTGTTGGGAAAATGTGCCTGAAGGGACAAAACAGTTGGTAAATAGTCGTGAAATTGTAAATAATAATGAAATTATTGTTACAGATGAATCGGTAGTGCAAGACCACGTTGCAATTAGCCACTCAGCTGAACCACCTATCCGAACTGAACATTCCGAACCACAACAGACAGGCTCATTCATTCCGAGTGATCCATACCAGCCCCCAGAATCATCTGAACCCAGGAGTAGAACAAATGTTCCAAAACATTGTAATACAGATAAGGTTGTACGACGTAGTTCAAGAACTACAAAAACGCCAGCAAAATTCAAAGATTTTGTAAGAGAGATTGACTGAAATATGTAATTATTGTTAAAATATTTTTATTTGGATGGATGACAATAATTTTTAGATTTAATTTATATAAAAAAAAATCCCAATTATTTTTAAGATTTTATTTGTTTTTATATGTATATGTATTTTGGAGATTTTGGAGTTGTCGATGACATGGATTTAGGAAAGTTTGTTAGTGGAATTGAGAGCATACTGGTGTTACCTTTAATAATATAGATTTAAATGATTACTACATAAAGATTGGGGTTTTTCTAATATAATGTCATTTAATATTGTACTGTGCCCATTGTTAAGTATTCGGAATAATTTATATTACACAAGTAAAATAATCGTAGAGTCATGGAGTAATTTAAATTTAGGGTGCAGACATTATTACAATGCTAAATAAACGCTCACAGGAGCTAGACTAACAAAGGGGGGTGTAATATCGGATATAGTATTAACCTGGCAACAGTGTCTATCCTTAGGAGCACATGCTCATTAGGACAAAAAGGAAACAAGACAGTCTGCTTTCAACCGCTATTGGACAAACACCAAATAAAATATAATGTATCTATCGTAGCTAAGATAAGCATTAAAGTTATTGTGAATAAACATTGGTTTTATTAAAAGGACAAATATTTAAACAAAGTGGATACACCACAATAACGATCCCAAGTGGGATCCTTGAGGTACCCCTGAAGTTGTATCACTGAAGGGTGATACATATTTACCTATGACTACTGCCTGTGACCTGATACACTTATGTAAGATTTGAACCATCTAAGTAGATTACCATGTATACCGACTGCACCAAGCTTATCCAACAAAATAGAATGATCAATTTTGTCAAAGGCCCTGCTGAGGTCGGTATACACAGCATCCACCTGAAATCCTTCATGCATGTATTCTAATACATATTCACTATAACTTATGAGGTTCGTTTCAACAGAACGTTTTTTCATAAAACCATGTTGCTCCTCATCAATAATGTATTTAACATAACTAAACCAATAATCAAAAATAGGGGAGAATGGTACACAATGAAACGTTTTTTTGAACATTTCGTATTCCGACTTTATTATTTAAAGAATTTAGTTTTTTTATTGCATAGTTATTGGATGTTTAGCTATAAACAACCTTAGTCAGTTTTTTTAGAAAACCATACTATTTAGGTAAAATAAATTAAAATCTACATAGATGTTTTGGTATCAATGTGTACCACTGGTGGTACAATTTGAAACATGGGGTAGTACACAATGAAACAAAATAGTACACGTATAAAAATATTTATTATTAAAACAAAATCAGTTGTGAAAGAACGAAAACTTTTTTATTTTCAAAAAAGATTGGAGAAAAAACTAAAATAAACTAAATCAACACAAAAAAGGAACAAAAACATTTTTTCTTTTTAACCTGTCGGTGAAAAAACTAAAATATTTATTTTTAATAAAAGGTAATAGCAAAATATCAGCGTACAATCATGTTGCCAAAATCAACTCCGAATTTAAAGTATGATGAAAGCCTATTGTTCTTTGTATTTATCGGATTCGGCAACAGGATAGCAAAATCTGATTTCAGCGCCATATGAATGTCCGGAACATCTGGAAAATAGAATGAATTTGAAACTTTTGCGCTCTTCCTCAAATACGAAATTCTAAATTCGTTTAAAGCTTCCAAAATTTTAGCAACATAGTGAATATTATTTTGAAATTTGACCAAGACAAAAGAATCACTTGAAATTTCAGTAGTTTCATCAACTGCTAAAAATTCTGATTGTTCATTCTCTTCCTGCATCATATGGTATTGAAATTCAGCCAAGGTTAATTCATCATCTGAAGAATCCGCAAAATGCAAATCTACACTTTCTGTGTCCGTCTCTGAATCTTCTTCACATGTTTTGCTTTTTTTCTTTGTATCCTTTTTGTCTGCAGTTAAATTTCATTTTACCCTTTCAACTTCTTCTGTTTTAGTTTTTCTTTTTTCTATTTTGTACGAAAGTTCTTTCATTTCTGGTGTACTGGTTAAAATTACACTTTTCTTCGATTTTCGTGTTCGATTTAAGTTTTTTCGAGGAGCTGCCTTTGGAAAGCTATTTCCAAAGTAGAGTCTCCCTTATCATCTGCATACTGTTGAGGATCGGTTGTGCTACATGAAGCATCTGCGGTATCGTTGCCGCTGCCGCCGGCATCTTGTTCATCGTTCAGATTTTCTTGGACTACAACCATTCCTTGTTGGAGGTTCTCCTTTTGGGTGCCTTCAGGTCTGTCAGTCACCGATGAAACAAGAAAGTCAGCCTCCGTAAAAATATTTTTATTGAATGGGTAGATACCCGTCGAACGGAACTCGTTTAGTATGTTTTCAGGCGTCATTGATTTTGAGTGGGCAATACCAACACATTCCGCTATTTGATATAACGTCATAGGTATGGCGGGGTGGGTGAGGAGCCACGAATCTATTGTACTATTGTAAATGTTCTTAAAAGAGTAAAACACTGCTTTGTCTAAAGGCTGCAACTTGTTACTCGTATGTGGCGGGAGGGTTAGGATAATGATTCCATTGTTTTTGGCCTTTTCCGCTATTTCCAGGTACATATGTGATTCGTGGTTATCATATATTAATAGGCATGGCCTTTCTTTTGTCACTCCAGTATGTTTAATAAAGTGGTTTAACACCTCAACAAACAGTTCAGCGGTCATCCACCCACTTGGATTTGCTAGTCCTAATGTGCCTGGGGGCGCGCCATTTAACGTATGAGGGACAAACTTCTTTCGGGGAAAAATAATTATCGGCGGTAGAAAAGTTCCGTTTGCTCTAATTATAGCACAAGTAGTGGCTAGTAATCTTCTTTCGGCACTTGTGCACTGGTTCAATTGTTTCACCCCTTTTTGTGTAACTACTTTATGTGGACGCTGTACAGTCGTAGTAGCAGTTTCATCCAAATTATAAATTTGAATTTCCTGAACAACTGTTGGGTTCTCTCTATATATTTTCTCAAGCTGTAGGAAAAATCTTTCGACATTAGGTTTTGTGAAAGAAGTAACCCACTAAGCACAGAACCTTGCAAAACATTGCTGCAAATTACATTTATATACATTTTGAAATGTTTCCTGAAGAAGTTGCAGTAATATTATTGCGCAATTACATTTATATACGCTTTGAAATGTTTCCTGGAGAAGTTGCAGTAATATTATTGCGTTAGTTCAGTTGAAACATTGTGACTTGCTCATTAGAGAAACATTTCATCAAGTTGAGATTTCCTTCCCACTGAAACGTTTGTAATTGAGGTTGCCGTGATGTTCTTAGATATGCCAGTTGTAATATTGCATCAGCATTTTTTCAGAAACATTGCTGTAAGTTAGTTATTTGTTATTTTTGAAACATTTCGCTATCAAGTTTCAGTGATATTGTCAAATACACTAATTGAAATATTGTCATTTACTTTCGCGAGTAACATTGCTGTAAGTAAGTTATTTCTTCCTGTCGAAATATTTCCATATGAATAAGTTTCAGTATAACCTATATCCATGTTGGAATATTGCGATATTTTTTAATCAAGAAACATTGCTATGAGTTGATAATCTTCCTGTTGAAAAATTCCTAGATGCATGACGTTTATTTCGATTACTCTCCGGCACACTTTTCGGATTTCGAATTTATATATTTCTACATTTTAGGTCTGATCCGAACTGAGCACAGATTAGAGAAAGAACAGATACGAAAGCTTGACAGAGAACAGTAAAAAGAGAGAGAGATGGGTAGACATACCAATTTAAATGTCCATCGTCGTATGTCGACTCCGTTCGGGCCGCTGCGCGAAATTTTTCAACAGGGTTGTCAATTTGCATAATATTTCCTTCAATTTACGATCATTGGTCAAATATTTTATAAGCATTATTGTTAAGTGTGATAGTTATACAGATACAAATATTCGACAATCACTTGTTTTAAATCAATTTTATTAACATCAAAAGAATTATACAATTTAAAAAATTATAATGTATAAAAATCATACCATAAATATATACTTTTTTCACAAATCATATCTTTGGCAACCATGCACAATAACGGTGACGGCACAGATTCTAATCTGTGGCACAGATTAGGGCTTGGCTCAAAATACATAACGCCATTTTTGTCTGCTTAATTGTTTGAAGGTGTTCAATCGGCGATATTAATTGTGTTATTTGACTAATCGATTGTGCGTTGTGGTAATATTAACTATAAAAATATAGTGGTATAGACTATTATTCTTATAAAATGAATAAACATCACGGCGGAGTGTATTGTTCATACAGAGACTGTCCAAATAAATTTTATTCGGAAAGAAAAATAAAGTTCTTCCGATTTCCAAAGGATGAGAGTATGTAAGTATTAATTTGAATTTGTCATTGATTGATACACCTTGTAAAAGTACTAGAATATAAATGTACGGGTCCTTTAATTAAATAAAGTATTTATAACGAAAGATCTATTAGCTTAATTTGATCTAATTACAAGTAACATTTTCAGATGCAAATTATGGATTCAAGCTTGTGGCAGAACGGATTTAGTCGGTGTTGACAGTGGATATCTGAATAAAACACGTCGTATTTGTAGTGACCACTTTGCAAAAGAAATGTTCGTGAACTCACAGAGGTTATCCTTACTAGGATTAGTTGTCCCTAACGATTTCGAAAACAAGCATGAGCCCGGTAAGTTTTGAGTATTGTGGGATTTTTATATTAAATACTTTTGAATGTTACATATTTCGTTATTTTTCTTCAGCTATCCCTACACCAACAAAAAGAAAAAATGAAGACGAGTTGCCATGCACTTCAAAGAAAATTAAAATTCTTTAAGATATTACAGGTAATGTTTTAATTTGACTATTATTAACTAATTTTCCTATTTTTAATTCATTATTATTTGATTTTTGATTTTTTTCTGATTTAGACAATATTGAATACTACTGCCTTGGTTACGATATGTCATAATACACAAATATTTCACTATAAAAATGATAATATATGTTTCTTCCATTAAAGCAATAAAAATAATAAATTATACTGTTTTAAATGAAACTTACTGTTTCTAGCTAATTCCACAGTATATTGAAAACTTAAAAACTCTAAGAAAATTGACAATTGTTTCGATATAACATATCATCGTCAGAATGACAGAAGTTTCATTTCATTTGATGCCTACTTGATGTTTAATAATTATTTTGGCTAGACCAAGAAGTTACCTACCTAGTGATTGACTTAATATATGTTAATAGAAAAAAGAAGAAGGTATGATATTACAAATATTGAAGCTTAGATGTTACTAGCCCTATGGAGATATCCTGGATATCTTTTTCCAGTTAAGATCAGTATAACTGTGCAATGATATAGGAAACCAGGAAAACTATATCTGCTCATCTTTACAGTTATCCCTTAAGAAGACAATTTAAAAGTGAAGAACTCCCTAGATTTATCTGTTCATTGACAACTTGATATTGTGGGTTTCTTAAGTGTCTTCTGATTTCTAACTCTTCAAGGAAATCCAGTTCTTGCTTCTTATCACAAATATGCAGCACTTCTAGTTCTGTGTTAGGTGTCAATGAATGTTTGGTGTCAAGTAGATGTTTTGCGTAGTGTGATTTATCTGGTTGTTTTAATCTATATGCTCGTAAATGTTCACTGTATCTGATCTCAAAATTTCTAAGGGTTTGACCCAAATAGACAGCATTACATTCTGGACATTTAAGTCTATATATACCAGACTTCTTTAATGGGGATATTTTTGTTTTTACATTTAACAATTTTTTACTCACATTACTCTCTGTTTTAAAAGAAATTGTTGTATTTGTAGCTGAAGATATTATTTTTGAAATATTATTAGAAATATTACCTGCATATGTGATGGTTTTATAATTTTTTATTTCATTAGTTTGTTCTGGAAATATTAGTTTTAATGCCACTTTTTCCTCTTTTTTATTAATTAACTTATTTATCATATGCAATGGATAACCGTTGGATGTTGCTATTTGTTTAATCGTATTAATTTCTTTATCAAAATTACATTTATTCATAGGAACTGAAAATGCTCTATGTATCATTGAATTATATGCTGCCAACTTATGTGAGACGGGGTGGTTGGAACTGTATGGAATAGTTACATCAGTGTGTGTTGGTTTTCTGTAAATTGAATAATCAAGTACATTATTAACTCGTTGAATTTTTAAATCAAGAAAATTGATTGAGTTGTTTTCTTCAACTTCTAATGTAAATTTAATTGTTGGGTGTAAATTATTAATGTGGTGGAAGAGTTAGAAATCAGAAGACACTTAAGAAACCCACAATATCAAGTTGTCAATGAACAGATAAATCTAGGGAGTTCTCCACTTTTAAATTGTCTTCTTAAGTGATAATTGTAAAGATCAGCAGATATAGTTTTCCTGGTTTCCTATATCATTGCACAGTTATACTGATCTTAACTGGAAAAAGATATCCAGGATATCTCCATAGGGCTAGTAACATCTAAGCTTCAATATTTGTAATATCATACCTTCTTCTTTTTTCTATTAACATATATTAAGTCAATCACTAGATAGGTAACTTCTTGGTCTAGCCAAAATAATTATTAAAAATCAAATAGGCATCCAATGAAATGAACATTTACGAGCATATAGATTAAAACAACCAGATTAGTCCCACTACGCCAAACATCTACTTGACACCAAACATTCATTGACACCTAACACAGAACTAGATGTACTACATATTTTTGATAAGGAACAAAAACTGGATTTCCTTGAAGAGTTAAAAATTAGAAGGCACTTAAGAAACCCTCAATATGAAGTCTTCAATGAGGAGATAAATGTAGGGAGTTCTCCACTTTTAAACTGTTTCCTTAAGTGATAATTGTAATGATCAGCAGATATAGTTTCCCTGGTTTTCTATATCATTGCAAAGTTATACTGATCTTAACTGGAAAAAAGATAGGCTTCAAATGAAATGTAACTTCTGTCATTCTGACGATGATATGTTATATCGAAACAATTGTCAATTTTCTTAGAGTTTTTAAAAGTTTTCAATATACTGTGGAATTAGCTAGAAACAGTAAGTTTCATTTAAAACAGTAAAATGAGTAGATTCCACGAAGTAAGGGTCGAGACAGTTAATTTCGTTAAAATAATAAATGTTTTATTTTCCAATTAAAGCAAGACATGAACTAACAAATAATCTCATATCTACTCTTGAAAGTCTCCATACACGTAGTGTAAGCAGCAATAACATCTATATATAAGTTTATTTCATCTTTCTAGTGCACCCAGCAACTCTACCAGTTTTAATACCACTTCCAGAGTCATCACCTGTTGAAACCCAATCTCCCCAAAGTTTGTCTTCAAGCAGCCCTCGAAAAATTGCCATGGCAAGGAAAATTGAAGAACTTAAGGCAGAAAATAAGATGTTGATGAAAGAGATCGACGCACTGAACACAGCACCTAAAGAATTAAATGTAGAAGATTTTAATCTTTTGTGTGATAAGTTTCTACCATCTGACTTAAGAGATTTTGTTAAAGCACAAATAAGAAATATGAACAGAACTGCAAAAGGTCAAAGGTTTTCAAACGAGCTTAAAAAATTTTCTCTATCTTTATATTTTCTTGGGCCAAAGGCATACAGACATTTACAAAAATCTTTTTCACTGCCATCTGTAAGGAGTTTACAAAAATTCACGGAGAACGCACATTTTACTGCTGGTTTCAACAAACAATTATTTGATTTACTAAAATTAAAAATTGACCATATGGAGGCTTAAGATCGTATTTGTGCTTTAACAATAGATGAAATATCGTTGAAAAGTAATTTATTTTATAACTTTGGTCGTGATTGTGTTATTGGGTTTGAGGATGATGGTACAAATAGAACCAATAATATAGCAAATAATGCTTTTGTTATTATGGCTAGAGGACTGAAAAATAATTGGAAACAACCATTAGGATATGCATTTACTTCTACAACTGCATCTGTGTTGCAAATAAAAGCAATGCTAGAAATTTTTTTAATAGAATTAGGGAATATTGGTCTTGATGTTATTGTTTTAATATCTGATATGGGTTCAAACTTTGTAGAACTTTCAGAACATTTGGGTGTGACTCCACAAAAACCAAGTTTTACTTTGGGTGGAAAAAAATTATTTTATTATTTCGATCCCCCACATCTTATTAAGGCAATAAGAAATAATATTCTGACTAATGAAATATGCTGGGACAATAAAAAAACATCCTGGAAATATATAGTTCAATTTTATGAAAAAGATAAAATGCTTCGAAATCGTTTAGCTCCAAAGCTTACAGAATCGCATATAAAACCTACAAATTTTGAAAAAATGCGATTAAAATTTGCAACTCAAGTATTGAGTGCTACCGTTGCAGCCAGCTTAGAAACATATGTATCGTTAAAATGCTTACCCCAAGAAGCTTCAGATACAGTCACACTTATTTCACATGCTGACAAATTGTTTGATATTTTCAATTCTTCTTCATTGAACAATGTCAAACTATATAACAGAAAATTTTCCGGGGAAATACACCAAATTGATTTTTTAAATGATTCAATTAAAATATTAAATAACATGAGTGGAGGGAGAAATATTACAAACCATTGCAAATTTATTAAAGGGTGGAAAATTACAACTAATTCCTTGTTAGAAATATGGGCATATTTAAAATCAAAAAATTTTAAATTTCATTTTAACAAGACGTCTAAATCAAGACTGTCTTGAAAACTTTTTTGGTAGTATTAGACAACAAAGTGGAAATGCTACCAACCCTACCCCCATTCAGTTTTCACGTGCATTTAAAAAATTATTTTTTATCAACTTTTTCAATTCATCTTTCATGAGTTGTGAAGATCAGTTTGAAAATTTATTATGCTGTTTGGCGCAGACCAACACTAATACATCTATGATTATTAAAACTCCTATTGCCATTAACCAATTTTCCGCAAATTTCAGAGTCACTAATTGTGATTATCATCGAAATCCATTGCCAGAACAAAACGCATTTAAATATGTGGTTGGATATCTTATTGGTAAGTGTCTAAAAATTCATTCATGTGATGTTTGTCAACAATTTTCTACAAATACGCAAGTTTTGGACTTCACCAATATGTTTATTCATTATAAAGCATATGACAAGAACTTAGTATTTGGAAAGCTCAAAACACCCGAGGACTCGTTTTGTCAATATATTTATAATTTAGAATGCCTTTTTTTCACAAACATAGAGAAATATTTGCCGAACCCTTCAGTTGGAAATAATTTATATATGATATCAACAGCTACAGAATTTACACATCCTTGTGAACGCTTCCCTCACGAATATTTAAAAAAATTGTTCATCCGATTAAGGATTTTTTATTTGCTGCAATTTAGCAATAGAGATTTTAAGTTCCAGCCAAAGAAAAATAGAAAACTGTCTATTTTACTCAATTTATAATCAATAAATCAATTTTTATGTAAAATTGTTAATAATCTTGTTGATTCCAACGAGATTGCCTGCCTCGTTAAATTTAATATTTTTAAAGTTTTTGATATTAACTTTAGTGCTACAAATTATTATCAAAATTCTCCCTTGCGTAGGTGTTGTAAATCCTTCTACTCAGTCTATAACCATGTTGATATTGATATATTCCATGACAAATTCTTTACATTTTGTAATAAGCTAAAAAAGCTGTATCTTAATAACAAAATTATGTTTTAATTTCGTACTATTTAGTTTCAATAATTACAATTACCAATTTATACTGTATAATTGATATGTTATTGAATACCGTATTTGGCTCATCCCGTTTGTATTTCCTTTGATAAATGATAAATTGAGAATTATTTGGAATTTGATGAATTTTTGTAGTGATTTGTGTTATCTAAAAATGTATTTATTAATTAATCTCCCAAGAGTAATGACTATTTATAACAAATCATAAGAATGTACACATAGGTATTAAATAAATACATGAATATATATTCGGTTATGGTTATTGTTTTAATTCATGGCCCAATTTTAAAGATTTAGTGGAAATTTCCAAAAAAAACTAGATCCGGCACTGGAAATTGTTATTGTCCCCGAGTCAACATTGCAATTTGGTTAGAAATTCAGAAAATATTTTAAACTGGCAACATCGCGGCCATACCGAGTTAAAGGTCCGAGGTCATTGAAGACGGAGTTGAAAATCGTTTGATGTTTTACCGGGATTCGTATCTGTTCTTTCTCTAATCTGTGCCCGCGGTCTGTTTTCTTGGTGAAGTGATATTTTAAGAATAAGTACTTGTAATCATGGAAGCTGACCCTAATAAAGAGGTGAGAAATGTTTGTTCATTCAAAAGTCTATGATTGTCTATGAATTTTTACCTTCATGAATTTTCCAGTTTTCTGGTTGAGATTTTCAGTCATGGATTCGTTAAATTTTTCCATTTGAGTCTTGTTAATTTGTGACCCGTACATTCCTACATTTTTCCCTTTAGAATATGTATATTCCATCAAAACATGGTTGTACTGAGGGTTGTTAAGATTTAACATTATGAATACCTACCATAACTTTAATGAAGGAAAATGAAATCTCACAGCTGAAAACTGTTCTTCTGGTTTTTCATGAATGCTTTGGACAATTTCGCCATTGGTAAATGTAATAAGACTCCTTTTTAGCAAGAAACAGTGACTTTCATTTAAAACGCTAATATGTGTAGATTCCACGAAGTAAGGGTCGAGACAAATAATTTCAGTAATAAGACTCCTTTTATTTGAGTTAAAAATCTGTATTATGATATATTTTGAGCAACTCCATCTTTGTGAAAATGTTAAAAGTTTACGCTCATAGATATATTGAATGAATTCCTTTGTTGCTAAAATATATAGTCTATTAATTAATTATTGAATTTCTGAATGCTAACAAAATATTTTGCATACATTTTACATACTAGTGAAAATATTTGCTAGGGTATTTTAATATTCATTTATTGAAGTGGTTCAATTTCATTAAACTCTTTTTGATTCACACAGAGTCAGCGGCTTCAAAACTGGGTTACCAGATATAAAATTGCAAAAATGATTGAGGAGTACATTTTTTAAACCAGTTGATTTTTCATATTTTGAGGTGTACATCTTGATAATTTTTCATTTTATAGAATCGAAGAAAAAAATTTTGCGATATGTCTGGAAAATATTTAAAAACCATAATAAGGCAGCATATTAAAACAAAAAATATTAGTAATAAATCAAGTGCATCCAAATATGATATCACCAAGCATATATCTACCACCTATAAGAATATATCTTCCACCGATAAGAATATATCTTCCACCCATAAGAATATATCTACGACGTATAAAGATATATCTTCTTCAGTCACAGCTGAAAATGAAATAGAGGATAAGTTGAGTGTTAACAACATTCATCCACCTACTTCTGCTTCAGAAGTTCTTGACGTTTCACTCAATAATACTTACCCAGTTTCAGAACCCGAATTCTTAGATGAACTCAGGAACTGGGCTATACAGGGAAATATTTCCCACAATAATTTCAACAAATTGTTGCGAATTTTAAAAAAACCTAGAGATGCTAAAGAATATGAGAACTTGCCTTTCGACTGTCGAACTATTTTGAAGACATCAAAAGTGAGTCAAGTAATTAATACTAATAGAGGTCAGTACTATCATTTTGGATTAGCTGATGGTATTCGATATATATTAGAAAGAGACCCTTCTGCAGTTTCAAACAAGATTTATCTGGATATTAATATAGATGGTCTTCCATTTACAAAAAGTTCTGGAAGTCAGTTCTGGCCTATTCTGGGTAGAATATCAAGAAACATCTCACCATTTGTTATCGGGGTTTGGCATGGTCATGCAAAACCTGAATGTGCAGATGAACTACTTGGAAAAATTATAGAAGAATACCTTCATCTGAAGTCTAGTGGTTTAGTTTTTGAAGAAAAAATACTTGGATTGAATTTGTCAAAATTTATTTGTGATGCACCTGCAAAATCATTTGTTTTGGGTGTAAAAGGTCATAATTCATATTCAGGCTGTACAAAATGCACTGTAGAAGGAGAATATGTGAATAACAGGATGTGTTTTAATAAATTAAATGAACCTCTGAGAACTGATGAAAAATTCCGCTCTGGAGAATATGAAGAATACCACATTTCACCATCTCCCCTTTTGAAATTAGATTTTGACTTAGTTGCTGGTTTCCCACTTGATTATATGCATTTGGTGTGTTTGGGAGATGTGAAGCGTTTGTTGCTGTTTTGGTATCGAGGAAATCAGGCAATACGTATGAATCCAGTCGATTTGAATAAACTTAATAGTTCATTATCAACGTTTCGTAAATATCTTAGTAGCAAGGATTTTGCGAGGTTACCTAGGTCAATTAATGAAGTTGATAGGTGGAAGGCTAGTGAATTCAGGCAGTTTCTGCTTTACACAGGGCCAATAGTTCTTCAAAAAAGATTAAAACCATCTCAATATACACATTTTCTTTCACTCCACTGCGCTATGAGAATTCTTTGTTCTTCTCAACTTTGTATGGAATACAACAAGTTTGCCAAAGAACTACTCAATTATTTTGTTCGAAATTACAGTAAAGTTTACGGTAAAGAGTATGTTACACACAATGTTCACAATCTTATTCATCTGAGTGATGATGTTTGTGAATATAATGCTGAAGTTGATGCCTTTTCTGCCTTTCCATTTGAGAATTATATGTTTAGTATTAAAAAAATGATCAAAACATGTAATAAACCTCTTCAGCAATTTATGAATACAGTTAATGAGAGTCGATTGTATTCAGATGAATTATGTAGTCTGAATAAAAACATGTCAAAAACACAATTGTTGCAGCAAAAACATTCATATTTGGAACCACTTTTAGATAATAAACTTGTAATGTCTTATGGTGGCATGAAAATAAAACATTTTGAACTAGGATGTAGTCGAACTGACAATCACGCTCTCACGAAAGATGGTGTGATTGTGAAAATTGAAAAAATTGTTCAGTGTATTAATACTAAAAATATTTATTTAGTTGTAAAACGTTATAATTCATTTGAAGGGTATTTTCAAGAACCTTGCAATTCCAAACAGTTCTCATGTGGTGTTGTTAACTATTTGTCAAATACAAATGAAATTTTAGATATAAATAGAATTCAAAGAAAGTGTATTTCTTTCAAGAATTTTATTGTCTCTTTAATTGCTTAAATATAGGTTTGACAACTGTTTCTTGCTAAGGCATTTCCTAATATAGGTTATTTTTGAAATTTTGTGGAGAGACAGACATAATTGAAATTTAAGAATGCGTACTTATTCAACTAGGAGTAGGCATCATGTTATTTCATACAAAACACAGCGATTTTATAATTCTGAACATTTTTTTGTTATACGGCAATTCTGAAAAAATATTTTTCATTGTTGTATTCTTTCCAAGCTTGTCAAGAAAGATCCTGCTAGGAAATAAAATAATTTATTATTCTCCAGATTTGTTTGACCCAAAGCAAAAGTAAAATTATTGCTTTTTTATTCCAAGTATTTTTCTTTTGAATTCAACCACAGAAACAGTAATTGAAATCTTTCTGTTGTTTTACTTCCATTAACAATATGAAATGCAGTTCTATTGTCGAATTTCTAGCTTATTATAAGGTAATCCAATTTCCTGACTGTTTCCACTTATTAATTTATTTTATTTTGTAGACATATGCGGTGATCATTTTCCAAGTAAACAAAATGGAATATGTTTCTGCAATACCAAAACAGTGGATAAATGAAGAAAACTCTACTTGTTTATGGCCAAAAAATAAAAGCATAGAAAGAAAGGCGATAAATCTGAACATGAAACCAGAGGCAGACTGGCTGAAATTGGAGAATATCATTGTAGTTGGTTCATACGGTGAGACCAGTCAATATTTGAAAAATTAATATTATTATTTTTAAAACGGAATAGAATGATGAAATGAATAGAGGTTCATATTGTACTTATAATTTGGGAAACATCTTCATATAAAAAAGTTAAAATTGCATTTCAAGCTATTAGTAATATTTTTTATACTCCAAATTTCCATTAGACATGTGTTTTGTATCGATAATTGAAATTAAATTTTATTGTTATACAGTGAGTTTCTTTCTTTTTTATATCATGTATTTGTCGAAAATTTTATTCCTCATAAAAAAATTGGTGCATTGCAGAAAACTTCTATTTGAGTAATCAAAATTCTGTGTACAGGAGAAACCAAAATATAGGAATTTTGATCGAGTAAACTATCCTTATCTAAAACAGTTGTTAAGAATCAAAAACAGTATTCAGATTTGAAATCACAGCCAACTACGCAACAAATTTTTTATTTTTATTTTTTATGGTTCTAGCCTCATAAAGAGTACTAGTATCTCATATACATCTTAGGCGCCTCCCTCATATTTCTACAACGACATTTCAATACAAAATTCATCATTTGTACTAGAATATCGACGTTTGTTGTGAATTGTTTGAAGTTTTCTAGTTTTGTTGTGCAAATTTGATATTTCACTCTGTATATATGTATATATATATGTCCATAATAACTATACGTGTGATTGAATGGAAGGAAATTATTGAATGCATCAATTAATTATTGGTAAACCATTTAAATACTACAAATCTGCAATTTACGATCACTTTAATCATGAAAAATGTGATTTTTTAAATTTTTTTTCGCGTAGGTGGCTATGATTTTGAATTTGATTGAAAACAATGTTTCTCAATAAACTTTTTTGAAAATGTCGAAAATAATGGTAGTTTACACTTGATGACATTTCCTATTTTTGTTCTCAAATTTTCTGCAATGCACCAATTTTTATGAAGAATAAAATTTTCTAACAAATGGATAATAAACAAGTTTTCCATATGGTGCAAACTTTTTGAAATTCACTTAACCTAACATCTTTTCTCCAATAATTCAAATTTTTGTTTCATCAACAGAAACTCTAGAAGAAGCATTGAATGTAGAGAAAAAAAAACTTTTAGTTCTTCTGAGTCAGAGGAAATAAAAACGAAAGAAGAAAATGATTAAAACCTTTAGGGATGACTCCATTTCACCATTACCGAGTTTGTCATATGTTGATGGTAAGTTTTTGACCACACATAAAATCTAAATGATGTTTTTCTAAATGTAATAGAAATTAATAACTGTTTTCAGAAACGATTCAGTCATCATCAGACTCCACTTCCACAAAAAGTGAAAGTTCACCTCCCGAAAAGGAACCAACTAATGATATAGAAATTGAAATAATTGAAAGTGATTCAATTTCAATTAACCATGCCAGTCCAGGTAGATGAGGAAGTTTCAGAGGATATGGGCATAGTCATCGGTGAGTAAAATAATAAAGTATATTTCAAAAAATATAAGTATTGTTTGAAAAGTTATTTGTGGTGATGAACAATAACTGACAATATGTGCTTTGATGAAAGTGATAAAGGTGCTACCTATGTGCCATTAAGTGAGTTTGTAAGCTATCTTACATGATTGTGATTAGAGCTTGTATACTATCATTATTGATTATTATGTTCATTGTTGTAACATTTAAGACAAAATGATGAAATGCATATTTTCCAGGTAAATCCAAATATGAAATACTTCTACAGCATGTGATGGATGTCAAAGCTATGTTGAAGTACACTACATATAGAATAGAGGCTATTGAAAAGAAGCTTAATTTGACCCATATAGAGCTAAATGATAAGAATGTATTACCCCCTCTTCCATTGAAAGAAATAGTTGAAATTCAAGATTTGGAGAATTCGCTGAACAGCGATGAAATTACTAGGAAGCAACTGGTTAGTTTGTTATTGAAGTGAGAGTTATTTTTTAAAATTAAGTTAAGGAATTAAGGAATAGAATTTGTTCATTTTGTAGGTGAATATTTTTACATGTTGTTTTCTTTTCATAAAAGATTTCCACACAGTCAGAACCACAGAACCTAATATCTTTGAAACGAGAAAATATCTTCATATTGGCAAGCTGAATATATTGATAAGTAATATTTCGTATTACCATTATCTAAACTATTCTTTGAAACCTGTCATGAAAAACTAAATAAAAATAAAACTTGAAAAAACGAAATAACAAATTCAAAATGTGAAATTGATGAAATGAAATATTTGAAAGAAATGTTTAAAAGAGGATTTTATATCCTTGAGTTAAAACATAATAGAAATCAATGAGAAAAACAAAAAAAACCTACCAACTTTTATTGAAATAATTTTGTTTCTCTATTTTGTAGTTGCAGTTATTGAAGTATACTGGAGGTCTCACAATTAAAGAATGTGTGACTAGATGCCTTCAAAAAATGTTTACCAATTATTTAGGACAGTTTTGTTCGTGGACAGGGAAGAAGGGAAATTTTAAACTGAGAGATTTGGCAGTTATGAACATTATAAGAAGTGAGTAATAGTATTGATACATTCATTCTTTTGCCTGAGACACATTATCCTTCTCACTCGTTTATATCAATGCAAGGATACTTGTAAAGAAAACAACGAATACCTTTTTCAGACAGTCTACAGACGACACCTATTTTTCCTGGCTTTATTCCAGCTCAGAATATAATCAGTACTATTCCAGACCTATGCCATTAAAACACCCTTCTATAGCCCTGTCTCTATTGGAAAATGGTGGGAGCTTTTTCAGCTCCACCGTACGTGGGCCTCATTATGTCTATTGTGTTTCCTCCTAGCTATCTGTTTGGCTATAACAAAGATCATTGAGCAATAAACAGGTTACACTAATTTTAGAATCTTTTATATTGCCTATTTTTTGTTGGTGCAAGTCAGGCACCATTATTATTTTGATTTCAATTCTAATCGTGAAATGCTTGAAATATGTTGAATTTTTACTTTTTTTCAATACTCGGTACTATAAGAAATCATTTCGAAATTTTTAGGTGCTGTAAAAGAAAACTTCCCCTCCATGACAGATGAACAATTTGAAAAACTAGTGATGGGATGGTTCCAGCATGCCACCACTAGGTATAAACGGAATGAAATAAATAGCTGAATGTTTATATTAAAAAGCAATGGATTGATTAATTAATTTATATTTGTATACTCACAGTCTCCTTTTTATTTTATCGTTGTGAATATTGTTTTTATTTAGGTTTAATAAATTGTTGGAATATTTTGATTTGAATTTGCTTTTTTTTTGGGTTCTCTTACTTGTCCAAAGTTGAGAACGGACGCACATTCTGCGTTAAAAGTGCAGTCACTAAAATGAATCTCAATAAGTTTTTTTAACTTAGAATATACATTTTGAAAAAACTTTATGAAAACTTTCAATCACACCATGAAACCAAATTGAAATCACTAGCCCTCAACACATGTTTAGTTAATCATGCTATAGCCTCTACAGATTAGAAGTACCTCTTCATTAAGTACAAAGGCAAGTCATTTCAATTTGAGGTTATTAAGAGACTAATTGATCCATTTTGAAATTTTCCAATCTTAATATAATTAATCATTTTTCCATTATCAATGATAATTGGAGAGTACCTGTAACTCCCTAATAATTATATTGCCAAATCATATAAAGATAATTTTAATAAAGTTTCGAACAGTATCTACAACTTTCAATAACAGGGAATTTGCAACATCACAAAAAGAAGATGATTCAAGTATACTTCTGAAATGTCTTGGAATGGTACTAGTAAGTTCTAATTATAAGGTCCCTGCTACATATCAAATGAAAGATGATTTGAATATAATTTTGAAATGTATAGGAACATTTCCTGAAACGTCTAGTTATAATGTAACTGCAACATCATAAAAGAAAGTTGATTTGAATGTGATATTGAAATTTTGATACAACCTTGCATTTGAACGGTGTTAGAAATATCCGTACGTACCGTCACCTAACATAACTTTTGAAATATTACAAATGAACGTTGCAATGGCGGCCGTTACGGCGTTGCTGGCATGTTGTTGCAACATCATTGCAAAGTCGGAAGCAACATTACATATCCTATATGTGATTTGCAGCAACGTTGACGCAACATATTCTTGCTCAGTGGGAAGCCTGGATAAAGAGCAAGCTTCTGGCTTTCTAATACTTCTAATAAAAGCTCTTAGCCAATCCTTACTCGCACACTCCTTCTCCAGGAATCTGGCATATTAATATTGTTTCTGAGCGCCATTTCATATGCCAGCTCTCTCACTTTTTGAGTATTTAACCCAAATGCCATTTTGCTACAGGTCTTTATATATTCAGATAAAGATCTTTCCTGCTCGGTGCTAAATATTGATCTAACAGCATAATTCGGCTCCATTTTAGTGTTAGGGTCATTTCGTTCCTTTAGCACATAACGCCTTAATGTGACAAAATTCACATCAAACATATCTGCAGCAATGCGGTAGGAAGTACCATTTATTTTGACCTCTTGGACTGCTGCGGTCATTTGATCTCCTGTAAATTTAGCTCTTGTTCGCTCCTTCTTCTTCCTTACCATGGTTGCCTACAACGAAAAACTCCACGGTCAGAAAGACACGAGGTGTTACATTGTGTACCACCACCTTATGTTTCAATGTGTACCACTACGCACTTTTTTTTAATTGGAAGTAAATCTAAGACAAGAATATTTCTGTACAAAATATTTTATAGGTTAAGAAATGCATACCTTAATTATTCATAACAAATATAAACGGACACTAAAACTGCTTAATTGTAAATAACATACCTTTTTATATTGGCTTCCTTTTTTTACTTTAAGACACAAAAAAACACAAATTGGGTCATGAAATGTGCACTCTTCCGAATATCAAAAGCAACTATCGGGTGGCTGATGCAACATCATAAGACTAATTCACGACAGCGCTAGTAGTGGCGTTGTAGGGGCACATTCAAATTAGCAAATTGCAATGTTTCATTGTGTACCCTGTTTCAATGTGTACCACCCTCCCCTAACTGATTCGAATAATTTGGCAATAGAAAGATTATAGATATAGGACGATCATTTTCGACTAAATATCTACTACCGGATTTAAAAATAGGAATTATTAAGGCTGTTTCCCATATACTAGGGAAATAGCCCTCTGTTATAGATTTATTAAATAATATACATAATGGAGGGGCTATTTCGTTAACGCAATTTTTAATTAATAGGGTTGGTATTTTATCCGCACCAGCGGGTTCATCCAGGAGGTTGCCAATTTTATCGACAATTTTGTGTAAGGGGATGTGATACGAAGATATGTAATTAATATTTATATCGTTATTTGAAATTGTTTTGCTGGAGTTACGGTTAGGAGGGTTAAAGACTGAACTAAAGTAATTTGAGAAGGTATTGGAGACTAATTGGCCATCAGTAATCAGACTCTTATGACTATCCCTAATGGCATCGATAGTACCAGAATTGCCTTTTCTGGACTTTATAAACTGCCAAATGTGCTTTGGGTTTGTAGTTATTTGAGATTCAATATTATTTATATAATTATCAGAATCTAGGTTAATTAAATACTTTGCCCTACCCCTCAAAAGCTTGAATGTTAAATAATCCAAGTTATTAGAGTACTTTTTCCATTTAACATGAAATATTTTCTTTTCTTTAACAACTTTGATGGTGCCTAGACTAAACCAATGTCGGAATTTTAACTTATGTTTAGGATATTTTGGAACATGTTTGTTAATAATATTCTCCAAATGGCAGTAAAACTTATTAGTGCTATCACAAGTATTTAAATTAAGAAATTCACTGTTCCAGTCAATAGAAGATAAATTATTTCTAATTGAGTCAAAATTTGCTTTGTTATAATTAAATTCGATATCCGAATTAATCATCTGATTGTCGCGTGTGAAATTCAAAAATTTTATGTTAAACTCCAATGTTGTGTGGAAATGATCTTCAGAAACGAGGGGAGACTTACTTTAAATGACATTTTCGATTATAAAATTATTGTTAAAGATTAAGTCAAGTGTGTTTTTTGATTTATTGGTAAAATTATTAAACTGATAAAAACTGCAACAAGAAATTGTATCAATGAACAGATTAGAATTAGTATCTGAAAAATGTAAGGGTGTACAGTAGTTGTTTATGGGGTCTAGCGACCATTTTATGCAGGGCAAGTTAAAATCACCGCATATTAAAAATGTATCTTCAGGATTATCCTCAATAATAGCATGAAGCTTGGTACAAAACAAGTTCAAAGCAATTGAGTTGCCTGGAGGAATATATATATATATATATATATATATATATATATATATATGTTCCTCTAATGTAGTTTAGTGGAACCAAATAACGCACGTATTGGATTATAGTAGCACCATCTGGATGATAGTGATGCCATGGCTGGATGATAGTGGTGCCGAACTATATTTGACTAAATATTCGGTAGGCGTGGCCGCGTGGGTTAATAAAATATCAACAATTTAATGGGTGGAGCTAAAGGTAATATTCAGATTAGTTTCAGATTAGTAACGCTACTGGCCGCTAGGTTTGGACTAATCTGACTAGTTCATCCTTTGACCGCTAGAATCACTTTGTAACTGCAGTTATCGTATATAATCTCAGTTTAATTTATTATAGAATCATCTGAGACGAGAAAAAAATCTGCTGATTCTTAAAAATATCCATTTTCACCTATACAAATGCTTTCTTATAACGTGTCGTGAGTTAAGGTTAGGTGACACTATTGTTTTTATGAAAATTTTAAAATCAGCTGTTCTAGTCCATTCAATTCCGAAATTAGGTCATGCTTTGGAACATGTGTAATGTTTGATACGCAAAAATTAACAAGAATTAATTAATTAAATGTGAATTGATACAATCAAAGAATCAAATTAAACTGATATCAACAACTGATTTATTTAGTGGTTTTAATTTCTCCGCCTCCGAAAAATATTAACGAGTTATCGTTCGATAGGGAATAGCGTGTAGATGATTTTTGGAAAAAAATCAAGAGCCGCTTGCAAAAATTGCAAAAATTATAAATAACTAACTGAGAGAAAACATGACGTTTGGTTTTTTGCAAATTTCTCAAAAACTATATGACATTTTTTAAATCTTAAAACAGATTCAAAGAGAGAAGGAAAGGACCCGATTAGGCAAAATAAATTGGATTTACTGGGTGATTCTCAACATCTTTGTTTAAAACGATTTAACGCGCTCGAATATCGCTCAGCAGAAAATGAACATCTTAAACAACAATACGTAGAATTTCTACACAAATATTAAAGATTAGATCATATGATTTTTGAGTGTAATCTCAACAATGAACAAAGAATAGGAATCAGAAAGAAACATTTAATAGCTTGATTTTTTAACCTTATATTGTTGATAACAAAGTGAAAAATAACAATTTTCTCATTTTTCTAATGTGAATATCTTTTTAGACCTTTCAAAAATAGCTCTAAAAAAGGAAAAAATCTCAGATTTGTTATATAACAATTATCGCGCTTGCAATATTCATATTGAGTAGGATCAAATTGTCAATTGATTAATGCATAATTAATAGAAAAATCGTGATAAAAATTGTTTGAACTCTGACTATTGAATAGGAATAAGAAAGAAAAATTGAAAAGCTTGATTCTTGAACCTCATTTTGTTTATAACAAAGTGAAAAATAGCAATTTTTTCATTTTTCCAACGTGAATATCTTCTGAGACCTTTCAAAAATAGCTCTAAAACAGGCAAAAATCTCAGATTTGTAATATAATAATTATCGCGCTTGTAATATTCATGTTAAGTAGGAGAGAATTGTTAATTGACGAATGCATAATTAATAGAAAAATCGTGATAAAAATTGTTTACCACGGACCATTGTTCATTCATCTATTCAGTAGGTGCCTGAATTTTTTCATTCTTAATTTTCATATTTAATAAGTTTGTGGATGGAGCTTATGCAATACAAAGACCTCGTTTTCGACCGTATTATCAACTCTCTGAGAAAATTATAAAAATTGGTCCGGGAGGCAGGACTTTTATGGGAAATGACCCTTATATGAGAAAATGGCTCTCCGTCAAATTTCTTGAGTTTTTGATATGTTGTAGAATTGATCATTCTGGTGAAATGTATCAATGGGCGCATCACGATCCTATGACTAGTTTTCGAGATACAGGGTGTTGAATATGAGCAACATTCACGATCACAATATCGCCTTCCTGAAACCATATTCTCATTCCATTCAAATCATTTTGTAATTCGTGATTAAGAAGACTCGCATCATTATTACTAGCATCTGCGAAGTACGGCCCGTTGATTGCTACGATATATCCATCGGGGACAACTATGATCTCTGGTTTGACCAAATGTTCATTCTTGTGGAAACGGTATGATTGCATCAATACTCGAAAGTTACTGCTCTTGTCCATTTTATTGTAGGTACAATCTATATAAACTATTGCTTTGGGAATGTCTGGTGTGGGATTGTACAGTTCATTCGTATAAGGGGATACATGTCTGTTTATATAATTATATAAAAGAGATAATCTCACATTAGAAATTATGAGGCTTGCTGCTTATCGGGAAGCATAACTAAACAATATTTTCAAAAACTCATCTGAAACTCCATGCTTCATTTTGATAAAAAATGTGAGCAAAAGTTTTTTTCGACATTGCTTCTCTTGCCACCTTGTTCAATAATATCGTAAAATTCTAGTAATTGTCGAAAATCATTTTTTGAAATTGATGTGAGCTCCTTAAATTCATCTTCAGTGAAACTGTTGTTACGGAGTGGACTGTTTCTATTAGCAATTATCCTGATTCTTTGAAGAAAATGTTGAAGATTGGAAATTATGTATCGTTTATTCACAAAATTCAAACCTCCATGCAAGTAATTTGGAAGGAAACCTTGACGATCATGATGGTGACCACAATTTCTCAAGAAATCTGGGTCATATATATCAGAAGCAACAAAAATATCCACTCTACATTCTAAAGAAAATTTTTGAATATTTTGACGAGCATTACAAATAATGCACGCACGACTTAATACGCTTGACAACACATTGAGACGAAAGCAATTCGGGTTATTTTCCATAGCAATAACGTCATTCATCACTGTGTTATTACAATTGAAACATATTTTTGTATCATCCTGAATATCAATAGGTGGATTTCCCGCAGCTTGTCTTCGATATGTCACAATATGCAAAACATCAATATTATCTCCTCTATTCCAACGCATTGAGAGTCTAGGAATAACATTTCGGTCACAAACTTAACAATTCACTCTATTTGCGAAGGCCATATTGTTCAGCAAAATTCAACAAACACTGAAAATCACATAAACTTCAACAGTACAAACAAAACTTCAATTAGTATAATAATTCAGAAATAGTTCATGAGCTTCATGACATCTACAAGAAAACGACTATTGACATTAGAATTTTGTTGATTTTACCCTCTTTGAATTGTTCTCCATACCTACTACAGCAATAAGTATAATAATAAGTGGGGCTCTGTAGGTATTCGAAGATGATTCAGATAACATTTCAAATACAAGAAAAAGAAAGAGAAACGTTCTCGAAAAGGTGGGAATATACAAACATTTATACGATTCGAAGATACAAAAAGATAATTAAAGAATAAAACGTTCCTTTGGTGGAGAACTATGCCGTGAATTTGAACTAATATAATATATACTCTATATAAACCGACAGAAATTTGTACAAATTATGATTTTATACTGATTTATCCTATGTGGTATTTTTCTTGTGTGACAAATTCATTTTCAAATCTTTTTGTATTACAAGGCGATTTCCTCTGATAATAATGCTATTTTGAGACTTTGACAATTTTATTGTTTTATAGAGTCAAAATTCGAAATAAGGAGCTTCTGCGAATGTAACAAGTATAATATGACTTCTAAGAAACACTAAGCATGAAAAAATAACTTCTCTATTGAATCGCCTTCTAGAAGATGCTGCAAATGTTAATTCGAGTCGTGGCTTTTTTTCGAGGGATACGGTACGCCATGGTACGGTATTATTACGGATCTATACAAGCCCGCCGAAAACTGGAGTGATAATATAGCAATGGGGAAATGTACAGATCTCAGCTTTTTTCACAGAGTGTTCGCCTTGTATATGAAAATCACGTCATGGGATTCCGTACTTGTACGATATGAATGCAAGTATTTTGAGGTTTTTATTTAATAAAGTATACGTAATTCCTCCAATTGACATCAATCGTCTCTTTATACGGTAAAACACATCATTTAACATCTTTCACGAGTATTTTGTCATTTTCGGTGGGTTTATTACTACAAGGTGTCCGGAAAACCAAAATTCGGTACTGTAGGACAAATTTTTATAATTTTCTCAAATTTATTAAATATGAAAATTAAGAACTGAGAAAATTCAGGCATCTACTGAATAGATGAATGAACAATGGTCCGTGGTAAACAATTTTTATCACGATTTTTCTATTAATTATGCATTCGTCAATTAACAATTCTCTCCTACTTAACATGAATATTACAACCGCGATAATTATTATATAACAAATCTGAGATTTTTGCTTTTTTTAGAGCTATTTTTGAAAGATCTCAGAAGATATTCACGTTGGAAAAATGAAAAAATTGCTATTTTTCACTTTGTTATCAACAAAATAAGGTTCCAGAATCAATATTTTCAATTTTTCTTTCTTATTCCTATTCTTTGTTCATTGTTAAGATTACACTCAAAAAGCATTGACCTAATATTTGCGTAGAAATTATACGTATTGTTGTTTAAGATGTTCATTTTCTGCTAAGCGATATTCGAGCCCACAAATTGTTTTAAACAAAGATGTTGAGAATCACCCAGTAAATCTGATTTATTTTGCCTAAACGGTAATCTGACAATAAAAGTATTATTCCTGCCACGTGTGGTTGCTTCCAAAAAATAAGGTTTACAATATTTGTCTTCCGGTGATAGGAATTTATTTTTCGGCAATACATTGATTTTCCAAAATTTCATGAGCGTTTGATTTAAATTATCGTTAGAATTTTCATGACTTATATTACAACAAATTTGATTTTTGAGCTTATTCGTTTTTTCATAATTTATATTTAATGAACCTCTCCATCTAAGTTTTGTTTCAACCAATAGTGGCATATATTTTCCTAATTTTATTTTCTGCTCCACAATAATTCATAAAATACCTATTCCTGTGCCGATGAGTAATTGAATATTTGTGTTTTAAATGAAACTCACGGTCTCTAGTTTATTCCACAATATAATACAAGTTATTGAAAATTCTAAAAAATTGACCTAATATGAGCATATTCCACGAAGTAAGGGTCGAGACAGTCAATTTAATTGAATATTTATTGAAACGTAAAATCTCTCATCAGCTAAGTCCTAATTTTGGGGGTATTTCAAAATGTTCCTGGAAAATTCTAGTCATGGTAAGTTGTCACTTATAAATGGAATAAATAAAAACGGTAGATTGACTTGAAATGAGTTAAAGCAGACTAATTTTGCATTAGTTTTATGGGTAATATTAGTAATACCTTGGTGTTTTTAAATGAAACTCAAGGTCTCTAGTTAATTCCACAATATAATACAAGTTATTGAAAATTCCAAAAAATTGACAATTGTTTCGATAAATCAATATCATCGTCAGAATGACAGAAGTTACATTTCATTTTATGCCTACCTGATGTTTAGTAGTTATATTTGGCTAGACCAAGAAGTAACCTAACTTGTGATTGGCTTAATATATGTTTATATAAAAAAGAAGAAGATGTGATATTACAAATATTGAAGCTTAGGTATTATTAGCCCTATGGTGATATCCTGGATATCATTTTTCCAATTAAGATCAGTATAGCTGTGCAATGATATAGGAAACCAGGAAAACTATATCTGCTGATCTTTACAATTATCACTTAAGAAGACAGTTTATTAGTGGAGAATTCCCTAGATTTAACTGTTCATTGACAACTTCATATTGTGGGTTTCTTAAATGTCTTCTAATTTCCAGTTCTTCAAGGAAATCCAGTTCTTGTTTCTTTTCACAAATATGCAGTACTTCTAGTTTTGTGTTAGGTGTCAAAGAATGATTGGTGTCAAGTAGATGTTTTGCGTAGTGGGATTTATCTGGTTGTTTTAATCTGTATGCTTGTAAGTGCTCACTGTATCGTATTTCAAAATTCCTAAGGGTCTGACCCAAATAGACAGCATTACATTCTGGACATTTGAGTTTATATATATCTGACTTCTTTAATAGTGGTATTTTTGTTTTTACATTTAACAATTTTGTACTAACGTTACTTTCTGTTTTAAAAGAAATTGTTATATTCGTTGCTGAAGCTATTATCTTTGAAATATTATTAGAAATATTTCCTGCATATGTGATGGTTTTATAAGTTTTAATTTCATCAGCTTGTTTAGGATATATTAGTTGTAATGCCACTTTTTCCTCTTTTTTACTAATTAGCTTATTTATCATATCTAATGGATAACCGTTAGATGTTGCTATTTGTCTAATAGTATTAATCTCTCTATCAAAATTACATTTGTTCATAGGAACTGAAAAAGCTCTATGTATCATTGAATTATATGCTGCTAGTCTGTGTGACACAGGGTGGTTAGAATTGAATGGAATTGTTACATCAGTTTGTGTTGGTTTTCGGTAAATTGAATAATCAAGTACATTATTAACTCTTTGAATTTTTAAATCAAGAAAATTGATTGAGCTATTTTCTTCAATTTCTAATGTAAATTTAATTTTCGGGTGTAAATTATTGATGTGGTTGAAAAATACATCTAATTGTCGTTCACTACCAATAAAACAAGCTAATATGTCATCTACATATCTATACCAAAATAAAATATTTTTCGATATATTACTTTCAAAGATCTTTCTTTCTAAATTGTCCATAAAAATGTTTGCTAAAATAGGTGATATAGGGCTTCCCATTGGTAAACCTTCATTTTGTCAAAAGTGAAATAATTCTGATTAATGCATACATCAAATAAATTAAGTATATCTGATATTATTCCTGGATTAATATTTTTATCTTCTAGTAATTTTCTTACAAGTATTAGACATTCTTTAGGAGGAATTTTAGTAAACATGATAGTTACATCGAACGATATGAGTTTATAGTTATCTTGTAAGTGGATTGCTTTCAACTTTTTGATTAGTTCTATTGAATTTCTAATTGAGTACTGAGACTCATATCCGTAAGTATTGAGTATATTGTTGAGCTTCTTTGCCAATATATTATTAGGAGCATTAAGATAAGAGACTTATGGATATGAATCTCAGTACTCTCAGTATTCTGACGATGATATTGATTTATCGAAACAATTGTCAATTTTTTAGAATTTTCAATAACTTGTATTATGTTGTGGAATTAACTAGAGACCTTGAGTTTCATTTAAAAACACTAATATGAGCATATTCCACGAAGTAAGGGTCGAGACAGTCAATTTCAGTAATACCTTGATTTATCCCATTAATTCTGACATTCAAATAAAATATATCAAAGAAAAATTGGTTATCATATTTTATTATCATATTCGTGTACCTTACCCAAATCGTCTTCAATAAATACTATCGCTATAAGTAATAAAAACACGTTTGTAAAAGCCACTGTTTGAATAACGTTAGAGTGAAAAGGACTCCGCACACCTTTTGTGGGAAAAAGGGGCTCCGTCTAATTTTTGATTTGTGGAATTTATCATTCTGTAGAAATGTTTTAATGGCCACAGCACGACCTTATGACTAGTTTTCGAGATACAGGGTATTGAATATGAGGGATATTGACTTTTCAGTACTCCGTATCTCAAAAATTATGATTTTATACTGATTTATCCGATGTGGTATTATCATCACATCCTTGTGTGATAAATTCATATGAAATTCTTTTCAAAATCTTTTCTTTTAAAATTAATGCTATTTTGAGACTTGAACAAATTTGTTGTTTTATAGAGTGAAAATGCGAAAAAAGAATAAATTAACACACATATTATTTCACATTCATTTCATCTATCATCACAGTTGATACAATTCATAACAGGTGTAGCTATATTTACTGTTTCAACCCTTACTTTTTGGAATCTATGCATGTTATGTTGGACGAGGATATTTTATGGTTTCGAAACAATTGTCAATTTTTTTCGCCAGGTTTCGGAATAATAGCCTAACTATTTCTCATGAATTGATCATCAATTCTGACATTAAAAGAACCCTCTTTTCAAGTGTTATAGTATCAGATAAAAAGTATAGTTCTCATCAGGAGTAACATCATGAATCGCACAATAACCACTAATCCGAGTAAAATAGTCAAGACAAATCAAATCGAAAACTTGTGAGAATCACACGAGGAAACTCCACGATTGAAACATATTCAGCAAATCCACTAGAGTTTTCATTGTTTCCATTCCCGCAAATAAATACTAACGAAAATTGGGAAATTGAAATCATCAAATTGCTCCACTTCATTGCATATTCTCTATCGGATAGCAGAATGGAACCTCATGTTTTATATCAGTCATTAATCGAATAATTATTATACAAACAGTGGAAATACAAAATCTTATTTTATTTCCTGTTCACAAATCTAGCACAGTAAATTACGTAACATGTTTTATTTCTTTATCGATGGTAATATGGCTAGTTTTTCTCATTAATATATTGACATTGTTCAATTTGGTACCAACATTCTAATTTGGATATTGTTGTCTACTAGGAGAATTCTTGCTCAGATATAAGGAATGGTAGTGGGAACTTCCAGCTCATATTAGAAATTCAAAGAATCTTATATATTTGGTAAGTCCTTGAGATATTGTGAGATGAGCTAGGAATATAGTTAGGAATAAGACTTCTGCGAATGTAACAAGTATAATATGATTTCTGAGAAATACTATGCATGAAAAAATAACTTCTCCATTGAATCGCCTTCTAGATGATGGACAGATGTTAAATCGAGCCATTGCTTTTTTTCGACGTATACGGTATTATAACTGATCATTATTTTATTGAAAAATGCTTTTCTCACAAATGATTCGGCTTGTATATGAAAAACCCGTCATATGATTCCGATGTCACTTCGCCCAAATGCGACCCACCCTATAATTAATTGCTAGTTTATTGCTATTTTATTTTCATATCTCTTTTTTAGTATAAATCAAGTTCAATCGAACAATTCACACTTGTTACTTCTAACAAGCTGATCAAGCGCAATGCATCGTATTTACAACAGGTTTTTAAATATATATATTTTTGAATTTCAAAAGTATCATTGCGTTAGTGTACATTACAATTAAAAACATAAAAAAATCCTAACCATGTTTCATACGTTCCGCAAAATGATGGTAAACCCATATCTGGCAACCTTCGTAACTGTGAATACGAGCTTTGGTTATAAACAGGCATAGGCAATAGCATTCCTCTAGTCTCTAATATTTCTAGTTTTGTTTTGTGCATGAATAATTTCTTTTGCCTCTGCAATAAGGGTGAAAATATCGATTCTACATTATCTCTTTCCTAGTGTTCATCGCTATCTAAAAATTTTAGTTGTGACTGTCAATTATCAAAATGAATAAACCGGATATTTTTTAATCGTATTTCAGTTTGTGAAATTTTAGTTCTGTTTACTGAGGTTTAAATAACTTTTCAAATCTAGTCAATTTTGCTTTTATTATACCGCGTGTGTGACGTAATTCTGATATTTGAGTTTCAGTCTTTTACAATCAATAAAGAATGGTACATATATTTACCACAGATTCAGGACCACAAAATATTAGTATTTTGCTAAATAATACTGGGTCAAATATTATGTAATACTGATGTACAGGGTTATTGGTTATAATTTGACCATCCCATTATTTCTCTTAGGCATACAGATACAAAAAAAGTTTTATATAAATGTTGTAGGAGTATGAATTATATATATTATTATTATTATTATTATTATTATATAAATATACTTTGCTCCCCAGTAGCGTTTTTGCATTACGGGGTATAAATATAAGAATATATATTTTTTTAAATAGTAGTGTATTATATGACATTCGGATAGGGCCTTTTTTTCTCGTAACAATAATATATGCTTTTATAGGTTTAGCGTTTATACTTTCCAAAGTAATAGACTGTAAATGTCTAAAAAAATAGGTGACTGGGTGCGACAATATAAAACAACATAAAAAGAGATAGAGTGTTTATTACGAATTCCAAACCGATTTGATGATTTCACAAATTCTAAGCAAACTAAAGCAAGTGCCGCCATTATTTTCAATACAAAGTTCATATCTTCTTCTTAAACTTTCTTTACAGTTTAACATATTTTTACTATTTCTATTTCCATGATGGAGATGTTCAATTTCTGCTTTAATTTTTTCTTTAATTATTGCAATACTGTTATTGATAAAGAAATCAAATTTTTCTTCTATAGCTCCATAAAAAGCCATTTAAAGGCGTTAAATCGGCACTATTTGGCCCAACTACTTCACTCTCTGCAGAATTCCACACCAGCCATGAATAGATTTCCGACCCATTTTTTTTAATTTTGTATTTCCTAAAAAGTTTTCGTTCCAAAGAACATCGATTTTTCCTGTTAAACAGACCTGATGTAGAGAAACTTGATTCATCTGCCCAAGTAATTTTCATTGTCGTCTCAATTTCTTATCATTTGTTGACAGAATTCCAATCGTTCTCACTTATATCCTTCACTTAATTCCTGTACTGGTAAAATTTTGTAAGGGCGATAGTTATTATTTTTTAGTGCTTTTGAACTTTATAGTAACTATAGTAAATTTTTATGTAATTTAATATTAATTGAATAAAAGTACTATTTTTTTTTACCAGTGTAACAGTATATTCAACTGTTCTTCTGCATTTATTATGGCCCTACGTTTTTTTCTCAAATAGTTATGGTAGGCATAGATATGATGGTCGATTTGGATACAACTGTAGATATTCTCGACTTGCAGCACGCTTATTACTGTTATTTTTGACATATACAAAAAATATTTATACTTTTTCGGAAGCCTTATAGTCCATTTTTGAAAAATATACAATTTTTAACGAGTAAGTTGTATTGGTTACTTTCGATTTTAATTTTGAGTGATAAGATCAAAAATTGCAGTAAGACATGTATAGTCAACTAGGTACTTCTTTTAGCTAAATACTAACTTAAGTTCTTTAGAAATTTACTGTCCATTAGTTTGGAAAGTATAAAAGATAGAACTATGAAAGTATAACTTTTTGGTATAAGAAAAAAGCCCTATCCTAATATATCATAATATACAGGGCGTTCTATTTAAAAAATACATCCTTATATTACTGTGAAAGTATATTTTATTGAAATTAATTTATACTCCTATAACTTTTATATAAAACTTTTTTTGCATCTGTATGCAATATTGAAATTAAGGGGTGGTCAATTCTCACTTACCTACCTATCGTATTGAGTTGAAATTTCGTATGATTATAATTTTGGTTTGGTAAATCAAAAACGTGTTATCAATTTTGATACATCATTTTACATTCGTAAATTATTTTTTCACTATGAAGAAATATTGTAAAGTAAATTAAATAGAAACTGTGTCTAGGATAGGTATTTTAAATGCAAAAGTATACGGTTTTTGCATTATAAGGACGCCCTCTTTATCAAATCCCAAAATTGATAAGATATTTGTGATTTACTAGCCTTAAAATATATTAATACTAAATTTCAATTTAATACGTTAAATAATAACGCAAATATTTCAAAAAAACTAATAATAAATTTTAACTTTAACTCCCTGTATATCAGTAAGTAGTAGAGCATTTGCCATAGTGTTATTCAGCAAAATATTAATATTTTGAGGCCTCGAACTTATGGTTAAAATATGTACCATTCCTTACGAAATACCCTGTAAATATATCAACAAAGTAAGTACCGCCGACACAGAAAAATCGAGTACAATACACACGTATAGAAATTTGTGATCACTAGTCAATGAAGTTTGTGTATAAAATTTGGTAATTGTAATTATTGAATATAGCCAGTGGTTCTATTAGATTTTAAATATAGGTCACTCGTTTTTTTAATATCGCATCGGTGTGTTCGACTGTTTCTTCAGTTGTTATGATTAGGTAATGGTGTCTTATGACAACTCAGAGCAACTTTTCCTGTAGCTTGTATTCATGGCGAATTAACTCAATAACTGTTCATTTTTGTATATTTTAACTAAAGGTCGTTAATTCCTTTCGTGGAAATAAACAGGAGAATATGTATAAATGGGGGGAATTCTACACGCCACTGCACAAATTGTCCGAAAATAATGTTTTGATAAAATTCATTACCAAATTTAAAAATAATATCACGTATTCCATTCATTGACATTTCAATTATATTTGTGGAAAAAATGTTTTTCAAATTTACTATTCTATATCTCTAAAGCTAAGCTGTTGCAGTCCCTACCTTATTTTTCATTATTTTACGAAGGCTACTTACCTCTTGAGCATTCTCTACCGAAATTTACAATAGCTTGTATAGTAATACTACTTCAAAAATATTTCCTACATAGTGTGGTGCTTTAATTTTATTAAAAATAATTAAGAAAATAAAAAGAATCATAATGATATAAATCCCGTTTACCCGTTTTATTAATATTTAATTTCAACGTTTTGTGTTAGAAACATCATCCTCATTATTTTCTGTTCAGATACAGACCAGCTGTTTCGATACCTCATTACTACCTCAATGTAACTTTAATTCAAAATCTCTTTTCAGTGTTAACGCTCTATATCGGATTCAGTATTCGACACCTTAAAATTTAGCAAAATAATAATATTTAGGAGTACTGAAAAGTATATAAACTGTTGGATACAAAATTCAAATACCTTTTAAACAAGGTGTCACAAAACCCACCTTCCTATTTATTTTTTCCTCCAATTGAGGTTACGCTTGTGCACGAGTGTGCCAAATTTAATTCAAATAGCTATTTTTCTACAACCACTATGCAAACCACTCTTTGCTTCACAAATTTTTATACGCAAAGCTGGCCTTTAATTCTAATTTAATTGCTTTGATAGGTATTCGTTGGAAAATTATTAATTTAGACGGGTACACGCTATGTCACTTTTCCTCACGAAAATGTCACTTTTTCTCACGGAAATGTTAATATCAAAATTATTTGGACAATCTAACATAACCTTTATAATGAATTTTGTTGACAGACACCAATTTTACAATTAATGAAAACGTATTTTCATTAAAGATACTCCAGGCATAACAATTCAAGATTGTTCAAGTTACACTACCAACATACCTAAGTCCAACTAAATTGAATATTCAGCTTTTAAATTCTGTTCAAAGTTTAAATACAATATAAGTGACTTTATTCTCTCATTAATGAACGTGTTTTAAGAAAAATTTTGTCTACAACTCGTACGCAAAGCACATTTCCGCTCGCTGGATTGGCGGTACAAGCTTCTGCGCTCGTGGGAAAAGTGACGATATGCGCACTTGTTGTACAAACTACTATTTCTCGTAATTCTTTGTTTTAGGTACCCTACGTATTCAATGGGAAACATGCATTTAATTTTTGACCTAGATTTTTATTAAAATTCTTTCAATATACCCTTAAAGTGTCCCCGTTAGATATAATATTCCATTAAATTCCTTCAGGAAAATAAAATTCCGTCTCTCCTCTCCATTGATTTAGATATAAAGTTCGTTTCATTGTAAGTTTATCAGATCGTACCTATTTAATATTAGACTAATATACAGATTTCACCAAAATATAACTGTTTAAATAGCTACATTTTTCATATGTGTAGCTTACAGAAGAGGATATCGTCCCTTTACAATGTAACTAAACAATAGATTTATAGTTTTTCACGTAATAACTATTGAATTATAATAAAAAAACATTGTCTGTACATAGGTACATATAATAAAATCGGAAGTTTGTTTTAATTAATCTTCTGACAATGTTGTAAATTTCCGGATTAACCATCAGGTCTGGGTCTGGGTTCTTGTCGTTGGAGAATACTACGATTGACTATCGTTATTTTGACAAACGACATTTTTATGGCAGATGGACAGCGGCATTTAATGCGGTTTGAATTATTTGAAATAACCAAGTTATAAGGGTGCGACAGGCTACCTGGGACACCCTGTATACACGATTATTTAAACAATGTACTATTATAATCAGACTATTTCTTTGTACCTACACTATTCTCATTCATACTAACTTTCAACTATTCTCTGTATTATTTATACATTAAACAGTTTCTACCTAAAAAGTGAACAACTATAACCAAACATGCTTGTGTTTCTTAAATATTAACAAGGAATTTGGTAGATAAAACCAACTATAAAAAAATGTTGTGCAGACCCTTTTTTTATACAGATTTTTGTGTTTTCATCTCGAGACGGCGGCGCCGTTACCTGATAAAAGAACATATTCTTTTTGTTATTCTCTGTCACTGTTTGTTCTGGTTTTTTCTAACCGGCAGGGGAATGAAGTAAAGATAAGAATATAAAAATCCTACATGAATACTTTTAAAATGATAAATACCCGTCGATTGCACTTCACTCCATCTTCCACTATTTAGTAATGAACAAAGAAGCATTGAGCGACTCATTTTATATTTGGTTATATCAATGTAGTTTAATCATAGTATTTGATTAATTAAAAACGAGTAAATACCTAATTCATTTACAATAATTAGTTCACTCTTGAACTTGAAAAATTACAACTTATCCAAAGTCGCCCACGTTTATGACTGATATTTCTGTTACCAAAGAAAAGTAGGTTTATACTGACAATGGAGATACACATAACAAACTGCAAGGCGTATATATACTTTTAGAAAGCTGCATTAAGTATACAAATCCCACTGATACTGATGAGCTAATTGCAGTGAAAAAAAAAATAAGTATCATTAATATCAAAACTTCAATTGTGATAAACTATTGTTCATATGTGAAAACTGGATATATTCGATGTAGATTCGTGATTTCTACAAGAAACGATTTTTAGCGGGTAAAAAATATATTGTTTATAACAAAATTCGACTACGTTGGAGAAAACCCAATGCATACTCGGAATCACAGGTCGATTCCAGTAGAATCCGACTCTCAACTTAAGAGAATTAGTTTGCTTTCGGTATACTACCTATAGGTACTTCTAAAATAAACGATTTTTGGCGAAAAGAATATACCTATATGTTTATTTTGAAAAATACACACGTGTTTCTAATAAAATTCCCAGGCCGGATATTTTGGAAAGTAATAGAGATATTTTAATTCTGTAAAAGCCGATTTGTAAGAGGGCTTAAGAACGATGAAATAAAACAATATAGTTTGTTTAAAACTTAAGGTTTGGATATAAATTGTCTTTAAATATGTCAATATGTAGATTGCGCTTTGCTCAAGAATTTTGTTTCGTTAGCAGGATCTTTCAAATATAGCACACCTGGTAGGAAATATAAGCAAATTTTGTTCTACCCACGAATGGAGTTCACCATTGGAGAAAAATCGTTCTTAGATTAGATGTGCATACAAGGTATTAATAAATTAATAAAACATGAAAATGTTTCACCCGAGAAGTAATATTATTTTTCTACTTCCGTTACTAAAACCGCATTTTGAACACGGGTTTGATATGTACAAAACGACTCATTAAACACTAGTGTTTAAAATGCGAAAAGTCACATCTCGTTTATCTTTTGTTTTTTAACCGTCAAATCAAGTGTATCTTTTGTATGTTAAATTTCATGTTCCGTGATAATTTTGTTGTTATGTGTCATTTGATTTGACAGTCAGCCGTTAGCCATCGTCCGTCATGTTATGAATATAATTTAAATATAATATAATTTTTTCTTTCCTGCGGGCGAAGAAAAAGTATAGTAAGCACCTCGTGTTAAAAACGTCTTTAGTAACTCGTTTCACAAGGCACTCGTTCCGCTTCGCTCCACTCGTGCATAGTAAAACTCGTGACTAAAGTAACCTTTATGACACTTGGTACTTATTATACTATTATGTTCGACTCGATCATAATAGGCTGATCTATGACACTGTTGAGAATCCATAATCTGTTATTTTATTGGACTAGTCCATAATGATAAAGTAATTTGTCAAATTATTTGAAAATTAAAACTTCCAAATAACGATTTATTTTAAACCAGAAATACACCAAACGTATGTTATTTGTCTTATGTTGTCTGAAAGTTTCATTTCTTCTGGTAGATCCATTTTTAACCTACCAGACCCAAATAATAATTATTTAATCGACGCTTTCTGACACATTTACAAATTTCGTATCTACGTATCTATAACAACACAGAATGCTCATTATATATTTTCTATTGCAAATTTCACTAAATAAAATATATTCTCCTAGACATTTTTTGAATCGAACATAAAGCTAAGTATGTTACTCGTACATAATCAGACTTAATTAACTCGTCTTTATTATTGGCCTCGCCCGCAAGCGCCCTCTGCCAATAAGCTGCAACTCGTCCAATAACGTCTTAGATTATGTACTTGTTACATAAATAGCTATTATTATTTAAAACAAAATGTTTATAAAAAAAAGTTGTTATAATTAAAAATAAAGAACTTCGAAATAGGAAAATAGTTTATGGTATGAGGTGTTCGAAATTGTTGCCATTTTCGTTCATACACATGTTAAATCTTCTGATCAGTTCACCTCTACAAACTTTTAATAAAGTACGTTGGTCAACAGCTGCAATACTGGCATACTTTTTATATAAAGGTCGGCCATGTCCTCTAATGGTTCTTGGTAAGCCATACTACCTGAGTACCCATATGTTGCCATTCCATCTTTCTGAATATGTTTGGTTTAGATAATGAGTGACGATGTTATGAATATGTGGACCTGCACTATCTTGGTGAAATCACATCGTATCCAACTCGATTGGTAAATCTGTAACGATCCTGGCACCAGGTAAATCTTCGTGATACAGTTGTGAACCAACAAAAGTAATTAATTAATATCAGGTAGGCATCAACTGAAATGTAATTTCTGTCATATTTGGACACAGTTAGTTTCATTTAAAAAAGTTACAATAAAGCCGGTTATAATTCCGTAGTAAACACTTACGCCAAACCTAGTCTGGAATCTGGTTTGTCTCAGCCACTTAGGATTTCTCTTCAGACCAGTAACTGCAGTAATGTTTTCATCCATTGTGGCTCTTTTTCGTCGTGTTAAATGTGGTTTTTTAAAAGTTCTGTAATTATGTACCTAAATTGGCATATACACAATGGTCTGTGCGGAAAACATACTCCATATAAACGCATCGCGCCTGAAGCATTTTTTTGGCACTGTCCATAAATTAAAATTATATTTAATTAATTTTGATTTGTGTGGAAAACTATTATCGATAATAGTCTTCTATAACTTTCGAGATACTGACAGGACTTCATTGATTGAGAAATGTCAACAATTTTTGTTTCACAGCTGCGATTTTATTTTTATTTAAAATATTGCTAATACTATTTTCCTATTTCCAAGTTTAGTCATTGAAAGTGTTTTTTTTCTTTGAAATTTAAAAAAAAAACAGTTTGTCATAAGACTCGAGGCAGATATCATTGTAAAGGCAGCAATGAAGTAAAAACATTTGTGTCAGTAGAATAAGCATAGTGATTTTTGTTACCCACAACAAAATAGAATAAGTGTAATCATTGATATTTTGATTAGAAAATTTGTATTCGGGCTGTATTTTGAATTACAAACAATTTTTTTTTACAAAAATTTTGCTTCAAATCATAAATAATGCTACTTCTCTCTTGAAAAATTTTCATGTTTTATTAATTTATTACCTTGTATGATCTGATCTAAGATAACGATTTTTCTCCTGTGGTGAACTCCATTCATGAACACACTACCTTTATCGAAAATGAAGGAGCTGATTGGGACAACCTGAAAACATTAGCCGAAAAGGACTTCTCAAATATAAAAAGATTGTTCGATTCTAAGCTACTAACATTGAACTTTGAGAAAACTTGTCTTATCTTCCTTTTAGTTGTAATGTGATTGGACTACCGCCATATAAATTCAATTATCTGTCCGAATCAAACCACGTTATACACTCTATGAAACAAGTTAAATACCTTGGTATTTATATAGATTGCCATTTGAGATGCGACTGCCACATACACTATGTCGTTAAACAACTTCAGAGTATCTTGTATACATTTAGGTATTTAAAAAAAATTTGCCGTTCCAAACTCTCAAACAATTATATCGCTCGTTAGTTGAGAGTCATTTAAGATATGGAATAGTGGCATGGGGTAGTTGCTACTGATATAAGAATTAACCAGGTAGAAGTTATTCAAAGGCGATTTCTAAAACTAATACATTCAAGAAACAGATTGTACAGCTCAAATCTATTATACCGGGAATGTAATGTTCTGGATGTGAGACAACTTTACTTCTTATGCTCGAGTGTGAAGTATTTCAATAAAACTCATAAATTAACATACAGTGGCGGATCCAAGTTACTGTTTAGGGGGGGGGTAATGGATATAAAATTTAACAAAAGTAAAATTTGAGTATATTTCCAATAGACATAGAAAATAATAAAAACAAATAATATAGTTGGTATGCCACAAAAATGAGATCGAAATATATTTCCAGTCAACAATATCTGCTCAACATGAAAATAACTGAAAAAATTAATATTTTTTCGGTCATCATATTAATAATAAATGAAACAAATAACATTCTGTACATATCAAAATATAATAAAAACACATTTCTAATGGTATATATATACAGAGTGTAATCCAACCCCTTGCACTCCCGTATATGATGGATGTAGGATACCATTTTTAAACGAATTACCGTGCTGAAAAATTCAAAGAAAAAAATCTGGAAAAATTGAATTTGGTTTTTAAAATTCGCCGAACTTTCAGAATACATCAACCAGTTGAATTGTTTAAAATGTTTGGAGGATAAATAACACCTCACCTCTTTTCCACATTTTTTGTGAAGAGAGAATGGTAGTTTACGGTCAGATGGTATCAATTCACATTTAAGTATATTGTATCTGTCAAAATCACTCATGTTTTTGAACGTGTAGGTCCCAATATCTATATAGACACTCACATCGTCAGTTGATGTTGATGGTTTGAATTCTAACTCTGCAATCTCAATATCCGGCTGATTTTCAATGGATTCCTCCAATTTCTCATTTTCGCCAAGTTTATTTTCATTCTCAACTGGACTCGTATACCTCAAACTAGTATTTATGTCCAATTCAGCTTTGCTACTGCTAGGTGTTATCGATACAGCTGATTCTTCAAATTGCTGTTCAACAGTTTTGGTTTTCTTGATGAAAAATGAATCCAAAGTGGCATTAACTCTTTTTTTACTCATTTTTGTCTGAAAAATCAATGAATAACATATTATAAATCATAATTTGTGAACTTACTGATTCACCCACGATGAGAACAATAACAATATACTTACAAATTGATTTATTTAGTCATCACACCACACCAAGCAGAAAGAACGATAAACCCTTCAAAAACAAAATAGGTACGATAGAAATAATACGTCCCGCCACCGCTTACCCGGCTTACTACGCCAATTACAGACGAAATGCAACAGAAGTAAATCGCCGTCGATCGTCGATCTATCTGACAATTTGATGCCTTTGACGGGTCGGCTCGACAATATTCGAGTTCAAGTGCAGGGAAGGGATAAGATGTAGATGTACAGTGCATTTTGTGGAAGGGGGTGCTAGCGTTCGAACACGGTGGAGTGCTGGCTCTCAACCTTAGCCTTAGGGAATTTTGAAAATGTCATAGCATTTTTTTTACTTCAAAGCTGATTCGGCACTGAAACTGTGAATATTTCGACGAGGCTTGGGGGGGGTAATTACCCCCTTTACCCCCCCTGGATCCGCCGCTGTTAACATACCACACCCGAAATAGATCATTGCACATTTTCCCGACAGTCACAAAAACGTTAAGCCAAGGATCGTTCTATTACCTATCCCAAAAAATATTTAATATACTTCCTGAGACAATTCGATCCACTAAAGTACTTCCAAGATTCAAAAGACTTGTAACAAAGTTCCTGTTCCATCCATTTCATTTATTTGTTTATCTGTTTTATCCATTTTATATTTTATATATTGCATTTTATTAATTAATTCTCAAAACAAGTGCTTGGCACTTATTGAGTATAAATTTATTCTTATTTTATTGTATCCTAATGTGATGTATCTATGTACTTTTTTTGGGAATAAATTATTATTATATAGAAAATGGGTAGATTTACTGAATTAGTTCATAGAACAAAATATGCATAAAAAGGTAAGTGTGAAATATTTGAAAGATCCTGTCATCGAAAAAAAAGTTTTGAGCACAGCGCCATCTATATATTGACATATTTACAGTCAATTTATATTCAAACCTGGAGCTCTCTTGGCGCTCTAAAAATTGACTTTAACAGAATTAAAATATCTTTATTACTTCCAAAATATGCGGCCTGTAGTTGGTTAGTCAAATTTTATTAATACTTAGAGAGTGTCACATTTCTACTAAAATTACTTATTTCGTTTGACGAAATTATACAATGTGTCCACGGTAAAACTTTTTTATTTTCAGTTTTAGCGGAAAATATTGTTCTGGATAAAAATTCCTGCTTATTCAATAACCCCATAAAATGAAATAAAATAAAAGTTTTTGTATTTAATTTTATATTCAATTTTCTGTAAAACCCTATGAATTATTTTCGGATAATAATAATATTATTATTGCGGATGTCCCTGGGCAACTGTCAACTTCGGTGAATAATTTTCAAATTTTCATTCTTTGTCAACAATGTTAACAAGTACGCCATTCATTTATTTAATGAAAAATACAATGATGAACCAGGGACTCGGAATGGATTAAAAAATTAATACATAAATTCGATGAGACAGAATCTGTTGAAAACAGAACACGAATAATATTACAGAAAAATGTGGAAAAACTAGCAGTAAAAAAACAACTACTCCACATAGCCTCCATCAACAACTTCAAAACATCTCTCCAAACTATTTTTCAATTCTTTATAAGGGTTTCTTAGCATGCCTGAGGTGATTCCATTTACGGCATTGATATTCATTACGTCTTTCAGATCTTCAATAGTAGGGTTTAATTCTTTTTCAAAAACTTTCTCCTTTAGGTAGTCTCATAAAAAAATCCAGAATGGTTAAATCGGGTGATCGAGGCGGGAAAAATATTGGTCCATACCATCCTATCCATCGTTCAGAAAAATATTCATCCAGCCATCCTCTTATCAACAATGTCGAATGTGACGAACATATATCATACTGAAAATACATTTTACGCCTTTGTTCCAAGGGACGTCATCTGATTTAGATATTAAAAAATTGTCTTGCAAATCCAAATATACTTTTTGATTTATTGTCTCCTCCTGAAAATAAGGTCCGATTATTCTATCTGGTAAAACAGCACACCAAACAATTACCTTTTTAGCAAATTGAATATTACGATAAATTCTGTTATGAGGATTTTCACTAGCCCAATACCGTCAGTTTTGGGATGAAACAGTTCCATTTTTCGTTAACGTTGATTTATCAGAAAATAAAATATTGTAGTGAAAGAAGAGGTCAGGTCATTCGTAAACTTTTCACCAACTAAATCACAAAAGTCAAGCTTCTTGTCATAATCATAATGTGAATAAAGTTCGGTTTGAATGTATTAATTTTGTTTAGCTTGAATATTTTCTGTAAACTTTTTTTTCGTAAACCCAACTTGGGACTTTCCCATACTGAATGCATAGCTAGGGCAGTAGCTGCATCATCATCCTCATTGTACGTATTTTTCGATTTCTTTCTGTTTTTAACAGATCCTGTCTGATCCAATTTCTTTATTAATAATTTCAATCCATTTCGCGTAACTGGTACATCCCGATATTTTTCATTAGATAAATTAATTGCATACTTGAACGATACAGCTCCAATACCGTAGCACTTTACAAGATATATTATTTGTTGCCTAGTTAGCGTTGATGAAAATGAATGTTGACAATTACCTAGGAACAGCGCATAACTTACTCTCCAGATTATTATTATATCTAATTTTGCATAAATTCATACGGTTTCACAATATAATTGATAATAAAATAAAGCAGTTTTTGAGAAATTGAAGTATATTTCATTTTATGGGGTTTTTCAACAAGCAGGACTTATTATCAAGAATAACATTTTTTGCTAAAAAAAGTTTTTCCTCTTGAGCACCCCATCCGTGGACACACTGTATATAATTAGTCGGCCATGGCCCGTGCGCTCTGCGATACAATCGAATGAAATTTTAAATCGTTTTCCCATACATCTAATACGACTTTTAACTTTCGTTCTTATTTTTTGCGTGTATGCAGATCCTTTCATTGATACATACCTAATATTAACCAGTAACCAGTGTTCGGCAAGTGAGTGAGATAGCCAACGTCTTTACAACTGATCAGCATGTAGAAATATATTCCATCTCATTCTAACGACAAAACTCGATTTCTGGGAATAAAAATATTAAAACTAAAAAGCATTCATTGGGAAAATAAACCACTGTTTTAATACAAATCGTTTTTTAGTTCTGACGTTCGGTGTCTAACCTGACGTCATTTACAATTACAATTACAATTTTCACTCTATAAAATATGATATTTCTAAACCTTAGTTAAACACCGAAACGTCAAAAATAATAAACGATTTGTATTAAAATATTGGTTCTGTTTTCCCAATAAATTCTTTTTAATTTTAGTAATGCCACAGGAAGGAACATATAAATCATACAATACTACTTTAACAACGAATATTACAATGAATTTAAGTGAAATTGAGCCTTCTTAAAGCAGCAAAAGTAAAATTAATATCGATATTCATACTCACTTATTAAACTCTTTTAGTATAACTACTATAATTATAAAAACAATTTAAAAACGAATAAAATTTGAAACAATACTAAAAATTGGAATTTGAATAATTTTGAATACTTTTATGGTGTATGGTTTCAGAATATGTATTTACTGTCAGATTCCTTACTCTTCTTAAAATAACTGTCGTTGTAATATGTAGGTATTATCGATAAATTTGAGTAAAAAGTTATATTACTTTATTTTCAGAAAAGTGTTAGTCTATTGGCGATAGTTTTTGGATAAAAAATATTTTTAGTGCTTGGTTTAGGTCGCCATCTAGGAACGACTAGTCGATGCATAAATCATTACCATACAGGAAAGGCCATAGCTCCGCCTACTTCTCCACCACTACTCATCCTACCGGCACCACTATCATCCGGCTGCCGGCAGCACTATCATCCGGTTCCACTAAACTACACTAGAGGAATATATATATATATATATATATATATATATAAAATTTTTTTTTTTTATATAACGACTGAAAAATGCTATATAGGTGGGGATAACGGGGATTTCAGTCATTTTCACAGGTTATAATCTAACCTTATTTCCTTTTCTATTAACGTCAAAAACAAATTATCTGTCAAAGTCATTTTATAAGGTTATAATCTAACCTCAAATTCAAACTTCATTAAATAATTATAAAGTAACCTAAAAAAATTAAAATAACTAAGTAACGAACAAACAAATTATGTATCGATTTGTCTTATGTGAAATATGACATCAAGTATATTATAATTATATTTATTTTTACATTTACAAATTTTTTAATGATTATTTATATTGAATTTACTTAAAATATTTTACATGTAAGTACTTATATTTATTTCTCTATTTTTAAATCATATTTATATTTGTATATGTATTATAGTGCCCTGAAGAAGTGTCAAAAGGACACGAAAGCTTGGCGGCATTTTGTAAATAAAAGATCTTCGCCTTGATTCCTTGGACTGAAATCCCCGTTATCCCCACCTATATATATATATATATATATATATATATATATATATATATATATATATATATATATATATATATACAGTAAATATTAAATTTGAAAGATTGAGAAGTGACAGTTACTCACAGATCTTCAGCGTCAGACATCCACTCACCACGCACTACACTATGGAAGCTATTTCTCACTACAATTAGGACTCCTCCTCATTATTTATGGGTAGATCCAGAATCTTCCCGGTCGCGTCTAAAGATTGCGAAAGAATCATTCAATACTTCGGAAGAAGCAATTGTGTTATTAAGCCCAGTTTCTGTTAAGCATATAATATCTTGGTCACAATTTAGAGATTTTTTAAAAATAGTCGTTAGTTTAGATTTCAAACCTCGAACGTTTTGATAAAAAACCGAGAGAGCCATTGCAAAAACAGTTCATAATAATTAACAGGTAAAAAGAAACAAAAAAGTTGATTACAGATTGTTCAAGTCGTGTTCAGAAAAAATTCTCTGTACATGACCCTTATCATCCTTCCGCATAAACAGGCCACCATTTCTAATCCAAACATATTTGAAGTGTTTCAGCTGTGCTATTTCTTTCGCCCTTTTCAGTAACATTTTTAAAGAATTTATAAGGTGTTCGTTTACGAACAACTGGTTTGAAATCTGATCCACTTTTAGTCCAGGGGCCGAGCTGCCAGATTGACGACGCTTTATTTTGGCTGCGCCTATAAAGTCATCTCTTTTCTTTTTATGCAGTAATTGAATAATAATTGGTTTAGGTTTGTTGGGAACCCGAGAGTTTGCTCTAAAAATAGTATCTATATCATCAACAGTAATAAGGCATTCAATATGTTCACGCCTACCTTCTGAATAACATGTAGTAAATTTTCATTACTTTTCTCTTCAATTCCTTGTATTTCAACATTTTTAGAACGTAGGTTCTGTTCGAGTGTTTTTACACGAGAAGAGAGGGATTGCACTTCTTTTTTCAGTAGGGCGTTTTCTTTTGATAACTCTTCGATTGAATCCAGCCTCTCGTTCATTTTATTAATTAGAGCTTCAAAATCAGATACTTTGTCGCTGCAGAAATTGACTGACTTCAGCACTTCATTGTGTTGTTTGTTTAGGTTGTTCATAGCTAACTGAATACTCTTAACAATCTTTAAAGTACATTTTGATGTAGATTCTTCCCCAGATACATCACTATCATCATTATCCATATCGTTGTTAAGCGCCAGTAACGATGTTCGTTTGCTTTCGCCAGTGGATCTGCATACAGAACAATACCATGCCTCACCATCAACTTGAAAGCCCGAAACCTCCTGCCTGCTCAAACCCACGCACTTGCCGTAAAAGGATTTCGAACAGTCAAGACTAGCATTTACCGAATATTATAGTTAAACAATTACGATCTTGCGTTTAAAAAAATATTTACAGTAATTTGAATCTAATTAAAAAAGTATGGTTATAGTTAACAACCCGAGAGAAAGTAAACCCGTTCGAGAAATCATTCTAAGGAGCGTCGCACTATGATCACCCTTTACCCCCACCAATTAAGTGCAAAATTTCAACCAGTGTGACGTTCTCAAACTTAGCCCAGTGTGCGGCAGATCTCCACCATAGTGCTGATTTTGAAACCAGAAGAAAAAATATTTTGCGGCGCGCTGCAAAGTGAAGGTTGGACAGATTGTTATTCGTTACATAGTTTGTTGTATATTTGATAAATTGGTAGATATGAGATTATGGAGTTCTTTTTCTGTTGGGGCACTGGAGAAAAGTTGTGTTTTATTCTATTTTAATTCTAAAATAATTTCATCGTTATGACTGGTTTGATGGATTCGCTCAAGTGTTGTGAGTATTGAAGGATTTTTTATAGAAATATGTTTTTTGTTTCGTTTTCTTCTATTTGAGGCACATTTAACAATTGCTTTTACCTCTACAGACCGCTACCCATTAGATTAACTCTACGATTTTGATACTATGAAGATGAAATAGAGGTCTTCATCTAACATCAACTTGGCTAACCAGTTGAATAGGAAGCATTTCTTGCTCAGATGTAGACGTAATAAAGTGACACCTTTCTATATTGAAGACAGCATAACTAAAATTAGCACCCTCTAGTAGTAAGCAACCATTGGGGAATTATACAAGAAGGTAATAACGTAACTGACAGGTGGAGAAATAATATTATAAACGTTGAAATTAAGATATTTGCAGTGTTGGATAAACTTAATTTTGCCTTCATCAATTTTTTGGAATTTTAGATAGATTGCAAATATCTTTTCAGAGAAGATTCAACAAGGTAAAATCCGTTAACGTTGCTAAATATAATAATTTAATCAATAATGCTAACATTACAAAAAATATTTTTTTAGATAACAGTAAGTGGTACATGAACGTTTCTAATGTTGATATACCTAAAGATATTGGCTGATTTATTGTCATTTGGCCCGGGCTTTAGCGTTCCTGTTGTTGGAAGTCACATTAATGTTAAACGGTTTTTGGCAGATGTTGAGGGTATAATTGATGCTGTTCCTGATGTTTACAAGAACCTTCTCAGAGCTAGAGTCACTAATTTTCTTAATCATCCACAAACTAAGCCCTTGTCATATAACTCGAAAATGTATGCAAAAATTAAAAAAATCTTTAAACAACATTATTAAAACAAAATTATTAAGCGTTAAAGCTGACAAGGGTGGTTTTGTACAATTGCCATGAATAGGAGTGATTATAACCTTAAAACTGAGGAATTCTTAAGTGATAACTCAACTTACCAACGATTAAATCAAGACCCTACATGTGGTCTTCAACAAAGCTATAACCAAGTAATTAAACACTTAAAATAATCTAATAATGAAATCACGGATCAAGTTGCCAAGCATCTTATGAATTAAAGTTCTGTTCCTGCCAAGTTATATTGCTATTGTCAGTTCAGTTAAATCACTTACTTATAACCTATCAAAGTTTCTTTCTGATATTCTAATCATGGCTTTTGCTAATATCACTCCTTACAATGTTAAGGATATGTCAATGGGGTTTCAGTTGTTTGAAATAATAAACAAATTGAAGTCTTTTTTGATTTTTATCTTCAACAATTGAAGAATATTTGCAAAATACATAACACTTGCATCTATGTAAAATTATGCAGTTTTCCAGTTATCCTGAAAAGTCACTATTTTTGATATATGTGGTGGTAGAAAACTTGAGACCATTTCACCTTCATGCATATGTCTTTAAATAGGTATAAATAGGTACTTTTTCCAAATAAAATATCATACAAAAATCACATTTGAATGGCTTTGTGGGACTACCCAAATGTCGGTGTCAATAGTTTATTAATGAAAATAATTTCGAACAAATGTCACATTTATATGGTGTTTCTCCTGTATGAATGACTATGTAATTGTGTATTCAAATTACTATTCTGTGAAAAAGTTTTCAAACAAATGTTACATTTGAATGGCTTTCCTCCAGTGTGAATACGCAAACGAGTATTCAGAATACCTTCCAGCAAAGAAGTTATTAAGCAAATGCCACATTTGAATGGCTTTACTCTTCTGTGGCCACGCAAAAGTGTATTCATGCTACTTTCCTCCGAAAAACTATTCCCCTGTGTGATTGCACAAATTTTTATTTAAATTGCTTTTGCGCGAAAAAGTTTTCAAACAAATGTCACAATTGAATAGCTACTCTCCTGTGTGACTACGCAAATGTATAACTAACTTACTTTTCTGCGAAAAGGGTTTTAAACAAATGTCACATTTCAATAGCTTTTCTCTTATGTGACTAAGCAAATGTGTACTAAAACTACTTTTTAGCGAAAATGTTTGTGAACAAATGTCACATTTGATTGACTTTTCTGCTGTGTGACTATGCAAATGTTTATTTAAATTACATTTCCGTGAGAAAGTTTTCAAACAAATTTCACATTTGAATGACTTTTCTCCTCTGTGAACTCGCAAATGTGTATTTAAATTAATTTTATGTGCAAAAGTTTTCAAGCAAATGTCACATTTGAATGGCTTTTCTCCTGTGTGACTACGCAAATGTATACTTAAATGAGTTTTCTGTGTAAACGTTTTCAAACAAATGTCACATTTGAATGGCTTTTCTCCTGTATGACTACTCCAATGTCTACTTAAATGACTTTTCTGTGTAAACGTTTTCAAACAAATGTCACATTTGAATGGCCTTTCTCCTGTGTGACTACGCAAATGACTACTTAAATTACTTTTCTGTGTAAACTTTTTCAAACAAATGTCACATTTGAATGACTTTTCTCCTTTGTGAGCACGCAAATGTATATTTAAACTAATTTTATGTGCAAAAGTTTTCAAACAAATGTCACATTTGTATGGCTTTTCTCCTGTGTGACCACGCAAATGTGTACTTAAATTAGTTTTCTGCGTAAAAGTTTTCAAACAAATGTCACATTTGGATGGCTTTTCTCCTGTGTGACTACGTAAATGTGTACTCAAATAACGTTTCTGTGTAAACGTTTTCAAACAAATGTCACATCTGAATGGCTTTTCTCCTGTATGACTACTCCAATGTCTACTTAAATGACTTTTCGATGTAAATGTTTTCAAACAAATGTCACATTTGAATGGCTTTTGTCCTGTGTGACTACGCGAATGAATACTTAAATTACTTTTCTGGGTAAACGTTTTCAAACAAATGTCACATTTGAATGGCTTTTCTCCTTTGTGAGCACGCAAATGTATATTAAAACTAGTTTTATGTGCAAAAGTTTTCAAACAAATGTCACATTTAAATGGCTTTTCTCCTGTGTGACTACGCAAATGTGTACTTAAATTACTTTTCTGTGTAAACGTTTTCAAACAAATGTCACATTTGGCTGGCTTTTCTCCTGTGTGACTACGCAAATGTGTACTTAAAAAACTTTTCTGTGTAAACGTTTTCAAACAAATATCACATTTGAATGGCTTTTTTTCTTTGTGTACACGCAAAAGTCTGTGTAAATCACTTCTCTTCAATTTCTGACCTTCATCTAAACTTAACTTGAACTTGTTGGTCAATCCAATATCTCGCAACTCTGCTTTCAAATCATGTTCAGCTATTTCAATTTCATTTTTTACATCTTCACCAAGACTTCCGATGGTAATGTCAGTTACTTGCCTTATTCTGCAACTTGTATTATTCTGGTGAAACTTCGTTTTATACGGTAATGTCTTCAGTTTCATACAGTGATTTGTAGAAAGGTGACTAAGGAATTCTATTCGTTTCGTGTACAAATTTCCACAAAATCCACAGATCATTATCCTAGAAATAGTATTGGAGTTTATGTGTTTACCATTTTTTAGTTGTCCTGCAAAAAGAAAATTAAAACTATTTTTCAAGAATCGAAATTTGTGTGAGGAATAAAAAATCTAAAACTTCCATGAACCTATAGGTACATATTTTAAACAATGTCATTATTAAAAAGTATTTTGAAAGTACATTGGATACAACTAAAACATTGTTCATCATTACGCAGTAAGTATTGAATATTTGAATTAACCACTGTAAATAAAAAGCAATTCGCCAACGACAATAGCAATACTAGATTCAATTTTCGACGAGCTAATTTCCCTGCTATTTATAATGAGTTTTTGGAAATCGATTGGTCATGTTTAAATTCTAGTATTGATGCTAAAACATTCTCCAAATTGTATGGGATTCTGAATGCCACTGTTTAGAATGAAATATGTTAATAACTATAAAATAAACTTAAATTTCAACTATAAAACTGAATACAATAAATGGTTGATGTCATGTAAGTTGGTGATGTTGCCAATTGACATCACTGTAATAAGTACGAATATGGAGAAAATAAAGTAAAATAATCTTCTTTAGTATTAAATCCAGAAACACCCTGTGAATACATATTTCGAAGTCCAACACAATTATGCGAGAACACGACCTACTTTTTGTTTACAAGATCGCGTATTAGCCAAAACATTAGTAAAATACTTTTAAATATCACACAGCTTTTCTAAATATATGGATTGCAAAATTCCAAAACGAATTTTGAAAATATTAAACAAGATTGTTGAAAAAAATATATTCAAAATACAAAACAACGCAACATTTAAAACATACGTATTCGCTTACACATCAAAAGTAACCCAAAAACGTAGGAGGAAAATTGATAGTAAAATAATGGATGCAATTCGTCCAGAGGACAGACGTTGTTCGTTCGCGATGGTGTCAGGTAGTTCGGGTGAGATAGCGCTCCAATATCGTACGACGTGAGTAAATTAATCAGTTTCTTTTAACTGATTTTTGTGTTGTTCTGAAACTACTTTCCTTGCGTCGGGTTCTGAGTGTTCCAGGTGATATTTAGATATCATCCGCAGTAAGGATTGCCCCTCATACAAGACCCCGGGAAAGAGGTCAGAAAGTTAAACATCGTAACTTCGATTCGTCGCGTCCTTCGTGTACCTCACCACCGGTAACCAAGTCACCCGGCTCCAGATAAGGAACCTGAAGAAACAGACGCTCTGTAAGTTTTAAAGCAATTTGTTTATTAGTGGGAAATATTTTCCAGCTGTCTTTACTTGAAAATGCATGATCACATCCTTCCCGAGCCCCATGATTGTTTTTTTCCGTAGAATAAAATTGTACACTTATAATTAGCTGTAACTTTTTATAGGCCATCGAAACCAGCTTCCTGACTTGTTTCACATTTTGTCGTAAGTTTAATTATTATCATTTTGTTGTAATGACTGTTGCCGAAGTGATATTTGATTTTCATACATAAATTTTCGTCCCCAACGGTAAATAAAAGAAGCAGGTTATTAACACAGAAACAGCTCCAAGGACCAAACAAACTAAGCCGAAGGTAGCAAGTCAGCAGATTCTATTTCGCGAATTACTGGTAATTTTTTTTGATGACACCTAGGAAATAGTGTATTGCTTTCATGTAATTGTTACGTCTAAGTAAGCGACAAATCAGATATTGGGCTGGGTCACTACCTCAATATTATTGTTGGTAATATAGATGTAATTGTTAAGTTGAATCTGGTTTATTCGTTCCCATACCCAAATCATTCCAGTTACAGTTTCTATTTTTTTGGTGTTTTTGTGCTGGCCGAACAAACCTGGTCCTGGCCAATGTTTAGGCCCAGGCTATCCCCACGGAAGCCCTTACTGCTCGAGCCCGAAAGCCCTCTCTCTCGATTTCTTTTTTGAAGAATTTCTCGTTCTCCTTCGTGCCTGACAGCACTGGTGACAGCGCTGCCTATACTGAGAGAGGAAACGAGGCACAATAAATAAACGTTGTCACCGAGTATTTATGAGATTTATTAGAGTGTAAACTAGCGTTTGTTACGAAGGTGAGGGAGTATTATTACAAGTGGTAACAGCGTTTATTACATCACTGACATGTATTTAGACTGAATTAGGGTAAATTCACTCCGAACAGCCACTATATACAAATATTCTTCTATATTTAATACAAGTTTGCACAATTATCCTCCCTGGTTTATAAACGAGATAATAAATAATATTAGAGCTAAGGATGCGGCTATACTGAGGAAAATCACCCAATACAACTTTTATTCTGACCCAAGATATATAACCACAAATTAATATTATAATATTGATAAAATGCAATTATATTGCAGCAAAAACAAATGTTATTCTAAGTAAGGGTGTATAACTGCTATACAATTTTTTTCTGTAGTCACCTACCTGAATCAAGTTGTATAAAATGATCATATACTCCTTATATTTTCACAAGTTTGCCCCAAATTATATAATCAAAATACAAAAATTATATACGGGTTACTATACCAGTTTTTTAACACAATAATACCGCCTTTATATGGTTAGTTGTATAATAAATATCCGACTTGTTGTATAAAAACCAATTTCGGTCATATACGTACGATATATCTATTGTCTTAATTTTAAAATTACCGCTAATACGCACCAATTAACTATTAGCAAAGAGAGAGAGAGAGATAGAGAGAGAGAGATTATACCAATGGACAAGCACAGATTGGACAAGTTCCTCTTTATTCATTTATTGTTCAGATGTTTAGAAGCGACAAGCGACCATATTTTATTTTTATGGTTTGTATATAGTGAGGTATCATATGGAAAAGGATACTTTTGATTTGTCCGAAGATGTTCAGGAAAAACTTATGTTTGTTAATATTTAGCAAATACCATCGTTTATTAATTATTAAAGCACTAAAGCGTGTGTTAGGTCATCGGGCAGCGTCCATGCATGTTGGAGGGAGATTTTTGTTCCCTCTTAAAATGGTATGGGAAATTATAAAATATAAATTGATTCATAGTTTGCTTTTGATATTCCGCAATACCTACCACTAAACCATAATTTCTTAAAAATTACGAGTTATTTGTTACTTTTAGATATAAGGGTTGTAAGTATTATTAAAATTCCAATGTATAAAGCCATCATAGGAAGCCATGCACAGAGTTATATATGACTAAAATAGGATATTTTCCTCCAATGCAACTTTTATTTATTTTACTAATTTTTTAACAATTTGTTATTGAAGAGCATTCTAAAATTCGATTATACAGGTTCTCCCAAAAAAGTCATAAATAAGGGATCTATATCCACCTAAAAATCAAATTTTAATTATTTTTGATTGCTGCAGTAGCACGCTTGAGAATAGGAAAAAACGGCTATCGCCTATCTGAACTTTTAAGATGTATAAACTGACACATTTTAAACATGATTATTTAGTAAACGCAATAAGATAAAAATGCGCGGTTTCAACCAATACGTTTCAAATTTAGAAAAGATTTTCTGTCTTTTCCTCTTTGACACATATGGCAGCGCCCCCTGGTAATGTTTTGTTGTTCAACTCTATGTTCTGTTGCATCCAGTAGTTCGGGAAAAATGTCTGTCATATGCCGTTTTCTATTCGTCTGAATGTATTTATTATTATATCGCCGGAAAACGTTTTTCTTTATAAGTTATTTTCCTAGTCCCAAAATATACATTTTACGTTTATCCAAACTGTTTTTTCGCCAATCTGGGTTTTGCAGTAACCACAATTTATAAGCATTTATTCCTGCGATATCTATAAGATGCGAAAATATTGCCATTGGCCAGCGGTTTGACTTTCTCTGCACTGTATATTCTTTGGCCAACTTATCTGAAGTGTCGACAGCACCTTTTGTTTTGTTGTAATGAAGAATAGTTTCTGGTTTATAGTGCTGTTCTTCTCCAGCTACTTTACTATCAGTATGCTCACTTGAAAGTAAGATGACAGCATGTTTTTGTTTTGGAACATAGGATACTAGCGTTCTTTGATTTCTAAAAGCAAACATACTTGAAAACTCTTTCTTGTACGATGCCGGTAGAAGTTCCCTGGGAATAAATGTTTTATTTTTCCGGAGGGTTCCACATAAAGTAATATTTTTTTCCACAACTTGTTAGCAAGTTCTAAACTTGTAAAAAAGTTATCGGTCGTTATTCCAAATCCGCCTTCCAAATGGTCTGTCAAATCTAGGACAGCCCTTTGACCTTGACCCTTTTCCGCTTTGTTACCTTGTTGATAGATACATAGGGATATAAAGTTTGCCTATATTGCTTTTCAAATAACTTACCCAAATAAACTTGCATGTTTGCAATATAAGAAGTGGTGCAGTCCACAAGAGCCCATATTTTGATTCCATACTTATCAGGTTTACTCTTCATATAGACTCGGAATGGTACCTTACCCCTAAATGGTACAAGCTGCTCATCTACACATTATAGGACGACAGTAAGAAATATCTTGACACCAGAGCATATCGATAGCCTCTTTCGATCCGTGAAGTGCGCCAAGAATAAGCAACAGTCCAATATAAGCTTCAATCTCTGTAAAATCAACAGGTACAAAAACTTTAATTTTATTCGGATTTTCTATATTCCATTTATCATAATATGTTTGTGCCTTTCTGTTTGTTTCGGTTACTATTATGTTCAGAATATCCGGAGATAGGAAAAGAAGAAAAGCGTCTATTATACTTGAGATATCAGAACTGTAATTTGTAAGGCCTAGAGCATGTCTCCGAATATTAGCTTTTGAACGTCTAACTTTTGTGTTTCCTGGAATTTTTGACCACTCAGTTCCATCTTTAGATTTATATACTGGAATGCCCTGGCTGTTACTAACTGTTGGTTCCTCTGGGTTCGTTTTCTCTATACTTTGATCAACAACTATTACGTCATTTTCTTCCTCTACTTCTGTGACAATGTCTTCATCTTCCAAGTCACTCGATGTTTCCTCATTGATAACACTATCAAACTCTGGATCATCACTTTCAAGTATACGTAACATCTCATCGTCAGTAAGCCCCTTTTGCGATTGTTTCTAAATAAAAACTGACTCATTTTCAAAACGATGTACCCTACTCGCAATATCACAAGAGACTAACCCGAATATTCAAGTCTAAAAATTATATCGCAGTGCGGGGAATCCCCCATTTGAAAAGGTAATTTATATTTTACAATTATATGGGTAAATTCCCTGTGAGTAAACAAACGTTAAATGTATGGGATTCCCCGATTTTACTAACAGTTACCGGGATTATTTTATCGGACGTAAAAAGCTGACCGGGGTCTGAAGAGACCCCCGGAGTATAAAACTATTTTTTGTTTATACCAGCCAATAAAAACTACTAAATACATCATATTTTATCAAAATAATTCATAAACTGCAGCTAGATGAAAGATCAATGTTTAAAAATTTGCATTTGCAAAGATACAGCAAAAACACATGTCATGGGGTACAAACGGACCCCGGCCGGTCCTATGAAGGTTAAAGGAAAATTTTACAAACATTTTATAAATTCATAAATTAGGTGCTATTTACTTTTCTGTTGTCACTTTCCCCCCAATTTTTAAATCGCAGCTAGAAAACATTTTGCTGGCTTTGTTGTTTCACATTTCTGATTTTAAAAAATATGGAGCAAAACCAATTTTTTTATCATTAATCAGTGACTTTAATAATATAGAATCTAATGGCATAAAAATTAATATTGATGGTACGGAACATACATTATATTTTTCTGTTGTCCTTATTTTGGGGGACAATTTGGTAATCCATAGCATGTCAGGATTTACTGAATCCTTTTCAAGTAATTTTTGTCGTCGCTTTTGCAAATGTTCAAAAAGTATAATGCGAAATTTGTGTAAACAAGACGAGAGTACTCTTAGAACCAAAGACAATTATGCAGAAGATCTGGAAAAATATGACATGTCTCTTACTGGAATCAAGTCTCTGGAATAAGTTCAAATCATTTCATATAGTGGAAAATTATATCGTTGACATCATGCACGACATATTTGAAGGTGTAGGTGTTTTTGTTATTATGAATTTATTACATCAATTTACTTTAAAAGATACATATTTTACTTTAGAAACTTTAAATTTTAAATTGAAACATTTTAATTTCGGTTCCCAAATATCTAATAGACCTCCTTTAATAACAGAAGATAATTTAAGAAAGAAAAAAGTAAATATGAGTGCCTCAGAAAAGAAATGTTTTTTGCTTTATGTCGGGATGCTGATTGGACCCTTTCTACCTACTGATAATCAGTATTGGAAAATGTATGTGTGGTTTATAAAAATATCAAATATAGTACTTCTTCCGACTGTCTCTACTCAAAACTGCCAAAGGTTAAATTTTTATGCAGAACAACTTAATTCATTGTATACAAGTTTGTTTTGTGAACCTTTAAAACCAAAATTTCACCATTTATTACATTACAGTTATGTTAAAAACCGGACCCCAAATGAACTTTTAGATATGAAGCAAAGCATAGAAAATCCATACTGTCAGCTACTGTGGTAGCTACCAGAGTTAGTATAACTAAAACTCTGGCTATCAAACATCAGTTAACAGATTTATTTTGCAAAAAGGTTACTTAAATGAATGAAATTGACTGTCTCGACCGTTACTTCGTGGAATATGCTCATATTAGAGACCTTGAGTTTCATTTAAAAACACTACTTAAATGAAATTGAAATCCACATAAGTGTTACGGTATTTAGCCATGATAAAGAGTATTCAGATCTGAAAAACTTATTTTTGGTAGGTATCTAATGTAAATTTTGATACATACGAACCAGGGAATATAATACTGGTTGAACCTACACCAAAACTGTTTGGTAAAATATATAAAATCATTTTAAATAGTACCTCATCTGATGTTGATTTTATATGCTATAAAATATTTTGCACATTTGATAATCATTTAATGACTTATGAGTTAACAGATAGTAGACAAAAAAATATAGTCCTTCAATCACGACTTTGTTATCACAAAACATTCTCACCTGTTGCGCAGTCCAACAAAAATTACATAGTGTGTGAATATTAATACAATTCTTACAATAAAAGGTATATTTTCGTTCATTTGTTATTTGTTTGTGAAGAATACATTTTCTTTATTTGTTTGTTTATGAAGAATATAGTTTTGTTTATTTGTTTGTTTGTGAAGAATAAAATAAGTGTAACCGTAAAAACTATTTTCTTTTTTATCCTTATCCATTTGTTAACAGAGTGGTCAAGCATACAGTTATATGGTGGTGAAGTTTTTATAATAATACTCTAATATTAAATAAAATGAAATTCTTAAGCATAAAATATTAAAGTTTCACTAATAAGGCTCATGAACTGACAAAATTGGAACTAGGTTTGGTGCTTCTTAAGTCCTGCTACTTTGGATGATAGCAAAGAAAATACCTATTGTTTGAAGTTGTGTAGACAATAGAACTCTATGTAATTGCCTGCTTCGGATTTCCTTTGTCTTATGTTTGTTTTATCCTACAAAACGTTTAAATCGATATGAATAATCTTCAGGTGAAATCTATTCTCACCTGAAGAAAATCGAAGATTCATTTCGATTAAAACGTGGTGTAGAATATATAAACCAATCAAGATAATGGAAGTCCGAAGCCAGCAATCATATAATGCCTACCTAAAAAATTATAATGCCTATATAATATTATAATGCCTAGTTAAAAATATTATAACGACAATATAAAAATAATATAATAGTCATACAAAAGTAACATAATATCTATACAAAAAAAATATGCTAGTGTAATAAACACAAGATATGACACAAATTCTAAAAACACCCTATATAGATAATTTCTTTTTTAATTCAAAATAGTTATTAAATTCTCGACCTCAACTAAAGTAAAAAACACAAACAAAACAAGGTTATCCAAACATATTAGATTATGAACAGGTCAGGTTTTGTTGACCACAAACATAAACAAATATGAATAATTAACCTTCATTGAAGGTGAACTCTAGAAATAAATATCAAAAAATTGGGGACAGTTAGGCAGTCAGTGAGAGATAGGTAATATCTCTCCCCTGGTGAGGCGAGTCTGAGTATTGACGGACCCTCACCCTCCAGAAGTAATAGTGTGAAAATTTATGTGACTAGTGGGATTTCCAAAACGTAAGTTTTTAAAAGTACAATTCATTTATTATATTGGGTATTGGATTGCGTTATTATATTTTTCTTTGACTTAACTGGGTATCCCAAGATAGTTAAGGGACCCTACAGTGAGTTTCAGTCATATCGAGTGTTCCTTATACATCAGCGCCCCTCATCTACTGTTAAGGCCTAAAATTGTAGAGGCATCTTATTTAGTTATATTCAGGGACCCCTTTTTCTGAAGGTGCATAGTGTTCCTTTTTCATCTGACTATTTTTGTTTTTGATAACTGCGTAGAGATATTTACGTTTTTACTTGCGATTGTACTCAATTATATCTTAGAGATTTTTCCGCTGTACTCAAGATTTTATTTAACCCTATTTCAGAGCTATTTACGTTATACTAAGGATTATAGTTAATCCTAGGTTAACATTTTTGATAATTGCGTAGAGATATTTACATTGCACTTGAGATTTATAATTAATCCTATTCCAGAGATATTTACATTGTGTACTTGCGAGATATTTACATTATACTAGAGATCATAGTTAATCCTAGGCTAAAGAATTGTGATAGACATTTATCCTATACTAGGGGTCACAGTCAGTCATATCTTAATCTATTATTTTTCGAAGTTTATTTGACACAGTTTTGTTTTTCTTTGTAATATATGTTTATATATGTTTTAACCATTCAATTTTATCTCCACAACCTCACTCCTCACCACCCCCATACCCGTCAAATAGGACGGACCGGCTAACCCTGCACTACGAACTCGGGCTTGGCACACTGTATAAGCCCAAGGGGCCCCACGACGTCTTTGACCGCTCGAGCCTGGAACAACCCCCTCCCTCGAGGTAATCCCACAGGGAGAATTCCTGGTTCTACAATTTTTTTGTGCCGCAAGGCACGGGTGACAGCACGCTGCAACGATCTTGGAAGGAGAAAAAAGGAAAAAAAATAATAAATAAACGAATTCACTACACCGTCTGACAGCGGTGACCAAACGAAATTTTAGCACAAAGGAAATACCAGATTATTAGGCTGGTGAGAACGGCTAGCAAAGTTACAAGTCATTACACTAGCTAGTCTTCAATCAAGTAAAGTCGACAAAATTGTATACACATTTTTTATAATATTCAATTAACAATTGTATAAAGGTTATATCTTGTTTACTAGCGTAAAACAATGTCAAATAACGATTATCTAGAAATTGTATAACTGTCATACAATGTTATTATTGGCCTGACAACGGGTGTTATAATGATTATGCAACATTGTTCTTGGCTTAAAAATATGTATAATTATAGCTATACAAAATAAGAATAATAGTTATTCAAGTGAATTTAAGTGCATATAAACTAGTTGTATAACCAATATACAAACATGTTTAATCGTTAAACAATCCAAACTTAGTTTCCAGAAAAACGCGTTTTATAACCACAAAATAATAGTTGATTTGTCACAAATAGTATATACCTTTTGTATAAAGATAATACAAGTTTTATATTATGGTTAATGATTTTTCTCTCAGTGTAGTAAAAACTATAAAAAATACAATATCTTAACATAGATAGATAGATAATTTATTAGTCTTTACCATCATACATATGACATAAGACAATTAGAATTAGAATTTAAATGTATACAGGCAACAGCGTATAACAATCATTTGGTAGAAACAAGAATATGAAGAAAATGAAACAAATAAAATAAACAAAAGGTTACGTTTTTAAAATTTTAAATATTAAAAGATGCAAAAAATTAGGTAAGTAATTAGGATTGAGGGATGCTACGCCACCCATTAAATTCATCCAGCGAGTAAAAACAATATTGTATTAGAAACCTTTTAAGACCAGTTTTGAATTTTTTGAGATGGTTTATTTGCTTAATATCATCTGGTAACCGATTAAAAAATTCACCCCCGGCATATGTTGGCGACTTCTTCAATCAGGAACAATTAAATTTGTTCAGGTGAATATCACTCTTAGATCTCGTATCATGATCATGTATGTCACTATTTTTCTGAAGGTTGTTTTTGTTAATAAAGGTGTTGCAAACATTATGCAACACGAAATACACTAAAATTTATGAGTGTAAAGTTCATATCCTAGATCTCGTCTGCGGCAAGCATCTGAGGTTGAATCATGCGCAGAGCAAAAGATAGCCTGCGGCAGTATAACTAAAAAAAAATGGTGCAAGCAAAAGCTCTCGCGTACGAACGCGTTGTAACTACGATGTACCATAATTTTAATCATTAAAAGAATCGGGCTAGTTCCCACAAGTAGTAAAGTGTTTTTAATACGCATACAATCGGGGAAGTACCCATAAACAACAAACCATTCCAACAGTGCAGTTGATGTGTAAATATGTTAGTGTAAATAAACCAGTATAAATATATGTAAATAAATTGTACATAGCAAGTAACATCGAAGGAAACTTATTTATTTTAACACAGTCCACAAACCCAATGAGTGATATGTGCGCAATCAAATTGTACATATCAAACATTATGGTCCTTCGAGCAGGATGTTATTGTGATTTCGCAAGAAAATATCGTGTAATCCAGAAGACAAATTTGTGATTTCGAGAAACTGGTGAAACACAAGTGACAAAAATTGGTAAGAATCGATATTATAGATTTACAAGATGGCGTCTTAGCGTGCCCTAAAAACTGTTAAGTGAAAAACTAAAACAAGTGACGTCGATACCATAGAAATCTACAAACTTTGAAAGACTGAATTCGTCTCTCATCCACAAGAGGGCGGTAAAGTCAAATCTGACAAAACTAGAAGCCACCAGTGCTAAAAGATGTCGCCATTGTAATATAAACAAATATGAACTATTAAAAATCAGCAGTTATATCAAAGATTACAAGTATTCTTTGGTTATGTATATTATGGTTATTGTTTATGGATACATTTGGAAAATTGGACATCGAAGCCACACAGCCCAGGAACAAGATAAGAAATTTTAATTAATAATAAATAAATAATTGCATTATATTCTAAAATAACATACTTTTTAGTCACTTTGTTTCAAAACATAACTTTTTTCTGAAATTACTTACTTGTTTTCTCATTGTGAAACTGTTGAAATCGTTTTCAAAAATGGGGAAGTTGAAATTAAAAAAAACAATATTAAGCTGTGCAAAACTACTGCAATTAAAGTAGCAAAATATTTAGTAGATCATAAAGACGACCAACTCACTAACATATTAATAGAACAGCTATCTATTCGCAAAAACGTTTTAAACAGTGATTATGACTTGTTTAAAGAATCTTTGTCTGAGCTGGAAAGTCTTGATCCAGATTCTATTGAAGAAATTAAATTCAGTGAATTTCAAGACAGTCATTTTGATACAGTTTCAAAAATTAATGCAAATATTTCTTCATATGATGATAATCAAAAAACACCTGTGGTAACAAATTCAATGCAAAAAGTCCCAGTTCAAGTTACATCTACAGCTAAGTTGCAACCTATTCAAATTGAACCATTCAGTGGGAAAGTTTTGAATAAATTCAAACCTTTTTTGGAACTTTTTGTTGCCTTAATTGATAACAACAAAAATCTGTCAGATGTTGAGAAGTTATTTTATCTCAAAGCTCATTTAAAAGATGAAGCATTAAGTCTCATTGACTCGCTTCCAATAATAGGAGACTCTTACAGTAAAGCATTAACATTATTAAATAATAGGTATAATAACCAAACAATGTTAATAAATTCTTACATTTATTCAATTCTTGATTTGCCTAATATAAACAAAGGGACTGCTGTAGCTTTAAGAGAATTTGTTAGCAAGGTTCAACAAAACATTGGTAGTTTAAAAAATATATTAAAGGATACAATTGACAGTTGGGACATGGTATTCATTTGTATTTTATCAAAAAAGTTATATTCATTTACTAATAGGGCTTATCAGATTGATAGGGATCCTTCAAGGCTTCCAACATTGGAAGGATTTCTAACTTATTTGGAGAATAGAGCAACTGCTTTCGAAGCTGTTTCATTACCAGACTTAACAATGAATGTCAAAGAAAAATCACACGTTCACACAGCAGTTGGAAAAAATGATTTCAAATGTGCATTTTGCAATAATTTCAATTATAATTGTAAAAAATTCTAGTCTGTCAATATCAATGAAAGAAATAATTTCATAAACAAAAATAGCCACTGCGAAATATTTTTAAACAAACATATTGGCAAGAAATGTAACTTAAAAGTAATTTGCAGAATTTGTAACAAAAATTCACATAACACATTACTACATTATGAAAAATCTCAACAAGAAAACAAATCAAACTCTGAAACACAAGTAGTTGCATCTACTTCTGCCTCAGTAAACACCACCAATGTGTCAAACAATACAGATGTTTTGTTGCCAACAATTAAAGTTGATGTCAGAGCAAAAAACAAAACATTTATTGTGACAATGGAAAAACGTTTAAAGGAGCCAATAATCAATTAAAAGAATTTTATGAAGACTTTGTGAATGTTAATAAAGACTCTTTAATCAACTTCTCAGCGGAAGAACAAATTAATTTCAAGTTCATACCAAGTTATTCTCCAGTATTTGGAGGCTTCTGGGAAAGCTCTGTGAAAAGTGCTAAGTACCATATGAAGCGAGTAATGGGCAATGGCCAGTTAACGTATGAAGAGTTCAATACTCTTATTGTTCAAATCGAAGGAATTTTAAATTCCAGGCCGATTACAGCCTTAACAAATGATCCCACAGATTTGAATTATTTAACTCCCGCGCATTTTTTAGTAGGATGTACTATAACCTCTTATCCCGAAACGAATATGACAAATACTCCTGAGAACAAACTCAAATTGTTGAAAATTGTATGCCAAAAACAACAACTTTTTTGGCAAAGGTGGTCCAAAGACTATTTAACCATTTTACAAAACCGTCCTAAATGATATAAAAACGTTCCTAACATTCAAGAAGGAACTTTAGTTTTATTAATTTTCCTTGAAGTGGCCAATGGCCAGAATTATTAAAGCCATACCTGGAAAGGATGGCAAGGTTAGAGTCTGCTACGTCCAAACAGCTTCTGGAACGTATCGGAGATCAGTGACCAAAATAGCAATTTTGCCCCTTTATAACTAATAATTATAAATAAATATATATATAAAAAATATGTATATATATATATATATATATATATATATATATATGAATATAAATTTATAATAAGTTAATATATAAAAGGTAATGCACCTAAAATTATTAATTATTATATTTAACAAAAAAATGTTGCAACATTTAGTAAGACTTCAAATAAGTCATCAAAATTATTATTTCATCACAGATAGATTTATCATAGGGGCTAGTTGACAAGTATCTTGAACTTTTTTCTCTAATGTTTACTCTCACTCAAATCCTCAATTTCTTGAACATGATTTAGAAACTGTTAACTTCTTTGGAATCTATGTATAATTTAATTTTAAAAACAAAAACGTATCCAACTACTAGGAAAACAACTAAAATTTGTCCTGTTTATAAATGATGCCTCCCTTATCAGTAATTATAGACCCATAACTATTTTGTGTATTTTTGGAAAAGTTTTTGAAGTCATACTGTATGATGTTATCTATCATCTGTTAATAATATGATAAATGAATATCAACATGGTTTACAATAACAAATTTAATTTGCTTTACCCAATTTACCACCAAAGTTTTGGATCAGGTGGATGTCATTTACACTGATTTTCAGAAGATGTTCTATAAAGTTGATAGTTTTTTACTACTATCCAAACTGAGAGCTATGGATATTGCACCCGATTTATTTTCATTTTAATAGAGCTATCTTATCGGACAAACACAAGTTGTAGAGTATGGCAGTTTTAGATCTCATAAATTTGTAGCAACTTCAGGAATCCTGCAATTTGGGTCCATTACTGTTTTTAATTTTTATCAATGATCTATTGCACAAATTGAAATCTATGCATCTTATCCTATCTAATGATTTAAATATATATGGTAAAATTGACTGCATTGAGAGGATTGCTACATATTACAGGACACTTAAAAGAGTCTCAACAGCTGGTGCTTAAGTAACTCTCTTCACTTAAATATATACAAATGTAAAGTTGTATCATATTCTCTTCATAAGAATATTTATACTTTCAATTACTTTCTTAATGGCCAACTTTTAGACAGGTGTAGTTCTATTAAAGATCTCGGTATTAAATTTGATAGTTGTTTTACTTTCAGTTAACACATTGCTGATATTACTAAAGTGGCATCGAAAACCTTGAGTTATAGTGTTCATAATTGGTCTAGTATTGTTAGTGTTGCAACTTTAATATCTCTATATGTTACATTTATTAGAAGCAAACTAGAATACACCTCAGTGGTTTGGTCGTCTGTCTATCAAAATTCGATACAAGCCTCAGAGGAAATTTTTTAAATATGTGTATTTTAAGACCTGTGGTTATTATCTTGAAAGAGGTTTCAACCATAATTTGCATTGTGCATCTTATTCTTTGTCATTCATACACAAAATTATAAATAATGAAATTGATTGCCCTTATGTATTAATTAAGCTAAATATATTAGTCCCTAGAATATCATCTCACAACAAATTTCTCTTTTATACTCTGCCATGTCATTCCAATGATTTGATTAGATTTCCCTAATTTCGGACATGTAAGTTATTTAATAGCATATATTACTATTGTGATTTAAATAATGACAGTTTACAAAGTTTGTTGGAATCATACAAATATGCACAAGATAGATAAATACTGGGATGTATTGGGCAATTCTTTTAAGTACTCTTTTCTATGTACCATTTCTTTTTTCATATTATATTATTATAAATGTATTATTTTCTGTCATTGGGTGTATGGTATTGAAAATAAACGTATTATTATTATTATTAAGAAAAGAACAATAGAGGGGAAGTACAAGATACGAAAGGGAAAAGAGGACCAGGCAGTGATCATTATGTAGTACTGAGCACAATACAAGAGTATGTAATGGGAAACAAAGAAAAAGAGAAACACGGCCCAAAAAAGAAGATTGGGAAACAATGAAAACGTATAAATAAAAAACAAAGAAATAGCAAAAAGTATGAAATATACCTAAGCCGAGACATAAGCAAAAAACTAGAGGATGTGGAGAAACAGCTAAACAATGAGATTGAAATACAGTGGACCCCCGATAATCCGGCCCCTGTCTAATCTGGCGCCCCCTGTAATCCGACATGACTTAGAATTACATACATGTATGTTTGACAATCTTTGCTAATATAGATCACGCAGGTTTGAACAGGTCACAACTCGTACGCGCCACCGTTATTGTGCTCGACGCGTATGCATTGTTTTACTTAGTTTGAATTTGACTACTAGTGATAGCGGTACGGCCTAGCGTGCGTTAATTGTTTACTATTTATTCATTGTGTATTAGGTATAGTACCTAGTAATGTCGTCACAAACCCAGAAGCGAAAGCACAAAACGTTGACAATTAAGAAAAATGTGATATTTTAGATCGCTTAAATCGCAATGAAACTTTTAGTAGTTTAGCAAGTGAATACGGCGTAGGCCGATCTACAATTTATGACATTAAAAAAACCACGAGAAGATTAAGAAGTTCGTGTCAACTACTGACTGCGGGCCAGGCAAGAGACAGACACTCAAGAAAGCTGAACATCCAGAAGTGGTTTCTTCAGGAAAGAAACAGGCATGCACCAATTTCGGGACCCATGTTGGCGATGAAAGCTAAGTTTTTTTATAAGGAATTAACAAAAAAAGATGATTTTGTGGCCAGCAAAGGATGGCTAGAACGTTTTAAAAGTCGTCATGGCATACGTTTAATGACTATTACAGGAGAGAAACTTTCTAACGATGCCACCTGCATAGAGCCCTTTAAATTAAGATTTTTGCAAAAGGTGAACGATTTAAATCTTGACCCGTCACAGGTGTACGATGCAGACGAATCAGGGCTTTTTTGGCATGTGATGCCTAACAAAACTTTCGTTTCTTGTAACGAAAAAGACGTACCTGGACGAAAAGTGAGTAAAGAGCGTGTAACCATACTACCATGTGCTAATGCTGCAGGTACACACGCGCTTAAGATGGTGGTCATTGGGAAATCTAATAAACCAAGGGCATTCAAAAACATTGATTTACCTGTACACTATTACGGACAAAAAAGTGCATGGATGACAAAAGACCTTTTCAAAAAGTGGTCTGATGAATGCTTCGTACCTGAAGTTAGAAAATGGTTAAAAGATCATAATTTTCCTCAAAAAGCGTTGTTGCTTCTTGATAACGCTCCCGGTCATCCGTCTGAAGAAGAACTGACAACTGAGGATAAATGCATCACTGCGATGTTTCTTCCGCCAAATTGCACAGCACTGATTCAACCAATGGACCAGAACATCATTCAGTTTGTTAAGCAAGACTATAAAAAAAACCTACTTTTGAGAGCCGTATCAAAAGATCAACCAATAGAAAAAACTTTAAAAGAATTTAATATGAAAGACTTGGTTTTTGCTCTTAGTCAGTCGTGGAGTGCGTTACCGTCATCAACTATTAAATCGTCTTGGAAAAAGTTATGGCCAGATATAATCACCACTCCTAGCAACGATCCACAAATCAGTGTAACTTCGGAAGTTATAGAACAAGTCGCTACTGAAACACAGATAAGTCCGGAAGATTTGGAAGTCTGGTGCCGTGGAATGGATAAAGAAGAAAATGTTTTTCTTGAAATGTCTGACGGAGATATTATAAAAGAGGTTTCTAATAATACAACAAACGATCAGGAAGATAACGACGACGTGATTGCAACTGCTCCACAAGTCACAGATCAAGACGCAGTTAACGCTTTTGAGCTAGGTTTACAATGGGCTGAAGAGAATGGTACATCCTACAACGAACTTTTACTTTTGAGAAGACTGAGGGGCAAAGCTCTGATCTCGCGTTTTAACAACCTTAAACAAAAAAAAATTGATGAATATTTCAAACCTTCATAATTTGATATAGTATTCACTATGATTCACTATGATATTCACTATATGATTTTGATTAATAATTCTTGATTATTTTGGTAGATATGTATGTGCATTTATGCTTAATTTTATAATAAAACGTAAGCTCTCAATTGTTATTTAATTTACTAAATTCGACTTACATAAATTAAGTCTGATTTGTACTTCAAAGTACATACATATGTACGTATAATATGTATATAGATTCTTGTCATTAGATATATAATTTGTCGGATTACAAGGTACTCTTTTGTAAAAAAATCCGGACTATAGGGGTCTTAGGCAGTGCTCTATAATCCGACAAATTCGATAGTCCGACACTGCCCTGGATAATGTTTGCCGGATTACCGGGGGTCCACTGTAGTTTGTAATTCGATGAAAGATGTGATCACAGAAACAGCAAAATAAGTATGTGGAATAAGCAGAAAACTAAATCATACACAACAAATTGCATGGCGAACTGACAAAATTAGAAAACAAATTAAAATAAAGAAAACGACGTGGAGGAATTATCTAGGGTCTATGAAAACTAAGGATTATGAAAAATATAAAACCAAGAGAAAAAAAACAAAGAATTAGTAAAAATTGCTAAAAACGATCAATGGAAACAATTTGGAGAAAAAAATGGAGCAGGATAGAAAAAGTAACCAAAAACCTTTTTACAGAGTGGTAAAATCATGGAGGACTGAAAAAACACAAATGTAAATAGTATTAAAAACAAGAAAGGAGAAATGTTAACAGAAGATACAAAAATAACAGAAAGATGGAAGGAATATTTTATAGAATTATTAGATAACGGAGAAAGCACAACTAAATGAAATGAAGAAAACATACAAATAATACAGGGCGATAATGATGAAGAAGTAACAATAGATGAATTCACGAAAATAATTAAAAAGTTTAACTATAGGGGACTGACATTGCTCTGTACAAACATATAAATAATAGTACCTATTTTGATACCTATATTTCTGTAGCAATAAAACGGCACAAAGAAGGTTATATCAAAATTTAGTGTCAGTATTTCATTATTATTAACCGCTCTATTATTGTCTTTAAATTCTTTTCAGATTTGTATTCTAAGTCTTCCCATTTATCCATTGTGTATGAAATGATAACATCATCTGCAAACCTTTCAGGTAGTATTTAACAAAAGTGAATCAATCATATATATTGTGAATAGTAACGGTCCTACAACTTGGGATACCCAAAACTTAGGATTGTTATTAACCTAACTCAATCTTAAGATTTTTCATTACTGAAAACATCTTCAATCCTCACAACTTGTCTGTGATTTTTCAGGTAATTGTCACATATACTGATGAGGGCAATTTCCGGAATTATTATATTTTGCAGTGCATCTAGTAATAGAATGAGAGAATTCATGTAATCTTTATAGTTCAGTTACATGTTACATATAACTATATGACATTTTTTTAAATTAAACTTTCAGTGCCTCGATAGCTATGGCCCTAGTAAGAAAATAATTTGGGTTTTAATAATATCATTCATATTTACTATAGTATATATATATATATATATATATATATATATATATATATATATATATATATATATATATATATATATATATATAATATAGATTACTTATACAAATTTAAATTCATGTTTAGGTTATCCCAAACGATAAAAAATACTGAATACTGCCACAAACTATGTTAACCTAAATAGCCATCAATGAGTGTAACTCACCTTTTAATTTAGTTCGTCTTCCAGGTTTACCTTTTAAATACTTAAATGTCTTTCTATTGTTGTGTATATTAACCCTATGAGAGCTGTCCTCTGTCTTAATTGCAATTTTAGAATCGTCAACCACTTGAACTATGTTTCGATCTTCATTAATTTCTTGTTTAATAGGATGTATACTACTAATATTTACATTTTTAAAATTTGCCTTAGTCACTTCTTGTTTAACGTCCATATTCCAAACAAAATCATCGTGGATATCGATTTCTTTCTTAACGACTCTTTGCTCCATATCCATTCTTACTGGATTATTATTTCAAATTAATAATTAAAATTTATGTTATTTAACCAAAAAAAAGCATGCAAATAAATTATGCAGCGCGCCGCAAAATATTTTTCCATCTGGTTTCAAAATCAGCACTACCCTGTAGATGTGCAGAACCACAAATCACCTACTCTATAGATAGTTCACGACAATGCTTTCTTGAAATGACAAAAACTAGCGCCACCTATAGAACTGAAACACAATTAACTAATGGGTAAATCGTTCCTTAGGTCGCTACTAGGGAAAGAAGAATCGGCGCTAAATTTAAATTGCGAATATCTTTACTGTTGGTTTGAAGATCCTTGTTTATTGTAAGTAAATGACAGGTTTTACTAAAAAGTCTACTATATTGTGCACACTCAATTGTTTGCCAATCATTAACGGAGCTAATATCTTGTAAATTCGATATAATTGCCAAACAATTTATCATTGTAGATAAATATATTAGACTTTTTAAAAAATCAAGTCATTTACTGAGCAATACTTGAAGAAATTAACAGTTTTTTGGCAATTGACTGTTTACAGAAGGACCAAAATAAGAAACATATGTTATTAAACCATTTATTGAAAAAAGTATATTCACAAAATAGGGACAATGTACAAAGTACATGTAGATACAACAAAATATTTTCAACAGTAAAATGATGAAAGTTTGGCTACTATTGTTACTGCAACAAGCTACAATTGCATTAAAATAAATCAGAGACATAAAATGAAACAAGAATATTGTAAACTGTAGATATAAAACATAAAATAAATTTATGATTATGTAGCCATGTTATTAAAGTTTATAATATAAACTTACTGATTTTTGTTTTAATTATATAATAGAAATACATACCACTGCAAGGCAATAACAAAGGCTCATGAGTGTGTGTATTTTCAAGTTACATAACTGCAGTTTAAAAAAAATAATTTACCAGTTATACATAATGTAGGTCTGACGTTTTTAAAAGAAATCACACGTTTATTAATATTTGTTCACTGCATTTTTCTCTTACCAGGTAAAAATAAGGATGGACTAGCAGTTGAATACAATCTATTGGGCCAAGCTGTAGTGTATTTCACTTCAAAATGTTTATGGCATATTCTCTTTGCTTGATATACAACTAACGGCTCCATTGTCTTCAATTGATAACAGTTTATTGCATTGCTTTGAATTTTTGGGAGTCTTTATTTGGATTTGGAAATATATGTCTAAAATTAGATGTTTAGATGTTGGTGTGCAATTAGGCACACAGCATTTCATATAACGTGGCATCATAAAACCTGACACACACTATTATTTAAAAATTGAAATTTATCACTCAAAACTGACTTTATATCATTTGAAAACGAAAACTGGTAAAATAAAACTATGAAGCGTTATAACACAGTTATAAACACAAATCACCTCGATTTGTGGTTATAAATCAAAATTATTGACATTTGGCAGCGGTGAGTGGATAAAACAGGAAATTTTACAATACTACTAACATTCAATGGTGCTTCCATCTGCTTGTCTGAAACACATACTAATAAAATAGCTTGACCTTGATCCATCTGCGTGAAACATCTATAGAAGTAGGTGATTTGTGTGCAGAACACTGCAGTCGAAGTTTTGAGCACCGAATACTACAGTAATATTCGGTGGTTTTGAGACTAGCGTCTAGCGAGCTGCAGGTCACAGATGATCCTGACCAATCAAAAACGACCGCGGTTAGGATCCGTTGGCGCGAAAGTTTAAAAATAATAGCTGCTTTCTTTTGACCGAAATATTAAATTATTTCAATTAAAACGCATTGTGATTGGTTCTTACTAGACAATTAACTGAGATTATTCGATATTCGGACGCATTTATTAAATCATAACGACATTGCTACACTGAGAGAAAAGAAAAGTAGAGAGAATGTTTTGCAGTTATTTCAACTTAAGAAAATAAAATCTATTGAACTAAAATAAAAATATTGTTTAACGGTTTGACGATTTTTTTGGGGTGTTAATTTATTCATTCTAGATTGAGTTTTCAAAAAACTTGAACCAATATATGTATTTGCTTTTTCAAATTAAAATATAAATCGTTAGTATGAAGAAAAATAATTAAACTTTTGTTTTTCTCGATCAGTTTCCTGTTATTGCTAAATTAATGTTCCACAAAATAAAAGAACAAATATTCAGATAAGGTTGTGCTATTAAAAAGAAGAAAAAAATATCAAAAAGTGGTATTTGTAAGCCCAGTCATTTCAATTTAAGAAAATCTGTTGAACTGAAATAAAAATATTGTTTAACGGTTTAAGGAATTTTTTGGGATGTTAATTTATTCATTCTAGGTTGAGGTTTCAAAAAACATATGTGTTTGCTTTTTCAAATTAAAATATAAATTGGTAAGTATAGGAAGAAAAATAATTTAACGTTTGTTTTTCTCGATCAGTTTCCAGTGATTTTTAAATTAATGTTCCACAAAATAGAAGAACAAATATTCAGATGAGGTTGTTCTGTTACTAAAAAGAAGAAAAATATGTGTAAAAGTGGTGTTTGTAAGCCCAGTCATGAAGAAGTAGAAAAAATAGCTTCAAAGTTTTCATAAAAAAAAGTATAAATAAATTATAATTATTTATAAGACAATCCAATAGTCTTAAGTAGTTTGTTTTTGCTTTGTTAAATATTCATATTTCCTTATGACAACAGATACAGTGGTTAACGGAATTAGACTTAACTAGTGCATTTTTTTTAAATCTCAGTTAACCAGATAATCTGCAGTATTCGCCAAGCCATATATAACGACTATTTTGATGATTTTTTTCGTTACTATATCAACGCTCGTTGATATAGCAATAATATTGAGAGATACAACGAGAAAAAAGAAAAGTTAAATTATTGTTGTTCCTACTTAACGATATATATTTTAATTTGAAAAATCAAATACCCAATATTAGTTCATGTTTTTCGAAAACTGAAGCTTAAATGAGTAAACGAAAATTCCAAAATAGTTCGTTAAACCGTTAAACAATATTTTTATTTCAATTTAACATATTTTCTTAAGTTAATTTTACTGGAAAAAAAGTTTTTCTCGACTTTTCTTTTCTTGTCAGCATAACAAAGTGGCGGAATATCAAATACTCTCGGTTAATTACCTAGTAAAAACCAATTACAATGCGTTTTAATTGAAATATTGATATTATTTTTAAACTTTCACGCTAACGGATCCTAACTTCGGTCGTTTTTGATTGGTCAGGATCATCTGTGACTTGCAGCTTGCTAGACGCTAGTAGTTTTCAGAAGCCGCTCTTAAGCAACGTTGCCATCTCTTCTTCTATATGGCCTGGTTAAGAAAGTTACATCTGCACCTTTTCATAGAGATGATTTTGTTTCATTATAACACTAAATAATGTCGTTGTCTTTTGCTTGGAAGGATTTGTAAATATTTTGTCAGCAGAGATTAAAATATTTCCTATTGAGATTTACCTACCCATAATCCCAACTACCAAATTTAAATATCCCGCCTGTAAGAATTAGTTCGGCACCTCGCAAGGGGTGCGCTCAGATCGAGGCGATACTGTTTGTTCGGGAATGAACACTCTCATTACTGTCTCTATGGGGTTACTAATGAGCTTTATCAAAATAATCGGAATTTGACAAGGGTGACTATGTTTGAATTTGAGGGAGTAGAAATTGTAAACGAAAATATGCGTTTTCTACTATTTAATGAGATACTGAAAAGTAAACGTTTTCTATGTAAAAGTGCCAGATGTAACTTTCTTAACCAGGCCATTTATGCGACGCTATGGAAATAGAGGAATAATTTATTTCTTTGTTGAACATTTTATTTAAAAATAGATGACGTACGTTACCATGTTTGTCAAGGGGTTTTTCAACCAATCCCATTAAAGCATTTATTATGGCTGAATATCCTGTCAGCTGAGATCTTAAGAAAAAAGGAAACTAGCGTAGCTCGTTCTTGTTTACTATCGACAGTGACCTTGATCTAGATATGGCCGGGTACAAATGTGACAACTGCAGTAAGGAATTTTTAGAAAAAGATAAATATAATAAGCTTCGATGCAGGGTTAAATGTGGACGCTTTTTCTGTATGAGTTGTACAGGACTTGACAAGCACGGAATGAAAAATATCGATATATATCGTATCAATATTTTTCAACAGTATCGATATATGCATGATAAAAAATATCGATATGTCGATTAATCGATATATTTTTCAAAGACTGGTTACTAATGAGCTATGGAGGGTAGAACTACACTCCATAATTCTGTGGTTATGTTATGTGTTGTGTGTTGTCTCTGTCGTTATTTATTCACTCCATATAATGAGTTTTATCAAAATAATCGGAATTTGACAAATGAACACTTGGTAGTTTTATTGTAAAAAAGAAAAAGTGTTTATTTAAATTTTAATCACTCCAGTAGTCGTTAGATATGGACATTAGGAGAACTCTGTTTAAAATGTTCGCCTGTCAATCTGCTTCTAATAGAGAGTTTTTAAGCCTACTAATATAACGGAGATTTTAGGTGTAGTTATGGTTAACTTTATCCACAATAACGATTACATTGAACAGGAAAAGAAGGTATTTTAAGCCATCTAAAAATAACGTATTCTGTTTAACAGTCACAGATCAATTATTATGACAACCCCACATGTTATTTAAATAGTAAATGGATCAATATTTTATAAATTTAACAATGGAAGAAGCTTTAGAAAATGCTACTGTTAGAAGGATCCTTACAGATTAATAATAATGGATAATAATAATGAAGGTTAGGTTTTATGATTGGCAAAATAAATTCTTGACGTTGTCAGATTTTCACCGGGAAAATATGTATCAGCTTTGTTGACAAAAAAACATTGTTTTATAAACTATATTGGCTTCTAAAACATAAAGAAATATTAGTTTCCTTTATTTTGAAGGAATTAAGTAGGTTTTAACAATTGCATGTACCAAAATATATTAATTTTGACAACGTTGAATTGGAAAAATAACCATAAGCATAAAAACCTTCTTACGGCATTTCTCCGTAAATAACGAAGTCCGTTATCGTTATTAAAGTTAAGGTCTCCAAGTTTTCATTCTGCGCATTCTCAGAATAACGATAACCATACCTACGTGACAAAATAAAGGGCTTAAAAACTCTCTATTATTATCCGGAACTGATAAATTCACAGCCGAAGCAACCCTTTCACAAATAAGAATATCGAATTTGATACCTTAAAATAAATATCGATTACCGATAGTATCATAATTAGAAATATCGACGATATTTATGGATTATTTTCTAAAAAAATATCGATATATCGATATTTCCTACCCATCGTCCTAGAACATTTATTTGCTTGTCTTTTATTGTTCAAATAACATGTATTTTAATTATTAATTTATTATCATCCATTCATAATGGATATGAAGCAAAAAGTCGTTAAGGAAGAAATCATTATCCACGATGATTTTGTTTGGAATATGGACGTTGAACAAGAAGTGAGTGACGAAGTGACTAGGGCAACTTTTAAAAATGTTAATAGTATGCATCATATTAAACAAGAAGTTAATGACGATCTAAACATAGTTCAAGTATATGAAGAATCTAAAACAGAGAGGGGTAACTCTCATAAGGTTAATATATACAACATTAGAAACAATTTAAAAAGTGAACCTGGAAAGCGAATTAAATTAAAAGGTGAGTTACACTCATTGATGGTTATTTATATGTAACATACTTTGTGGCAGTATTTTCATATGCTAAGTATTTGGAGCTTTTGAAATAACTAAACATTGAACATTCTTATTATGTCTTGAGTGAATAACAATCATATTTTAAATTAATATATGTAATTTCTATATTACGTACTAAAGTGAATATGAATGACATAATTAAAACCCAAATTAATTTCTCTCTGACATTGTTGACAAATTTTATAAATATAACATTTAACTTTTTAACTCTCTGTTCCATGGCGGGGTTGGAAATTCTAAGTACTCTGTTTTCCATCTGTTTTACCAGATTCACATTCACGGAGTGTTATAATAAGAATGATAATTCAAATATCTTCCTGAACTGCAAGGTTTCCTATACCAATCTATAATTACAGTATTATCCACTCCTCTGATAAGTGTCGAGTCTAGAAACAGTACAGAATTTTTATTGTCCTCCATTTAGATTGTGTGTAAGGATCATAACTGTTGAAGGTATTTAGAACTTCACTCAACCCTTCTCAAGGTAAAGCTAATATATCATCAACATATTTTTTGATGAAAAAATGTCTGAAAGACAGGACAGGAATAACTGTATCTAGCACATCGTTCATGAAATAATCTGTTGTAATAGAAGAAATTGGCGTACCAAAGGTTTGTTTATAAATTTTAATATTAAATCAAAAATATGTATTATCAAAAGATAGGATATTGAATTCAATAAGGCCTCCTTATGGATGGAGCAATGGTTACTGATACGGTCCTAATTTTTATCTATTGCTCTTAGACAGGCACATTAATACACATTACTGAAAAGTGAGACAACATCAAAATTTTAAATTTATTTGTTTATTTATTTATTGTGCTATAGAAAATGCAATATACTTAATTTCCAATAATAATAGTAATAATACTTATAAATGGTATAAAAAGTACAAAACTGTGCAATTCACACTATAACACCAGTTGTGTATAATGCACCTAAGTGACTTAACACTTGTATGTGCAGTTGAAATAAATAAATTTCAAACGAAATATAACCATTAAATTGCCTTACAATAAATAATGTCCTAATTGAAAAAAAAAGAAAAAAGATCATTCACTACCATATACTACAACAGTCCATCTAGGTACTCTCTATTTTCATATATGTATTTGGTCTGTTTGCATCATTTAGTGAAAATGCTAAGTAGAATGTTTTATCAGTGTTTAAAGTTAATTTGCCACACTCAAGCCAATATTTGACGTTTTTGAAACCCCCAATAACTTTATCTGCAACAGTTTGCCAGTTCCTTGCTTTAAACAGTAAAACCGTATCATCTGCATACGAAATGGAGACGCCACTTATTTCCAATTTCAGCAGGGAGTTAATATATATAATAAAAAGTAATGGACCAAGGACTGTACCCTGTGGTATTCCAATTTTAATGTTCAAAGGGTCACTATACTCTTTTCTGATTTTCACCATTTGATTTCTTTGCCCCAGGTAATTTTCCAAAATATCTAGCACATTACCTCTGATACCATAGTGCTCAAGGACATCAATGAGCTGCCGATGAGGTACTGTGTCGAACGCCCTTGCAAGGTCCAGAAAAACTGCAATCACTTTTTCATTATGGTCAAGTCCATTTTTTACATTATTGATTAGTTCGTACATAGCATCAGCTGTACTGACCCCTTTCATGAAACCAAACTGATTGTTATTTAATAATATATTATTGAAGGTTAGATAATCAAATAATCGACTTTTTATACTTTTTTCAAAAATTTTTGCAAAGTTAGAAATAACACTTATGGGTCGATAATTGGCAATATCAGTTTTGCTATCTTTTTTGAAAATAGATGTAACAGTAGATATCTTGAAAGACATTGGGACCTTACCGGTTAAAAAAATGTTATTTATAATACAAACTAAAGGGTCTAACAGATATTTGTGATATTTCTTTATTATCCGTGATGGAATACCATCTATACCTGGAACACTATTATTCTTTAAACTATTAATATGCATAATAATTTCTGTGTTAGTGACAGGCTTTAAAGCTATGGAATTTATTAGATTTGGATAATTCATAATGATGCCTGAAGTCGGTTGTTTTATTTTTTCGGCCATATTCAGTCCTACGTTAATAAAGTAGTTGTTGCAAAAATTAGCCATTTCCTTATCATTATTGAATGGCTTGTTATTTTGATTGAGTATATTGACATCATTATTAGTTTTATTTTTATTTTCATTTGTTGTATCAGATATTATTTTATAGATTTTTTTCATATCGTTAGCATTATCATTGATTAGTTTTTTATAATAGTCATGTTTTGTAATTTCCATAATCTTGTTAAGATTGTTTCTATAATTTCTGTACTTCCGAAGTAAATCATTATCATTTTTATTATTAACTACTAATTTCAATTTGTCTCTATGTTTTACCGATTGAATGATGCCATTAGTGATCCACGGCTTAAGTTTTTTATGTACTGGAATAGATAATGTTTTTGTATTGTGACATTCTTTATATGTGTTTGTAAAAGTATCTATAAATTTTTGATAAGCCAGATCTGGATCGGTTTCAGAAACCACATTATTCCATTTTATTGTACTTAATTTGCTTTCGAATTTAATTTCGTCAAGAGTCCTAACCGTTTTCTCTTCTATGCTTTTCTTTGAAGTAATAATGTTTTGAGCAAAACTAATATTTAAATATATTGGGAAGTGATCAGTGACATCAGTATCTATAACGAATGAATCATAAACAAGCTTATTCATTTCTATGTTTTTTCTTATAAAAATGTGACCAAAACAAGTACTGCTTTCTGGAGTCACTCTGGTATATGAGTTAATGTAAGATTCAAAACCAAAAAATGATATCATAGATATATAGCTATTTGTAGTGGGTTTAGTTGGATTGAGTATATTAAAATTTGTGTCACCCAAAAAAATATCTATATTTTTCTTATTCAAATTAAATAGAAAGGATTCCAGATCCGACAAAAATAAGTTATCGTTAATAGAGGGAGCCCTATAACATGTCAAAACTGAATAATCCACATTGTATACTTTAAAGGTTATGTTAGTAATGGTGACATTACTTTGTGGCAGAATGATATTCTCTATATTGAAGTTAATATGATATCTAATAAAAACAAGTATTCCATCATTCTGATTATTCTTACTGTTATTAGAAAATGTCTGGAAACCTGGGATTGTATAATTATTTGTATTAATGATATTTCTTGTTTCCCCAAAAATTATTATATCCAAGTCTTTCAGTTGAAAAGTTTCAAGAAAAGTTAAGAAAAATTCAAAGTTTTTTCGTGCACTACGAATATTAATATGTAAAATTTTGAGTACGGACTTTCTAGAAACTGAGTCTGAACAATACTCAGTATATAGTTGTAAGTCATATCTGTGGTTTATATTATTCAAAGCTTCGGCTTCTTTAAATTCCATTTCATTTAGAATATCTAATTCAGTGATATCCATTAGCTTAACAAAGTACAGTAAGCAAAACAAAGTACAGTAAGGCGGAACCTACAATAAACTAAACATATTGTGTATACAAAAAAAGGAAGAATCACTCATTGGTATAGTTAAGCTTACTCCTTAACATTTGAAGGTGAAATTTTAACGTTGGACAATCACGAATTCTGCTTTCATGTTCGAAAGAATAACTGGTATTAAACTTTGCATTTGAAACTTCACAATTTTTACAATGCTTATGTTGTTTAGGGCAGTCTCTTTCTAAATGCTCCGCAGAACTTATAGGGCACACAATTTTGTTTAAACATTTATCATTTTTATGAAAGTACTCCTGACACTTGAAACACTTTGGCACCTCCAAATCTTCGTAAACCATATATCTCTCCCATCCCAGGCATACCTTTTTCATATTTAAAACTTGATGAAATGCGTTGGTTGTACATTCACATATTATTGTTTTGGTATTATCTCTATTTTGTCTAACATAGTTCACTGTTATGTCTCCATCAATATTGTTTTGCTCTTGTAAATAGTTTTTAATTTCTTTGTGAGTGAAATCTTGTGTAACTTTTACTATTTTTATTTTCGGTAACCTTAATTGACTTAATTCAACGTTGTAATTATCTTTTAATTTATTGATTAGTGTTTGTTTAAGGATCTCGACTTCATTTTTTTCCTGGCATTTAATTATCACATTACCGGATTTGTTAATTTTTGTATTATTGATACCAACTTTAATTTCCCCAGGATTTATTTTATTTAAATCCATTTTTGTTTTGTCAAATGATTGTGGTTTTTTTGGTTTTACAATAATAGCCGGAATAATGGGTTTTATAATGTTTGTCCCTGCAGTTTCTTCATTCTGTTGCAATGCATTAGCATAAGATTTTTGGTTGTTTTTCTCTAGATTTTCAATTTTTTCTTTCGGCAATTTGACTATTAGTTCTTGATCTTCTATAATTCTATTTTTATCGTTAATGGTATTTTGTAAAACATTTAGAAGCTCAAATTTACTGCACCTTTTACAATAATATTTCAAATTTCTTTTCTGCAAATTCATACATCTAAGTTCGGTTGTAGTTAATTCACTACATTCAAAGCAGGTGTAATTTATGCATGAGTCACAAGAAAAGCAGGGTACTTTTATATCTTTTGTTGGTTGTTTTATATCATTACATATCGAGCATTCCATATTTCATTTTACTGTAAGTTCCCTTTATATAGTCTGAAACTGGTTTAAGTATTTGGACTTGTCTTATATGTTATTCACTAATGGGAAATTTTTTTTATTCCTCTCTAACAAAAAGTTGTAGCACACTGAAATGTTTGTATGAGAAAAAGTATTTTATATGCACTTTTAACCAAAATCACACACTTTATGTTGGAAATAATTATACCACGCTGCAGCCTGCATTTAACCACTTGTACTACATAAAAATCAAAATTTAATAACTATTTCTTCTGGGATAAAACTAATTATTTTACGGAACGATTTGAAGAACGTTAAGTTATACTTTTACTTTAACAACAAGAAACAAGTTATTAAATTGTTCTGATACCTCATATTAATCTAATAAAATAATCATTATTGTAATGATGGCTATAATTAATGAAAATAAAATGAATAAAAACAATAAAGTGAATTGGGACAACCGGTACAATATATAAAACAAAGGAAATCAATAATTGTTATACTCCGTTTTTAAAAGGCATGGAGTAATAAAGCACTCATTTTGGCCGGAACCATAGGCGTACCACATTTAGTCATTTAAAAAAAGTTAAGGCTTCTAAAATTATCTCATTTCCGAAAATAACCGTTTTGTAATATTATTTAAAATGAAATTTCGAATTATCAATAATATAATAAACTGTGGATTATATCACTGACATCAATTTTCCAGAAAAGTTATTATTATGTATAAAAGGGCGTAGACGAGTCCCTCCACTAAGCTCCAGGTAGTTATAATCCTACATACAATAAATAATAAAATAAATGTTAATAACAATTTTAAACAAATACATATATATATCCAAACCAACCCTATTTGCCGATTATTTCACCCAATTAGCAGGTAATTGAAGAAACTTGACAAACAGGTAGCTCAAAAATGGTTTTATTATTGTGAAATATAGTCTTTTCAGTTCTAAGAAAATGCCCCCATAATACAATGTACTTACTAGAACTTTTCAACTATAAAAGTAGCGGAAAGGTTGAATATTTCCAATTTACAATTCATCTGTTCTGAAGAAACTGCTGTGTTGATTGATTTCCCCATTATTACTGTTATTTGTTATTATTTTTTACCGTTATTGTTAACTGGTGTTTATTTTTGTTCATCTATAAAAGTTCTCTGCTCATCACACGAAACAGTTAAGGTTAACCTTCCAACTATATAGTGTTCCAACCAAATTCGACCAGATATGGAGGATTTATCACCATCTAAGCGACCTAAAGTTGGCCCATTGTCGCTGAACGAAAAAAATCTGATATTAAAATGCTATTCCTCGTTGAAGACCGAAGAAATTAGAAGAAAAATCATGAATTTGACAGGAAGTGTTGATGAAACTGTGGAGATTACTGCAACAATGATGGGTGTTTCAAAAACAACAATTTATAATTTAATGAAGGAGAAAAAAAATGGAAACATCACAGCCCCAGCAAAGTCCCCAGGCCGACCCAAACTTGAAATGGATGACGACTTGAAGAATGGAATAAGGCGTATGGTGCATGCTTTTTTCTTTAGAAAAGAGATCCCAACTCTCTTCAAAATTATGGCTTCGGTTCAAGAAGATTCAGATTTTCCGAAAATGTCTCGAAGTACATTATGGAAAATTTTGAAGGAACTTGGATTTGAATATGAAAAAAATAATCGGAACGCAATGTTGATTGATAGAGACGACATTGTCATTTGGAGGAGGAGTTATTTGCGCAATATTCGGAAAGCAAGACTAGATCAAAAACGAATTTATTATTTGGATGAGACTTGGTTAAATGAAGGTCATACTGTTTCAATGTTTTGGCAAGACACGAATGTCAAAAGTTGGAGGCAGGCAGCTCTTGAAGGGTGGTCAACAGGCCTTAATCAACCAGCAGGAAAAGGACGTCGACTCATCATTACTCATATCGGAAGTGCCGAAGGTTTTGTTAAAGGTGGATTGTTGTGCTTTGAGTCGAAGCAAACCGGAGATTATCATGAAGATATGAATGCAGACGTTTTTGAAGAATATTTCTCACAAATGTTAGATCTAATTCCAACGGGCTCGGTCATTGTTATGGATAACGCAAGTTATCACTCCAGGTTAGTGGAGAAATTACCTTCAACTGCATGGCGTAAACAAGATATCCATGATTGGCTAACCTCGAAAAATATTGAATGCCCAGATAACCCGCTGAAAAATGAGCTCTTGCAACTGGCCAATTTACATAAACACAAATATAGTAGATACGTTGTAGATCAAATGGCATCAGCGCGTGGTATAACGGTGCTGAGGCTTCCTCCTTATCACTGTCAACTCAATCCCATAGAATTAATATGGGCCCAAATGAAAGGGGAAGTTTCAAGAAAGAATACGACATTCAAAATGAGTGACGTAAAAGTTTTATTCGAAGACGCGTTAGGTAACGTAACCAAAGAAAACTGGAAGAAATGTGTTGAACACGTGATACAAGAAGAACTAAATATGTGGGAAATGGATCATATAAGTGAACACATGATTGAACCATATATAATCAATATTAATAATGGAAGCTCAACAGAATCGTCTGATTCATATACCACGCTGCAGCCTGCATTTAACCACTTGTACTACATAAAAATCAAAATTTAATAACTATTTCTTCTGGGATAAAATTAATTATTTTACGGAACGATTTGAAGAACGTTAAGTTATACTTTTACTTTAACAACAAGAAACAAGTTATTAAATTGTTCTGATACCTCATATTAATCTAATAAAATAATCATTATTGTAATGATGGCTATAATTAATGAAAATAAAATGAATAAAAACAATAAAGTGAATTGGGACAACCGGTACAATATATAAAACAAAGGAAATCAATAATTGTTATACTCCGTTTTTAAAAGGCATGGAGTAATAAAGCACTCATTTTGGCCGGAACCATAGGCGTACCACATTTAGTCATTTAAAAAAAGTTAAGGCTTCTAAAATTATCTCATTTCCGAAAATAACCGTTTTGTAATATTATTTAAAATGAAATTTCGAATTATCAATAATATAATAAACTGTGGATTATATCACTGACATCAATTTTCCAGAAAAGTTATTATTATGTATAAAAGGGCGTAGACGAGTCCCTCCACTAAGCTCCAGGTAGTTATAATCCTACATACAATAAATAATAAAATAAATGTTAATAACAATTTTAAACAAATACATATATATATCCAAACCAACCCTATTTGCCGATTATTTCACCCAATTAGCAGGTAATTGAAGAAACTTGACAAACAGGTAGCTCAAAAATGGTTTTATTATTGTGAAATATAGTCTTTTCAGTTCTAAGAAAATGCCCCCATAATACAATGTACTTACTAGAACTTTTCAACTATAAAAGTAGCGGAAAGGTTGAATATTTCCAATTTACAATTCATCTGTTCTGAAGAAACTGCTGTGTTGATTGATTTCCCCATTATTACTGTTATTTGTTATTATTTTTTACCGTTATTGTTAACTGGTGTTTATTTTTGTTCATCTATAAAAGTTCTCTGCTCATCACACGAAACAGTTAAGGTTAACCTTCCAACTATATAGTGTTCCAACCAAATTCGACCAGATATGGAGGATTTATCACCATCTAAGCGACCTAAAGTTGGCCCATTGTCGCTGAACGAAAAAAATCTGATATTAAAATGCTATTCCTCGTTGAAGACCGAAGAAATTAGAAGAAAAATCATGAATTTGACAGGAAGTGTTGATGAAACTGTGGAGATTACTGCAACAATGATGGGTGTTTCAAAAACAACAATTTATAATTTAATGAAGGAGAAAAAAAATGGAAACATCACAGCCCCAGCAAAGTCCCCAGGCCGACCCAAACTTGAAATGGATGACGACTTGAAGAATGGAATAAGGCGTATGGTGCATGCTTTTTTCTTTAGAAAAGAGATCCCAACTCTCTTCAAAATTATGGCTTCGGTTCAAGAAGATTCAGATTTTCCGAAAATGTCTCGAAGTACATTATGGAAAATTTTGAAGGAACTTGGATTTGAATATGAAAAAAATAATCGGAACGCAATGTTGATTGATAGAGACGACATTGTCATTTGGAGGAGGAGTTATTTGCGCAATATTCGGAAAGCAAGACTAGATCAAAAACGAATTTATTATTTGGATGAGACTTGGTTAAATGAAGGTCATACTGTTTCAATGTTTTGGCAAGACACGAATGTCAAAAGTTGGAGGCAGGCAGCTCTTGAAGGGTGGTCAACAGGCCTTAATCAACCAGCAGGAAAAGGACGTCGACTCATCATTACTCATATCGGAAGTGCCGAAGGTTTTGTTAAAGGTGGATTGTTGTGCTTTGAGTCGAAGCAAACCGGAGATTATCATGAAGATATGAATGCAGACGTTTTTGAAGAATATTTCTCACAAATGTTAGATCTAATTCCAACGGGCTCGGTCATTGTTATGGATAACGCAAGTTATCACTCCAGGTTAGTGGAGAAATTACCTTCAACTGCATGGCGTAAACAAGATATCCATGATTGGCTAACCTCGAAAAATATTGAATGCCCAGATAACCCGCTGAAAAATGAGCTCTTGCAACTGGCCAATTTACATAAACACAAATATAGTAGATACGTTGTAGATCAAATGGCATCAGCGCGTGGTATAACGGTGCTGAGGCTTCCTCCTTATCACTGTCAACTCAATCCCATAGAATTAATATGGGCCCAAATGAAAGGGGAAGTTTCAAGAAAGAATACGACATTCAAAATGAGTGACGTAAAAGTTTTATTCGAAGACGCGTTAGGTAACGTAACCAAAGAAAACTGGAAGAAATGTGTTGAACACGTGATACAAGAAGAACTAAATATGTGGGAAATGGATCATATAAGTGAACACATGATTGAACCATATATAATCAATATTAATAATGGAAGCTCAACAGAATCGTCTGATTCTGATATATAGACTAGTTTTTGTGTTAGTTATTACTATTATTTGTTAGACTTTTTTTTATAAATATTACATTAATTCGTACTTTATTCCTGCATTTTTCTTTTTTCCTCTCCTATTGTAAACGGTATATTAGTAGTAAAGTTTATACCTACTGCAAAAAAATTTGCTATTTTTTATATAATATTTTATGTTTATTGTTTATTCATAGGAACACAAAAAAATTTGTTTTTATTGAATCGATATTGTGAACTCTTGAATAGTTTTCGTAATTATAATTTCATAGTACCTTCATATTCATATACCAAGTTTGTATTGTCCTGATTGCACGCCTCTGAGGATTAAAATGTTTATTTGGTCATTCAAATACAATAGAGCGACCCTTTCAATACAATAGGCGACCCAACCGAATACAGAGTTACGGGGTGTCTACCTGAAATTCGAAACAAATTAGAAATTTTAGTACAAAATTAGATAAACTTCGGAGATATTTTATTATACACCCTGTATCGGTTTTGCATACCTAATGAGCTTTTATTACTCCATGCCTTTTAAAAACGGACTATAGTTACTTTGTTGCAACGGAAATAGTTGCGAAACAATATTAAAAAAAATTGTTGATTATTTCGTAAACTAGGCGATTGAATATGCAAACTTTGCTATTGTGACTTTATTTTAAAAAACATTATTGGAAATATGGAATTGGGTAATTCTCTAACACCCGTGTAGAACTGCAAAGTCAACGAAAAACCTGAGCATAGTCAGGGGTATTACGAAGACCAGAAAAGCAGTCAGATTTTTTATTCAGGTAGTGGGGTTTCTGGCGGCGACAGGAACCCCCGCAGTTTTCACACAAAAAATGCGAATCACCAAAAAGGTGATTGCTCCCATAGCGTGTTTCGCAACATAAATCATTGTATCAAGAGTTAGCTTTTTTTTGCATATTAGTCGGGTCACCTGCTCAACACGCAGCGTCTAATGGTAGAGAGTTCGTCCCTGGTGAGTAATTTGAAAGTTTATTGACCATTATTTAGAGGGTGTGTGTAAAGGCTAAATCAGTAGAGAAACCAATATATCATTTAATACATTGCTTCTCGTGGCCGATGACACGTAACTGCTAATCAGATTTGTCAGGGTAGTTATTTTATCTTAAAAGGAAAGTATTGCAAAATATTGCCACCGAAATTTATAAAAGGTCATTAACTGATCTACAGATCAAGAGGGCCAGTAAGAGGCGATAGTTTGTAACGGCTTCACAAGAAACTGATTTCTATTTTTATCTATTTTTTATTGCTAATTTTTTAATTGATCAAATAGTCCCAGGCAGTTTCAAGCCATTTCATATTATTTTTAAACACGTATACAGCGACATTTAGCGGATACATAAGTTTTTTTAATAGAGGGAGGAACTAATCCTCAGTAGTTCATGATATTGTGGACCAAATGTCACTGTAACCGTGTGGACTAGTTCCATTAGATTACTGCTGAATAGGGTATAGCTAAACTGCTAAATACTTGGTATTATCTATTTGCAATGTATTATTTACTCATTTTACTTGGTTATGGGCAGTTTTTTACACAACTTTTTAGTGTTTAGTAGGCTATGCCGATTTATTCGTGTAATAATATCTATTATCAATTCATATTTTCATGTTTATCAATTTTTATATAACATTGTGCATATTTGTAAATGTACACACCCTATATATTTATCACTTTTAAATTTTCTTATTTCTAAGAGATGACACTCATATCAGCTCTGCTGTTGTCATATATTTTTGGCAGCTTTGTAACAATTATTTGTAAATTTAAATATTTTTTTCTGGAAATAAACTTATTATTATTGTGTGTGTCATTGATGGTTTTACGGAAGAATAGTTATAATGTCTAATTGATAATAATGAGAATTCAAACAACCTTACAGAAAAACAGATGCTTTCTCAATAAACGTTTTTCTAAAGTGTCATTATTTTCATTAAGTAAATGTTTATTCTGTTCATTTAATCTTATCAGTAATATGTGGGGACAATGTATTTTCCAAATTTTGGTAATGTTTCCCTAACTGGGTTTTAATTTAAAACATTATTTTGTATTTTAGTTGTGTTCAATGTACTTTCAAAATAAATTTTCACATTGATACTGTTATTACCCATTTCAAATATGTACTTATAAATTTATAGAATTTTTATTCTCCACACAAATCTTAGAAAATTAGTTGTAATTTTCTTTTTGCAGGACAACTAAAAAATGAAAAACGTGCAAACCCAAATAGTATTGCTGGGATTATGATCTGTGGATTTTGTGGAAATTTATACACGAAACGAAGAGAAATCCTTCACCACTCGTCTACAAATCATTGTATGGAAATGAAGAAATTACATATATATAAAACAATATTCCACCAGAAAAATATAAGTTGCAAAAAAAGCCATGTAACTGAACTTACCTATCTCAGAAATCTTGATGAAGATGTAAAAAATGAAATTGAAATTGTTGAACATGATTTAAAAGCAGAGTCGCAGGATATCGAATTCACTGATAATTTCAAGTTAAGTATAGATGGAGGTCAGAAATATAAGAGAAGTGATTTAATTAAACATTCACTTAGTCACACAGGTGAAAAGCCCTTCACATGTGACGTTCGATAACATTTTCGCGGAAAATAAATTTAATTATACATAAGCGTTGCCACACAGGAGATAAGCCATTCAAATGTCGCAATTGTTCAAAAACGTTTACACAGAGAAATAATTTAAAGAGACATTGGCGTAGTCACACTGGAGAAAAGCCATTCAAATGTGACATTTGTCTAAAAACTTTTTCACAAAAAATTCAACTAAATATACATTTGCGCTGTCACTCAGGAAAAAAGCCATTCAAATGTGACATTTGTTCAAAAGCCTTTACACAGAAAAGTACTTTGAAGACACATTTGCGTAGTCACACTGGAGAAAAGCCATTCAAATGTGACATTTGTTTTAAAACTTTTTCACAAAAAAATCAACTAAATATACATTTGCACAGTCAAAGAGGAGAAAGGCCATTCAAATGTGATGTTTGATCGAAAACGTTTTCACGGAAATGTAGTTTTAACAGACATTTGCGTAGTCACACAGGAGAAAAACCATTCAAATGTGACACTTGTTCGAAAACTTTTTCACTGAAACAAAGTGTAACTTCTCATTTGCGGACTCACACGGGAGAAAGGTCATACAAATGTGACATTTGTTTAAAAACTTTTTCATATAAAATTCAATTAAATACACATTTGCATAGTCACACTGGAGAAAAGCCATTCAAATGTGACATTTGTTTAAAAACTTTTTCACAAAAATATCAACTAAATATACATTTGCACAGTCACACAGGAGAAAGGCCATTCAAATGTGATGTTTGTTCGAAAAATTTTACACAGAAATGTTATTTAAATAAACATTTGCGTAGTCACACAGAATTAAAGCCATTCACATGTGACATTTGTTTAAAAACGTTTTCAGAAATAATTCAACTAAATATACATTTGCACAGTCACACAGGAGAAAGGCCATTCAAATGTGACATTTGTTCGAAATCATATACACAAAAAACTCACTTAAATACTCATTTACGTAGTCACACAGGAGAAAAGCCATTCAAATGTGACATTTGTTTAAAAACTTTTTCTCGTAAAGATAATTTGAATACACATTTACGTAGTCACAAAGGAGAAAAGCCATTCAAATGTGACATTTGTTTAAAAACTTTTACTCGTAAAAATAGTTTGAATACACATTTGCGTAGTCACAAAGGAGAAATGCCATCAAATGTGACATTTGTTTAACAACTTTTTCGGTGAAAAGTAACTTACGTATTCACGCAAGGGAAAGGACATTCAAATGTGACATTTGTTTGAAAACTTTTTCACAGACAAGTAATTTGAATTCAGAATTGCATAGTCATACAGAAGTAACACCATATAAATGTAACATTTGTTCGAAATAGTTTTCATTTAATGACTATTGAATCCAACATTTGGATAGTCATACAAAGTAGTGATGTGAACCATCGAATAAAAACTATCAAATAATTCGATGGTTGCCGATTATTCGAATTATTCGATAGTCAGAAAAGTATTCATTTATGAATGAATGTGAATGAATTAGTAGAAGCAATAAAAATAAATTATTCGCGAATGAATGAATGAATGAATTAGTAGTAGCAGTAAGTAACTAACGTCAAAAAAGTATTCATGAATGTGAATGAATTAGTGGATGTAATAAAAGTAAATTATTCGCCAATGAATGAATTAGTAGTAGCCAAAAACAGTCAACTATGAATGTTTCAAGTAGTAGCAGTAAGTAACTAACGCAGTCATCGAAATTCATTACTATGGATAAATACCAAATTATTCATGATTTAAGAACAAATTCTGTTATTAACTAATTAATTACTAATCCGTTGCAAATTAATATTTTTTGAAATGTATTTATTTTAAAATAAATTCAGTTTTTATTGGGTAAGTGGTAAGTAGCTAAATAAAGAAACCAACTAAGTAAATTTTACTATTGTAATTTTTAAAATTCAAAACATCGAATATCGCTGTTTAAAAAAATTATGCTGTCCAAAGTTTTACTACATAGTTTATTTCTGCGGTCATTAATTATCTGACCAGCTTTAGAAAAAATTCTTTCTGATGGGACGGACGTAGCTGGCACGGAAGAATACTTTAAATGTAAATCGTATAATCCACCTAAAGCACTTTTATGACATTTCCAGAAGTCAAGTGGACTTTCCAGTCGTTTTACAATGGGCATATCAACATAATTTTTGATTAAAACGTGAGCTGCAGAAAGTGGCGCCGTTTGAACTTGCATTTGCTTTATTTTTTGGTCAAATAGAGACCAGATACTTATCTCTTCTTCATTTTCTTCTTTCTTATTTTCATTGTCCTCGTTGGTAGAACTTGTAGGTACTACTTTTTCCTTGTCTACATTCTGGTAAGACCATCCCTTAACTCGTTTGTAACCAGTTTTTGGGCATCTTCACTATTTGAAATGATTCCAAAACCTGATTTTTTGAATCTGGGATCAAGAAAAGTACACTTAGCGCATAGTATATTTGGTTCCAACATTCCCAGTCGTTTGCTAATGACTTCCAAGAGACAGTTTTGGAGAAATTGTCCAGACGGAGTTATTGGTTTTCTTGCTTTAACAGCATGTTGGATGCCTCTAACAAGGGGAACGATTGTTGACATTGTAACGTTAATTTTTCGACTTTAAAATGATTTCCTAATCACGTTACAATAGTTTTAATTAGTACTTACCTAGCTATTAATTGTAAATCAACCCCGGAGGTATTTTGCTTTATATCTTTTATTTATAATAATAATTTCACAATTTAACAACATACTAAATCTTGATTTATTGTTCGTCACGCCCTGTACCCACTACTGCTCCTAATGGTTCCTGAAAATGATGAAATATTAATATTGTTGCGTATGGTTGGTTATAATATGGTTACCTACCTTTGTTGTGTGTTCCTCCTTTAATTTGATTTCCTCGACATAAAATCTTCATCATGGTATTCGTGTAAAGTCGTATTACCAGGTAGACAGATACTGTGCCCATATTGCCTTGCTGGGGGCATTTTGATCGTCCTTTTGTACCATTTTTAACAATATCTTTTTACAAAAGTAGCTTGTTATTGTTCATCTATAGACTGTCAGGCGTTAATGTCAAATCTTCTTCAACGTTAAGGCCTTGGTTTCGGTATGTGGCCTGCTGCTTGCCAATTCTCACCTAAGATATATTCCATTTTTACGGTCGGATGAAGTGTTCATAAGCGTCTTGGAAATACTCAATATCTAGGTGGTGAATCCACCAACTTAAATCCGTTCTGGAAGGTTATTCAATATTTAATTGTTGACACTATGCTCGAAGGTAGACAGCCCGTTATACATCTTATGGCTGAACAACTTGTATACGTTGGCCACGTTTATAGTATCATTGTGTATATCCTTGTCTCGTATGGCTTGGATGTGTTTACAAAAGGAGATAGTCATACATGCCGTATGTCTTGGTTAATGGAAGTGTTCGAGGAACCTTTTTCTTTTAAAATGTGTAATTTTTTTGATGGTAGAAAAATTGCTGGAATGTGGTTTTTATTGGTTTCAAGTTTGTGGAGCGATTTGCTCACCATGCCGGTGACATATTATTTGTGGATTTGGTTCATTGCGAATCGTGGGGCCCCATCTCAGTGTGGTGCGCTTGGGACTTCTCCATTTGAAGATTGCTGTTCTTCACCCATTTTGGGGATTTTGAGAAGCGCTCATGCGGTTTTTCCGGTAACTGGTTCTTGCATTTGGCCTGCTGTGGATGCAGGATTGGATTTCGTGACTGGTACCACTTCCTTATATAGGGATCAAACACCCCGAGAGATTGATAGCCCTATTTTGAGGTTTTATTCAGGTATGTCGCTACATTTTTATTTCATGAGGTATATTCTTACATTTTGCTATTCTTTATAGACCCTACTTTGAGTATTTATATTGATTTATACTTTCCTGGACGTTTCTTGAAGCACAGACGATTGAGGAAGTTAAAAAGAAACCCTCTGGATTGAAAGAGGTAAGATGCTTTTGACTAAACCTTTCTGGTTTAATTTGTGCTGTTGTATGAGTATAGTTTGTGCATAATACTAAATTAATTCATTTAATTTAGGTTTTTTTTTTGTGTGAGGTGGGTTCAAGATACGTGAGAGGTTCCCTCAGTATATATTCTAAGAGCACCCGGCGGGCAGAGTGATTAACTGACCGTTTTCTGGATTGAGAAGCCATCCCAGTGCAGCTAAGTGATACATATAGTTTTATTTTCATTATAGATATTTACATTCGAATGGTGTGTGCACCTCTTTTACATTTGCATTAATATGTGTTAATAAGCTTACGTTATCTATCTAAGTACTTACAACAAGGGTGAGCCACAGCTACCTATGCTGTAAACTCGTTGTGCGCACATCGGGGAATCTGGGTAGACACCACCTGCTAATTAAACTTTAAAATATTCTCCTTCAGAGCGAAATAGGTATCATATAGATACAATTTCTGCCTTACATTAAATTGTTACGTAATCTTTCCATATAGAGGAAATAGTATATTATCACTCTGACTTAAAGTCATATTATTATTTGGTGTATTTTTAAGTAATACAGTAGATTCACATTGCATTGTTTCAAATCATATGGAAATTGAACCTTCCTATAGAGGAAATAGTATATTATCACTCTGACTTAAAGTCATATTATTATTTGGTGTATTTTTAAGTAATACAGTAGATTCACATTGCATTGTTTCAAATCATATGGAAATTGAACCTTCCTATAGAGGAAATAGTATATTATCACTCTGACTTAAAGTCATATTATCATATGGAAATTGAACCTTGATCATTATTTGAATTTTCATATTATAACTCAACTATCAGATTTCAACTTAATTTTAAAGTATTATTTGAACTTCCGTATCTTGTCACAAATGTTTAATAGCTAAACTTTAATTAATGTTCCCAATTAACTAAACGTTCAGGACGAGTTTTAAATAAATCAACTGTGTCATCAACCAGGAATTTGCTCTTTTATTTAGTTGCCCTTGTGTTGGTTGGTTATAGTAAATAGGAACCAGATAACCAGGGTAAAAGGCTCGTGGTAAGGTATAGTATAGGCTTATTATTCTATTGATTAAAACTTATTCATCTGGCTCTTCAAGATTCTAGTCATACATCTGTGCCTAGCGGTGAGAATCTTGTGGCGCGTTATAAATTTTGAGTATTGGTATTTGTAAACCCCACCCATCTCCACTGTCTAAAAGCTAGTGACGGGCCACCGCCTGCACATTCACGGGTAATCGATTAGAATAATATAGTCTGGGGAAAGGCGGTTTTTTTATCGGTTGATAAAACTAACTGACCACTTAGAAATTCATTTGGTTCTCTTAATTTAATTTCCACTATTGTAGATTTGTTACATTTAGCTTCTATTTGATTTATGCGCCACAAAAGTAGCGCCCAACGTGGATTTCTGTATGTTTGGGGTTTCATAGATTTGAAGGTCACATAGTTTGACAGATGTCATTTTGACAATTTTTTCTTCTTGTTTCATACACTTTTTGTGGTTTACACTTCCATAAATCAAATTTTAACGGTAGCTTAACATTGCGTGTTCTTCAGTTGAGGAGAAGTCACAAAAGTGAGTGTTATAGAAGGAGCATCGTCATTGGTTGGTCAATTGGTTGTTAACGATTAGAAGTATTGTCCTAGGGTTTGATAGAAAATATTTAGTGGTTTCATAGTAACCTCATTAATTTTTTTTTTAGTAATATTAGTACTTTTATAATGATCCTAATGATACGTTCTTATGAAACTTGCATAGGTAAATAGTTAAGTGGTGATATAAACTAGCTGCATTACTATACTGTTTCCTACTGATTTAGTCATCTGGTGCAACTTGTGAGTTTTTTTTGGTGATTTCGTATTTTATACAGTCTGGGAGTGTCTTGTAACATAATGTCACGTAAAATGCAGATCAACCGACTATCTCAGGATGAACTAAAATATCAGCTTAAGTATAGAGGGATCGGTGTAGGTACCGTGGAGGAAATGAGAAGCCGGTTGGTTATGGCAATACAGCTGGAGAAAAGCGGCGAATCAGTAAGATACCCTGAATACCCCTTTACTTTTGCAGAAGATGCAGATGCTGTTCTTACAAAACTCAAAGAACTTGAACCTTTGGTGGCCAAGGTGCTTGGCGATAAAAAGAGTGGTGATTTCTTGAAGTATCAGTCCAAGATTTATTGTGTGCTTGATCGCCTAGATAACATGCAACCAAAGGATGACACACAGTACTCGCAGAAGGAAGATTTGATGGCAGCAGCCCTATCACTTATGGAGTTGCTACAAAGAGTGGTGGAAAGGACGGATGTCAAAGAAGTTCCCCCCAATATAAGTTTGTTCGAAAATGCAAGTTTTCAAGAGCAGCTACATGGAGCAGCCAATTCCTCAGAGGTTGGAAGCAGGTCGGATCCAGCATTTACTGTGAAACCAGTTTTGCCCAGCAAGTGGAATTTGACATTTACGGGTGATAGAAAGGGACTTTCTATCAACGCCTTTTTGGAACGCGTCGAGGAGCTACGCGTCGCCAGACACGTTCCTAAAGAAGTTCTCCTTGAATCAGGTATAGACCTTTTTTCTGGACGAGCCTACCAATTCTATACTGCCAACAAGAATGAGGTCTCATCATGGGACGAACTAGTGACACTCTTGCGTGATGAATATCAACCAACCAACTACAACGAACGTCTCTTTGAGGAGATTAAAAAACGCACACAAGGCCCAGATGAATCAATTGGGATTTATATAGCGGTAATGCAAGGTTATTTTAATAGGTTAACCTGTCATATTTCAGAAGAGACAAAACTGAAAATTTTGATGCGTAATCTGACACCATTTTACCAGAACCACTTGGCACTTGTTGATATAACTTCTATTCCAGAACTACGGAAGCTTTGCAGACGATTAGAGGAGAGGCGAGATGCAGTCGAGAGCTATGCGATTCCTGGTCGACGAGCTCAGGCATTAGAGCCAGACCTAGCATATGCTGAGGTAGAACCCAACCTGCATGCTTTACAGATATCCAGTGAGTCTAGCACTCCGAATCAAAGATCAGTTCATAGTGGACATACAAGAGGTTCGCGGAAACCAATGCTATGTTTCAGGTGTAATCAGCCGGGCCATCGAGCCGTTGGTTGTACAGCTCCCCGGAATCTATTTTGCTTTAATTGCAAGAAGGAAGGGTTTACAGTCAAATCGTGTCCTAGGTGCGGTCAGGGAAACGCAGCGGGGCGCTCCTAGATGAGTGTCTAGCGAGCGCTGAAGATATAATTCCCCCTCTCAAGCCTAATATTAAGTGCATTTTAGACTACGTTTTGGATCATGCTACTGGTGATGAGAGGCCATATTTACAAGTCGATGTTTTTGGGAAAAAGTTTTTGGGTTTATTGGATTCCGGTGCGACACGCACAATTTTTGGAGGCTTGGGTTGGTCTTTATTGAAGGATATGGGTATAAAACTGAACACTACTGTTAAAATTTCGTGTACAATAGCAAATGGTCAAAAATGTGAATCTGCAGGCGAATGCGAGATTCCTTTCAGAGTAAGGGATAGAGTATGTTTATTAAAAGTTTTGGTTATATTTGAAATTCCTAGAGTTTTAATACTGGGAGTAGATTTTTGGAGAGCTACTGGAGTGGTTCCCGATTTAAGACACGGAGATTGGCACTTTTCGGATAGGCCTATTGTGGATATGGTGGATACTAGTGGTACTGAAAGTGTTCTGACCGAGACTGAGCGAGAACAGTTAGCAGAGTTAGTGGACCGGAACAAGACTTTAATGGGAACGATCCTTGGCTGCACAGATCGGGTAGAGCATGTCATCGTGACCAATTCGAAGCCTATCAAACAGCGGTATTACCGTGTATCGCCAGTAATTCAAGAGCACATCGATAAAGAGCTGAACGAAATGTTACGGATGGACGTCGTGGAACCTTCTAAAAGCCCGTGGCCTTCGCCAATCTTGTTAGTAAAAAAGAAGGACTCATCATACCGTTTTTGTGTCGACTATCGTAAGTTGAACTCTGTTACCGAGAGAGATAGTTATCCGTTACCGTTTGTAGCAGATACATTGGATAAATTGAAAAATGCTAGATATCTCAGTAGTCTGGATGTGAAGAGCGCCTACTGGCAAGTTCCTGTTGCCGAGTCTTCTAGGCCCTACACAGCGTTCACTGTTCCCAACCGTGGACTTTTCCAGTTTAAACGTATGCCTTTCGGTCTTCACAATGCCCCAGCTACTTGGCAAAGGCTTATCGATAGCGTTTTGAGCGAACTGGAACCCTATGTCTTCGTCTACTTAGATGATGTTGTAGTAGTCACTGACACATTCAGTAAACATCTGGAAGTATTGGAAGAAGTTTTTCGTCGTCTTCGTGATGCAAAACTTACGATAAGTTTCGAGAAATGTCAGTTCTGTCGCCCTCAAATGCGTTACCTAGGATATGTAGTAGATAGACACGGTCTTCATGTGGATCCGGACAAGGTTAGAGCTATGTTGGAGATACCGACTCCGAAAACAGTGAAAGAAGTGAGGCGTGTCGTTGGAACCTTCTCTTGGTATCGACGTTTTGTGCAGGATTTTTCAACAGTGATAGCACCAATTACAGCTTTGCTTAAGAAATCTTCAAAGTTTATCTGGACGGCGGAGTGCGAGAAGGCATTTGTCGCCATTAAAGAAAGTCTTGTGAAGGCACCAGTTCTTAGCTGCCCCGACTACAGTTTACCCTTTGTATTGCAAACAGACGCCAGTGGCTATGGCCTTGGCGCGGTGCTCACGCAACCACATACCGATGGCGATCGCGTTATTTGCTATTTGTCTAGATCTCTGACTTCACCAGAGCGGAATTATACGACTACCGAGCGGGAATGTCTCGCGGTCCTCTGGGCCGTACAAAAGCTAAGAGCATACATAGAAGCTGTACCTTTTACGGTGATTACTGATCATTTCGCTTTATTATGGCTCCAAAATCTAAAGGATCCAACAGGACGTTTGGCCAGAATGGCAGTAAATTTGCAGCAGTATCAATTTAATGTCATACATAGGAAAGGAAAGGAGAATATTATCCCAGACATGCTTTCTAGATCTGTACCTGTATTAGAGTTCTTGTGCGCTCACGAAGTAGAAGACAATATTGTAGTTCCTCAGTCGGAAGATCGTTGGTTTAATAAAATGGTAAATTGTGTTATGGAGAAACCTTTGAAGTATAGTAATTGGCGGATTGGAAATAGTAAACTCTGGAAGTATAGTAAAGCTGATCTACACCCTGGATTGTCTCGTGATGCTGATAAATGGAAAGAGGTGGTACCTAAGGAACACAGGATTACAGTGCTGAAGGCAGCGCATGAACCGCCCACCTCCGGCCATATGGGGGTTGCTAAAACGTTAGCTAGAGTTAAAGAGAAGTACTATTGGGCAAAGATGCATTCCGATGTTATGGATTTTGTAAAACGCTGTAAAATTTGTTTATCTTATAAATCATCTAACCAATTACCCCAAGATAAGATGGTTCCAAACACAATCGCTAAACGACCATGGGAGATCATATCCACGGATTTAATTGGACCATTACCACGGTCGAAAAATTCTAATACTTACCTTCTGGTCGTTACGGATGGTCTTACCAAATTTCCTTTACTGTTTCCTTTAAGAAAAGCGACTTCTGAGAAAATTGTTCAGTTGATGGAACGTCACGTGTTTTTGTTATTAGGAGTTCCCAGGATGATTTTATGTGACAATGGGCCACAGTATAGAGGAAAGGCTTTTCTCAAATTTGCGGAGAAGTATAATGTTCAAGTACGGTTTAATGCCAACTACCATCCACGTTCCAACCCCACAGAGAGAGTTAATAGAACAATTAAGACAATGATGTCGATGTACGTCAGCGACAACCACCGAACATGGGATGAACGTATAGATGAAATTGCGTGCGCCATACGAACTGCTAAGCATGAAATAACGAAAGTATCCCCCTATTTTGCAAATTTTGGCCGTCATATGGTTTTGTCAGGACCCGACTACCGGACAGATGATTTTGGCAATCAAGTTTCAGACGGGACAGAAGAATTTTGTACTAAAAATGTAGGATTTAAACAGTTGCATGACGACATACGCAAAAGGCTTCAGAGCGCAGGCGAGAAGAATTGTCAGAGATATAATCTAAGGTGTCGTCAAGTGGAATTTCTTCCAAACCAAATTGTGTATAAAAAGAATTATGTTTTATCGGATGCTTCTAAGTATTTTACTCATAAACTTGCACCTAAATATATAGGCCCGTTTTATATTAAGAAGAGATTATCTCCATGGACATATGAACTAAGAGACGAGGATGGCAATTCCAAAGGAGTTTGGAGTGCGAAGGACCTTAAGGAGGTTCCGTGGACCCAGGATTAACCCTGGCCCGGGTTAATCCTCTTGACGTAAGGGGGGAAATGTAACGTTAATTTTTCGACTTTAAAATGATTTCCTAATCACGTTACAATAGTTTTAATTAGTACTTACCTAGCTATTAATTGTAAATCAACCCCGGAGGTATTTTGCTTTATATCTTTTATTTATAATAATAATTTCACAATTTAACAACATACTAAATCTTGATTTATTGTTCGTCACGCCCTGTACCCACTACTGCTCCTAATGGTTCCTGAAAATGATGAAATATTAATATTGTTGCGTATGGTTGGTTATAATATGGTTACCTACCTTTGTTGTGTGTTCCTCCTTTAATTTGATTTCCTCGACATAAAACCTTCATCATGGTATTCGTGTAAAGTCGTATTACCAGGTAGACAGATACTGTGCCCATATTGCCTTGCTGGGGGCATTTTGATCGTCCTTTTGTACCATTTTTAACAATATCTTTTTACAAAAGTAGCTTGTTATTGTTCATCTATAGACTGTCAGGCGTTAATGTCAAATCTTCTTCAACGTTAAGGCCTTGGTTTCGGTATGTGGCCTACTGCTTGCCAATTCTCACCTAAGATATATTCCATTTTTACGGTCGGATGAAGTGTTCATAAGCGTCTTGGAAATACTCAATATCTAGGTGGTGAATCCACCAACTTAAATCCGTTCTGGAAGGTTATTCAATATTTAATTGTTGACACTATGCTCGAAGGTAGACAGCCCGTTATACATCTTATGGCTGAACAACTTGTATACGTTGGCCACGTTTATAGTATCATTGTGTATATCCTTGTCTCGTATGGCTTGGATGTGTTTACAAAAGGAGATAGTCATACATGCCGTATGTCTTGGTTAATGGAAGTGTTCGAGGAACCTTTTTCTTTTAAAATGTGTAATTTTTTTGATGGTAGAAAAATTGCTGGAATGTGGTTTTTATTGGTTTCAAGTTTGTGGAGCGATTTGCTCACCATGCCGGTGACATATTATTTGTGGATTTGGTTCATTGCGAATCGTGGGGCCCCATCTCAGTGTGGTGCGCTTGGGACTTCTCCATTTGAAGATTGCTGTTCTTCACCCATTTTGGGGATTTTGAGAAGCGCTCATGCGGTTTTTCCGGTAACTGGTTCTTGCATTTGGCCTGCTGTGGATGCAGGATTGGATTTCGTGACTGGTACCACTTCCTTATATAGGGATCAAACACCCCGAGAGATTGGTAGCCCTATTTTGAGGTTTTATTCAGGTATGTCGCTACATTTTTATTTCATGAGGTATATTCTTACATTTTGCTATTCTTTATAGACCCTACTTTGAGTATTTATATTGATTTATACTTTCCTGGACGTTTCTTGAAGCACAGACGATTGAGGAAGTTAAAAAGAAACCCTCTGGATTGAAAGAGGTAAGATGCTTTTGACTAAACCTTTCTGGTTTAATTTGTGCTGTTGTATGAGTATAGTTTGTGCATAATACTAAATTAATTCATTTAATTTAGGGTTTTTTTTGTGTGAGGCGGGTTCAAGATACGTGAGAGGTTCCCTCAGTATATATTCTAAGAGCACCCGGCGGGCAGAGTGATTAACTGACCGTTTTCTGGATTGAGAAGCCATCCCAGTGCAGCTAAGTGATACATATAGTTTTATTTTCATTATAGATATTTACATTCGAATGGTGTGTGCACCTCTTTTACATTTGCATTAATATGTGTTAATAAGCTTACGTTATCTATCTAAGTACTTACAACAAGGGTGAGCCACAGCTACCTATGCTGTAAACTCGTTGTGCGCACATCGGGGAATCTGGGTAGACACCACCTGCTAATTAAACTTTAAAATATTCTCCTTCAGAGCGAAATAGGTATCATATAGATACAATTTCTGCCTTACATTAAATTGTTACGTAATCTTTCCATATAGAGGAAATAGTATATTATCACTCTGACTTAAAGTCATATTATTATTTGGTGTATTTTTAAGTAATACAGTAGATTCACATTGCATTGTTTCAAATCATATGGAAATTGAACCTTCCTATAGAGGAAATAGTATATTATCACTCTGACTTAAAGTCATATTATTATTTGGTGTATTTTTAAGTAATACAGTAGATTCACATTGCATTGTTTCAAATCATATGGAAATTGAACCTTCCTATAGAGGAAATAGTATATTATCACTCTGACTTAAAGTCATATTATCATTTGGTGTATTTTTAAGTAATACAGTAAATTCACATTGCATTGTTTCAAATCATATGGAAATTGAACCTTGATCATTATTTGAATTTTCATATTATAACTCAACTATCAGATTTCAACTTAATTTTAAAGTATTATTTGAACTTCCGTATCTTGTCACAAATGTTTAATAGCTAAACTTTAATTAATGTTCCCAATTAACTAAACGTTCAGGACGAGTTTTAAATAAATCAACTGTGTCATCAACCAGGAATTTGCTCTTTTATTTAGTTGCCCTTGTGTTGGTTGGTTATAGTAAATAGGAACCAGATAACCAGGGTAAAAGGCTCGTGGTAAGGTATAGTATAGGCTTATTATTCTATTGATTAGAACTTATTCATCTGGCTCTTCAAGATTCTAGTCATACATCTGTGCCTAGCGGTGAGAATCTTGTGGCGCGTTATAAATTTTGAGTATTGGTATTTGTAAACCCCACCCATCTCCACTGTCTAAAAGCTAGTGACGGGCCACCGCCTGCACATTCACGGGTAATCGATTAGAATAATATAGTCTGGGGAAAGGCGGTTTTTTTATCGGTTGATAAAACTAACTGACCACTTAGAAATTCATTTGGTTCTCTTAATTTAATTTCCACTATTGTAGATTTGTTACATTTAGCTTCTATTTGATTTATGCGCCACAACATTGTTACATATTTATCACCTGATAGCTCAGACGTCATAACCTCTGCTGGCTTTAATATTGACACCAAGTCACTAATTATTTCCCATTCTGAGACAGTTAGGAAAGGAGGAGCTTTTGGTAGTGTCAAAATAATAGCTGATAAGGCTTGTTTTATCTTTAATAATCGTTCCATCATTATTAAGGTTGAGCTCCATCTCGTAGAGACATCCTGTTTCACTTTAAGTTCAGGAACCCCTAATTGCTTTTGCATAGTTTTTAATTGTTCTGATGCCACTACACTATGTTTAAAATGTGTCACTATAGACCTACACTTTGTAACTAATTTTTTAATCGTCTCGTCCTTAAAAAGCGCTTCTTCTACACACACGTTTAAGGTATGCGCGACACAAGCGTGATGCCGTAGCTTTAAATGTTCTTTTATCGCGTTTTGAATGTTAGCACCGTTATCACTAACTATCGCTACAACTTTTTTGTCAATGTTGGAGCATTCCTGAAATATTGACTGTAAAACGTTGGCAATATTTTCGCCGGTATGACGCTCTGGTAATTTTTTCGTTGATAAAACGTTACTCCATAGCTTATAATTATGTATGAAATTGCACGTTAAGGTCAGGAAAGTCTTAATACTATCGGAAGTCCATATATCCGTTGTTACAGATACATATGCTTAACATCCTCTAACATATTACGTAATTGCTGTTTAATACTGTTGTATGCAGCAGGTATCATTTTTAATAAGATTTGTTTTCTATTAGGAAGCGTATACAGTGGTTGTAATTGCCTCGAATAGTTCACAAATCCAACATTCTCTACAACAGAGATAGGCTGGTAATCAATAGCGATAATTGTAATTAAACTTCTTTCGATTATATCGCGTTCACTATCAGACAATGCCTGTTTTTTATTTGTGATCAGTAGCTCCATATGATGTGGTCTTTTTCGTTTAAGGGTTTGTAATATATTCCTGCTTGGATTTTCATCTACAGAGGAAGTAGGAGTAGATAAACACGATGAAGATGTAGATGGCTGATTAACATCTTCTGAAGTAGATAAAGATGCTTCATTACGATGACCTGGACGATCTTTATGTAAATTACCCGTGTCCCCTGTATGTGGGTGTTTCCTTTTTAGATGTTCACGTAAGTTAGATGTGTTGCCAGAGAATTTAAAGTTTTTTTTGCACAATTCACAAAATACATCTCTCTCGGACCGTTTTGTGAAGTATTTCCACACTTCTGACGTTTTACTTACAGATCTAAGCATATTCAGTATTAATATACTAACTTTTACACAATCATATAATTCACAATCAAACACGAAAACGAAATGACGCTACGTAAGTTACAATGTTATAAACAAAAACAGGTGAATCCGTGGGATTCCCATTTGTAAAACGCATTTCACTCGTCAATATTACCAAAGAATACAATTGGGCTGGTGTATTCTGTGATATAACAGCAAAACAATTATTTGATATCTTGGTTGCCTAAATACGAGAGACTACCGTAACGTTAAAATAATCAATATTCCATACATTACTAAATAATTTTCTAACAGAGGGAGACACTGGTTGTTAATAGAAAAGTTCACGCGAACAAATGTATTCATTACTAATGTATTCGAATTAATTCATTCGATGGTTAGATTTATTCATTTAGTAATTATTCGATGGTTCCCATCACTAATACAAAGCCATTCAAATCTGATATTTGTTTGAAATATTTTTCGCAAAAAGTATATCTATTTGAAGACATATTAAGTTTTCTAACACCACATATATCAAAAATAGTAACTTTGTAGGATAGTGGTAAATGCATAATTTTACATAAAAATAATTACAATAGCATTTAATTTTTTTTGTATTCATTACCGCTAAACAACGAAATTGTCTGATCATTATCGACACAAACCAAGCTGTCGGTGAAATATGGGCTCCAGTAAGTGACAGAAACGACAGGTTTAAGCATATTACTTTCCACAAAAGAGATTTCTACTCAAGAAATGTCGCCGAGTTAGCAGGCCTTCTTATCATGACAGCTGTAGTAATAGTTTCCTCATTCTGGCAAATGTAGGATTATCTTGAAACATTGTTAAAGTATTTTTTTGTGTAAAATCCATTTAAGTATTTAGTCTTTTTTCAGAATTTGTTCATAAGAAATTATTTTATGATTAAAATATCATTTAAAAACAAATTTGCTTTTCATAAGTTTCTAACTGCCGAGGGAAGCAGCTTGAGCTAATTAGGAATGTAAAGGCCAGGTTTTTTTCTACAATTTTTTATATTTTCATTGTCTAAAGAATTGTAAGTTTTATGGTTAGTTTTTTGAATTTAATTAACCCTTTCATTATTCTGAGAAATGTCATAATATGTTTTAATAATAAAACGATGAAAAAGTTTTTTTTGTTTTTTTCAACATTCACAGTCAGTCCATGGAATTTTTAATTTGTCATACGCATCTTGCTCAGTTGTTCCCCATTTCCACGGAGTATTCTTACGAGTCAAATTTGTCAGGGGTTTTGCAATGCTGGCAAAATTTGCAATAAATCGGCGATACCATGAATACGTTTGGATGAATCTTAGGAGATCCTTTACCTGGGTAGGCACATGTAAATCCACAATTGCTTGGATTTTGTTGGGATCCATCGTGATCCCATCTGGTGTCAGCACGTGGCCTAAGAATCCAATGGCCGAACAAGCAACACGGCATTTAGCTCTATTAATACGGAGTTGGAAATCGTGTAAACGTCGAAAGACTTGTTTCAAGTCCCTCAAATGGTCTTCAAACGTTGATGAACGAATAACCAAGTCATCTAAATATACCAGTAGTGATATATGACTGAGACCAATTTTAAAACTATCCATTAATCTCTGAAATGTTGACGGAGCATTTCTTAAACCGAATGGCATGCGCACAAAGCAGTAAACTCCAAAAGGTGTAATAAACCCGGTTTTCTTCTTATCTTCCTCATGCATTCTTATTTGCCAATAACCAGATTTGAGATCCAATGTGGTCATATAAGGTTTGCTCTTTGCTGCGTGTAGCAGATCGTCGATACGAGGAAGTGGGTATCGATCTGGTATCGTAATCGAATTTAATCGACGCAGACCTTAACATCGTCATCTTTCTTTGGTACCATGACGACGGGGGAAAGCTACGCTGTTTCAATTTCCTGGATTATTCCATTAGCCAACATATTGTCGAGTTTGTCGCGTAAAATGGTTTGCTTGGTGATATTAAGACGATAAGGCGCACTAGAAATTGGTCCACTAGTGTCTGTATATATTCGATGCTCCGCTCGCGTGGTAGGAGGGCCATGCTCCTCAAATAAATTTGTAAATTCCTGCAGTATTGCATTCAACTGGTTTCGATAAGTCGGGCATAGCGTTGCGGTTTCGTTTGGTTGCAGGGAGACATCGAAACTAAATAACTCGAGGATTTTTCGTTTGGTGCATGTTTTCTTTTGTGGCGAGTAAGTGAGAGGGAGGCTGTCACGGAAAATTTCATGTATGTCTTCCGGTGCATACGCATTACTGGTATGCTTATTTTTTTAACGTCTGGAAATCTGGTATCTGGAGCTTCCCATAATTCATTCCGTAAGGGTGACGTGAAAAACACTAAGAATGGAGTTGAAACATCATCATTCTCATCAACGTCCGAGATGTTAAGTTGTATACTAGGATCTTTGTGTTTTGCGACATGTAGTTGTAAGTGGATCATTACCATAATGATCTTCACACAACCTTTGATCATTAGATGTATAAGTAAGTTCTAAAATTTTGTACCACCGTTCTCTTTGATTAATGTCAGATGAAAATTTGAAAAATGTTTTGTTAAACCCCAATTGCGAAGTGGCCATAAATATTTACTATTAACAACTTTTTGCAATACAACTATGACGAATTAGATTGGGGAGAGACATTTTAAACGTTCACTTTTATTTACTTTATTAGAACGGAAACCCTAAATAAATTTAAAAAAGCTATACTAAATTTACATTATAACAGACTTTAACCTTGACACAAATTATAAATAAAATGGTCTAGCGTTATTCTAGCTAGCAAATTATTATATTAAAGGTAAATTAGAATGATTTATATACTAAAAATATTAATGAATAAAGTAAGCTAACGTTTACTTATCAATTATTTATTTTTATATTGTATAGGATCAGTGACGGATTTAGGTTTGCTGCCGCCTAGGCCCCGTTCGATGCGCCGCCCTTTTTGATAGAATGAATTTCATTAATTTTGATCCAGTTTTTTATTTTGAAGTAACTTAATTTATTGAAATATATTTTTTTAAATATTACTGATAAACAAGACAGATAAATATATGTATAAACTTTAGACAGATAAATAATTCATATTTCTTTTAATATTAATCAATTTGAAAATTTCTTTTTCCTGGCTTTGGTCCGTGCAAAAACGTCAATTATGTCGTCGTAATTAATTTCTTGGACTAGTTGGGCTTCAATAGACAGTAATGCAAGTGCATTAAGTCTATCTTGTCCCATGCTTGCGCGTAAATAGGTTTTTACCCTTTTAAGAGTAGAAAAAGATCTTTCTCCTGAACAATTTGTAGCCGGAATACTCAAAAAAATACGGAGAGCAATGTCCACATTCGGATAAACATCTCGAAGATTCCGTGAATGCAATACATTCCATATTTTTTGTGCAGAGCGTACATCTTCCATATTTGCCAAGGAATCTTTGAGTTGACAATGTAAATGAATACATTCATTGCCTAACGTCTCTTCCAAATCATCAGGATACTTACTGATTAGTTTATTGGCAAGATTTTTTAATTCATTCGTGTCTATTTCAGATAAATTATCAAAAAAATTGAAATTTCCCTAAAGTTTTTCATATGCACTTCTACGCTTGGCCAATTGTACACTCAGAGTATCTAGAATAGGATAATACACATTTGTACGAAAATTTTCTTGTCCAGAAGAAGGTGTTCTTTCATTTAACCGCGACTCATCTGGCTGGATTCTTCTGGTTTTTTTGCGTCGAGTATCATACCAATAATAATCGTGAACTCCAGATAGTGCTTTGGCTTTTTCTTCATATTCAGAAAATTGTTTGTCTCTCATGTCTTGAAGAAATAGAGTCAGAGAACTATAGATCTGAACGACGGATGATAAATCAGCTTGAGATTCTTGAAGCTTCTTACTAGCAGCATTAAAACGATCTAAAATTACATTCCAAACAATAACTAGGATTGCTGTTTCTAAATGCTGCAATTTTCGCTGCAATCCCGTAGCTTCAGATCGCGTAGTCGGTTTCTCATCTCTGCTTTCGGCAATAAATTGCAGTGCATCAATTATTGCAGGCCACTCTTTTTCTAATGCGTAGCATGCATCATGTCGAGCAGACCAACGAGTTTGAGAAAGACTCTTAATTCTTAAACTTGTACGCTGCACCAAAATTTCCCAACGATGTGTAGATATAGTAAAGAAATTGTATAGTTCTTGCAAAGTAGAAAAGAAGTCGACTGCTTCTGTTACCGATTCAACTGCACATGATCCTACCAAGTTTAAAGAATGGGCGGCACAAGGAACATATCTGCTAAAGGATTAATTGTTTTGATTCGTGTCTGAAGGCCTGAGTATATACCTGACATATTGCTTGCATTATCATAAGATTGACCACGACAGTTCATTATGTCCAAACCATTATTTTCTAGAGATTTTAGCAAAGCATCCTCTATGCCTTTAGCTTTATGACCGATATTTGGTAGAAATTCTAGAAACCTTTCCACAATTTCACCGTCATGACGTACATATCTGATAATTATAGTAAGCTGATCGACATGTGCAATATCAGGCGTAGAATCTACAATTATACCAAAATAAAATTGACTGTCTCGACCCTTAACTCGTGGAATATGCTCATATTAGTGTTTTTAAATGAAACTCAAGGTCTCTAGTTAATTCCACAATATAATACAAGTTATTGAAAATTCTAAAAAATTGACAATTGTTTCGATAAATCAATATCATCGTCAGAATGACAGAAGTTACATTTCATTTTATGCCTACCTGATGTTTAGTAGTTATATTTGGCTAGACCAAGGAGTAACCTAACTTGTGATTGGCTTAATATATGTTTATAGAAAAAAGAAGAAGATGTGATATTACAAATATTGAAGCTTAGATATTATTAGCCCTATGGTGATATCCTGGATATCATTTTTCCAATTAAGATCAGTATAACTGTGCAATGATATAGAAAACCAGGAAAACTATATCTGCTGATCTTTACAATTATCACTTAAGAAGACAGTTTATTAGTGGAGAATTCCCTAGATTTAACTGTTCATTGACAACTTCATATTGTGGGTTTCTTGAATGTCTTCTAATTTCCAGTTCTTCAAGGAAATCCAGTTCTTGTTTCTTTTCACAAATATGTAGTACTTCTAGTTTTGTGTTAGGTGTCAATGAATGATTGGTGTCAAGTAGATGTTTTGCGTAGTGGGATTTATCTGGTTGTTTTAATCTGTATGCTCGTAAGTGCTCACTGTATCGTATTTCAAAATTCCTAAGGGTCTGACCCAAATAGACAGCATTACATTCTGGACATTTGAGTTTATATATACCTGACTTCTTTAATAGTGGTATTTTTGTTTTTACATTTAACAATTTTGTACTAACGTTACTTTCTGTTTTAAAAGAAATTGTTGTATTCGTTGCTGAAGATATTATCTTTGAAATATTATTAGAAATATTTCCTGCATATGTGATGGTTTTATAAGTTTTAATTTCATCAGCTTGTTTAGGATATATTAGTTGTAATGCCACTTTTTCCTCTTTTTTATTAATTAGCTTATTTATCATATCTAATGGATAACCGTTAGATGTTGCTATTTGTCTAATTGTATTAATCTCTCTATCAAAATTACATTTGTTCATAGGAACTGAAAATGCTCTATGTATCATTGAATTATATGCTGCTAGTCTGTGTGACACAGGGTGGTTAGAATTGAATGGAATTGTTACATCAGTTTGTGTTGGTTTTCGGTAAATTGAATAATCAAGTACATTATTAACTCTTTGAATTTTTAAATCAAGAAAATTGATTGAGCTATTTTCTTCAATTTCTAATGTAAATTTAATTTTCGGGTGTAAATTATTGATGTTGAAAAATACATCTAATTGTCGTTCACTACCCATAAAACCCTTACATTATTAGAAAACTTCTTTGTTGGGTCTGCTTTAAGGGATATTGTTAATAATTCAAATTATCTTTTAAATGATTACGAAAAGAGGTCTATCATACATAAGAATCCTCATTGTACACAATTATATGGAACAGTTAAATTACATAAAATAACGAAACCAATTAGACCTGTAGTCTCTTATGTTAATGCTCCTAATAATATATTGGCAAAGAAGCTCAACAATATACTCAATACTTACGGATATGAATCTCAGTACTCAATTAGAAATTCAATAGAACTAATCAAAAAGTTGAAAGCAATCCACTTACAAGATAACTATAAACTCATATCGTTCGATGTAACTAACATGTTTACTAAAATTCCTCCTAAAGAATGTCTAATACTTGTAAGAAAATTACTAGAAGATAAAAATATTAATCCAGGAATAATATCAGATATACTTAATTTATTTGATGTATGCATTAATCAGAATTATTTCACTTTTGACAATAAGATATATATTCAAAATGAAGGTTTACCAATGGGAAGCCCTATATCACCTATTTTAGCAAACATTTTTATGGACAATTTAGAAAGAAAGATCTTTGAAAGTAATATTTCGAAAAATATTTTATTTTGGTATAGATATGTAGATGACATATTAGCTTGTTTTATGGGTAGTGAACGACAATTAGATGTATTTTTCAACCACATCAATAATTTACACCCGAAAATTAAATTTACATTAGAAATTGAAGAAAATAGCTCAATCAATTTTCTTTATTTAAAAATTCAAAGAGTTAATAATGTACTTGATTATTCAATTTACCGAAAACCAACACAAACTGATGTAACAATTCCATTCAATTCTAACCACCCTGTGTCACACAGACTAGCAGCATATAATTCAATGATACATAGAGCATTTTCAGTTCCTATGAACAAATGTAATTTTGATAGAGAGATTAATACAATTAGACAAATAGCAACATCTAACGGTTATCCATTAGATATGATAAATAAGCTAATTAATAAAAAAGAGGAAAAAGTGGCATTACAACTAATATATCCTAAACAAGCTGATGAAATTAAAACTTATAAAACCATCACATATGCAGGAAATATTTCTAATAATATTTCAAAGATAATATCTTCAGCAACGAATACAACAATTTCTTTTAAAACAGAAAGTAACGTTAGTACAAAATTGTTAAATGTAAAAACAAAAATACCACTATTAAAGAAGTCAGGTATATATAAACTCAAATGTCCAGAATGTAATGCTGTCTATTTGGGTCAGACCCTTAGGAATTTTGAAATACGATACAGTGAGCACTTACGAGCATACAGATTAAAACAACCAGATAAATCCCACTACGCAAAACATCTACTTGACACCAATCATTCATTGACACCTAACACAAAACTAGAAGTACTGCATATTTGTGAAAAGAAACAAGAACTGGATTTCCTTGAAGAACTGGAAATTAGAAGACATTCAAGAAACCCACAATATGAAGTTGTCAATGAACAGTTAAATCTAGGGAATTCTCCACTAATAAACTGTCTTCTTAAGTGATAATTGTAAAGATCAGCAGATATAGTTTTCCTGGTTTTCTATATCATTGCACAGTTATACTGATCTTAATTGGAAAAATGATATCCAGGATATCACCATAGGCTAATAATATCTAAGCTTCAATATTTGTAATATCACATCTTCTTCTTTTTTCTATAAACATATATTAAGCCAATCACAAGTTAGGTTACTTCTTGGTCTAGCCAAATATAACTACTAAACATCAGGTAGGCATAAAATGAAATGTAACTTCTGTCATTCTGACGATGATATTGATTTATCGAAACAATTGTCAATTTTTTAGAATTTTCAATAACTTATATTATATTGTGGAATTAACTAGAGACCTTGAGTTTCATTTAAAAACACTAATATACCAAAATACTTAGCAGATTGCACTTCATTAGAAATTTGTTGTAGTACTTTAATCTGAATCAACATTATAACTTCTTCGTAGATCGTTGTAGACAAATACGACGTATTTCCACTACCAGGATGCGCATACAATTTTAAATGTTCAGATAAAAATGGATCAAATTCAGCGAGAAGCTCTACTGTTCCTAAAAAATTTCCATTATGAGGATCTCCTATTCGTTCAGAATTTCCTCGAAATGGCAATCCTCTTATTGCTAATGATTTAATAATTGCAATTACTCGGTATAATTTTTTTTTCCAATACGCTATTTCCTCGTCGAGCTTATGAGACGTTGATCAACACGCCCGTGAACTACTGCTCGAGATTTAAAATGATTAACGTTAGTTTTGTGAAAATCAGAATTTTCATGAGCTTCGATGCGTGCTTTTGAGTTTTTCTAGTCACGAAATCCTTCACCAGTAAAAGCATTCATTTCACCACTTCTACTAAATAATAAGCATGGAACACAAAATACAGACCCTTTAATTTCTGAATAAATTAACCACTCACGGCACTGAATCTCTCCGTTTTTTAAAGTACGTTGAAATAAACTTTTGGAACAATATCTTGTTTTATCACTATAAACATTTGAAGAATTTTTAAAGTCTGTATTATCATTTCGTGGTATACCGTTTATGGTTATGAAATCCCGTGTTTCTTCATTCAAATTCCACAAAAAAGGATCAGTATTGAATTTTAAAATATCGGTTGTTGACTGGATTTTTTCAGTATCTTGTGATGAAGAAAAATTTGACGGTGTCTGGTTCGTATCTTGTGATAGAGTATGGTGTGGCTGTACTTTTTCTTCTTCAGCTTGTTGTTCTGAAATCTCTTCTAATTCCGGCTAGAAAAAAAAATCAATTTAAACAACTGGCATTTATTTAATGTTTATCCCGATTAACGTTATATATATATATAAAAAAAAGTTATTAGCAATTATAACAAGATACTTACGACCGATGAACATGATGGTTGTTGGTCATTCTTAGAAGACTTACTTGAGCTTGTCAAAAAACTAGATATTTTCGGATTTTTTTTTAATAAATTATCTATTTTCGTTGATTCCTCTGCTTTTCTTTTACGATATTCTGCACCGCTGAATTTTTTCCGATAACCACTCATATTTAATTGAAAAATAAAATAAAAACTTCAAAAATTATAAAGAAAACCAGTGCCTAAATTCAAGTTATCGATCAATTATTTTTTTATTATCAAGAAACAGAATAAAATAATTCGAGACTTTTACACATGAAGAGCATTCATAAGACTAAAATGATTGCTGTGGCTTTTCTATAGCGCGAAGCGCGATGTTTTATTCTATATATTAAACAAAACAAAGTCAAACGCGTCAGTACCTGTCAAGCGTAGGCGTAGCGTTTTTGTTTCCTGTAAACATGAGAAATACACTCACCCGAACCACAGTTTAAAGCTTAACAGAAGCAGTTGGCTCACTCCATGTCGGCGTCTTTGATGTTCATGGTTCAAATTTTCCCCTGCGCAACCGAAAATTGTAACCCACGCGCTTAGGGGCGTATCCAATTGATACAATGCCTGACATCAAATAATATAAACTGCTCGACGAAAGATGTAACTAGTATACATTATGAAGCGAATAAATCGATGATTTCAATATAATTTATAATGATGAATAAAAAATAATAACCATTAGTGTCGTGATCTAAATTGGATTGTAATATTTTCTATCGATAATTTTTTATTAAAACTATTCTGAACCAATTTTTATAATTGATTGTCTTTACTTTTTTGTGACTATAAAATTTTGGCATTTCATAGATTTTGCCGCCCTAGGCCCGGACCTCACGGGCCTAGGCCTAAATCCATCACTGTATAGGATCAATATATAGGTATACATAACGTTCGATTTTTGGGATAAATTACCAGATATCTATGTGAAGATGTATTACAGAAATAATTCTGTTCATGATATAATATAAATAGATCGCAAGAGCATATACGAAAAAGCTCTTTTTTAAACAAATAATCATCCTCTTTTTGCTTAAATGAAAGTTTGTTTACAATTCACACAATTATTCGGTTATAAATATGTCAAAAGTCAGAAGTGCTGAATAAAACCATCTGTGATCTGACCAATTAGGAATCTACAGAATTGCCAACTTAATTCAAACCACTCCTCCTAGTTTAAAAAAGGATTATATGTAATTATATTTTATTTAAATAATTAAATAAATGCGAATTATAGAAAATATTGTGTAAAACTTGTGCCACAATGACTTTGTGTAGTCGAGTCATTGTGACACTTGTTTTACAAAGAACTATTTTAGTAATTTTTATTTTAGACACTTTACTTTTACAAACACAAGCCGTATTCACACAAACCAAGAGTGATTTTGTCAGAGATTTTATATATTTTCATTTTTAATGACTTAAAAGTTTATATACTAGGATATTTTATAATATTTAACCACATTAAAGGCAATATGTTGAAATGTATTGTCATTTATAATATTTTAAATTGTTTTATTCTATTTTGCTTATGTAAACAGTCTTGTAGTTCGTGTGACTGCAGAGACTCCATGCGCGAACGGCGGCGCAGAAAAGTTGTGCCACTTGCAGCCTAAACAATAAACCGGCTCTTATATTATTTGTCTATGGTGCAGAGATATACATGTCGCCACTCTAATGAATGATCTCCACGCTTCTCTGACCGCTAGGAACAGTATATTTTATTTTCATATGTATATGGATCAGGGAGTGTACAAGCTTTCAATCGTTACTTTCAAAAAAAACAAATGACATGATTATTTCACTTCACTTCGTTTGCGAAAGGAAAACACTTCAAATATGCCCTGCATACCGTTAATAAATAATGAACGAGGATCAAAGATCTCTGACGAGGATACGAGGAAAAAAATATTCTTGTATTTCAATATCGTAGCATAAATGGCCTTGTCGAACAAGTCATCTTTGGTATAATTTAATAAAGATTATAAACGATGCCAGTTTCACCTTGGAAAAATTATCAAATATGTCAATAGGACATATTTTAATCTCTGTTGACAAAATATTTTCTAATCCTTCCAAGCAAGCAAAGCGAAGTTATTTAATGAGATACTGAAATGTAAACGATTTCTATGTAAAATGCCAGATGTAACTTTCTTAACCAGGCCATTTATTCTATGCTATGGAAATAGAGGAATAATGTATTTCTTCGTTCAACATTTACTTGCTAGTCTTTTATTGTTCAAATAATATGTGTTTTAATTATTAATTTATTATCACCCATTCATAATGGGTATGGAGCAAAAACTCGTTAAGGAAGAAATCGATATCCAGGATGATTTTGTTTGGAATATGGGCGTTAAACAAGAAGTGAGTGACGAAGTGACTAGGGCAACTTTCGAAAATGTTAATATTAACAGTATGCATCCTATTAAACAAGAAGTTAATGACGATTTAAACATAGTTCAAGTATATGAAGAATATAAAATTGCAGTTAAAACAGAAAGGGGCAACTCTCATAAGGTTAATATACACAACATTAGAAACAATTTTAAATATGTAAAAAGTAAACCTGGAAGGCGAACTAAATTAAAAGGTGAGTTACACTCATTGATGGCTATTTAGATGTAACATACTTTGTGGCAGTATTTTCATATGCTAAATATCTGGAGCTTTCGACATTTCCAAACATCTAACCCAGACAGCACACAATATCCATTAGACATCCACAAGATATCCTTTATGGATATCCTGTATATCCACTAGATATAGATGGATAGCCTATAGACATACAATGGATATCCATATGTCCGCCTATATCTAGGATATGTGTTATCTCATGGATGTCTTTGGAGATATCTACTGGATATCTCGTTAATATCCCATGGATATCCTATGTTCATGTTTGGTATATCCCATGGATATTAATAGGATATTTTATATTCACATTTGGTATATCCTTCCTCCTCAAATATGAAAATCTGAGAATATATGACTAGTACCTACTGGTGGAAATACAAGTTGGTCCAATGAAAACAATACAAACCAAAATTTGCTTATGTCTACAGACCTGGAATTAAATCAACACAAAATAGTTTACCCAGTCAACCAGTACAAAATATTGTAGATACATAGGGTGGATAGTCTAGTATTTAAGCGAACGACTGTAGAATATTGTGGCCCAGTGAAAAATATTCAAATACTCATCACGTATATCTGTTATATTTTGTACTGATTGACCAGAACTATTATTTCCAGTTAATCTTATTCCAGATCTGTGGATATATACAACTTTTGTTAAACATTGTTTTTGTTGGCAATCTTGTATTTCTACCAGCAGGTAGTGGTCAGATATTCATCTGTGAGTAAGAAGGTACAAAGGGAATCACATTCTTCATAATAGTAGTATTATTTGACATACGATGAAATGATATACTATGGAATAGAATGATAGAAATAGCTATTTGTATTACTAGGGAGGAAAGTGCCACTTTTCATCCCGCAGGATGTAGTTTACTGCTCGACGCGAAGCGGAGGGCAGTAAACATCCAAGGGAGGAAAAGGCACTTTACTCCCATGCGATACATATGATTTTTCCTCCTACCCACCTTTTTCTGAAAATTTATTTCCTTGTAGTGAAAAGTATGCCAGTTAAACATTCTCTGAATATTTATGTATCTTGTTGTCTTCAGCCCATTGCTTATATTGTGCATATTGTTTTTCATACCTGTCTTTAGATTTTTGTGGTAGTAAGGTTAATGACGCTATGTTGGCTTGTTCCTTAATATTAGGTGGTGTATTTGGAAATTCAAAATCACTTGAATCGCTCTCCATTTTTCAAAAATTCAACTAAGTTTAATGAATGTAGCGACTTTGCACCTCAAAAGTCAATCGCCGTGTTTACTGTCAGTGAGCCACAGCATACTATGCTTTTCTTATTCTGAACTGAAGTTGAAATTTGTATTGAAGAACTACGTTGAAGTAACATTAATGTTTGATTTTTACCAAAAAACAGGATATACAGTATGTTCTAGAAATTATGGAAACAAGATGAATATAATGAATTCACAAGTTTCATCGTTTACAACTTACTTGAAATGAGGGGGAGGAAAAGTATGATTTTCCTCCCTGATTTGAGGAATGAAAGTGTGTACTTTCTATAGGGATAGGAGGAAAATACTTTATTTAATATAATATACATATTTGCATATACATCAATAATTCTCCTTCTTCACCACCGAGCTCATCTACTCTGCAAGGTTCTTTCTGTAAGAACGACAAAAGAAAGATTATAGAGTTTCAAGGTCAGCTATATACAGTATAGGTACGCCCGAATATAAGATGCACCTTTTTTGTAAAATAACGTTTTGAACATTGGCCCGCGTCTTGTATTCGAGCACATACCTGTAATAAGAACATCTCTTATCAACTGAACACCATTATTATTTTATTATTGAGCTCAAAAGATTTTTAAATCAAATCAGTCAAGCCCCCAGCACCGTTTATCACGAAACAAAGTAAAAGCTGATGTAAAACCTATTTCACATTTTCCCACTATGCTATTTTACATTGTATAAATATACAAAACGCTTTTAATGTAGGTAATCAATCATAAATATCAATAAAATATAGGAGACGTATCAATATTCAGAATTATGGTAAGAAACATATACATACCTTATTTTTTCCAAATACAAACTAGCGTTAAAAAATAACCAACCACTTTTGCACGTGTTTAAAACTATGATAACATACCCTACAACTTAACAACAAAAACGGTCAAACGCGGCATCGCCCAATGAGAGAAAAGAAATACCATCGTGTATGGTTGGTTGCATAGCTTTGTGGGTATGTAATATGGAAATACACTGATGTACACATTATTGTCTATTATACCATTAAACGTTAAGTAATGAGATATTTGTTGTGTATTAAGAACACGTTTTATGCCGTATTCGTATTGTTGATTAAACTCAATTTAGGTATATTTATCATTTTGAATAAAACCAAAAATACGTTGAGCAAAGAAAAAAAATGCGACAGAAAATAATAATAGATATCCATGGATATACAATGGATATAATATTAGGAGATTAAGACATTTATGCATTGAAGGTATTATGTATTAGAACTTCCTTCTCAATCATTTTTTATGTGATTATCCAATATATTATCAGTAAAATAGAAAATAATTTTTTTTCATATCCATGAAATACATTCAGTGGATACCCATTAGATATCTTACATGGACTGGATATTCAGTGGATATTGGGCTATCCACTGGATATCTAGTGGATATTGTGTGCTGTCTGGGAATATTCTTATGTCTTGAGTGAATAACAATCATATTTTAAATTCATATAAGTAATGTCTATATTATGTACTAAAGTAAATATGAATAATAATAAATTAAAACCCAAATTAATTTCTTACTGACATTGTTGACAAATTTTATAAATATAACATTTAACTTTTTAACTCTTTGTTCCACAGTGGGGTTGGAAATTCTAAGTACTCTGTTTTTCACATGTTTTATCAGATCCACATTCACAGAGTGTTATTATAAGAATGATAATTCAAATGTCTTCCTGAATTACAAGGTGTCCTATACAATCTATAATTACATTTTGTGGTAAAATGTATAAAAATTTGGTATTATCTATTTGAAATATATTATTTACTCATTTTACTTGGTTATGGGCAGTTTTTTTACATAACTTTTAAGTGTTTAGTATGCGATGTAGATGTATTCTTGTAATAATATCTATTATCAATTCATATTTTCATGATTTTCACTTTTTTAGTTGTGCATATTTGTAAATGTACACACCCTATATATTTATCCCTTTTAAATTTTCTTATTTCTAAGAGATGACACTCATATCAGCTCTGCTGTTGTCATATCTATTTGACAGAATGTTGCTTGTAAATTTTAATGATCTTTTTTTGCAAATAAACTTATTATGTGTGCAATTGATGAATTTACCGAAGAACTGATATAATGTCTAACTGATAACATTGATAGTTTAAACAACCTTACAAAGAAACAGATGCTTTCTCAATAAACGTTTTTTTGAATTGTCATTATTTTCATTAAGTAAATCTTTATTCTGTACTTCTAATATTATCAGTAATACGTGGGCACAGTGTATTGTTCTTAATTTTGGTAATGGTTTATCACCCGCTTCAAATATGTACTTGGTCGTTCATAGAATTTATAGATTTTATATTCTACATACAAATTTTAAATCTTAGAAAATTAGTTGTGATTTTCTTTTTGCAGGACAACTAAGAAATGGAAAACATGCAAACCCAAATAATTTTGCTGGGATTATGATCTGTGGATTTTGTGGAAATTTATACACGGAACGAAGAGAATTCCTTCACCACTTGTCTACAAATCATTGTATGGGAATGAAGAAATTACATATATATAAAACAAAATTTCACCAGGAAAATACAAGTTGCAGAAAAAGGCATGTAACTGAACTTACCACTCTCAGATATATTGATGAAGATGTAAAAAATGAAATTGAAATAGCTGAACATGATTTAAAAGCAGAGTTGCAGGATATCGGATTCACTGATAATTTCAAGTTAAGTATAGATGGAGGTCAGAAATTGGAGAAAAGTGATTTAATTAAACATTCACTTAGTCACATAGGTGAAAAGCCATTCACATGTGACATTTGTTCGAAAACATTTTTGGGGAAAATAAATTTGAATATACATAAGCGTTGCCACACAGGTGAAAAGCCATTGAAATGTGGCAATTGTTCAAAAATGTTTACACAGAAAAGTCATTTAAAGAGACATTTTCATAGTCACATTGGAGAAGAGCCATTCAAATGTGACATTTGCTTAAGAACGTTTTCACAAAAAATTCAACTAAATATACATTTCCACAGTCACACAGGAGAAAATCCATTCAAATGTGATTTTTGTTCGAAAAATTTTTCACTGAAATGTAATTTTAACAGACATTTGCGTGTCCACACAGGAGAAAAGCCATTCAAATGTGACATTTGTTTAAAAACTTTTTCACAAAAAAATCAACGAAATATACATTTGCACAGTCACACAGGAGAAAGGCCATTCAAATGTGAGGTTTGTTCGAAAACTTTTTCACGGAAATCTGATTTACATACACATTCGCGTAGTCACACAGGAGAAAAGCCATTCAAATGTGATGTTTGTTCGAAAACTTTTTCACGGAAATATGATTTACATACTCATTTGCGTAGCCACACAGGAGAAAAGCCATTCAAATGTGACACTTGTTTGAAAACTTTTTCACGGAAATCTGATTTACATACACATTTGCGTAGTCACACAGGAGAAAAGCCATTCAAATGTGACACTTGTTCGAAAGCTTTTTCACGGAAATCTGATTTACATACACATTTGCGTAGTCACACAGGAGAAAAGCCATTTAAGTGTGATGTTTGTTCGAAAACTTTTTCACGAAAATCTGATTTACATACACATTTGCGTAGTCACACAGGAGAAAAGCCATTCAAATGTGATACGTGTTCGAAAACATTTTCACAGAAACATACTGTAACTTTACATTTGCGGACGCACACAGGAGAAAGGCCATTCAAATGTGACATTTGTTTAAAAACTTGTTCAAATAAAACTCAATTAAATACACATTTGCACAGTCACACAGGAAAAAAACCATTTAAATGTGATGTTTGTTCGAAGGCTTTTACGCAGAAAGGTAATTTAAATAGACATTTGCTTAGTCACACAGGATTAAAACGATTCACATGTAACATTTGTTTAAAAACGTTTTCACAAAAAATTCAACTAAATATACATTTGCACAGTCACACAGGAGAAAGGCCGTTCAAATGTGACATTTGTTCGAAATCTTATACACAAAAAAGTCACTTAAATACACATTTACGTAGTCACACAGGAGAAAAGCCATTCAAGTGTGATGTTTGTTCGAAAACTTTTTCTCGTAAATATAGTTTGAATACACATTTGCATATTCACAAACGAGAAAAGCCATCAAATGTGACATTTCACAGACAAGTAATTTGAATTCAGAATTGCATACTCATACAGAAGAAACACCATATAAATGTAACATTTGTTCGAAATCGTTTTCATGTAAAAACTATTTAATCCAACATTTGGGTAGTCATACAAAGCCATTCAAATGCGATATTTGTTTGAAATATTTTTCGCAAAACACAAACCAAGCTGTCGGTGAAATATGGGTCTAAACATGCTACTCTCCACAAATGAGATTTCTACTAAAGAAGTGTCGCCGAGTTACGACAATTGTAGTAATATAATCCTCTTTCTGGGAAATGTAGGATTATCTTGAAATATTGTTAAACTATTTTTTTGGGTAAAATCCATTTTGTTCGTGATAAACTCAAAAACCGTTGAACGGATTTTCATGCGGTTTCCACCAAAAAATTAGTGATTCATGAGGAAGGTTTAGGTATATGATTTGTCAAGGTTTTGTGTAAATTGGTTGAAATATTCGGTTCCGAGATTAAGATTGCAGCACTACCTAACTATCAAGTTGAAACTACTGTAGATGTGATAGAATTGTTTATTTATGTATTAATAGTGTGGTTTAGTGTTTACACCCTTTTTGTGTTTTATTGTCTTTTATAAATAATTAAGAGACTTTGTTCATAATAAATGTTCCTAATAAATTCAAAATTTCTGTCTTTTAGTGTTGTCAAACAGACATTTTAAGCAATGGAACTGCTGTTTTCTTTCATTTCTGCCGTTGTACCTGGATATTTGCGCCTATAAGATTAATAAAAATAAATAATTAATTACAAATAAAAATACAAATATTCTTTAAAATGAAGTGAACACACAAACGTATATTTCGTTATAGGTTTTCCAATTTTTAATTTATTGTGCCAAGCTTTTCTTGCGTCTACCATTTCGAATTCTGAATTTTTAATTTGTACTCTGAACTTTTCACTTTCAGGAAATAGATGGAAACTCAATTGTACGTCTATATTTATTATTAATTTGTACTGTGGTACTGAGCAATATTGACGAATTTTCTCGCATAACTTTATTAACAAATATAAAAATTGTTTCTTAAAATAAACCTATCACTTAAATATTCAATATGAAATACGAAAAACATTGTCCAAAACACACGAAACGAATAAAACGAGTGGTAAACAAGCATCTAATTACACATATAGAGAAGTTCACTTTAATGCTGTGTTGTGGCGTATCGCTTAACAGCAGATCCCAATAACAATCGAAGTGTTGAAAATGTCAAGCCGCCTAGGAGCTTTCATTGAAAACGCTGTCGTAATTCCTTTGAGATATAACAAATCAATGCATGGTGGGATATTCATCCTTTATTAATCTACAAAAAAGTCCGTGATGGCATATCTTTTAAGGATATTCTATCTTCTCAAAAATGGTCACGTACAATAATTGTAATATCCGTGTGTTTTGACCAATGTAGTTATTCGCTAGTGTGACCAATGTAATAATACTGGCTCCATTATTGTAAATATCGGGTACCGTTGTTATCAAATGAATGTGCGTAGATGCAAGAAGGCAGCGTAGCTGGTGTCACCACCCACGACTTCGTGGGAAACAGGAGTTGTCGGCTCCTGGAAGAAATGTCCGAAATAGTTGGCTCCGGCCTCCGCGGCTACCAGATGTTGATAATAAGAGGTCTTTATGCTACAGGGTTACGTCAGTTATGACGGTGGGTTGAGGAAAAATCATATGTGTATCTTTTATCAGTATATGTTATGTATTAATATATGACACCTAATTAGTTTCGCTTCTCCGCTTCCTTCAACGACCGTCTCGTTGGACATAATTTTTTCAAAGTTGAAGCAACTACTTTACTATTTTTTATTTCACAGTTTAAGCTTTGCCAACAGGCTACTATTGCTTACAGAGTCATTTAAAATAAGATTTAAGCTATGGGCAGTACAATGGACATAATCGGCAGTTGGTTGTCGTTGTTTGATTAAAGGTTCCAGACCTGCGTATTTTCCTGTAAAGAAATATTGCTTTTATGACGTTCGATATGAATAATAGGAATGATTTTTCAAATGTTTGATTTTTCGGATCATTCTATTTCGTTAATCAATTATTATGTACGTAAGTATAATAATTATAATACGCAAATTATGGTATTGATAAAAACTCAGCATATTCTTACCGCTCATATCAGCGGCCGCATCATAACTCTGGCCTCTACATTTGTTTAGGGGAATTTCATGGTTCTGCAGAACTTTCAAAATTTCGGCTTGAAAATCCTTTGCACACTGGCCTGCCATTTCGAAAAATCTCAAAAATCAACAATGATTGAAAAAAATGGACTGTGATTTATATCTTCAACGATGGATTGCAGTATCGAATCAGAAATAAGCGTAATAAATTGATTCTGGGATGTATTACTCAAATAATGATTACTCCCTCTTCTAATCTTATTAATATATTAACTCAAGAACTGGGTCATACCTACAGGGGCCATTAGTGTGACAAAGTGTTACGGTTTTTCTCGTTAGTATACATCAATCGCATAAAAAGTCAACAATCATGCAGTTTTGGTCATAATAAATAAACATTCCTACCTTAATATCAAGTCAGACTAGCTTCGTATGCCAACAATTTCTAGTCATACCATTAATTCAGTGATGCAATAGCCTGGCCGTCAAATTGTTTAGCACCAACTGGGTTAATAGTTTAAAGGAAATAATTACACTCAGTAGAATAGTTACAGTAATCTGAATATACACTTAAAAAGAGTGAATTTGTTATATTATGTACCATTGAAATGTAAACAAAAACATTCCATTATTCGAATCAAACAGCTGATTTGCTATATGTCAAAAGCCTCGTTAATTCTTCTTTTACAAACGTTAAGAGATCTGTGATTCGTACGGAAGGTTGCCTACCGGTGTACTGTGGATGTACAGCAGGGTATAATGGGTGATGTTTTATTTTGTAAATATAATCGTAGGATGTGGTATATTAGTGAATATAGGGTTTATTGTTGATTAGTCAATTATTGTTTTTATACGGGGGGTTTTATTATGCGATGTGCAAGTAGAGTAATTCAATCCGAGGTCATAGAACGTATGTGCTCCAAACAGCTCGAGTGAGAGTGTCTCTCGAACGGAAAGGTGGGTTGTCAAGGAAACCTTCGTGTTTCTTTCTTTTCTGAGCAACGTGGTGTCGTATTGAGGTGTTTATTGGGAGCCCAAAAAAAAATTCGTATGAAGATTCCACATTCATCCCGCAGGGAAACATGAATTTGAGGGGGTAGTTTGGTTTGGGTGGAGTAGTGTGGGTTAGAGATGTTTGTGGATGGATATGTAAGCCCAGTCACCTACATCGCCATGTGGTTAAGTTCATGTAACGGCTTTTAACTACTTATTAGCAGCACACAGGAGAACCCTGTCTTAGCCAAACAGGTGAGATTTATTTTATTTAACATTTGCTGTAACTAGTAATTGTTCCTCATAGTGTTGCGAATAAGATGACACCACCTAATTATATGTTCAGGATAGAGCTTGTGTATAGTATGTTGGGGGTAAAGTACTTGTTAGTAAGGGGTGGTTATCTCGGGTTTTGTTAGTTTTAGACTTTATAGGGGGTAATATACTTACGTCATCAAATAGATGGTTTAATTGAAGTCTACTTTGGGATTTTTTTTAAAGTGGGCCGTCCCACTTGTAGTAAATGGTTAATGGTAGGATAATAATAGGATTCATACTGGGATAAATGTGATGAACTGCCGGGGTGGTTTAATGTCAATTGAGTATAGTGACAACACTAATTAGTGTTTTTTTAGGGTTTGGTTTTTATTCATAGATTATGGGGTATTGTCGGATTTTTGGTTATTCGGATTTCCGTATTGGATTAGTTCCGGGGTTTTAAATATTTAAATTTTTCTATAATTATTTTTTTATAGTGTATATATAACATTGTATGTATATATAATTCACCATTTGTGAACATACAAGTGGCTTGTAATTTTTCTTGGTCATTTATTACTCTAGGCAGAGTAGGTAAGTTGCGTCTGAGCTCACACGGAACGTTTATGGTAATTTATATTATTTTTGCTTTAGGTAAGTTTACAATTTTATATGCGTAGATAAGCCACGGTATGGGTAACCCTTCAGGCTCTCACCGTTTTCACATTGTATGATTGTAATTTTTTTTTACAAGTTTCAGAACCAACTTAACTCAGAACTGGTCTCTGTTTCAAATCCTTCTGAGCATTGTTTTATCAATTTTGGGGTAGGGGTATATAGGATTTCAATCGATCTGTTTATTTTTTTTTATAGTAAGGGTTGATGGACCTTAAGTGTCCACTGTGGGAATAACTACTCCCCAAAATTTTCTAACTAATTACATAACTGTATTCAAACCAAACCACCACCTCAATAAATAATTTCTCTTGTGAGTTGAGTTACGAGTTTGATTTTAGGTAATCCTTTCCTAATTGGGGGTAAACTATGGTTACGGAATTAAACTGGGGTACTTACTCGGCCTTGGGTTATATAGCTTATATTTTATTTGTTCGTTACGAGCATACGAACCTCCCTTCTTCGACTGAAGTCTAGCGGGTAAAATACCTTGTGGCATAGATCGGCCATCCGATCTGCTGGTAACTTGGTGAATTAGTAGTAATTGATTTCGGAGCCACAAGTTCGATCTATCTTCAATAGGTCGCTAACGTAAGTGGGATAAGTGCATAGGTGCACGGGGTTTGATTTTACGTTACAAAAATTAGATATATCCATTATTATAGAAGATATGGAATAAAGTTATATACGAAAACTGTAGACATCTGTAAACTTCACATTTCAAAATTATTTTCATTTGTACTGGGTGTTCCTTATCACCAGGGTGAAACAAACATACCTTCTTTTAAATGAGACACCCTCAATCAGCCATGTCAAACATGCGGCCCGCGGGCCGCATGCGGCCCTCTGAGCATTTTCCTGCCGCCCCGAATCAATTTTGAAAACAGCCATGTAATGCGACCCGCGAGCCTGTTAAAAACCGAAAATAAAGTACTGTGATGATGAACTAAGATGCGCGCTCAACCTAAAAGCCTGGTTTGTTCCGGAAAGTTCTATCGCGCGAGAACACAGATGACGCTACCTGAACATTCTGGAAAGAACTGTCGAGAAATCACAATCCGTATATAAGCCAATACCGCTCGATTGAGTTCAGTTGTTCAGTCACATATGAGTCAGTTGCGATAGAATTGCGAGTTTAGTTGCGTACTTATTGTTACAACACGTAACAGTACTTATTGTTATTTATTTCGGATAAAGTTTTTAACATGTCTGTTTCAAAACCAAGTGGAAGTAAGAGGAAACTTGGAGATGAGCATCGTATCTTTCAAGAAAAGTGGGAATTAGAGTTTTTTTGCTGTGAAGTGAAAGACAAAATTATTTGCTTGATTTGTAACAGTACAGTCGGTGTCCCAAAATTATATAATATAAAACGTCACTATGATAGTCATAAAGCTAAGTTTGACAAGTATACAGGCATGATTAGAAACGAAAAGTTAAAAGAGTTAAAATCACGGTTAAAAGATCAACAGCTTATTTTTACACGTCCAAAGCAAGAAAATGAATCTGCCGTTCAAGCGAGCTACGTACTGTAGAGTTGATCGCAAAACACTCAAAACCATTTGTTGAAGGTGAATTTATAAAAGAGTGCCTTGTAAAGGCCGCGGAAATTGTAAGTCCCGGGAGCGTGAAAGCTTTTCAAAATATATCCTTGTCCCGGAATACTGTCGCTGAAAGAGTTACCGAGTTGGCTGCCAATATAAGCGAACAGATAAAAACAAAATCAGACTCTTTCATTGCATTTTCTATTGCCTGTGACGAAAGTACAGATGCGTGTGGTGTGGCGCACTCGCTGTTTTTCTTCGTGCTGTTGATAGAGATATCAACGTTTATGAAGAATTACTGGAATTAGTACCATTGCATGATACAACAACTGGGGAGGATATTTTCAATATTGTTTATGGACTTCTGCAAAAGTACAATTTAGATTTGTCAAAACTGTATTCCGTTGCAACAGACGGAGCTCCTTCAATGACTGGACTTAATAATGGCTTCATTAAAATATTACAAACAAATATCAGAGAAACGGGCAGTGACAAACCAGATTTTCATCATGTTCATTGCATAACCCACCAAGTTGGAAAGCGTTTTAAAGTCAGTGAAAAAAATGATAAACTTCATAAGGTCACGTGGCTTGAATCAGCGACAGTTTTCTGCGTTTTTACGTGATTTAGAAAGTGAGTACACTGGTTTACCTTATTATGCAGAAGTGCGATGGCTTTCGTGTTCTATGGTTCTCGATCGGTTTTGGAAACTCAAAGAAGAAATACGCCTTTTCATGAAAGTGAAAGAACAAGATGTCAGCTTATTATCCGACGTACCTTTTTTATAAGATCTTTCATTTATGGTAGACATCACAAAACACGTGTCGGACTTAAATACGAAATTGCAAGGACCACGTCAAGTTATAACAGCTATGCATGATCTTGTTAAAGCTTTCAAGTGTAAGATGATGCTATGGAAAAACCAGTTAGCGGTGGATAATCTGTCACATTTTCCGACTTGCAAGGCGTATCAGGAAAGTACAAGTGGCCCAATATCATACAAAATGTATACAGAGAAAATGGGAAGCCTTCTGTCAGAATTTGAAAAGCGTTTTCAGGATTTTAAGTCCCAAGAAAACAATTTTTCTTTATTTACTGGTCTTTTCACTATCGATATTGATAAAATTCCCCCTCACTTGCAGATGGAAGTGATTGAGATTCAGTGTCAAACCCATTTAAAAGAAAAATTTGATAGTGTTGGTACATTCGAATTTTATAAGTACTTGCCTTTTCAATACCAAGAAATGAGAAAACTTGCCTGTAAAATTCTGTCAATGTTTGGAAGTACCTATAAGTGTGAACAATTATTTTCTTTGATGAAAGGAAACAAATCTCCCGCAAGATCGCGATTGACGGACGCACACTTGGACGCAGTTTTAAAAGTTATTTCCGCCGATAAATTCACGCCACAAATAGACAACTTAATTAAAGACAAAAGATGTCAAATATCTGGCAAAAGAAGTTAATGTTTGTAAGTTTTTGTAATGTCCTTTTTATTGGAAATTTAATAAATATACTTCTAACATAATAGTACTTTTTTTCGTTAAGATTTTCAGTAGTTTGTCTTCTTTAAGATTAGGTTTTGAGGCCCACCTAGTCTATGGTCTTCATGCTTTTGGCCAAACAGTGACTTTGAGTTTGACATGGCTGCTCTACAGGTATATTCTGATCCGCCAAATATTCATTAAGGTCTAACTCACATATATCAATAACATCTACTTCAATAGAATCGCATTTTGAAGGTGAACTCTTTTGTAAATCTTTATTATATGTAGACCTACCTGTGATTGGGGTAGTTGGGTACAACGGACTACCCATGTAACATCCGTCTTTATCATATCCCGGGCTATTAGGACATCTTTTGATTTTAGTAACCTCATTATAAGATCTATTAGGGGTTCTATTATTACTTTGTATTGTTGCACTTCTCTGACTAATTGAAATTAGCTCATTTTAATTAGTTTTATCTGGTAAATTAGGAAAATGTCTAATACTTCTATCTGGAATGGTTCCTACGAAAGAACTTTCATTCTTCATTAATACTGTATCTGTTCTAAATTGCTTTCCAATTACCGCATTGTGTAATGAATACCAAATTAAGAATCATATGGAGCATCACCCTGTATAACATATTGTATTTTATAGTTTATAAGTTTAAATTAAAGAAAGCGAACATTGACATGCAAACAAAAAAAACAGTCAACCAAGCAGTCTGAATTTGTTGCAAAAAGGAATGTTCATTAGCAGGAAATAATAATTATGTCGAAATAAAAAATTCTGCGGAACCGGAAAAAAACTCATTTTAATCGAGGAATCGAGCAACTTCATCGAACGATAGGAACAACCAATCAGAAAGTAACATGTAAAAAAATAAAACGAAACTGACATAGCCAAAATACAGAAGCCACGGTCGAGTCTTTTGGGGTTCGCGGATAGCGGTTTTGAGGAGTCCTCAAAGTTTAAGTCACATATAATTAAGAAGTCGTGTTTTAACTTATCAAGTGTAATTTCCGAAAGGGGAAAAGAAAATATTACAAGGGAGCGTCTACTGTACGCAATCTGCAGGGTTTCATTGTTTGAAACGCGGGTCGCGACCCTAAGCGTTTTTGTGAACACCCACTATACAATTTGGTGAGTCAAATTTAAAATTATACTAATAGTATACTATGTTTTTTGTAGTTTGGTTAAATTATTATTATTGCCATCCCGAGGCTATGATGTCTGTATAATTTATTTTATGTTATTTCATATTGCATATGAGAATTCAATGGATATACCTCCCCGTATAAATCTGGGATAGGGAGCACATTTGAGGTTGATTACTAAATTGTTACGTTCAAAGTCTCATATATAAGGTGTACGAAAGAAACATTTAGGTCCCGCCCATTATTTTTCGACTTAACAAATTACATTTTATTCTGCCAATTATTCTTGTTAAGAGGGGCCTCACGTTTTAGGAACCTGAAAACAGTTGGCACCCGTGATTTGCAACAAAATTTAGGTCATTTTGTACACAACAAATCTAAAGAAGGCAGGGAAATTAAGTGTTGCAATTTTAACACAATATAACTTGGACCTTTGTCTTATGGTTCAGGTATTTTGGTTGAGTTTTATATTGTTATAAAAAAGATATAAGCCATTAAGTGATGATGTGATTTTGACAGTTTTGATAATTTGTGGTCACCAATCTGGACACCAAAACCTGATCCCCAAAAGGAAGCCTAGAGAATTCGATTCTGAAAATATGAAATCTCAAATCATTGTATTTTTTGAGATTTGTTGTGCGCAAATTTTTGCAAACGAATATCTTTTTACTTTAGTTCAACCGCTCCACCGTCTTGATGCATGGCGCTGTATAGAACAATATAGAACAATGGCAGAAGACGACGGTCAATTTATAGACAAATAATTTTATAACTTTCTCTATGGGTCAAATATGCTGTTGTCATATGTTTTGTGTTCATAAAAATATCCCAAATTTCTAGTTTAGTGTGTATTGTATTTGTAAGTGATTATAATTAAGTAATTTTCATGCTAAATAAGTAAATTTGTGCTTCGTAAATGCTATTTATATTTACTCCACAAGATTGTGTTTAGTGCTTCATGCTTCCTTGCAACAAAAATGCACTTTTTGCACCTATTACACAAATAACTACTTTTTAATGTTATTCTTATTTATTGTTGGTAAATACATCGAAGTGATTAAATATATTATGTGAGAATTATTTTGAGTTTTTGTTCTTTGGAATAAATATATCATGTTTATACCTGATAATAGTAATTGTTATTCCGCTTAAGTTGAATTTTATTATTGTGTTTTTCTAGACAAATTTTGTTCTTCATGAGGTCAATTATTTCGCTTATTGTATTTGTTTGTAAATTCAGTTTTGATGCAGAGTGGAGGCATTTTATTTCAAGTAGTGCATCATCACCTACAAGCCCTAAAATATTTTATCAATAAATGTATGTCATTTAATATGCAAAAATAATTTATAACACATGGTAATTATTTGTTATGTCAAATATATTTACCATCAGGAGAAGCACCTAGAAAACCGTGTTGAACATCTACCCACAATCTTCAATCAACCACCACAACATTTTGTACTTGTTCAAAAATGCTCTTAGCCACTTTTTCCTTAAGAGTTCCATACTCCATTACCTCCGTCTTACAATAAGTCTTTTTAAGAACAGTTTTAACAAGAGAATGACAAGGTGTATTTGTTTTTCTCTTAACAATCTGTCCAAAGATTTTATAATAAATTAGGATGGTTATCCACTTTTTAGCTTGCCTTAGCCTATGCACCATAGGTAATAGTAATTGTTGAATAAAATTAATGAATGAAGTCGGTAACATTATATTTTAAAAATCTTTGAACCATAAATATTTTAAAACTTTGTCTAGCCAATAGTCAAAATTTCCTTGCAAATTGTTTGATTATATAAGCATTTCAAAAGATCAATGAAAATAAGAAACAAAATTATTATTAAAGGATGACTTAGTAATAGTCTTAGTTGTTGATATTAAAAAAAAATTGTAAAACAAAGGACGACTAAAAAGTTAATTTTGTCTACTTGTTGCACTTCGGGGGCTGTATCGAGTTATACAGATAGGTTTTCTTTTCTAAAAATCATTTTTTGGTGTTGTTCTTGCTGAAAAACGTAAAAACAACTCAAAGAAATACAAAATTCCATCTTTTTTTGGGTAAACCTATACTTTTCTCGCATGTTAGATGGGTTGGATGGAAAAGTAATAATACCAATAATGTATTATACAAAAACAAAAAAAATATTTACCATTCAGGTGATCACACATATGTGTATCTGTCATGGAAAAAAGAGAATGAACCAACTATTTTTTTGTATAATGAAGGAACAATGTTTCAGTTCCAATTTCTACAACACATATGATCAATCTTTGCAAACAAGATAGAAGTAAACTTGTACATGTTGATTGTATGTTTGATTTTGTACTGTTTATATCGATCTCCCCACAATATATATATTATTATTTGTCATTACAGATCTTTCGCTTTAAATTTTTTATTAGTTGCTTTGTAAGTTTTTTAAACGTTTGCTATTTTAAATTTAAATTCCTCACTGTACCTTACTTTCCTCTTTCTATTAAATGTAGTATTGTATTACAAGTAAATATTTCTTTGTATAATAAATTTGGGAACTCTTTGTTTATATTATTTGTTTCTAGATAAAATTGAATATATTTACACATGTAGTTGAAAAAAGAGCCTACATGTCAAATAAAATTTGAAAGCAACCAACAGGAACTCTGAAACTGATACAAATATGATTAGATTGAGGCAAAGTTGTGACATGACATTCTGTGTTTTCAGACTAAATGGCCTATATTAAATCATGTAAATTTGCAACCTTTCTGCAGTTTAATTTTCTTAGCATGAAACAAACAAAAATGTATAATCATGAAAACATTTTATTATGTTAATATAAATGGTACAAATTTTGAAAGGTAGAATGTTTTTAAAGTATGTATATTTTTCTTCCATTCTTAATTTCTAGCAATTTCCGCAATGCTGTCCCTTGGTATCCATATTATTAAATAGCACATGTCCTTTCATGCAATATGTAATGCACCTTGTATCAGGTTATAATAATTATATTTTTCAATTATCACTATTATATATTCGTCAAAATGAATTTTTGCAATTCTTGTCTTTTGAGAGCGGTTTTCATTTTTCTTCATTCAGATACTCCAAAGGTCAGTTCACTTCAATTAAGCATTTTTCGCTTTTCACTAACAAACCCGCATATTATCATTAAAACAGGGTTTCAAGAGAATGTTGAAAGATGGTTTGATGATACTAGAACAAACCATCAATATTATTTATCTCACATTTTCACATTAATCAAATAATCCAGTAAACATAACCTCAAACATAACTTTTAAAATTAAAAAATACGGATTGCAGGATAATTTACATTATCATAACTATAATTTTTGATATCGGGTCGATACGATTACGTACTTTTTAATAATTTATTCCTTTCAAAAACATTTATGAAACTCTTAAATAATGAAAAATCTACACTCAAATGGAAATTATGTCAACAAATTTTGTTTGGGTCCGTGTATATAATATTCTCTTATCTATGCACATGTGTGCTGTGGTTTGGATGCAACATAAAAAACAGAGATTTTCTGTGCTCACAAGAAGTTGAAATAATTGAAATCAAAACATTCGAACAGAGATGCGTTTATTTGAACCGTCAAGAGTGGAAAGACAGAGAGAGTAAATATGTTGAATAAGTAAAAGCTGATTCAGTACTACTATCGACATCTATCGTAAATATTTTGAACCAAATAATTACTAAATTAGTAACTAGTATTGTGTAGGTTTTTAGGTTTATATACCTATGAGGAGGCCCCTCTTAATGTAACACGGCATTTCAAGTTTTCTCTCGATCCTAACATTGGTTTCAATTATTTACAGTCATAAGACTTATACATACAATTATTCCTGACGTCTTTGTCAATTGGTTTCATCTTTCAATTTTTTATAATAAACTCGCTAAAGAAATCACTATCGATTAGTTTATTTTCCCAACCAGGAAAGCATGATCGCCTTAAAGGTTGAGCGCTTTACCCAGGGACGGAGAAGCGAAACCAATTAGGTGTCATATAAGAATACATAACATATACCCATAAGAGTTACACGTATGATTTTTCCTCAACCCACCCTCATAACTGACGTAGCCCTATAGCATAAAAACCTCTCATTATCAACAAGTGGTAGCAGTGGAGACCGAAGCCAACCATTTCGGACATTTCTTCCAGGAGCCGACAACTCATGTTTACCACGGAGTCGTGGGTGGTGACAACCAGGTACGCTGCCTTCTTGTTCCTTTGAGGGAAATTCGACGCAGACTTGTTTACAGGTTCGGAACTTTGTTAGCAGATATACTATGAAGCGAGCAAGGTGTTTTCTGGGGGTAATAGATATTACAACGCACCCAGAAATCCAGCATCTACGCACATTCATTTGATGACAACAGTACCCGATATTTACAATAATGGGCCCAGTATTATTACATTGGTCACGCTAGCGAATAATTACATTGGTCAAAACACACGGATATTACAATTATTGTACGTGACCATTTTTTAGAAGATAGAATGTGTATATATCCTTAAATATATGCCATCACGGACTTTTTTGTAGATTTATAAAGGATGAATATCCCACCATGCATTGTTTTGTTATATCTCAAAGGAATTACGACAGAGTTTTCAATGAAAGCTCCCAGGCGGCTCGTCATATCCAACACTCCAAATAATTAATGTTATTGGGATCTGCTGTTAAAGCATTAAAGTGAACTTCTTTATATGTGTAATTAGATGCTTGTTTACCACTCGTTTTATTAGTTTCGTGTGTTTTGAACAATGTTTTTCGTATTTTATTTTGCATATTCAAGTGATCGGTTTAATTTAAGAAACGATTTTTATATTTGTTAATAAAATTGTGCAAGAAAATTCGTCAATATTGCTCAGTACCACAGTACAAACAATAAGAAATATAGACGTACAATTGAGTTTCCATCTATTTCCTGAAAGTGAAAAATTCAGAGTACAAATTAAAAATGGAGAATTCGAAATGGTAGACTGAAGAAAAGCTTGGCACAATGAATTGAAAACCTATATCGAAATATACGTTTGTGTGTTCACTTCATTTTAAAGAATATTTGTATTTTTATTTGTTATTAATTATTTATTTTTATTTATCTTATAGGCGCAAATATTCAGGTACAATGGCAGAAATGAAAGAAAACAGCAGTTCCATTGCTTAAAATGTCTGTTTAACAACACTTAAGACAGAAGTTTTGAATTTATTAGGAAGATTATCTTTGATATTGTCCAAGAAAATTCTCTTAATTATTTATAAAAGAAAATAAAAAACAAAAAGGGTGTAAAACACTAAACCACACTATTAATACATAAACATACAATTCTATCACATCTACAGTAGTTTCAACTTGATAGTTAGGTCGTTGCGATCTTAATCTCGGATCCCAATATTTCAACCTATTTACACAAAACCTTTACAAATTATATACCGAAACCATCCTCATGAATCACTAATTTTTTGGTAGAAACCGCATGAAAATCCGTTCAACAGTTTTTGAGTTTATCACGAACAGACAGACGCGGCAGTGGACTTAGTTTTATAATATGTAGTGTAGCCTTACACTAGTGAATTTTAAAAAAATATTTGAAGTAAAACAAAAAAACTTTTACATCGTTTTATTATTAAAACCAATTATGACATTCCTCAGAATAATGAAAGGTTTAATTAGTTTCAAAAAACTAACCATAAAACTAACAATTCTTTAGACAATGAAAATATAAAAAATTGTAGAAAAAAACTTGTCCTTTACATTCCGAATTAGCTCAAGCTTCTTATCTCGTCAGTTAGAAACTTAAAAAAGAAAATTTGTTTTTAAATATTTTAATTATAAAATAATTTTTTATGAACAAATTCTGATAAAAGACTAAATAATTAAATGGATTTTACACAAAAAAATACTTTAACAATGTTTCAAGATTTTATTTCCCAGAATGAGGATCATATTACTACAGCTATCATGATAAGGAGGCCTCCTAACTCGGCGACACTTCTTGAGTAGAAATCTCTTTTGTGGAAAGTAATATGCTTAGACTTGTCGTTTCTGTCACTTACTAGAGCCCGTATTTCACCGACAGCTTTGTTTCAATGTAAAATTAAGCATTTTCCACTATCCTGTAAAGTTACTATTTTTGATATGTAGTGTAAGAAAACTTAATTGATAATTTGACATTTATGCATGTCTTCAAATAGATACACTTTTTGCGAAAAATATTTCAAACAAATATCGCATTTGAATGGCTTTGTATGACTACCCAAAGGTTGGATTAAATAGTCCTTAAATGAAAACGATTTCGAACAAATGTTACATTTACATGGTGTTTCTTCTGTATGACTATGCAATTCTGAATTCAAATTACTTGTCTGTGAAATGTCACATTTGATGGCTTTTCTCGTTTCTGAATATGCAAATGAGTATTCAAACTATATTTACGAGAGAAAGTTTTTAAACAAATGTCACATTTGAATGGATTTTCTCCTGTGTGACTACGCAAATGTCTCTTTAAGTGACTTTTTTGTGTAAACATTTTTGAACAATTGTCACATTTGTATGGCGTTTCTCCTGTGTGACTACGTAAATGTGTATTTAAGTGACTTTTTTGTGTATAAGATTTCGAACAAATGTCACATTTGAACGGCCTTTCTCCTGTGTGATCGTGCAAATGTATATTTAGTTGAATTTTTTGTGAAAAAGTTTTTAAACAAATGTCACATGTGAATCGCTTTATTCCTGTGTGATTACTCAAATGTTTATTTAAATTACATTTCTGTGTAAAATGTTTCGAACAAACATCACATTTAAATGGTTTTTCTCCCGTGTGACTGTGCAAATGTGTATTTAATTGAATTTTATTTGAAAAAGTTTTTAAACAAATGTCACATTTGAATGGCCTTTCCCCTGTGTGCGTCCGCAAATGTAAAGTTACACTATGTTTCTGTGAAAAAGTTTTCGAACAAGTGTTACATTTGAATGGCTTTTCTCCTGTGTGACTACGCAAATGTGTATTTAAATCAGATTTCCGTGAAAATTTTTTCGAACAAACATCACATTTGAATGGCTTTTCTCCTGTGTGACTACGCAAATGTGTATGTAAATCAGATTTCCGTGAAAAAGTTTTCGAACAAACATCACATTTGAATGGCCTTTCTCCTGTGTGACTGTGCAAATGTATATTTAGTTGATTTTTTTGTGAAAAAGTTTTAAAACAAATGTCACAGTTGAATGGCTTTTCTCCTGTGTGGACACGCAAATGTCTGTTAAAATTACATTTCCGTGAAAAAGTTTTCGAACAAAAATCACATTTGAATGGATTTTCTCCTGTGTGATTGTGGAAATGTATGTTTAGTTGAATTTTTTGTGAAAAAGTTTTCAAACAAATGTCACATTTGAATGGCTTTTCTCCAGTGTGACTACGCAAATGTCTCTTTAAATGATTTTTCTGTCTAAACATTTTTGAACAAATGTCACATTTGAATGGCTTTTCTCCTGTGTGGCAACGCTTATGTATATTTAAATTTCTTTTCCCCGAAAATGTTTTCGAACAAATGTCACATGTGAATGGCTTTTCACCTGTGTGACTAAGTGAATGTTTGATTAAATCACTTTTCTCCAATTTCTGACCTCCATCTATACTTAACTTGAAATTATCAGTGAATCCAATATCCTGCAACTCTGCTTTTAAATCATGTTCAGCTATTTCAATTTCATTTTTTACATCTTCATCAATATATCTGAGAGTGGTAAGTTCAGTTACATGCCTTTTTCTGCAACTTGTATTTTTTTGGTGAAGTTTTGTTTTATATATACGTACTTCCTTCATTTCCATACAATGATTTGTAGACGAGTGGTGAAGGAATTCTCTTCGTGTCGAGTATAAATTTCCACAAAATCCACAGATCACAATCCCAGCAATACTATTTGTGTTTGCAAGTTTCCCCTGTTTTAGTTGTCCTGCAAAAAGAAAATTACATTTAATTTTCTAAGATTTAAAATTTGTATGAAGAATAAAAAATCTAAAATATCTATGAACGAACAAGTACATATTTTAAGTGGGTGATCAGTGTGATAAGTATTTTGAAAGTACATTGAACACAACTAAAATACAAAATAATGTTTTAAATTAAAACCCAGTTAAGAAGACATTACCAATATTTAGAACAATACACTGTGCCCAAGTATTACTGATAATATTAGAAGAACAGCATAAACATTTACTTAATGAAAATAATGACAATTCAGAAAAACGTTTATTGACAAAGCATCTGTTTCTCTGTAAGGTTGTTTAAATTCTCAATATGACAACAGCAGTGCTGATATGAGTGTCATTTCCTAGAAGTAAGAACATTTGAAAGGGATAAATATATAGGATGTGCACAACTAAAAAAGTGGAAAACATGAATATATATATATATATATATGAATATATATATATATATATATATATATATATATATACATATATATATATATTTTAATATATTCAATATTCTTTAATTATATTTGCCCCACGTTCGGGTGACAAATTATTGTATACATCTAATCTCTCCTATTTTTTTTTCACTTCGCAATTTGGGTTTAAGAACTATACTATTGTGAAAATACCTTTAGCTAAATATAACCTATAAAATTTCTAATGACGTCAGTTGTCAAATTAATATGCCCGGCTAAATAAATATTAAATTTTATATCCTGAAAGATAAATTAATACATAATATCAATCAACTCACTCTTTTCTCAGGGAGGGATCAAAGAGTAATTCAAAATTTATAAATTTCCAAATAAATTTCTAAATCACGCATTATACTATTCAAATCGAAAGTAACTGTTTGTCCAATACACTATAAGACAATTGAATTATTTTATGACACATATGAAATTACTGTCAGAAATTAAACCAAATGTCACTTGTACTAAATTTTCTATAGGATGAAATTATCAAATGTAATGAGAATGATTATGAAAAGAGAGCCAAAAGGTGATTAGAATTCAAATTTATATATTATATTATCAAATAAACACTTACAAAAATTAAAACTTTTCAAAAAATATCACAAACGAATACGCAAAAATAGAATCTTCTATCAAAACCTTAATATTATAAACAATCTAAAATTGAAATTTCTTATCTAAATACTTTAACTAAAAGTCCTAAATGACTTATATGTCAATGTAACATTCCCCAATTTCCTTGTAAATTGTCTTTCTCAAAATTTGTCTTGAGTTTACGTAGAATGATATATCAATAATGTTACTATAATTTGATCAAATATTTAATTCATCAGATGCATCTACTTTTGAAATATTTTTTACTAAAGTCCTATTAATTCTCGAGAAATAATATATAATATGAACTGGACTCACCAAAATTGGATACAGATGTATTCTAAAAAACGTTTTAGAATTTCTGGAACAATTTTCTAAATGACTTATTTAGAAACTGGAACAACACTCGCACTTTATCGCTGTAATTCTCTGCGAATGATACACGCACTGGCTTTCAAAGGCAAATTGTGTTAATTTGATAATAATGCTACAAATTATACTGATATTTACAAATAAATTTGAGACAGCTCTTATTCCGATGTTGTCTCTCGAGATATTACAATTCAACTCTATTTAAAAAATTTCTGAGACAACTCTTATTTCGATGTTGTCTCTCGCGATATTCAAAATCAACTAACTAAACCTGTTTCCATCAATAACTCTCCTCTCCTTTGGTTACCAAGAATTCTTTTTTTTAAAAAAAATACAAATTTACGTTTTTATATACCAAGAGAGATTTTCATTATTTTTTGTAAGTGCCATTATGCTAATAGAGACATCTGTATTCTGGTTTTTCAAATCGTTTTAAAATCTATAGGTCATTAAGTCTATTCTGCAGTGATGTCATATGAAATTAAAATGTCAAATTTTATTGGTATATTGAACCTTTCAAATTATTGATAATATAGTGTGTATTATCACTAGTCCAAGGGCGTGTCGTCACCGAAAACATTCTAGAAATCTCGAAAAATAAATTAAATTACGCAGTAATTGGAAAAACAATCTAGAAGATTCGAGAAACAATAAATTACGCAGTTGCAATTAATATTTTACTATAAATAGAAAACTGATTTAATTCAAAGTCAGTCGATAATTGGGACTCGACTCGAAGTCATCGAAAACCAGAAGTTATGGAGCCAAGCAGTGAATAGTGGAAAGTGGTGAACAGTGATCAGTAGTGAAGACTCAGTAAGCTGATCTTATAAGTTGACCAGGCATACGGTACAGCAATTATCTCCACACAGTCACAGGGCCCGTAACCCGCCGACTAGGCTGATAGCTGGTATTAGCAACGAATTCAACTTAGATCAAAGCTTGCTCCCTGAACGAAGTATCACTTCTCCACAGACCTCTTCTACATTACTAGAAGCCACGCCACGACTGGTAGCTCTGAAACACGTAGAGATCGAACCTCGCCTGTTCTTTTAATAATAAATCTTGAAAGTGCCTTTTATTAAAAGAACCTACTTCGCCAATTTCAGGAATAGGAACAATAATAGTTATTTAACAAAACACTAAGTGAATAAATAATAGTTTGAATCAAACTAAGTGAAAAGGGACAGGAATACAATAAACGCGATTTTAAACAAATCTAGTGAGGATAAATCGGGAAGTTAGGATAGGCAATAATACGCATATTTTTAAACAAACTTTGTGAGGATTAATTTGTGAAGTGAATAGTTTTTTTAAACAAAACTAAGTGATCATAAATAAGTGAAGGAACAGAAATCAATTAACAAGCATTTCTTAAACATAATTTGTGAAGTGAATAGTTTTTCAAACAAAACTACGTGATTATAAATAAGTGGAGGAATAGAAATCATTTAACACGCATTTCTTAAACAAAAATATAAGTGAGGATTTAAATAATCAATTAAATAAGGATAGGCAATAATACGGATATTTAAACGAAACTTAGTGAGGATAAATAGTGAAGTGAATAGGAGTAATTTATTTAATTTAATAAGTGAAATAAATTGATCGCCTTCGCCAAAGCACATCCACCATTAAATAAATTAAATGACACTAAGTGCTTCTAATTGATAAACGCAGGAAGGATAGTAAATTCACGAGCTGAATTTAGCGCCTTCGCCAAAGCGCCTCCACCACTAAATAAATTAAATAGCACTAAGTGTTGCTAAATAGCGAGAATAGGAATTTTAACATAGTAAACAAAACTACATGTTAATAAATCAAATAAATAGGACTAAAGATTTTTGTAGAAAAGTCAGGGAAGTGTAGCTCGGTAGCTAAGAAGTGCGGAAAGTGATTTTTTCTAGAAATTCATCATAGCGCTAAGACAAACTTAATAATATGTCTTTTAGCGATGAATTTCTAATCGCAGACAATTTGAGCGCATCGTCATACGCCGAGGTCTCAGGTCTAAATGAGACGCACCTCGACGTATCGCCGCGTAAACAGGATACCCAATGGGGTAAAAATGACACTCCCCTTTGTGAACAATCTACACAATGTGCTAATAAGAACACAAACCCCTGCAAACAGTATCACTAGTATTACATCTATATATGCATATTTTCTTTATTTCAATGTTTTCTTTAGAATTTAGATAGAGGATATGTATTAATATATATATATATATATATATATATATATATATATATATATATATATATGCAAAAAAGCGATAAACGCCTATGATCGTTGCTGATCAAATTAAGACACAAAAGGACAAATACTATTGAGGTTAGCAGCAAAAGGAAAAGTGTACTATTCTTAGATTTCCATGCTTTCGCAAATATTTATTTGCATCTTCAGGGAACTACAAAGACAGAGAAAAAAAACATAAATTACAAAAACAGTCCGCTACAACAGTTTCATAACTTACGCTAATTTAGATCAAGGATACATTCTATATAAAATTTTAAAATATATCATAAAATAATTATACTCTATGATCTCAAAGTAGGGTTCATATGCTAAAACGAAACTATTTTAATTTCAATTATGGGCGCCAAAAAAAATCCTTGCATTTAAATAAAGAAAATTTTTTAATCAAAAAATACTTGCTTTAATTTCTTTATAAAATCCTAGAGACGGTCCTGTATGTTGGATATCAAAACCCCTCTACGATTCAGAAACGTCTGGTCAATACTGCCAACTGTTGAATAGTAGATGGAGCAATCATCGAGAAATGAAACTTTTCAACAATGCAATTTCAAGTCTTTCAAGTGAAAAACGTTATTTAATATTTAGAAAAAACAAATACATTATTCATTTACAAAAACTCATAAAAACAAACTATCTACTATGATCATTCATTCAACAACACATACACTCAAATGAATTATTATTATATGTGATTACAAATTATGCAACATTATATACACATTTAAAAACGAACCATGTTACAAAATTCTCTATGAAATAAAATGGCGAATATAACGATGGTTAAAATGTATGAAATATCAAAGTTCAAATATTTGCACAACACAAGTGCATTTATTTAACCTTTTTTTATTTGAATGAAATAGTTTTAAATACCTGTTCACTTTTCCATTTTAATACACCTCATTGATTTTTTTAGATTAACTCCTGGAAAACCACACAGCCTGTCGTGCTTGGGTAATAGCCAAAATTGATGTTATATTTCATCCACATCAATACATTTTAAATGGAATTCCATAGTCCAGCTCTTTCTGAAATGTATCGTGGAGACACCATTTCCACGATACGATACGTTACTTGTTTATACAGATAAAATTTACGGTTAGTATTCTATAATTTTTACCAATTTTCTTGTTAAAACTAGGTTTATTTACTTGATTTATAAATTTGTTGAGTTACATTTAAGAATAATGCATTTCTTTTATAGTTACCACTCCAATATGCTGCTTTTCGAATAGTTTTTGAAATATTTTTCTCCAAATTTTTTTTTTCACCCATTCACCTCTACCAAAAAGAATTCTACCTAGTGAATAGTGTACATTATCAACAAAATTTTTTATTCAATTTTTTCAGTTTTCAATACGCTTGCCACTGATCAAAATATTTCAAATCTAATCCACCAATTAAAATTGGCTATCAAAATTCTTGTTGAGAAATTCCATCTCAAGTTTCAAATTGCTCATCTATCCTTCTAGGAGATTTTGTTTAATATTTTTAAATAATTAAATCTGATATATTACTTCCTTTAAATTATATTCCAGAATATTTAGAAATGACAGTTCTTTTTATTTCAATTAGAGCTATTCGGAATGACAATTCATTTCACAAACGTCATACTTTTATAAACTTAATGTTATTATTATTTTGACTTTTTACCTTGACATATACTAAATAATTATATAATGTTATCAGCGAATTTCTTTCAATATCTAATTATTATTTTTGAAAACAAATCATGGTTTGACTTTTACTGTGTGAGAAATAGATTGTTATAATTTATATAATGTAACGTTCAAAATTCTCTCTCTAAAAGGCTAGAAATCATGTTATATATTTCACATATGTGTATTTACAAAGTGTATTGAAAATTTCCTTCATGATTCTTCAGTTTGATTCTTGTTTATTTTCTCTATTGAATAATGAATGATACAGATTGTCTCTATTTCGGACGATTCAAGGAATAATTCAAATTCTAAAATTTTGTATTTGCATATAGTGTGTAGTATTTCATTCCATATTATAGTATACATAGTGTTGCAGGTTCCTTTTTATGTTAATATATTTGTATATATATGTATATGTATATATATATATATATATATATATTATTATAGAGTGAAACACCCTGTATATTAAATAATAAAAATTAAATATTGTGCATTGTAATTTAGAAGAATTTTTGTAAGTCTGATTTTTTTTTATCATTTGAATGGAGACAATCTGTATGATACACTATTTGATAGAGAAGGCATACACAAGACAGACCGTATAATCGTAGGGAAAATTGTGAATAGGTGCGAGAAACAAATTATGTGAAATAAAATAACACAATTTTTATTCAAAAGATTAAGTATCAGAACTTTGTTTATGATAAAAAAAACTAATGTTTCTTTATTCTGTGAAATTAAGATAATCTTATGAATTTGTCAGAAGAAACCAAACAATATTTGTTGAAAGAAATATTAACATAAGAAAGGGTAACTGTTTAGACATAACTAGATAGGAAGCTGTATAATAATATGAATTTCAGAAAGCATGACATATACAAAACGAATATTCATTTTGCACATATATTTGAAGTTAACAGCTGTTATCTAAAAATATTAAGAATTTTCATTTTACATACACACTTAGAGATTAACAAATGTCAGTTAAAATTTTTATGAAATATTGTTGGGAGAAAACAATATATGAGGTTTAAGCAATTGAAAAATTTAGAATAGAATGTCCTGATATGATGGAGGGACGATTCACTGTTTGAAGTGAAGGTTTTCAATGATGAAATTGATAGTCAATTTTGATTGGTAAATAAACGTTTAAAAGAATCACATCAGCGACAATTACGTTGCTAATGATAAAAAAATTTGAATGAAAAAAGTTGTTGATTATGTAGACTATTCACTAAGAAGTCTCTTCTTGGGGTAGCAAAATTTTGGAAGAAGAAAAATTATTTTGGTAAAGAAAATTATTTTAAATATTTGAGAAATATCAGTTTTGGCTATGGAATTCAAGAAACAAATACATTATACTTACGAGATATACGTTAATGTAAGTAATTAAGTAAATATTAATAACTACAAAATATAAAAAGGAATTGTTATATATTATGTGGTACTAACCGTGACTTTTCTTTTATAAATGGTCAATTGTTGTATTGTGGAAGCAATGTCTCGACAATACCTTTCAGAAAACACTGAATCATGGAATTCATCCAAAGTGTTTTGATGTTGGAAGAAATACAGCGTCAATTCCTGATTTGGTGGAAATGGACAGGAAGAACGGATTTATTCCAAGAGAGAGAGAACCTAAAATAGATTAAAGGAACTGATCATTGAGGTGAATAAACAAAAACAGTATAGTGAACAAGGTATTTAAATTCAATTTATTAATACATAAAAAGTTAAACGAACTTACCGATTTGTGTAAAGAACTGAACTTTAATGTTACATGGACGCTAAAAAGTTTATAGTTCGCCATCTTCTATAATTCATTTGTATACCAAGTTGCATAATTGTAATTCACCCTTAGAATTAATATCTCACCAGAGTGTGTGTCTGTTGTATGAATGAATCATTATTTTAGATAGTTGAATTTCTTCAAGAACACTTGTAAAAGAGTAATGTATTTATTTTCATCACATTAAACAACGTTTTGTTTCTTTTAAAGAACGATTTAAAACTGTACGTTGAGATTTTCATTTCATCTGGTGATTTCCGCTCCATCTATTTTCTATAGGTAGAAGTTTGAACTGACATCTATGAATGGTGCAGAGATTTGATTCCAAGCAGGGCAGGACCGTATTCAGTTCATAATTATTAAGTAAATAATATATTTTGATCAACAAATTTGTTTTAAAATATAAAGAATTTATTGATTTTGGCGCTAATATTAAAAAATGAAACCGTTTAATTTTTATATACTTGAACTCTACCCTGAGATAAGAAATTTCTCATGCAAGTAGCATAAATTGTTTATCACCTATTTAAAATTATCTATATACTGGGCTAATAATAAAAAGTTTGAAGTAAATCTAAACTAAATAAAATATTAAGTATATTTTTTATTACAAAGGATAAGTCTATCCAGTTTAAAAAAAATGGCCCCCAATGTAGGGCTAAAATCTATCCAGTAAAATATATATATATATATATATATATATATATATATATATATATATATATATATATACAACGCAAAAGTCTAGGGACATTTTTGTAAAATCCTAAAACCAATGAAACAAATTTTCGTGTTCATATAAACTTACTACTTCGACTGTGACTGTTAGTATAAATACTTAATTTTTTACGTAAAAAAATTGCAAAACAGATAACAATACGTGTTTTAGAACGTTTTTCACAAGGGACGAAAAAACTGGCATTTTAATGTTTTGTTTAATTCCGATTTTTAGTCATTTCATACTGTTCTCGCTTAGTAGGTGTGTTAAAGATAGTGTGTTTTTACCATGGAACGACAACATTCAACGTTGGATGAGATTAATAGGGCGGTGGCCCCCTTCAAGCTGATGTGCGACAAACCCAAGTAGCTGAGCAGTTGGGAGTCTCGGAAAGCGTCACAAGTCGATTATGGCGTCGGTTTAGAGACATTAGGGGTCCAGCCGAGCAACATCCAGGACGTGGTCGTTCTACAACCGCCGCTCCAGACCGATATTTAGTTTTAACCGCTAGAAGGCAACAGACAATCTCAGCACCCGAGTTGGTTAATGAATTACAGCATGCATATAATGTGACAATTGGCAGTAGTATGGTGAGGAATCGTCTCCATGAAGCCAATCTTCGTAGTCGGCGACCACTGAGATGTCCACCTCTGTCTAGAGGCAATCGCGCTGCACTATTAACCTGGTGTCAAGAGTTTCTGAATTGGGCTGACAATGAGTGGGCTACAGTTTTATTCACCGCTGAGTATAGATTTGGATTTTATCCAGATTCTCGTCGGACAGGGAGTGTAGAGACGGCCCGGAAATTTGGAACACTTGCGACATGTGCAGGAAGTGTACACATACAGAGGTGGTACGTTATTGCTATGGGGCGGAATCATTATTGACGAAAGAGCTGAGCTCATTTTCCCACGCTGCTTTCTCACAAGTCAGAAGTATTTGGATACTATTCTCCAACCTGTCGTTCGTCCAATTGCTGGTGCTGTTGGAGATAACTTTCACTTCATGTATGATAACAGACGACCACATGTTGCCCGTATTGTAGTAAACTGGTTGGATAACAATGGTGTTGATGTATTGCCATGGCCAGCACAGTCACCGGACTTGAATCCTATTGAGCACGTATCGGACATGCTCCAACGACGAATTACTCCACTTACGGGCAACATTCACAATGAGTTTCAATTTCGAGAGCTTCTGAAGGTACAATGGACACAAATACCTCAAGCAGATATTAACAATGTAAGTTTGAGCATGAATGCTAGATGTAGAGCTGTGATAAATCAACGTGGTGGCCGTACTTTATTTTAAGTTTAATTTTTGTGTTTTTGTATGTTTTTTGACATTTGAAAAAACAGTGGTAAATAGAATATTTGTTTTGTTCAGTTTTCTGTTATTTTTTGCAAAGAAGTTAATGTTGTTGACATATTAAAAAACAATCTAAACTATACATTTTGTATTACTTTTTCAAGTTGATTACAGGTAAAAACACGACTACTTAAATATCCCTAGACTTTTGCGTATATATATATATATATATATATATATATATATATATATAATCAAAATTTAATACATTTTTCCACAAAATCAGTATGCGCTAACTTCTACTCTCAGGCAGTACTCTCTTGTATTTATATTTGAAAGCTTCCAATTTCAGATCTTTCAAGGACTGGGTAACCTGGTTATAATGCTTAAATATTTAAAGGTTTGATGAATGAGTTACCATATGTAAATGCCTTCTCTTCTCCATTCTCAATCAATTGGCGTCCCTCAATTTGTGAGTTGTCCTTTCAAATGTTCATATTCCATATATAAATCGTAGACAAGATTTTTGAGTCATCTATATACAAACAGAATCAATATTGTTCAAACAGGGACCATATATTGTGTAAAAGTGATTGAAATGTCTAAGCACCACAATATCACATAGTAGAATAATGCTTATGTAGAATAACCTAGGGACCCCACCTCTTATATACAGAGGAAAGAGAATAATTTAGTAAAATCTCTTTTTGACAGTAAATAGATTGACTTGTCTGTGAAAAAGAAACCCACATTGATGTTTCTTCAAAATTGTATTCATTGCCTATGGTCCTTAAGCTCACTCTTCCGTGAGATCAATTGTTGCTTCTATAGGAGCACCTACTGAAAACAATTCTCAGTTTTTGATAGGAATAATGACGAATGCCTATAGGATATAAGGTATCAGAACAATTCAATAATTTTAAAATTTTGATGTTGTCTCACTTTTCAGTAATGTGTATTTAGATACTTGTCTAAGAGCAATAGATAAAAATTGGGACCATATCAGTAACCATTGCTCCATCCAGAAGGAGGCCTTATTGAAATCAATATCCTTTCTTTTTGATAATACATAGTTTTCATTTGATATTAAAATTTATAAATAAACCTTTGGTACGCCAATTTTTTCTATTATAGCAGATTATTTCATGAACGATGCGCTGGATACAGTTATTCCTGTCCTGTCTTTCAGACATTTTTTCATCAAAAACTATGTTGATGATATTAGCTTTACTTTGAGAAGGGTAGAGTGAAGTTCTAAATACCTTCAACAGTTAGGATCCTTACACACAATCTAAATGGAGGACAACAAAAATTTTGTACCGTTTCTAGACTCAAAATTTATCTTAAGAGTGGATAATAATGTAATTATAGATTGGTATAGGAAACCTTGCAGTACAGGAAGATATTTGAATGATCATTCTTATAATAACACTCCGTGAATGTGGATCTGGTAAAACAGATAAAAAACAGAGTACTTAGAATTTCCAACCCCACTGTGGAATAGAGAGTTAAAAAGTTATATGTTATATTTATAAAATTTGTCAACAATGTCAGTAAGAAATTAATTTGGGTTTTAATGATGTCATTCATATTTACTTTAGTACATAATATAGAAATTACTTATATGAATTTAAAATACGATTGTTATTCACTCAAGACATAAGAATATTCGATGTTTGGTAATGTCGAAAGCTCCAGATATTTAGCATATGAAAATACTGCCACAAAGTATGTTACATCTAAATAGCCATCAATGAGTGTAACTCACCTTTTAATTTAGTTCGCCTTCCAGGTTTACTTTTTAAATATTTAAAATTGTTTCTAATATTGTGTATATTAACCTTATGAGAGTTGCCCCTCTCTGTTTTCACTGCAATAATTTTAGATTCTTCATATACTTGAACTATGTTTAGATCGTCATTAACTTCTTGTTTAATAGGATGCATACTGTTAATATTAACATTTTCGAAAGTTGCCCTAGTCACTTCGTCACTGACTTCTTGTTTAACTTCCATATTCCCAACAAAATTATCGTGGATAACGATTTCTTCCTTAACGACTTTTTGCTCCATATCCATTATGAATGGGTCATAATAAATTAATAATTAAAATACATGTTATTTGAACAATAAAAGGCTAGCAAATAAATATTGAACGAAGAAATACATTATTCTTCTATTTCCATAGCATAGCATAGCATAAATGACCTTGTTAAGAAAGTTACATCTGGCATTTTACATAGGAATCGTTTACTTTTCACTATCTCATTAAATAACTTCGCCGTCTTTTGCTTGGAAGGATTAAAAAATACTTTGTCAACAGAGATTAAAATAGTTCCTGTTGATACATAATTCATCATAATTCTTCCAAGGTAAAAATGCCATCGTTTATGATCTTTATTAAATTGAACCAAATATGACTTGTGCAACTAGGCCAGTTATGCTACGAAATGAAAATAGAAGAATTTTTCCTCGTACATATATAATTGATTAACGAAACAGAATGATTCGAAAAAGTCAAACATTTGTAAAATCATTCCTTTTATTCATGTCGAACGTCATAAAAGCAATATTTCTTCACGGGAAACTACGCAGGTCTGCAACCTTTAATCAAACAACGACAACCAACTGCCGATTATGTCCATTTTGTACTGCCCATAGCTTAAATCTTATTTTAAATGACTGTAAGCAATATTAGCGAAATAAGAAATTTTTTGTCACAGTTTCCTCAGCTCCTTGTATTTTTTTGTGCCTGTTGGCAAAGCTTAAACTGTGAAATAAAAAATAGTAAAACAGTTGCTTCAACTTTAAAAAAATTATGTCCAACGAGACGGTCGTTGAAGCAAGGATGTTGTTTTTTGAATGTTAAGGAGTTTGCATATTTAATAATAAGTAGCATCCGTCGGTGTTCTGGTGGTATTACTTCTGCTTCACAGTAGATACTGTTAATGGGGATTGTGTGGAATGCTCCTAAGGCTATTCGAATTGCAGAGTTTTCTAATGGAACCAGTTTTTGTAGGTAACTTTTTGAGGCAGATGAGTATGTTATGGAACCATAATCTATTTTAGATTTTATTGTTGCTTGGTATACATTTCCCAGACAGCACAAGTACGTACATAATACGTATTTAATACGTACTCATGAGACGTAAGGTACGTATTATGTACGTACTTTTCTGTACATATTACGTACATGGTACGTATTAAATACGTACATTTTCCAATAAAATGTACGTACCAAGTACGTACTGCTTTTACGTACTTGGTACGTACCATCTGTACGTACTTGGTACGTACCATTTTGTACGTACTTGATACGTACCATTTTGTACGTACTTGGTACGTATCATTTTGTACATACCTGGTACGTACCATTTGTACGTACATGGTACGTACCGTTTGTACGTACTTGGTACGTATAGTTTGAACGTACTTGGTATGTATCGATAGTACGTACTTTGTAAACAGACTACAGAGCTGAAAGCTCACAATTTAGTTCCAAGAAGCTTTATTATTAAAATTTTGAAGGTAATTTGAGTTTACTTGTCACAATGTTAATAACGTTGCTAGAATAAAGTTCCTTATCACTTAATTGTGAGTTCAACTGTATGGTCTTATAAATTAAAGTACACGTCAGAAAGCCCACACTAGATCATATTAAAATATTATACTTTAAAAACAACTTGAAAGCAAATTTAATTAAAGTTACTTTTGACTATTAACTAGTTAGGAAAATATAATATAATAAATAGTAGGTATTTATTATTTATTTATAAGGAGACTCCTCCTATTCACAATACCTACCTCCTGTGCTCCTTTAGATGTCAGATTGCCCTGTAGAACAACCTGTGCTCGCCAGTCGACTAGCTTCGAGTCGAAGAAGGGGTGGATTTTTCAATATTTATTTAGAATTCAAAATAAGGCACCAGAGAAATTTAGGTACGCACCCAAGACTCCTTTAAACTCACACCCAACTCCTCGGAGGGTTAATACACTTTTTCCACACTTAAAAAGGTTTTTTAGGTAAGTTTTAAAACGAAAAACTGCAAATATCCCATGTCTGTGGTTTATTGTTGGACCTTGAGTCCCTTTTCCAATAACTTCAAATTACAGATTTATAAGTTTCATAAAAAAAACAACTAAATTTGATGGCTGGACCTAGCTGAAGGCTCACATTCTTTAGTACTCAAAACTGCCTCTCGGCTTTGTTCCACGTGGCTCATTTCGGGCTCTGCAGTATCTAAAATATTAACACAGTGATCAAGTACCTCAGTTTTTGGTCTATAATTTTTTACGCAAAAGTACTATTTTTCAATGGTGGACATGAAATAATAATTGAAAAACTCAGAAAACAAAGAAATATTTTTGGGGAAGGTCAAAATCATTATTTTTATATCAATTACCTATTATGATTGTGCGAGCAGCTTTTAGTGGTGATGACAGTCTAGACCCCTTCTTTTGCCTTACAAGTTCTTTACCCTCACTGTAGGACTTTGAAGAAGAATGGAACCTCGTTTTAAATTCCCTTATTTTTGGATGTGATTCGTCCACATATGTGGTATTGAGGTCTCCACCTCCGCCTTTCTGCACTTTAGACGAGCAGTTTCATATGAATCTAGAAATGAATATTAATATTTAGTTTGCAATTTATACAGAATTTGTAGATTTTACCGTAAGTCCCATCCCTAAACAACTTCACCTCAAGTGAAGATCAACACAAATTTAATTGATGTGACCTTATAGCAGCGATAAGTTTCTCTGGTGGCCACAAACAATTGTTTACATTAATCCATCTTGTGGATGGGCACCACTGCTACCGACGTGTCATTGATAAACTGCATTTTTATCCAAGTCTTTTTAGAAAACTCACGAATATTATTATTTTCCATTTTTTCTGAAAAGTTGAATCCAAAAAAAATATAAACACTTAAAAACTTGTTTCAAAAAGTCTATCACTAAAAAATGGGTAAATATATTGAACATCTCTCAAAGCAAGTTGTTCGATATATTCAGCACACAGCCAACTCTTAATATATTGTTAGATTATGTATAATAAATACCAACAAGTTGTCTCAAAAACTATGTAACAACGGAAGAGTAACAAATTTGTTAGTGAATGTTAACATGACATGACATTTAAATGAAACATTTTGTATTTTCCATGCTTTTCATTGACTAGTCATTTTCCAACTAAACATATATTTAATATTGATGACTTGCATGGCCTAAGGTAAAAAATTTCTTTTTCTGTATATTCTATCCTAAAATTAGGGTTTGTCCGTTATCTTCGAATTACTGATTGCTATTATTTCTCGACCGGATAAACAACAACTATCAGGTTCTTTAGGCAATAAATCAAAGTTTTTGCAATTCACTTGTTTAAATTGATCTATTATTGGATAATTTTTTAGCACAGGTCCATTGTAGTGAGGTTTGTCGAGTATCGGAAAATTTTGAGAATATTCACTTTGTTCAATATGTTCACTTTGTTTTGCATTATCTAGTTCTGTTTTTCTATTAATCATTGTTGTAGAGGGTTGTCTTGTTTTCTAAGCAACTTCTTTATTGTTTGCATATACTTTTCGAAATCAAAAGCACTATAACTATTAAGATGTCCAAATATTCAAACATCTTCAGCTAAATGTAGTAGATTATGTATATTATCTGAGGCATAATTTTCACCATGAATTAAAATAAACATTTGTACAAAATATGTTGAAAGTTTGTTAGCATAATAAGTGTATTTTAAAAACTGTAGGTATGATATTATTGTTATTGCATAGTATAAAACAATGACATGTTCAAAATTTTCCTTTGATAATAATTAACTAAAACAACTGGTCCTGTATAGTGCAGAAATTGCCTGAATTATGCTGCTTTCCACCTTTTTTACTTTCACTGACACTACGGGGTTTTCGATTGAATTCTGTTGGAATGTTACATGACTGTTCAATTAAACATTTTGATAATGTTTCTATTTTACTATATGGAATTTTTGCTGAAGGCTTTCCAGTTAACCACAAACATACTAGTAACATTTTTACAACCCCTAAACAACCAAGATGCATGTAATCAAGAGGGAAAGATTTGACCATATCTAGACTTGAAGTAAGTACCTGGATGGTGATGTTTTGGAGTCTTTGCTCTGAAATCAATATCAGTATGTAAATGAAGGTTTGACATATCAGGAAAATAAACTCAATTATCATAAGATCCCGCTGCATGACACTTAGAGCGTGACATATAACCTAAATAACCTTTAGCATATGTAATATAAGCTTTTGCTGGAGTATCACACACAAATATTTCTATTTTAACAGCATAAAATTGGAGCCATTGCACTGAATTCGATTATTTATAATATTAGTGGCATCTTCAATAAAATCTGACAAAAACAATTTAGGTTCATTGGGTTTTGCACAGCCATAATATACACCCACAATCTCAACAAATCCCCGGTTTTGATTTATACTTCATTAAACTGGATAGAATTGACTTGTAGAGCTTTTTGTTAGTGGAAGTCCATCAATGTTAATTAAAATTTCAATAACACTATCGTCACTTAATTTAGGATGTTGTGAAAGTACCTTTTGCAAACATTTATCTAATCCAAAATGAATATAGTGTTGCTTTTTTGTAATGTTTACTAACTTTATAAGATATCTTTTACTAGTAGATTAATGTAATAATAAATAATAGGTGGGTATACTTGTCTTTATAAACTGCAAATAGACAGATTGTAACAAAAAAACTGCTTACAAAAGGTCCCAACACTACAAACTATAATAAAACAACTATGGAAAGTACCTAATATTACTTTATACTAGTCTAACTGTTACTTTAAAAAATATAAATTAAATAAACACTAGACTAAATAAAATTGAAAGATGATGTTATAGAAATTAGTTAATAGCTTACCAATTAATCATGGGTATACACAAAAGTAACAAGCACAATCGGTATGTGTGGAATATTGAGATAAATACCACCAAATATTTCTCTATTGCACTGTCTAAACTAAATAAAAACACCAATGCTACAGATACTCCTAGAATTTATATATAATTTCTATTATTCAGATACCATAGACATCTGGTTAGCATAACATCAAAACACATGTTTAAAAATTATAAAGAGATGGTTGATTTGTTTGTTTCTTTACAAACAACTGACACAAGGACACAACTACAAAAGACATTTCTGACAATTCACGAAGCTGAGTAACACTTATAGACGCGAATTTTAAATTTTATTTATCCGGCGGCTGTATATTCTTGAATCTCGATCGATTATGTCCGATGCGAGATGACAAAAATATTTCATAAGAAATCTAAACATTGTCAAAAAATTAAAATTAGTAACAGGAAAACAATCTTCTTACAGAATACGTCTTAGAATAGAATATTGAAAATTTACAATTCCCGCCTAACATGTCAATCTTCCTTCTGCAAGTGTGGTAAATGAACGCAATAGGGCCGAAGACCCTTACACCTTACCAGAAATCGATTTACTTACCACTTTCAAAATATTTGTGTACATCCAGAGGAAGACAGAATTATTCAACTTTCGGTTATTTGACAAGGACAGGATGAGAAACAAAATTGTTATCTTCGTTTTCATTTTATCGAATGAAACTTTGTGAAAAACTCCATATGCACAGTATCAATCAATTATTGTGTAATACAATAAATTTAAGTCAAATTATTATTATTATTGTTTAGAATGTGATAAAAATATTACAAGTGCACACATCCAGTCACAGTCTAAACTTACTAATAATTTATTTTCCCAACAAAATGAACTTAAACTGAGAAAAAATTTGGAATGTTTTTGTAAAGATGTAGGCACAAATCACCCAGTCGAATTTTGTGCTAATTTTGCGACAAAATGTATACCTGTTTAAAAATATTATTGATGAACAAACCATCGCTAACAACAAATAGATGTTATTTTTGAAATGAATATACCTCTATATACTATATATTATAAAAATGTGTACCTACACAATTTTTTCGTATAACAAATTACGTACAGCTGATACGTATTAAGTACGTACATAATACGTATCAGAAAATACGTACATACGATACGTATTAAGTACGTACATACGATACGTATTAAGTACGTACATTATACGTATCAGAAGATACGTACAGCCAATACGTATTGAGTACGTACATGGTACGTGCCTAAAAGTACGTACCGTTTAGGAATCATAATGTACGTATTAAATACGTACATTTTAGGTACTGTACGTACAGGACGTATATAAGACCTAATATGTACGTATTTAATACGTACAGTGTTGTTTGGGTTATTAAAGATTCCTTGCTTGCTCCCCATTTTGTATTTGATAACGTGCGTATCATTCTGAGGGTCCAAGGGATAGAAAATCCGATATATGTTCGGGAATCTCTGTGCTTGATATGTTTTTGAACCATTTACTGTTATCTCTAAATGCTATTTTTATGTCGTTTGGAACGTTTAGTTGGAGTTTTCTAATTTTACAAATGTTTTTTTGTTTTACTGCTTTATGTATGCGATTATATGAGTTTTGTGACTTTTTTTCAAATTCAGTTAAGATGTTGGAAGGAATTATTTTTTTGAGTTGTGATTTTATCGTATTGATATTGTTAGTCAGTTGTATCTCCCTGTAATTAGTTTGGTTCTACACTTTCTACAACAAAAAGAAAAAAACTGGTTGTTAATTTTATCAGCATGTTTAATTGTAAAATGTACCTACTGTCTAAAAATGTGTTGAACGTGTTGTGCTGTTTTATATTTCAATTAACTGACACCAATTTTCTGTAAGTAGTAATTTTGAAATGTTTTATTATTGTGTTGTTTTCATTCAATAAATCTTGTAGTCCGCTCCTGATGAAGCCATTAAATAATGGCGAAATATTGAGCAGATAAGAAAAACAGTTTTTATTTCTTATGACCGCAAACCTGAAATCTTCGTTAAAAAATAAATATTTCCCGGTCGAAAAAAGAAGAACTACTTCCTTTATATATACAGGGTGTCCCGGGACTAATGGGAAAAAAGTCAGGAGCGTATAATCTGAGCCAAAATAATGTTAGTACTTCATATAAACTTTTTCTATGCAGGCCCTCGTTTTCGAGTTATAGGCCTCCAAAGTTTTAATTTTGAATTTGGTTTTTATTTTTATTTTTTTTACTTGTCATTTGAACTTTATAAAATTTATGGCAAAGCTATAATATACGTGTATGTTTATTTTGGAAAGGTAAACAGTTTTACAGTAGTGTCTTGAAGCCAAGGACGGACTACTCGCAATGGTTAGTGATACAAAAATTTTGCAGGGATGGCACACCCTGTATGAAATTATCGAAATTGACTTCCCCACACATTTAGCTAACGAAAAGGTACTCTTGTTGGAATTCGATAAAATGGGCCGTTTGGCTAATATTTACAGTTTTATTAATGCACTACGTACCAATTTACCTAACTAACTTATAAATACGATGTCCAAGATTTACCTACAGTACTACAAAAAAATAGTTTAATGATAGCAGATGATAAAAACATTGAGAACTTATTTAATAGGAATTGAATATGTACGCAAACAATGTCATTAGTTGCTTTTAATCAAAATTACGAACACAACATTATTAAACCATTAAGAAAACCTCAAAAACACAAATTATAATATTGGACTAAAACTAATTCCTAAACAACAAGAAAAACTAACGTTATTCTAATAAATGTTCGATATGAGTTCCTCCCACTTCCACGCCCATTATAAGTCTACGAAGATTGTTTCTTTGCACTTGAAAGAGCAGTCCCATATTATTTCTAATAACATTGCAGAGTAACGCAATTCTGTCTATTGAATATTGCCTTGTTGGCACGGGTGTTGCGTAAACCTTACTTTTGAGATAGCCCCAGAGAAAGAAATCCATAGGATTAACGTCTCCTGATCGCGGTGGCCATTGAAAATGGGTTCCACGACCAATCCGTCTATTAGGAAACCTTGTGTGTAAATGCTGTCGTGCATCTAAACTGAAATGAGGAGGGGCCCCATCATGCATGAACCATAAATTCCTACGAGTTTGTAGTGGCACATCATCAAACAGGTTCCATAACTCATTTTGCAAAAACTCCAAATATCTCTGACCGGTCAAAGTACCGTCAATAAAATATGGCCCTATCAAATTATTGCCAACTATTCCTGCCCAAACATTAGCCATGAATGTATGCTGGTTCCTAGTTTGGATAATGCCATGTGGATTCACATCATCCCATAAATGCATATTATGAGAATTAATGACTCCATCTCTGGTGAAACCGGATTCGTCTGTAAAGAGAACGTTACTAATAAATGTATTGTCTGCTTGTTGTTGTCGCAGAAACCACTGGCTATACTCAAGTCATGCAGAATAATCAGCCACTGTAATACTGTGTACTTTTCTCATGTGAAAAGGATGTAAGAGCTGTTCTTTTAGGACGCGATGAACAACTGATATCGAGACGTTATGTTCTCTTGATAATTTTCGTAAACTAGTTGATGGTTGATTATCAACTGCATTTAACAAGTCTTGTTCAACTACCACAGTACGTACGCTTCGTACTGGACCTTCTCCACATTTTCTTGGCAAAAAACTTCCTAAAGTTTGAAATTTTGTTTTGTTTACATGGAAAATTACATTCTCTTATTCATACCTGTTTCTCGTAACCTGAGATCAATACGCTCAAACATTCGTCTGCCTGGCAATGCTCTGTTTGCAAAATGTTCTGCATGAAGCCTTCTGGCCTGTAAACAGTTTCGAGAAGCTAGTCCATACAACAAATGCGTACCTAATAAAAGTGAATTCTGCCATTGTGACAGTTAAATTAAAGAATTATTGACAAGTACTGACTACGAACTATTCTACACAACGTTTGACAACTAATCCTATGGTTACTTGATAAATGGTAAAAACACTTTTAAAAAGTTTTTACCAACTTTCGAATTGATGAGTCGTTAATGATTTTTATCTTCTGCTATCATTAAATTATTTTTTTTGTAGTACTGTAGGTAAATCTTGGATATCGTATTATTAAGTTAGTTTTACCTCGTTGTGTACTTATAAAAATGGTGAATGCGTAAATTGGTAAATAGTACATTAATAAAACTGTAAATATTAGCCAAACGGCCCATTTTATCGAATTTCAACAAGAGTACCTTTTCGTTAGCTAAATATGTGGGGAAGTCAATTTCGATAATTTCATACAGGGTGTGCCATCCCTGCAAAATTTTTGTATCACTAACCATTGCGAGTAGTCCGTCCCTGGCTTCAAGGCACTACTGTAAAACTGTTTACCTTTCCAAAATAAACAAACACATCCATTATAGCTTTGCCATAAATTTTATAGGGATCAAATAACTAGTAAAAAAAAATAAAAGTAAAAACCAAATTGAAAATTAAAACTTTGGAGGCCTATAACTCGAAAACGAGGGCCTGCATAGAAAAAATTTATATGAAGTACTAACATTATTTTGGCTCAGATTATACGCTCCTAACTTTTTTCCCATTAGTCCCAGGACACCCTGTATATATATATATTATTATCTATTTATTATAAATGCTTAATTACTTATTTTTGTAGATGATTATTATTTAGAATTTTTGTTTAGTTTGGCTAGCTCAGTTGGTTATTGTTATTTTGTTTAGTAATTTATTTTAATTTGATTATTCGGGAGCATGAAATCCTTTTTCTCTTTGAGTCCTGGCTTTTATATTGTTGTAATTGTTTAAATAAAAAGAAAACACATTAATTTGAAATCAATTTAATTTTAAATTTAATATTTTATATATTTGATAAAAATAATATGAGACGCCACTGGTTGTATTGTATCTACTTATTTATTTTGATCATTTCATCAATGCGCATGCGTGAAAAACTAGTCATGCGCTTTAGCATAAAACGAACAATTCTTATACGTAAGAAGCATCTATTCATATTATACCAAGTTTGTTGAAGATGCAGACAAATGAATGGTTCAAACACATAAAAGAATTTATATATATATATATATATATATATATATATATATATATATATATATATATATATATATATATATATATATATATCATAGTTATATATGATACAAAATTGCTGTGGAGAGAAAATAGTTATATATGATACAAAATTGCTGTGGAGAGAAAATAGTTATATACATAGATAGAAATATAGGAATTATATACAAATGGACATAGTTATTACATTATGAAATTTCAATCACCAGATTTATGCGATTACAAGATGTCGTAAGTACATATTTTAATTTATTTAAAATTCGGCCTTTTATTAATTTTAACGATTTATGCGATTAATTCACTATATAAAGTCTGTTTCTTTCTTTTTTAGATCGATCATATGAGCAAAAGTTTATCAATTTATGAAATTAAGTACTTATTTGAGTATTTTGAGTTTTTACTCTGATTATTGGCCAATAATGATTTAAAAACACTGACCTGTTGCTCTTGAATTGGGATGAAAGTCTCTGGATCCCAGGAACACTCCGCTGAAGCTCCAAAAAACCAAAATTAATGAAAATTTCGTAGATTCTTGCCGAAAAACTTGATACAATTGACTGTGAGTATTACTAAGATTGTATTTAATAGTACTTTATAGGTTTAAATGTCTTAAACCGGGAATTTCTTGAAATTTCAGGAACACCATCACACACACTCCTCGCTTCTTGACACCAGCTTCCCTTATTTTTTAAGCGTCCTCTCGATTCTCTACTTTTTTCAACAAACAGTCTTTTGTTCTTTTTCAGGTCACTATTTCAAAGTTTATTTGTTGATTCACAATTTGTTCTGTCATATTTTATAACCAATAAAATATTGTCTTTTGCAATCAGATTAATTGAAACTTCTTTCACTTATTAAAAATTTCATACATACACTCTTTTACATTATTAGTTCATTTATAGAGTTCCTATGAGTTTTTTCATCATACAAATAAATTAAAATTGGTTATACATAGATACATTTACATGGTACAACATTCAATATTGTTATTGATAGTATATCCTTGTTACACTCATATTAATTATAAATATAAATTCTCTTATGTTATTTGTCTAAACTCTTTGCATTATATTATTTATAATAAACTTTAACAAATTACTATTTATTGATTCAACGTTCATTTTATTTACCATATATCATTTATCTATATGTCATTATTTGTTTATCTATGAAAATCTATTGAATTCTATTCTATTCAATCTTTGTATTTGTTTTTTATTCTTAAATTAATGATTATAATGAATTATCTATAATAATATTTGTATTCTAATGTAACTACTTATATCTAAAATTCTCTTGACTTGACTATATAATTATTTCTTTTTAGGTGAACAGCTGGTTATGGTATGGAAAATATTCTTCGTCTTAGGCAACTTTATTTACATCATTACATTGGTTAGGCAATCTCCTCTATATTTTGTATTATTATTGAGGTAATTCTTTATTTATTATATTGTTATAGGCTATTATTTAATATATCTTTATTTGATATGTTGTTTAAATTAAGAAAAGTGTTTCCTTTTTACTTGTTTTCTTAAATTATATTATTTTCATATATTTTAATACTAGCAACATATTTTTATAATACTAATTCTCTTATTATCTAAGATATCTGGTTCAATATATATATATATATATATATATATATATATATATATATATATATATATATAAATCTTCCCCTGTATAACATATGACTATCAATAAAACAATTGTGATATGACCCTCGCCCTGAAATAGAACAAATAAATTAACCCCTCATCGCTTTAGTATTTCAAAGTGCGTGAGGGGCGTATGTTTTAATCCTTAGTTCGATATTCACCTGTCTCGAGGCGCAAAAGAAAAAGATTATATTTATTTACTCTTAACCGCAATATTATACGAAACTACTGTGGTTTCGTGTCATTGCCCTTGATAAAAAATGAAAGTAGAGTCGTAAACTAATTCTGCTGATCTAAGAACAATAATTATTTAAGTTTCGAGTTGCAAAATTTGCAGGTCTTTGAATCACCTACAATGTTTATTTGTTTTACTTAATCTGAAAGAAATTCCTAATCACGTCTAAACAAAAAACAATTTAAAATTATTTATCGTAGCACAAGTTCGCTGAGAGCAAGAGGAAAAAGAACATCATACGCTCCGGCCCTTTGATACTACGTACAAATTAACCTTGTTTTAACTCTTATTTATATCCTACCTACGAGGTGGAAGCGAATTATGGGGCGCAACAAAATAATAATTAAATAATTAGAAACCTAACTCTTGTCAGGTTGGCGATACCCTGCGAAATCTTATTATATCATCACACACGATAAATTTATATCCTACAGAACGAGGATATCTAAGTATCCCTATTACACCCTGACACAACGGAGAGAACTTGTTCCTCTGAAACCGCTAACACAAAAAAACTGATGCCCGTTACCGAGACAGGGAAAGGACTTTTCCCTTTGTATATTCGCCCCGACACTGTCTGTCGCTCTTCTGCTCTGTACTTGGTTTTTACTATCCCCCCGAATTAGGTTTGGGGTTTTTTGTTGAATTGCAAAAATCCATTTTTTGTTTAGAAACGGCCTCGATTTTTCGTTATTAACTAGTTGTATACAAAACAATTATTTAATTTTGACCTAGTAATATGTTTTATTTGTTTCCAAGCTGTTATGGTTTTGTATCGTTTTTCTAAACAAAAAGTGGGTCGCATTCCACTTTTTAATTTTATTTGAAATAAAATATGTTTTACCGTGTGTTCTGAAAGTTACTAATTTAAATTTTTCTATTTGGTATTCGTATTTATTACAGGAATGTTCATTAGCCGGAAATAATAATTATGTCGAAATAAAAAATTCTGCGGAACCGGAAAAAACTCATTTTAATCGAGGAATCGAGCAACTCCATCGAACGATAGGAACAACCAATCAGAAAGTAACATGTAAAAAAATAAAACGAAACTGACATAGCCAAAATACAGAAGCCACGGTCGAGTCTTTTGGGGTTCGCGGATAGCGGTTTTGAGGAGTCCTCAAAGTTTAAGTCACATATAATTGAGAAGTAGTGTTGTAACTTATCAAGTGTAATTTCCGAAAGGGGGAAAGAAAATATTACAAGGAAGCGTCTACTGTACGCAATCTGAAGGGTTTCATTGTTTGAAACGCGGGTCGCGACCCTCGGCGTTTTTGTGAACACCCAGTCTACAAATTGGTGAGTCAAATTTAAAATTATACTGTGTACTATGTTTTTTTTTGTAGTTTGGTTAAATTATTATTATAGCCATCCCGAGGCTATGATACTGTCTGTATAATTTATTTTATGTTATTTCATATTGCATATGAGAATTCAATGGATATACCTCTCCGTATAAATCTGGGATAGGGAGCACATTTGAGGTTGCTTACTAAATTGTTACGTTCAAAGTCTTATATATAAGGTGTACGAAACATTTAGGTCCCGCCCATTATTTTTCGACTTACATTTTATTCTGCCAATTATTGTTGTTAATGTAACACGGCATTTCAAGTTTTCTCTCGATCCTAACATTAGTTTTAATTATTTACAGTCATAAGACTTATACATACAATTATTCCTGATGTCTTGGTCAATTGGTTTCATCTTTTAATTTTTTTTATAATAAACTCGCTAAAGAAATCACTATCGATTAGTTTATTTTCCCAACCAGGAAAGCATGATCGCATTAAAGGTGGAGCGCTTTACCCAGGGACGGAGAAGCGAAACCAATTAGGTGTCATATAAGAATAATTAACATATACCCATAAGAGTTACACGTATGATTTTTCCTCAACCCACCCTCATAACTGACGTAACCCTATAGCATAAAAACCTCTCATTATCAACAACAAGTGGTAGCAGCGTAGACCGAAGCCAACCATTTCGGACATTTCTTCCAGGAGCCGACAACTCATCTTAACAACGAAGTCGTGGGAGGTGACAACCAGCTACGCTGCCTTCTTGTTCCTTTGAGGGAAATTCGACGCAGACTTGTTTACAGGTTCGGAACTTTGTTAGCAGATATACTACGAATAGGGGAAGGTGTTTTCTGGGGGTAATAGATATTACAACGCACCCAGAAATCCAGCATCTACGCACATTCATTTGATGACAACGGTACCCGATATTTACAATAATGGGGCCAGTATTATTACATTGGTCACACTAGCGAATAATTACATTGGTCAAAACACACGGATATTGCAATTATTGTGCGTGACCATTTTTTTAGAACATAGAATGTGTATATATCCTTAAAAGATATGCCATCACGGACTTTTTTGTAGATTTATAAAGGATGAATATCCCACCATGCATTGTTTTGTTATATCTCAAAGGAATTACTACAGCGTGTTCAATGAAAGTTCCTAAAGTCTGTTCGCTCCCAAGAAAAACCGCATGTAAATAAAATCACGCGCATATTGAATGATCTAGGCAAGTGAATAAGGTTGAACAGGGCCGCATTGAGTATTCACACAATAATGTATTAATTATTTTAAAATTAATTGAATCAATTACGGTTTGTTAGCATAAAATGTAAAATATACGTTATTTACAAGATATGCATTGAATCTATGACATTATTTACACAAAATGGAAAAAAGATACACAATCAAACAAATGTAAATTCTTAGTAAAAAAAGGTATCCTTTATAAGAAGATTTGCATGGACCAAAATTTTAAATACAATTATCAGCTATAAAAATTTTGAGTCGTATACGAGGTGTATCTAAAATATGATTTTTGTCCAAGAGTAAATTAATATTTTGGGGAGCCTTAACACCGTTTCATTTTGTGCTTTTACCATTTCATTAATAATATATTTATTATATTACTTTTCCGCCCAACCTATCTAATATGCGGGAAAAGTATTGGTTTACTCACAAAAAAGTTGAAATTTTGAAAAAAATTGTTTGAATGATTTTTACGTTTTTAATCAAGAGCAACACAAAAAATGGTTTTTAGAAAAAAATCTTGTGTGTATATGTCGTCGTCGTCGGCCACTTTTCGTTACATGTGTTGTTAGCACGATACAGCCTCCGGAGTGCAACAAATCACCAATTTTATGATTGAATATTGTTCAGGACATCTCACAGACGAACCCTATTGATTTTCAGCTCACAATAGCCAGTACAACAGATGCTATGGTACTTGAAGTACATTTTTGTCATTTTTTGAGAAATTTCAGTTTGTCAGCACGATACAGCCTCCGGAGTGCAAAAAGTCACCAATTTTATAACTGAAAATTATTCAGAACATCTCACAGGTGAACCCTACTGATTTTCAGCTCACCACAGTCAGTATAACAGGTGCTATAGTACTTTAAGTACGACATTTTTGTCATTTTTGCAGAAATTTCAGTTTGTTAGCACGATACAGCCTCCGGAGTATATACAAGTGACCAATTTTATTATTGGAAACTATTCAGGGCATCTGAAAGATAAACCCTATTGAGATTCAGCTCACTAAAGCTAGTACAACGAGTGCTATGGTACTTGAGGTACCAAATTTTGTCATTTTTGGAGAATTTTCAGTTTGTTAGCACGATACAGCCTCCGTCGTGTATACAAGTGACCCATTTTATGCCTGAATATTGTTCAGGGCGTTTTATAGATGAAACTTATTGACTTTTAGCTCACCAGAGCTAGTACAACGGGTGCTATGGTATCTGAAGTGCCACAATTTTGTCCTGTTTGAAGAAATTTTGGGTTTAGTACGATAAAGCCTCCGGGGTGTATACAAGTGGCCAACTTTATAATTGGATATTTTCCAAGGTGTCTCATTCAAGGTGTCTCACAGATGTACCCTATTGATTTTCAGCTCACCAAAGCCAGTACAACAGGTGCTATAGTACTTTAAGTAGGACATTTTTGTCATTTTAGGAGAAATTTCAGTTTATTAGAACGATACAACCTCTAGAGTATATACAAGTGACCAATTTTATGATTGGATATTATTCAGGGCGTCTCAAATATAAACCCTATTGATATTCAGCTCACTAAAACCAGTAAAACGGGTGCTATGGTACTTAAAGTACCAAATTTTAGTCATTTTTGGAGAATTTTCAGTTTGTTAGCACGATACAGTCTCCAAAGTGTATACAAGTGACCAATTTTATGATAGAATATTGCTCAACGCATCTCTCAGATGTGGAAAAGTTGGTTTTAATCCTTAAAACCGTTTATTTTTCCTTGTGTCGTTTTACAACGCTTAATAGTTCCGACTTGAGTAAATCACTTTCAAAAGTAGTAATGAAATTAACTGTCTCGACCCTTACTTCGTGGAATCTGCTCATATTAGTGTTTTAAATGAAACTCACGGTTTCTAGTTAATTCCACAATATAATAAAAGGTATTGAAAATTCTAAAAAAATGACTTCATTTAAAACACTAATAGTAGTAACATTTTTCGATCGTAACCACTCTTCTATTTCTGCTTTTCTGTTCACGGTATTTGGAATTTTTTCTTGTTTTCTTGAGTGATAGGGAGCATTGTCCAACACTATCACGTAATTATCCTGTAAGCGAGGCAAAATGGATGATAGCCAATTCTCAAACGACCTCCCATCCATTTCCTCGTGATAGTCGCCACTTTTCTTGGATTCAAACGCCCACAAACCATCAGGAACGAAGCCATTTCTATACCTTTCTAATTTAATTAAATATTCTCTTCTCCATACTACTATTTCCTCTTTATCTAACAACATGCTATTTCTTCCTCTCTTTTGAAACTTAAACTTGAGCGTTTTTAAAAGTGAATAAAATGTTGTTCTTTTAAAATTCGGCAAACCAACATCATCATTAACTTCTTTCAATATTTTGTTAATAGTAGGAAGTTCATTGCGAAAATAGAATTCATGTACTATTCTTCTAACAGCATTTCTTGTTACGTCATCAACAACGTCTATAGATCTCACTCGGTTTTGGTTAAGACGAGGTTCCAGAAATGAATGTGATTGTTGATAGTCTCTTTTTACTTTATACACACTTGAGCGGGAAGTTCCGGACAAATCTGCGACTCTGCACAATTTGCCATACAGCCATATCAGGATCCTCGCGAGAAATAATTTTAAAAATTTTTAAAATCATGTGTTTTTTTGCCAACATCTAAATGACACTTTTTTGGTCTTTTTCTTGGGGGAGATGACTCGACATTATGTTGTTCGTTATCACTGATACTGTCTGTATTCGACATAGTTTTGTTTTTAAATAATTAACTTTACAAATATCAATAATATTATCAGAACAAATAACACCGGAATAACACAATTCTAACAACTCAAAACACTAATACTGTAAATCAACTCTCGTAAATATGTACCATACACAATAATTCATTTTAATACTAACCCAGTCAGATGTACAGTTCACCCACAGCATGTACGACCCTGTAAAAACTTCTGTTCTCCTACTGCTAATATTTCAAAGCGACTCGTCCAATACGCAGCCGATTTAGAATAGATCACACACGGTTTTTGTTTACAGGCGGTTTTTCTTGGGAGCGAACAGAGTATAGGCGGCTTGACATTTCCAATATTTCGAATAATTATCGTTATTGGGATCTGCTGTTAAGCGATACGCCACCACACAACAAAAAAGTGAACTTCTGTATATGTGTGATTATATGCTTGTTTACCACTCGTTTTATTTGTTTCGTGTGTTTTGGACAATGTTTTTCGTATTTTATATTGAATATTTAAGTGATAGGTTTAATTTAAGAAACGATTTTTATTATTGTTAATGAAATTGTGCGGGAAAATTCGTCAATATTGCTCAGTACCACAGTACAAATCAATAAGAAATATATACGTACAATTGAGTTTCCCTCTATTTCCTGAAAGTGAAAAGTTCAGAGTACAAATTAAAAATTGAGAATTCGAAATGGTAGACGAAAAGCTTGGCAAAATAAATTAAAAATTGGAAAACCTATATCGAAATATACGTTTGTGTGTTCACTTCATTTTAAAGAATATTTGTATTTTTATTTAATTATTTATTTTTATTTATCTTATAGGCGCAAATATTTGGGTACAACGGCAGAAATGATAGAAAACAGCAGTTTCATTGCTTAAAATGTCTGTTTAACAACACTTAAAAGACAGAAGTTTTGAATTTATTAGGAACATTATCTTTGATATTGTCCAAGAAAAGTCTCTTAATTATTTATAAAAGCAAATAAAAAACAAAAAGGGTGTATAACACTAAACCACACTATTAATACATAAACATTCTATCACATCTACAGTAGTTTCAACTTGATAGTTAGGTAGCGTTGCGATCTTAATCTCGGATCCCAATATTTCAACCAATTTACACAAAACCTTGACAAACTATATACCGAAACCTTCCTGATGAATCACTAATTTTTTGGTGGAAACCGCATGAAAATCCGTTCAACAGTTTATCTTTCTATGACCATATGCAAGAGACAAGCTTTTTATTATTATATATACTCTCGTCCCCCCGGTCCTGAGGTTAGAAAAGGAATATAAAAGTGGGTTCGGAGTGCTTTCTGAAAGCAAACCGTGCAGGTTCTTTTTCGAATATATCTCTTTATTACGATGTGCTATAAAACAAATGATGATGATACAATTAAATGCCTTTAATAATAATCATAATAGATTAGCAATGTTCGAGAGCCCCTTTCAAGATATATACGTAGGTATATATGATTATGGTTCACAAGTTTGTGCTGCCAGCTTACAAGTAAGTTCTATTAATTTGTTATGAATTACCTATATAAATCTAATTGTGAAGTTTGGAACTTTATTATTATGTTATTTATTTACGACTAATATATAATATGAGTATTATACCTGTGGTTTTTGAAGTATAATGCCATATATTAATCCCTTAGGGAATAATGGCGAGGGATTAATAGTCTTTATTCCCTCTTGTACTCCTATCACAAAATTTCTCGAATTAAATAATACCATGGAAACAATATAACCAAACTCAAAAGTGTCAGTGTCAAACGCGTAGTGTTTGTGTATTTGTATTAAAATGAATGAAAATGAAGAATCTTTCACTTGTACACCACCAGAAATTGTACAATTAGCTGCAGCAACAACATCTACCTTAATACCAGAAACATCGAAATCCATTTATAATAAAACGTACGCATCGTTCAACGAATGGCGTCTTCGAAACAAGGCAAACTCTTATTAAATAAATAAATTTGTCGTAAATAAAGTAGAGTATACTACTCGCAATAGTGGCTATTATTCTCTCGGAATGTTACTCCCTCGCCGCTAACGCGGCTCGGTTCGTAAAAACTCCTCGAGCATAATAGCTATCATTATTGACTCGTGGTATAATCTACTATTATTTCTTATTTTCTTGTAGATTACTCGATTATACCTTGAAGAGGTAGGGAAGTATATTTTAAATTGAAAGAAGGTAAAAATACTATTATTATAATAACTGGTTAAATAGAGATCCTATATCTACCACTTATCTTATGGAATGTGTTGCGATCCAATAAAGGGAGTACTCTATACTATTGTCCAAATTGTCAGCAACCGAGTCACACGTCAGGAATCCAAGTTTACTTCTTTGACTCAGACAGTGTCACTAAATGGAAAGCATACAGAGGAACAGGAAATCGGTGTTATCCCAATGTGTAGACTGTAGATCCAATGGTCAAGCAATATCCAGCGTAATATAATGGGAACAAAAGTGAAGCCAGAAATAGGAAGAAAACGGCAAAATAAGAAAAAGAAGGCCTAAAAGACAAACATTTACTCTAGTATATCATACAGTGTTAGAAAAGTATAAAGTGAAGGATGTATCATTTATTTTCAATCTTACCTAAGTTGACATGTGGCCTTAAAGTGGCTTTGGCCTAACCAAAGTTAAGTTATTAAATAAATTTCAGATGATATTAAAGATACATATAATATCCACATATATGGTACTTATTCAGTGGTACATAAGTACATAAAAAGAACTTAAATACATCTCAAATTTTGAAATTAAATCCACAAAATGTGATTAACGTTTTAGCAAGTGCCACGTTATTCTAGAAGAGCCCAAAACAAAAAAGTAACCCTTTTTTTGGCAAACCACTTAGCGATTTTAACCTTGGAAGATCATTTAAACAAATGTTTGTTTATAAAGGTTGAGGCCAAATTAACAATAAAATCAAGAATAGAAGAGGAAGGAATCTAACCTTGGATTTCTGACGTGAATTAACCGTTTTGTTTACAATTTTTGAAAGTTAATATTCTTAATAATATTTTTCCCTTTGTAGAAGCTACATTCAGTGATAAAAAGTAAACTTGATGAAGACTAAATTCGATAGTGTACAAGTGTTAGTTTGTAAACCAAATTCTCTGAAATGGTAAGAAAGAAGTATTATAATAAATTCATTTGTTTCACTTGAAAATTTTACTATATATTGCATGACCCATCATGATAAGGTAAGCTACTCCTTTTAACCTGTAACAAGTTTTTGAGTTTATCACGAACAGACAGACGCGGCAGCGGACTTAGTTTTATAGTATGTAGTGTACTTACACTAGTGAATTTTGAAAAAAAAAATTTGAAGTAAAACAAAAAAAACTTTTACATCGTTTTATTATTAAAACAAATTATGACATTCCTCAGAATAATGAAAGGTTTAATTAGTTTCAAAAAACTAACCATAAAACTAACAATTCCTTAGACAATGAAAATATAATAGATTGTAGAAAAAAACTTGTCCTTTACATTCCGAATTAGCTCAAGCTGTTTCTCTCGTCAGTTAGAAACTTATAAAAAGAAAATTTGTTTTTAAATGATATTTTAATTATAAAATAATTTTTTATGAACAAATTCTGAAAAAAGACTAAATAATTAAATGGATTTTACACAAAAAAATACTTTAACAATGTTTCAAGATAATCCTACATTTCCCAGAATGAGGATCATATTACTACAGCTATCATGATAAGGAGGCCTCCTAACTCTGCGACACTTCTTGAGTAGAAATCTCTTTTGTGGAAAGTAATATGCTTAGACCTGTCGTTTCTGTCACTTACTAGAGCCCATATTTCACCGACAGCTTGGTTTGTGTCGATATTGACCAGACAATTTCGGTGTTTAGCGGTAATGAATACAAAAAAAGTTAGATGCTATTGTGATGATTTCAATGTAAAATTATGCATTTTCCACTATTCTGAAAAGTTACTATTTTCGATATGTAGTGTAAGAAAACTTAATTGATAATTTGACATTTATGCATGTCTTCAAATAGATACACTTTTTGCGAAAAATATTTCAAACAAATATCGCATTTGAATGGCTTTGTATGACTATCCAAAGGTTGGATTAAATAGTCTTTAAATGAAAACGATTTCAAACAAATGTTACATTTACATGGTGTTTCTTCTGTATGACTATGCAACTCTGAATTCAAATTACTTGTCTGTGAAATGTCACATTTTATGGCTTTTCTGGTTTGTGAATATGCAAATGTGTATTCAAACTATATTTACGAGAAAAAGTTTTTAAACAAATGTCACGTTTGAATGGATTTTCTCCTGTGTGACTTTGCAAATGTATATTTAGTTGAATTTTTTGTGAAAAAGGTTTTAAACAAATGTCACATTTGATGGCTTTTCTCCAGTGTGACTACGCAAATGACTATTCAAGTGACTTTTTTGTGTAAACATTTTTGAACAATTGTCACATTTGTATGGCTTTTCTCCTGTGTGACTACGTAAATGTGTATTTAAGTGACTTTTTTGTGTATAAGATTTCGAACAAATGTCACATTTGAACGGCCTTTCTCCTGTGTGATTGTGCAAATGTATATTTAGTTGAATTTTTTGTGAAAAAGTTTTTAAACAAATGTCACATGTGAATCGCTTTAATCCTGTGTGATTACTCAAATGTTTATTTAAATTACATTTCTGTGTAAAATGTTTCGAACAAACATCACATTTAAATGGTTTTTCTCCTGTGTGACTGTGCAAATGTGTATTGAATCGAATTTTATTTGAAAAAGTTTTTAAACAAATGTCACATTTGAATGGCTTTTCTCCTGTGTGACTACGCAAATGACTACTTAAATTACTTTTCTGTGTAAACGTTTTCAAACAAATGTCACATTTGAATGACTTTTCTCCTTTGTGAGCACGCAAATGTATATTTAAACTAATTTTATGTGCAAAAGTTTTCAAACAAATGTCACATTTGTATGGCTTTTCTCCTGTGTGACCACGCAAATGTGTACTTAAATTACTTTTCTGCGTAAAAGTTTTCAAACAAATGTCACATTTGGATGGCTTTTCTCCTGTGTGACTACGTAAATGTGTACTTAAATAATGTTTCTGTGTAAACGTTTTCAAACAAATGTCACATCTGAATGGCTTTTCTCCTGTATGACTACTCCAATGTCTACTTAAATGACTTTTCGATGTAAATGTTTTCAAACAAATGTCACATTTGATTGGCGTTTCCCCTGTGTGCGTCCGCAAATGTAAAGTTACACTATGTTTCTGTGAAAAAGTTTTCGAACAAGTGTTACATTTGAATGGCTTTTCTCCTGTGTGACTACGCAAATGTGTATTTAAATCAGATTTCCGTAAAAATTTTTTCGAACAAACTTCACATTTGAATGGCTTTTCTCCTGTGTGACTACGCAAATGTCTATGTAAATCAGATTTCCGTGAAAAAGTTTTCGAACAAACATCACATTTAAATGGCCTTTCTCCTGTGTGACTGTGCAAATGTATATTTAGTTGATATTTTTGTGAAAAAGTTTTTAAACAAATGTCACATTTGAATGGCTTTTCTCCTGTGTGGACACGCAAATGTCTGTTAAAATTACATTTCCGTGAAAAAGTTTTCGAACAAAAATCACATTTGAATGGATTTTCTCCTGTGTGATTGTGGAAATGTATGTTTAGTTGAATTTTTTGTGAAAAAGATTTTAAACAAATGTCACATTTGAATGGCTTTTCTCCAGTGTGACTACGCAAATGTCTCTTTAAATGACTTTTCTGTCTAAACATTTTTGAACAAATGTCACATTTGAATGGCTTTTCTCCTGTGTGGCAACGCTTATGTATATTTAAATTCCTTTTCCCCGAAAATGTTTTCGAACAAATGTCACATGTGAATGGCTTTTCACCTGTGTGACTAAGTGAATGTTTAATTAAATCACTTTTCTTCAATTTCTGACCTCCATCTATACTTAACTTGAAATTATCAGTGAATCCAATATCCTGCAACTCTGCTTTTAAATCATGTTCAGCTATTTCAATTTCATTTTTTACATCTTCATCAATATATCTGAGAGTGGAAAGTTCAGTTACATGCCTTTTTCTGCAACTTGTATTTTTTTGGTGAAGTTTTGTTTTATATATACGTACTTCCTTCATTTCCGTACAATGATTTGTAGACGAGTGGTGAAGGAATTCTCTTCGTTTCGAGTATAAATTTCCACAAAATCCACAGATCACAATCCCAGCAATACTATTTGTGTTTGCAAGTTTCCCCTTTTTTAGTTGTCCTGCAAAAAGAAAATTACAACTAATTTTCTAAGATTTAAAATTTGTATGAAGAATAAAAAATCTAAAAATTCTATGAACGAACAAGTACATATTTTAAGTGGGTGATCAGTGTGATAAGTATTTTGAAAGTACATTGAACACAACTAAAATACAAAATAATGTTCTAAATTAAAACCCAGTGAAGAAGACATTACCAAAATTTAGAACAATACACTGTGCCCATGTATTACTGATAATATTAGAAGAACAGCATAAACATTTACTTAATGAAAATAATGACAATTCAGAAAAACGTTTATTAACAAAGCATCTGTTTCTCTGTAAGGTTGTTTAAATTCTCAATATGACAACAGCAGTGCTGATATGAGTGTCATCTCCTAGAAGTAAGAACATTGCACAACTAAAAAAGTGGAAAACATGAATATATATATATATATACATTTATATATATATATATATATATATATATATATATATATATATATATATATCCTTAGCAGTATTTTGCTTCCTATAATTGGGACAGTACATTACATTTTGCTTCCGAGATTATTTTGCTTCCGTATACCGGACGCAAAATAGTTTTTGCCGATTTCTAAGTTATCATTATAAAAAACGCCACCGTAATCCTGGTACAAATGTCTCTAGTGTTGAAATTACTGAAGGTACCTTCAAATTTTGAATAAAAACAGTATAGTATCCTGAATTCGTGACATGCATGGATTCAAATTAGTGCTGTTTATGAAACATATTATACGATTTTAGTTCAACGATATTGCGCTGACAGATATACATAACGTATATTATAAATCTGTTATTATGACTATTTTGCTTCCTAGAATCGGCAACAGTGATATATCATTTCAACTGGTACAAAGTCATCATATGCATTGTTACCTATGATATGCATCAGTTTAGAGTTTTCATCTCGTTATTACGTTCACCAGTGATTCCCTTAAATAAGAAGTGATGAGTTATCCATTTTTTCAAGACTCGGTAAGTATAATTATATATTTATTTCCAAGGTGTTTTGTTATTATGAGAAAAGGTTTTAAATTTAAAAACTTAATATATAATATAAAAATGTTGGCTGGTCGAAATAGTAGGTATGTTACACCTAGGAATATTAAGTTAATAATCATGCTATGTGACCACAGAATTACATTAGTTAATATATCGTGAATGTAGGTATTGATAGAGTTTTCTATGCTATCACAATACCAATTGCATTAGTTAATATACAGGGTGTAATTTAAACGTTACAACTTTTCAATGAATTAAATTAGCTGGAAACTCCTGGCCAGCAAAGTTATTTAGAAAATCACAAATATTGTTATTTTCCATTGGGGGTAGTTTATATTCAATACAAACTACCCTCAAATAGAACTAAATTTTTGACAATGTGGCATTCAGTTATACCTGCGATCACTCGTGTGATACAAGATTTAGGTTTTATATGTATAGGTATCAAATGTTTCAATGGGCCCAACTCAATCCTATGACTAGTTTTCGAGATACAGGGCGTTAAAATTACAAAATGCCCACTTTTCTTCTGCGCGTATCTTCGGAAATGAGTTCCTTGCAGCCAGAACTATCACTACATCTTTGGGTAATACACCCACATGCAAATTCCATTAAAATGTGATCAACATTACAGGGTGATCTACATTTGAATTGTTGCTAAAAATTGATATTCGAAATATTTATGTTTAAAACCTGAAAATTGAAATTATTGGTGAATATGTATTTTCTACTTCAATTCAATACACAATACATGCAATTCATACAGGGTTATTCACGATTACCGGTGTATACTTAATTTATTTCTTGTGAAGTGTTTTGTGCCATCCTGTATGAATTCAATGTATTGTGTATTCAAGTAAAGAATTAAAAATATATTTCCATTTTCAAGTTTTGAACTTCAATATCTCGAAAATCAATGTATAGCAATAATTCAAATGGAAATCATCCTGTAGTGGTAGTATTACCCAAATATGAAGTAAGATTCCTGCCAGCAAGAAACTCAAATTGATTTGCTTTTCCTGGAGATAAGCGCAGATAGAAGTTGGACATTTTCCACCGTTAACACCCCCCATATCTCGAAAACTATTCAGAGGATTGAGTTGGTCCCATTAACACAATTCATCAGGAAGTTGAATACTACACAATATTAAAAATATGGAATATTTGGCGGAACGCTATTTTTCATGAGAAATTAAATATATTCCATTAGGTAATAATTTAAGTATGTGTTACTAATAGAAGTACTGTCATTTTCAAATACTTTTGAAGAACGCCAGAAAGTTTTTCGAAGGAAAAAAGAAAAAGCAATGGTTTTGTAATAGAGCTTTGTCACCTATTTGCTTTGAAGACACAAATGAAATAAATCAAACTGAAGTGAGTTACACTATAATAATATATTTAAATGGTTTTTGAGCATCGCCGAATAAAATAGAAATTATTAACTGAATTTATCGTTTCAACGTTTACTCTGTGGAATCTATTCATGATGCTTTGATAATAAACTAACAGTTAGTTTAATTCCAAAGTATTAGGCATTATTAATTTTACATCTCATTAGAGCTTAATCGTTTTAAAGTTGATTGTACCAATTATCAAAGTTAGTAAACTTGCACTTTAATACCTTCAAATACCTCATGTAAAGATTAACTTTCGATTTGATTTTAGCCTAATATAACAGAAGAAAGTAGAGACAAAGAAAATCAAGATATGCTCGAACGAGACAACTTCCTTAACATGGAAGATACCCTTGAAAGTCCTGTCGATGACAGTGATAACGATCCAGACTACTCTTCTGATTCAAGGTATACTAGTGGAGACAGTGAAGCTGAAGTTTCAACTAGTTAGGTAAATGGAATTAATAAAGTAAAATAAAAATAATTAACCTTATTATTTTTTTTGTACATTGATATTTTGGAAATTATACTGCTTATTCCAGCTTCTAAAGTTAATAGGGATCAAAAAGTCCAATCATCAAAAGTAAATTCGTCTTCAGAACTAGACAGTACCTCTTTACTACCTGGTCAAGATAACAATACAACATCACCACAAAGTTCTGATAGAAAGGTTAAAGGAATATACAAAAGAAAAAGAGATATGTGCTATTTTTGTGAAACTAATGTGCTTAATTTTGTGAGACATATGAAAAGAAATCATTTCCATGAAATAGAAGTGCAAGAAATATTTTCCAAAGACAAAAACAGCAAAGATAGGAGAGCGCTACTAGCAATATTAAAGAAAAAAGGTAATTTTATAGAAAATTATACTGAATGTTTGAAACCCGTTAAACAGGCTCTGCAACCAGATCGAAACTACTTACCATGTACCAACTGTTTGGGATTTTATTCATCAAAATTTTTGTACAGACACAGAAAAACATGTTGTGGCCAAAATTTTACGAAAAATGCTCAAGCAGATGCCCAAAATTTGATACTTAAAAACGTAAGACAAGTTGACCAACGTTTAAAGGACGAGGTTTTTCTTAAAATGAGACCAGACAAGATTTCTCTGGAAGCTAAAAGCGATTTTCTAATATGTGCCTTTGGTGCAAGGTACATAAAAATACATCGTGAAAAGCATTTTATTAATGTTGCAAGCAGGAAAATGAGAGAAATATCTAGAATTTTACTGGAATTGAAAAAAGTAGAACCAACCATAAAAAATTTATTTCAAGCTCTACAGCTAGAATTGTACGACAAATTTGTTGAAGTCACAAAAATAGTGGCAAAATATGATAAAGAAATTGATACATATATTTCTCCTACAAATGCTATAAATATTGCTACATCTTTAAAACAATATTGTGATATAGGCATTTATTTATTATTAAAACAAGATAATAAACTAACAGTTAGTTTAATTCCAAAGTATTAGGCATTATTAATTTTACATCTCATTAGGGCTTAATCGTTTTAAAGTTGATTGTACCAATTATCAAAGTTAGTGAACTTGCACTTTAATACCTTCAAATACCTAATGTATCGATTAACTTTCGATTTGATTTTAGCCTAATATAACAGAAGAAAGTAGAGACAAAGAAAATCTAGATATGCTCGAACGAGACAACTTCCTTAACATGGAAGATACCCTTGAAAGTCCTGTCGATGACAGTGATAACGATCCAGACTACTCTCCTGATTCAAGGTATAATAGTGGAGACAGTGAAGCTGAAGTTTCAACTAGTTAGGTAAATGGAATTAATAAAGTAAAATAAAAATAATTAACCTTATTATTTTTTTTGTACATTGATATTTTGGAAATTATACTGCTTATTCCAGCTTCTAAAGTTAATAGGGATCAAAAAGTCCAATCGTCAAAAGTAAATTCGTCTTCAGAACTAGACAGTACCTCTTTACTACCTGGTCAAGATAACAATACGACATCACCACAAAGTTCTCATAGAAAGGTTAAAGGAATATACAAAAGAAAAAGAGATATGTGCTATTTTTGTGAAACTAATGTGCTTAATTTTGTGAGACATATGAAAAGAAATCATTTCCATGAAATAGAAGTGCAAGAAATATTTTCCAAAGACAAAAACAACAAAGATAGGAGAGCGCTACTAGCAATATTAAAGAAAAAAGGTAATTTTATAGAAAACTATACTGAATGTTTGAAACCCGTTAAACAGGCTCTGCAACCAGATCGAAACTACTTACCATGTACCAACTGTTTGGGATTTTATTCATCAAAATTTTTGTACAGACACAGAAAAACATGTTGTGGCCAAAATTTTGCGAAAATGCTCAAGCAGATGCCCAAAATTTGATACTTAAAAACGTAAGACAAGTTGACCAACGTTTAAAGGACGAGGTTTTTCCTAAAATGAGACCAGACAAGATTTCTCTGGAAGCTAAAAGCGATTTTCTAATATGTGCCTTTGGTGCAAGGTGCATAAAAATACATCGTGAAAAGCATTTTATTAATGTTACAAGCAGGAAAATGAGAGAAATATCTAGAATTTTACTGGAATTGAAAAAAGTAGAACCAACCATAAAAAATTTATTTCAAGCTCTACAGCCAAAATTGTACGACAAATTTGTTGAAGTCACAAAAATAGTGGCAAAATATGATAAAGAAATTGATACATATATTTCTCCTACAAATGCTATAAATATTGCTACATCTTTAAAACAATATTGTGATATAGGCATTTATTTATTATTAAAACAAGAACCTTCTGTAGATACTGGAAATTATGAAGCAGGTTTAAAAACAATGAAACATCTGTTAGAGTCGAATTGGCGATTTGATGTATCTAATCATGCTTCCAATAATTTAAATTTAAAAAAGTTCAATAAAATAACAATAGTGCCTTTAGCTAGCGATTTAAAACTACTCAAGGAATACTTGATTATGAAATCAGCCGAAGCTCTACGTGAACTTAAAAATAATAATTTCAATGTCCACGCATATAATATTCTACTAGAAACGATCTACTGTAGAGTTATATTACTGAATAGGCGCCGACCTGGTGAATTACAACGGATAATGGTCCATACGTATGAAAACACGGGAAAGAAGAACGAAAGCTATGAAGAATTTAATGAAGTATTAACCGAAACGGAAAGACTACTAATGAGAAATCTAAAGAGAGTGGTCATTAGAGGTAAGCGAGGACGTGCGGTTCCAGCCATATTCACCAATGACACGCAGAATCACATTACAGAACTATTGAAATTCCGACCAAACTTCTTATCAAAGGAAAATCCATATTTATTTGGAAAGCCAGGTTTAACCACAACAGTTACTGGCTATAAAATTATAGCCAAATATGCAACAGCTTGTGGAGCTAAAAATCCGCAAGCTATAAGTTGTACAAAACTAAGAAAACACCTGGCAACATTGTCTCAGTTATTCAGTTTAAATGAGAATGAAATTGAACAGCTATCTAATTATATGGGTCATGATCCTGGAACTCACAGATCATCTTACCGTCTACCTGATGATGTCTACCAAACGGCTAAAGTTACGAAACTCTTGTTTTTAATGGAGAGAGGTCAGAATATAAAGGTAGATGTTCAGATGATATACCAATAGACATGGATGAAAATTTGCTAACAAATAATGATGCTGAACACCAAGACCAAGAAATTACAGAAGAAAATATAAACTTATTATTTGATAAAGAAGAGTCCCTAGAAGATATCACGGAAAAAACGCAGGTGCAAACCAAATTAAAAGGAAAACAGCTAACGTTGGTTCCTTGGACAGCAAAGCAAAAGAAAGTGGTTAAGGCTTTTTTTAAAGACCATATTAAAAAAAATAAACCACCCAAACGATATGAATGCCAAGAGATAAAATCACAACATGAACAGCTACTAATTAATATGGACTGGCTGAAAATAAAAGTATTTGTCCAAAACATATATTCAAAAAAAAAGTTTCCTAGTTTACGTTTTAATTGTGCTATAAGAACTTACCAGTAACTGAATGTTTTGAATTTTTTTTAATTGTGAGTGAAAGTGACGCTAAGAAGTAGGAAAAAAAGATAAGTTTTTAAATACATTCACACTACATTAAAAAAATATGGAGTGGAAAATTAAAATTTTTTATTTTTAACTATTTTGCTGATTTAGTTTGTTGAACTGTTGAGTGATTATTTTCTGTTCTTTGTTTATTTTATATTATTAATTCAGGATTTTCATCAATAGTTGTCCAAATGTAACTGGAGAACCAAATATGAGGATTTATTGTAAAACATTATGATGAAATATTCCTCCTTATCGAGATATGGAGTGTTCTAGTTGAAAATTGGCAATTTATTTAGTCCATTATATTGTGATCTTTCAATATTTTTTGTTGATACTTGGCAAACAGTTTACGCCATACGGAATACCTTAAATATGGTAAAATATAAGTTTCCGCTATTACCTGCGATGAAGTAATTAGTTTTCATTGCATTTAATTTTAAAGATAAGGTTCCTTAATTATTTTATTTTATGCTGACACTATGCTTTTTTGTACAAGATTGCACCCTAAAACAGCCAGAATTTGGCATGAAAATTCAAAATCCCGTTTTAAGTTACAATCTTGATTCTGCAATTTACTGAAATTATTGACGAAACACATGTGTAATGCCAGTAAACAAGAAATAAAATTATTGAGTAGCCTTATATTCAAATACCACGTATTAAAAAATTGTTTGTCAAGCATGAACCAAAAATATTGGAAGATAACGAAATCCTTAATGAGCTAAAGTCAATTTAAACATTTCAACTAGATCACCCTATATTTTTACGAGGAGGAATATATTAGGTAAAATCTTCAAATGTTGTACAATTTTTTCTCCAGTTAACATAAGGATAATTATTAATAGGATATTAATAAATTATGTTTCATTATTATATACTGTTAATTTGATATTAGTATTAAGTTTGGATTCTATATAGAGTACCAATTTTGAAACTTCTAAGGAATAGGTACATGATTTACCGTCAACCATGTTTTATTTTTACCTGAAAAAGAGTTACGATTATTTAAAATAATGTTTACTTTCTTACCAAGCTGAAACAATAAAAGATATGTTATGCACAAGGTCTTCTTAATTTTATTAACATTGGCAACATTGTCGGACGTAAGTAAGTTAGTATCATAAAACTGAATGTGTTTATACGGAAGCAAATTAGATAGTAAGCAATAAGGATGCAGAATACCCTGAAGAGGTAAAATTCGTATATATATTTTTTATCCTAAAAATAAAATAAACATATCGACATCTATATATTTTCAACGACATTAAGTAAACGCGATTGTATTTAAGCAAATCAAGTTAGTTTTGTGGGATGCAAAATAAGTGCTTCACGAAAGGAAGCAACATTGCTGGAAGATGTATATATACACACAACGCAAAAGTCTAGGGACATTTTTGTAAAATCCTAAAACCAATGAAAGAAATTTTCGTGTTCATATAAACTTACTACTTCGACTGTGACTGTTAGTCTAAATACTTAATTTTTTATGTAAAAAAATTGCAAAACAGATAAGAATACGTGTTTTAGAACGTTTTTCACAAGGGACGAAAAAACTGACATTTTAATGTTTTGTTTAATTCCGATTTTTAGTCATTTCATACTGTTCTCGCTTAGTAGGTGTGTTAAAGATAGTGTGTTTTTACCATGGAACGACAACATTCAACGTTGGATGAGATTAATAGGGTGGTGGCCCCCTTTAAGCTGGTGTGCGACAAACCCAAATAGCTGAACAGTTGGGGGTCTCGGAAAGCGTCACAAGTCGATTATGGCGTCGGTTTAGAGACATTAGGGGTCCCGCCGAGCAACATCCAGGACGTGGTCGTTCTACAACCGCCGCTCAAGACCGATATTTAGTTTTAACCGCTAGAAGGCAACAGACAATCTCAGCACCCGAGTTGGTTAATGAATTACAGCGTGCATATAATGTGACAATTGGCATTAGTATGCTGAGGAATCGTCTCCATGGAGCCAATCTTCGTAGTCGGCGACCACTGAGATGTCCACCTCTGTCTAGAGGCAATCGCGCTGCACTATTAACCTGGTGTCAAGAGTTTCTGAATTGGGCTGACAATGAGTGGGCTACAGTTTTATTCACCGATGAGTCTAGATTTGGATTTCATTCAGATTCTCGTCGGACAGGGAGTGTAGAGACGGCCCGGAAATTTGAAACACTTGCGACATGTGCAGGAAGTGTACACATACAGAGGTGGTACGTTATTGGTATGGGGCGGAATCATTATTGACGGAAGAGCTGAGCTCATTTTCCCACGCTGCTTTCTCACAAGTCAGAAGTATTTGGATACTATTCTCCAACCTGTCGTTCATCCAATTGCTGGTGCTGTTGGAGATAACTTTCACTTCATGTATGATAACAGTCGACCACATGTTGCCCGTATTGTGGTAAACTGGTTGGATAACAATGGTATTGATGTATTGCCATGGCCAGCACAGTCCCCGGACTTGAATCCTATTGAGCACGCATGGGACATGCTCCAACGACGAATTACTCCATTTACGGGCAACATTCACAATGAGTTTCAATTTCGAGAGCTTCTGAGGGTACAATGGACACAAATACCTCAAGCAGACATTAACAATGTAAGTTTGAGCACGAATGCTAGATGTAGAGCTGTGATAAATCAACGTGGTGGCCGTACTTTATTTTAAGTTTAATTTTTGTGTTTTTGTATGTTTTTTGACATTTGATAAAACAGTGGTATTTAGAATATTTTTTTGTTCAGTTTTCTGTTATTTTTTGCAAAGAAGTTAATGTTGTTGACATATTAAAAAACAATCTAAACTATACATTTTGTATTACTTTTTCAAGTTGATTACAGATAAAAACACGACTACTTAATTATCCCTAGACTTTTGTGTTGTGTATATATATATATATATATATATATATATATATATATATATATATATAACGTATATGTAAGGTAGAAACATTATTATGAGACAGAATAATTAGAAATTGCTATATAATAAAACAGTAGACTATATTTTACTAGGGAGATAAGAATGAGATATTAAAATTGCTCATATTTATTAGATAATTGTAAGTATCTTCACTCAATTTGCTAATACAGCTTTCATATAATTAATAATTCAAGGAAACTTTACAACTTGCAAAGAATTAAACAAAAAGAAGCATTACCTTAAATCATAAATCCGAAACCATAGAATTAAGATCATCCATTTGTATCAAATACTTTATAAGAATATAACATTTAACACATAATCTGAAAAAGAAATAAGAATTAATAAACATTCAAACACTATTGTTCAATATTATAACACAATGTTTACAAAGAGATATGATTAGAATATTTGACGCTGTAATGTCAATATGTTTCAATGACAAACGCTGACATTAGAGTAATTTCATAGAACTAATAAGTTTAAAAGTATATAAAATGAATGTAAATAATCAGTATAGAGAATATTGACAAATTGTTCAAAGAATTTATGTGAATGGCTAAATATAATCGTAACAATAATTAATTGTAATAAGAAAATTAAACTAAGCATTGGTATATTAAAGACTATTGTATTTTATCAATGTAAACTATTCGTCCCATTACAATCAAATGAATTTTATAGTAAACTAACAATCAAGTGAAACTTATTTTGATAGATAAGTAAAGATATTTAAGAGTAAATAAAAATGAAATCATAAAATAGTGCGTTAAACAAAAAGTGATTGGTTAGAAATAATATGACGGAACAATTTCAATCAACAAACAAAGTGTAACAAGCATTTTAAAGATAGTGTGCTGAAAAAAACAAAAGACTGATGGTTTGTTGAAAAAAATTGAAGAAAAAAGAGTTGGTAGCTTGACGTCGGTTCGAGGAGGTTGGTTTGGGCAGCGTCCCGGAAAATTTTAGAAATTATCCCCAAATCATGATATAAAAAGTAAGAAACCAATATCAAAATATACTATAGTACTTACCAAGTATCTACAGCTGATTTTCCTGAGAGAGAATCAATTCTTCTCAAATTTATTCAACTTTAAACTTCGGAAGCAGCATTCAGATTCCAGAAAGGCATATCCTAGTTTCAGGACACAAGGTCAGTGCGCATTGTTATATATAACAAGAGTTAAGAACTCACTAATTACAATCCAGTGTTTAAAAATCTCATGAGTAAAATAAACTTTGCGAAAAAGATATATCTGAAAAAGAATCATAATAGAGACTTAATATAACTATACAATTAAATAATTTTCAATAGTAAATGGCCAATCTAAATAAACAAAATTAAATACTTACTCATTTCAAATAAAAACTTAAGAAATATGCATCTGATTTCATCTATGTAATATTTCTATTCTATGTATATAAAACTAATAACTTGTTCTTGTACCATATTGTAACTATCTGTATGCATAAGTCGTTTCAACATAAATTCTGTACATGTGCTCTAAATATCAAATATTCGTTGTTACAACGTTAACAGGTTATAAAATCGAACAGACGTATATGAAGCGTTTCGTTTAACGCATCAACACGTGATGTTTTAAGCATGCGCATAGCATACCATACATAAATGGATCGATAATTTTAACTACACAGAGGCGTCGTATGATAATTTTTACAATATAAAAAAATTCTCGTTAATAAATAATTAAATATTTTTACAAGTAAAGTGTTTCTTTTTATTTAATGACGAATTTATTCAACAATAGAGGAACCCAAGACCTGAGAGAGTTTCATACATACATACATGCTGAACAAATACCTTAAAACAATTAAATTAAAAAAATCAAAATCAATAAAATCAAATAGAGCTAGCCTTATAAAAAAATAAAATGTGTAGGAGTATTCAATAATTTCCATAACTACAATAACAATTAAATTTAACAAACAAAAACAATTCAACAATATTAAAAACTCAAGAGCAAAGAGGGTTAATTCATTATAATTTAATTTATTTAATAACAAAAATAACTCACTTCAATAAATTGTCGGCCCAACGTAGGTGCGTTGAATAAATTCATTAAATAATTAATTGTTAATAAAATAATAATAGATTCGACCAAGTTGTGTGGAGATTTAACTTTGATAAAATCAGTAATAATTTCGGGGGAAATTTGTTTGGAGTCTTGTACTGTTTTGTCTATTAGAAATAAAAAATTTAAACAATGGAGTTGAACAAAACAATAAAAGAATTAAAAACAACAGAATTGAAGGAAATTTTGGAAAGCAGAGGATTGGACAAAACGGGAACTAAACAGGCGCTCGTTAGAAGACTGCAGGAGGCCATCATAAGAGAAGGGAAAGACCCGGAAACATATTGTTTTGATCAAGAAGAAAATAATGAAGATCGGGATGAAGAAATGATTGGAGAAGTAGAAAATGTAACGGAATCAAGAGAAAACCTGCAGCCAAGTGAGGAGAATATCACACAAGCTGAGGGAAAACAAAAAATTGAAGAACCGAGAAGAATACATGAAGGAGAAACAAGTAAGGGAGACAGTGAAAACCAACTTCTACAGAGCATAAAATACTTATTAAAAGAACAACAGGAAGATAGCAAGAAAATGATGGAAGAACAAAGTAAGAAAACGATGGAAAAAATAAAAGAACAACAGGAAGATAGCAAGAAAATGATGGAAGAACAAAGTAAGAAAACGATGGAAAAAATAGAAGAACAACAGGAAGATAGCAAGAAAATGATGGAAGAACAAAGTAAGAAAATGATGAAAAAAATGGAGGAACAGAAAGAATATTTGAAAGAAATAATTAGAAAGAAGATGGACGAACAAAATCAAAAAATTGAAAGAATGAACTCACTGGAACTAAAATTACGGAAACAAGACGAAAAGGTAGCCGAGATCAGAAGAAAGCAAGACGAGATGAAAAAAAGTTTAGAGAACCAAGAAGAAAAATTCGAAAACTTGGAACAAAGTCTAATAGAGAAAACGAAGAAGGTCACGGAAGTAAACATTACCAGAGCTGTTGAAATAATAGAAAAATCCGGAAAGAAGGAAATAGAAGATGTGAGAAGGAGCATAATCAAACATGGAAGGGACATCGAATCCATCAGAAGTGATGTGAAAAAGGAAATACATGAATTAAGAGAAGAAACCGAAAAGGACATAGTGAAAACAAGAAACGAGATTAAAAGAGATGTGAAAAATGAATTGGAACAAATGAAAACTCAACTAAAAAGTGAACAAGGAATGATCACTTATGCATATCAAGGTGGGAACGAAGAGAATATCAAATTTGATGGGAACATCAGAAAAATACACCCTAAAATATTCTTAAGAATATTAACAAATAAGATTAAATACATGAGAAACTTCGAAGATATAAGGGAAATATTAAGGAAACACCTAACTGGACAAGCTATATTGTGGTTTACAAGCAATGAGATGGATTTCAACAGCTACAAGGAATTTGAAACTGCTTTTCTTAAATTGTATTGGGGTGAAATAACTCAAGGAGAAGTTAGAGAGAGACTGTATTTTGGACGATATGATGAGAATAGAGGAAATACCATGTATCTCTACTCGTTGCTACTCTATTCTCAAGCGCAACACTTGGAACCTATAATTAAGGAAGAGGAAATAATCATGTTTTTATCCAGGCATTTCAAGTCACAAATAGCGGAAACAATAGCAATACAAAACATCAGGACTTTTGAACAACTATCCAACTACCTGATGAGGATAGAAAGAAATCTAACGAGCAATAAAAGCAAACAAAATGAATATAGAAACAATACAAATCACAGCCGAAACATAGAGCATGCTAACAGAGGTAATACTGGGAATAATTCAAACAATACCAACAACGAATACAACAGTAATAATAATAGAAATTTAAATAGTAATACAACTAATAGAACGAATAATTCAAGATTCAGTAATTATCCAGCAAACAATTACAACCACAACAGTCAAGGAAGGGGTAGAAATAATTACAACAATGTGCAGAATAATTATAATAATAGGAGATACAATAATAATAATAACAACAATTCAAATAACAATAATCATCAGAGCGACTACTTTGTAAGAAGGAACTCTGATGGAAACTTAAACAGTAGAAATGATAACGGTCTAAATAGACGTGTAAACTTCCAAAGGAGAGCTAGCAGCCAAGACAGGGCAAACTCTCCAAACAATCGTGTAGATCTACATGAGTCGTCAAACAATGAACGTCTTCCTAGCACAACGACTGCTGATGGTTGTGTACAAAATGCCACTAATCAGAATTTTCATTGAAGGATGGTGTAGCACGCAATCGGTATAGTTATGTCCATCCTAGAGAATTCCTCAAAGAAATAGATTGCCTAGAAAATATAGAAAACAATTTATTAGTGTCTATTACGGGAAAATTGTTAGATTTAAATGTAAATATTTTAGTAGATACAGGTTCAGAAACATCATTAATCACTGAAAGTATTGTAAATAAATTAAACATGCAAAAATATCTTATAAAAGTACCAAAGGTAAATTTAATAGGTCTCAATGCAAAAAGGTTTAGCGAGGTTAATAAATCTATTATTGTAAAACTACAATTACAAAATATCCACTTGGAAGTACAACTACTGGTTATACAAGATATGGAGTACGATGTATTATTGGGTTCAGATGAATTACTAAAACATAAGATAGATATCAACTATGAAACAAGAACGATAGGCGTTAATGGAATTGGAATTAAATTTAACGAAAACAGGGAACAAACAAGAAACAAGAAAATTATGAAGATTGCAGAAGAAAAAGTTAGCAGACTAGAAGTAGTAGAAATGGAAATGAATAATGATTGTTATGATAAGAAAAATGAATTTGAAGAAAGAAGAGATGAAGAAATAATTCTAGATGATGAAAAGAATATTGATGATTGTATTGAAAATAATATGAAATATAATATTTGTGAAGATGGAATATGGAATGGAAAATATGAAGTAAATGATATTAATAATTATTTAAAATATAATATGGGATGTGATAATTATGAAGATGGTATATGGAAGGAAGTACATTTGGATTGTGGAAGAGGAAGAAAGGAAGAAGTACGGAAATTGTTGAGAGAATATGAAGGTTTATTCAATGGAGAAGCAAGAGTTGCTAAACATTTTGTACATAGTTTGAAGGTGAAGGATATGGAAACGTTCAGAGCAAAAAGTTACCCAATTCCATACAAATACAAGGATAAAATGCAAGATGCAATTAAAAAATTGATGGAAGACGAAATCATAGAATATAGTAATACTTCATATATAAACCCCATTGTCATTGTACAGAAAAGAGATGGAGACATGAGAATCTGTCTAGATGCTAGAAACCTAAATAAACATTGTATACCAGAATTTGAGGCACCATTAAATATTGAAGCAATACTTGGCCGAATTTCAAAAACGAAAATTTTTACAAAACTGGACCTGAAACACAGTTTTTGGTTGATACCACTGGATGAGAATAGCAGAGATTATACCGGTTTCATGGTAGATGGAGTAGTTTATAGATTTAAAGTAGTACCATTTGGAACACAATCGGCTACGTCAGCTCTACTAAAAGCTCTTCATAAAATTTTAAATCAGTATGAAAAATTCACACTACACTATATAGATGATATTCTAATATATTCTGAAGAAGAGGAGGAGCATATAAAACATATAGAGATAATTTTAAAAGCTTTGGATGAAGCCGGATTGAAATTAAAGATTAAAAAATGCCAATTCTACAAGGAAGAAGTAATATATCTTGTTTATAAAATTGATAAAGATGGTGTAAGCATGGATCCAGATAGGATAAAAATTATAAAAGAATATAAAAGACCTACTAATTTGAAAACTCTACGAGGCTTCCTTGGTGTATTACACTATTTCAAAAGACTAGTGCCGGATTTAACGGAAAAGGAAATACCACTTATAGAACAACTAAGGAAAAATGTGAGATGGAAATGGACTCATGAAAGAGAAGCGGCCTTTAATAAAATTAAAGAGGAGTTCACAGAAAACGTGAAATTATATCATCCAGATTACACGAAAACATTCATATTAAGAACAGATGCTTCACAAAATAGATTTGCCGGAAGTTTGGTACAACAACACGAACATGGGGAAGTTCCCATTTCATTCGTGTCAAGAATTACGAAAAAAGCTGAGAAAAACTATAGCGTTAGCGAGATGGAGTTAGCAAGGATATTATTTTGTGTGAATAAATTAAGATTTTTCCTGTTAGGTAACAAATTTATTATTGAGACAGACAACCAATCTCTCACAACTATTCTAAAAAACAAATATGTAAACAATAGGATACACAGATGGGCTTTGCTTTTACAGGAATATTCATTCGATATTAGATATATACCTGGTGCCAAAAATATAATTCCAGACGCTTTGACAAGAATGGATGGGGAAAGCAAAATACAAAGAAACAAATACGTAGGAGTGAACTTAATGAAAGAACAATTAGGTGTATTTTCAATGCATACAATAATGGAAGACCAGAAAAATTTGACACATAAAGAAAAACATAATTGCCAAACAAAGGACAACATAATCTTCAAAATTATTAAGCAAAAAGAGTTATATGTAATAACAGAACATTTGACAAGAAAAATAATCAAAGAATTACATTTACGGTACAATCATGTAGGAATACGGAAATTGCACAATATTTTTAGGGAAAACTACATTGCAAAGAAAGATCTACCCATCACGAAAAGCATAGTTACTAGATGTGAACTTTGCCAACTTGGAAAAGAAAAAAATCATCACAACGAAAATATGCCAAAATCATTAGTAACGAAACATCCTCTTGAAGTCATAACGGTAGATTTCATTTCAAACATAATACCTAGTAAAGAGGGAAATCAAAACATATTCGTAATTGTAGATGCTTTCTCAAAATATGTAACCTTATATCCATGTCAACGAACAGATAAGAAGACGGTAAAGAAATGCCTGACAAGCTACTTCCTAGAAGTGGGCATACCGGAAAACTGTTTGATGGATAATGCAACTTATTTCAATAACGAAAACTTTAAAACATGGTTAAGAAAATCAAACGTAAAGCCTCTCTCTACAAGTATTAGACATCCATGCGCTAATCAAACGAAGAGATATATCAGAGAAGTCATCAAATGTCTAAGATTACTTGTTTACGACCAACAACGAAACTGGGAAAAGAATTTGAAAAATATAGAATTTTGTTTAAATAACGTACCACATGAAGTAACTGGAAGATCACCCATATTAATAATGAAAAACATAGTACCTGAAAGACCATGGATACCAGAAAACACAGAGAAATATGAACAAATAATAAAGGAAACGAGGGAAAGAATTTCCAAGAATGCTGAAAATTACATAAAAAGACGAAACAAGAGAATTAAGAAGAGAAATACTTTCAAGGAAGGAGAACTAGTAATAATTAAAGCACTTAGAGTTCCTAATCATAAACGTAATATTTGTACAAAATTACAATTACCTTACGAAGGTCCATATAAAGTAGTAACGTCAAACGGCATAAATAGTTACATCCTGTAACTGGCAATATTCGAGGAATTTTCAATGTGGACCAATTGTATCGATTCAATCCTGAATTCAATGGAATTCAATAAGTTTAACCTGTAAAGAAATAGTATCAATTAGAATAAATTTTTTCAAGTTAGAAAAGGGAATTAATTATTTGTAGGAATAAGATGTAAGATTAGGTGTTGAATTAGAAATAGGTTAATTAAGTATAATAACAAATTAATGATTTAATTTCACAAAAGATAGAATATATGAAGTAGGAAAATTGAGTACTATTAAATGAATTTTATAGTAAAACATTCTAGATCATTGTGAACAATAATTAGAATGATTTTATAAAAATTCAGGGAATGTTATAACGTATATGTAAGGTAGAAACATTATTATGAGACAGAATAATTAGAAATTGCTATATAATAAAACAGTAGACTATATTTTACTAGGGAGATAAGAATGAGATATTAAAATTGCTCATATTTATTAGATAATTGTAAGTATCTTCACTCAATTTGCTAATACAGCTTTCATATAATTAATAATTCAAGGAAACTTTACAACTTGCAAAGAATTAAACAAAAAGAAGCATTACCTTAAATCATAAATCCGAAACCATAGAATTAAGATCATCCATTTGTATCAAATACTTTATAAGAATATAACATTTAACACATAATCTGAAAAAGAAATAAGAATTAATAAACATTCAAACACTATTGTTCAATATTATAACACAATGTTTACAAAGAGATATGATTAGAATATTTGACGCTGTAATGTCAATATGTTTCAATGACAAACGCTGACATTAGAGTAATTTCATAGAACTAATAAGTTTAAAAGTATATAAAATGAATGTAAATAATCAGTATAGAGAATATTGACAAATTGTTCAAAGAATTTATGTGAATGGCTAAATATAATCGTAACAATAATTAATTGTAATAAGAAAATTAAACTAAGCATTGGTATATTAAAGACTATTGTATTTTATCAATGTAAACTATTCGTCCCATTACAATCAAATGAATTTTATAGTAAACTAACAATCAAGTGAAACTTATTTTGATAGATAAGTAAAGATATTCAAGAGTAAATAAAAATGAAATCATAAAACAGTGCGTTAAACAAAAAGTGATTGGTTAGAAATAATATGACGGAACAATTTCAATCAACAAACAAAGTGTAACAAGCATTTTAAAGATAGTGTGCTAAAAAAACAAAAGACTGATGGTTTGTTGAAAAAAATTGAAGAAAAAAGAGTTGGTAGCTTGACGTCGGTTCGAGGAGGTTGGTTGGGGCAGTGTCCCGGAAAATTTTAGAAATTATCCCCAAATCATGATATAAAAAGTAAGAAACCAATATCAAAATATACTATTGTACTTACCAAGTATCTACAGCTGATTTTCCTGAGAGAGAATCAATTCTTCTCAAATTTATTCAACTTTAAACTTCGGAAGCAGCATTCAGATTCCAGAAAGGCATATCCTAGTTTCAGGACACAAGGTCAGTGCGCATTGTTATATATAACAAGAGTTGAGAACTCACTAATTACAATCCAGTGTTTAAAAATCTCATGAGTAAAATAAACTTTGCGAAAAAGATATATCTGAAAAAGAATCATAATAGAGACTTAATATAACTATACAATTAAATAATTTTCAATAGTAAATGGCCAATCTAAATAAACAAAATTAAATACTTACTCATTTCAAATAAAAACTTAAGAAATATGCATCTGATTTCATCTATGTAACATTTCTATTCTATGTATATAAAACTAATAACTTGTTCTTGTACCATATTGTAACTATCTGTATGCATAAGTCGTTTCAACATAAATTCTGTACATGTGCTCTAAATATCAAATATTCGTTGGTACAACGTTAACAGGTTATAAAATCGAACAGACGTAATTCGTATATGAAGCGTTTCGTTAAACGCATCAACACGTGATGTTTTAAGCATGCGCATAGCATACCATACATAAATGGATCGATAATTTTAACTACACAGAGGCGTCGTATGATAATTTTTACAATATAAAAAAATTCTCGTTAATAAATAATTAAATATTTTTACAAGTAAAGTGTTTCTTTTTATTTAATGACGATTTTATTTAACAATAGAGGAACCCAAGACCTGAGAGAGTACATACATACATGCTGAACAAATACCTTAAAACAATTAAATTAAAAAAATCAAAATCAATAAAATCAAATAGAGCTAGCCTTATAAAAAAATAAAATGTGTAGGAGTATTCAATAATTTCCATAACTACAATAACAATTAAATTTAACAAACAAAAACAATTCAACAATATTAAAAACTCAAGAGCAAAGAGGGTTAATTCATTATAATTTAATTTACTTAATAACAAAAATAACTCACTTCAATATATATATATATATATATATATATATATATATATATATATATATATATATACATATATATAAAACACCCTATCACCATTATTTACCAAATTAAAAAGTAAAATAAAAAACACAAAAAAATCAAATGTTATATATTTTATACCATGCTGTCCAAAAAAATATATAGGAATGACCACATAGATCCTAGAAAACAGATTAAATGGCCATAAATATACTAAAAATGCTTCCACAGCTCTCCACAAACATGAAAGCAATGAAAAACATGAGTTTGATTTTAAAAACACGAACATCTTCGCTCGGGATTCAAACTATAAAAAATTAACAATTAATGAAATGGTGCACATTAAAAAGGAACAAAATGCAGTAAACGATAAATAAGATGTTAAAAACTTAAGTCATATTTATCATAATTTAATAAAATAGTACACTTGTAATCTTTCCGTACCCCCCCTGTATAATGTCGTGAAATTTATATCGATGGTACTTGTTTTTAAATGTCTGTTTTATTGAACGTTTTTTTACCTATTGTACATATGTTTTTTAATTTTAAATTTAAATCTGTAAACGATGAAACGATTCAGTCATGAATAAACTTTGAGAAAGTTCCTAACCAAGGGACGAAACGTCAGTGACAACAAAATGTTTTTAATTAATTACACAACCTAATACCCAAGAATTAGAAAAATAAATTATATATATATATATATATATATTATTATTATATATTTAATGTTCTTTAATTATATTTTCCCCACTTCGCAATTTGAACTAAGAACTATACTATTGTGAAAATACCTTTAGCTAAATATAACCTATAAAATTTTTAATGACAGCAGTTGTCAAATTAATATGCCCGGCTAAATAAATATTAAATTTTATATCCTGAAAGATAAATCAATACACAATATCAATCAACTCACTCTTTTCTCAGGGAGGGATCAAAGATTTCAAAGAATAATTCAAAATTTATAAATTTCCAAATAATTTTCTAAATTACGTATTATACTATTCAAATCGAAAGTAACTGTTTGTCCAATACACTATAAGACAATTAAATTATTTTATGACACATATGAAATTACTGTCAGAAATTAAACCAAATGTCACTTCTTGTCCTAAATTTTCTATAGGATGAAATTATCAAATGTAATGAGAATGATTACGAAAAGAGAGCCAAAAGGTAATTAGAATTCAAATTTATATATTATATTATCAAATAAACACTTACAAAAATTGAAACTTTTCAAAAAATATCACAAAGGAATACGCAAAAATAGAATCTTCTATCAAAACCTTAATATTATAAACAATCTAAAATTAAAATTTCTTATCTAAATACTTTAACTAAAAGTCCTAAATGACTTATATGTCAATGTAACATTCCCCAATTTCCTTGTAAATTGTCTTTTTCAAAATTTGTCTTGAGTTTACGTAGAATGATATATCAATAATGTTACTATAATTTGATCAAATATTTAATTCATCAGATGCATCTACTTTTGAAATATTTTTTACTAAAGGCCTATTAATTCTCGAGAAATAATATATAATATGGACTGGACTCACCAAAACTGGATACAGATGTATTCTAAAAAACGTTTTAGAATTTCTGGAATAATTTTCTAAATGACTTATTTAGAAACTAGAACAACACACGCTCTTTATCGCAGTAATTCTCTGCGAATGATACACGCACTGGCTATCAAAGGCAAATTGTGTTAATTTGATAATAATGCTACAAATTATTCTGATATTTTCAAATAAATTTGAGACAACTCTTATTCCGATGTTGTCTCTCGAGATATTACAATTCAACTCTATTTAAAAAATTTCTGAGACAACTCTTATTTCGATGTTGTCTCTCGCGATGTTCAGAATCAACTAACTAAAACTGTTTCCATCAATAACTCTCCTCTCCTTTGGTTACCAAGAATTCTTTTTTTTTTTTTTGAAAAAACACAAATTTACATTTTTATATACCAAGAGAGATTTTCATTATTTTTTATAAGTGCCATTATGCTAATAGAGACATCTGTATTCTGGTTTTTCAAATCGTTTTAAAATCTATATGTCATTAAGTCTATTCTGCAGTGATGTCATATGAAATAAAAAATGTCAAATTTTATTGGTATATTGAACCTTTCTTTATTTCAATGTTTTTTTTTAGAATTTAGATAGAGGATATGTATTAGTATATATATATATATATATATATATATATATATATATATATATATATATATAGGTGGGGATAACGGGGATTTCAGTCCAAAGAATCAACGCCAAGATCTTTTATTTACAAAATGCCGCCAAGCTTTCGTGTCCTTTTGACACTTCTTCAGGGCACTATAATACATATACAAATATAAATATGATTTAAAAATAGAGAAATAAATATAAGTACTTACATGTAAAATATTTTAAGTAAATTCAATATAAATAATCATTAAAAAATTTGTAAATGTAAAAATAAATATAATTATAATATACTTGATGTCATATTTCACATAAGACAAATCGATACATAATTTGTTTGTTCGTTACTTAGTTATTTTAATTTTTTTAGGTTACTTTATAATTATTTAATGAAGTTTGAATTTGAGGTTAAATTATAACCTTATAAAATGACTTTGACAGATAATTTGTTTTTGACGTTAATAGAAAAGGAAATAAGGTTAGATTATAACCTGTGAAAATGACTTTGACAAATAATTTCTTATATTTTGACTTTAATAGAAGTGAATTTAATTTTTATGAAATAATCATATAAATAATGAAAAATTATCTATTTTGTTCAATATTCAAAAGGTAGCTATAAATATTACTAAGATTTTCAATGTCACTTTTCTTATTCATACTATTATTATAGTGCCCTGAAGAAGTGTCAAAAGGACACGAAAGCTTGGCGGCATTTTGTAAATAAAAGATCTTGGCGTTGATTCTTTGGACTGAAATCCCCGTTATCCCCACCTATATAGCATTTTTCAGTCGTTATATAAAAAAAATTATATATATATATATATATATATATATATATATATATATATATAATCAAAAGTTCATACATTTTTCCACAAAATCAGTATGCGCTAACTTCTACTCTCAGGCAGTACTCTCTTGTATTTATATTTGAAAGCTTCCAATTTCAGATTTTTCAAGGACTGGGTAACCTGGTTATAATGCTTAAATATTTAAAGGTTTGATGAATGAGTTACCATATGTAAATGCCTTCTCTTCTCCATGCTCAATCAATTGGCGTCCCTCAATTTGTGCGTTGTCCTTTCAAATGTTCATATTCCATATATGAATCATAGACAATATTTTTGAGTCATCTATATACAAACAGAATCAATATTGTTCAAACAGGGACCATATATTGTGTAAAATTGGTTGAAATGTCTAAGCACCACAATATCACATAGTAGAATAATGCTTATGTTGAATAACCTAGGGACCCCACCTCTTATATACAGAGGAAAGAGAATAATTTAGTAAAATCTCTTTTTGACAGTAAATAAATTGACTTGTCTGTGAAAAAGAAACCCACGTTGATGTTTCTTCAAAATTGTATTCATTGCCTATGGTCCTTAAGCTCACTCTTTCCGTGAGATCAATTGTTGCTTATATAGGAGCACCTACTGAAAACAATTCTCAGTTTTTGATAGGAATATTAACAAATGCCTATAAGGTATAAGGTATCAGAACAATGCAATAATTTTAAAATTTTGATGTTGTCTCACTTTTCAGTAATGTGTATTTAGATACTTGTCTAAGAGCAATAGATAAAAATTGGGACCATATCAGTAACCATTGCTCCATCCAGAAGGAGGCCTTATTGAAATCAATATCCTTTCTTTTTGATAATACATAGTTTTCATTTGATATTAAAATTTATAAATAAACCTTTGGTACGCCAATTTTTTCTATTATAGCAGATTATTTCATGAACGATGCGCTGGATACAGTTATTCCTGTCCTGTCTTTCAGTCGTTTTTATCGTCAATAAATATGTTGATGATATCATATTAGCTTTACCTTGAGAAGGGTTGAGTGAAGTTCTAAATACCTTCAACAGTTATGATCCTTACACACAATCTAAATGGAGGACAACAAAAATTTTGTACCATTCCAGACTCAAAATTTATCAGAAGAGTGGATGATAATAATGTAATTATAGATTGTTATAGGAAACCTTGCAGTTCAGGAAGATATTTGAATTATCATTCTTATCATAACACTCCGTGAATGTGAATCTAGTAAAACAGATGAAAAACAGAGTACTTATAATTTTCAACCCCACCGTATAACAGAGAATTAAAAAGTTAAATGTTATATTTATAAAATTTGTCAACAATGTCAGTAAGAAATTAATTTGGGTTTTAATTATGTCATTCATATTTACTTTAGTACATAATATAGAAGTTACTTATATGAATTTAAAATATGATTGTTATTGTTATTCGCTCAAGACATAAGAATGTTCGATGTTTGGTATTGTAAAAGCTCCAAATATTTAGCATATGAAAATACTGCCACAAAGTATGTTGCATCTAAATAGCCATCAATGAGTGTAACTCACCTTTTAATTTAATTCGCCTTCCAGATTTACTTTTTAATTTGTTTCTAATGTTGTGTATATTGACCTTATGAGAGTTGCCCCTCTCTGTTTTCACTGCAATAATTTTAGATTCTTCATATACTTGAACTATGTTTAGATCGTCATTAACTTCTTGTTTAATAGGATGCATACTGTTAATATTAACATTTTCGAAAGTTGCCCTAGTCACTTCGTCACTGACTTCTTGTTTAACGTCCATATTCCCAACAAAATTATCGTGGATAACGATTTCTTCCTTAACGACTTTTTGCTCCATATCCATTATGAATGGGTCATAATAAATTATTAATTAAAATACATGTTATTTGAACAATAAAAGGCTAGCAAATAAATGTTGAACGAAAAAATACATTATTCTTCTATTTCCATAGCATAGCATAGCATAAATGGCCTTGTTAAGAAAGTTACATCTGGCATTTTACATAGGAATCGTTTACTTTTCACTATCTCATTAAATAACTTCGCCGTCTTATGGTTCGAAGGATTAGAAAATATTTTGTCAACAGAGATTAAAATGGTTCCTGTTGACACATTTGCTAATCCTTCTAAGGTATAAATGCCATCGTTTATGATCTTTATTAAATTGAACCAAATATGACTTGTGCAACTAGGCCAGTTATGCTACGATATGAAAATAGAAGAATTTTTCCTCGTATTCTTTTTCATATTTATTAGCGGTTTGCAGGGGCATATTTGAAGTGTTTTCCTTTCGCAAACGAAATGGAGTGAAATTACTTGAAGTGAAATAATCACATCGTTATTTTCTTGAAAGGAACGATTGAAACCTTTGACTGGTACCTCAGATAAATTTAACCTCAAAAGTTTATTCAATCTGATATATATATATATATATATATATATATATATATATATATATATATATATATATATATATATATATATATATGTTCAACAATAATGCCACACAGTGCACTTACCTTTATCTCTTCTTATTATTAATTTCTATATGAGAACTCAGCTTCTCAGGATCTGGGTTCATGGGCTTTTTTATATATAATAAATCTTGTTATTATTATTTTATATGCGCCAAATATTTGATATTAAAAAAATTCTGTTAAATTAAATATTTTTTTTTATAAATCTCTGTAGTGCGGTCCTGTATACTTTATCTCAAGGAAACCTTCAGTGGTGAATGCTGTCTAAACAAAATTGCCAACTTACAAAAGAAAACACTGAATCAAGATTCACAGATATATGATTCTATTTATTTGAGAGAAAAGAATTTTTTATCTCGTAAAAAAAATCAAAAAATACATTATTTTTCCTTGCATACGATATATAAAGAAAAATAAAACTTATCTATGATGGTCTTTCACACAAAATTCATACCAATGAAATTATACATGTACGTATGCAACTTATTATGCGTTTAAGTTGTGTCGGTAATTGTACTCAACAAAAACAAATACATATACTAAATGAACGATTGTGATATGTACATAAGAATATCGGATATAATTCAATACCTAATGTTCCTTTATATCTACAAGTAAGTTTTCATTTAAAAAAAATTATGAAATACCTTATGTTTTCCACTAATGTTCTATAGAAGAATATTCATTTTTCTTGCATTTTAGGAAGTTCTGGAAAATTTCTTGGGAAGCTGGATACACAGTTCTTTTGAATCAACTCGTTACTGAAAAGCCTTTTAGTGTTTTCTTCTGGGATTGTGTAAAGGATATTTACACTGTATACATGGAATATTTAATTCAAGAATCGTTTTATAAGGTTAGTTTCACTAGTCTTTTTGGGAAGCTGGATTCACAGTTCATTTTTATCACTTCATTACTGAAAAGTCTTTCAGTATTTTCTTCTATGATTATGTAAAGGATATTTACACTGTATATATCAAATATTTAGTTCAGGAATCGTTTTAGAAGATTAGTTTCACTATTCACTTTTAAATATTGGTTATAAATTTTACAAGTCTTATAATTATTATGAAAGAAAAATAATGTGTTTCTTTTGGCTTTTCTTAGCACCAACCCTCTACTACTTTTTTATTTCAAAAATCAACAACCTTCCCTTATCTCCCTAAGCAACCACTTTTTTCTAAACAAGAAACCTTATTTTTCCTTAGCCCTCTGTTTATTGAAATCATAAAAATATTTTTAACCAATCAAAATTACTCATAGTTCTTTATTCATGGATTTCATTATATGTTTTAAGATATTAACTTTTTAATTATGAAACATAATTTCTTACAATTTTAAACAAACAATTCATATCTATATCATATATATTATTAGTTCTTAAAATTTTTAGCTGTTGGCCTTGCTCTACTCAACTGACACATATTTCAAACAGATGTCAAAAATTTTATAACCCTAATATTTTTATTTGGAATTTCAACTTTTGGGTATATTACAAGAAACACCTCCAGGGCTTCCAAATACTCCGATGGCATCTAATGGGAATTTAAGATATGTACAAACATTTGACGATTTCACCCCGAAGAGTGGACTCATTCATTTCGTAACAGGTGATGTTATTTTTATAAACTTTTCTCTTTAATAGTTTGAATTCTTATATCGGTGTCATGTACATATGTACAAGGTACATTATAAAGTCCAAATAAATTACTTTAGTTCGATTTAGTTTAATTTAGTTTAAGTTTGACTCCCATATAGTCCTTCCCTCAATAATTTTATACTCGTTAATATCCTAAGTTGCAATTAACTTGTGTTAGATATATGTACAATGTGTAGCATTATTTTTCACAATAACATCCCCTAAATTTTGCGTTTATCAAATTTTTTATTCTAGGAAAAATTTTATGAACGCAAATTTTACTTGAAGTATTTTATTTAAATATTGTCTTTCTATTTTACTGATAATAAAATTTCTTTTTATTTCAGATCGCTGTTGTAAGATGATTCTGGAATCCTGTGTTGCAGTATCCTCTTCAGTTAGTTTTAATTTATTTATAATACTAAAATTAAATGTATACAAATTCTTAGTTTACTTTTGTATCAATTTATGTACAACATGATTATTCATGGAGACTTTCATTATGGAAACTTTCATTCCATTTTTTTTTATGTATGGTGATATTTATATAAATCGTGTATATTAAATATACCTCTAATCCTTTCTCCGTCTGTGTATTTTAACACATAACTGTTCACTCCATCTTCATTTTCTACAATGTATGGCCCTTCGAAAGGTAGTTTTAGCTTAGCACATGTTCTCCTGTTTCTGTCTGATACTCTTAGAGCACATACTACTACTAAATCTCCTTTTTGAAACGTCGTCTTTACTTTCTTCTTCTTGTTCATTCTACCTATATATTTATTGGCATTATTCTGTAAATTTTTGTTGACTTTTTCCAAAACCTCTTCATAATTTTTATTGGTTTCTCTCTCCCATTTCCTTTCAGGTATCAATTTTTTCATTAAATATACTGGACTTTCCATGGTGACAGTGTTAGGTACATTGTTTATGTAGTTTTGAATTTCCTCGATATGATTCTCCCAATTTTCATGAGTCTGGTCTTTCAAAGCTATTCTTAGGAATTTTATTACTTCTCTGATGTATCTTTCTGAGGGGTTTGCAGGTGGATGTCTGATACTAATTGTTTTTACAAGTATTTGATTTTCATTGCAAAATTTCTTAAATCTACTATTTACAAAATAAGTTGCATTATCTACTATGCATTTTTCTGGTTTTATAACCTCTTTCATGTAATCAGACAATTTTTCCATTACAATTTTGCACTTAGTCGTTTTAGTAGGATATAATTTTATGAATTTTGAAAATAAATCTACTATTATTAAAATATGAGAGTTCCCCTGCTTACTTTGTATTAGGTTACTAAGAAAATCCATTGCAACTATTTCACCGCATCGAGTTGTTAAAATTGTTTTTGTGATGTTTTCATTTCTTTTATTTCTACTTTTTCCCAGTTGACATATATGACATGTTCGAGTAATTTGTTTGGCAAGGCTTTGATCCCTTTTACAAATATAATTTTCCCTAAATACCAACCATAGTATGCTAGATCCTATATGCCCATTTTGTTCATGCAAACTTTTCAATATTTCCCTAGTTAAATTTTCCGTAATGATGAATACTTCTGACTCCCCAATTTTCTTTACAAATATATTATTTTTTTTATATCCCCTTTGTTTTTCCTTTTCAGTTAAATTTATTTGATCTCCTATTATTTTATTTAAAGAGAATATCCCTTTTAAATCTTTCATCACATTCACCCCAATTTTTACAATTCTCTTATTTATATTATTTTCCCCCTTACTTTCTCTACTCAAAGCATCTGCCACAACATTTGTTTTTCCTGGAATGAATTTTATTTCAAAATCGTACTCTTGCAAAATTAATCCCCATCTATGAACTCTACTATTGCCAAATCTGTTTTTTAAAATTGTTGTTAATGCAGAATGGTCCGTTTCTATAGTAAATTTTGCCCCTAGTAAATAAAATCTAAATTTGGTAATACAGAAAATTATGCTTGCCAACTCTAATTCTGATACCCCATAATTCCTTTCATAGTTTTTTGTGACCCTTGACACGAAACATATGGGTACTTCCATATCATTTTGTATCTGTAACAACACCCCTGCAAATCTCTCTTTGGATGCATCAGTCCGCAATATAAAAGGTAGGCTGTAATTTGGATGATACACTCTTAATTGTTTTTGAAATGCTTCTTTCAGACAGTTGAATGCCATTTCCCTCTCTTGATTCCATTTCCATTTATTATCCTTTTTCAAAAGTTCTATCAACGGTATCTGTTTTTTACTTAAATCTGGTATCAAACGTTTGAAATAATTCATCATTCCTAGAAATCCTCGAAGTGTTCTCAAATTCGATGGTCTTTTGTATTCTATAATTGCTTGAATCCTTTCTTCATCCATCATCATTCCATTTTCGTCTATTTTGTATCCTAGGAAGCATATTTCTTTCTGGTAAAACCTACATTTGTTTTGGTTTATCTTTAAACCTGCCTTGTCCAGTTCTTTTAGAATAATTTCTAAATGATTCGAATGTTCCTCCTCATCATGAGAAAATATTAATATGTCATCTATATAATGTAATGCAAAGTCTTCAAATTTATTTAATATTTGGTGTAATGCTCTAACCAAGGCTGAACAAGCACTTTGTATACCATATGGAGCTACACAAAATCTGTACAACACACCATCAATAGAAAAACCTGTATAGTCTCTACTGTTTTTATCCAAAGGAATTAGCCAAAAACTGTGTTTCAAATCAATTTTTGAAAATATTTTTGTGTTCGTTATGCGTCCAAAAATCGCTTCCACATTCATCGGAGCCTCGTATTGTGGTACAGTATATTGATTTATGTTTCTAGCATCTAGACATAATCTCAATTCACCATTTGCTTTTCTCACTACCACAATAGGATTTACATATCTTGTATTGCATCTTTCTATAATACCATCTTTCAACATGTTTTGTATTTCTAATTCAACCTCTTTTCTATACTTGTAAGGTATGGGATATGTTCTTACTCTGAAATTCTCTATTCCTCTAACTTCCATTTTATGCAAATAGTTCTTTGCCATTCTCATTTCTTTTCCAATCAATCCTTTATATTTCTCTATTAAATTCTTCACTTTCTCTTCATATTCTTTATTTCCACACACTAATTCCAATTCTTCCATATTTCCACACCTTTCTATATTCCACAACTTCTGATTATCCTCTTCAATTGCCAATTCTTCCAAATTTTCGTTTCCAAATTCAATTCTATTTCCATCAATTTCTATCTCCATCTTTTCAAAATCAAGTATTACTTTAAACTTTGTTAATTCATCAATTCCTATTACTATGTCTGTTTCCAAATTATTCACTAACAGTAATTGCATTTCAACTTCTTTCCCATCCTTCAATTCAATCTTTTGTATTATAGACTTATTTACTTCACATAGCTTCTTTCCATTTGCTCCTATCAATGTAGTTTTTGGTATTTTAATTAATTTGTTTTCATAATTTTCAATGTTTTCTTCTATTAGTTTTGTTTTAATTATGGACGCTTCCGAACCTGTATCTATTAATAATTTCATTTCTTTTCCATTTAATTTCCCTTTAATATTTATCAATCCCATTATTTCTTTTAATTCTAATTCTTCCCCAAATTTTATATATTCCCTTGGATGTTCGTATGTACAGATAATATTTTTCTTTACATTTGGTATGTGCTCGATCCAAAATTTTGATCGGGCTCTGTTTCAGTGACTATTTCTGGTTCTATGGATATCACTCTTTCTGCCTTTGTATATTGTTCACTCTCCTTTGTTCTTCATTTCTATTGCCTCTTCCTTCAAAATTTCCATTTGTCCTTTCTGTATTATAGTCTCTTCTTTGCTCTTGTTTTTCATCTCTTTATCTGTTTTCATAAGATCCATTCCTATTGTTTCCTTCAAATGTTCTATTTCTATAATTATTGTTATGATATTGATCATTTTTGTTGTAGTTGTTTTGAGCGTTATTGTTCCTGTTATAATTATTGTTTCTATTATAATATCCATTATTATTATTTCTGTTAAAGTAATTGTTCCTGTTTTGTTCATAATTATTCGATCTATTATTTTGATTGTTATTATTCTCATAATAATTTTTATTATCGTAACCATTATAGTTTTTGTTTTCATTTTGATTCCTGTTCCTGTTCTGGTTATTGCTTATCTTGTTTCTTTCAATTCTTTGTAGATAATTAGTTAACTCCTCTATGTTTTTGATATTTTGAATAGCAATTGTTTCAGTGATTTCAAATTTAAAATGTCTCGAGATAAACATAATAATTTCCTCCTCTGGTATAGGTGGATCTAAAAACTTTGCATTCATGAAAACCTTCATAGCGTAATCATTCATACTATTTCCTCTACCTATCTCAAATTTTCCAGAGTAAAGTTTTTCTCTCACTCTTGTTTGCGCATTGTTTCCCCAGAAATATCTCATGAATTGAGCTTCGAATTCCTCAAAATCTTTTAAATCCTCTTCCTTACTTGTATACCACACTAAAGCATGGTTATCCAGATTTTCCCTAATCATTTCCTTCATGTCTTCATTATTTCGGATATTTTTCATCTTGTTCCTTAAAATTTTTATAAATACTTTTGGGTGTATTTTTCTATTATCCCCTTCAAATTTGTGTTCCCCTCTATTTCCTATATAATTGTTTATTATTTTCGTCTCCATCATTCCATTTCTCACTTCTTGAAAATTTCTACCCTCTGTGTGGTCATACTCTTTCTGTAAGTAAACTAGTCTCTTTTCCATGTTTTCCAATTTTCTTGTCATTTCCACTGTTTCCTTTGATTGTTCCCCATTGTGGATTCTACTTCCAGTTTGCTCAATTCTTCTTTTCAGAGCTTCCATCTCCTTCTGTATTTCCTTAATCTTCTTTTCTGTTTTCTCTTCCTCTTGTTTTTGTTTCTCTATACACGCTTCTTCTACATTTTGTTGAAATTCGGTAAGGGTTCTGTCCCATTTTCCCTCTAATTTTCCCATTCTTTCTTGGGTGTCTTGAACTCCCATTTTTATTTCCATAACTTCTCTTTGAATCTCTCCTTTGAAATCCTTTTCTTTCTCCTCTATTTCCTTAATTCTACTGATCTGTAAATTTTCTATTTCCGTGATCCTTCCAATCACTTCTCCTCTTATTTCTTGTTTAGTGGATTCTATTTTGTTTTCCATGTATGTATTTGATTCCTCCAATTTCTTCTCAACATGTCCCAATTTTTCTTCCATCAATTTTATTATTAGGTCCTTAGTTTGTTTTATTTCTTCCTTATTCTGGTCCATCTTTATATTCATTTCTTGTTTTAATTCTTCCTTATTTTTATTCATATCTCCCCTAATATTATTCATATCTCCCTTAATATCATTCATATCTCCCTTAATATCATCCTTCATACTGTTCATATTTTCATTTTGTTTATCCATTTTTCCATTTATATTATGTTTCATTTCTTTCATTTCTCCCATCATCATTTTAAACATACTCATTACGTCCATTTCCTTTTTTTCTTTAGATTCTTGTTTGTTCTCCTGTCTTGTTTCTTCTGACAATGGTGCATCTTCTTCTTCCTGTCCTTGTTCTGCAATATCTCCCTCTGAATGTTCTCTCCCCTGTTCCAAGTATTGTACCTGAAAATCTCCTCTACCATTACTCCTTTCTTCTCTTTCTTCATCAGACCTACTTTCAACTCCTACCTGCTTTCCATCTCTTAATGTCATTTTCCGTTCCATTTTATGTATTTAAATTCTTTTAATGTAGTCGAAAATTATTATTTCAAAGTTATTTATAATTATTTGCAAATTTTTATATTCGAGCCCTACGTTGGATGCGTCATTTTATTGTGAATATATTATTCTTATTCTATTTCATATTCACAATAAATTATTCTTATTCTATTTCATTTGCCACACGTTGCAGTGACATTTTATTGTGGATAGTATTTGTGTTTCAAAATCAATAAAATTTTAATTCAATTCGCCCGGTATATTTAAGAAATTATTTTGTTCAACAATAATGCCACACAGTGCACTTACCTTTATCTCTTCTTATTATTAATTTCTATATGAGAACTCAGCTTCTCAGGATCTGGGCTCATGGGCTTTTTTATATATAATAAATCTTGTTATTATTATTTTATATGCGCCAAATATTTGATATTAAAAAAATTCTGTTAAATTAAATATTTTTTTTTATAAATCTCTGTAGTGCGGTCCTGTATACTTTATCTCAAGGAAACCTTCAGTGGTGAATGCTGTCTAAACAGTATTGCCAACTTACAAAAGAAAACACTGAATCAAGATTCACAGATATATGATTCTATTTATTTGAGAGAAAAGAATTTTTTATCTCGTAAAAAAAATCAAAAAATACATTATTTTTCCTTGCATACGATATATAAAGAAAAATAAAACTTATCTATGATGGTCTTTCACACAAAATTCATACCAATGAAATTATACATGTACGTATGCAACTTATTATGCGTTTAAGTTGTGTTGGTAATTGTACTCAACAAAAACAAATACATATACTAAATGAACGATTGTGATATGTACATAAGAATATCGGATATAATTCAATACCTAATGTTCCTTTATATCTACAAGTAAGTTTTCATTTAAAAAAAATTATGAAATACCTTATGTTTTCCACTAATGTTCTATAGAAGAATATTCATTTTTCTTGCATTTTAGGAAGTTCTGGAAAATTTCTTGGGAAGCTGGATACACAGTTCTTTTGAATCAACTCGTTACTGAAAAGCCTTTTAGTGTTTTCTTCTGGGATTGTGTAAAGGATATTTACACTGTATACATGGAATATTTAATTCAGGAATCGTTTTATAAGGTTAGTTTCACTAGTCTTTTTGGGAAGCTGGATTCACAGTTCATTTTTATCACTTCATTACTGAAAAGTCTTTCAGTATTTTCTTCTATGATTATGTAAAGGATATTTACACTGTATATATCAAATATTTAGTTCAGGAATCGTTTTAGAAGATTAGTTTCACTATTCACTTTTAAATATTGGTTATAAATTTTACAAGTCTTATAATTATTATGAAAGAAAAATAATGTGTTTCTTTTGGCTTTTCTTAGCACCAACCCTCTACTACTTTTTTATTTCAAAAATCAACAACCTTCCCTTATCTCCCTAAGCAACCACTTTTTTCTAAACAAGAAACCTTATTTTTCCTTAGCCCTCTGTTTATTGAAATCATAAAAATATTTTTAACCAATCAAAATTACTCATAGTTCTTTATTCATGGATTTCATTATATGTTTTAAGATATTAACTTTTTAATTATGAAACATAATTTCTTACAATTTTAAACAAACAATTCATATCTATATCATATATATTATTAGTTCTTAAAATTTTTAGCTGTTGGCCTTGCTCTACTCAACTGACACATATTTCAAACAGATGTCAAAAATTTTATAACCCTAATATTTTTATTTGGAATTTCAACTTTTGGGTATATTACAAGAAACACCTCCAGGGCTTCCAAATACTCCGATGGCATCTAATGAGAATTTAAGATATGTACAAACATTTGACGATTTCACCCCGAAGAGTGGACTCATTCATTTCGTAACAGGTGATGTTATTTTTATAAACTTTTCTCTTTAATAGTTTGAATTCTTATATCGGTGTCATGTACATATGTACAAGGTACATTATAAAGTCCAAATAAATTACTTTAGTTCGATTTAGTTTAATTTAGTTTAAGTTTGACTCCCATATAGTCCTTCCCTCAATAATTTTATACTCGTTAATATCCTAAGTTGCAATTAACTTGTGTTAGATATATGTACAATGTGTAGCATTATTTTTCACAATAATATATATATATATATATATATATATATATATATATAAATTATTTGATTTTCTTTAACCTTTATATATAATTTTTTTTTTCCATTTTTCGTGGGCATCAGGTTAATAGTAAACACAGTATCAGTTTATGTTTTAATTTGACGTTTCGCTCCTTCAATTTGGAGCATTTTCAAAAACTTCACATATCGATGTTTTACAATAAAATGAACAAGTTTAAACGATCAAAATTGAATGTAGACATACAGGCGATAAAAACTGGTAGTTAATAAAATAATTTCAAAAACAAATAAAATCGAAAGTACATGCTTCAGAAACAATTCATTTACAGTATACAGGGGACAGTCAAATGGTTGATGTTATTATTATAATAAATTATAATATATCTGGCTTAGATTTTTGATATCTTGTTTATCGTTTACTACATTGTTTTCCTTTTTTATATGTATCATTTCTTTTATTGTTAGTTTTTTGTAATTAGAGTCTTGGTTTATTATTTTAGTATTATTAAAGTCAAATTTATGTTTTTCATTTTTCTCATGTTTATGAAGTGCAGTGGAGGCGTTTTTTGTATATTTATGGCCATTGAGTCTATTTTCAAGGTGTTGGGTTGTCATACCTATATATTTTTTGGGGCAGTCTAAACATGGTATTGAGTATATGACGTTAGATTTTTTTGACGCATTTATTTGACTTTTTAATTTGGAAAACAATGGTGATAGAGTGTTTTGTGCCCTATGACAAACTTTTATGTTGTGTTTAGATAATATATAATACCATGTTTAGACTGCCCCAAAAAATATATAGGTATGACAACCCAACACCTTGAAAATAGACTCAATGGCCATAAATATACAAAAAACGCCTCCACTGCACTTCATAAACATGAGAAAAATGAAAAACATAAATTTGACTTTAATAATACTAAAATAATAAACCAAGACTCTAATTACAAAAAACTAACAATAAAAGAAATGATACATATAAAAAAGGAAAACAATGTAGTAAACGATAAACAAGATATCAAAAATCTAAGCCAGATATATTATAATTTATTATAATAATAACATCAACCATTTGACTGTCCCCTGTATACTGTAAATGAATTGTTTCTGAAGCATGTACTTTCGATTTTATTTGTTTTTGAAATTATTTTATTAACTACCAGTTTTTATCGCCTGTATGTCTACATTCAATTTTAATCGTTTAAACTTGTTCATTTTATTGTAAAACATCGATATGTGAAGTTTTTGAAAATGCTCCAAATTGAAGGAGCGAAACGTCAAATTAAAACATAAACTGATACTGTGTTTACTATTAAAAAGATGCCCACGAAAAATGGAAAAAAAAATTTATATATATATATATATATATATATATATTATTGTGAAAAAATAGTGCTACACACTGTATATATCTAACACAAGTTAATTACAACTTAAGATATTAACGAGTATAAAATTATTGAAGGAAAAACTATTCGAGAGTCAAATTTAAACTAAATTAAACTAATGAAATTTCTTTAAACTTTATAATGTACCTTGTACATATGTACATGACACCGATATAAGAATTCAAACTATTTCAGAGAAAAGTTTATAAAAATAACATCACCTGTTATGAAATGAATGAGTCCACTCTTCGGGTGAAATCGTCAAATGTTTGTGCATGTCTTAAATTCCCATTAGATACCATTAAACTATTTAGAAGCCCTAGAAATGTTTCTTGTAATATACCCAAAGTTGAAATTCCATATAAAAACATTAGGGTTATAAAATCTTTGACTTCTGGAAGTATGTGTCAGCTGGGTAGAGAAAAATCCGTGACAGCTAAAAAGATTTTAAGAATTAATAAAATGTAAAAGATAAATGGATGAATTGTTAGTTTAGAATTGTTAAAAAGTATGTTTTATAATTAAAAAAGTTAATATTTTAAATAATAAAATGAAATTGTTTGACTGAACTACTATGAGTTATTTTGATTGGTTACAAATATTTTTATGATTTCAATAAACAGAGGGCTAATGAAAAATGAGGTTTCTTGTTTAGAAAAAAGTGGTTGCTTAGGGAGAAAAAGAAAGTTGTTGACGAGGAGGATTGAAAAATAAAAAAAGAAATACATTATTCTTTAGAAATAATATTAGAATTGTTAAAACTAAAGTAAAATAATATTAAAAACAGTGATACTAACCTTAAAAAAAGCATTCCTGAAGAGTCATATATCCCGTATCAAGAGAACAGTGATTTCCATGACCTTTGAAGAGAATCTATGCCTGGAAAGCATTTGAAATTAAATTGATTCGAATGGATTCTTGAATCAAACTCCCGACATTTTCGTAGCTTCCTAAAAAGAAGAGAGACAATACAATAAATTGACCAAATTATTGATAATCAGCGGAGGATAGAAGGTATTTAAAAACTGCTTATTTTAAATAAAACTTACCGTGTGTGTTTGAACATTAGATATTGAAAATATACTGAAAACGTGTGTTTTTTGACGTTCATCCATTATGGAGTCTCCATGCATTTTGTAACGAGAATCTTCTGTGAAGTTCAAGGTTGTCTTCTTTTTATGTATATAACGTATAATAAGTTGAATATTTGCATGTATATAGCATAAATTTCATTTGTGTAAATGTGTATTGTGTGAAAGTTCATTTTCTTTTAATTGATGTTTAAAAAGGATAATGTATTTTTTATATATAAATTAACAAGTCTTCCCATTTGGAAGAATAAATTATATTGGCTGTAGACCATATTTCCTAGTGTTTAATTTATCAGTTGGTTGGCAGTATTGATAGAGCCTATTGTAACTCGTGAGGGGGTTTGGAAACAGAATTTACAGGACCGTTTCGTAAAAATTTACTGAATTCAGATATTTTAGTTCACAAAATTTTTTTTTTATCAAAATTAAATATTAAAATTTGGCGCTTATTGTTAAAAGAATTATATAAATATTTAACTTATGAACCCAACATCCTGAGAGGCTGAGTGCTCATTTAAAAAATTTTAATAATCAAAGGAGACAGTAAGGTAAGTGCACTGTGTGGCATTATTGAACATAAATATACTGGGCAAATTAAATTCACATATAATAAACTACAATAAAATGTCACCACAACGTGTGGCAAATATGAAATAGAATAAGAATAATTTATTGTGAATATGAAATAGAATAAGAATAATATATTCACAATAAAATGTCGGCCCAACGTAGGGCAAATTAAAAAAAATATATTTATGCAAATTTAAATATTAAAATTTCTCTCACCTATTCGCTTATACCATTTAATATATTCACAATAAAATGACGCTTCCAACGTAGGGCTCGAATATAAAAATTTGCAAATAATTATAAATAACTTTGAAATAATAATTTTCGACTATATTAAAAGAATTTAAATACATAAAATGGAACGGAAAATGACATTAAGAGATGGAAAGCAGGTAGGAGTCGAAAGTAGGTCTGATGAAGAAAGAGAAGAAAGGAGCAATGGTAGAGGAGATTTTCAGGTACAATACTTGGAACAGGGAAGAGAACATTCGGAAGAAGTTATTGCAGAACAAGGACAGGAGGAGGAAGATGTACCATTGTCAGAAGAACAGGAAGATAGAAGACAGGATGAGCGGAGAAGGACAAGTATAAATGATCCATTAATGGAAATTATGCAACAATTAGTTGCAAATATGAATAGTATGAAGGATGATATATATTAAGGGAGATATGAATAAAATGAATGGAAATTTAAATCGAGAAATGAATAATATTAGGGGAGATATGAGTAATTTGAATGGAAAAATGGACCAAAATAAGGAAGAAATAAAACAAGAAATGAATATAAAGATGGACCAGAATAAGGAAGAAATAAAACAAACTAAGGACCTAATAATAAAATTGATGGAAGAAAAACTGGGACATTTTGAGAAGATATTGGAAAAATCAAACACATACATGGAAAATAAAATAGAATCCACTAAACAAGAAATAAGAGGTGATGAGATTAAAGAAATAACGGAAATAGACAATTCACAGATTAACAGAATTAACAAAATGAAGGAGAAAGAAAAGGATTTCAAAGGAGAGATTCAAATAGATGTAAAGATACAAAATGAAAATATAAATAGAAATGATGATACTATAGAACAAAAATTAAGTAATAAAATGGAAATTGACAAAGTAAAAATACAAAGTGTGATGGAGTTTGAAGAAGTTGAGAAGGAAACAGAAGAAATACAATTTATTAAAATACAAAGACAAATAAATGAGATGATAAATAGCAATTTACAGAATTTAGGAAGTGAGGAAGTCATGAAAATTTATGAAAAAGAGATTTATTGGAAAATAACAGACCCAAATGTTAATACATTAAAACGAATAGTGACATATGGTAAGACAAATAATAATAATAGTGGGATACAACTTAATTGGAAGTTAGAGGAAATTAATAAGATATTACAAGAGACCAAGGAAGAAATAGAAGAAACCATAAGACAGAATATAGAAACAATAATTTATGCAGAAAATTTCGAAATGAGATTAAAACTTGGCAGAAATATAAAAATAATTGATCCAAGAAATTTTAATAGGACAATCAAAAACGGAATAATAGGAAGTGAGAGTATTATAGAAAATGAAATAATAAAAAGAAGAAATAATAATATGAAGAAATTGAAAACGCAAATTTTGATGAATTTATTGGGAGAAATTGATGAGATAGGGGATAACAAATTGAAAAAAGACCCAGTGGAACATTTAAAGAAATTTAGGATACAAGAGAATCAAACAATAAGAGAAGAGGATAAAACGAAATTTAGGAGAAGAAAATAAAATTGAATAACAAGGCTGTATTATAGGACTGGAATCTAGAAGACGAATAAGAAATTGTAAAAGGTCAATAAGGGATATAAAAACAACATGTAAATAAGAAGTTTATAATTAACAAATAATGTTAAAAAAAACATATGTAAATATAATGTTGTACATAGATATAAATTAGGATATATAAAGATAATGATGAAATACAGAAATAATTACATTAACAGATATAATACCAATCGATATTATAACAAAAACAACAATTATAATAACAATTTAGGAAACAACAATAACTATAATAAGAACGATAGCAACCAAAAACAACTATAACAGAAACTTCAAATAAAATAACAACAAAAATAACAATTACAGACAACAGTATTCAAAGGAGAGAAGAGAGAGTGATAACATATAAACATCCAAGGAAATATATAAAATTTGGGGAAGAATTAGAATTAAAAGAAATAATGGGATTGATAAATATTAAAGAGAAATTAAATGGAAAAGAAATAAAATTATTAATAGATACAGGTTCGGAAGCGTCCATAATTAAAACAAAACTAATAGAAGAAAACATTGAAAATTATGAAAATAAATTAATTAAAATACCAAAAACTACATTGATAGGAGCAAATGGAAAGAAGCTATGTGAAGTAAATAAGTCTATAATACAAAAGATTGAATTGAAGGATGGGAAAGAAGTTGAAATGCAATTACTGTTAGTGAATAATTTGGAAACAGACATAGTAATAGGAATTGATGAATTAACAAAGTTTAAAGTAATACTTGATTTCGAAAAGATGGAGATAGAAATTGATGGAAATAGAATTGAATTTGGAAACGAAAATTTGGAAGAATTGGCAATTGAAGAGGATAATAAGAAGTTGTGGAATATATAAAGGTGTGGAAATATGGAAGAATTGGAATTAGTGTGTGGAAATAAAGAATATGAAGAGAAAGTGAAGAATTTAATAGAGAAATATAAAGGATTGATTGGAAAAGAAATGAGAATGGCAAAGAACTATGTGCATAAAATGGAAGTTAGAGGAATAGAGAACTTCAGAGTAAGAACATATTGTTGGAAACTGACAATAAAACTATTTATTCTTAGGAAAGAGGCCATGAAAAATGTCATGTTATGTGTAAAAGAAGAAGAATTGTGGTTAGTTGTCAAGTAAGAAAGAAAAACGTGGTTGTATTAGTTTATACGTTAGTAAAATAAAAGTTCAAAAGAATAAAACCTGGTTCACGTTATTTGTTTATTCAACAACTTAATTTAACACCAAATCCAACAGGTTATGGGCCCAGTTTCGCCTAAAAGGGTGTTAAATTAAAAATTAAGCAAAAAAATAATCGACGCCGGCAAGCAACAAGCAGATAAAAAGAAAATACCCAGTGTTTGGGGTCAGTTAGTAAGAATACGACGTTCGACACACATAAAACGATGGACCAGACAGGATTGATAGGTATTGCAAAACTCAATGGAGAAAACTGGACTACATGGAAGTTTCAGGTAGAGATCACGCTAAAGTCCAAAAGATATTTTGAGATAGTAAGTGGAGCAGTACAGAGACCAGCTACAACTACAGAAGAATGGGATAGTAAAGATGCCAAAGCACAAGAAATTATAGTCTCTAGGCTAGAAGAAAAAGTAGTTACACATATTTTGTCATGCAAAACAGCAGCCGAAATGTGGACAAAGCTTAAAGCAATTTATGAGCATCAATCTCAAGTAAGTGTACATGTATTGACTCAAAGATTCTTTTCATTAGAATATACAGAAGGAAAAGCAGCAGAATTTATGTCACAGTTAGAGGAAATAAAAGGTACATTAAAGTCATTGGGAGAAGAAATAAGTGACAAAATGATAATTACCAAGGTATTAATGTCATTACCCGAAAATATGAAACATTTTATATCAGCTTGGGAGTCAACACCCACAGATAAACAAACATTGACTGATCTTATGTCAAGATTAATGTTGGAAGAAGAAAGAGGTAAAAATGTAGAAAGACATACGGCATTAGCATCGACAACAAAGTTCGTCAAGTCAAGAAAAGACATAAAATGTTTTGAGTGTAATAAAATTGGTCATATGAAGAAAGATTGTCGCAGAACAAGCAAAAAGGAGTGTCATTTTTGTAAGAAACCAGGACATCTAATGCAAGATTGTTGGTTCAAGAAGAGAAAAGAAGAAGAAGAGAAAAGAGATAACAGAAAAGCAGGTGATCAAGCCATTGTAAGTGAATCAATTCTATTAAATTGTTCTGATGATGTATTAGACAAAGTCAAATTGAAACCAGACTATTGGTGGATGGACAGTGGAGCTACAGGACACATGTGTTTCGACAAAGAACAATTCAGACTAATGGAAAAACTACCAGAAAAAAGGCAAGTTAGAGTAGGAAATGGAACACTAGTAGATGTACAATGTATAGGTACAGTACAAGTAACAGCTTGGAATGGAAGCGAATGGGTGAGTACAGATTTAAACAATGTATTATATGTACCAGATTTGTCAGTAAATTTGTTTTCATTAAGTACTACACTGGATAAAAATTATGAAATGCATTCAAATAAAAATAAATGTGAATTAATAGATATAAAGGGTAAAGTAAGAGCTATAGCTGAAAGACAAGGAAATTTATATAAAATGCAGTTTAAAATTAAAAAATTTACCCAAAACATAGATATGCAGCCATTACAGTGTAATGCAGTCATAAGTATACATGATTGGCATAGAAAATTGGCACATATTAATTTTGATCAAGTAAAGAAGGTTTTAAAAAGAAATAATATACAATTCACTGATGATCCAAAACCATTTTGTGAAATATGTCTTGCTGGTAAACAGTGTAGACTTCCATTTTCAGTTAGTGAATCAAGAGCAGAGAATACTTGTGAACTTATACATAGTGACTTATGTGGTCCTATTGAAGCTGAATCATTGGTGGGGCAAAATACTTTTTATTATTAAAAGATGATTATTCTGGATATAGATATGTCTATTTTTTAAAGAATAAATCGGAAGTTGAAAGAAACATAGAAAACTTTATAGCTATGGCAGAAAATGTTACTGGAAATAAGATAAAAATATTAAGAACAGACAACGGTTTGGAGTTTGTAAATGAAAAGATTTTAAAAATATGTGACAAAAAAGGAATAGTTCACCAAAAAACTTGCATATATACCCCTGAACAGAATGGTAGAGCAGAAAGAGAAAATAGGACAATAGTAGAATCTGTAAGAACATTATTACAGAGTTCTGGCCTGAGTAAATCTTTTTGGGCTGAGGCAGCGAATACTGCAATATTTTCAATAAATCGTGCAGGAAAAAGCCCACAAAAGGATCAAACACCGTTTCAGGCATGGTACAAAAAGAATTGTAATGTTGAAGTTTTCAAAGAATTTGGATCAAAAGTTAGTGTACACATTCCGAAACAAAAACGTAGAAAGCTAGATGCTAAAAATGAAATTGGAATCTTTGTGGGATACTCAGAAGAAGTTAAAGGTTATCGAGTATACTTCCCAAACAAAAATAAGGTACAAATACACAGAGATGTGGTCTTTATTCCCGAGATAGAAGAAAAAGGGACACATATAAGGGATGATAACAAAATTGTATTATTAGATTCTGAAAATGAGGATGAAGACGTAACCGAAAATGATGATCATAATGTTATTCTTGATCCTGAAATTGAAATATTAAGAAATTCGGAGGAACCAGAAGAAGATACTTCATCGGAAGAAGAAATTTCTGGAGAAGTGACAGTGAGAAGAGGAAAACGTGAAATTAAGAAACCAGCATGGATGCAAGATTATGATATGAGTGAAGCTGATATGTGCTTTTACTCGAATGAAGAAGAGCCAGTTACTCTCGAAGAGGCAGTGTCCGGTAAAAATAGTGTGCAGTGGAAAAAGGCTATGGAAAAAGAGCTGACCGTGTTTCGCGAAAATAATACGTGGAGTGAAGTGCCGTGGCCGGTTAATAAAAAGGTTATAGAAAGTAAATGGGTTTTTAAAATAAAAAATGAAAATGATTTTAAAGCGCGCTTAGTGGCTCGTGGTTTTCAACAAGAAAGCAGTGATGATTTGTATGATATTTATGCCCCAGTGGCAAAATTAACAACCTTTAGAATCCTTCTTGTAGTTGCAATTAAGTTATGTAAACCTATTCATCAAATGGATGTACGAAGCGCATTTCTTTATGGAGATATAAATGAGGAGGTATTTATGACTTTGCCAAGTAAAAATAGAGAAAATAGTAAAACTGTTTGCAAACTTAATAAGTCGATTTATGGTTTAAAGAAAAGTCCTAAATGTTGGAATACTACTTTTGATAATTTAATGAAAAGTGAGGGTTATGTTAGATCAGAAAATGATCATTGTTTATACTCAAAATGTACAAATGATAGTAGATTATATATTTTGATTTATGTTGATGACTTATTAATTTTGGGAACAAACAGACAAGAAGTCAACAATTTAAAAGTTTTGTTGAGTAACAATTTTTGTATGAAAGATTTAGGAATTATCTCTCAGTATTTAGGTATAACTGTTAGACAAAATTTGGATGAGGGATATACTGAATTAAGTCAGGAAAATTATTTAAAGAAAATTTTACAGAAATTCGGCATGCAGGATTGTAAACCTATTAATACCCCGATTGATGTAAATACTGATTTTAATTTTAAGAATACAGAAAATGATCCTGACTTACAAAAGCTCTGCAGACAAATTATTGGAAGCCTAATGTATGCAGTTCAAGGTTGCAGACCAGATTTATGTGAATGTGTTAGTCTGTTAAGTAGATATCAAGATAAGGCAAACAATAATCTGTTAAAGGCTTTGAAAAGATTATTGAGATATGTAAAAGGGTCTCTAGATCTTAAGTTAATATTTAAACCAGATAATACGAATAATTTATGTGGATTTGTAGACTCTGATTGGGGAGGGGACATTTATGATAGAAAATCAACATCTGGTTATGTTTTTAAGTTACTAAATTGTACAATTCTATGGGCAAGTAGAAAACAGCAATGTGTTTCAATATCATCGACAGAATCAGAGTATATAGCCCTAAGTTTAGCAGTTAGTGAAGCTTGTTGGTTAGTAAAAGTTTTAAAAGATTTTTGTTTATTTGATTTAGATAAACCCATTATAATGTATGAAGATAATCAGTCAGCAATTAAAGTGGCAACTAATCCTGAAAATAATAAGAGATTGAAACATGTTGATGTGCGTTTTTATTTTATCAAAGAGAAGATAGATAATGACTTGGTGAATATTGTTCACATTAAGAGTGAAGACCAATTGGCTGATATGTTTACCAAACCATTAGCTAGAATTAAGTTCGAAAAATTTAGAAAAGATTTAGGATTGCTATCTAAATAGTCTTGTTTTTCGTTGTATTATTACCGCGTTATTTGCTTTGCCATTCAACATTAAAATTAAACTTGTTATTAATAAGTGTAAGAAGAATAAAATAATTTTATTGAAAGGGGGTGTTGGAAACTGACAATAAAACTATTTATTCTTAGGAAAGATGCCATGAAAAATGTCATGTTATGTGTAAAAGAAGAAGAATTGTGGTTAGTTGTCAAGTAAGAAAGAAAAACGTGGTTGTATTAGTTTATACGTTAGTAAAATAAAAGTTCAAAAGAATAAAACCTGGTTCACGTTATTTGTTTATTCAACAACTTAATTTAACACCAAATCCAACACATATCCCATACCTTACAAGTATAGAAAAGAGGTTGAACTAGAAATACAAAATATGTTAAAGACAGTATTATAGAAAGATGTAACACAAGAAATGTAAATCAATAAACTGTACCACAATAGGAGGCTCCGATAAATTTATAAACAATATTTGGACGCATAACGAACACTGAAGAACTTAGAAAAAATTGATTTAAAACACAGTTTTTGGCAAATTCCTTTGGATGAAAATTATAAATAAATTAATAACTAAAGATAAACTAAAAATTTGTATACATTTAATTATAGTATTATAAATAAATTGAAACTAACTGAAGAGGATACTGCAACACAGGATTCCAGAATCATATAACAACATCGACCTGAAATAAAAAGAAATTTTATTATCAGACAAATCGAAAGACAATATTTAAATAAAATACTTCAAGTAAAATTTGCGTTCATAAAATTTTTCCTAGAATAAAAAATTTGATAAACGCAAAATTTAGGGGATGTTATTGTGAAAAATAGTGCTACACACTGTATATATCTAACACAAGTTAATTACAACTTAAGATATTAACGAGTATAAAATTATTGAAGGAAAAACTATTCGAGAGTCAAATTTAAACTAAATTAAACTAATGAAATTTCTTTAAACTTTATAATGTACCTTGTACATATGTACATGACACCGATATAAGAATTCAAACTATTTCAGAGAAAAGTTTATAAAAATAACATCACCTGTTATGAAATGAATGAGTCCACTCTTCGGGTGAAATCGTCAAATGTTTGTGCATGTCTTAAATTCCCATTAGATACCATTAAACTATTTAGAAGCCCTAGAAATGTTTCTTGTAATATACCCAAAGTTGAAATTCCATATAAAAACATTAGGGTTATAAAATCTTTGACTTCTGGAAGTATGTGTCAGCTGGGTAGAGAAAAATCCGTGACAGCTAAAAGGATTTTAAGAATTAATAAAATGTAAAAGATAAATGGATGAATTGTTAGTTTAGAATTGTTAAAAAGTATGTTTTATAATTAAAAAAGTTAATATTTTAAATAATAAAATGAAATTGTTTGACTGAACTACTATGAGTTATTTTGATTGGTTACAAATATTTTTATGATTTCAATAAACAGAGGGCTAATGAAAAATGAGGTTTCTTGTTTAGAAAAAAGTGGTTGCTTAGGGAGAAAAAGAAAGTTGTTGACGAGGAGGATTGAAAAATAAAAAAATAAATACATTATTCTTTAGAAATAATATTAGAATTGTTAAAACTAAAGTAAAATAATATTAAAAACAGTGATACTAACCTTAAAAAAAGCATTCCTGAAGAGTCATATATCCCGTATCAAGAGAACAGTGATTTCCATGACCTTTGAAGAGAATCTATGCCTGGAAAGCATTTGAAATTAAATTGATTCGAATGGATTCTTGAATCAAACTCCCGACATTTTCGTAGCTTCCTAAAAAGAAGAGAGACAATACAATAAATTGACCAAATTATTGATAATCAGCGGAGGATAGAAGGTATTTAAAAACTGCTTATTTTAAATAAAACTTACCGTGTGTGTTTGAACATTAGATATTGAAAATATACTGAAAACGTGTGTTTTTTGACGTTCATCCATTATGGAGTCTCCATGCATTTTGTAACGAGAATCTTCTGTGAATAATAAGTTCAAGGTTGTCTTCTTTTTTATGTATATAACGTATAATAAGTTGAATATTTGCATGTATATAGCATAAATTTCATTTGTGTAAATGTGTATTGTGTGAAAGTTCATTTTCTTTTAATTGATGTTTAAAAAGGATAATGTATTTTTTATATATAAATTAACAAGTCTTCCCATTTGGAAGAATAAATTATATTGGCTGTAGACCATATTTCCTAGTGTTTAATTTATCAGTTGGTTGGCAGTATTGATAGAGCCTATTGTAACTCGAGAGGGGGTTTGGAAACAGAATTTACAGGACCGTTTCGTAAAAATTTATTGATTTCAGATATTTTAGTTCACAAAATTTTTTTTTATCAAAATTAAATGTTAAAATTTGGCGCTTAATGTTGAAAGAATTATATAAATATTTAACTTATGAACCCAACATCCTGAGAGGCTGAGTGCTCATTTAAAAAATTTTAATAATCAAAGGGGACAGTAAGGTAAGTGCACTGTGTGGCATTATTGAACATAAATATACTGGGCAAATTAAATTCACATATAATAAACTACAATAAAATGTCACCGCAACGTGTGGCAAATATGAAATAGAATAAGAATAATTTATTGTGAATATGAAATAGAATAAGAATAATATATTCACAATAAAATGTCGGCCCAACGTAGGGCAAATTAAAAAAATATATTTATGCAAATTTAAATATTAAAATTTCTCTCACATATTCGCTTATACCATTTAATATATTCACAATAATATATATGTATATATATATATTATTGTAGAGTGAAACACCCTGTATATCTAATAATGAAGAATTAAGATTATGTATTGTAATCTAGAAGAATTTTTTTAAACATTTGAATGGAGACAATCTGTACGATCCACTATTCGATAGAGAAGGCATACAGAAAGGACAGACTGTATAATGTAGGGATAATTGCGAATAGGTGTGATAAACAATTTATATGAAATAAATTACCTAATGAAACTTTTATCAAAGAGATCAAGTATCAAAATTTGTTCATAATAAGAAACTAATAATGCTTTATTCTGTAAAGTCAAGCTAATCTCATAATATTTGTTGATTAAAACAGTAAAGTAAGTTAGTGTAGCTGTTTAGACATAACAGAGCAGAAAAGTATATAATAATGTGAATTTCAGAGAACATGACTTATAAAGAAAACGAATTTTCATTTTGCATACATATTTAAAGGTAACAGCTGTCATCTATTAAAACATTAAGAATATTCATTTGACATACATACTTAGAGGTTAGGAAATGTCATTTTAACAATACTAGGAAATATTATTGAATGAAAATAATATAGGAAGTCTAAGCAATTAAAAACCTTAGAATATAATATCCTGATATAATGGATGAACATTTCACTGGTTGAAATGAGGAATTTGAGTGATAAAATAAATAGTCAAATTTGATTGGTTAATAAACATTTAAAAAAGATCACATCGGCGACAACTGTGTTGCTAACGAAAAAAAAATCAGAATGAAAAAAAGTTGTTGATTATGGGGCTATTGACTAGTAGGTTTTTCTTTTGGGAAGAGATTTTGGAGCAGCAAAATTTTTTTGGTAAAGTAAATCAATTGAAATCATTTGGAAGACAAAATTTGACTATAGAATTTAAAACAAATACATTATACTTAAAAGAGATACATCAGTGTAAGTAGTTTAGTTTATATTAATAATTAAAAAAGGAATTGTTGAATGTTGTACAATACTAACCATGAATTTTATTTTATAATATGGTGTCTTGTGTCTTGTGGAAGTAAAATAGCCACAATAGCTTTTGAAAAACACTGAATAGTGGAATTTGTGTGAGCTGCTTGGACTTTGAATGAAGGGCGGCATCGATTCCTGTTCTGGTAGAAGCAGAATGCCAACAGGGAGGTTTTCCAGGAGGAGAATCTGGAACAAATAAAAGAAACGGATCATTGAAGGTGAACAAACAGAAACTGTGAAGTGAATAAGGTAGTACAAGTTAATTTATTAATATATTAAAAAGTCCAGCGTACTTACCAATTTATGCAAAAAACTAAAATTTTGTGATGCATAGACGCTGTTAAGAGTGTATTTCGCCATTTTCTAAAAATCATATGTTTATGAAATTATATAACTGTATTTTACTATTATAATAATATCTCACCAGAGTGCGTGTGAGTTGTATGAAAGAGTCATCCTTTTAGATAGTTGAATTTCTTAAAAAAAAAACACTTGTAAAAGTGTAGTGTATTTATTTTCATTAAATTAAATATTGTTTTTCCTTTTGAAGAACGTTTTTTTAAATTACTTGAGTTATTCATTTCATCTGGTGACTTGCGCACCATCTACTTACCACAGGCAGAAGCTCTGAATGAAATCGATTGAACTATGCAGATATTTTTTAAGTAGGACAGGACCGTATTTAATTTGAAATCATTAAAAAAGTAACATATTCTGATTAACAAATTTATTTTTAAAAATATAAAGCATTTATTAACTTTGGCGCTGACATATATAAAATTATAAAATCATTTTATTTAAAATACTTGAACTCTACCCTGAGATGAGAAGTTTTCATGTTGGTTAAATAAACTGTTTATCATATATATTAAATCATCAACATACCGGGCAAATTAAATTCCCATATAAAATAAACTATAATAATATATATATATTATCACATATCTACGTTCTTTATTTGATATTATAAGCAAGTAAGAGATGTCGATATTTTTTTTATATCTTAGCATTAAATTCAGAAAACATTCTATGTTGTTTAAATTAGACAAGCAATAATACACCATTCAATATACGGGTGGATTATAGTTGAATGAAGCTAGTGTCGGACTCACCCATTATAAATCAAAACTAAAACAAATTTTAAATAGAGTCTCAATAGTCGGGAAAATAACATTTATGTTTAGAAACAAATCATAATCAGTGGCGCAACATAATAAATTTAAAACTAAAGAGCATTCATCATAGTACAAATAATTTATTAAGAGTTAAAAAAAAAGACTAGGAAAATAAATAATATAACAATTTTGATGAACCCAAATGCGTGGCAGATGACAATTTCTGTATTTATATATTGATAAATAATAATCTACAACAATAATGGCACCCAACTAAAGGGCTTCATAATACTTTACAACCACTCACTAATATCCAAAGTGAGACACAAATAACTATTACTTCCATTTATCACGTTATATATTTGTTAAAATTTAATAACAGTAAGATTATCAAAACAGCATTGAATTTATCATTATTAAAATATTTATTCAAATAATAACTACAACTAAAATTTTATATTAATTATAAAAAAAAGGAATATACAATAGACATGGGCAAGAAAATAACAGACCTTACAGAAGATGAACTTAAAAAGGAATTACAAAATAGAAGACTTACCATTACTGGAGATAAAACAAAAATGCTCAAGAGATTAGAAAAATCAATTTTAGAGGAAGGCATTGACCCGAATACTTATGAATTTGGAAAAGAAAGACAAGAAGGGGATTTCGCCAGAATTATGATACAGGGTGATACAGAAGAAAAGGAGGAAATGAATCCATTAAAAAGACTTTTACAAGAAATGAGAGAGATGAGAGCGGAGCAAAAAGAAGAATTAGCTAAGGTAGGCAAAAAACAAGATGAACAGAAGGAAGAATTGATGCAAACGAGAAAAGAACAAGATGAACAGAAGGAAGAATTGATGCAAACGAGAAAAGAACAAAACGAAACAACAAGAATACTCCATGAAAAGATGGATAAGTTCATTAATAGATTACAAGATTTTCAGATAGATGTTGGAATCAAATTTGAAGAAGTAGATAAGAAGACTTCAGAAATTAAAGCAAGTGTAGAAAATATTGAAAAAGAACAAGTTTTATTTGAAAACGAAACAAGAAATAATTTAGATGGACTAAACAAGAAAATTATCAAAAATGAAAAACAAATTTTAAGAATAGAACGAGATTGTATGAATAGAGTTGAAAACACACCTATGGATAATATGAATAAGAAAATAGAAGAAAATGTAGAAGAATTGAAACGGTTATATGAAATAGGACAACAAAAGATCAGAGAAGAAATTAACTATAAAATTCAAGCACCAATGAATATGGGATACTCATGTTCTATAGACAATAATAATAAATTTGATGGTAATATTAAAAGATTACATCCCATAATATTTCTTAAAATAATTAAAAATAGATTAAGACAAATTCATAATTTTGACGATATTAGAGAAATATTGCGTAATTTCATGCTAGGACAAGCATTAATGTGGTATAATAGTAAAGAATTTTCATTAAATTCATTTGAAGATTTTGAAATGGCTTTCTTGAATACATATTGGGGTCAGAGTCACCAATCACAATTGATTGAGAGATTATATTTTGGCAAGTATAACTCAGACAAAGGTACATCCATGACAAATTATGCCTTGAATTTGTATTCTCAAGCACACTTCCTAGAACCCAAGATAAAAGAAGAGGAATTAATATTATTTATTTCAAGACATTTTAAGCCAAATATATCTGAAGCGATAGCAATTCAAGACATAAGGACTTACGAACAGTTAAACAATTATTTAAGTAGGATAGAAAGAGGCATAACACATAATACTAATAGACCTATTAACAGCAATACTTATGAGAATAGACAGAGGGTATCGAACAATAATAGGACAGATAGAGATACAAACTTTAATAGATATTATAATAATAATTGTAGAAATCACAATGAACAGTCTAGACCAAATATGTATAATTACCCTAATCAACACTATAATAAAGATAATAAAGACACAAGAAATTATGAAAACAGAAGTGGAACTTACTATAATAATGCAAACAAAAGACGATACAACGAAAACTATGAAAATAGACGTTACAATGAAAGGGATTATGATGATCAAGAACAAAACAATTATAGAAATCGCAGCAATTCAGACTCTAAAATCCAAAGAAATGATTATAAAAACAAAAACGAGTAAATTTTATTAATACACATAATAGTCAGGAGAACTTGAGTACAGTTGATAAAAAAGAGTCCAGAGATATTCCAAATAAAATTATTACTAGACCCATAATACATGCTTCAGCTTCTGATGAAATTCAAAGGGCTGATGATCTTGAATCTTCAAGGGATTTTTAATCAGTGACGATGTTGTAAAGAATTTGTATACATATGTTCATCATAGAGAATTTTTATTTGATGAGGGAAATCTGCAACAAAATAATGAAAAATTATTTTTTATCAAAGGTACTATAGAAAATGTAAAGGTAAATATTTTAATTGATACTGGTTCGAATATTTCAATAATAAGTAAGAAAATCTTAGAACAACTACCAGAACTTAACAAAAACATTATCAAGGTACAGAAAATAAATCTAGTAGGTATTAACTCTAAAAAACTAACGGATATAAATAAAAGTGTGATCGTTAACTTGAACTTTAATAACAAAATTTTTACAATGCAATTATTAGTAGTAGATATGCAATATGATGTTTTGATCGGCTCTGATGAATTACATAGAAACAATGTTATTATAAATTATGAACAACAAAAGATATGGATACAAGGAATGGAATTACCAATTAGTTACGAAGAAGAGGAGAAGGAAGAAGAGATGGTACATTATATTTTTAAAGAAAGTAATGAAAGAAATTTTAATAATAATTTTAATAAAAATAACGGACAAATAGGTAGGGGTACTAAGGTAGTAGGCAATGGACGTCCCAAAGATGGATTGAATCCGATAGGAATGGAATATATTTGTGATGAAAGGTACAGAAGTGAAGTAAATCGAATGTTAATTAAATATAATGGACTAGTGAATGATGAATCGAGAGTAGCTAAAGATTATGAACATAAATTAAAATTAAATAAAAATATTGAATATTTTAAATGTAAAACGTATCCAATACCTTACAAACAGAAAGAAGAAGTCAATAATGTTGTCCAACAATTATTAAAAGATCATATCATAGAGCACAGTACTACTTCTTACATAAACCCAATTGTGGTAGTTTTTAAAAGGAATGGGGATTTTCGTTTATGTTTGGATGCAAGAAACATAAATAAGTGTTTAACACCTGAATTTGAAAAACCATTAACAATCGAGGCCATATTAGGGAGAATTTCAAATGTATCAGTTTCTACCAAATTAGATTTAAAAAACAGCTTCTGGTTAATACCTTTACATATAGATAGTAGGGATTATACAGGATTTATTATAGATGGAGTAGTATACAGATTTTGTGTGACACCGTTTGGATTAAATACATCTAGTTCAGCACGGCTAAAAGCGCTACATAAAATCCTTAATAAATACGAAGATTTCACTTTACACTATATAGATGATATAGTTATATTCTCCAAAAATGCAACAGAACATTTAAAACACATTGAAATAATCTTGAAAGAATTAGATCAGGCAGGACTGAAACTTAATATAGCAAAATGTGAATTTTTTAAAGACAAAATAAATTATTTAGGATATACCATAGACAAAGAATCAATATCTATGGATTTGGAAAGGGTTAAAATCATAAAAGACTTTAAAAGACCAACAAATCTGAAGACACTAAGAAGTTTTCTAGGTACTTTACAATATTTCAAACGTTTAATACCAAATCTGAGTGAGAAAGAAATACCATTACTAGAACTGCTTAGAAAGAATGAAAAATGGTTATGGGATCATAGAAGAGAATCAGCATTTCAAGAAATAAAAGAACTATTCATAAATAATGTTAAAATCTATCACCCAGATTACGATTTACCATTCATTCTAAAAACAGACGCTTCAATAAATAGGTTAGCAGGAGTCTAAATACAAAATAAAAATGATTTAGAAATTCCTATCTCTTTTGTTTCCAGATTGACAAAGAAATCTCAGAAGAAATATAGTATTTGTGAATTAGAATTAGCTAGTATAATTTTTTGTGTTCAAAAATTAAGATTTTTCTTAGTTGGTAATAAGTTTACAATCGAAACAGATAATCAGTCCTTAACAACGATTTTAGATAATAAATATGGGAATAATAGGATTCATAGATGGGCACTGTTATTGCAAGAGTACACTTTTGAAATAAAATATATCCCAGGTAAAACTAACATAGTTAGCGATTCAATTAGTCGTATGGAAGGAGACCAAAAACAAAATATTAAACATGTAGGTGTAAACATTTTAAAATCTACAGAAGGTATTTATTCATTAAAGGAAATAATCGATGATCAACAAAATTTGCCAGATAAAATTAAAGCAAAAAGTATGGTTAAAAACAACATTTTTCTTAAAGTAATAAATAATCAAGAATTGTATGTAATAACAGAAAATCTAGCAAAAAAAAATTATTAAAGATCTACATGAAAAATATCAACATATTGGAACCAGAAAATTATTTTTAATATTTAGGGAAAATTACATCTGCAAAAGGGACATAACCTTGATAAAGGAATTAATTAGAAAATGTCAAATTTGTCAATTTAGTAAAGAAAGAAATTTTCATAATGAGAATCTGGCGAAATCAATTCTGACAAATAAACCGTTAGAAACTATAGCAGTTGATTATTTATCAAATTTAATACCAAGTATAAATGGCAACAAACATATTTTTGCTATAACAGATTTATTTTCTAAATACATTATGGCTTATCCAAGTAAAAGAACAAATACTACTGTCACAAAACAATTATTAAATAGATTTTTCAAGGAACAAGGAATTCCTAACAATATTATAATGGACAACGCTACCTATTTTAATAATCCAAAATTAAAAGAATGGCTAAGGAAGAAAAATATAAATCCAGTATATACTAGTATACGGAGGCCATCTTCAAATAATGCAGAAAGAGCGGTAAAAGAAATTACTAAATATCTTAGAATACTTACTCACCATGAACAAGAAATCTGGGATACTAAAATACCAGAAATAATAGAGTGCATGAATAATACACCTAATACCATAACTGAAGTAGCACCAATTATATTATTTAAACAATCTCATCCAGAAAGGCCATGGATATCTGAAAACATTCAAAGTTATCAACAATTATTATTAGATACCCGAGAAAGGTTGAATAAACAAGCAAAAAAAAGAATTTTGCATCAGAATAATAAAATAAAAAAGCATATTTCATTTAAAAAGGGAGATTTAGTTTTATTAAAATCATTAAGGGTTTCAAATTTAAAACAAGGTGAATGTGCGAAATTACAATTACTTTATGAAGGACCCTATGAAATAACTAATGATGGAATTAATAGTTATAAATTAGTACATCCTGTTACGAAACAATTAAGAGGAATTTTTCATATATCACAATTATATAAATATTATCAGTAAATAAGCTAGAAATAATCAGAATAAATCAAAAATTGAAAATAAATTTATATCAAATGCATGTTACTTTATATGGGTGACAAATCAAATAAAGTAACACACATTTTGGGACGGGGGTGTTTTGATAAATTAATCCATCAAGAGAAAGGAAATCAGCATAGGATGAAACAGGTATTATTGCACTAGAATTAATTTAAAACAAACATCCAGTATATTGTTATGTAGTAAAACAGCATTATCATATAAGCTATTTCAATGATCTAAACACATAAGCATCAATAACATAAATTTCAAATAAAGAACTAGAGCAATTAAAAAACAAACTGTAATTGTCATGCAACATACTGTATATAATAATATTTACAATAATTATCTTTTAAAGTGCGCGGAAATTTAAGTAACAAGTGATATTGTGAAGATTTGCCAGAAAAATGTTTAATAAACCAACAATATAAAATCTTTATCTTTGATTGGTTATCCATGACATAAGACATAATAATACTAAAGCAATTTAAGAATTTCATAAGAAAAATCAAGACACCATATGTTATATAAACTTATTAGAGTATAAACAGTTTGATAGCAACGGAGGTTAGCAACGAAATTTATTGAAAACGATTGAGGGAGAAAGATATTTGATTAAAATGGAAGCAGACATGTAAAAAAATATGAGAAACTAAAATAGAAATTAACAGGGAAAAATTAAAAAGTTTCTTGAAAGGACCATATCAAAAACTCCAAAGGAATTAACAATATACAAATAACCCAAAATAATGCATTACAAGACATGCAAATTGGAGATACGATGAATGAAATGGATACCTGTAATACATTATGTGATATATTAACTGAATTGGACACCGATAAGTTATTTCATTTATAATTTCTTTTGCGTTACAATAAACAACTGAACTTACTAATATTTTATGTGTTTGAACGATTACAAACATGGTAGTTTATTCATTTAGTTATAAGTATAGTTAATATAAACTTACCTGTTTTTAGTATTAGTCACAGTTCACAAAGATATCTTTGAAGAAAAGCTTGATGATTTAGTCACACAGTATATAGTCAGTAACATTATAATTCTTCATTTCCTTTTCAGAGTAACTAGATAAATTCACTATTGATATAATAACTATTTGAAACATTAACTATAAACATTTATTATAGGTTATAATTACGTTTACTTATGAATAATATACATACTACCATAGATAAATAGTTTTAATACTACTAAAATCATCAAGTAATATTTTAGATTGAGTCGTTATTTGTTTTCATTTTTCATATCACATATCTACGTTCTTTATTTGATATTATAAGCAAGTAAGAGATGTCGATATTTTTTTTATATCTTAGCATTAAATTCAGAAAACATTCTATGTTGTTTAAATTAGACAACCAATAATACACCATTCAATATACGGGTGGATTATAGTTGAATGAAGCTAGTGTCGGACTCACCCATTATAAATCAAAACTAAAACAAATTTTAAATAGAGTCTCAATAGTCGGGAAAATAACATTTATGTTTAGAAACAAATCATAATCAGTGGCGCAACATAATAAATTTAAAACTAAAGAGCATTCATCATAGTACAAATAATTTATTAAGAGTTAAAAAAAAAGACTAGGAAAATAAATAATATAACAATTTTGATGAACCCAAATGCGTGGCAGATGACAATTTCTGTATTTATATATTGATAAATAATAATCTACAACAATATATATATGTATATATATATATATATATATATATATATATATATATATATATATATATTGAACCAGATATCTTAGATAATAAGAGAAGTAGTATTATAAAATTAAGTTTGCTAGTATGAAATATATATGAAAATAACATAATTTAAGAAAACAAGTAAAAAGGAAACACTTTTCTTAATTTAAACAACATATCAAATAAAGATATATTAAATAACAGCCTATAACAATATAATAAAAAAGGAATTACCTCAATTATAACATAAAATATAGATATTGCCTAACCAATGTAATGATGTAAATAAAGTTGCCTAAGACGAAGAATAATTTCCATATCATAACAGCTGTTCATCTGAAATGAAAACAAATATTACTATAGTTAATTCATTATAATCATTAATTTAAGAATAAGAACAAATATAAATATTGAATAGAATATAATCCAATAGATTTCATAGATAAACAAATAATGACATATAGACAAATAACATAAGAGAATTTATATTTATAATTAATATGAGTATAACAAGAATATACTATCAATAATAATATTGAATGTTGTACTATGTAAGTGTATCTAAGTATAACCAATTTTAATGTATTTGTATGTATGAAATTGTTTTGATAAGTGATTGAAGTTTCAATTATCTGATTACAAAAGACAATATCTTATTGGTTGTAAAAGATGACATAACAAACTGTGAATCAATTAATAAACTTTTGAATAGTGATCTAAAAAAGAACAAAAGACTGTTTTGTTTAAAAAAGTTGAGAATCGAGGGGACGCTTAAGAGGAACGGTAGCGAGTGTTAAGAAGCGAGGAGTGTGTGGGATAGTGTTCCTAAAAATTTAAAGATATTCCCGGTATAAGACATTTAAACTCCGAATGTACTATTAAATACAATAGTAGAAATACTTACAGTTAATTGTAACAAGTTTTCCGACAAGAATCTGTGAAATTTTCAACAACTTTGGTTTTTTGGAGATTCAGTGTAGTGTTCCTGGGATCCAGAGACTTTCTTCCAAATTCAAGATCAACAGGTCAGTGTATTTAAATCATTTATTGGCCAATAAATAGTGTAAAAACTCAAAATCCCAATTAAGTACTTAATTTCATAAATTGATAAATTTTTTCAAACATGATCGATCTAAAAAAGAAAGAAACAGACTTCATATAGTGTATTCATTACATAAATCATTAAATTTAATAAAAGGCCGAACTTTATATAAATTAAAATATGTACTTACGCTAATCACGCCATCTTGTAATTGCATAAATATGGTGATTGAAATTTCATAATGTAATAACTATGTCCTTCTGTATATAATCTCTATTTCTCTATCCATGTATATAACTAATTTCTTCCCACAGCTACTTGTATCATATATGACTATGATATATATATAAATTCTTTTATGTTTTGTATAATCCATTTACCTATCTGCATCATCAAACAAACTATGTTTGTATTAATATAGATGTTTCTTACGTACCATAATTGTTCGTTTCATGCTAAAGCGCATGACTAATTTTTCACGCATGCGCATTTATGATATTATTAAAATCAATAAATAGGTACATATAACCATTGGCGTCGCATATTATTTTATCAAATAAATATTGCATTGATAATTAAATTGATTTCAAATAATGTGTTTCCTTTTTATTTCAACTATCACATCAGTATAAATTGCCAGGACTCAAAGGGAAAAAGGATTTCATGCTCCCGAATAATCTAATTAACATAAATTATTAAACAAATATTAAAAACAAACTGAGCTAGCCAAACTTAAAACTAAAACAAAAATTTTAAATAAATAAACATATACATTTAAATCTACTATAAAAGTAAGTATAATAATCAAATAAATAGTTTAATTGGTCTACAGAGTTCGTGTGCAGCATTGGTAAGAACACTTCACACTGTTCTGAACCAATATGAACATTTTACATTGCACTATATCGATGATATATTAATATATTCAGAAAATGAAGAACAACATCGCGAACATTTGAAGACTATATTGGCAGAATTGGAAAAAGCAGGATTAAAATTGAACATGGAAAAATGTCAATTTTACCAAAAAGAAGTGCAGTATTTGGGATATATTTTAAATTCTACTGGAGTGAGAATGAACCCTGAACGAATTCGAACCATAAGGGAATATAAAACACCGACTAATCTCAAAACTCTTCGAGGATTTTTGGGAATTCTCAACTACTTCAAACGACTCATACCAGACCTCAGTAATAAGGAAATTCCATTAATTGAATTACTCAAGAAGGAAACAAAATGGAAATGGGATGCTAGAAGAGAACAAGCTTTCCAAGAACTCAAGGAAATATTTTTACAAAATTTGCAGGTTTATCATCCTCAATATGACAAGCCATTTATTTTAAGAACAGATGCATCCATAGATAGATTAGCAGGAGTTTTATTGCAAGAACAAGAGGACGGAGAAGTCCCAATCAGTTTTATTTCCCGAGTAACGAAAAACTATGAAAGAAAATACTCAGTTACTGAATTGGAGATGGCAAGCATTGTGTTTTGCATAACTAAATTACGTTTTTATCTATTAGGAGCAAAATTTTACTTGGAAACAGACCATTCAGCTTTAACAGCAATGTTTAAAAATCGTTATGCAAATAATAGGATACATCGATGGATACTTCTATTACAGGAATATGAATTTGAAATAAAATTTATTCCTGGGAAAACTAATATAGTAGCGGATGCTCTTAGCCGTGAAACAGAAATGAAGAAGAAGGATCAACAATTCCAAATTGGCATAAATAGATTGCAAAAAACTGAAGGTTTGTTTACTTTGGAAAAAATAATGGAGGATCAGAGAAATTTACAAGAATCTTGTAAAAGAGGAGCATTTCAAAACGAGGGAATTTGGTATAAGAAGATGGAAGATAGGGAAATTTATTTAATAACACCTGAATATGCTAAGGAAATTCTCAAACAATTACATGAGGAGTATGGACATATAGGATCTCGAAAACTATGGATGTTGTTTAGAGAAAATTACACTGCAAAGAAGGACATATCATTGGTTAAAGAAGTCTGTAAAATTTGTAAAATTTGTCAGTTGGCAAAGGAAAGAAACTATCATCATATTAGTGGACCAAAACCTATAATAGCACTCAAGCCTTTACATATAGTAGCTATTGATTTCATATCACAATTAATACCTAGCAAGCAAGGCAATAAACATATTTTAGTTATGGTGGATATATTTTCAAAATTTGTAAGAACTTTTCCTTGTCAACGTACCAATGCAAATACAGTAATATCTTGTCTAAAAAATTTTATAGAAGAAATAGGAACTCCGGAAAACTTAATATTGGATCATGCTACTTACTTTGTGAGTGAAAAAGTCAAACGCTTGTGTAGAAATCATAATATTAAAATGAATTTCATAAGTATAAGAAGACCTTCATCTAATCCAGCTGAGAGGTATATCAAAGAAGTTGTTAAGTATTTAAGGATTTTATGTAATAATAGACACAATTTATGGGAAGAAAATCTAAATCAAGTCGAGAAATTTTTAAATCAATTACCTAATGGAGTTACTGAAGAATGTCCACAATTTATTTTGAAAGGAATACCTCCAGAACGTGAATGGATAATACAGAGAGAATGGGATATGTCTCAAGTTTTGGATAAAGTAAGCAAGAATTTGGAGAGAAGTGCTATAAGATTTATTAAAAGAAAAGGAAACAAAAATAATAAGAAGATTAGATTTGAAAAAGGAGATTTAGTCCTAGTAAGATCTTTAAGAACACCAAAGAAAGGTGAAAATCAATGTAAAAAGTTATTATCACCATTTGAAGGGCCATATGTAGTCGACAATAGTGATGCTCAAAATAGTTATCGATTATTCTATCCAGATACACAATTAGAAAGGGGAGTGTTCAATGTAGAACATGTATATAGATATTATGAATAGATGATGTTATGTTACGAATAATATTTAAAAAAGGAAATGATAGGCATAAGGATAGATTTAAAATTTAATATTAGGTAGTGTACAAAGTTAAAGTAGATAGTAGACAGAGTTTTGTTTTCCATTTGGCAGCTGGTGATCAAATTAAATTCATCTCGTTTGTTTCGTCAGAACCTAAAAAAATAAATATAATATAATATAAAGAAAATTTTATTAGATAAAACTTATAATTAAAACATTTTAAAAAAATTTGAGTATGGCAAATCAATATATATAGCAAATAAAGGAAACAACTTATAAGAGATACTGGTTTTACATAGAATGAAATTATTAAAGAATATAGGATAGAGGGGATAAAATAAGAATAATTCAAGTATCAAATAGAAGTTCTCATTTTTAAATAAGGAAATAAGATGTAAGTAATAAAGGATAGGAAAGGATAATAATGAATGATATTGATTAAAAATATAGGAGGTAATGTTTAATGTCAATTAGAATCTTATAGATTACTTGAAAATACAGGAAGGAATAAGGAAGTTGATATTGATATATATATGAATTTGAGAAATAATTAATTATATTGAATAATGAATATTGAAAAGAAATATGATATGAGGAGTATATAGAAGTATAATGTAATTACAAAGAAATAAGTTGATATATAAGTGGATGTTAGGAAGAAATGATAATAAAGAAGTATTATATGAAGTAATATTAAAAATATAAATTGACATTGATCTTAATCAAGTGTATTTTAAGGAAAGAATTAGGAGACAGTTATAGAAAGAAATAGATTTTGTAGTAGGAAAAATGTGAACAAATATTTGAGAAACATAGTTAAAGAAAGTAAGATTATGCCATAAAATTGTTAAATTTTTTTTTAATAAAATAAAATCAATCATTTATAATAAGAAAATTGAAATTTAAATAAATATCCAGGGTATGGATATCATTTAAATTTAAATTTGAGGGGAATTGAACCACATATCTTAGATAATAAGAGAAGTAGTATTATAAAATTAAGTTTGCTAGTATGAAATATATATGAAAATAACATAATTTAAGAAAACAAGTAAAAAGGAAACACTTTTCTTAATTTAAACAACATATCAAATAAAGATATATTAAATAACAGCCTATAACAATATAATAAAAAAGGAATTACCTCAATTATAACATAAAATATAGATATTGCCTAACCAATGTAATGATGTAAATAAAGTTGCCTAAGACGAAGAATAATTTCCATATCATAACAGCTGTTCATCTGAAATGAAAACAAATATTACTATAGTTAATTCATTATAATCATTAATTTAAGAATAAGAACAAATATAAATATTGAATAGAATATAATCCAATAGATTTCATAGATAAACAAATAATGACATATAGACAAATAACATAAGAGAATTTATATTTATAATTAATATGAGTATAACAAGAATATACTATCAATAATAATATTGAATGTTGTACTATGTAAGTGTATCTAAGTATAACCAATTTTAATGTATTTGTATGTATGAAATTGTTTTGATAAGTGATTGAAGTTTCAATTATCTGATTACAAAAGACAATATCTTATTGGTTGTAAAAGATGACATAACAAACTGTGAATCAATAAATAAACTTTTGAATAGTGATCTAAAAAAGAACAAAAGACTGTTTTGTTTAAAAAAGTTGAGAATCGAGGGGACGCTTAAGAGGAACGGTAGCGAGTGTTAAGAAGCGAGGAGTGTGTGGGATAGTGTTCCTAAAAATTTAAAGATATTCCCGGTATAAGACATTTAAACTCCTAATGTACTATTAAATACAATAGTAGAAATACTTACAGTTAATTGTAACAAGTTTTCCGACAAGAATCTGTGAAATTTTCAACAACTTTGGTTTTTTGGAGATTCAGTGTAGTGTTCCGGGGATCCAGAGACTTTCTTCCAAATTCAAGATCAACAGGTCAGTGTATTTAAATCATTTATTGGCCAATAAATAGTGTAAAAACTCAAAATCCCAATTAAGTACTTAATTTCATAAATTGATAAATTTTTTCAAACATGATCGATCTAAAAAAGAAAGAAACAGACTTCATATAGTGTATTCATTACATAAATCATTAAATTTAATAAAAGGCCGAACTTTATATAAATTAAAATATGTACTTACGCTAATCACGCCATCTTGTAATTGCATAAATATGGTGATTGAAATTTCATAATGTAATAACTATGTCCTTCTGTATATAATCTCTATTTCTCTATCCATGTATATAACTAATTTCTTCCCACAGCTACTTGTATCATATATGACTATGATATATATATAAATTCTTTTATGTTTTGTATAATCCATTTACCTATCTGCATCATCAAACAAACTATGTTTGTATTAATATAGATGTTTCTTACGTACCATAATTGTTCGTTTTATGATAAAGCGCATGACTAATTTTTCACGCATGCGCATTTATGATATTATTAAAATCAATAAATAGGTACATATAACCATTGGCGTCGCATATTATTTTATCAAATAAATATTGCATTGATAATTAAATTGATTTCAAATAATGTGTTTTCTTTTTATTTCAACTATCACATCAGTATAAATTGCCAGGACTCAAAGGGAAAAAGGATTTCATGCTCCCGAATAATCTAATTAACATAAATTATTAAACAAATATTAAAAACAAACTGAGCTAGCCAAACTTAAAACTAAAACAAAAATTTTAAATAAATAAACATATACATTTAAATCTACTATAAAAGTAAGTATAATAATCAAATAAATAGTTTAATATATATATATATATATATATATATATATATATATATTGTAACGGTTATAATAATTATTTATTATTTATTATTTGACACTGAAAAATCATTAAACATGTATATAAACTCTATCAAAGGATAGTGTTCAAGTGCGCCATTCAAATTAACTCTAATTATTGGTTTGTGAAATTAAAATGAACAAAATTATGATTTCAGTAATTTTTAAACATAGAAATTTACAAACAGAAAATGTGTACAGATATACAACAAAAAAAATAAAACTACTATTACTATTGAACAATTAAAATGTTTTTTTAAATAAAGGCCTTTTTTAATTTAGAGATCTCTAATGTAATATTTTAAAATGGTACCTTTTATTTACTAGGTTTGTATCCACTTCAAACTAATCTTCAATTGGACATTTGATAAGATGAGGACAAAGTTCTGAACAATTTATTTTGCCTTCCCCTTTTGGACACTTAATGATTTCGTCACATCTGTCTTTATACGGGTAGAAACATCTATCTTGTTAAATCAGAATGGTCTGTACAAAACGAATTCTGCTGTTGGAGAGTTTGTTTCTTGACGATAGTACAACAGGTTTTGATAGTATGTCGTTACTGCACACGTTCAATTGAATATTGTCGAAGTTTCTAATTAACAAACACGTGAAATTTCTTGAGAAGTTCAATTTTGATATTCTTAATGTATTTATTGTATTTTCTGGTGAAGGTATTACCCAATTACATAAACTATTACTGTTTCTGTCAGATGATATATATCTGTATTCTTACGTTCTTCTTGACGAGATCAATTATAATACCACTTTTCACTTTGACATTTCAAAAAACCCACTGACTTTTCTGATTTTCATCATAATCTATCCCGTTGCGGGTTGCTATCGAAACTTCCCTATATCGTATTAAATGTATAGATATAGTGTCATTAACGACGATTCACTGTTTATATTATCATGAATTTTTAAGCCGTATATGAAACATGAAAATGACATTTTTGTATTAGAAATTAGCATATAGAGATAAAGATTTTTATACATATAAATATTAACATAACTTATTTACTATTTATTAAAATTCCTGAAATCCCTTGCATAAAATAACCTAATTACTAACTATATGAAAATTTAACGCGTTTCTTTCAAATTTCATTTTAATTTCTACGAATTGTTTTGAAATTACATATAACATAATCTATTGAATTATTATTAAATAGTATCATGTACAGTTTTTTTTTATTGTGACAATTGGTCTTTTCATTTATGTTTGCCTACACTCAGGGAGCATGTCTTATCGTGCCACTTTTAATGACCCTTAACAGATCAGTTTGCTATGAAACTTACTTTGATATTTCTTCTGTGTTACATGTTATACACTATGTGTTATTGTGTTATAACATTCCCCCAAAATCTTCAGAACTTATTTATAATTTCAAATTAAAAATAATCCTGAAGATTTTTTATTATAAATAGTTATCGTCTGAATAATATATATGAAATTAGCTAGGTGTTGGATGAAATTTATATATTTGAGAAACGTGAAAAATTCCTCTAATGGTGTTGTCAACTGGATTTCTTAGTTCATAGCTATTCACACCTTGTTCATTATTGATTATGTAAGGACCTTCATATTTCATCATCAAACTCTTCACTTTCTCTTCATATTCCTTATTTCCATTCATTAACTCCAATTCTACCATAATTCCATTCCTCTTTATATTCCATAACTTCCTATTATCCTCTTCAATTGCCAATACTTCCATATTTACCTCCTTAAATTCAATTATTTTACCATTTAATTCTATCTATCTATTCAAAATCAATTATTTCCTTATATTTCATCAATAACTATGTCTGTTTCTAACTTCTTCATCGACTATGCTTACATATCAACTTCTGTTTCATCCTTTAATTCAATCTTTTGTATCATATATTTGCTTAGTTCATATAACTTCCGTCCGTTTGTTCCTATAAATGTAATTATTTCATCCTGTACATCTATTTTGTTGCTTAATTTCATTTCTATTTTCTTTATCATTTCTTCTATCAAAGTTTTCAAAATCTCTTCTATTCTCACAATACTTGTTGTCATAAATTTTATCTCCATTTCCATATACTCGTTTTTTATTTCTGTAACTTCTATTTTCATTTCCATAATTCATATTAACATGTCTATCATTTCTTATATTATCAATCCATGTTTATATAATTTCTATTTAAATATATTTTTAAATATTACTTGTTAATCATTAACCTTTTATTTACACATCGTTTTTATATCCCTTCCTTACCATGTACAATTCCTTTTCGTTTCTAGTTTTCGGTCCTATAATCCTGTCATATAATTCAATTTTATTTTCTTTTCCTAAACTTCGTCTTATTCTTTTGATTAATTCTGTTCGTAACTCGTGTTTACTCAGCTGCTTTATATTTTTTTGTATAATTCCCCGTGTTCCTGGTGTCTTTTTTCCATCTCTTAGATCCATTTCAATATATTAATTGTAAGAAATTATTTAAACGGAATCGTTAGTTTTGCAAAACGAGATAAGTTAATTTTGAATAAATTTTCAATAATTCAAACCTGATCTGCTAAAAGGTCACACGTTGAGCTAGCCAAATTGTAACGGTTATAATAATTATTTATTATTTATTATTTGACACTGAAAAATCATTAAACATGTATATAAACTCTATCAAAGGATAGTGTTCAAGTGCGCCATTCAAATTAACTCTAATTATTGGTTTGTGAAATTAAAATGAACAAAATTATGATTTCAGTAATTTTTAAACATAGAAATTTACAAACAGAAAATGTGTACAGATATACAACAAAAAAAATAAAACTACTATTACTATTGAACAATTAAAATGTTTTTTTAAATAAAGGCCTTTTTTAATTTAGAGATCTCTAATGTAATATTTTAAAATGGTACCTTTTATTTACTAGGTTTGTATCCACTTCAAACTAATCTTCAATTGGACATTTGATAAGATGAGGACAAAGTTCTGAACAATTTATTTTGCCTTCTCCTTTTGGACACTTAATGATTTCGTCACATCTGTCTTTATACGGGTAGAAACATCTATCTTGTTAAATCAGAATGGTCTGTACAAACCGAATTCTGCTGTTGGAGAGTTTGTTTCTTGACGATAGTACAACAGGTTTGGATAGTATGTCGTTACTGCACACGTTCAATTGAATATTGTCGAAGTTTCTAATTAACAAACACGTGAAATTTCTTGAGAAGTTCAATTTTGATATTCTTAATGTATTTATTGTATTTTCTGGTGAAGGTATTACCCAATTACATAAACTATTACTGTTTCTGTTAGATGATATATATCTGTATTCTTACGTTCTTCTTGACGAGATCAATTATAATACCACTTTTCACTTTGACATTTCAAAAAACCCACTGACTTTTCTGATTTTCATCATAATCTATCCCGTTGCGGGTTGCTATCGAAACTTCCCTATATCGTATTAAATGTATAGATATAGTGTCATTAACGACGATTCACTGTTTATATTATCATGAATTTTTAAGCCGTATATGAAACATGAAAATGACATTTTTGTATTAGAAATTAGCATATAGATATAAAGATTTTTATACATATAAATATTAACATAACTTATTTACTATTTATTAAAATTCCTGAAATCCCTTGCATAAAATAACCTAATTACTAACTATATGAAAATTTAACGCGTTTCTTTCAAATTTCATTTTAATTTCTACGAATTGTTTTGAAATTACATATAACATAATCTATTGAATTATTATTAAATAGTATCATGTACAGTTTTTTTTTATTGTGACAATTGGTCTTTTCATTTATGTTTGCCTACACTCAGGGAGCATGTCTTATCGTGCCACTTTTAATGACCCTTAACAGATCAGTTTGCTATGAAACTTACTTTGATATTTCTTCTGTGTTACATGTTATACACTATGTGTTATTGTGTTATAATATATATATATATATATATATATATATATATATATATATATATATATATATATATATATACTCCCTGATGCATATACATATAAAAATAAAATATACTGCGCCTAGCGGTCAGCGAAGCGTGGTGAACATTAGAGTGCCGACATATATAACTCTATCTCTGCACCATAGACAAATAATATAAAAAACAGTTTGATGTATGAGCGGGAAGTGGCACCAATTTTCTGCGCCGCCTCTCGCGCTTGCAGTTTCTGCAGTCGCGCAAACTACAAGACTGTTTTACGTAAACAAAATAGAATAAAACAATTTGAAATATTATAAATGACAATAAATTTCAACTTATTGCCTTTAATGTGGTTAAATATTATAAAATATCCTAGTATAATAATTTTTAAGTCATTAAAAATGAAAATATACAAAGTCAATCTTACATTGGTTTATGTGAATACGGTTTGTGTTTGTCAAAGTAAAGTGTCAAAATTAAAAATTACTAAAAATATGGTTATGGTTACAAGTTCTAAGGATGAGTAAAATTAGTAGTTTTGATCAATTTATTTAGATTTTCCGTTCTAATAAAGTAAATAAAAGTGAGTGAACCTTTAAAATGCCTCTCCCCAATCTAATTGTTAATAGTAAATACGTTTAGCCACTTCAAATTTGGGTTTTAGAACAAAACATTTTTCAAATTTTTATCTGGCATTAATCAAAGAGAACAGTGGTACAAAATTTTAGAGCTTCCTTATGCATCTAATGATCAAAGGTTGTGTGAAGATAATTTTGGTGATTATCTACTTACAAGTACAAGTCGCAAATGACTTAACTTTGCTTTACCTCGTAAAGAAATAAACATATTAAGAGAGTGTTTGTTCCCGTATAAACAGCTGCCAGCGCGTCGATCTCAGCGAACCCCTTGCGGTTGTCGGAACTAATTCTAACAGGCGGGATATTTATATTTGGTAGTTTGGATTATGGGTAGGTAAATTTTACAGTTTGTCTTAAAATTGTTTATTATATAATTATTTCATTCCAAAAACTAAAATTATATTTAATTTTTTGTAATGAAATAATTATAATAAACAATTGCGAGACAAATAATTTTGGAAATAAATAATAAAACGGCATACGTTTAAAATTTTTATTAACCGGCTCATAATATGAAAACAAATTAATAAAATATTTAGATAAATAAGATAATAGCAAACATTTAATTTTTTATTAACCTGCGCATAACAAAAAATTATTTATCACAGAACTACATATTTTTACTAAAATTACATTACATTATATTTAAGAGAGTTAACTCAATAGAATTCATATCAAATAGCTCAAGTTATTTTAAAATTATTGACAACAAATATTTTAATAAAAAGGAGTTAAAAACTAAAATCCCAATTTCCATGAAGACAGGAACAGGTCTGAAACAAAAAAGAAATTAAACGCAGTACATTAAGATACCGAAAAAATATTTCTGTTTGTTAGTCCTTTCTCCATCATCATATTTTTTTAATTAATAAGGAGACACAAACTTTCAGGAGTTGAGAAAATACGTATGATTTATGTTCTCGACAGGTGAACCAATCAAAATGTATAAGACCTTTTGCAAAGTGTTTAGTTTTTTCAGTAATACTTTTTACATGAACTAAAACTGGTAAAATATGATAACAAAGTCATGCAGTATTGAAATAAATTTAACTTCTCTTTATACATGAATCAGATGTGTTTTCATTGAAGGAAGTGAACCTATGGTGAATGTCTAAAATATCTTTCAGCAAATTAGCCTTACATTCTTCGCAATTAAAAGTTGTATTTTTTTTACAAGGAAACCAGAGACATATCTTATTGTTTGAGTGTCAAAATTTAAATCATTTAGTTATTAATAGTAGTAGTTAATAGTGAATGGTTTTGGTTTATTATGAAAATTTAAAAAATAATACAATAAACTGCAGTCATTTGCTTCATAATTTGTGTTGTAGTTCTTGACTATCATTATTGTTACAAAAAATAAGCTTTATTTCCACGGTTAATACAATACTTTGATTAATGTCAGACGGAAGTTTGAAAAATGTTTTGTTGTTCAACTCCAAATTGCCAAGTGGTCAAAAATATTTAATATTAAAATTCTTTGCAATACAACTTTGACGAATTATACCTGGTGATGACCTTTTACAGGTTCACATACTTTTATTCCAACCAAAATCCTAAATAAATTAAGAAACAAACTAAAAGTTATCCTAAAAAATACTCACGATTGTTTGTCACACCATAACCATATATTCAACAATTTTTTGACTTTGTCAAACATAAACCATATTCAACCAATGTAAGATTGATTTTGTATATTTTCATTTTTAATGACGTAAAAGTTAATATTCTAGGATATATTATAATATTTATTCACATTAAAGGCGATATGTTGAAATGTATGGAAATTTATGATATTTTATTCTATTTTGTTTATGTAAAACAGTCTTGTAGTTCGCGACAGTAGAGACTCCATGCGCGGGTCAGTTGCGCAGAAACGTTATGCCACATACCGCCTATGCATCAAACTGTCTCTTATACTATTATTTGTCTATGCTTTACCTTTTCAATCCTTATTTCGTCTCAAATCGATGGGATGTTAATGCTATAACTCAATTAATTTTTGCGTAACTAAAGATATTTGATTTTGCCCTCTTCATTGGATACTCCAAGTTTGACGCACTCTACTTCTGAATCGTATCATTGTGGTGCACTCCTATTTTTTTCTTCATAGATTGAATCTTTTTGTTAGTACTTTACTAGAAAATTAAATGAATGGTCTCATTATTTTGGTCTATGCGATTTTTTATATGAAGGCATCTTTTCTTTAAATTTAAATCCTCTGCTAAAATTTGAAACATTCATCTCATCGACAAATGGACAACACTAGTCGATTCGTCGCACCAAAGAACCCCGTTCCTCATAATTTCGGTATTTTTTGAGAGAAAAAATATTTTTCGACAAATATGTACCTGAACTGTATGGAAAATATTGCATTTTAAAAATGCATTTTTGGCATATCTTCCTCTCGAAATATGCTCGATTAGATAAAATTTCGTTTCAAATCGATGGGTGACTTTGTTAATGTCCTAACTCTATTAATTTGTTAGTCACTATGGATATTTGATTTCACCCCTCTTCATTACATACCCTAAGTTTGACGCACTCTACTTCTGAATCGCACCATTGTGGTGCACTCCTGATTTTTTCTTCATAAATTGAACCTTTGTCAGTACTTTGCTAGAAAATTAAATGAATGTTCTGAAAATATTGCATTTTTCGCAGTTCTCCAAATATACATTTTTGGCCTATCTTCCTCTCGAAACATGCTCGATTAGATAAAATTTTGTTTCAAATCGATGGGTGACTTTGTTAATGTCCTAATTCTAATAATTTTTGAGTCACTATGGATATTTGATTTCACCCCTCTTCATTACATACTACTCTAAGTTTGACGCACTCTACTTCTGAATCGCATCGTTGTGGTGCACTCCTGATTTTTTTCTTCATAAATTGAATCTTTGTCAGTACTTTGCTAGAAAATAAAATGTATGCCCTCCTTATTTTGGTCTCTGCGATTTTTTATATAAAGGCATATTTTCTTACAATTTAAATCCTCTGCTAAAATTTGAAACATTCATCTCATCGACAAATGGACAACACCAGTCGATTTGTCGTACCAAACAACCCCATTCCTCATAATTTTTGAGAGAAAAATTATTTTTCGACAAATATGTACCTGAACTATAGTATGGAAAATATTGCATTTTTCGCAATTCTCCAAAAATACATTTTTGACCTATATTTCTCTCGAAACATGCTCGATTAGATAAAATTTCGTCTCAAATCAATGGGTAACTTTGTTAATGTCCTAACTCTAATAATTTTTGAGTCACTATGGATATTTGATTTCACCCCTCTTCATTACATACTACTCTAAGTTTGACGCACTCTACTTCTGAATCGCATCGTTGTGGTGCACTCCTGATTTTTTTCTTCATAAATTGAATCTTTGTCAGTACTTTGCTAGAAAATAAAATGTATGCTCTCATTATTTTGGTCTCTGCGATTTTTTATATAAAGGCATATTTTCTTACAATTTAAATCCTCTGCTAAAATTTGAAACATTCATCTCATCGACAAATGGACAACACCAGTCGATTTGTCGTACCAAACAACCCCATTCCTCATAATTTTTGAGAGAAAAATTATTTTTCGACAAATATGTACCTGAACTATAGTATGGAAAATATTGCATTTTTCGCAATTCTCCAAAAATACATTTTTGACCTATCTTTCTCTCGAAACATGCTCGATTAGATAAAATTTCGTCTCAAATCGATGGGTGACTTTGTTAATGTCCTAACTCTATTAATTTTTGAGTAACTATGGATATTTGATTTCACCCCTCTTCATTCCATATTCTAAGTTTGACGCACTCTACTTTTGAATCGCATCATTGTGGTGCACTCCTGATTTTTTCTTCATAAATTGAATCTTTGTCAGTACTTTGCTAGAAAATTAAATGAATGTTCTCATTATTTTGGTCTCTGCGATTTTTTATATGAAGACATCTTTTCTTTCAATTTAAACTGTTAAAATTTAAAACATTCATCTCATCGACAAATGGACAACACCAGTCGATTTGTCATACCAAAGGACCCCATTCCTCATAATTTCAGTAGTTTTTGAGAGAAAAAATATTTTTCGACAAATATGTACCTGAAAAATATGCATTTTTCGCAATTCTCCAAAAATACATTTTTGGCCTATCTTCCTCTCGAAACATGCTCGATTAGATAAAATTTCGTCTCAAATCGATGGGTAACTTTGTTAATGTCGTAACTCTATTAATTTTTGAGTCACTATGGATATTTGATTTCACCCCTCTTCATTAGATACCCTAAGTTTGACGCACTCTACTTCTGAATCGCATCGTTGTGGTGCACTCCTGATTTTTTTCTTCATAAATTGAATCATTGTCAGTACTCGGCTAGAACATTAAATGAATGCTCTTATTATTATGGTCTCTGCGATTTTTTATATGAAGACATCTTTTCTTTCAATTTAAACCCTCTGCTAGAATTTGAAACATTCATCTCATCGACAAATGGACAACACCACTCGATTTGTCGTACCAAAGGACCCCATTCCTCATAATTTCAGTATTTTTTGAGAGAAAAAATATTTTTCGACAAATATGTACCTGAACATAGTATGAAAAATATTGCATTTTTCGCAATTGTCCAAAAATACATTTTTGGCCTATCTTCCTCTCGAAACATGGTCGATTAGATAAAATTTCTTCTCTTATCGATGGGTAACTTTGTTAATGTCGTAACTCTATTAATTTTTGAGTAACTATGGATTTTGATTTCACCCCTCTTCATTCCATACTCTAATTTTGACGCACTCTACTTTTGAATCGCATCATTGTGGTGCACTCCTGATTTTTTTCTCCACAGATTGAACCTTCGTCAGTACTTTGCTAGAAAATTATATGAATGTTCTCATTATTTTCTTCTCTGCGATTTTTTGTATGAAGGCATCTTTTCATTCAATTTAAATGCACTGCTAAAATTTGAAACATTCATCTTATCGATAAATGGACAACACCAGTCGATTTATCGTACCAAAGAACCACATTCCTCATAATTTCAGTGTTTTTTGAGAGAAAAAATATTTTTCGACAAATATGTACCTGAACAGGCTTGCAACATACAAATTATAAAAATTTCTTTACACGGGCTAAAAATCTACCTGAACAAGAGGTAAGCAATTTTAACCTTTTGAAATCAGAAAACTAGGTATACTTATATAGTATGCTCTTGTTGCAGGAAACTTGTTCTTGTAAATATACCTGCAAATCTATCATTCAACTAGAGAAACTCATTATTCCAACAATATTATAATGCTGCAAAGCATGATGAGCAGAGAATTTTTCTTATGAGGCTGATTCAAGTTATAAACATACATCGCAGGAGACATGGTACGTATGATGATCCAGAGAAAAGTCATCGCCAAAGTACGATTATTTACACGGTTCCAAATCGTAGTGGAGAGCATATACCTACAGGTGTGCAGAAAAACTTCTTCTAATATATTTGCGCTAAGCCACAAAAGATTGCAAGTACTTGTCGAAAAAAGAAAATGGGAGCAGCTTCATACACAGATCAACTTGGTAAAAAACGAACTAAAAAAGTATTTGACAGAACTGCGTCAGAGTTCAGAGCTTTCATAGCGAGGAAAATCATTACAACCGGGACAAATTAATAAAAGAATTCCTAAGTCCAGATTTAAATCTCAATCGCACGTTTTTGGCGTATAAGGAAAAGAAATCCAAATGCAGGCAGAAATGGCAAGATTCAAAATGAATACCGACATCGCAAACCCACAAACCATTGATAGTGAAAATAATACTATTTCAATTGATTTGGAACAAGTTCTTTTCATTCCGACATTGACTCAATCGGATATGTTTTGCAGTAGGCAGTTGTTCTGTTTTAACTTCGGGGTTCATTTGTCCGATACAGATGAAGCATTTATGTGCATATGGGATGAGTGCAATACTGGGAGGGTTGGAAACGAAATAGCGTCTTGTCTGCTGAAAGTTTTCTTCTATCCAAATTTTCCTAAAAGAAAAAAGCAGGTGATTTGGAGCGATAACTGTATTGGGCAAAAAAAGAATAAGATTATTTTAATGTTGTTTCTTTACCTAGTTTCTAAAGGTATCTACGAAAAGGTCGAGCAGAAGTTATTGATAAGTGGACATTCCTATTTCACTTGCGATAGAGATTTTTCCCAAATAGAAAAAAGAAAACGCGTCGTTAAAATCACCGAGGCGTGCCATCAGAGACCTTTTAATGTTTTCTACATGTAAAGAAACGATTGCAAGAATTTTGACAACATTGCATCTAAATACAACACTAAACTACAAATTTTTCAGGTAGACTGGATAAAAATTGAACAAGGGCGATATAAGAAAAAGGTTAATTGACATTTCACAATCAGTGGCTTCCGACCTCAGCTGCACAAACCCTAGTTCACCAGAAAAGTTTAAGTAGGTATATAAAAGACAAGATGGGCTATATTCCATTGAAATATATTCCATTTATGAAGATCTCATGGAAAGAACAGAATTATAATAAAAGGTTACTTTGGGTATAGACCCTTTTTAGATTGCCATGTTCAAGTTAGTGCTTTTCATTTAAGTTTTTGTTTTTAATGTGTAACTATGTATGCAGTTCATATGATCGTGTATTCTGTACTCAATAAAACTATTTCAAGAAAGCTTTTTTTAATGTTTTAGGCATGGTTATGTAATATCTCAGTTTAATTTATTTGGCACTGAATTTCCACTTGTCTACGCATCTACGTTTATTGTTTCTATGTTTGTAGATAACTATTTTCAATATTCTTTCAAATTATATTTTTCATATCTTTCAAAATTACATACATGATTTTAGTTGGTTAACCTGTCGTCGTCACAGGAAAAGAAGCTGCGCAAGACATATACGTGGAAGAATGTCGAGAAAACCGTTAAACAATAACGACACAATTTTCGTTTCAAAACTTAATTTTCCTAGTGATATACACGCTAGATTGCCATATATTTCAAAAACCGTTACATATACAATTACAATCAGTTTGGAATATTTGGATGATGTGTAGATAGAAGACTCACATACAAAATTAAGTCGTAATGGGACACCAAAACCCAGCAAAATTTCTTATGTTTCAAATTTAATTACCTTTTTGTAATGAGCACATAATTACAAATATCGAAGGGTTTACGCCCTGCGTGTTCACCACTCTTCAATTATTAGAAATATAATATTTATATACAAATTAAATTATTGGTTTGATTTTTTCTTAGTGTTTTTAAATGAAACTCACTGTCTCTATACTCCGTTTTAAAAAGGCATGGAGTAATAAATCACTCATTTTGGCCGGAACTATAGGCGTACCACATTTAGTCATTTAAAAAAAGTTAAGGCTTCTAAAATTATCTCATTTCCGAAAATAACCGATTTGTAATATTATTTAAAATGAAATTTCAAATTATCAATAATATAATAAACTGTGGATTATATCACTGACATCAATTTTCCAGAAAATTTATTATTATGTACAAAAGGGCGTAGACGAGTCCCTCCACTAAGCTCCAGGTAGTTATAATCCTACATACAATAAATAATAAAATAAATGTTAATAACAATTTTATACAAATACATATATATATATATATATATATATATATATATATATATATATATATATATATATATATATATATATATATCTAAACCAACCCCATTTGCCGATTATTTCACCCAATTAGCAGGTAATTGAAGAAACTTGACAAACAGGTAGCTCAAAAATGGTTTTGTTGTTGTGAAATATAGTCTTTTCAGTTCTAAGAAAATGCCCCCATAATACAATGTACTCACTAGAACTTTTCAACTATAAAAGTAGCGGAAAGGTTGAATATTTTTGAATATTTACAGTTCATCTGTTCTGGAGAAACTGCTGTGTTGATTGATTTCCCCATTATTACTGTTATTTGTTATTATTTTTTACCGTTATTTTTAACTGGTGTTTATTTTTGTTCATCTATACAAGTTCTCTTCTCATCACACGAGACAAACACCTAACTACACCTTCCAACTATATAGTGTTCCAACCAAATTCGATCAGATATTGAGGATTTATCACCATCTAAGCGACCTAAAGTTGGCCCATTGTCGCTGAACGAAAAAAATCTGATATTAAATTGCTATTCCTCGTTGAAGAACGAAGATATTAGAAGAAAAATCATGAATTTGACAGGAAGTGTTGATGAAACTGTGGAGATTACTGCAACAATGACAAAAACAACAATTTATAATTTAATGAAGGAGAAAAAAAATGGAAATATCACAGCCCCAGCAAAGTCCCCAGGCCGACCCAAACTTGAAATGGATGACGACTTGAAGAATGGAATAAGGCGTAAGGTGCATGCTTTTTTCTTTAGAAAAGAGATCCAAACTCTCTCCAAAATTATGGCTTCGGTTCAAGAAGATTCAGATTTTCCGAAAATGTCTCGAAGTACATTATGGAAAATTTTGAAGGAACTTGGATTTGAATATAAAAAAATTATCGGAACGCAATGTTGATTGATGGAGACGACATTGTCATTTGGAGGAGGAGTTATTTGCGCAATATTCGGAAAGCAAGACTAGATCATAAACGAATTTATTATTTGGATGAGACTTGGTTAAATGAAGGTCATACTGTTTCAATGTTTTGGCAAGACACGAATGTCAAAAGTCGGAGGCAGGCAGCTCTTGAAGGGTGGTCAACAGGCCTCAATCCACCAGCAGGAAAAGGACGTCGACTCATCATTACTCATATCGGAAGTGCCGAAGGTTTTGTTAAAGGTGGATTGTTGTGCTTTGAGTCGAAGCAAACTGGAGATTATCATGAAGATATGGATGCAGGCGTTTTCGAAGAATATTTCTCACAAATGTTAGATCTAATTCCAACGGGCTCAGTCATTGTTATGGATAACGCAAGTTATCACTCCAGGTTAGTGGAGAAATTACCTTCAACTGCATGGCGTAAACAAGATATCCAAGATTGGCTAACCTCGAAAAATATTGAATGCCCAGATAACCCGCTGAAAAATGAGCTCTTGCAACTGGCCAATTTACATAAACACAAATATAGTAGATACGTTGTAGATCAAATGGCATCAGCGCGTGGTATAACGGTGCTGAGGCTTCCTCTTTATCACTGTCAACTCAATCCCATAGAATTAATATGGGCCCAAATGAAAGGGGAAGTTTCAAGAAAGAATACGACATTCAAAATGAGTGACGTAAAAGTTTTATTCGAAGACGCGTTAGGTAACGTAACCAAAGAAAACTGGAAGAAATGTGTTGAACACGTGATACAAGAAGAACTAAATATGTGGGAAATGGATCATATAAGTGAACACATGATTGAACCATTTATAATCAATGTTAATAATGGAAGCTCAACAGAGTCGTCTGATTCTGATATATAGACTAGTTTTTGTGTTAGTTATTACTATTATTTGTTAGACTTTTTTTTTATATAAATATTACATTAATTCGTACTTTATTCCTGCATTTTTCTTTTTTCCTCTCCTATTGTAAACGGTATATTAGTAGTAAAGTTGATACCTACTGCTAAAAAATTTGCTATTTTTTATATAATATTTTATGTTTATTGTTTATTCATAGGAACACAAAAAAATGTGTTTTTATTGAATCGATATTGTGAACTCTTTTGAATAGTTTTCGTAATTATAATTTCATATATAGTGCCTTCATATTCATATACCAAGTTTGTTTTGTCCTGATTGTACGCCTCTGAGGATTAAATTGTTTATTTGTTCATTCAAATACAATACAGCGACCCTTTCAATACAATAGGCGACCCAACCGAATACAGAGTTACGGGGTGTCTACCTGAAATTCGTAACAAATGAGAAATTTTAGTACAAAATTAGATAAACTTCGGAGATATTTTATTATACACCCTGTATCGGTTTTGCATACCTAATGAGCTTTTATTAATCCATGACATTTAAAAACGGACTATAGTTAATTCCACAATATAATAAAAGTTATTGAAAATTCTAAAAAATTGACAATTATTTCAATAAATCAATATCATCGTCATATTGATTTATCGAAACAATTGTCAATTTTTTAGAATTTTCAATAACTTTTATTATATTGTGGAATTAACTAGAGACCGTGAGTTTCATTTAAAAACACTAATATGAGCATATTCCACGAAGTAAGGATCGAGACAGTTAATTTCATTGATTTTTTCTAATTATAAATGTTGGTCTATGTAATACATTTCCATTGGACATATATATACGAGTAGTGCGCATGAGCACCTAAGTGCGCGGAGGTTCATGAGGGAGTAAAAGATAAGATGTCGCAGAGAAAATATTATATTAGAGTAGGAGTATGGTGATTGTATTTGTTTAAGGAAATAAAGTGTTAAACAGTCGACAATTTTCCACATATTTATTTATTCAACCCGATCCATATCTTAATATGGTAGCAGAGGTCCGTGGTTCGTGGATTGTATAAAAATAAGTTTTTTTTCACGTTGTGTACGAAGGAAAGCACGTGGAATAAGTATAAAATGGCGGAAGAAAAGGTAATAATACCAGTTTTTGGTGGAGAAAACTATAATGTGTGGAAAAAACGTCTAACATTATTTTTGAAACTTAAAGAATGTGATGTGGTTATAAAAAGAGCAAAACAAAACACGGATCTAACTGATTGGGATAAAAAAGATTTGAAAGCTATGAACTACATATACGGGGTGATTTCTAATAAACAGTTGGAATTTGTGTGTGATGAAGAAACAGCATATGGAATTCTCAAGAAATTTGATAGTTTATATTTAAAAGAGTCAACGGCACTACAAATTGTTTATAGAAATAAGTTGGAAAAATTGAAACTTAAAGAATATAGTGATTCGGCAACATTTTTTAGTAATTTTGAAAAAGCAGTAAACGAGTTAAAAAGTGCGGGTGCTACTGTTTCAACAAAAGAAAAGTTGAATTATATGCTGAATACATTGCCCGATAGTTATAGTTATATCGGCGATTTAATTGACACGTTAAAAGAAGACGACCAAACAGCCGAGTATGTAAAAAGTAAAATTCAAATGGCCGAGATGAGAAATCAAAAGATTGAAGTGTGTAATACAAAATCAAATGTGTTTGCTGCGAATAAAAGTCGACAAGAACGGACATGTTATGGCTGCGGGGAAGCCGGTCATTTTCAAAGGGATTGTAAATATGGCGGCCAAGCCTCAAGCAGTAGAGGTACATGTTTGTCTTCACGAGGTCGGCGTGGAGCCGGAAGAGGAAACTACGTCAGAGGGCATGGTAACTACTTTGGGTCAGCGCGGTGGAAGTGTGAATCATACTAGTCAGCAGAAGAAGAATGAAAAGAACGATGCTTGGGTAGCAACGGTTGATCATCATGTGGCAAATAATACAGAGATAAGTAAAATAGGTTGTAATGAAATACAGTGGGTTTTAGATAGTGGTTGTACGGACCATATTATAAATGATGATAGTTATTTTGAAAATTGCGAAATATTAAAAGAGCCGGTTGATGTACATATGGGAGATAATAGACCTGTTAAAGCTACTAAAATTGGAAATGTTTTAAGTTATTTTGATGCTTTAGGTAAGAAAAATTTAATTAATATGGAAAATGTTTTTTATGTTAAAGACACGAAGGCAAATTTGATTAGTTATAGTAAAATCACTGACAATAATAAAATTATATCTGAAGGTAAAATATCAAAAGTTATTAATGATAAAGGCAATGCAAGCGCAGTAGCTGTAAAAAGAAATGGTGTATATTTTATGAAAAGTAAATTAGAATTGATATCGAACATTTCTCGTGTTAATATCGCAAATAAAGATATAAAAAATATGTCAGTTAAAGAAAAATGGCATTGTTTATTAGGCCACGTTAATTTTAAATATTTAAATATTTTGTCTAAAAATCGGTTGTTAAATGGAATACCGGGGGAAATTGAACCTGAATTTATGAAATGCAAAACTTGTATTGAAAATAAAATGAATAATACGTCTTTTGAAAATAATCGAGAAAAGGCAAAAGATATTATGGAAATTGTTCATTCGGATTTATGTGGACGTTTCAATACAGTTGGTTTTAACTGTGATAAATATTTTATTAGTTTCATTGATGATTACATTAAAATTGCAAGAGTATATACAATTAAATCAAAAGCTGAAGTATATGAATGTTTTGTAGCATATGTGAATGAATGTGAAAATTTAACGGGTAAAAAAATTGAAGTTTTGAGATGTGATAATGGTAGAGAATATTTAAATAAAAACATTTTTGAATTTACTCGAAATAGAGGGATTAAAGTAGATCCATGTCCAGCATATGTGCATGAATTGAACGGAGTCGCGGAACGTTTTAATAGAACGATAATGAATATATCGCGTTGTTTATTAAATGAAGCAAATGTACATAAAAGATATTGGCCGGAAATAGTTTGCGCTGCAACTCACTTAAAAACTCGAACGTTGGCAAATACGATGGAGAAAAAAACTGCATGAGATATTTTTTAGAAAGAAAGCGGGTGTTTCAAACTTACGTCTATATGGAAGTAAAGTTTTTGTAAGAAAACCGGAACAAAAAAGGACGTCTAAATAGGATAAAGAGGTTGAAATGGGAATTTTAATTGGGTATTGTAATGTTGGTTATCGCGTAATTTTAAATAATAGAGTCATTATTGTTAAACATGTAGATATTCTTGAGGAAGATGTAAGATGTATTGGTTTAAATGAGAATGAATCGGGAAAAGAGAAGGGTGAAATAAAAACTGAAAACGATGAAAATTCTGATAATCAGTCATTAAACGATACGTTTGAAAGCATGAATGAAAGTATGGATGAGCCTGCAGTTCGTACATCTGAACGAACTCGACAACCTCCAAAAAAATTTGATGATTATCATGTATATAATAGTAAAGTTATTGTAAATTTCTGTAAGGTAGATATACCTGAAACATTTGAGGAGGCGATTGACAGTAAAGAAAGCGAATCTTGGAAAAAAGCGATGAATAGAGAGATTGATTATCTAAATAAAAATAAAACATGGAAACTAATTAAAAATGTTGAAAATAAAAGGGTTCTTGATGTTAAATGGGTATATACAATAAAGTCTGATAATACTTATAAAGCTAGGTTGGTTGTAAGAGGTTTCCAACAAACAGATGAAATTGAAGACATTTATTCACCTGTAGCGAAAATGCAGACTTTAAAGGTTTTATTTTCTTATTGTTGTCAAATGGGCCTGTATATTAAACAGATGGACATAGAAACTGCATTTTTGAACGGTAAGGTAAATTCCGATGTTTATATAAGACAACCTTAAGATTATGAAGACGGTACAAATAGAGTTTGGAAATTAATTAAAGCTTTATATGGTTTAAAAGAAAGTCCAAGGGCATGGTATGACTGCATGGATACTTTTTTGATGAATTTAAATTTTGAAAGAAATAATATTGATAACTGTTTATACATTCAAAGAAATAACAATGATACTATGTATTTGCTCATTTATGTAGATGATTTGTTAATTTTTGGCAAAGATGAAAATGAAATAAAGAAAATTAAATTTTTGTTGTCAAATAAATTTAAAATGAAAGATATTGGGAAAATTAAGGAGTATTTGGGTATTACAGTTAATTATGAGGTTTCTCATAATATAATGGAATTAAATCAAAGTAAATATATTTTCTCGTTAATTAACAAATATATATGATTTGGAAAGTAGTAAATTATATAGTACACCTATGGAAATAAATCTAAAAATTGGAAAATCTGACAACTGTGACAAGAATATTAAATATAGAAATTTAATTGGTGAATTATTATATATAAGTTCGGCTACGAGGCCTGATATAAGTTTTGCTGTAAATTATCTAAGTAGATTTCAGAATTGTTACAATGAAACGCATTTTAAATATGCTTTAAGAGTGTTAAAATACTTATATTTGACGAAAGATTTGAGCTTAACTTATAAAGGTAAAAATAATAATGTAGAAACAATTGATTGTTACGTTGATGCTGATTGGGCTGATGACAGTTCCGATAGAAAATCCACAACTGGTTTTTTAATTAGGGTATTTGGAAATGTCACATATTGGAGATCACGAAAACAGAAAATTGTAACAAAAGCTTCGACGTTTGCGGAGTATGTAGCATTGTCAGAAGCGGTAAGCGAGTTAAAATTTGTGAAGGAATTATTAAATGATTTTAACGTAGAGTTAATGAAACCCATAAATGTATATGAAGATAATTCTGGTGCATTGAATATTGCTAAGTACGGTAATTTTACAAAGAATTCTAAACATATTGAGGTTCATTACCATTATGTACACGAATGTGTAAAAGAAGGTACGATTGTTGTTATAAAAGTAAATTCTGATGATAATATAGCAGACATTTTTACAAAATCATTGAGCCGAAATAGATTTGAAAAGTTTCGAAATATGTTAAATTTAAAGTGAGTGCACTCGTATTATGTAAAAATAAATGTTAAGTTATACCCTTGTCAATTTAGACGAAGGAGCCAGAGCCGTTTCGGACCTGATTGAGCAAATGAAGCTAGCCGCTAACAAAATGGACAAATTTACTATATATAATAAATTTGTAGCTAATATAGACAGCTATGACATCTAGACAGGTAGGTGAAAAACTTGGCTTTCAGAAAAGATACACTCTCAAAATTATATTTTGTAATGTACAAGGTGTACAGAATAAAATCCATCTAATTCGTCACTTTCTCGACATTCACAAACCGCTAACAAAATGGACAAATTTACTATATATAATAACTTTGTAGCTAATATAGACAGCTATGACATCTAGACAGGTAGGTGAAAAACTTTGCTTTCAGAAAAAATACACTCTCAAAATTATATTTTGTAATGTACAAGGTGTACAGAATAAAATCCATCTAATTCGCCACTTTCTCGACATTCACAAACCAGACATATTCTTTCTAATCGAGACGTTCCTTAAACCCAATAAAGAAATAAACTTTAGCAACCCGAAATATCGTCTTTTGAGACAAGACCGCCTCAACGATGTCAAAGGGGGTGGTATCGCATTACTAATCAAAAAAGACATAAATTTCAAACTCCTGCAACAAAACAATACTTCAATTGAGCATCTCCCGATACTATTCGACAATAAAATTAAAATCGTTGGCACTTACAGCCCCCCGGGAAATAAGCTTAAAGAGGAAGATTTCTTTAATATTACAAACTCACACAATAAGGTGTTAATTGTAGGAGATTTCAACTGCAAACACCCGCAGTGGGATCACTACACTAAGCGCTACAACGCAAACGGAAGTACTCTTCGAAAGTTTTGCGATCATTCAGATTGCAATGTTTTTTACACTGACACACCGACACACTTTCCCTACGCAAATCATACCCCCAGTACCATAGACATAGCAATAGGCAAAAACATCAACCTCGCCAAAATAAAAACCCTAACCGACTTCAATTCCGATCACGATCCCGTCCTCATAAACCTCAAAATATCCCATCATACACAAACACAAAATAACACATACTTTGATAACAAAACATCCAACTGGGTTAAATTCAGACACATTATAGATAATGATCTAAAAATAACAAATAAGATAGAAAACATAAATCATCTCAGTAACACTATAAAAAAATTACAAAAAATAATTATCGACGCTAGAAATGAATCAACGACCTTAAAAAAGAATATAAAAATAAAAAACAAATTACCGGACGATATTATTAATCTAATAAACGAAAAAAAAAAAACAAAATAAGGAAGACATGGCAAAGAACCAGAAGTGAGGAAAACCATCAGCTACTAAGAAGTTATCAAAACCAAATTAACCAGTCAATACGCCAGCATAAAAATAACGAATGGACACAGTTCTTAAATAAATTAAAGCCGGAGGACAATTCCCTATGGAGAATTGCTAGACGGTTTCGTCAAACTAACCGTGAATTTAATAAACTAATTGACAACAATAAGATTATCACAGACATGACGGTGATCGCGGAGAAATTCGGGGAGTACTTTCAAAATAACTTTATAAATAATACACCACACACACAACAACATCACAACATAATTCATTCAGTATATCAACATTTACACTCAATAAGCACACATAACACCAAAGATCTTGTATCATTTACAGAAGTCTACATCACAATACAAAAACTAAAAATCAAAACAGTCCCTGGCTTAGACGGAATACACAACATACTATTAAAGAATCTTCCAAAAAAAGCAATTGTTCAATTAACATATATAGCAAATTACATCATCAAAACCGGACAGTATCCCGATATGCTCAAAATTTCCAACATCATACCTATGGCTCTTTTAGAAAGGGACATTTGTTTTAGCCATAAATTATAAGAGCTCCTGATGGATAAAATTTAACAGTCAACGGTCCCTATTTTTCTGATGCACGAAACAACGACGTAACGATTTAACGGCAGGATTTAGAGAACGACGGTAATGGAATGAGAAACTGGTTTGAAGGAGCAGATATTGTAATGGTAGATAGAGGCTACAAAGACGCGATTCCTACATTTGAGGAACTATAGGTCTCATTTATTATATGCCACCTTTACTTCGTAGTAACCAACGTCAACTGTCTACTAGTGAAGCTAATAAAGCCAGACTAATAACTGCAACATGCTGGGTTATAGAAGCTAGAAATGGACATTTACAAGTTTTTTAAAGGACGCATTTTCACGACCCATGCTACCAACTTGCGTGAGTTTTACCAGATTGCGGGTGCGTTAACAAATAGATTTCATCCTTCAATAAATATTCCAGGAAAACTTGAGATTGCAACTGAAATGCTAAATAATGTGGATGACGTAAATATTGTCCAACCACGTGTTGAAGATCAAAATATAGCTGTCAGAGCCTAGATTTTGATCTTTGGTCGCTGGTAGAGGCTTAACCATATGCATGTTCCAGTATTTCCTCGGGTAGATATAGATTATCTAAATGGCCTAGTAGGTCCTTACCATCTTTATTCAAGTCCATCATATATACAAGATAAATTACAAAGAGAAGAACTTAATGTTTTAGAAATAGATAACCCAATTTCTTTCGTTTTAGAATCTTCTCTAGATTTAGAAACACCACTAAATATATGTAATGGTGAGCATACGAGGATGGACTTAATCAAGACAACCTTCCAGTTTTCTACCACTACTGCACATGTCTATCTGGTACGAGAACTTTAGGCACATACGCACACGTTGCAACAATTTCATGGTTTTTTTGGATTTGCTAGACACAGTAATATCACATTTCCACCAATACGTCTACTAAATTGTGTCGACGATGCAACAAACCTTTTATTGCCAGAAAATATTGTTCTAGGTCCCATAGTTGAAGAAAATTAAAAAGTTTTTTATTCGTTAACCCCCACTTTATTTGGACTTCACCATCATTTTTTAAACGTATGCTTGTTCTAGTCGACTGTGGCGACTGTATAAAATATCTACTGCTTTCTCTCATAACTTTAACAAGTATGTAATAAGAACCTAAAAATTCCATAAAAATATTAATGGAATACATGATACTATTACTTGAGAAGATAGACCCACTTGGCGATCCAATTTCGTACGACGTTGCGCATGACGTCACTCCGAGACAACAATTATCTTGTCGGTTGAAGAAGTATAGTTTTTGTGCGGTTTTTATTAATTTTTAGTGTATTTTCTTATTGAGTATTATAATATTGATATGTTGAAAAAAATTTATGATTATTATAATAGTGTATAAGATATTTTCTTTATGATTTAATGTGGGATTTATACTAGGATAATAAACCTTTAAATGAAGTAGGTAAGTACGTATCTCGATACTATGACGAATGTCAAATCTATGTTAAAAATATTATATCCAGTCCATCTTATACAGGGTATTTGGAAAGTACCAAAACTTAGGATCAGAAATTGAAGAATCTAGAAAGGAGTATAAAAACTTACTACAGCAAAAATTAAGTTCTTAATCAAACAAAAAGAAAAGTCCAATAATATTTTTCCAAAAGGTTGACGTTTCAACCGAGAGCGAAAATAAGCAAATGCAAAAAAAACTGATTCTATTTCTAAATTCTCACTCAATTTTCTCTGAAACAGAAAACTTTCCGAAAAAATGTTTGTTTTTGGCTAATTAGAAACTTTATTTTTGCTATGGTAAATTTTTTGATAATCCTATATTTTTTAGTTTTCTAAGCCTACATTTTTTTGTATCTTTCGAACACTCTGTATAAAAAGGAACAAATTCAATATTTTCCAAATTGGTTTCGCATTATGCACCAGTCTTCATCAAGAAGAAAATTTTCTGATAAATTAATAATGATTTTTTTCAAAAAAAAAGCGGAAACTGGGATTTTAAAATTTTTGGATTTTTATTAAAAAAGTATATTTTAATTATTTGTAAGCGTATAGTAATAACTTGTCTACTTTCTTTTACAAATAAAAACAAAAATGGAGATTAAAATTTTTACACCGTAGTGTGAGGATTTTGAATTTTTTTTTAAAAATTGTTTTATTTACTTTTATGCAAGAAGTAATAACTAGTCTACAATTTTGTTTAATCGATTCAGTAGATATACATTATTCATAAAATTTACTCTACTCAAATTAACAGATTCAGTAAAATCCGTTAGGGTTTTTGAATAATTTTGGTCAATTTTAATGACTCCCCATTAAAATCTTTAAAAATATAGTCGAGTTCATTACATTTAGTTAGAAAATCTGGATTTGGTTTTAGTAGACCGCCTTCGGAAAGATGGTTTACCCAGGAAAATGACATTTCAACTTTTTGCTCCAGGATGTATATATTTTTTAAACTCAAATGTTTACCCTATTCTACTACGATTAATCTTTTTTTTTGAATTATCTATATATTCAACTTGTTGAACATGCACTTTGAAATCTTTTTCCTCAACATCAGCCCAATCTTTTCGACCAGCATGTTCAATATTGTTAGGTAAATTTAAAGCCCCAAACATTTGTCCAGTAAATATTTAAAAATGATCGACATCGTTGTCGTATGTATCAAGGTTTTTAATTATAATTTATTAAGCTTCACGCACATTTATCTGTAAAGAAACCAAATAAAAAATAAAACACACACCAACACCGTTAAACGCCATTATAAAACTGACTGTTGCTGCGAAATTTGTCTCCGAGTGACGTCAGGCGTGCGAGAGAGATGGGCTCATACATGCGCGTGGGTTTATCTTCTCAGCTTTAGTATCATGGTGGAATAGACCACTTGACGAAAGGGCGCCTATAGGGCTCTACCTCACGGGTGGTGTGGAAACGAGCATAAAATGTAGCGCAATGGAGTATTGAATGACCCTGTATGTAATTTTGTTCAAAGGGCACTTAATAACTCAGATTCAAAACGCAAAAAAGTAATAGTAAAATTGTTTCTATTGTTTTGCGGTTCTTTTGGATTTGTTGATTTTGTCATCTTACAAGCTCAAGACAGATCACCCTGTAAATATGAATCTTTGTAGCCTACCACCCACTATTACAACGTTGCAATATAATCTACCACTGTGTGTAAAAATATATAGTTTTGCAATATTTCTTTCATTTTGTATTTATGTTGTATTACTGAAAAATGATATTTTACAGACTAACCGTTTAATATTTCGATAAGTTGCCATAGGATCTAATTCTACCAATGAGAACTTCCAACGAAGACATCGAGATCTACACTATATCCAATATTCAGAAACTTTGACGGTGATTTTTTTTAATGACATTTGATGCTTTTTTCCATTGTAACAGTACGTAATTTAACAAAAACAGGTCTGTGAAAACATGATTCACCCTGTAAAAAAAAAGATATTTCATTTCCACTAATAGATATGTATTTTGTCTTGATATATTAGGCAGTAATAGCAGAAAATATTTAAGAGGGACTTTTTGGGGACCGTTTTAAAAAGTCGGGATTTTGAACTTCAACGCCCTGTATCTCAAAATCTAGCCATAGGGTAAGGTTGGGCCCATAGAGACTTTTGATCAGGACATCAAATATCAGTACATATCAAAAATTCAGACACTTTGACGCTGCTCCCGTTTCCATAAGAGAAGTGCGGGGTACTTCGCTATGAAATATTATAGCATTTTCAATGTTGCAGATATCAAATGTTAGAGAAATAAATAATATAAAATTTTTCAAAGCAAATATCAATAACAATGTTGGAAATATTCGACAATTAATGCTTTGTTGTTATCATTAATTTTTCTATACAAACATATAGTATGTATATTGTGTACTCACTATTGTACTGCACAGTGATTCTACAATTAATCAATTCAAAGGATGATTGTCGAAAACACCGATAACCGTATATGTAGGAGATGAATCACCGGTAACGCCAGTAATCTTCCATTCACCGGTGAAATATCGCGGTTATAGCATCAAGAGCATGTCGAGATCATCGCTAACAGGAACCTATAAGCTTTTCCCCTACCCAAAATCGCTCAACGCGGCTAAAAAAATTTTACCCTAAAAATAATGATGAGCTCAGGTACATAATTTCATACACAGTAATAATGAATGGTCATTTTAAAATTAAGAATGTGTAAATAAACAGATAAATGCCAAATTTTTCTTCACTGCAGTTACAAAATACTGACAAGTTAAGGCGCGAAAGGAGTTAAGCTCTATTTCTCGACTGACTCATGAAACAAAGAAATCAACTGATAATTGGCTCCCTTAATGAAACTGCTCAGATATCTCTATCTAAAGATATCCAGAAAAGATACCGTAAGATGAAGATAATTTACATATCCAAGAGATATAATCTGAGCAAGGCCTGTCGTTGGCGACTTCGAAGCAATATTGTACGTTTGACAGAAATATTGCACTGCTCAAGAAATGACAAATTCTTAAAGAAGAGGAAGGAATTCTTAATACAAATGAGATAGCGCACAAATCAGACATCATCCATGTTGAGGTAGAGCAGGCAACAGCGCATTTAAAAAAAGAGAAAAATCATGAGACTTTGACAAGATCACGGGAAAACCAATGAATCTGGATCAACACGGCACCAAAATCTTAACTGATCTATGTAATGTAATTTGGAGGCCCAAAGACTGGCCAACCTTTATATTCTTTCCAGTACGTAAAAAGGGTGCAACCACGAAGTATAGTAACTAACGTACCATTATAATGAACTATTGTTTATATTTGAAGTTTCGTTTGTCCCAGATGTCAACCGATGTGGCTCCGGTTCACTCAAGTGAAGACGGGAGTGGGTGAACGTCTCGAATCTGGGATGTTGAATTTAAAAAAAATATTTTTAGGCGCCAGTCAAATTTATCTGAGCCGTAAAGAGATTTTTCCCAACTTAAACTTGACAAACATGAAAGGAAAACTAAAAGAACAACCTAACTTACATTCCCTTTATTATGAGTTTCCAAAATACTTAGATACTTAAAACATTTTTATTATATTGTAACAATTTAGAACACAATAATATATGTATTTACATTAAAATCCACAAATTAATTGAAAATATTCCTCTGTCCCCAGAAAACTTTACATATTCAGAATATTTGTATTATAGTGTAACAATATAGACCACAGTAATAAAATGTATTGACAGTAAAAGTCAAAAATATAGCTGGAATATTTTCACATAAATTTGAGAACCTTGTGTTACATGTTACATGTACAAATATAAAATTTCACCGTATACTGTTAATATAGTTCTATTAGTAAAATCCCGAAAACCTTAGTTAAATAAAGCCCCCCCCCTTGAAACTATAATGCAAGTTCTACTGAATTTATAAGAAAAGGTAATTAATGACATCAATATGTACATCCTCTTCATATAAGCCTACTGCTCTCTGTATTGGATTCCCAGAGATAATGAAGTACGCCACCAATCCAGGTGTGAATATAACTAAAACTTCTGGCAGCCTCTTACTACAGCCTCCTCTAGGACCAGCGTCAAGTTCCATATGGTGTATCTTAATCAAGGTAAGACAATCTCCCCAAGCTGACAAGCAGAAGAAGAACCCTAAAAAGACCAAGGTGCATCAGATATGAGGCACTACTTCCTAACCCTCCCAAGATGACATCAATCTATCAACAATCCAATATCTAATATTCGGAAGTACCGCCTATACCCAAATAGCAATTTAAACTTGTTACAAACTTACATCATATTTGACACATCAAACTTCTAAACTTGCATTAAGTTTGCTACAGCAAGTTCACAAACTTGCTGCAAGTATAAAGCAAACTTGCTAGTTACCACATGTCAAAGTTGCACCAAGTCAGCCATATGAAACTTGCTTAAAGTTTATAAACTCAAACTTGTCACAACTCACAACTGGGTGTCAAATGTCAGAATAGTATATATCCCACAGGGACTTGCTGGTATTCATTTCCTCCTTTATCATAGATGTCAACGACTTTTATTAGCATCTACAGCACATTTGTAGTTTTAAATGAAATAGACAAACAAATTTAAGAACTTTTATTAACCTATACTATTTACAACATCATTTTTTCGTTGTTGTCTCTCAGCTCTGAAACAAAGGTTGAATTGTGATGAACTAATTCAAACAATTTCATTTGTGTTTTATTGAAAGACATTTTTTTCGAAAAAGAAACAAGTTTACAATAAGAAAATGTGTATCAATTTTGTTTTTACGAAAATATTAAACAAAAAAATATATAAGGGTAATTCAAATTCAACAATTTGTTTTAATTTTATTCAATATCTGCCTATTTGAATTTGATTTAAAAACAAAAATTTGTTGCATATTTTCCCAATTGTCATTTTGATTTGGAGCTCTGGCAGTATTCTCTGTTTCGGATAAAATGGAGTCAACCTTCTACTCCAGTCTGTTTAAGCCTTCTGTTAGGTCAGTCACTAAATAAATAGGGTAGCCAGCTGAACTTGAAGTTTTTTCAATTACAACCTGTAATAAAATAATAAAACTTGTATGACTATATAAACTACTTCAGAAGATTGTCAAATTCATGAAAACTGCTGTTTCCCCATCTCTCTGAATATGTTATATCACTCATCTATATTTGAGATAAATAAATTTATAGTTTTTGAAATGAGATATTACATCTTAGTATCATTTTATTTTGATTGTAATACTTGTACCCAGAAATCAAAAAATTAATAATTATCTATTATAAATAAAAGAAACCCACGTGCTCTATAACTTATTCTCCTACTTTATTTAATCAGTAATTGGAAATTGAAGTTAAATAAACACAATCCATATTGATGGACGCATATTCCTACACAAACATTATTTTTATATTTAAAAATAAGATACTTACATCTATACAACGAAAATCACTATATAGAATCGTGATAGAATTTCAGGGTCTCTGGCAACTATTATAACGATATAGAATCACTAACACTAATAACGCGCGAAAACACTCTTTTCTGGATAAAACCATTAAAATCTTCATCTTTAATGGCGTCTGACCCTCAACGAACAGCGAACAGTTCATTGTGTAAGGTTATGTTAATCTTCTTCTTTTCGTAGTGAAACCCTGATCTTTAAATAAAATAGTATCCGGTCGCAACGATGATATGTCTAAATTTTATGAATATTTAAACATTATTCTATTACCTAATACATTTTATGTTTTTTGAGCTTATTCGCATATAAGTGATAAAATTGATTACGGTTAAATACAAAAACAATAAAATGTTTTTTTTCAAATTTGCATCAAATTTGCAACAATTTTTCATATTCACCTTTGACATGGCAATTTTGTTGCAAACTTGTTTCACGCTTAATATGACAAATTTGCTTGAGCAACTCAATATCAAAAATCAAGCAAGTTTGCAGCAAACTTGCGTGCTATCTGGGTAGCTCAGAAAAAAAATCTATATTTACAATTCACGTTAAAAACAAATACCTTTCCCTAGTGCTCTACTAACTGCCTTACAACTTTTTATAAAAAACATTAATAATTAGTATGTGAATAGAAGTTATATCCAATCTAACAAAATAAAAAAATGACCTTTATATATAAAAAATAACGATTACACGCAGTGCGTAAAGATATAAAACACAGTGATACTTTGTCAGCTATCCAACTAAGAATATTGCAAGCACATGTGTCAATATCTTATAGGTGACATGCTGTATACTGCTAACTACTCAATTAAATCATTTAGACTACTATTTGAAACCCGTTATCTGAAGTAGAACACAATTAGGTGACGTCATAAAAAGAATTGATGTTTTTATGTACAAAGTGACTGATTTTACTATAAAACCAAAAAAATTACCCTGAACTGTACAAACAGATTATACTGATTTACAACAGATTGAAAGAATACTAATAGTTACCAATTTAAACCCACCCATAGTCTCTTTTCTGTGATAGGAAATGAGTCAAAATGTTCTCGATAACCTATATAAAGTTACTATAAAACTTCATTTACCTCTAATCGAGGGTTCCAATTTTTATATAGATTCCAAAAAACTTCTCTTCCATACAGAATTGAAAATGGTATCAAAGATACTAGGATTCCAGTTGATAATCTCCTCTTAGAGTCAGGTAGCATGGTTTCCAAAAATCGGCCATTATCCACAAAATCTCGTGAAATCTCCCAAAAACACTATCACCAATAGCTTCCCGAATAAATTAAGACGGTATTAATAATCTCCCCTAACTATAAAATGAGATACCGTTTCACTGACTGGCAATCACCTAGACATCTTCAAAAACCAAATTGAAATAAGTCGTTAACATTCTTCCTGTCCCTAAAGTTCATTTTACAACGCAGACTCGAGTAAGTTTCCAACCAATAGAAATCCAGCAGACATGAATTCGTCTTAACCGCAGACCATGGAACAACAATCCACATAAGACATCGAACAAGAGTTGAATAAACCCAAAAATGTTACTAGTAAATGTCCACATATCATCTACGAGTACATCAGAGAGGAAATCTGTGTGTAAATATAATTGTCTATGACTCGTAAACTCATAGAGCAACTGTCACAGAGATCTTGACTGCTCCCAGTGCGAAACGACAAACAGACGCTCTTATTGAAGGCATATCTGTCATCGAGCAATTGTCAATTCCAGTTTACACAACATAAACAAAGTGCTTACATATTAGAAATTATTTAAATGAATTTAAATAATCATAGTACCATAGCGACTCCGCAGATGCTAATGTACAAAGCCAAAATGCCCGGAATTACCGTTCAAATCAGATAGAATCCGAACAGTTAACGTACTATGGGTAAATGTTTACCATACCGAACGACATCCATGTCCTAACATGAAGTTATCTAATATGGAAATATTTACTGAAGCCCACGTGGTGAACAAATGAAGATTAAACATACCCCTATCTGAATGAGAAGTATGTGTAAGTTATTCAACTAATTTATTCTAACCTAATACTAGTAGTATGTTTTAGACTGCAAGTCAAGGAGTCGGTTATATCCGAACCCTAATAAGTTGTAGCACTTATCAGCTAAAGCGGGCAGTTTTTCAGACCTGTGGCTAACACCCCAATATGATGTAACCAGAACAAAAATCAGTAGTCCCAAGGTTATTTATATCTACAGTAAAAACCAAAAGAGAGAGAAAAACCCCTTAATACCCCGAGACTGTAAGTTAAAGAAAATAAGTATGACTAAAACTACTCTATTTACAGCGGCGCTCGTTTTTGTATCAGAGGATACAACTTAACAACTTACCCAGCAATGAATAGTGATGATAATATAAAATTACTGTCAAGATGTTATGATATGTCGGCTAAAGCCTGCACCATTTCACCAGAAAGATGATGGTAGAGTAATCACTAAAACTCTGGGCTGACAGAAACAGATAACAACAACAATACTTTTAGAAGACTTCTGTTAAAATCCATATATAAAAAAAACGTTAGAAAAAATCAACATAGTTTCACAACCTGCAAATACTTATAGAAGCATATGTAAAGTGTTACAAAAAAAAATGCCAAATAGGTAAATTTTCATAATATATTATTGATAGTTAAGTTATCCAATGAAGAATCTAATGATCATTTAATATTTAAAAAAATTGAATTGGCAGTCAATTGTCAAAGCTAACAAACAACCTAGTTATGTGGATAGCTACAGGCCAATTTCCCTTCTGAACAATATCGCAAAGGTGATAGACAGAATTATTTTAAAAAGATTACAATCATTTGTTAATAAAAATCATATCATTCCCCCCGAGCAGTACGGATTCAGAAGTGGACATAGTACGGTGGCTCAGATTATTCGTGTTATAAATTACATCCGGGAAGGATTTAAACAAAAACACAAAGCGATCATGGTCACAGTGGATGTCCAAAAAGCTTTTGACTCCATATGGCGTGAGGGGCTGATTTATAAACTAATGAAAGTAAAAATTCCTGATTGTTTAATAAAAATCATACACTCTTACCTTACTAACAGGAAGTTTTATTCTAAAATTTATGATCACTCAGCAGGACCATACAACATACGGGCTGGAGTACCACAAGGCTCTGTCTTATCACCTTTGTTATACTCCCTATTTGTCCAAGATCTCCCAACATCCCCTAAACTATTAACGGCAATGTACGCTGATGATACTTGTTTTGTAGTAACAGCAAAGAATCAAGAACAAGCACTCAACACTGTACAAAAGCATATTAACACAAAAATAACACCCTATATCAATGAACACAAACTAGCTATTAACCCTTCAAAAACAGAGTATTTATTACTCAGAAGAATAGCTAGGAAAGCCGATCCACTGCAATATCAGCTTTGCGTAAATGGGCATTACATTGCCCCTAGCAATACCCTAAAATAATTAGGGTACACAATGCAAGGAAATACTTCGGCAAATACGCACATTTCACTACAAATACAAAAGGCTAAGATTGCAATGATATATCCACTTATATGCACACAGTCAACGAACAAGTCAAAAAAAAATTACTATACAAACAAATCATAAGACCTATACTCATTTACGCTGCACCCATATATTACACAGGCACCAAACATAATTTTCACTCCCTGCAGGTGATACAAAACAAGTGTCTCAGAATGGCATTAAATCATAACGCGGTTTACCCTAAATTACCTAAAACTTCCTGGTTACATGACAAGGCGAATATACCCACTATCAAAGACTTTATCAACAAAATCTCAGAGAATTTTTACAACAATTGTCTGCCACAAGATCTTCGAAACAAACTCAAAGATGCAAATCGCGCAGTAGGCATCCGAGATAGTGGGTGTAGGCTTCTGCATGGATCGTTAATTACATAACTAGGTTTTTGAATTCCAAACCAAATACTTCACAAAGGGAGTAAAAGTCTCGCCGTATTACAGCGATGCCTTTGCACCACAAAATTCAAACATATACTCATTCACACATTATATAACAACAAATTAACGTCTGCCATGTTGCTTTCTCGAAAACTAAACCCCGTATCAATTTGAAACCCAGTTTTTCAGATTTTTTCTGGGAATACCCGAGTCGAAAGATTGTAGGAGCGAAACGTCTATATTAGGGACAAAGTTATACATCTAGAGAAAACATACGGATAATGCTATCAGCAAGGAGCCGTGAGTACTAACCGGATAGACGAGAGGGGAAGAAAATCGCCAGAGCACCGGCACTTTTTATATATATTTATGTATATATCTATTTTCTAACCTTTTTGTAATTAGGGAATGAAAAACTCAAATAAAGACCTTTTTAATCGTAATCGTTGTTAAGTTATACGAACAATGTAAATGTAAGGAGGCGTGTTGGTTTATGTAATACATTTCCATTGGACATTAGGTATAGTACGTGATATATACGAGTAGTGCGCATGAGCACCTAAGTGCGCGGAGGTTCATGAGGAGTAAAAGATAAGATGTCGTAGAGAAAACATTATATTAGAGTAGGAGTATGGTGATTGTATTTGTTTAAGGAAATAAAGTGTTAAACAGTCGACAATTTTCCACATATTTATGTATTCAACCCGATCCATATCTTAATAATAACTTTTACGGTTAACGATTTTACCTTGTTTATTTTTTAACATCGATATTTGCTTTCGATGTCACCATCGATGTTTCGCGACGATGTTCTAGCACTACTCCTAAGACCGGGGTTCTCAAACCGTGAGTCGCGACCTACAGGGGGGCCGCAGAATGTGTCCAGGGGAGTCGCGAGATATGGAGGAAAAGTAAAAAAATCAGTAAATGCTGTAGTTTTTTATTAAAAAAAGAATACACATACAAACAAGCTTTTAAAACACATACAAGTTTTTTTCGTATTCTATTAGTGAGTCCAAAAACCCTATTTTAAAAAAATGTACGTCGGTCTGTCTGTGAACACGATAACTCAAAACGCCACCGAATTTATTAATGAAATTTTATAAGTATGTTCAGAACGTAAAAACTAATTTTATTTTTAAATTCTTGAGTTGTAAGATCTAGAAAAAGGCATAGTTCTTAATGCCGTTGTGGACAATTCTGGGTATTCTTTTTAAATACCTATCCAAAATTTATTGATACAAGCATTGTTAAAAGATAGTTTTGCTAACTGATCACTTAAAATATTTTTCCGTTGATCATGAAGACGGGCACTTAGCTCAGCTTTTGTTACGGCTTGCCAACAAAACCCCACTCATATCCTTGACTGGAATTTAATTTGTGGATTGTTCAAAGTTTCGAGTCGAGATGAAATTAGTAAGGAGAGATATGAAATGTCATGGAATGTGGCGCGAATAATCGACACAAACTCTAAACTTTTGAGTAAATATAAAATTTTCAAAATATTTTTTCTTAACTCAAAATTTTTCTACAAATGCATTTACTCTGTCTTCAGCATACAGAACATTTTTATCTGGTCCTTACAGGGATAAGTTCAAAAGATTAAGGTGAGAGAAGCTTACAGCTTAATAAGCAAGCTTTGCCAACCACTTTTCATCACTGAAAAAAGTGGCAAGTTCGGGTTTACCATCAATCAAAAATATCATTTCTGACTATAACTCGAACAGCCTGCTTAACATATTACCACGGGATGGCCACTATACTTCAGTGTGAAATAGAAGATTATGCAAGGCTTCTACCTCTTCACATACATTCTCAAGCATCCTACTGCGTAGCGGGCGATTTTTGATGGAGTTCACTATTTAGACAGCTTCATTTAAAGCTTGTCGTAATCCATCTGGCATTTTCTGAGTTGCCAAAGATTGCCTATGCAAAAAGCAGTGTGTAGTGGTTACTTAGTAAGTGCCCCTCGTATAGACTACTTTAAACATAAAACCATTTATCTTTGAGAAACACTCCCCTCGTAACCATTCTTTAAGGGTTGAATAAATAACATCATTTAAAAACTCACTGGGATAAATATATTAAGAATTATTAACACAAATTATAAATACACGATACATACATTTGTACTAGTCAAATAAATAATAATGAATCATCCATTTGTCGACACTCTATATATAGGAAGTATGCGATCTAATGTGTCAGTTACCCGTATTCATGACCTTCCGGATTCAAAATGAATGTGATATTTATATTGTACAGCGAACGTGCTTTCGGTGTGTTTACTTGACCTTAATAGATGGATGCCCGCTATCCACATTGAAATTATTATTTACACGAATTTAACAATGTCTTTTCTTCTGATAATGCCCTTTTATGATAATGTCTTTTGGGATCACCACAAGTGGACCCAGCTTGCATTCGGTATAAATAATATCAACCTGGCAATCAAGCCACTCTTCTTTCCCGTAAGTACCTTTGCTCCATCACTACAAATTGAAATGCATTCCTTACAATCAATTTCGAACGGTTTGGTTGCTTCAACGAGCATCTTATAAAGAGCGAATAAAGTAGAAAAAAACGATAAGTACATGAGTACTTGTTTCGTGATAACAATATGCTCATAAAAATATAAATATATAAATAAACTTAAATACAAGTACAAAACATAAGTACCCATAAATAAATGTAAATACAAATGCACAAAATATAAATACATATGAATAAATATAAATAAAAAAAAATCACAAAATATATATACACATAAATAGATGTAAATACAACCTACAAAATGTACACAAATAAATGCCAATACAAAATATAGATTCACAAAAATAAATTTAAATACAAATGCACAAAATATTAATACTCATGAATAAATATAAATACAAAAGCACAAAATATATACACACCCAAATAAATGCAAATACAAAAGCGCAAAACATAAATACACACAAATAGATGTAAATACGAAAGTTGAAAATATAAATATACACAAACAAAGGCAAATACAAAAGTACAAAATATAAATACACAAAAATAAATGTAAATACAAATGCCCAAAATATAAATACAGATGAATAAATATAAATACAAAAGCACAAAATATAAATACCTCTAAATAAATGCAAATATAAAAGCGCAAAATATAAATACACATAAACAGATGCAAATACGAAACTACAAAATATAAATATACATAAATAAATGCATATATAGAAGTAAAAAATAAATATATGAATCTCAACCAGAACTCAAACATGCACACACATAAACAGCAAATTAAATTCTAATAATTAAATGTTTACCCACAAGCATGGTTACACACTCACATATACCAATACACTTTCACTACCATACTACGCAATTACACATTCATATGCAGGCATACATAATCAGAATTCAAATCAGGAATGCTGATGATGGCTCGCTTTGATTGACTTGTGTGGTCAAGAAAAGAGGATAATCTTGATTAGGCTCATACATTGCAATTCCGTTACTATATGAACATTCATTTTATTCTCTTAATTTACTATGTTATTTATGAAGTTTCTTGGTTTATCCAATATAAATGATTTTAACTTTCGTTTATAGATTGGCTTGCTATATATACCCTTCAATGTTGTCGGTATGGTGTTGTACATCTTTATAGACATATACGAATACGCCCGTTGAGATTTGGACTTTTTAACTATAACTGGATAACTGAGTAAGTTACGATTTCGAGTGGTATATTGATGATTACGAGGTTCTTCTTTATCACTGCTAAAGTGATATTTGAGATTGGTACAGTAATAATAGAGCTGCCTTAGATCGATAATTTGTGTTTCCTCGTACAGCCTATCAGATGAATATCTGTAATGTTTCCCCATTATTAGTCGTAAAAATCTTCTTTGTCAGACTTGTAATGGAAGTATATGCACTTGCAGAACCGAACCCCAAACTGCAATGGCGTACCTAATATGAGTATCCACAAGCGCGTAGTATAACTTTTTCAATTGCGGTAATGGTAAGCATTTTTTAAGGAGTTTAAATTTATATAATATGAATTGTAGTTTTCTTATAACATATTTTATATGACAGTCCCATTTGAGGTTAGTGTCTAAGTATACTCCCAAGGATTTAATATTTGTTGTACCCTCTATTTCATTATTTGCAAGTTATTTTTTTATAGGGAGCGCTGCCAGAAGCGTTGCAACTGAAAGGTAAGAATGTAGTTTTGTCTAAATTCATTGTTAAAAGCTTATAATCGAACCAGTCCTTTACAATAATTAAGTCGGTTTCAACTTTCGTTTTTAGTTGTTCTCAGGTTTCCGCCTCATAAAATATTACGGTGTCATGTGCATAACCTATAATATCTCCTATCGTGTTTAGACTAAATAATTCATTTATATAAAGATTAAATAAAACTGGTCCCAAGACGGCCTGTGGGACTCCACATTTCATTGTTTTCTTGGTACTTAATTCGTTCTCGACTTTGACTAGTTGTTTTCGATTAGTAAGATAACTATTGAAAAGTTTTAGACAATTACCTCTTATCCCGTTTGCTTCTAACGTTTTGAGCAGGAGAGAATGGTCAACCGTGTCAAAGGATTTACTAAGGTCGATAAAAACACAAAGACAAGGGGCACCTGTTTCGAGTGAATTGTGTACTTTCTTAGTTAATTCCAATATCGCATCCTCAGTAGTTGTATTTTCTCTGAATCCAAATTGCTTCATTGAGATACATTTGTACTTATCAATACAATTGTTCAAAGTCTTCTTAATAATTTTTTCAAATATTTTAGTTAAATGAGATATGGGTCTATAATTGGTTATTATTGCTTTATTTCCTTTTTTATAAATTGGAGAGACCACTGCTTCTTTAAATTGCTTTGGCCAATATCCAGTGTCAATACTCATATTTATAATATATTTCAACGGATTAGAAATATGTTCGGCAATATACTTTATAAAATCTAGACCTATCCCATCGCTACCAACCGATTTTTTATTTTTTAGTTGTTCTATAATGTCTACAATCTCAGTTGTATCAGTATGAGTCAACTGTATAGAGTTAGGTAAACTATATGTACGAGGAGTGAAGTTTGGATTTTTATTTATTTTTTGTGCTAATCTCGGACCCATGTTCACAAATTGATTGTTAAATTCATTTGCTATATCCTTAACATCAGTTAAATTTTCTCCCTTATCGTTTTTTATTATATCTATTTTCGCTGTTTTCTGTTTTTTGCCAGTTATTTCTTCAACAATAGCCCATAATGTTTTAGAATCATTTGCACCCCTTTCGATACAGTTTTTGTAATAGTTTTGTTTTATTTTTGCAATCAAATTTGCCAGTCTATTCCTCGAAATAGGATATCGATGTTTCATCTCTAAGTTATTAGGATTTTGCAAAGCTTGTTTGAAAAGTTGATTTTTTTTATGGACTTCACTTAGTAGGGAATCTGTATCCATGGTGCAATTTTCGTAGATTTCTTTCTATTTTTTATATATCTAGTACAGTTTTGGATGATATTGTTGATTATTTTGAGTAGCATATCTGTGGCAACATCTGGGTCACTTTGCGAGTATACAGGATTCCAATTAATTTCTCCCAAAATGGTTGATAGTCGGATATAATCAATGAACTTTTTGCACGTTTTGTAGTCTTGTTCTTTTTTTCTGTTATTATGTACTATTTGTAAAATCAATGTCGTATGATCTGTTATATTTGTATCAACTACTATAGGTATGACCATTTCTAGTATTTCAGGAATTTTAGATTTGATGTATATGTGATCTAAGCATGCTTTTCCTCTTGTAGCTATGTTGACTATAGGCATATATCCGTATTCATGCAATGTATTATTATATTCTATGGTATCATTGTTATGCTGTAATATGTTGATGTTGATATCTCCAATAAAAAGGTCATATGTGTTATCATCAGATTCAGATTCAAAGTAAGTTTGAAGGTTTTGTACAAATTTATGAATGACTGTAGAAGGTGGCCTATAGCATGCCGTTACATTGATACTACTTTTATTGAATTTTATAATCATTTTCAGAAACTTAAATTCATCTATTTGTACTATTTTGTGGTTGAAATCATACTTCTCTTTAATAAACATGACCGTACCGTCATTTTGATTATAATCCCCATGATTATATAGGATTGAATATCCAGGTAGGTTATACAAGTCTGGATTATGTAGCTGCCAAGTCTCTGTTAGTATTATTAAGTCAAATTCTACTTCTGTACCTTCTATAAAGATCTTTAATTCATCTATGTTTTTATCAATGCTACGAATGTTATTGTGCAGTATTTTGAAATTTATATTCTCATTGTTTACTTGTAATATTTCATTACACTCATATCCGTTATTTAACCTATATGTTTCGATTGTTTCAACCTCAAAATCTCGTATATATTGATCCATTATTTTTGCGTTTAATATATAGTAGTAATATTTAATTTCAAATTAAACAATAAATCAAAACAACCAGCACCACACCCATATGAGAACGAAACATAAAGACTTTCACCTGTTGTATTATTGGGTATAGGCTTAAAAAACAATACGATTCCATCAATAGAATCACCGCAATCATACCGGATGTAGTACATAAACTGAGCACAGTTGGCAACATCTGTTGACTCATCCTCACAAAGTGACAAAAATTCTGTTTATTTTATTAGTTACTAGAGTTTTTATGAATAAACGTTAGCCATTAGTGTAGGTTTTAATTATTGTTTTAGAGTACCAAACTTGGAGGTCGCCAAAATACTCAGCCTAAAAAAGGGGTCGCAGTGTCTAAAAGTTTGAGAAGCCTTGTACCTAAGAAATTCATTTAAATTATATGGTGTAAAAGATCATAATAGGTAAAGTGCATGAAATTCTTAAAGTAACTAACGTATTTAAGTTGATAGGAATTAATACTGTATCCGTTCTAAATAGCTTTCCAATTACCGAATTGTACGTGACTAAATTTTTAAAAGATAGAACTAGATCTATAAAGGATGAATATCACACCATGCATTGTTATATTATATCTCAAAGGAACTACGACAGCATTTTCGATGAAAGCTCCTAGTCGGCTTGACTTTTCCGACGCTTCCAATAATTATCGTTATATTTCAACCAATTTACACAAAACCTTGACAAATCATACGCCTGAACATTCCTCATGACTCACTATCTATTTTGGTGGAAACAGCATGAAAATCCGTTCAACTGTTTTTGAGTTTATGGCGAACACAGACGCGGCAGAGGACTTTGTTTTGTAATATGTAGCGTAAACTTATACTAGTGGATTTTGACATTTATGGATTGACTGTGAATGTTGCAAAAACATTTTAATTACAACAAAAAAGGTATTTTAGATCGTTTTATTATTGAAACATAGTATGTCATACTTCAGAATAATGAAAGGCTTAATTAATTTCAAAACACATCCATAAAACTAAGAATTATTTAGATAATGAAAATATAAAAAATTACAGAAAAAAGCTTCTCCTTCACATTTCGAATTAGCTCAAGCTGCTTCTCTCGGCAGTTAGAAACTTATAAAAAGAAGTTTTGTCTTTAAATATTTTAATCATAAAATAATTTCTTACGAACAAATTCTGAAAAAGACTAAATAATAAAATGAATTTTACAGAAAAAATACTTTAACAATGTTTCAAGATAATCCGACATTTCGTAGAATGATGATCATATTACTACAGCTGTCATGATAAAGAGGCCTCGTAACATTTAATGGTGTTTTTAAACAAATGTCACATTTGAATAGCTTTTCTCCTGTGTGAGTACGCAAATGTGTATAGGAAGTAGTTTTCAGCCGCAATGTTTTTAGACAAATGTCATATTTGAATGACCTTTGTCCTGTGTGACTCCGCAAATGTAGTTACATATTTGTGTGAAAAAGTTTTTGAACAAATGTAACATTTGATTGACATTTCTCCTATGTGACTGTGGAATGTATATTCAAATGAATATTCTATGAAAAAGTTTTCAAACAAATGCTACATTTGAATGGATTTTCTCCTGTGACTAATATGTCTATTCAAGTGATATTTCCGTGAAAAAGTTTTCGAACAAATGTTACATTTGAATAGCTTTTCTCCCGTGTGGCTATGCAAGACATTTCTGTGTAAAAGTTTTCGAACAAATGTCACATTTGATTGGTTTCTCTCCTGTGTGAGTGTGCATATGTGAATTTAGTTGAATTTTATACGAAAAAGTTTTTAAACAAATATCACATTTGAATGGCTTTTCTCCTGTGTGAGTACGCAAATGTGTATACGAAGTAGTTTTCAGCCGCAATGTTTTTAGACAAATGTCATATTTGAATGACCTTTGTCCTGTGTGACTCCGCAAATGTAGTTACATTATATTTGTGTGAAAAAGTTTTTGAACAAATGTAACATTTTAATGACATTTCTCCTGTGTGACTGTGTATTCAAATGAATATTCTATGAAAAAGTTTTCAAACAAATGCTACATTTGAATGGATTTTCTCCTGTGACTAATATGTCTATTCAAGTGATATTTCCGTGAAAAAGTTTTCGAACAAATGTTACATTTGAATAGCTTTTCTCCCGTGTGGCTATGCAAGACTTTTCTGTGTGAAAGTTTTCGAACAAATGTCACATTTGATTGGTTTCTCTCCTGTGAGTGTGCATATGTGAATTTAGTTGAATTTTATACGAAAAAGTTTTTAAACAAATATCACATTTGAATGGCTTTTCTCCTGTGTGTGACTACGTAAATGTGTAATTAAATGAACTTTTTGTCTAAAAGGTTTCGAACAAATGTCACATTTGAATGGCTTTTCTCCTGTGTGACAACGCAAATGTAAATTTAATTGACATTTCTGTGTAAAAGTTTTCATACAAATATTACATTTGAATGGCTTTTCTCCGGTGTGACTACGTAAATGTATATTTAAAGGACTTTTTTGTGTATAAGATTTCGAACAAATGTCACATTTGAATGGCCTTTCTCCTGTGTGACTACGCAAATGTGAATTTAATGTACTTTTCTGCGTAAAAGTTTTCGAACAAATACCACATTCGAATGGCTTTTCTCCTGTGTGACTACGCATATGTCTTTTTAAATAACTTTTTTGTGTAATAGGTTTCAAACAAATGTCACACTTGAATAGCCTTTCTCCTTTGTGAGCACGCAAAAGTCTATGTAAATCACTTCTCTTCAATTTCTGACCTTCATCTATATTTAATTTGAACTTGTCAGTGAATCCGATATCCTGCAACTCTGATTTCAAATCATGTTCAACTATTTCAATTTCATTTTTTACATCTTCGTCAAGATTTCTCAGAATGGTAAGGTCAGTTACTTGCCTTTTTTTGCAACTTGTATTGTTCTGGTGAAATTTCGTTTTATTCAGTAATTTCTTCAGTTTCATACAATGATTTGTAGAAAAATGACTAAGGAATTCTATTCGTTTCGTGTATAAATTTCCACAAAATCCACAGATCATAATATCAGCAATACTATTTAGGTTTGCGTGTTTTCCATTTTTTAACTGTCCTACAAAAAGAGAATTAATACTAATTTTTCTAAAAGACAGATTCGGATAACTATAGAGATGAAATTCAACATAACATAAACCTGAAAATACGATTTAAAAATCCTGAGGTTATAAAAGATGCGACAAATAAACTAAGTACTTTTTTTAAATGAAACTACCCGTTTCTAGATAATTCCACAATATATTAAAAAAATGGCAAAAATTCTAAAAAATTTGTCAACTGTTTACTATCATCGTCATAATGACAGAAATTACATTTCTTGTTATGCCTACCTGATATTTGATAATTATTTCTGGTTAGACCAAGAAGTGTGATTGACTTAATATATATATATATATATATATATATATGAATAGAAAAAAGCAGAAGATGTGATATTACAAATATTAAAGCTTAGATATTATTAGCCCTATGGGGATATCCTGGATATTTTTTCCCACTTAAGATCAGTATAACTGTGCAATGATAGGGAAAACCAGGAAAACTAGATCTGCTGATCTTTACAATTATTACTCAAGAGCACAGATGAAAAGTGGAGACTCTATAGATTTATCTGTTCATTGACGACTTCATATTGTGGGTTTCTTGAGTGTCTTAATTTCCAATTCTTCCAGTTCTTGTTTCTTATCACAAATAGGTAGTACTTCTAATTCTGTGTTAGGTGTCAAATAGATGATTTGCGTCTATCTAATTTCAAAATTTCTAGTGGTTAGACCCAAATAGACAGCATTATATTCTGGTATATATAAACTTAAATGTCCAGAATGCCGTCTATTTGGGTCAAACCTATAGACAATTTGAAATTAGGTTCAGTGAAAACAGTAAATTAAAAATTTTAAAGAGCAGATCAGAATAATAAATATACCTGTTGAAATAAAAAAGTTAATTGCCTTAAAAGGAAAAGTAAGAGCAAAATGGCAGCGGAATCCACTTTTTATTTGAAATCGTAGAGTGGTGTTATTAGTTGTAAATACTTAGTTCAGACCCAATATATCTTGTGACATTTTCATTGAAATTCATGAAACGAGCCTATCGTGCTAGGTTTGTGCTGCAAAAGATTTTTTTATTTTTTTCAATGTTGGAAGTTCTATGGGCCGATGAAAAATTAAAAAAAAAAGTTTTCGAATCTCGAAAAAAAAATAGTGTTGAACTGTGCTAGCTTTGTGCTGCTGGAAAACAATTAACAAAAATCAATTACAACGAATTGAAAAACATTTTTTTCAAGAAGTCGTCACAACTACCTTGTCATTCGACACTGCAATTTTTTAACGCAAAAATAAAAGTTGTGCTATCATCCGAGGACACTCTGCAGTCTGTTCAGTTTCGTGTTATTATTTTTTATTTTTGAAAAATAAAGTCGATATCTAGTACATTTGGACTGCCTACGTGCCTTAATAAAGTCCAGCTAACTGTGAGGCATTTTTTATTGTCATGGAAATAGAAAGAATAATATTGAAAAATGTATGCGACATTTCATCTCAACAGTAATAAAAATGAATTAAATGGGAGCAGTGTTTTTTCCTAAAAATTTATATATTTTCGAGCGAAGTTCGTGTCCGCTCAGAACCATAAGGAACTGACGGCAAGGGAACACAACACTGTCAATACTACAAATTGTTCTATCGAAATTTATAATTAAATCGCAATAATCACGGTTGTTATGAAGAAAAAAAAATGTATCACTTTCGTACTCTACGCAGCAATTTTTTATAGCAAAAATAAGAGTTGTGCTAGCATCCGAGGACACTGTGCTGTCAATAAAAAAATTTATTTTATCGAAATTCTAGGAGCCATAAATATATGCCGGGGACACAGTCAGTTGAAACAACGAAATTTTTTGGATAATGCCGTTACCACAAGGAGCCTTAAACATTTCACACAACGTACGCTGATAGAAGGATGAAAGCCACCGGTATTTATTTTTTCTTCTTGTTATATGTAGTTTTGGGAATAAAAATATGTTAATAAAGTACATTTTTAATAATAATAATAAGTATAAGTATTAGATTTCTGCGATTCTTCCATACTTGTTTTAAAATACATACTTTATACTTTCTAGCACTGCAAATAACCACTTTTAAAATATATCTTATAAACAAATAAATTGAGATATATGGATATTTTCAATAATTAATAAAAAAAATATTTTATATAACAGATTACATATTAGAAAATATTTATAATAAAATGTTTCTACAACCATTATAAAAAAGCTTTTCTACACAAATTTTTATAAGCAAAGTAGGCCCTTTCTAAATTTCTTTGATATTCATTGGAAAAGTAATTATTTAGCAGGGTTGGGCAAAATCTGATTTTTATCAAAAAAATCACTTTTTATTTCATTTTTTTGATTTGAATATAAAATTTGAACATTTTGATTCTTTGAAATTATTGTTAATTATTTTAATATATAAGTCTAAAAATTATAATACAATTTGCGGCTCAAGAACTTGTGACAACGCATTTGTCGCGCTTCTTGCAAGAAAATTCTTGTCGCGATTTGTTTTCCTTCTGTCCTATACACTCACTATACAGTGCCGAGTACTGCCGAGTGAGGCACGAACGCGTTTGTTGTGCTTTTTGCAAGAATATTCCTTCTCAACCTATAAATTGACATTGCCCAACAATTTTACGCATTTCGCTAGTTGGGTTAGTTAAGTGAAGTGAAAACATATAAATAAAGTAAAATGAGTGGAAGAGAAGAGGACCCAATATGGCAGTTCTATATTAAGACAACAAATCCAAATAAATTGGGGTGTAGGGCTATTTGTAGAAAGTGCAAGAAAGATATTCAAGGGTTATTCCAAAGACTTAAAGCACACCACGATGTTTGTAATTATTAAGAGAGGAATACAGGTAATTCAATTATTAATTTTATTTTATTTATATTTAATATAGATTTTTATTATTAACCCGGGAATGATCGCGTGGTTAGATTTTGCCTAATATTTTGTGTTTTTTGTTGATCCTCTAAGCACTTGATATTTTATTTTTGAGATAATTTAGTGAAAGTTTTGAGACATAAATATTAATTATAAGTTAAGTAATTATATATTCTGAGATATTTTGAAATATTTTTTAAATATATACGTATTATATTATAAGTATATACATTTTTGATAAATAACAGAATACAACAGGGTAACAAATGTTTCTATACATTAAAAGACACATTTAAATCAAATATATTGTCTACAAACACAAGAATTCAAATATACAAGACAGTAATGGGACCAGTCGTACTTTATGCCGCAGAAACATGGAATTTAACAAAAAAAAGAGGAAAACACATTAGAAACCTGAGGAAGGAAAACACTACGGAGAATGTACGGCCCAATTAAAGAAAATGGAGTATGGAGAATATTAAGAAATTACGAAGTTAATCAAAAATTCAATAGCCCAATAATAACAAATGAAATAAGAAGTAAACTATTAAGGTGGGCAGGACATGTACAACGTCTAGGTAATGAAAGGTGTGTCAAGAAAATACAGGAAACTAAAAGACAAGGACGAAGAGCAAGGGGACGACCGAAAACTAGATGGTTGGATGGTGTAGGTGAAGACCTTAAAGAAATTGGAATAAATGACTGGAAGAACAAAGCAAAAGACCGGAAAGAATGGAAAAGAATAGTAGAAGAAGCAAAGGACAGACTTCAGAGCAGAAACTAAATCACCGAATTCACAAACTCCCTACTGATTTAAAGCAGTAGGGTTAGCCAAGCGGCTGGCCACCACTGCTGGAAAAATGATGCTAGGAATCCCAATAGGGAGACCATGGACCTTAAGGTCTGAAAGTCAATGAGAAAAAGAAGATACATTTGTGAGATAATTTTAAATTTTTTTAGATAGATATTATTTTTAAGAAAGATAATATAATTTTTAAGTATTCATTTATAGATATTTTAGGATATAGATTTTAGGCATATATGATTGTTTTTAAATGTTAGGTGAAATCTAACACGTGGCCTTTAATGTAACTTTTTTAACGCGCCCTTTCCCAGGTTAATTAAAGATTATCTTTACTCTTCTATACTTACTTAATTTTTGAAAAAAATAAATTTGCTTTTACATCTCTATTGAACATTTTCACTTTATTTTAAAATCAATAATACTTATCAATATAATAACAAATAACCAATTTTCAATTATGTTTTTTCTCTTTCCATAGAGTCGAATGTCGCTTGGCAGTTTTGCTAGCACATCATCTGCCTCAAGTTGTAGTTCATTCATGACGGATAGTTCATATGTTAGAAAAACTCCACCAAAAGTACCAACAAGTCCAACAACTTTTGAGCCAGTCCAAAAAAAGAAAGGAATCGAAACTCTGTAACGTAAAATCAAACCCCGTGCACCTATGCACTTATCCCACTTACGTTAGCGACCTATTGAAGATAGATCGAACTTGTGGCCCCAAAATCAAATTACTACTAATTCACCAAGTTACCAGCAGATCGGATGGCCGATCTATGCCACAAGGTATTTTGGAACTGTCTGTGGATATGGTGTACACACTAGATGTAAATTGAGTGAATGAAAACGACGAATACTCAGTGTGTATTTGTTTATTAATTTCCAGCTAAGCGCTTTCGGCTATTAAGCCATTATCAAAGCTGTCGTCATTTAAAAAGTAGGTGTCAAAACTATCAAGTTGATTAAGAACAATGTTCAAAGTTAAATCATTGTTATGATTAAGTCATTGGAATAAAAACATTAAAATAACCCTATTGGAAGGGTGTAACATTAAAATTACATGATGTAAATTCATTCAAAATTAAAAAACTTGATGGTTTTGACACCTACTTTTTAAATGACGACAGCTTTGATAATGGCTTAATAGCCGAAAGCGCTTAGCTGGAAATTAATAAACAAATACACACTGAGTATTCGTCGTTTTCATTCACTCAATTTACAAGGTATTTTACCCGCTAGACTTCAGTCGAAGAAGGGAGGTTCGTACGCTGGTAACGAACAATCAAAATAAAGCTATATAACCCAAGGCGCCAGGTAAACCGTACCCGAGTAAATACCTCAGTTTAATTCCCTAACCGTAGTTTACCCCCAATTAGGAAAGGATTACCTAAAATCAAACTCGTAACTCAACTCACAAGAGAAATGGTTTATTGAGGTGGTGGTTTGGTTTGAATACAGTTATGTAATTAGTCAGAAAATTTTGGGGAGTAGTTATTCCCACAGTGGACACTTAAGGTCCGTCAACCCTTACTATAAAAAAACAGATCAATATGAATTCCCTTACGAAATGTGGACGTTTACAAAGTCCCTTATAGTTCAATATATACAATGATACAACTATTTAAAATCCTATATACCCCTACCCCAAAAATTGATATAACAATGCTCAGAAGGATTTGGAACAGAGACCAGTTCTGAGTTAAGTTGGTTCTGAAACTTGTAAAAAAAATTACAATAATACACTGTGAAAACGGTGAGAACCTGAAGGGTTACCCATACCGTGGCTTATCTACGCACATCAAATTGTAAACTTACCAAAAGCAAAAACAATATAAATTACCATAAACGTTCCGTGTGAGCTCAGACGCAACTTACCTACTCTGTCTAGAGTAATAAATGACCAAGAAAAATTACAAGCCACTTGTATGTTCACAAATGGTGAATTATATATACATACAATGTTATATATACACTATACAAAAAATAATAGAAAAATTCAATGTTTAAAACTTGCGCGTCTTCAGCCGCTGGTGATAAATCCTGACGATCCACAAGTTGTTCCTGAGGTAGCAATCCCTAAGGTGAGGCTGCCAGCATCGCAGGAACGCCGTGGTACTACGAACCAACAACAAGTGACACCGGAACTAATCCAATACGGAAATCCGAATAACCAAAAATCCGACAATACCCCAGAATCTATGAATAAAAACCAAACCCTGTTTGGCTAAGACAGGGTTCTCCTGTGTGCTGCTAATAAGTAGTTAAAAGCCGTTAAATGGACATTAAACACATGGCGTTGTAGGTGACTGGGTTTGCATAATCCATCTGCATCTCACAGATGAGGTCTGGACGAAATACTAGTTCCACAAACTTCTCTAACCCACACTACTCCATCCAAACCAAACTACCCTCTCAAATTCATGTTCCCCTGCGGGATGAATGTGGAATCTTCATACGAATTTGTTTTTTTTTGGGGCTCCCAATAAACACCTCAATCACTATACCACGCTGATCAGAAAAAGGCAAAGAAACACGACTGGTTTCATTGACAACCCACCTTTCCGTTCGAGAGACACTCACTCGAGCTGTTTGGAGCACATACGTTCTATGATCTCGGAGTGAATTACTCTACTTGCACATCGCATAATAAAACCCCCCGTATAAAACAATAATAGGCTAATCAACAATAAACCCCATATTCACTAATATACCACATCCCACGATTATATTTACAAAATAAAACATCACCCATTATCTCCTGACGTACATCCACAGTACACCGGTAGGCAACCTTCCGTACGAATCACAGATCTCTTAACGTTTGTAAAAGAAGAATGAACGAGGCTATGACATATGGCAAGTCAGCTGTTTGATTCGAATAGTGAAATGTTTTTGTTTACATATCAATGGTACATAATATAAGGTTCGCTCTTTTTAAGTGTATATTCAGATTACTGTAACTATTCTACTGAGTGTAATTATTTACTTTAAACTATTGACCCAGTTGGTGCTAAACAAATTGACGGCCAGGCTATTGAATAACTGAATTAATGGTATAACTAGAAATTGTTGACATACGAAGCTAGTCTGACTTGATATTAAGGTAGGAATGTTTATTTATTATGACCAAAACTGCATGATTGTTGACTTTTTATGCGACTGATGTATACTAACGAGAAAAACAGTAACAACTCAGCCTACCATGAGTGGTTTTGTAATGCGGAATTCAACTACTGAAAAACATAAAATTGACAAACAAATAGCAAAGGCTATTTTTGCTACTAATTCGAGCTTCAGATGTGTTGAGAATTTAGAGGTGAAAAAAACCATTCAGTTATTAAGGCCTGGTTATACACCGCCCTCGAGAAAAACGGTAGCAACAAGTCTTTTGGACGAAATCTATCAAGAGGAAAAAGAAAAATGTTTCTCCTCCCTGTCAGGACAGTCAGTAAATATGTCAATTGATGGGTGGTCAAACGTGCACAACGAACCAGTGAAATGTGCAACGATAAACAGTAAAGATGGACAATCCCTCCTATACGAAACTATAGACACATCAGGAAATCCATATACTTCAGAATATTTAACTCAAATAGTTTTGTGACCTGATTTCTTCATGTGAATTAAAATACAAGTGTACCGTAAAATCTTTTGTGACAGACAATGCCGCAAATATAACACTTATGAGAAAAACATTAGAAGAAAAAACGAACGCAAAAGTTATAACTTATGATTGCTCTGCACACTTTCACATTAAATACGTTAAAGAACATGTGGTCCAAATTGTTAAGTATTTTCGAAATAACCATTTGGCTAGAGCTAAATTCAGTCAAGCAGGAGGCAGCGCTTTAGTCCTTCCAAGCGATGTGCGATGGAATAGCCTTGGCGACTGCTTAGAGATGTATGTCACTCAGAGGGACATCATATTAAAAATATGCGAAGAAAATAAAAAGGAGATTGATTCCACTATTTACCAAAATGTTTCAAATATTGCGATTAAACACGCAACGCAAGATTATTTAAACATTTTAAAAACTATATCAGTTGCTCTTGATACTGTGCAGAGGAAAAATGCTACTATCGCAGATGCTGTAGAGCAGTGGAAACATTTACAATATATCTTTGATGAATTTGTGGAATTACCATTACAAAAAACACAAGAATTTAATAATCGATATAAGCAAGCACTAACGCCACATCATTTTATAGCGTATATATTGAATCCACAAAAAACAAAATACCAGTTAACACCAGAAGAAAAGAATATAGCTTTAGAAACAATTAACGAGTTATATGAAAACACTGGACTGTTACCTTTAGTAATAAAGTTAAATGCCCGCAGAACTCCATTTAAGCAAAGTAATGTTTTCGGACGAAGTAATAAAAAATGTAAACAGACTAAAATGGTGGTTATCACAAAATGATGAGCCGGAAATCTTGAAACAGTTGCCAATAATAAAACAGTTCCTGTGTGCAACTGCTTCTTCAGCTTCAGTAGAACGCGTATTTAGCTCTTTTGGTCTTGTACACTCGGATATTAGAAACAGATTAGGCATAGAAAAAGGAGGAAAGAAAACTCGTCTTTTTGTTTAAATTGTATAACGAAAATGAATAGACTGAAAATGTACAGTAATAAAATTTAGGTGTTACGTTTAGTTTAAGAATTTGGAATTATGTACTTCTTTTTTGTTGTTTATGCTAAAAGCAGATACTTCTTTTGATTTTCGAGAAAACTTTTATATTATGTTGTTATCTGGTTCTGAATAAAAAAGAAAAAAATTGATTTTAAATAATGATTTTAATTTTAAAAATCAAGCGATTTAAATCATGATTTTAATCAGTCCAACCCTGTTATTTAGTGTGGTAAAAGTACATCCTACGGCACTTTCCCCCACGGAAATGTCAATTTCAATTTTTTTTTGACAATCCAACATTAGGTTTATAGTGAAATTCGTTGACAAACAATAATATTACAGTTAATTAAAACGTATTATCAAAAAAATATACACCAGGCATAACAATTCAAAATTGTTCAAATTTCACTATTAACTACACCTACATTTAACTGATTTTTCGTTTTTGAAATTCTTTCTGTTCAAAGCTTAAAAATAAGTTACTTTTTTTTTCATTAATAAATGTAGCCGTAGAAAAAATATTGTGCACAACTCGTACGAATATCACTTTTCCCGCTCGCTCAATTTGCGGCAATCTACTTAAGGCTCCTGCCACAAACTTTTGCGCTCCCTGGTAGGAAGTTACAACAAAAAGGATAGAAAATACAATAATTACTATTTCAATCCAACTATGTAAAGTGGCAAGTAGTGTCTGCAATCTCAACTAATAATATCTTGATTTATACAGCCTTTAAAAATCCCGCAATCCCTGCAATACCCTCGCAATCACTTCTGTAATCCCGCACTTCCTACAGCCTCTGAATTCTTCCCGCATTCCTCTGCAATCATTAATGTTTCCCTGTATTCTTTGGAAATCACTCGCAATCCTTGAAAATATACCCGCAATCCCGAATCTTTAGCAATCTTGTCACATTTTATCCCTAGTGATTACCTCCTCGGGCTTTTGCACACAGTATATTTTATTAAAAGAATAATATATAACAATAAATTATAAGTTCACAGAAACTACTTTACAAACATATATTTATGTTAGGTTCCCGGTTAAAAATAACTTAGCATCCTTTAATATTTGATAACATAACTGACATAATTATTAAGTGACATCTCTTTCTATTAATAGTAAAAAACAGAACAAAATAATCTGACATCAGTGAATTATGTTATCAAATATTAATGATGGTAAAGGACCAACGGATCGACTGTATCTTTGAATTGATTCTTATTAAATAATTATGCTCAAGATCATTTAGAAGTTTTTTGTTTATAAATAAATAAGTTGTAGTATCGTAGGTATACAGCTGACGAATATCTAGAATCTTAGCGTCATGAAATAATAAATTTGACATGTATTTAGTTGATTTACCATACATTATTTTTAATATTCTTTGATAATTGATAATATGTATAAGAAGAGCAGCAGCACTCCATAATATAATGTCATACTAAAGCATAGATTCCAATAAAGTGTTAAGTATTGAACTCCATTCCAATACAAATTTTTCATTCCGATACAAGTTTTAAACGAATAGGAAAGTGGCATACCTATATTCAGTCAGTATCCAATATGGCTATGATTACCCATAATACAGATGTAAAATTACTTGACAGTACACAGTAGTTTACAAGTAAGCGATTAAGTTTGTGTTTTTTGCAATTATAAATTGTAAAAATTAGCGACAGTGATACTGAAATGGAAGATTTGACTCCACTGTAAATTTTGGAACAGGATGCAATAGCCACAAACAGTTTACGGCCTGTCACGTCGGCAAAAACGTATTGTAACGTGAATTTCGTTCACCACTCGTAATATTTCTCCTCGATGAAAGAGTAACGTAAATTTCGTTTACCCCTCGTAACATCGAATAATACTTCTTGTCGATGGTTGTCGAATTTTAAGTTTTCGGATGAGTTCGTTTTCATTAGGATATTTAAGCCAATGCGCGCTGAGGTTCTGTCCTTTTGTCTTTAACGAAATATAGTTATTGTTGAGTTCTGTCATCCTACTGTATCGAATTGCATTCATATGAATGGTGTGTAGTTTCGCTTAAAATGTATAATATTTCTTCGCTAATTCTTTCTTACATTGTACTTAATAGTTTCAAATTAATTTTTCTTTAAAACGGTCAGTACCAGAGATATATTATGTCGATTTCGTTTTTGTTATATATACACTTACCGACTTCAAATTCGATCCATTCAAATTAATGATTTATTTAAGAATGCTCTTACTTTCAAATACGGAAGCTGATTTGTTTGAATTTTTTAGCAACTTTTAGATAAAATACTGTCATGTCCCAGACGTGCTCAATTGAATTGAGGTCTGGGCTACGTGATGGCCAGTTCATCCTTTGAATTTCTGTTTCGTCCAAATATTGAGATACAATCCTCGCAATATGTGGTCGAGCGTTGTCGTGCATAAACATGAATTCGTTTCCTATAAACGGTGCAAATGGAATTACATGTGGATCTAGCACATCACGAATATATCGGTTTGCTGTCATTGCTCCGCCGCCAACAATGACTGAATCAGTACGAGCTTCCATGCTTATGCCGCCCCAAACCATTACCGATCCTCCTCCATAACTGATTCTTGTGGAAAAATTTGCTTGGTCAAACATTTCGCCTCTTCTTCGGTATATTCTTTCACGGCCATCTGGAGAATGTAAACAAAACCTTGACTCGTCAGAAAATAAAATCTTGCTCCAGTCATCGACATTCCAATGTTGATGCTCCCAGTTGAAGGTCTTTTGGAGCGTAATCCATATTCTCGTAATCGCCTTCGAATCGTTATTTCGTTAAGAGCTACTTGGCGTACGTCTTTCAAACGATTTCGAGCCATGACAGCAGTAGTATTTCTTTCTCGCAAAACGTTTAATGTTACAAAACGATCATCTCGAACATTTGTAGAACGTCGACTGCCAGATCCTCTTCGTCTCGAAAAACTACCAGTTTCATTGAAACGTTGTACAGCTCTCTGGGCGCTACACCTTGTAACACCAAATATTCTAGAAGCATAATACTGAGACCTACCATCTTGTACCAGAGCAACTGCTCGTGCTGCATCAGTATGTGTTAAAACCATGATGTTAAATTAAATACTGATAATTAAACTGCAATTGCCAAGTAACGAATATTTGACAGTTGTCATATTGTGAGTTGCCACAGCACTCTACTTATTTTGTAGTTTGTTCTCTACAGTCATTTAAATTATGACCATTTCTAAAATGTTGAATTTTCTTTAAACCGTCACATCTCACAAACAAATTAAGATATCGGGATAAATAAAAGAACAAAATGTTGGAAACAAATCAGTCTTCTTGATAAAGTTAATTGTGTGCAGATCTACTAGCAGAATTAACCTACAGGGTGTGTCAAAAGTAGAGGAAAAATTGTTTTCTTTTCCCCCCTGTATATCCAGCGAATACTGAATTACTTTTAGATGTCCGAATAATAATCTTAAAACTACAGTATTTTATCTAAAAGTTGCTAAAAAATTCAAATAAATCAGCTTCCCCATTTGAAAGTAAGAGCATTTTTAAATAAATCATTATTTTGAATGGATCGAATTTTAAGTCGGTAAGTTTATTTTATTCTGGTTCTTTATATCTTTTTTATACCAATGGAATTCTACGTTGAAAAGCCATTAAAATAAAATTAAATAAATTAGTAACTTTTCTTATGATTTTTATTGTGCTTTTTATTTCTAAAATAAATAAATTTTCTTAAAATATTGTAAAATACAGGATATATGAACCACGTTGTTTAGATATCATTTCATAATTTTGTACTTATGTTATTTGTACCTACTGTAATTTCAATCTCCAGATATCCTGCATTTTACTGAATTCAAGAACTATATCTTATTCAAGTGTCTTTTCTAGCACTTTTTCTTACCAGTCTAAAAATTATTCGTATCGACCTAAGCCTTTTCACCGGCTGAAATTCTACCAGTTGAACTCTACCGGTTGAGACCACGGATCTACTCAAAACCGACTTGACTTAACGCAGCCAACTAATTGATTCTCGATTTCTGTGTATGTCATCACATTCATCGTTGGAAAAAAAACAAGGAAAGTACTAAAGTCCATAATCGTAAACATTATTGATTACTTCCAACTACAGTTCATGGATTAATTAACTTAATAATTTTGTACCACATGTAATTAAATACTATCTTCTTTATAAAATTTTTAATTCATGTTTAAAATTTACTTTTCCTTCAGAATCTAAATTTTTTTTATATAACATTTTGAAATTTCCTTTCAGTTTCTAATTTTTTTTTAATAATAAATCAAGTTTGTAAAATTTAATACCATTTTTAGATTTACAGTATCTAATTTTTTTATTTTATTTTTATTTAATAAATCTACTTGTAAATATTAAATAACGTTGTTCATTTTTTTTATAACCTTCCAACTTCTTGTTTTGTTGACTGGGATTAGTTGATGTGATGTAACTTATAGACTAGTAGGACTCAGGGTGGCGCCCACGTATCTTTACGGGTGTAAAGTTAGCAGTTGATTTCCAGCAGTTAAAATAGTAAAATTGAAAGTAGTTGCAACATATTGTGTTTTAAAACTTAACATGCATAACATAATATAGTTATCTCTAAAAATCAACTACCGTCCCCTGTACCTACTTAGAAGCCGTCGGGGTGGATGAAACTACCCCTAAACGATAAAAAATAGATAAATAATTCAGAACCTCGACTTCTCGTTCGAGTTCCAGGATGGTATTCACAGGATACATTGCAAATGCCTCTAGAAATTATTTACCACCGCCCGTACCAACTTAAAAGCCATCGGGGTGGATGAAACTACCCCTAAACGATAAAAATATAACAAATAATTCAGAACCTCGACTTCTCGTTCGAGTTACAGGACGATATTCACAGGATACATTGCAAATGCCTCTAGAAATTATTTACCACCGCCCGTTCCCACTTAGAAGCCGCCGGGGTGGATGAAACTACCCCTAAACGATAAAAAATAAACAATTCAGAACCGCGACTTATCGTTTGAGTTCCAGGATGATATTCACGGAGGGCGGTGAATGATTTCGAGAGGCATTTGCAATGTATCCTGTGAATATCATCCTGGAACTCGAACGAGAAGTCGAGGTTCTGAATTATTTATTATTTTTTTATCATTTAGCGGTTTCTTCCACCCCGACGACTTCTAAGTGGGTACGGGTGGCGGTAAATGATTTATAGAAGCATTTTCAAGGTATCATGTGAATATCATCCTGGAACTCGAACGAGAAGTCGAGGTTCTGAATTATTTATATTTTTATCGTTTAGGGGTAGTTTCATCCACCCCGATGGCTTCTAAGTGGCTACGGGCAGCGGTAAATGATTTCTAAAGGCATTTGCAATGTATACTGTGAATATCATCCTGGAACTCAAACGAGAAGTCGAGGTTCTGAATGATTTATTATATTTTTATCGTTTAGGGATAGTTTCATCCACCCCGACGGTTTCTAAGTGGGTACGGGCGGCGGTAAATGATTTATAGAGGCATTTTCAAGGTATCATGTGAATATCATCCTGGAACTCGAACGAGAAGTCGAGGTTCTGAATTATTTATTTATTTTTATCATTTAGGGGTAGTTTCATGCACCCCGACGGCTTGTAAGTAGGTACGGGCGGTGGTAAATGATTTCTAGAGACATTTGCAATGTATCCTGTGAATATCATTCTGGAACTCGAACGAGAAGTCGAGGTTCAGAATTATTTTTTATATTTTTATCGTTTAGGGGTAGTTTCATCCACCCCGACGGCTTTTAAGTAGGTACGACGGCGGTAAATGATTTCTAGAGGCATTTGCAATGCATCCTGGAACTCGAACGAGAAGTCGAGGTTCTGAATTATTTTTTATATTTTTATCGTTTAGGGGTAGTTTCATCCACCCCGACGGCTTGTAAGTAGGTAAGTATGATTTCTAGAGGCATTTGCAATGTATCCTGTGAATATCATCCTGGAACTCGAACGAGAAGTCGAGGTTCTGAATTATTTATTATATTTTTATTGTTTAGGGACAGTTTCATCCGCCCCGACGGCTTCTAAGTGGATACGGGCGGCGGTAAATGATTTCTAGAGGCATTTGCAATGTATTCTGTGAATATAGTCCTGGAACCTGAACGAGAAGTCGAGATTCTGAATTATTTATTATATTTTTATCGTTTAGGGGTAGTTTCATCCACCCTGACGGCTTGTAAGTAGGTACGGGCGGCGGTAAATTATTTCTAGAGGCATTTACAATGTATTCTGTGAATATCATCCTGGAACTCGAACGAGAAGTCGAGGTTCTGAATTATTCATTATTTTTTAATCGTTTAGGGGTAGTTTCATCCACCCCGACGGCTTCAAAGTGGGTACGGGCGACGGTAAATGATTTCTAGAGGCATTTCCAATTTATCCTGTGAATATCATCCTGGAACTCGAACGAGAAATTGAGGTTCTGAATTATTTACTTATTTTAATATCCTTTAGGGGTAGTTTCATGCACCCCGGCGGCTTCTAAGGGGGTACGGGCGGCGGTAAATGATTTCTAGAGGCATTTGCAATGTATTCTGTGAATATCATCCTGGAACTCGAACGAGAAGTCGAGGTTCTTAATTAATTATTTATTTTTCATCGTTCATGGGTAGTTTCATCCACCTCCTTCTAAGGGGGTACGGGCGGTGGTAAATCATTTCTAGAGGTATTTGCAATGTATCCTGTGAATATCATCCTGGAACTCGAACGAGAAGTCGAGGTTCTGAATTATTTATTTATATTCATATCGTTTAGGGGTGGTATCATACACCCCGACGGCTTCTAAGTGGGTACGGGGGACGGTAGTTGATTTTTAAAGACAACTATATTATATCTTGTCTTGGAAGTCTTTAATTTGAACCAAGTTATTGATCAACCCACGCATATAACAGCTAATTCAAGTACACTCTTGGATGTAATAATTTGTTCAAGTAACTTAAAATGTGATAATATTCTTGCTGTTGACTGTCCAACCGTTACCAATCATCACTTAGTTACCTGCTCCTTTGGCTAAAAAAAAACTCAAGATGGCCCTAAGTTTTACACTTATAGAGATTTTTCAAATTTTGTGCTCAATGATTTTTGTGCTGATCTGATTGCTACCAACTTTAATGATATCTTTCGAAGCAGTACAGTGGATAACAAGATTGAGTGTTTTTCTAAATTATTTTTAGACGTCTTTAACCGTCATGCTATTATAAAAACAGTTAAAATAACAAAACCTAAATCACTGTGGCTTACTTCAAATCTTAAGCTAATGATGTCGCTAAGAAATAAAGCTTTACAAAGATTTAAAAAGACTAAAAACTTGGCCCATTTCAATTATTATAAAGATCTCAGAAATTTAACAAATAGGACAGTCAAACTAGAAAAAAAAGCTTATTTAGAGTTCAAACTAACTACACAAACGAAATCAAACATCTGGAAAGAGTTAAAATCCCTTGACATTTATGATAGAAAGGCCAATTGTGTAATACCTCCCCACTTGTCTGACATTAATAAAATTAATGATTATTTTGTTAAAATAACTAATACCGTGCAAACACCCGATAATGATCTATTAAACTATTTTAATAGTAATATTAAAACTAATGCAGGTAACTTCGCATTTTGTGAAGTAACTGAAGATGATGTATATCACAAATTATTGTCTATTAAGTCTGAAGCTGTTGGTGCTGATCATATCAGCTGTAAAATGTTATTATACGGTTGTCCTTTCTTGTTAATTTATTTGAAGCACATTTTTAATTTTATTATTTCTACAAATACTTACCCAACAGTTTGGAAAAAGGCTTTTGTGGTTCCGTTACCTAAGATCTCTTCACCTATGGACTTCTCCGATTTACGTCCAATTAGTATTCTCTGTTGTCTATCAAAAGTTTTTGAAAAACTCCTTGACAAGCAAATACGTGACTATTTAAACGCATTTTCGTTACTCCCGCCATGTCAGTCCGGGTTTAGGCCAGGATTTAGTTGTACTACTGCCCTATTAAAGGTCACAGATGATATCCATAGAGCAACTGATAACAATTTGTTAACTGTTTTAATTCTTTTAGATTATTCCAAGGCCTTTGACCTAATTAATCATAATCTCCTTTTAGCTCTTTTAAAGTACATTGGGTTCTCACCTGAAGCAGTGTCGTTGCTTCAAAACTACTTACACAACAGATGCCAAGCTATGGTGCTGAATAATACTGCCTCAGGATTTCGTTATACTCAAACTGGAGTACCTCAAGGGTCAATCTTGGGCCCACTCCTATTTGTAATGTATACTTCGCTATTCTCCTTATCTCTAAAGTTTTGCACAGTACATACCTACGCAGATGACACTCAACTCTATCTTTCTTTTCCAGAACATGACATTCAAGCTTCCTGCAATAGCATTAACAAAGATATTGAATCGTTAATAAATATATCCAGAATGTATTGCTTAACTGTTAATCCCACTAAATCCAAAATGCTTATATTTGGTCGCACCTCTACAAAAAACTGATCTCGTAATCACATTAAAATAAAAATTGGCAGTGAAGATCTCCGGCTAGAAAGTTGTGCCAAAAATTTAGGCATTCTCATTGACGAGTCGTTGAAATTTAGCTCTCATGTGTCCGATATTGCTAGAAAAGCTTATAATAGCTTAAAATTATTATATGCAAATAAAGATCTGTTAAACAAAAGAACTAAAAAAATGCTTTGTGAGTCAATTGTTTTATCACATGCTAATTATGGAGACACAGTTTATGGGCCATGTTTATTTAAATATGATGAGACAAGATTACAAAGAATTCAGAATTCATGCATTTGATTTATTTGTGGATTGTGCAGAAGGGATCACATTTCTTCACATTTAAAAACACTTGGATGGCTAAATATGAATCAGAGACGTGCCTTACATGCTTGCACTTTATTTATGAAAATTATTAAAACTTATACACCCGCATATTTATGTAACAAAATAACTTTTAGAACTGACGTTCATAATATTAACATTAGACATAAGTATAAACTGACTTCACCTATCCACAAAACCAAATTGTTTCAGGGCTCTTCTTCGTTTTATATAACTAGGCCACTAAATAGGATACCCAATTACTACTTAACATTTTCATTCAATAAATTTAAGTATACGGTTAAAATGGATTTAATTAATGGCAGGCTTAAACTAGACTAATGTTTTTGTTGTTTATTTTTTAACTATTTCAGTGGATCTTGTCTTGATGTGCTTGAACTTATTCGTTAATTTACATTGTTGTGTACTTTTTTATATTTGTGTTTTTGTATTTGTAATTCACATAGTTGTGTATATTTGAAAGGTTGAGTGGAAGAGCAGAACTTGGCTAATTGTTACAGATTAGGTAAGCTCCTGAACTCTGCCTTTTGACCACGTTTTGTAATGTAATTTTTAGTTGCTGTAAAACTTGTGTGGTCAATAAAAGCGTGTTATTATTATTATATTATGCATGTTAAATTGTGAAACACAATTTGTTGCAAATACTTTCAATTTTACTATTTTAACTGCTGGAAATCAACTGCTAACTTCACACCCGTCTTATCTTTCCATCTCATAATGTAAAAATAAGTAGGATTACCCGAGAACCGGTAAGACCTACTCCTTGAGTCTCTACTAGTATATAACCCACACCTGAGTATGAAACATATTACTCAAAATTTATGGATTTATGGACAGAAAGGTTAGCAACTTGTCTGAAAACATCTTGATGGTTTATTTCAAAGAATTGTCAGAAAACATGGAAACCTGTAAGCTTGTGGCACAGATTAAAACTTACAGAAGCAGTTATTTCACTCGTTGTCGGAGCCTTTGATCTCTATGTTCCAATTTTCCACTACACAACCTGAAATTGTTTCCTACATGCATGGAGGTAGAGCCAACTGATACATTGATGATTTGAAAAGTTATTAAACGGCCAACCACTGTGCTTAATAAGTGACAAATCTTCTGGGTATCTTGAATTTATTTCCCATGAATGGATGTCAGTGAGAGAAAAGATTTGAGCAGTAAAATCGACAGAGTGATCTAATTGCCTTTAAAAGCAGTAAACTGTGCTTGTGGAAACAACATTTAATTTTGAAATCTACATTGCCCATAAAACATAATGTGGACATATCCAAGAAATTGAAATTTCAAGCTTTGTTGAAAAGAAAATCAGAAGGTTATAAACCTAAGAAATCAAAAACATTTTCAATGAAACTAGAAAATTTCTCACAGAAGCCCCAGACGTCAAGTATTTACTGTTTGATTAAACCTGTTAATGTTATATTAAATTAAATAAATGTTTTATTGTAGAGTCGTAGAAAAAATAGTGTATGCAACTCTCTTGTAATGGCCTATTAAGACACTCCTATTCGTTACTACACACCCTGATGCTCGTGTCGCAACTTTAGTACTGGTGTTTTAATAGCCATCATTACATGCTCGTTGCATAATATACTATTATATAATAAGCTTTCAATGTAGGTGGAAATCAACAGTAACAACTAAATATTTTAAAGAATTTGTACAACTAATTACAATAACATTAAGCAGTTTAGTTATAATTGGAATATTATAATTTGATAAAATATCTCTTTAATAATAAAATGGTATAAAAACGGTTTTATTAAAATTCACGGTCAGTGTTTGATAGACGGCAAAACCTTCCAACTCTAGACACTTTTTGTCACCCCATCCTATGCACTTTTTAAAGCTTCGCTGCCCTCCAAACATCATCCCTCGTTGCTGGCCTAGATCACTTTTCCTCCGGACCATTTTCTAGTGAGAAGCCCGCTACAACATTCTCAATCCCATACACCTTTTTAAAACATTCTTTCTAGACACTTATTTTCCTCTCATCTTAAGACACTTTTTTACTTTACCACTCTGCTGTTCTTCAGCCGACCCTCCAAAAACACCAAACTCAATCTATGAACTCTGAACTACAACCCCCAAAACACCCCCAACTCAGCCCTGCAGAGGTAAATAATCCTACATCAAGGCAACCAAAACAATTCCAGCTTTTTGAATAAAAATCCCCTTTCTATCAAAAAATCTTTTAGAACTTCTCTCTCTCTCTCTCTCTCATCTTTTTCATTACTGAAAAGATTGCCAATCCTCACAACAGGTAATTGTCACATAGATTGTGGTCAATTCCCTAAATTCCTATATTTTGCAGAGTAATCTAGTAATAAAATGAGATTTACAGATTTATCGACCAACTGCTGAGAAATTAAACCAAAAAGTAGTTTCTGAAATATCTTATATAGACTAACTAAATATCTGAGAGAATTCTTGTAACCTTTATAGTTCAGATAAAAAGTTAAATATTATATTTTTAAAATGTATCAACAATGTTGGTAAGAAGTTAATTTAGGTTTAATATCATTCATATTTGCTATAGTACATACAGAGATTCCTTATATAAACTTAAAATAGTATTGTTATTTACTCAGATGATAAGATTTTTCAATGTTTTAGTTATGTCAAATACTTAAAAATACTTAGCAGAATATGAAAAAACTGGCACAAAGTATGTTATATCTATCTACTCACCTTTTAATTTAATTCGGCTTCCAGTTATACCCTTTAAATTTTTAAATCCGTTTCTAATGTGTATATTAACCTTATGAGAGCGGCCCTCTGTTTTAATTGCAATCATAGATTCTTCAACTACTTGAACTTTGTTTAAATCGTAATTCATTTCTTGTTTAATAGGATGCATATTATTATTTACGTTTTCTAAAATTGCCCTAGTCACTTCATGTTTAACATGCATATTCCAAACAAAATCATCGTGGGTATCGATTTCTTCCTTAACGACGTTTTGCTCCATATCCATTCTGATTGGATTATATCAAATCAATAATATGCAATTAAAATAAATGTTACTTGAATAAAAAAAGCCCAGCAACTAACAAGAAATCAAGAAAATAAATTCTTCTTCTACTTCCATAGGATAGATGACATTATTGTACCATAGACAAATCAAATATATTACTTCGTTAATTCCACGAGTTGAAAACACTGAACTAAATATACTGGAACGCGTACGTAAAGGTCGAATATCTTTCAAAGTTGAAGCCACTTTTAGACAAGGACAGATGCCGTGGGAAGGAACATATACATATAAATATATATAATATTTATTACGTATATGGGAGGGAACAATTTCTCTTTCTAATTTGTTTTGAATTATTGCGTTTTTAGAAATTATTCTTCTTAAGTTACGTTTATTTGGCTTATTGTTGATTACAAACAATAATTCCTTCCCGACAGTCTAAGTATTTTAAATAATTTCAAATAATAAGTTTATTTAAATTTATTCGTTGCACACTTTTGGAAACTTTCTAATGATACAAAGGTTTATTTAACAGCTCTAAATCGATTAAAAAAATTACACTGAATGAAAACAAATAAATAATAAGGAAAAACCTGCAATATAAAATTAAGGGCGCTCACCTTATTACTCGTTTTTAATTTGTTTTAAATATCAAAGCATATAGACCGAAAAAGTGTGACGTCAGAACATGGCCGCTGAGGGAAAGCAAATCAATTATTTAACTTATGTCTTGTCTTGACCGTGGTAATATTTTGAAAGTTTATTCGTTTTTTCATTTGTAAAGTGACACTGCAGTGACTATCAAGTAATTATGCATTATTGCTTCGCTCCTAAACGTCCATCATATACTGTATATCTACGACATATTCACTGTTTAAACTGTCTCCACATTTCATTACAAAACTGCTTCGCGATGCTCGACAAATTAACAATAGTCATGTTTAAGCATATTACAAACGTAAAATGAACGTAAATAAATATTTGTTTTCCCTCAGTAACTCAGCGGCTATGTTTATGACGTCATAGCTTTTTCGGTCTATTAAACGTTTTATAAAATTGCTAGTTACCTTGTCTTACATTTTCGTACATATACCTACCTAATACAAAGGGATTTTAATGTATTTAGCATCATTAAAGCTGTTTCTTTTAAATTTAAAAATTATTATCACATTTCTGCTATTTAACTGCACGAGTGTAACAAAGATATAGCGATTTCGTCCCGCTTTGGTACCCCACTTTGGTCTGTCAAATACATACCAATCGAATTCGTTTCGAAAAACGATGACGTCAAGCTTACTTTCGTACTCTTTTTGGTATGTCAAATCACGTACCGAGATCTGCAGCACGGTTACTGAAATTGGTAGCTTTCTATCCTTGTCCAAAGTAGTTTTTGTATTGCTTTTTATTTGTAAACAAACAAAGTCGTTGAAACGAATTGAGTTTTTGGCCAATATTCTAAAATCTTTAAGTTTTGTCTGTTTATTCTTGTTTTTGTCTAGTAATAATGGAATCTGTTGATTTTATTATAAATGGCAAGAAGCTTTTTTTGGGTTTTTGCTATATATATTTAACTCAAAACTACAAGTCAATATAGCAAACTCAATTAACAACTTTTCCGATCGCAATACAAAACGTAAATATAAATTTCATCAATCAGCTATACCAATTGAGAACCAAACGATTTCGCCTGTAATTGGTACTTTACGTCATACCGGTGACGTAGGACCTACCATTTGGTTAACCAAAGTCCCTACCAACCAAAATGAGACGAAATCGCCTATAGCCTTCCCTCCCTCAGCAGTTATTCTTCTCCTAGCTACATGGCTTCATTTTTAGAATGTGTCGTGGTTGTTCCAGTTTAGGTTATTTATTTCAGTGGTTGAAAATAATAGTCAGTGACCTAAGCACCAGTTCAGAAACAGTACAATAAGAGAATAATATTTAATATTCTACAGTAAAATATATTAATTTCGAATGTATACTCTCGAAATACCCGGCTCTTCAAACTAGCGACTCACGTTACCAAGACAAAACGCGCACCGGTGCTAAATTTATTCCGACCCGTGCAATAGAGCGTAGGAGTATTTGAAGCACATTAGGGACAAAAATCAGTTTTAAAAATCACCCGAGACGTTTCAATAACTCTCTATTGTCGTGTTATAATAATTCAGAGAATAGGCTTATAAATTACGTTTTATCCAAAAATGTCAGGAAAAGCATCAGGAATGACAGGAAAAAATGTTGATTGATTATGTTCATCAATATCCACATTTACACAGTGGCAAATTTTCAAAAGATGTTTCATTTAAAGACGTAGAAAAACATTGGCTGGAAATAACTAGCATATTATGGAATTCCTCGATCTCAAAAATTCATTATAGTACCTATGTAGTATTTATTATAACATAAACAAAAACTAAGGATAAAAATCATTCATGACAAAATTACAATAATTTACTGTCTGAACCCTTACTTTGTGGAATCTACTCATTTAAAATAGTAACAAAAATAGTCTCACGCCGTAAAATATCATGTAACACATACAAAATTACCGTCGTACACGACAGCAAACATCGGCTACCTTAGATCAACCGATGTCATATCGTACACGACAGATTGTGTCGTACACGAAGATTCGAAAATACATGTTCTTTGAATTTCGTGCGAAAGAGCATGCGACAGAACATCGCACATGCTCTTCCGCACAAGGTCGAAAATCCCACCCCAGGGGTGGGATTTTCGAGCTCTTGCGATGCGCCGTCGCATGCTCTTTCGTACGAAATTCAAAGAACATGTATTTTCGAATCTTCGTGTACGACAAAATCTGTCGTGTACGATATGACATCGGTTGATATAAAGTAGTCGATGTTTGCTGTCGTGTACGACGGTAATTTTGTATGATTTTTATTTGTCAGCGTGAGACTATTTTTGTCATGAATAATTTTTATTCTTAGTTTTTGTCTATATTCTAATAAATACTCCATAGTTACTATAATGAATTTTTAATATGCTAGTTATTTGCAGCCAATATTTTTCTGCGTCTTTAAATGAATAATCTTTTGAGAATTTGCCACTGGGTAAATGTGTGTTGCTGAACATAATCAATCATTCTTTTTTTGTTGTGTCATTCCTGGCATTTTTGGATAAAACTTAATTTAAACTTATTCTCTGAATTATTACAACACGACAGTAACACCCAAGACATCAACAATAGTCTATTTTATGAAATAAACATCAACCACTATCAAACCGTTATGCATTTCATTTCAACACAAATAAAATTAGAGATATATTTGACATCTACTGTGTTGCCACGTTCAAAATTTAGCATTCGAAATAAGCGATCGATCGGAAGTCCAAAATACAACATTTATAAATCATTCGATGCGGCCTTCGCATGCGGTTAGTCGTGTACGATGACCATCGATTGATTTCGAAAATCGCAGCCAGGTCCGAACAAGAGCGAGCGAGCGAGCATTCTGCATCGATAATTATCTAGCGAGTACGGGCTAGCGAGCGAACAATAGCTATTTGTCTACCTAGATGCTCTTGCCTTATTATTAAGTGGGTGATATGACTATTCTTGGGAAGAATTACAGGATGTTTTTGATTCTATGGCAACTTGGAATTTTGTAGTCTCCCGCCTACTCTTAATACACCATTACAGTCTAAAAAAGGCGACAATGAGCCCAAAGCTGATTTTACTGGTAAATTTAAATTTAGGAATTTTATTTCATTGAAGAAATGATTTTGCTGTTCACAACGTATAATAATTTGTAGAGCATTGTCAAGTTCTAAAATATTTAAATTTCCAGTTAATTTATTATTTTTTGATATTTTCATAGAATTATTTTTAAATAGAATGAGATAGGTAACTACTCTTTGAAGCCGGGAAATGCAAGAAAAATCTTGAAAAAAGGTATCTAACTTGCAGGACATTAACTGAAATTTTTTTCTTCAGGGAGAGGATTGGGAATTTCTATAAAGCTGTCATTATGACAGAAATTTTTATTACACAGCATGGGTGGACTATGAAACCATAGATGGTTTGATTCAATTTCTTGAGGATCTAATGCTCTTGATAAGCAATCTGCAGGATTTTCTTTTGTGTTAATATATAACCATTTGAAATTTGACGTAGGTAGCCCTTTGAATTTTTATGACTAGGTTAGCAACATATGGATTTAATCTTAAGGGATCTGTTGCTAGCCAGGCTAGAACAACGTTTGAATCGGAGTATAAAAAAACCTTGTTAACTTTTGTTTTTAATAAGGTGAATAATTGCTCGACCAACCCTGCGAAGACTAAGGCTACATTTAATTCTAATCTGGGGTACAGTTAGCCTTTTGTTATCTATAGGAACAATTCGTGATTTGGAGCATATTAAATTTGAATGAATTTTGGCCAGAGAGCCTGCACTTGCATTGGTAAACATCAAATTTCGAGGAATTTTTAGGATTGACATATTTATTAAACCGCTTACGAACTGTTTCCAAGTTTTTAATAGATCATCTGGAAGTATTTCATCCCATTTAAGTTTGCAACACCACAGCTTTTGCATGAAGACCTTAGCTGCCACTAATACTGGACCAGCGAGTCCCAAAGGGTCATAACATTTTGATATGAAACTGAGCACTTGCCTTTTTGTTATACATTGATTTATTTCAATTCTGGGAGAGCTTAATTTAAAATTATCTGAATTTGTGTCGTAAGCAACACCTAACGTTTTTACAGTAAAAAGTAAAGTTTTTTATTATATCAACATCATTAAAAGTTTGTTTTCCTTTAGAAATGTCATTTAATATTTCTGGCACGTTTGTGCACCATTTGTGCAAGGAAAAGGAACGTAATTCTAATAAGGAAATAAATTCTTTTTTGAGTTTTATCGTTTCCTCTATAGTATCATCGCCTGCCAAAACATCATCGACATAGGTGTTATTTAGCAATGCGCGAGCCGAAATGTTTTCCCTTCTATGTGAGCCAGTTCCACTAGACATCTTGTGGCTAATATAATGATGAACTTTTTAAGCCATAAGTTACGGTTTGCAGCTGAAGGCATTGTAAAATACCATGGGGCTCCCTCCACAAAATATTCTGAAGAGGACGATGCTCAGGACAAACTAAAATCATACGATACATGTGCCTGATGTCAAAACATATAACAAATTTGTATGTTCTAATTAGTATTAATATATCAAAAAGATCACGTTGTACAACAGTACCATTATAAAGAAAGTCATTTATGCATTTTTAGACCTTGTTTACATGCTTCCATCAAAAACTAACCGGAGTTTCATGCCTTTACTTTCCTCCCGAATGACTGGATGATGAGCCATGAAATAAACTGAACCACTATTTAATATACAATTTTTGCATGACCAAGCTTGATATAATCGTCAATAAATGATTTATATTGCTTGAAAGGATCTGGATTTGATTTGAATCGCTTTTCTAAATTTTCAAACCGTTTAATGGCAACTGAGAATGAGTCTCCTAAATTTAAGTTGTTTATATTATGTTTCAATGGCAAACTAACTTGAAATTTGTTATCACTTGAACAGAATTTTTAAATTCATGCTCACAAGCTTCCTGTTCACTGGAATATTCATGAAAAATATTGGGAACCTTCTCAACTTCCCAAAATTGAGATATAGTTTTGTTGTAATCAATATATGTGGCATGCAATGTAATAAAATTGAAAGATTGATTTGTAGGTATGCATCCACTAACAATATAACCAAAAAGCGTATTTTGTAAATATAAGGTGTCACATTTAATTTTTTGTGACAAGAAAATTCCCAACAAACACAGACTGGCTGGTCCGATAATGGGACGAAAGTGGTTTGCCGAACTGCCGCATTCGGCCCGCTTACAGCTCCCGGCTCGGCGTGTAGGTAGGGCATGTCCGCCAGGCCGTAAGGTGGCTAAGAGTAGGCTAGCCAACCATTCAACCTCGGCAACGCCTTTGAATAACCGACGACGGGCCGATAGAAGATAGCCGGTAAGTGCACGGCAGTCCATTGGTGGCTCGCAAATGGGCAATCCTCTTGTAAGCCACTATTTATCGTCCAGACGAATATGCGCAGACGCCCAAAATATTTGTATTTGATTGAGAAATGTTTTTTCTTATGATAAACTTTATATCGGCTGTTCAATAAAATATGGTTTGTAATCCATAGGCGACTGTGACCATGTGATAATTATTGAATACTCTTTATTAAGCGAAAGAAATGATAATTGTATTTTATTATGTATAAAATTGATATTTCTAGCTTAAATATGTTAATATTGGAAATCAGCAAAATATCTCATCTGAAAAACAACACGTGAAAGATTATAATAATGGTTTTTGTATATAGATGCATCAAATAAAAATTGGAATTTTATATTAACAGAGAAATTATTTTAGCAATTGTGAAAAAAAACATTTAAAAATGCATGACAGAGATTCAGGGAAACATCCCCTGCTATGGTATTGATAAAAAAAGATGTCTAAAAGTTTTTCATAATAAAATCTAAACTTGTACTTTGTATAATAAAACACTTTTTAGAAGAACATTAGATAATTTATTAGTTACACAACAAAAAAGTAATGTCAATATATCAACATTCTTTTACAACAAATGCAAAAAATAAGTTTTCCCAATATATAAGTAATAAGGAACGGAAAATGTGTACATATTATACATAAAATACGCAGTTACAAGAAATTTAACGAAAAAACCATCTTATTTATATTAAAATCAGCAACAAATTATTATAGAATAATCGGCTAGGAAATTATATACATTAAAATAACAACAAAAAATAGTTATACATATTTTTCAGTTCCCATATCATATGACAGAATGTAGATATATAAAACAAACAAGATTTTAATAGTAAGAATTAAACGGCACAGTTTTGAACAACTAAAACAAAATACCCTAATTCATAATTAAGTAAAGTAACAAATTAAAATAGACTAATCGCCTGAAATAAAAATATATAAAAACAATAAATCTCTTATTTTTTACTTTTTCGATTGGCTCTTCCTCCTGCTCTATCTGGAGCATTTTGAGCCAATTGGGTCAGTTTTATTCTTATTATCTGTTTTGCCATGCTCATTGTTAGATTTCTCGATATCAGAGTTAGAATCTGAGCTAAATATATAATCAAACTCTGTCTCTGATAACACACTTTCTGTTGAAGGCCCTGCCTGTACTTCAGTCACTGGATTTCGCTAATCGGTGACTATCAATGAAACTGGAGTTAGAAATGTTAGAAGTGATGCTGGAAGTTTTAGATTGTGTCTTCAAATTAGGATCATATTGGGAATTACTTGGGGAATTATAGATAACATCTTGTTCGAAATGAGATGCACAGATTGAAGATTCTGTCTAGGGCTCTGAACATTCAGATCTCAAAGCCTCGTTTATAGAAATAAAATCACTTAACATTGATTGCATTTGCGTGGCCATCAAACGCCGCTCTTGTCTCTTACTTATTTTATGTACAGACGCCATAATTATATAGGTTAAAATAGAATTCAGCAAACTAACATCTTTTAAAATTTAAGCTAAGTAACATTTGCTTGAGATTGTTACATTAATCACTTGTACCATAAGATCCTTCACACTTGTACTTACAAATTATTTTGCCCATCATGTAAATGCGACTGAGACATTATTTATTTTTACACTTGTCTTCTGTCTACACTTTCTTGAAATAACAATAAATTAACTGGCAGCGGAGAAACACAAAAATGATCAAATAATATAATTGATAATCTACGAGTATTATCACGGCAGCACGATTCACGATACTATATCCAAATCAGCACCAAATATAAAAACAACATAAAACAATAAGACACTTTTTTCTTAGTTTAAGAGTAAGAGTTGAGTAACACAACACAACAATAAACAATAATGCAATAACCTAACCTCACAAAAATACAAAATATAAGCAAAATGGCCGTCAAATTATGCGGCGCGAAATTTAAACACAAATGATTTATTACCACTTTACGGCTTGCTAACGGAACGCGGCCCGGAGTCGGATATAGCGAGCAAAACATCGTGCGGATCAGTTTTGGCACGAAATATGGTCTCCCAGTAGCGAGTGTCCGAGAAGTAGCCACTTCCGGCCCGAAAACATAACAGCCGCTCTCGGTTTGCCGTTAAGTTGCCGAGTAAAAGCCGATTATTTGTACATTAGGAGCGGTATATCCGAACTGGGCCGACGGAGGTCCAGATCATGGCTACTTCAGCCACCAGAGTACCGTGCGTGCCGACTGGCGGCCGTATGTTTTCCGATGGCGTTTGGTTTGTTGGGTTTGAAATGCAACATTTGCACTCAATGTTTCCCGTTTGATTAAAATTGTCATCTAACAAAGTAATACCTTTTGGAAAGTTTAATTTTGATTTGTCAAAAGTTATGTGAAGTAACTCTCTGGTGATTAAATCAACAACTGCGCACTTGATATTGGTGGTGTAATCATGAGAACATGATTCTACCTTTAAATTAATAGATTTTTTAATTTGAGTTTTGTTTTCTGAAATATCAACAAGATTGATACAATTATTATATGGTGTAAAATTTAATTTTTCTACCCAGCTACTAGTAACTAACGACATCTGAGAACCAGTGTCAATGAGTCCTCTGGCATAAATATACTTACCATTCCTAGCCTTAAGTTTAATTATTACCGTCGGTAAAAGCACTATTTGATTCTGGGTTTGAACTAAGTTGAAAGTGATTACCTTCTCTCTCTGCTTCAGACACCCTTTCAGCACTGTTTACCTTGTCTAAATGCAGCAATGAGTTGTGTTTTTTATGGCACATGTTACATCTGAAGCTCATTTTGCATTTGTCAGCATGACTATTCAGGCACAATCTGCAAAATTTGGGTTTTTCTATAAATGAAATTATCTCCCTTACAGGAACTGACCCGAACTTTCTGCATTTGTGCAATTTATGGCCAAGAAACGAACAAAATGAACATTTATCTGATTTAGACCTGGTAATTGAAAAAAAGATTTTACTTCATTTTTATTTTCGGTCTTATTATTGGTAGCTTCTAATGCTGTAGCTCTATTTTCTAAATATAATAAAAATTCGTTTAAGGTTGGCAATTTAGAGTTGTCTCTATCAATTTGGTACGACCTGTTTGTAAACTGATCGGTCTTTCTAGACAATATGCAGGTAAGCAGCATATCCCAGCTCTCAACAGGTTGTCACAAATTTTCTAGGGCACCTACTTGCTGTCTGATCTTGCTGATAAATTCTCTCAAAGACTGAGCTGTTCCTTATTACAAATTAGGAATATCTAATATTGAATATATATGAGAATTTATCAACATCGTTTCATTGTTATACCTTTGGTAAAATACCCACTATGTATATAAATATTACAGTTATGTTAGTTCAACATCACATTGTGATAATGTTCTTTCTTTTTTTCCTCTTGTGATGTTTCACTTCTCAGCGATGTTAAAGCGCTGCCTTTTTACATTACTGTGATGTTACTAGAACTTCCTCAAAAGGAAGTCTTTATAACGAACTAAAAACAACATTTCTGTTACATTCTGAAATGCCTTTTAACATCTTGTCGATATTAATGCAATGTCTAAAAAATAACATCTTATCAATGATCTAAATGCGATATTTCAAAAACAATACAGTGTATTCTCGTAGATGTTCTATGGACATTACATAAACCTCTAAATAATATACCACAAACATTCTAGATGATATCCTATAGATGTTTCTGTGCCTAATCAGCAAATATAGGGTGAACAACTAAGAACGCCGGCTGTGGGCCATATTTCAAAAAATAGTCATGGTACAACTTTAAAAAAATACCTTCAGGAAAATCACCCTGAACAATCGCTGGAAAATATTTTTGATTTCCTAAAATATCTGATATGGGGTGGAATGAACACTTAAAAACATAATACTGTGATTATCTCCAAAAAAGACATACTAAAGGTATCCTAGAAATACAATTTTTGATATATTGTTGAGATTATGAAAAAATGTAGTTAGGGACTTTTTGTCCTTATTCTTCAAGTAAGGGGGGAGGGAAGGTTCAACCCAAAAAACAAATGTAACACTTTTTTGTTTTTTAATCGATATCCATGTTTTTGGCGTCATTTAAAAGAGTTTTCCTCTTTAATAAGTTATGCTAAACAAAAATAACAAAATTGAACAATTTTGTCAACGCGATGTGAAAAAGTCGACAATTTTCCCATTTTTCTCGGAAATTTCAAATGTAATGAGGCATTTTTTAAATTCTGATGAAAAGGGGTTAAAAAAATAGGAATCTATTCCAAGATATAAGATTTACAATATCAGATATAAAAATTTAAAAAAATGCTTCAATTTACATTTGAAATTTCCGAGTGCATACAAAATTATCTAATTTTGTTATCAATCTTATAAAACAGAAAAACTCTTTTAAATGCATATACAATCATTAATATCGGTTAAAAAACGAAAAAGTTATACATTTGTTAATAAGTTTGAACCTTCCCCTACCCATTATTTGAAGAATAACGGCAAAAAATCTCCTTAATTAATTTTTTTCATAATCTCATCAAGATTTCAAAAATTGTATTTTTAGAACACCTTTAGTATGTTTTTTTTGGAGTATTATGTTTTCGAGTGTTCATTCCACCCCTAGCAGATATAGCAGATATTTTAGAGACTGCAAAATATTTTCCAGCAATTTTTCAGGATCACTTACCTAAAGGTAATTTTTTTGAAAGTTGTACCATGATTTTTTTCTGAGATATGGCCTATAGTCGTTCTTAGTTGTTCATCCTGTACATTTAAAATAAACTAGCAAAAAAAGCAATAAAGGATTTAAAACGTTTATTCACTATTAATGAACAGTACAGTAAATTTGAAAAAAAACAGGTACAAAATAAGAAAAAAAAATATCTTGTCCGGGAATCCAACCTAAAAAAAATAAAATCGTGTAAGCATATTACATAACAAGTGTGGAAACTATTGAACGCATTCAGTGAAAGAAAGAAATAAAAAAGGGTATATTAATCTGTAGTTACCATAACGTAACATACTTTGAAACTGAATTTAATAAAGTTTAAGGGATACACATACATTACAGCTAGTTTACAGAAAAATTATTTGAATAGTTTTTTAATTATATTAAAACTAATTAAAATTTTACACCATAAAGATTTAATGAAACATTACGTTACATCAACAGAAATCCAATCTGATTAAAGAAAATTCTATTATTCACTTATACGGTTACTTTTCTCACGCAAGAGTGGCTTTTTCGAGTGCCTCAACCATTCCATAACGTACACTTCAAAATCCTTATCTGTGATACATTTAAAGGTGTTCTGAACAGCAGCTAAAAAAACAATTACTTTAGACCAAATTGTGCCCATGGAGACCTTTGATCGATCATCATAAACTACATCAAACTTGATTTTCAGCCAATTGACTGGGACCCATTTTCCGTAAGATACATGCGGGGTTCTTCAAAGGAATAATAACATATTTTATTTCGAGAAGTGACTTTTCATTATTTACCTTCTATTACATGCCTCACTCCATTTGGCAGGTGAATTCAGGTGTGCTATGAAAATTCATACTTCTTTTCTGTATAAAATAATATACTATTCTCATCTTGTTATTTTCATCCTGGAACAAATTGTATATTAACATCGTGTAATTGTATCTTAATGAAATCTAAGCATTATTAATACACTGTATACAAAAAAAACTACTTATGAAGCAGAGATATGAACACATTATCAAGTTAAATGAGTTTATAATTAATTGTATCAAATTGACTATCCAATAGCAGTGTTTCTACAATAATAAGTAATTGAATTCTGTTTGTTGACTGGAGCATTCAGTATCATAAGTTACATATTCTTCAACTAGATTAATATAGGTACCATTGTAAGGGACAACTACAGCTTTTATTGTATTCAGTGTATTTTCAAATGGAAATGAGCTTTTTTAACAGAAATTTCTGTTTTTAAGGTCTTAAACAGTCTCTAATTGTTCCCAAGAATTGTTAGTAATAATGTTAAAATTTTCTAATCCTGCAAAACTATATTGATGACTATGACTACTAAAACAAAAGTAGAACTAGAGATACTTGATTCAATATTTTTTGTACTGTTTAATACAATGTCTGTATCAGACTATCTGAAATGGTTACTCCATTTCATTACATAATTACCAACTATTTCTTTTTTATTTTCTGAAACATCTTGAACATTGAAAATATTTTCTTCTAGATTCAAATACCTGCCAACATATGAGCATGTTTTATTATTAATAATAATATCTACCCTATTGCAATATTAAGTTTTTTGTAGGTTATAATGCATATCTAGCATTTGAAATATTGTGAATCGTTTTTAAAATATACTTACTCACTAAAATATTTTAAAGTTGAAAAAACCCTTATTTTGTAAACTCTATTATATAATGTTAGTGTACAATTCCGCCGATTAATGTATTGAATGAGTATTAAGTTTTAATAATTATGATTTTGGAATAGGTACTTACCGATAACAACTGTTGTTCGTCCATTATAACAAGAATTATAACTAAGTATAGAAACTGTAGCTAACTATGAACTTACGAAAACGAAGACCACTTTTTATTCAAGTACTACTTGTAAAATATGTGCTTCCTGCAAATAAAATATAACACATAACTGAAAACCATCCGCCATTTCATGCTTGTCATTTTTGTTTCCACAGATAACTACTGTATGTTTCGTTCATCAGTTCCTCTTCTGTTTTCTTCTTTTTTATGTTACTGTGATGTTTAATATGAGATAGTACTGAGAGTTTTATGAACTAACGTCGTACAGACGTAATAAGTACGATGTTTATAAAAATTATTTCGAAAGATGTAAAAGTAACTGCAACATGTGATCATCTTAGAAACATGTTAATTTGTAATATATTACAGTAACGTTCTGTATGTGACATTTATGAGAAGTATACAAATTAACATCGTATGAAAGTTTCCTATAGGAAGTTGCTAAAAAGAGGTTCATAGGATGTGTATGTAACTGCGAATTCAAGTATTATTGTGTACATCAAAAATATGTTTTATTTACAAGACACGGATGTTAATAGAGTTGGTAATAAAATTAAGACATCTAGGATATATCTTATTAACGTTTTAAATAAACATCACGAAAAGTCTCTAGAAGGAACATCACAAAAAAGACTTGTTATGTTTCTTGTTTAGTGGGTATGTTTAAAGACTCATTATATGAAGAATTAATTAGTGGTAGAATATTTACAAGAGATACCGCGCATCACTTTTTAAATAGTTTCTTAAACAAAACAGCTTTTCTACCTCCATTAACTGCTGATTTTTGTCAATTACAGCAGTAAAAATTTCAATAAATGTTAAATTCGTTAGACTTTTACCATCAAATGATGGAATGTCAATAGGTGGCAGTTTTGTGGTAGACATATCATTTTTCTGAATGTGCAAGCTATTATGAGAGAGGTTACCAGAATCTTTGTCATGAATACTAAGCTCCTTTTTAATATTGGCTATTAAATCAATATATTTATCCTCAATATCATCTAATGTCTCACTTTAGTTTTTGTCTAAACATAAAATTTCAACATGAATGTCCTTGATTTTAGTAAATGCTTCTTGCAGAAGGTCCTTGCATGTACTTAAGCGCTCAATTTTTTGTTCACTAACAGGATCGTCGATATGTGCAACAAGTAATCGTTCGATTCGAGCTAGTGTCTCTTCTGCCTGCAATTTTTTAACCTTGAGGCGTTCAATGTCTTTTTTATTCGCCATGGTTAAAGATGAAAAATTGAAACTAATTTATGACCTAAAGAACACTCTGACTGTGACAATCTGGAGCAGCTGATCCGTGGCGTCCATTTTCTGTCCAAAATCACGGACAAACGGCTTCCCTCATAGGTTAGGAGAACGTAGCTGAATCCAAATCGAAATAATTGAAAATGATTAATCAGCATCGAAAGACCAAAAATAAAGTACGATACATTATCTGTGGTGTGAGCAATGTAGAGTGGACTGTGTGTTCTGGATTACTGGTAAATAGACTGACCAATTTTCTATATACATATATTATACAAACTATTTACACTACAAAGATGAAAATAATCCAGAGTTTTGAAAGATGCCTCCAAGGAAGAGCTTTCTATATCTTATATTTGAAGGGAATAAAACTCACTAAAATGCGAACATTTGTTCACTGCTAAAAAATTAGCATCAGATCATTCCCATTTCTGATACACCAGTATCTGCTGTCAATCAGATTGACCAACATATATTTTTAAGCGACAAATTGTCAACTTAAATTATAAAAATCATAAATAAATGTGTTGGAGGTTGTTGGAAACGACTACAATCATCTTAGGTTTTATTATTATTTTTATTGTCCATACATCAATTAATAAGACCAATATATAGAATATTCACTTGTGTGACTACGCAGATTTGTATTTAAATTAGTTTTCCGTGAGAAAGTTTTCTAACAAAGTCACATCTGATGGATGTTCTCCGTGAATATGCAAATGTGTATTTAAAATACATTTCTGTGAAAAATGTATTTGAACAAATGTTACATTTGAATAACTTTTATCCCGTGTGACTGTGCAAATGTGTATTCAATTTAATTCTATATGAAAAAGTTTTAAGACAAACGTCACATTTGAACTACTTTTTCCCTGTGACTACGCAAATATTTATTCAGACTACTTTTCTCCGAAAAAGTTTTTAATCAAATGTTACATTTGAATTTTTTTCTGTGACTGAAAAAATATCTATTCACATTAGATTTCGGTGGAAATTTTTTCGAGCAAATGTTACATTTGCATGGCTTTTCTTCTCTGTGACTATGCAAACGTTTAATTAAATTACCTTTTTGTGAAAAATTTTTTAAACAAATGTCACATTTGTGTATTTTCTCCTGTGTCTGGGAAAATGTCTAAACACATTAGATTTTAGTGAAAAAGTTTTCGAACAAATGTTACATTTGAATGGCTTTCCTCCTCTGTGACAAAACAAATGTGTATTCATACTACTTATCCCCGAAAAAGTTTTCAATCAATTGTCACATTTGATTGCTTTTCTCCTCTGTGACGACGCAAATGTGTATTCATACTACTTTTCTGAGAAAAAGAAATGTCTCCTTTAAATGACTTTTCACCTGTATGTATACACAAATGTGTATTCAATTGCAGTTTACGTGAAAAAGTTTTAAAGCAAATGTTACATTCGAATGGCTTTTCTCCTGTGTGAATACGCAAATGTCTATTCAAACTACTTTTCTGTGTAAATGTTTTTAGACAAATGTCACATTTGAATGGCTTCTCTCCTCTGTGGCCACGCAAATGAATATTTAAACTAAAATTATGTGCAAAACTTTTGAAACAAATGTCACATTTGAATGACTTTACCCCTGTGTGACTACGCAAATGTTTATTTAAAGTATTGCCCCGCGAAAATGTTTTTGAACAAATGTTACATTTGAATAACTTTTCTCCTGTGTGAATACGCAAATGTGTATTCAAACTACTTTTCTCTGTAAATGTTTTTAGACAAATGTCACATTTGAATGGCTTTTCTCCTCTGTGGCCACGCAAATGAATATTTAAACGAAATTTAACTGCAAAAGTTTTAAAACAAATGTCACATTTGAATGACTTTACCCCTGTATGACTACGCAAATGTCTATTAAAATTACTGTTCCAGGTAAATGTTTTTGAACAAATGTTACATTTGTATGGCTTTTCTCCTGTGTGAATACGCAAATGTATATTCAAACTACTTTTCTCTGTAAATGTTTTTAGACAAATGTCACATTTGAATGGCTTTTCTCCTCTGTGGACACGCAAATGAATATTTAAACGAACTTTACGTGCAAAAGGTTTGAAACAAATGTCACATTTTAATGACTTTACCCCTGTGTGCCTACGCAAATGTGTATTTATATTTCTGTTCCGCGAAACTGATTTCGAACCAATAACATCTGTGAATGGCTTTTCTTCTGTGTGAGTACGCAACATTATGTGTAAATCACTTTTCTTCAATTTCTGACCTTCATCTACACTTAACTTGAAGTTGTCATTTAATTCGATATTCTGCAACTCTGTTTTCACATCATGTTCAACTATTTCAATTTCATTTTTTACATCTTCGTCAAGATTTCTGAAAATGGTAAGGTCAGTTACAAGCCTCTTTCTGCAATTCGTATTGTTCTGGTGAAATTTCGTTTTATACAGTACTTTCTTCAGTTGTATGCAATGGTTTGTAGAAAAGTGTCTAAGGAATTCTATTCGTTTCGTGTATAAATTTCCACAAAATCCACAGATCATAATCCCAGCAATAGTATTTGGGTTTGCGTGTTTTCCATTTTTTAGTTGTCCTGCAAAATGAAAATTTAAACTAATTTTTCAAAGATTTGAAATTTGTGTGCAGAATAAAAAATCTAAAAATTATATGAATGTATAAGTATATATTTTAAATGGGTGACACCAATATCAGTGTTAGAGAAAGAATTTTGAAAGTACATTGAACACAACTAAAATACAAAATAAAGTTTTAAATTAAAACCTTGACTAAGAAGACATTACAAAAATTTGGAATAATACATTGTGCCTGTGGCGACCACACACATTATAATAATATTTTTGATTTCCCGGGCTTTTAATCTAACATCATTAAAACTGACATAATAGTTGCGTTCGTTTGTATCCCGCAAACGTTTTCAAATGGCAAACGACGTAGATGACAGTTCATCATATCTGACAAGCATCCGCCAGACAAGGTGTTTTAGTGTCAGATTTGTTGGTGAGTTTTCAACTGTAGTTCGACGCTAGAACTACAGAAAATCGGAGACAATGACAAATATTTGGTTGTCCGGGAAGGTTTCATAGAAACCAGAAGAATTCAACAACAACGATTTTATTATACTGAAATTTTAAAATCTGTAACGTCAATATTTACACTGTCTTGCTTTCCATCAATTTATTATACACGTGCATTTCCATGGAGATTAATTTTAGTAACAATACATTAACTACAAAATCTTTGTTCTAAAGGGCCCACGCATTACTGATAACGTTAGAAGAACGTATGGGAAATTTACTTAATGAAAATAAAGACATTTCAGAAAAACCTTTATTGGTACAGCATCTGTTTCTGTGTAAGGTTGTTTGAACTCTCATTATTATCAGTCAGACATTATATCAGTTTGTTTGTAAATCCATCAAAGACACACATAATAATAATAAGTTCATTGGCAGAAAAAAATATTAACATTTACAAATAATTATTAAAAAGCAACATTCTGTCCTAAAGATATGAGAGCAGCAGAACTGATATGAGCGCCATCTCTTAGAAATAAGAAAACTTAAAAGTGATAAATATATAGTACGTTTACAAATACACCCAATGTTATCTAAAAAAGTGATATGAAAATATGAGATGATAATAGATATTATTACAAGAGTACATCGACATCACTTACTAAACACTTAAAAGTAACGAAAAAAAAACAAAAACTATCCATAAACAAGTAAAATAAGTAAATAATACATTGCAAAGATATTATACAAAGTTTATATACATTTTCCACAAAATCAATATGCGCTAATTTCTAAACAATCTCAAGCAGTACACTCTTGTATTTATAATTGAACGCTTCCAATTTCAGATTTTTCAAGGACTGTAGAACCTGGCTATAAAGCTTAAATATTTAAAGGTTGGAGAAATGAGGTACCATAATATGTAAATGCCTTCTCTTTTCCATGCTCAACCGATTGGTGTCCCTCAATCTGTGGCTTATCGTCTAAAATTTTCGTATTTCATATATAAATCGCAGGCAAGAATTTTGAATCCCCTGGATAAGAATAGAATCAATATTGTTCAAACATAGACCATATATTGTGTAACAGTAGTTGACATGACTAAGTACCATAATATCATATTGCAATATTTTTGTCTTTTGGTCCAATATCCAGTACGTAAAAGTTGGATCAAATTAGTTAAAAGCTTGATTTGGCCATTGGGGAAAAGGGCTCAGCCACGTCGATTTTATTTTTCAGTTGCACATTTTTGGGCGCCAAGCAAAATATGTAATATTCATCAAAATTGAATTGATGTCTTCAAAGTAGGCCTGGGAAATAATTCTAGGCTGTTTGTTCACATTGTTATTGAAATAGTTTTATTCGTTAATATTCTGAACATATTTTAAAATTTTGTATTTGTTTTCGTACAACTCTGAACGTTATTGAACAGGAATTTTACATCTATCTTTCTAGCCAAAACATTAAAAGGTTCAAATTTCGTACATAAAAACAAATTTTTCATTTAATTTAAACTACCGACGCTGGAACGGGGAACAGGCGTATCCCATTTCGCGATTTTCACTTGAGTTTGCAAAAAACAGATAGATATCAAATTCCATTTAGCTAAACCTAGTAACCCAGTTTAAGACATATTTTAAAGTACATATAATATTTTATATCAATAAATAGGCCTATATACCATATGACTTATACGGTCAAATAATTATCTGAGGTGGTGGTTCGCAATTGGAAGTGAATATGGCGCCAGCTGACTACTTCTCGTAGGTGTGTAAACACACGAGACAAATAAAGGTTGTCGGAAGGCGTAATTGTTTGTATTGTGTAAATGTTTAGGTGCTGAATTCATTATGTAGGGTATTTATATACCTCCTAAATATCCTGAAGATATGTACGGGGACAACAGATTTGTACTGAGCATCCTAATTTTAAACTATATATAGTAGGAGACTTTAATTTACCTGAGGTCAAATACTGATAATGGAGTAAGTGTGAGTTGTCCTGCCAATTCATCTGCACTGGAACTGGCTCAATTGTATGGTTTCTATAATATGTACCAAATGATAGCTGTTCCGAACAGCCAAAACATATTTTTGGATTTACTGTTTACAAATGATTGTTTGGACCTTATTTTTAGCGACACTATAAATCATACTTCATACACTTGTAGCTTTAAGTTAAGGAATGCTGGTTGGAGGCCACTTAGGGTAGAAGATTTTTACTTTGATTTTAAAAATGGTAACTATCAGGGTTTAAATGATTATTTATTATTGGTGTCACATTTTCGATAAAAGGGATATAAATGTTATTGTCTCAAAATTTTATAAGATTCTAAAATATGGGATTGAGTGTTTTGTTCCACAGAAAATATTTAGGACATCAAACTTTCCTTCTCACTTTTCGGGAAATTTAAAAAATTCGATTTCTCTTATAAAAAGTCAACCACAAAAAGTATCAGAAATCTAAGAATGCTACGGATTATTTAGAGTTTAGTAAGGTTAGGGCACAGTAAAAAATTATCGAAAGAGTGTTATAAGAACTATTTAGACGCAATAAATAGCGACCTGACTATAAACCCAAGAAATTTCTGGAAATTTGTAAATAAAAAAAGAAGTTCTAATGAAATTTCGAAAAATATGAGTCACAAAAAGTATCAGAAATCTAAGAATGCTACGGATTATTTAGAGTTTAGTAAGGTTAGGGCACAGTAAAAAATTATCGAAAGAGTGTTATAAGAACTATTTAGACGCAATAAATAGCGACCTGACTATAAACCCAAGAAATTTCTGGAAATTTGTCAATAAAAAAAGAAGTTCTAATAAAATTTCGAAAAATATGAGTCTTAATAATGTAATAGCTACTGGTGGTCGTGAAATTGTTGATCTCTTTGCTAATCACTTTGCTACGGTATTCTCAAATTCAAATGCAGTACCTCCTGAGAAGGTTTTATCACAAATATTGACTGTCCCGGTATAAGTGTTGCTGAGGTATTTGATAAATTGTGTTCATTGCCTAATATGTTAATGATTGGTCCTGACAGTATTTCAAATTTGTTCTTGAAGCAGTGTAGATATTCTTTAACGCTGCCTTTGTGTCAGCTATTTAATTTATCTTTCTCTTCTGGTGTGTTTCCTAGTTGGAAGGAAAGTTTTGTTTCTCAGATATTTAATTCAGATTCAATCCCAAAAGTTTTTGATAGTTTGATGTATAACTGTTTGAATTGGCAGTGTAAAGAGATTATAATTGATGAGCACCACGGCTTTAGGGGGGTAGATCTACAGTAACCAATCTGCTTATATACAATAGTAAGCTGTCTGCTGCCTTTGAGAGAGGGGATCAGATTAATGCCATATATACTGATTTTTCCAGAGCTTTCAACAGAGTTAATCACTTGTTGTTGATTGAGAAATTAAAATACTGTCAAGAGATCAACAAATAGATGACCATTTGTACTGTTCCAAAATTGTATTGACATCGCTTCACTAAATGGTCGCAATATTTGGTTAAGAACAAATCTTACATCAATTTACTCAAAAATTCACAAACGCTGGGAATTTTTCTTATGTTTAAGAGAAGAACTAATAAAGCCTAATGTTTCTGTGAGCCTGCAATCTGGAAAAATGTATCACAAACGAGTTCTTGATGCAATGCATGAACTTGTGGGAAAGCCTGAGACTGAACATGATCAACCTCAAACATCTGGAAGGTGCGTTTTGTGAACGAGGAAGAAAGACCGAAAAAGCCGGGTAATTTGTGAAATGTGTAATAAATTTATTTGTACCGAGCACCAAAAAGATACAAAGAAGATTGTTTGTAGAATTTGTGCATCTTTTTCTGGAATTGAATAATATGAGTTTTTTTATTTATATTGTGTTTTTTTTTCTTATAATAACCAATAACACATTTTAAAGTTTTGTCTTATTTTATTTAAAATATTAAATATATTTAAAATAATACACTCCGCTAGTTTTTTGTGGGGTACAAATGCACCCCTCTCTGCAGTCGAAAGGTTAAAAAGTCAAACTATACAGTGTGCCAAATAGAATAAATTCATCATTTCGGTTACTCTTCATATTTATAGAAGAAAAAACGAAACGTCAAATTCAAACAATAAATTGACATTCTTCAATGTGAAAATTTGAGAACCCCCTTCGAATGACTAGTAGAACCTCCAGTCTTTTAAATGGGAAGTATGAGCTTGTACTATATCATTTGAAAGGTCTCTTTGGTAATCAGATGATTTTGTATGGTTTCTAATTCACTATTCAAAAAAATATTTTTAATTACATATAGTTTTGTTTCAATTTATTGAGTTTAATGAGACAATTATAAATTTTGGGTATCATGAATAATTGACAATGTTGACAGATTGTTTTAGTATAAAAAGGAATTGGAGCATATACAGTTGGTATTTTGGTTCTTTACTCGAGCGTAGTTAATATTTAATAACATAACCGACATATTTATTAAGTGTCATCTGTTTTTGTTAATAGTGAAATAATAATCTGATATTAACTGATTATGTTATCAAATATTTATGACATATGAGTAAAGGACCAACAGATCAACAGACTGTACCTTTAAATTGATTCTTATTAAATAATGATGCCCAAGATATTTAGAGGTTTTTTGTTTATAAATAAATAAGTAGTAGTATGGTAGGTACACAGCTGATGAATATCTAGAACCTAAGCCTCATGGAATAATAAATTTGATGAGTATTTAGTTGATTTAACATACATTATTTTTAATATTCTCTATTATATTTGGTAATATAAGAACTCCAACAGCAACCCATGATATAGTGCCATATTAAAGCATATATTCCAATAAAGTTTGAGTATTTTAACTTCCAAGAACTCTAAGATTGGGACATAACAATTCCAATGTAGGTGGGAATCAACCGTAACACTTAAATATTTTAAAGAATTTGTTCAACTAATTACAGCAACATAGGTATATTTGGAGTATTACATTTTTATAAAATATTTCTTTAACAATAAAATGGTCAGTATTTGATAGCTAACCATTTTATTATTGTTTTCAAATTATTTTCAGATTTTTATTTCAAGCCTCCCCATTTATACATTGTGTATAACACTTTAGTATAGTGTCATCTGCAAAATTTATAATTTTTCAGGTACTGTTTAATGAAAGTAAATTATTCATTCATACTGAGAATAATAAAGGTCCGACAACTTGGGGTACCCATACCGAAAACTTAGGATTGTTATTGACCTACTTAATTTTAATCTTTTTCATTACTGAATACTTCTCCAATTCTCACAACTTGTCTGAGATGCATCAGGTAATTTTCACATAGATTGCAGATAATTCCCAGAATTCGTATATTTTACAGTGCACCTAATAATAGAACGAGATTTACAGATTTATTGACTAATTGCTGAGAATTTAAACCAAAAAATAGTTTCTGAAATATGTTATATATACTAACTAATATATGAGAGAATTCATGTAACCTTTATAGTTCAGATAAAAAGTTAAATGTTATATTTTTAAAATTTATCAACAATGTTGGTAAGAAGTTAATTTAGGTTAAATATCATTCATATTTGCTATAGTACATACAGATTCCTTATATAAATTTAAAATAGTATTGTTATTTACTCAGATGTTTTAGTTATGTCAAATACTTAGCAGAATATAAAAAACTGCCACAAAGTACGTTACATCTAAATAGCCATCAATAAGTGCAACTCACCTTTTAATTTAATTCGCCTTCCAGGTTTACGTTTTAAATATTTAAATTTGTTTCTAATGTTGTGTATATTAACCTTATTAGAGCTGCCCTTCTCTGTTTTAATTGCAATTATAGATTCTTCAACTACTTGAACTATGTTTAGATTGTCATTAATTTCTTGTTTAATAGGATGAATAATATTATTTACATTTGCAAAAATTGACCTATTCACGTCGTCACTCGCTTCTTGTTTAACGTCCATATTCCAGACAAAATCATCATGGATATCGATTTCTTCCTTAACGACTTTTTGCTCTATATCCATTCTGACTGGATTATATCAAATTAATAATAATTAAAATAAATATGTGAACAAAAAGGCGAATGAACCAAATAATTAACAAGAAAATTAATTCTTCTTCTGTTTTAGTTTCCATGTTTCCAAATTTCCATAGCATAGGACACTCCATAGACAAATAATATAATTGACATATACGTTATTATGATAAAAGCGAGTACTCGTTAAGTTGTTAAAGGTCAAAAAGTTCAAATTACCAACAACATTTAACTTTTGATTATACTGGTTCGCCACTTCAGGATCCTCTGATGATAATCGTTTGAAAAATTCACTTATGATGATAACTGGTCAAAAATAAAAAATAGCACAACAAACGATTCTTCGCAAAAATCGAAAAACAATTCACGTTGCGTTGTGTTTGTGTCATGCAATATGAATTGTTTTTCGATTTTTGCGAAGAATCGTTTGTTGTGCTATTTTTTATTTTTGACAAGTTATCATCATAAGTGAGTTTTTCAAACGATAATCAACAGAGGATCCTGAAGTGGCGAACCAGTATAATCAAAAAAGTTAAGTGTTGTTGGTAATTTAAACCTTTTGATATTTAGCAACTTAACGAGTACTCGCTATTATCACAATTAACGAATCCGCAGACAGTATTGCATGTATTACTGTGGCTACAATGATATTATATCGTAAGGTTGCGAATGGTCAAGAATAGCCCCCTTGGACCCCTTCACTTTAAGAAGTGAAGACGTCTCCACTGATGCGACGAAATTTCCTCCACTAACCAATATGGACATTGTTACTTATATTGTGCTTACTAGAATGTGTGGGATACCACATATGTTTATTTTTAACAAATTCAACAACAGATGGATGTGACAAAGACATGTTTAGTGAACAGGAGTGTTAAATAACTATTTATAGAGCGAATATTATTTAATGAAGATTTTTGGATTTAGGAAGCGCAAAAACGTTTTTGTTTCATAAAAATGTCATGCCTGAACTCCTTGATAATTATACAAGAAATATGAATGTTATACCTCAAGATTTTGTACTTGTAATTCGATTGATGACAAATGACCTGTGACTGTTTGTGATAACAGTAATTGTAAAATAGAATGGTACCACATGGACTGTTTGGAAATGACAGAGGTTCCTCTACAATTCTAGGAAGTCCATAGTATTATACAAGCTGTTTAAAATACGTTTGTATTTGTTTCAGATCACATTTTTTTTATTTTGTTGTGTATAAATTTTTTATACTATGTTTCAATATTTGGGAAATAAAATAAATAAAACACGGTTTTTCATTGTTTTTTGATATTTATATATTTGCAAACATTTCACATTTTCTTTTGATGTGCAGAGTTCTACAGAAAGGAAGGCTTAGTTCTGTTATGTCCAAGTCAGTTTGGGAAGAAGAATGACAAATTACAGTGTCATTAAAGATCAGATCATGTTTTAGCAGCAATAGAGCCACATCATTAATAGCCTAAAAAAATTGAATAAATCACCCCCTATAAAATATGTAAATAAACTGCCCAATTACTCTGAAAAAAAGCTACGAACAGAAATAGTGTGGCGACCACACACTTTATAAAAAACATTTTTGACTTCCCCGTCTATCAACCTAACATCCACAGATCATATAACTACTATTAAAAAACATCATTAAAACTGACATATTAGTTGTATTCGTTTATATCAATCCCGCGAACGTTTTCAAATGGCAAATGACATAGATGACAGTTAATTATAACTGACAAGCATCCGTCACACAAGAAGTGTTTGAGAATCATATTTGTCGGTGCGTTTTCAAGTGTAGTACGAAGGCAGAACTGGGAAAAAACAAAGACAATAACAAATGGTTCGCTGTCTTATAGAAACCAGAAATGATTGAATCAACAACGATGTTATAACATACATCTAATTTAAAAGTATAAACGTCAATTTAAATATTTACACCTTCTGCCTTTCAATGTAAACGTACGTCTCAATGGAGATATTTATTTTAATCACAACATATTAAACAAAATATTTGTAATAAAAGTGGCACAACGAAATTTTTATCCTGTAACAATTTTTTGTCTAATACACTCGCCTCATAAAATATTAAACAATAGAACATAAATAATGATATAGGCACATAACTCTTAATGTTATTATTACTAGCACTTTATTTTGTTCTCCTTTCTTTGAGACCGTTCTGGTGTTTTTAAAGCTTTACTAGTTTTTTAATTTCCGTATCTCCAAAAACATTCAGCTAAAATTGAATGTTTTTGCATATCTCATATTAATAGAAGGGACCTACGTGTTTTATATCTGACGGTTTTCCTTTTAAAATAACTCTAATATAATGATTCTTCGGGATTCTGTTATTTTCATATTTTATAAACAAAGTCAGTGGTATATATCTATTAATTCACCTGTTATAAAGCGTATATTATTTTACTCTCCGTCAAATCTTCTCTTTTTAGGGCTGCAATCCATTTTTACGTATTTTTTTCAAAATATTCAACGTTAGTTTAAGTTTGCGGTTCAACACTGACGGTATTAATACATAAAAGCTCACTTTATTCCTCATTCTACAGCTTCCCCAATCAACGACATCTCAAAATCTAGGCATTTCAAGGGTCAAAAGATTTTAAAAATTTAAAATAAAAACAACTGCCTATTTACTTTCATTATAATAATCCCTTTGTTTGTACTCTGGACGCTGTTGAACAGCTGATGATGACATTAGTGTAGACTACTCTATAGAATCAAGAAGGTTAGATGTTAAATTAAAATGGCACAGTTCCACAATATATAGTTCGAAATTCCTGACCAGAGGCACAAATGTTCCGTTCTGGGCCCGTTTTCGCCGGTTACTGTATTTAAATGCATGTAACTCTAAAGGCGGCGCTACACATGCGCTATTCGCCGAATACCAGATATTTGATGTTCGGCGAACTAGTTATCTTGTTATTTGCCGATTAACGAGCAGACGTCTACACACATGTGAGGTTTTCCGAGTACTTGTTCGTTCTGAGAATAGCGATAATCGTCAACATGGATGTCAATGATGCTCTTCTTGCTTATCGCGCTTTTATAATTTTAACTGGAGTATATTTGCTGCTAACAATTGAAAGGAAATCTAGAAGGAGATGGTGGGTGGTATATATTATTTAAAACTAACCATAACTTGCACAACCCAAAACATTAATTCCGTAAAAGTTATATTTAGTTTGTTTGTTTGGTAAAAAATACAGACGTTTTAATGCACACTTCAGAACACACTTACTTTTAACTATTGTGATAATTGCACCAGAATATTAGAAAAAACTATTTTATTGTATAATAAAAATATGTTTACACTGCATTTTTTCATTTGAAAATATATTTACTTACTTACATTTGATTGGCTTTTCTCCTCTGTGACCACACAAATGTGCATTCATACTACTTTTCCGAGAAAAAATTTTCAAACAAATGTCACATTTGAATGACTTTCCCTTATATGTATACGCAAATATGTATTCAATTGAAGTTTATGAGAAAAAGTTTTAAAGCAAATATTATCTACATTCTATTGCCTTTTCTCCTGTATGAATACGTAAATGTCTATTCAAACTAAATTTCTGTGTAAATGTGTTTAGACAAATGTCACATTTAAATGGCCTTTCTTCTCTGTGGCCACGCAAATGAATATTCAAACTATCTTTATGTGCTAAACTTTTGAAACAAATGTCACATTTGAATGACTTTACCCCTGTGTGACTACACAAATGTTTACTTAAATTACTCTTCCGAGAAAATTTTTTTTAACAAATGTTACATATGAATAACTTTTCTCCTGTGTGAATACGCAAATGTGTATTCAAACTACCTTTCTGTGTAAATGTTTTTAGACAAATGTCACATTTGTGTGGCTTTTCTCCTGTGTGGGTAAGCAAATGATAATTTAAACTAACCTTATTTGCTAAACTTTTGAAACAAATGTCACATTTGAATGACTTTATCCCTGTGTGACCATGCAAATGTGTATTCAGATTACTTCTCTGAGAAAAGGTTTTGAAACAAATGTCACATTTGAATGGCTTTTCCCCTGTGTGACCACGCAAATGTGTATTCAGATTAGCTTTCTGTGTAAATGTTTTTAGACAAATGCCACATTTGTGCGGCTTTTCTCCTGTGTGGGTAAGCAAATGATAATTTAAATTAACCTTATTTGCTAAACTTTTGAAACAATTGTCACATTTGAATGACTTTACCCCTGTGTGACCATGCAAATGTGTATTCAGATTACTTCTCTGAGAAAAGGTTTTGAAACAAATGTCACATTTGAATGGCTTTTCCCCTGTAGGTATACGCAAATGTGTATTCAATTGAAGTTTATGTGAAAAAGTTTTGAAGCAAATGTTACATTCGAATGACTTTTCTCCTGTGTGAATACGCAAATGTCTATTCAAACGATTTTTGTGTGTAAATGTTTTTAGACAAATGTCACATTTGATTGGCTTTTCTCCTCTGTATCCACGCAAATGAATATTTAAACGAACTTTACGTGCAAAAGTTTTGAAACAAATGTCACATTTTAATGATTTTACCCCTCTGTGCCTTCGCAAATGTGTATTTATATTTCTGTTCCGGGAAAATGTTCTTGAACAAATGTCACCTGTGAATGGCTTTTCTTCTGTGTGAGCACGCAAATGTCTGTGTAAATCACTTTTCTTCAATTTCTGACTATCATCTACACTTAACTTGAACTTGTCATTGAATTCGATGTTCTGCAACTCTGTTTTCAAATCATGTTCAAGTATTTCAATTTCATTTTTTACATCTTCATCAATATTTCTGAAAATGATAAGGTCAGTTACATGCCTTTTTCTGCAACTTATATTGTTTTGACGAAATTTCGTTTTATACAGTAATTTCTTCAGTTCTATGCAATGATTTGTAGAAAAGTGACTAAGAAATTCTATTCGTTTCGTGTATAAATTTCCACAAAATCCACAGGTCATAATCCCAGCAATAGTATTTAGGTTTGCGTGTTTTCCATTTTTTAGTTGTCCTGCAAAATGAAAATTTAAACTAATTTTTCCATGATTTGAAATTTGTGTGTCGTGTTGTGTGTATAGTTTAAATTGGCGATACCAATATCAGTGTTAGAAAGTATTTTGAAAGTACATTGAACACAACTTTATTACAAGAAGTTATAAATTAAAACCCCGGTTAAGACATTACAATAATTTGGAACAATACATTGTGCCTGTGGCGACCACACACAGTATAAAAATATTTTTGATTTCCAGGGCTTTTATTCTAACATCATTAAAACTGACATAATAGTTGCGTTCGTTTGTATCAATCCCGCAAACGTTTTCAAATGGCAAACGACGTAGATGACAGTTCATTATATCTGATAAGCATCCGTCAGTCAAGGTGTTTGAGTGTCAGATTTGTCGGTGCGTTTTCAAGTGTAGATCGACGCTAGAACAACGGAAAAATGGAGACAATAACAAATATTTGTTTGTCCGGTAAGGTTTCATAAGAAACCAGAAGAATTAAAGAACAATGACGTTATATATATATATATATATATACATATACATTGAAGCAGTTTCATTTGGTTGTATTCAATTTAATAAGGATTAATAGTATTACTGAAATAAGTCATATGGATTTTTCCATCTTGTACTTTATTAGCCATCATTTTAACGAATATTTATAAATTGTTAAAAAAAACATGTCTAAATTAATTATAGATGCTGATAGTAAAAACAGTGAACAAAATCCTCACTATAATACTGAAGAAAATCTGACCAAACTCTTTGAACCATCAGAATCGAAAATATTGAAATCTGATTCAGATACAACGGAAATTAGAATTAATAATTCAGTACATGATGTAATTTCAAAAGCATCCGTTGAAATTAGAATGAAATTCAAAATAATTTAAAACAAACGCGTCAAATTTTCATATAGTTAGTAATTAGGTTATTTTATGCAAGGGATATCAGGAATTTTAATAAATAGTTGCGTGTGAAATTTAAGAAGAGCTTTTCAATAATATTTTGGACAGTACAACAGAAAGAAATTGATAGTGAAGATTAGTTTGAAGTGGATACAAACTTAGTAAATAAAAAGTACCGTTTTAAAATATTATATTAGAGATCTCTAAATCAAAATAGGCCTTTATTTAAAAAAACATTTTAATTGTTCCATAGTAATAGTAGTTTATTTTTTGTAGTATATCTGTACACATTTTCTGTTTATAAATTTATGTTTAAAAAAAATTCCTGAAATCACAAGTTTGTTCATTTTAATTTCACAATCTAATAATTAGAGTAAATTTGAATGGCGCAATTGAACTCTACCCTTTGATAGAGTTGGTATACATATATATATATATATATATATATATATATATATATATATATATATATATATATATATATATATATATAACAAGATGTACGAATAGTGCGTGACATATGAACAATAAGCAACTATCCTGCTGAATTCTGTTATATTTTCTCATGTTTCATTCAACACCTTTGCTCTCATGTTTCACATCTTTTCTTGGTTGTACCGTACCGATGACGGCTAATGAGCTAGAAACATGCATGTCTGCGGTTACCACTCTTTTCAGTAGCCCCTTCTTCTATTTGCGTGCAATACCCACTAATCTATTCGTTGCTTATATATATATATATATATATTGAACCAGATATCATAGATATTAAGAGAATTAGTTCTATAGGAATATGTTGCTAATATGAAAACATATGAAAATAATATAATTTAAGAAAATACAATTAAAAAGGAAACACTTTTCTTAATTAAAAGCATATCAAGTAAAGATATATTAAATAATTAGCCTATAACAATTTAATAAATAAAGAAATTACCTCAATAATTACAAAATTTAGAGCTGTTCATCTGAAAATTAAAACAATTATTAGAATAGTCAAGTCACGATAATTATAAATATAAGCAGTTACATTATAAAACAAATACAAATATTTAGTAGAATAGGGAGTATAGTTTCTCATAGATAAACTATTAAAAACATAAATAGAAATGATATAGTGTCAGTAAAATGAACATAGAATCAATAAATAATAATTTATTAAAGGAGTTAGTATAGATAATTTAATACAAAGATTAGATAGAGATTACATAAAAGGATTTATGATTTAAGTAATATAATTGAAACAGTAATAGACTGTTAATAACAATATTAGATATTGAACTATTTAAAAAGTATCTATGTATATAACCAACTCTAATTTATTTGTATGACAAAAACTCAAAAGACTCTCTACAAGTGAATTAATAATGTGAAATAGTATATTTATGAACTTTTCTACTAAGTAAACCAAATTAAATAATTCAATTACATAGGACAATATTTGATTGGTTATAAACAAAGTGACAGATCAAATTTTCAATCAACAAGTATAGAAACAAACTTTTGTAAATAGTTACCTGGAAAAAACAAAATACTTGTTTGTTGAAAAAAGTTGAGAATCGAGAAGAAGCGTGGGTGGTTGGAAGCTGGCGTCGAGAGATGTGGACTTTGTGTTATAGTGTTCCCGAAAATTTCAAGAAATTACCGAAATAAATTGATAAAACTTATCAAATACTATTAAAAACAATCCTGATAATACTCACAGATAATCATATCCAGTTTTTCTGCAAAAATCAGCCAAATTTCTCCAAAATTGGTGTTAGAACTTCCTGGGGTCCAGAAGCGTTATCCCAATTCCAAAGCATCAGGTCAGTGTTCTTTTAAACTATTATTGGCCAATAATAAGAGAAAAAACTCAAATAAGTGCTTAATTTCGTAAATTGATAAACATTCACGGCAATGATCGATCTAAAATAAAAAAGAAAACGGACTTTATTTAGTTAGTTAATAAAATAAATCTTTAATAGTAACAAAAAGGCCTAATTCAAATAAATAAAAATATGTACTTACGCCATTTTATAATCAGAAGAATGATGCTTAAATTTATTTCCATGTAATATGTCCATCTGTACATAAATCTTATAATATTTTCATGTATATATATAAATCTTCTAATACTATTTTTTTCCACAGCATATTTGTAATATTCCTATCTATTTTCTCCACATAAATTCTTCTATGTGTTAAACTATTTAAGTATTTATCATTCGACAATATTAGGTGTATTTAATGAGCTCCGATGCTCCATCATCTCTTTGTTGTATGTTCATTTTACGCTTGAAGTCCGTATGACTGGATTTTGAGCATGCGCACAGTAGAAAATATAAAATCGATAATTTCTTTAGAGGTAACCATTGGCGTCTCAAATTATAATTATTACATCACAAATTTTTATTTTAAAATTAAATGTAAGGTGCTTCTTTTTATTTAAATAAAGGTAATACATTTTTAAATGCCAGGACTCAAAGAGTAGAAAGAGTTTCATGCTTCCGCATAAAATTAAAAATACAATACAATAATATAAAATAATAACATGAACATTCAGATATAATTAATTGAGCTAGTATATTAAATATATATTATTAATATATATATATACATATATATATATATATATATATATATATATATATATATATATATATATATATATATATATATATATATATATATATCACTACTCAAACCATAGACCTATGACTGTCATGAAAACTATTCTGAGAAAATTTAACTACAACTTACAGTGCTGGAAAATTGGAAGTATAATAAATATTCTAAAGCGAAGCACGGACCATACAAGAGTACAAAATTATCGACCAATAACATTACTTAGCAACCTAGGCAAGAATCTAGAAAAAATTATAAAAGCAAAGCTCATTGAAGAAGTCAATAATACAAAACAGGGTTACCAGTTCAGCTTCAAACAAAAATACTCTACTGTATATCCTCTGGTCATCCCTACTAATAACATACAAGCAACAGCACTAAAGGGAGGAAAAACGGCTGCATTATTCCTAAACATGCAAAAAGTGTTCGATAGTGACTGTGTTTAGAACAGACTTTAGTTTCCTATCCTTAACATAAGAGATGTCAGAGTATAACTGTAGTATACTCCAAACGAGGTTAGGTGGAAGGTGTATTTCCACAGCGCTGAATAATAATATTCTATGCTTAAAGCAAAGAATTGAAACCAAATATTATAAAAGTCGTTTAATGACTCTATGCTAAAATTGGCTTAGTAGAAAAATTAACAAACAAACATAGGTGCAAAAAATAAGACAATTGTTAGTTAACTAGGCCCAGTTATCTACCGCGAATTTCTTAATATCGAATAACACATTTTAATTGTCGAAAACGTATCTGAAATAAATTCGCTAGATAAAATTTCCACATAAAAGAACTATACGATAAACTGTTCACTATTATATTGATATTGTTCATTACCTAGGCATCAATAGGCATTGCTAAGTGTAGTATGGAAAATTTCCATCATTTTATTACGGTTGATTATCATAAAGATGATAATAACTGGCCTCATTGTCATAGATTAACCATAGATGAAAAAAAAACTGAAACTGTTTATTGTACGTTACCATAAATTTTCCCTGTATGCACAATCACCGAATTCACTAATTGCAATTTGGTAATTTAGTGGGTACTTATTTTACCTTTCTTAATGAACAAAATTTATTGTTCCACTGTACTTGTACGAATAATGGTATTCAAAACCAAATATCTGAGAGAATTCATGTAACCTTTATAGTTCAGATAAAAAATTAAATGTTGTATTTATAAAATATACCAACAATGTTGGTGAGAAATTGATGTGGGTTTTAATAATATGATTCTTTTATTTACTATAGTACTAGATTATACAAATTTAAAATAGTACTATTATTTACTCATGATAAGATTTTTCAAGGGGTAACTCACCTTTTAATTTAATTCGCCTTCCAGGTTTACGTTTTAAATATTTAAATTTGTTTCTATTGTTGTGTATATTGACCTTATGAGAGCTGTCCTTCTCTGTTTTAATTGCAATCATAGATTCTTCAGCTACTTGAACTTTGTTTAAATCGTAATTCATTTCTTGTTTGTGTTCACAAACGTAGCTATGACAACAAAAAATTAGATTCTAACTATTCAAATCATTTATTAGAAAACCAACACTTTTTCGACCCAAATTTTGAAATTCTCCATGTAGTCGGTAAATCCTTTAGTTTAAATTTATTAGAAGCCCTAGAGATTAACAAAAATAAATATTCAGGTAATCTCCTTAACGACCAAATAGATATCAATCAGTCTCCTTTATTGAACCTCTTTACCTAGAAGATAGCTTAGGAATGTTTGTAGTGAATGAATTTCCAGGTAATATCTTTTAATACCATTGTTAACCTTAGTAAATAGATTTAGCACTGTATATATTAAGACATTTTTATATTTTACCTTCATTCGTTTTGACAAAGCTACTGTGTTAGTGAAACGCGTCAACAAGTTTAAATTGAACATTAGTTCAAATATATGAAGATTTAAACAAACTATATTGTTTTATTTCATCGTTCAGTATGGATCTTCATCAAGTAAAAGCCTCATCTATTCAACTAAAATTAATCTTTAAAAAACGCCAAAAAACTTAAATTAAATTTATATTATATAAGAAACCTAAGCTAAGAAGAAATATGATTGATTCAAAATATACCACAGCAAAAAAAACGTTAAGCAAAAATAGACAACAGACCACAAATAACCTTTATGACAACAGACAGACAACAAAAGTAAAACCAATCGCATTTTAGTTCTGACTAGTATCAAATTTGTCGTTCACACAGCACAAAATTGGAAACTGGTTTGAAACTAGGTTCTTAACGCACTTGCGCATAGCAAAATCAGTGACTGGTTGGAAATTTCGCACTACGAACGAACCTATCAAGTTCGTTTGGTTAGGTGTAGCAAATCAGTCTATTGTCTAAAGTACAAAATTATAATTGGGTTTATGCCACGATGGAATTTCAAAATGATGGCAAATTATTTAAAAACTTTTTAATTAAAGTAGGTAATCTAATTTTCTTTGATTTTCAGATTTGAATGAGTTTTTAGTTATCAATGTCTCAAGTGATGAATATAAACAATCTAATCCAGAGAAAATGAGAAACGAAATATCTTACAAGGAATGGACCGCACCCAGTACCAGGGTCTTATTAGATTTATACAAAAAGTACCGCTATAAAGTGGGCACATTCAACATGAAAAATTTAAAACAGATGTGGAAAATAATTTCAGAGGAAATGTTAAAGTTAAATTTGTACTATTCGGCCGCAAATTGCGAAAATAGATGGAATGTGTTGGAGAGAAACTATAAAAAGTTTGTCGACAATTCAAATAAAACGGGTCGTGGTAGAAAATACTTTGAGTTTCAACTAGAAATGGACGAAATTTTTAATAAAAAGAAAAATATATTTCCACATGTACTACTTACTGCGAATTCAGTGATTACACTCATGCAATGCTCTAATACATGTACTACATCAGCTTCTGCAGAGGATACAGATAATCCTAATTTAGATAACAATCCCACAGAGGATATGGAAGAACAAGTGGTAACACAAAAAGAAGTGAAGAAGCGAAAAAACATTGTAAATAGATTAAAACGAAGTGATATTTTACAAGATATAAAAAATGAAATGAGTAAATTTCAATGAATGATTGGTGTCAAGTAGATGTTTTGACACCTAACACAGAACTAGAAGTACTGCATATTTGTGAAAAGAAACAAGAACTGGATTTCCTTGAAGAACTGGAAATTAGAAGACATTTAAGAAACCCACAATATGAAGTTGTCAATGAACAGTTAAATCTAGGGAATTCTCCACTAATAAACTGTCTTCTTAAGTGATAATTGTAAAGTGGGATTCACAACCAAACTTTTTGCGTTTTGCTTTTTACGTTTCGTATTCTGATTGGTGAAGCAGAATCTGAATTTAACCTGACGCAATAATGTCATTCACAATAAAAACGTCAAAAATTTTCGATTCGCCGTGACTAGAAGTACATCGGATGTACGAATTTATTTTGTACATCGGATGTACGAAATTATTTTGTACATCGGCCTGTGGTTGGTTGGTCGAAGGATAATATACTTTAAATAGTTGTCTCTGACTTTAAATATAAATTGTGTTTATTGTGTGATATTTATAAGTTTCTAGGTTTTGTGATCTAGGTACTTTATTAGAAATAAAAATGAAAGTAGGGGCGATATTCAACAGTGAGAAAGAATTTGTCACGGAATTTAAAAAATTGGAAGATGAAACAAAAGGTAAGTATTACAAAAGAAGTAGTACAAATCTGAAGACCGCAAGAAATAAAGGTGTTCATAGTCATATTAATCCCAGAAATCCCTATCAACTTTTATTTTGTTGCATACATGGTGGAAAAAAAGTTCAAAAACAAACCACAGATAATACTCGCAACACAAGGTAAGATAGTTTAGCTTCTGTATAAACATCTTGCAACAATTTCAGTACTTTTTCTCTTTCTAGAACTTTTCAAAAAAATTGTCAAGCAAATATCAGATAAATTGTTTTTGAAGATGGTAATCATCTAACAATAGCTAATTCCAACTTTAATCATAATCGTGAAACAACAGAGGTAAGTGTGGGAACTTGTTGCAATGTTTAGAGTGTAACTTTTAAATTTAATTTTTACTTTTGTTATAGGCTTTTTATAAACATTTACCACAAAAACGCAAGTCAAACCCAGATTAAAAATATAAGGTTGAAGAATTTCTTAAAGCTGGTGGTAATAAAGAGAAAATAAAACATATAATGGAATGTGAAACAAAGAAAATGATTTTATTAAAAGACTTACGGAATTTGGAATATAGTAGATAATTTAAAGTAATCATACTTATTTACATATATTTATTTTTTTAATAATGTTTATATTGAAAAATTTTAGGCACATATTTTCTGTTCGAGAAAAAGAAAAAATGTCTTTATTTGAACCATCATTATGTAATACGGCATGTGAGGGAATATCAACGGGTATTTCAAAACTGCAATTTACAACCAATTGAAACGCAACATAGGAAAGCAACTTTTATAACTGATATGGCTTATACTGAAAAGGACACAGAAAGGAAAATAACTCAGAAATTAAATAAATTTGGAAAATATAAAAAGTCTATGTTGGTGCCACGAGATATTGCCAGTTTGATATCTGAACAATCGGGAGATGTTTTCGATTTATCAATGCAAAGTATTTTAAAGTAAAAAAAAAATTGTTGTTAGATGGTAAACTTGTAGAAGTGACTGAATTGTATGAAAATCCTAGTGACAGTGCAGTTACCGAGGCAGTTACACTAACAAGTCCAGATAAAAATTATTTTGATAAACATCTAGATCTGAATAGAGATTTGGATGGTCATAGTATTTATGAAATTAATGAGGAAACTGTAATTACGTAAAATGAAGATATTTTAGAACCTATCCAAACTGAAACTCACAATTATTATGACAGAACTGCTGGAGTCGATAGGGCAGCAATTGCAAATTTTCCAGATAAAAAATACCTTATTCTACTGAAACATCTTGCCTCCCTTTGGCCAGTGTCGAAAGTAATAAAATTGAAACAGTGGTTTTTGAAAGTAAAGGCAATCAAAATGACGAACGTGAAAAACTCAGCCATATCGTCATGAGTGATCATAGCTATAGTAGAAAAGTAATAACACATCTGATTTAAAAAAGTCTTGATATGGTAATAATTCCAAAAGTAGCCAGAATGAGAGATAGACCTAAAGGATGTGGTAAAACTGCTATTGGGTTACCTAAGGCTAAATGCTTCTCTTTAAAGAAAAAACTTTTTGCCAAAAGAACTGCAAGTGAGAAAAAACTTTTTATATTGAATCTTGTTTCACCATTTTTGAAAGATGTTTATGCAAAAAAGAAAAAAATTAAAATCGAACATTTAAATGCAGATTTACCATATTTATTGCTGCATGAAAATATAAACTTTAATTTAATTAGAGAATTTTGCTCCGAAACGTCGTGCAACAAAACAACAACAATACTTAGTGGTATGAAAAATATCCCCTGTCCTTGCACACAGTGTAACTGTACATTAGATGATCGACCAATTATATGTGCATCATGTTTAAAATCATATCACTTATTTTGTGTAGCATTGAAACAAGTCCCGAAAAAAAGAAACTGGATGTGTAGATATTATTCAGAGTAAAGATACATACCCACAAGATGTAATTCATTTTTGTAAATTTTATAACTTAAATATATGTAGTTATTATTTACTTCTAAATGTTAAAAGTTTTTTTACTACTTTTTTCCTAAAAACCTTTATTCATAATCATCAAAAGTTTTGAAGCAAAAACTGAAAGTCGTAATCATGCAAATATTTTAAAAAGGGAGATTCAAATTTAGGAAAATCCAGCTTCTTTAACTTTATTAAATATTTTCCGACGTCTTTTTGGTTCAGATAATAAGTAGGCATATGTATTTTTGGCACATTTTGTTACTCTAGTAATAATTGCTGATAAATTTTAATAAGTTTGTCCCGTAATTGTGTATAACCTGTTAGAAAATAAAAAATATTTTTATTTAAAAAGACAAAAAAATTAAAATAACCCTCTCAAAGTTAGGTATATCTTATTTTCTGGATCCCATAAGTTCATCATTCTGATGTACGAATCAAATATCGCCCTTACTTTCATTTTTATTTCTAATGAGATACCAAACCTACATTAATATATGTATCACACATTAAACAGACATCTATATGTTTCCAAGATCCAAAATAATATAAACAAACCATACAAAATACAAGCTTCTTTAGGTTATTATTTGAATATGCGCGCTTCATTCAACGCACAAGGCCGATGTACAAAATAAATTCGTACATCCGATGTACTGCTAGTCACGGCGTTTTCGATTTGCTTCTCAACAAGAAACAAAAGGAAGCAGAAGAAAAAGTAAACATAACCTTGGATTGGTACTTTGGCAGAGCAAAATAAAGAAATAATCACAAGAATAATAATTTAAATAATGAATAATATACATGAAAATTGGAAGAGACGTAAATTGCTCCTTCTTTTGTACTTAAAGGGAAAAATTCATCGTACAAAGAGAGAATATTGGGTGAGACCATCATTAAGATGTGAAAGTAGAAAATTAAACAGTATATACTATTCCCTGGAAACACAAAAAAATTTGGAAGAAAAAAATTACCACAACTTTTATCGAATGTCACAACAATATTTTGATGAACTGTTGATGATGATCCGCTCCCACATCGAAAAACATTCCCACAGAGAATCTATAAGCCCCGCTGAAAGATTAAGTTTAACGTTAAGGTGAAGTTTTTTAAGTACTTCTATTAAGTCTTAATTCCAACTCTTCTAATGATGTGGTGTTGATGTATTTTTTTCGGGTTTCCTTGTAGCTGTGAAATAGAATTTGAGCCACCTTGGAACACCGATTAGTTATTTTCCGACGGCCTACCTGAAATTTGTATCATTTTGCACTGTAAACTAGCACAGAAAAATATGTAATTTGTTCTAGTGCGAAATATTAAATAAATTAGTTCCGAGCTTCCTAGACGAAAAACAATAGTGTGAAATGAAATATTAAGGCACACTTAATCCTAAAACTAGGTTTTTCTGGCAAAATTTTGTGTGGGTAGATATAATTGGGGTTACACAAAATTCATGTTATTTGTTGATGTTCTATTGAGGTCTCGTAGTAATGTGTGTTTCAGGTTTATCACTCATTGCTTGTGCTTTATCTTCTAGTCACACTAGTTATACAATATACTATTGTTACTTTGCGTTGTAAGTATTCATACGGATTTTCAGATATCTTGCATCAGGTGATAGTATGGTTTCAATAGCCAATCAATATCATGTTGGAATCAGCACAGTATCCATTATTGTTAGGGAAACATGTGATGCCCTGTGGACTGTTCTGTCCAAGATCGTTTTGCCTACCAAATTTACACAAGATTTGTGGCGGAATATTGAAGAAGGGTTTAGAAATAGGTGGAATCTTCCTCACTGCATAGGTTCCTTAGATGGAAAACACATCACAATTCAGGTAATTTCATTTTTACAGGGTACTGTAGCACTATATTATTATACACAGTTGACCAGGTTCACACATTCTGAACCCTAATGTACTGTTAGGCACCTCCTAAATCTGGAAGTGATTTTTTTAACTATAAAAATCAACATAGCATAGTATTGATGGCACTATGTGATTGGAAATACAAATTCACTTATATTGATGTTGGTGCACAAGGAAGGCAGAGTGATGGTGGAGTTTTTCGGAGAACCAAATTTTATAAAAAACTTAAAGCAAATCAGTTGAATATACCTGGTCCTAGCAAAATTGATGGAATCGATCAAAATATTCCATATTTTTTTGCGGCAGATGAGGCTTTTCCTTTAGGAATGAATATAATGAGGCCATTCCCTGGAAGATTCCTCGAAGAAAGAAAATCCATTTTCAACTACAGGTAGCCATTCAATTTTATTAATAGTGGCCTAGATGCTTATGAAATTGAAATTTATAGTGAAATTATACTGGTTTAGATTTGATTTTGTTGAATATCAAAATGTTTCAGATTAAGCAGAGGCCGCAGAGTCATTGAGAACAGTTTTGGAATATTGGTGTCAAGATGGAGAGTATTGAGAAAAACTCTTATTGCATCACTAGTTACTACGGACAAAATCATACTAGCATGCGTCTGCCTCCACAACTGGCTATTAGACAAAAAAGAAACCAAATATTTTGTTGATTTTGACAGTGCAATGACTCTTGATGTTCCAAATAATAAAGAACATTCCATCAGGAGCATACAGGGAAGTCGAAACAATATGCCTATGAGCAAAGATGCTATATTTGTCAGAAATGCCTTAAGTGATTACTTCATAGGTGTAGGAGCTATACCACCTCAGTGGAATGGATAATGAGGTGTTTTGTAACTGTTAATTGAAATTGTTGAATTGTTCAAACTCGTTCAATAAATTATGGATGGAGTTACTCGATTTTAGTGTTGATTTTTCCCTTCTGTTTTTTCAAAACCAAGGATTATTCCTGTGATAATTATTTGGACAGTTCGATTGACCATTTCAATGAAGAGTGATTTCAATTAATTAAATCATGATTAAAGAAAATACTATTAGCTAATAGCATTGACATAAAAACGGGCAAAACAGTGAAATGTTACTTTTCAATGAATAATAAAACTTTTCATCTAGAAAATGTATTTACACAATGGAACATAGTAATGTTTTACAAATAAAAGAAGTGACAACTTAAATATTGTTTCATAAGAACAATTATACCTGTTGAGTATCTGTAACACTCATGTGTTAGGTATATTTTACAAATAGTTAAATTTATAAAACTTAAAATCCCATTTGGATACCTATCAAAAAAGATAATAATATGACAAACTTAAATATTGTTTCATAAGTTCAACATGTTAAACAGTACCCGCATTTATCACTTTGGTATATTTTACCTGGAGTAATTTGAAATTATTCAGTCTTTTCTCTGAGAATTGGTAAAAAAATAATTATGATGAGAATCTATACTCATAAGCTAGTTTCAATAGTGCAATTTCCAATTTTGCACTTTGTTGTGGAGGTAACTGTGTCAAAATATCTGACAGGGCTATGCAAATAGGATTAACTTTTTGAATATTGTTTGTTTGAGCAGGCATAGTTGTATTCTTGATAGCATCAAGAATTTCTTCATCCAAATTTCTTTTTTTCTTTTGTCCGCTAGGTTTGGGGGCTTCCTTTGCTTGTTGAATATTTTCAAGAGTGGTAGATGAGGCAGATAATTCTGGAAACCTCGCTGCTGCTTCTTCCTATAAATAATTAGAAATGACTTAGGTTTGATTTGAAATGATGCATGACTTAAATTCATACCTGATGTAGAGATGAAATTGTTGATCGAGGAACATTTACATCACTGAGAAATGTCAACATTTCATAATATTTCCATGTAATCTTTCTAGCTTTATCTCTTCCACTACCAGTTGGAATATTCTCAGAAAAATCTGACTTTAATTTAAGATAGCGATCTTTCAAAGATTTCCACTTCCTTTGTATCTGGTCCAGAGACCATACACCATTCATCATTTTCTGAATTTCAACCCATAATTTATCTTTAACACATTTTGACCGCTGTGACAATGGAAAGGTGTGGTCCCAAAGTGGCCGTCTTTCGAAGACGAGAGCGATTAGCTTTTCCTCTTGTCCTCCCTGGCGATATTTGATTCCTGCAGTTCCTGTCAAAATTTGAGATTCCACATCTGCTTCTATATAGCATGAATGTTCATATACCTCATTTTCGTCTAATTCTTCTTGGCAAGTATCACAAAAATACTACAAATCAAATATATACATTATTGGTATTATAATTACTTTATTAATTATATTATCATTGTTGTATCACCACTTACAGTAGTAGTATTTTCCATTTCAATAATAATTCGTATCTCTATTATGACAATAATAATTATGATTGGTATGATAGTATCACTATCACAGTTCAATGCAGGACCCAGTATGCAGTGCAAAATAGGTTAAGACAGTATTTCATTCGCCATATTTTTACTGAGATGTAAACACAACGCATTTTGCAACGCAAAAAGCTGAAAATATTTAGCTTTTTGCGTTCGTTTTATTCCAGATTCTGCTTCTACCAATCAGAATACGAAACGTAAAAAGCAAAACGCAAAAAGTTTGGTTGTGAATCCCACTTAAAGATCAGCAGATATAGTTTTCCTGGTTTTCTATATCATTGCACAGTTATACTGATCTTAATTGGAAAAATGATATCCAGGATATCACCATAGGGCTAATAATATCTAAGCTTCAATATTTGTAATATCACATCTTCTTCTTTTTTCTATAAACATATATTAAGCCAATCACAAGTTAGGTTACTTCTTGGTCTAGCCAAAATTAACTACTAAACATCAGGCAGGCATAAAATGAAATGTAACTTCTGTCATTCTGACGATGATATTGATTTATCGAAACAATTGTCAATTTTTTAGAATTTTCAATAACTTGTATTATATTGTGGAATTAACTAGAGACCTTGAGTTTCATTTAAAAACACTAATATGAGCATATTCCACGAAGTAAGGGTCGAGACAGTCAATTTCATTAACCACATTAATGGTAATAATGTTTTAATTTACTATAAATTTAAACGTAAACGTACAAATGTTATTTCGCATACTACAATATCAAAACAACTGTATACAAACTACACAAAAAAGAATGTTTGAAAATGATCACATAAAATTTTTAAAGTTTAAATTGTTTGTATCTGTCTATAAGCATACAGTGTAAATTTTTGTTGGAAAAAAATGAGAAAAATGAGTATTATTTTTTTGGCAAAATTATCTTCTAGTGTGGATAAATTAATCTTGCGACCTGGTTTCGTATCTCGATTCCATCTTGATCATCTTCATGTTCATCTACCAGCCGGCCTTCAATGTGTGGGGGTGGATTATCATTATTTTCAATGCCTTCATTTTCGTATTCAAACATATCATTTATAGATAAATTATGAAGAACACAGGCTCGGATAAAGTGAGAAACCCTTGTAATGTCTCTTAGCTTTAAATGATATAATTGCCTAAACTTTTGTTTTAAAAGACCAAAGCAATGTTCTATTATGTATCGATTTTTAGAAAGAGTCATATTAAAATGAGTTTGAATTGCAGTTAATTGTCCTCGATCACGAAATGGGGTTAACAAATGTCGTGTACAAGAGTATCCACTATCGCCCAGTATATATTTGTTCAAGCCGCATTTTTCGGGTAATTCTGCCGATAAAGGTGATACACGAAACACACGACTATCGTGAACAGATCCAGGGTACCCAATAAAAACGTCTATTATGCGCTTTTCATGATCACAAACCACTTGTGCCTAAATAGAAAACAAAGTTACAATGCACGATAATTTATTTAGAACAATAAAGACTTACATGGACTGAATAAAAATGTTTCCTATTGAGATATGAATCTGGGTCTTCAGTTGGTTTGTCAATCTTTATATGAGTACCATCGATAACACCACATACACCTGGAAACCCATTTTCAGTAAAATGTTGTATTTCCTCCATTTTTTGGTTATTTGGTCACTTTATGACATCGCCTGACATGTTGCTCAGAAAACTAATCATTCGTGTGGTTATACGAAACAGAGAACTGATTGTAATATTAAAACGATCAGCAACGTCTCGAAAAGATGCTGTTTGATGACCAGCAAACCACAAAAATACCTACACATGTTGCTCAGATGTTAGCTTTCCATTTCCACCGTTCGCATCAGCATCAAAGTATTCACTGTTCTTATATTTCTCCACCAAATTATTAAAAACTAAACGAGACACTCTGAAGTGTTCTTTGGATACTTCATCTGAGTATTGGGGAACAGTTTCTTCGACGTAACCTTCATTTTTTGGCCGCTTATTCCTTTGCATATTAATATTAATCAATACATTCAAAAGCTGCTCATCCTCGTCTGATGACATTTCACTAGAGCTTGAGCTTGTAATTGAAATATCAGACATGCTAGAAAAATTAAACAATTCTAACGTTTTATAATTGATTATATTTGAAGCAAATATACAAAAGTAAAAAAACTTACTCCCTTACCTTATATTTACGTACAATCACAGAACAGCATATATTATAAAAGGTCGTATGAAAGTTGGTTGTAATAATAATAAAATGTACTGACTTTAATTTAAAATATTTACCTCCAAACAAAACTAAAACATGCGCTGCGCTTGCGTGGAATAAGAGAGAATTTGAAATACTTGCTCAAGAGCAAGAACTGATCGAACTATTCTAGAACGGCTCTATTATATGTTCATAAATTGCTGGAACGTCGAATTAGTAGTTCTGGGGGTCAATTCTCGAGATCGATCGTTCGTGGAGCGTACACGCTCGTGAACGAGTGAAGTCGAACGTATGTTCGCATGAAGTCAATTCTCGGGCATATCATCAATGATTAAATTCTCGATATCGTCCGTTCGTGACGTCATGAGCGTAGATTTGTGGAATCTGCAATTCTCGGGGAACTAATCATGAGCAAATCGTTCCCAAACGGTCGCTTAAATAATCGGTCGACGACGAGTGCTCTTTATCAAACTTTCGTTGGGTACGTTGAGCTGAGCGAGTTTTTTTGTTAACTGTTTCCTATGTGTTATTTAAATATTCAATCTTTTCTCCTTCATTGTGCTTTTTTTTGAAGTAAAAATGAATGTAGACGAATTTTTGTTGGACAATATGAATGATATTGTGAGGGAAGCTGAAATTTTGGTTCAAGAAGGTGTTGAAAGACAATATTATGAGAGATTTCGGCTGAATCCATTTGACAATTTAACAGAAAATATGTTTATCCGTTTATTTCGTTTGAACAAACAATTAGTTCGAGATTTGATAGAAATGTTGAATCCCTTTCTCACTCCACCTAGAAGACTTCATGATTTGGATAAACAAACAAAGGTGAGCAGTTATTCTCAAAAGTGATGATATATACCTAATTAATATTATAACAATAGGTACTGGTTGCGCTGAAATTTTTTGCATCTGGAAGTTACCAAATGGATATTGGTGCAAATGTTTGGATAGGAGTCAGCCAATCTTCTGTGAGTAGGTGCATCGAAGAGGTTTCTGCTGCTCTCAATTCCAATCAAATTTTCAACGAACATGTCAAATTTCCTTCGACAATTAGAGAATGTGAAATTCTACGTGAAAAGTAAGTTCATTATAATTGATTTGAATAAGTATCTTATTTTCATATTCAGTGTCACCATTATAGGAACCTATGTGAATTTATTTTACTTATTATTCAAGTGAAATTGTTTTTCATTTTAATTTTCTTATGGTCTAATTGACCCTGTTCTATAGCTACTTCATTCGCCTCATCATGTTTCAAGAAAAAAATTGTGTTTGTGTTTTAAATGAAATAAATTCCCATATGTATAACATAATGATATTAATGTCCAAAGATTAATTTTTAATATAATTTTATATATCTTACAGTTTCAATCAGAAATTCGGCAGGCCAAATAATAAATGCTTGCATTGTGCTTCACAATATATGTGTACAAAACAATATACCTGAACCAGACCCAGAGATAGGTGATGAACTTTTAGATTATGGCATGTATCCTAACATTGGTAATCAAAATATCGGAGTAGGAGCCATGGCTTGAGTTAACCCCGAATTGGTAGAGGGAAGAAGGATTCGAAATATAGTGATGAATTATTTTCAGAATTAAATTATGGGTGACAAATAAATATACACTTTGTTTATTTTTAATTTTTGTAATGCAATAGAAATATATTTATTAACCAAAACAAAATAAATAGGTCAAAAATGCACAGAAAGATCATCTACAAATAATCAGTTCTGTAGATTTCTGGGGTACTAATACAACTTCAAAATAATATCACAATAATTTAAAAATAAATAGAATTCTCATAAAAATAAATATAATATGAAACAATAACATCTAAATAGTATTACAACTAACAGTGAACACTGATATTACCTCTAAAAATTGTCAAATTTTGCCAGAAGAATATCTTTCAGATCTTTTAATTCTGATGCTATATGTTGATTTGCTATAACATTTCTCTCCATAAGCTCAAGTTTTTTTGTAAAGTAGTCTATTTTAATTGTAGTTTCCCTTGTAGAAGAGCTATGGTTTTGTTGCTTTGATCCACAGCCTTATCTAAGCGTTGTGTAGCGACATTCCTTGTAGTTTTTTTCTTTCTTACCTCAGCAATATTTTTTGATATGTTCCTGATATAGCTGTGCTCTATGGCAATATTTTCCTTTATGGTTTCATCCCTAAGATTAATACTTGATAAATCAGTAGAATTTATGGGATTTCCATCATCCAGCTCAATCTCCTCAACCTTCGATTCGACTACTCCCAACTCTGAAAAAATTACTTCATGAGTATATGAAATATGCCACATATACTGTTTTAAGCATATACCTTCCTCCACTCTTTCCAGTCTTTTATTGCACCCGGGGTTGCATTCAACATACTTGTAACGTCCTTCCACATTGTTATGGAGTCCTGTCTGGAATAATTTGAGGAAAATTTTTGTTTTAATTGAGGATGGGAGCGCATAAATTCAATTAAAATTTCCTTTTGTTCAACCGACATCGGCTTACTTCTTTTATTGTTCATTTTCGACCAGAAAAACAAAATAATATTTCCAACCCAACGAGAACAAAATTCTAAATCTGAAAAATACACTACAAGTTCAACCCAAATATTATTGTGTCAAAGATTACTAAATGTGTATAGTTTTGAGGTTGGTTCACGCCACAAAACAATTCACGTAGAACACAGAAAACCCATTCTTCGATGCATTATGCGACGATGCCAAGTTTATTCTTCTTTCGAAATGAGCGAATACTTTCGTTGGAACGAGTAGGTGAAGATATGCCCGAGAATTGACTTCATTTGAACTACACGTTCGACTTCACACGTGTATGCTCCGTGAACGATCGATCTCGAGAATTGACCCATAGACAAATATATATATATATATATATATATATATATATATATATATATATATATAGTTATATATATATATATATATATATATATATATATATATATATATATATATATATATATATATATAGTTATATATATATATATATTGAACTATTTTTAGATTTTTATACTTACTTATTATTATTGTTGTTAAGATAATTATTGTTGTGGAATTTAGATGATTATAATTTTATATTTAGAATTTTATTTAGATTTTGGCTAGCTCAGTTGGTTATTATTATATTGTTTTGTAATTTATTTTATTTTAATTATTCGGGAGCATGAAATACTTTCTACTCTTCGAGTCCTGGCATTCAAAACGTATTACCTTCATTTAAATAAAAGAAACACTTTACTTATAACAGCATTTAATTTGAAATTCAATATTTTATAAGTGATAATAATAATTTGAGACGCCTATGGTCACCTCTAAAGGAATTATTTATTTTATATTTTTAACGGTGCGCATGCTCAAAATCCAGTCATGCGTAAAATGAACATAATTTTAATAACGTGAGATGGAGCTTCTGTGGCTCATTAGTATGACATAGATATAACAATCAAGAAACATATAGATGGTTTAAAACATACCAGAATTTATGTGAAGAATATACATGAAAATGTTATCAATATGCTGTGGAAGAAAAGTATTAAAATATTTATATAGACATAGAATTATTATACAATTTATAAACAGATAGACAGATTACATGGAAACAAGTTAAGCATCATCTTATGATAAAATGGCGTACGTACTTTTGAATTATTTATTTATTGAAATTAGGCCTTTTTGTTATTATTAAAGATTTAATTTATTAACTAATCAAATAAAGTCCGTTTTCTTTATATTTTAGCTCGATCATTGCTGTGAATGTTTATCAAAATACGGAACCAAGCACTTATTTGAGTTTTTTGCTTATTATTGGCCAATAATAGTTTAAAAGAAAACTGACCTGATGCTCTGGAATTGGGATAACTCTTCTGGACCCCAGGAATACTTCTCTGCAGTTCCAATACCAATTTCTGGAGAAAGTCTGCTGGTTTTTTTGCAGAACAACTGTGTCTGATTATCGGCGAGTACTACACAAGATTGTTTTTCATAGTTATATTAAAATTTATTAAGTTATTTAGGGAATTTCATAAAAATTTCGGGAACACTCTCACACACAGTCCACACCTTTCGACGCCACTTCTCATCCTCTACGCTTCCTCTCGATTTTCCCTTTTTTTCAACAAACAAAGTCTTTTGTTTGTTTTCAGGTCACTATCTCCCAAAGTTTGTTTCGAAACTTGTTCATTGCAAATTTTATCTGTCATTTTGTTTCTAACCAATCAGATATTGTCCTATGCAATTGAATTATTTGATTTGGGTTTACTTAATAGAAAAGTTCATAAATATTCTATTTCACATTTCTAATACACTTGTAGAGAGTCTTTTGAAATTTAATCATACTAATAAATTAGAGTTGGTTATATACATAGATGTTGTTTAAATAGTTCTATCTAATATTGTCATAAACAATCTATTACTGTTACAATTATATAACTTAAATCATAAATCCTTTTATGTATTCTCCATCTAATTCTTGTATTAACTTATGTCTACTTACGCAATTAATATATTATTATTTAATCCTATGTTCATTTTACAGAGATATATCATTTCTCTTTATGTTCAATTGTTTATCTATGATAAACTATACTCCTTATTCTAATAAACATTTATATTTGTACTCTAATGTAACTACTTATATCTAAAATTCTCTTGACTTGATGATATAATTGTTTCTTTTTAGGTGAACAGCTGATCACGTTACAGAAAATATTCTTCGTCTTATGCAACTTTATTTACATCATTACATTGGTTAGGCAATCTCTATATTTTATATTATTATTGAAGTAATTTCTTTATTTATTATATTGTTATAGGCTATTATTTAATATATCTTTACTTGATATGCTTTTGAATTAAGAAAAGTGTTTCCTTTTTAATTGTGTTTTCTTAAATTATATTATTTTCATATATTTTCATACTAGCAACATAGTTTTATAGAACTAATTCTCTTAATATCTATGATATCTGGTTCAATATATATATATATATATATATATATATATATATATATATATATATATATATAAGATGTACGAATAGTGCGTGACATATGAAAAATAAGCAACCAATAGATTATGTCTGCGGTTACCACTCTTTTCAGTAGCCCCTTCTTCTATTTGCGTGCAATACCCACTAATCTATTCGTTGCTTATATATATATATATATATATATATATATATATATATATATATATATATATATATATATATATCATCATCATCATCATCATCATATGCAGCTTATTCAACCATTTTGTTATGGTGTAGCCTCCCTTTACATATTTATATATTCCACTTCCATGTGTGCCCATTGTTGTCTATTGCTAGCTATGCGGCCCCAAGTTGATCCTGCGAGTTTCTTTATGTCGTAGTCCCATCTTAAGTTGGGGCGTCTTCTTGGTCTTTTCACGCCTCGGGGATACCATTGCGTTATCTGGACCACAAAGATAACATATATATATATATATATATATATATATATATATATATATATATATATATATATATATATATATATATATATATATATATTACTTTCTCTATGAGGTGTTCTGTGTGCTAAGTGATGCGAGAATAGAATTGTTTTATGGAGTAAAGCTCAAATTTCTCATAATATTGTCTCTCAACACATTGTACCAAAATTTCAGCCCCCTCACAATATTACTCATAATGTCCAACTTCTCCATTCATTTTTACTTTTACAATAGGGGAGAAATGATTAAATATTTAAATAATAGGTACACAGTAAACAATCACAAAAAAACTCGCTTAACTCAACGTACCCAACGAACGTCGGATAACTGATAAAGAGCACTCGTCGTCGACCGATTAATTGAACAACCAGCGTAACTACTAGTTCTCAAAAGTCGGTGCTGGAACACTAAATTGTCACGGCGCATGCGTAGTACAATTCCGAATTATTTTCATCGTGTGCTGGAACAAACCTTTACTTCGTTAATATGGAGGGTAGAACTAAGGAGAACCATCTTGTATAGGGGATAAGTTGAAAAAGTGTCCAGCTGTAAGCAGCAAATTACAGTTCAATAATCGACCACAATAACGCTAGCGTAGCAAGTGGAAACGACATGAAATTAGCAGTTTTAAACGGAGTGAAGTTCGCTGAGTTTTACGTAGTCAAGTGTTGATGATGATTAGTAAATATAACCTATAAAACTGCTGAACTAACATGGATAGTGATTCGATTTTTATAGACTTTAGTAGATACATTTTTTATTATTATTATTATTACGAATTTGTTGTAAATTCAAAGAGGAAAAAAAATAGAAACAATGGGAAAGCTTTGTTCAGTGAAAAGTTGTCCAAATGGGCGAAAATTAAAAAATAAAGCAACTGATGCGTCTCAACCTCTGTCTTTTTTTCGACCAACAGTACGTATAACAAATTTTTATTTATTATTTTACAATACTGAAGTTAAGAAATATAAAACAATTATTCATTTTTTATAATAATTGAATCATTATCATAAAAATTAATTAACAAACTTAAAAAGTGCCAATTTTTTGAAACATTTTTGTCATTATTATTGATGAGTTATAAACATTATTCAAAACTGTCAAATATCAACTGAATAAAGTGTCGTATTATTTTTTCAATTGCTAGTTTGTAACTTATATAATACCGAGATGAATCAACCTATCAATATTTTTTTCTATATTAACTTTTAGTCATCGGCAAAATTGAATAAATGGAATATGGCTTTGGGCACTACAATGAAAACAACTGATTATATTTGTCATTTACATTTTAAAGAGAAGGATATAAAAATGTACGAAAAGTTCAACATTAAAGGACAGATCACAATTCTTCCGACAGGCAAAAAAACACTACGAGATGAGGCCCTGCCAACGATCGAGCATCAATTTATCCCCATACCAATACATGAACTCCAAACGAGTGTCATGAATAAATCGCAAACGCCGAATTCCAATCAAAATAAATCTGAAGCAAAACAGGATCATCAAGTACCAAACCATCAAGATCAATTAAAACAACAAGAATCGTTAGTTGATCAGAGAATTGCTGATAATTTAATGCATGTGATTGTACAATCTGAAATTTTTTTTAAGTACCACAGTTGAATCAAGAGACTCATAATGATATATTAAATGATAAAGAACTTGAAATACCTTCTCAGTCAGCAGAGAAATTTTTTGATAATCTAAAATCTTCAAATCTACCACAAGGTTGGACGTATTTCGAAAAACCCAAAGGGCTAGAATTTATGCGGATTAATGCAACACCTATCCAAATTTTAAACCATCTACGAGTGAACAAGGACTTATCTGTTACTGTAAGTACTGAAAAATATAAATGTATTAGTCTTTCTTTTTTTATAACAATAATTAATTGCAAAAACTTTGTAGGTTATTTTTTCTACTAATGAAGAATTGACTGTAAATGACAATATTTATTCATTCAATTGTATCTACGATTATTTGAAATCAGTAGAAAGATGGCCATTATGTGTTGGTACTCAAATTGCCAAGAAAAAGTAAGCTTGATTTTGAAATTAACAAATGAATAAACTGCTACGACAAGTAAGATTACAATTAACTTTTTTAATAATTACATTCAATTTTAGGTATTCACAAACATGTAAGGGTGTAATTGTTGGTGATGATAGTTATAAGAGAAATCAAGCGAATCCAAGATGTAAATATTGTAGAATTCTACGGCATCGTTTGCAGAGCTGTAATTCTACTTCAACTATTTTAGACACTACAATTTCTCAAAAACGACGTGCTTCTAATCTACAAAAACAATGTAAACGTCTCAAAAGAATGGTATAAACTATTAAGAATATTTGTCCCGAGCAACACAAAAGTATTAATTGATCGGCACCCATTAAGGAATTCCGTATACAATATGTTTTATTTTAAATAATCGAATGGATTTGTATGTTAATCGTAGTTTTGACATAGTTATAAGGAATAGCTAAATTCTTGAAAATTTGTACATATTTTAATAGAATAGAATAATTTTGTATACAATTTGTAATTCCATTTACAGAATTACTAATAGTCTATTATAAGACACCGCATTTGAACTTTTTCAATACAATGAGAATAAATAACAAATAACAATTTTTTATTATATCTGTATTGATTAAATTTTATAGTAAATAATTTATGTAGATTAAGTTCTAGAATTACCTACGATATGAATGTATTTCTACAGAAAGATTTTCTTATATAATTTTTTGTTTCATCAAAGTAAGCAACACGCAATAAGGAAATATTAATAATACTTATGTTACATTTAAACCTCATATGATAAATACTTTTAGAGTACAATCGAGGTTCATCAGTTAAAATTATAGATAAAAATCTCGAAAACATTTGTGTATTATTAGACACCAATATCACTGATCAGCATAGTATACTTACCCTTATCAACTACACCATATAACGTATGTTGGTTCTAAAAACGTTATTAATTACACACATCTAAAAATAAACTAAGAAATATATATATTGGAATGTATTGTATAGAATAAATGAAACACAAAATGCTTGGGATTGTTTTCTAAATATGTTGTTATTTTGTCTATTGTTTTTATTTGTTGTAATATTGTGTTGCATTTTATTATGGTAATATTGGATTATTTTTTATTGTTGTAATATTTTATTTTATTATTGTAATATTGTGTTTTGTGATTGTAATTTCAAGATTACCTATTTGAGTGAAAAAATTCAAAATAACGGCATAAATACTACCACATCTAATGACCACGAACAGCCTTTGGCTTTGTGGTGTTTAGTGTTTGTATTGGAGAGTGGATAATTGGAATTTCTATGTAATTTTATATATGTATAAGTATATAGTATGTCTGAAAAAGTTGGCAACATATGGAAAACTTTTTTATTAGTGTAATGTTATGAAAAAAAGTTATTCTTTATAAAAAGTTCTGCATGGCCCATAAAGTAAAACGCGCACATCTGATGTTAATTTTTTAAATCGTATACGAGGTTTGTCAAAAAATATGATTTTGATACAAGTTTAAAGTACCTTTATTTTTTACAATATCGAAAACTTTAATTATTAAAACTTATTCGAAATAGAAAATTATGTTTTAATATGCAATTGGAACATACTACTTAAAAAAATTATGTTATTTTTACAAATTATTCTCAATATATTCAATGTAATTTTAAAGTGTTGATAGGAATTATAAATTACGTTTAAGTGCAATTACTGAACACTTCACTCATTACCTCATTGCAAAATTTATGAACTTTGACTTTCTCTTAAGAATTATCTCAAATAGACACACTAACTAAATGGAATGTATTATTTATTTCACGAAAGCTTTTACTAGACTCACTTTCGGAAAGTGAAATGTCATTGTCAGAGTCGTCTACATTTTAAATTATTTTGCTCACTTTTGTGTATTCTAGTATAAAATAAATACATTATTCTGTTTTTGATATTACTCATTTATTACTGATTAAAGTTCATTGCTAAAATATTTCAAATCAACAAATAATCATTTGAGGTGTGTTGAGGTTAAATAAGATAAGAGTTGACGTGTTTCACAACTAAAATTTGCGAAATTGAAGTGGTCAAAATATTCCTAATAATCTTTTGCAATTTTGTAAATACCTGACATACTGTATATGTATACACATCTTGCAAAATAATTTGTTATGTAAATGTTATATTACAAATACATATTATTATTATTAGCTTTTTGATATTTAATCTAGTTCCTTATAATTATAAGCAAATTATTATTTTTCTCATATGTATGTGGTGGCGAGTGATAAATTTTAACTAAATAAATCCAAATACTTCATATTAGTGTTTTTAAATGAAACTCAAGGTCTCTAGTTAATTAACGAAGTAAAGGTCGAGACAGTCAATTCCAAATACTTCAGTTTTGTCTTTTTTTCACAAAACTTCACTTGTATCATCTGCATTGCAAAATTAATATATTAATGAAATTTATATAAAATGGAGTCTTTAAGACCACATTTTCATAATAGTAATGAATGTTTTCATGTATGGGATACTTTTTCCAAAATAAACACGAAAATACTCTAGCTCCTGTTTATTTTCACATATAACATGGATCATGTGGTTAAAATAGTTCATAGAAATTGTTTCTATTAACTGCCTGGTAAAATCTTCATCAAATGGTACAATTATATTTAGGAAAGACCTTGAATATGTTGAATATAATATGCAATCACATTGGGTCAAGTTCAACAGGGCCATGCCCAATTGTACTTGTCCATAATAGGCGTGCTGCTTCTTCAGCCTAACTCCATTGGTTGAAATTTCTAGGTAGCTGCATTCGTTTACGAAGTGTATTGCACCTTTTGTTTTGCCTACAAATGAAAGACATTTATTCAAGTTCATTATTATTATTATGAGTGATCATATTACCAACAAAATGACATTTAATTTCAAGCAGCCTAGATGGTTTTCCTTCTTCCATAACAATACCATCAGGTGAGTACCCTAACCATGGACATAGCTGGCAAATAATGAACCCAGGTTCAATTACATTCGCTCCCAAATTTACCTTGTATTTGTTTGATACCATGCTGTACAAATTTATTCGTGAACCCTTTTGGAAAGAAGTAGTTCAAGCTCTTTTTATTCCAATCCATTTGTCTATAAGTGAATATTGAATAGCAGCGGGAACCTGAAAAACACATTTTATCATCTCTACTTTTGATATTTTTATGAAATATTTATACCCGTTAACCTATACTTCCGATGAATTTTCCAACCTTCACTTCCACTACAGCAACTGACAATTATTTCTGACATGTCTACATCACAGAGAGTTGAATAAAAGCCTTTACAACACTCTCGCAATGTGTAGTTTGAGACAAAAATGTTGATTCTTTCATGTGTGACACCAGAGGGTTAAGCCAATTTGGAGGTAAGACTTCCACACCTAATTCAACTTTTGTTGTCACTGTTCGACGCCCCTGTCTAAAGAAAGTCTTATTGTTCTGGTCAAATACTCACATATGCTTACTCAGTGAAGAATAGGGATGACTGGATATCAATAAAGACAAACATCTTTCTTTCTCTTCCTGTGAAAGTGGCCTACAAAGTTTCCTCGCAGCCATCTTCTTCATACAACAAGTTAGGCTAATTGGTTGGGCCTCGTAATCCTCCTCAACTGCCTTCTTGTGAGTCCTCCAATAGCACTCCACATCAGTGGTTGACAATGTTTCAAGTGATAGAACATCTCCCCTGCAATCAATAACACAATCTGAATTTTAATAAGTGTTTCAAGTGAAGAAAAAAATTACCTTGTACATTTCAATAATGTGGCTGAAATGTGTTTGCATTTTCCTGAAGCTCCAGCTTTGCAGGTACATGAAAATGAAAGTATTTTCCAGGTTCCTGTTGAAAAGTCAGCCTCTAACCATCCAGAGACTTCTTGAGGTTTTCAGTTAGAAGTGCACTGGTTTGGAGGCAAAGTGCCATGAGTCTAATGGCTGAGTAAACACCATCTTCATTGCATTTGCGATCGCAAATGCCTACTGTTTAGGACTTGTTCGCCCTCCACGAAGCACCTACTGTCATGTGTTGCATCCAAATATGCAAATACAGTAGTCAAACTCAAATATACCTCCTAGTTTTCCATGACTGTTGCTAATTGAGAAGGATCTGATTTGATACCTATTTTAAACCATTGCAAAACGTTATATTAACTCACAGTTTGTTATTTTCTTTCACACACTATAATCAATTGTCCAAAACACACAAAAATCCAAAAAAACACTTTTTTATATTTCGCAACTAAAACATACGAATCAACCATGAAATCCGTATAAAAACTAACGCCATAAACATAGAGATTACTCATAATCCTCCATATTTGTTTACGTCTTGCAGCGCCCTCAACGGTGGTCGAAATTGCCAATAGTTTGGTCTCGATCCCTATCCTACTCTAATAATTTATGGCGCTGTTTTTAAAATCTTTCCACTTGCTACTGTGGCGCCACCTTAATTTGGTCCCTTTTAGCGGACACTTTTTCATACACTGAGTTGGTCCTCCTTAGTTCTACACTCCATATTCGTTAATTCCACGAGTTGAAAACACTGAACTCTCCGCTCACCAAACATGTTGAGCCGCGCGCACTGATCAATGTGCGTTCACAGAACATTTACTCAACGGTTGTGCACCAGTTTTGTTTTCTGAACGCAACCATTGTAAACAATAGAAAAGATCGTTTTTTAAAACGTAAATAATTTAAAATTCCGGCGTTATGTTCTATTGTGAGATATTCCAAAGGGGTAGAAATGGATCAAATTCGTTATTTTAAAATCCACAAATCCGAGGAGAAATGCTGAACGCCTTATCAAAACACCGTCGAGAATGTTGGGTTAGGACGTTAAACGGGGCAATTTGTGCGATACATTCTTTAAACATGCATGAATTTGTACAGATCATTTTGTATAAGGTAGGTAAATTATATTAGTACATAAGAAATACAAAAAATATAATCCAAAATGTTTGAATTTATAGTTAAATATGGTGTTAAACTAAACAATTTTTTAGGAGAACCAGCCAATCTGTAAGTTAGGGATAGCTCTTCTGTAAATATGGGATACATTCGCACCACATCACAGGATGAGCAAAGTGTAAAAAGACATATTAGATTTGTTAAATGTCATACGAAACTTCTTAAAATGGTCAGGATTATTGTTATTTAAAAAAGTTGTAATCCCCAATCAAAATCTTCATCTTCTTTAGGATGAGGTAGATGCAGCTGGGAATACTCCATTAATTATAGAACCCTCAGCAGGTCAACCTACAGAAGCCGTAGAAATTTCTGAACTGTGCAACGAACACGAAAGTCGAAGGAATGCTAATATTCAACGCATTTGGTTATGGATCTCGATTCCTAACCATAGACTCGTTCCATAAAAACCGGACTTATGAAACTTGTTTTTAAATATAGTGTAATTCTAATATGGTAACTTAGTACTAATTAAATACCTTTAATTATAGACTGTATTTTAGTAATGACAATGTATTATGTGCGATATCTATAATAATGTAGAATGGGCATTTATCCATTTAATTATTGAACATCATTATTACGTCAAAATGCTTCGTGATGAAAACTTTTAAATAAAAAAACTGGATTGTAACATGACCAAAATTAAAAAGCATCCTTATCATAACAACTGGTATGTTATAGAAACAGTTTGTTGAAAAAATTATGAATACGAAATTGTGTCAGATAAGTAAAAACTTTTAAGCGAATAATACTATACCTTTAATTAAAATATACCTTTAAGAATTGTTATATATTTAGTAAAATCAAAACGTTCTTATAGGATTTAGTTTTTAATTTTTTACCTACTCCAGATGTAAAAAACACATTTTTAAAAACTAATTTTATTTGCATAGTAAGTATATACAAATGTCAGGAATTATGAGGTAATTCACCATGTCCATAATGCTCACAGTTGGCAAATAACTTATAATTGCTGGTCAGTTCACTTGCACCAAGAGTATAGGGATCACCATTATCTATAATTGGAAGTTTTCAGTCATAACGCGATTTCACATTTCCTTTGAAAGATAAGTGGTATTCAATTCAAGCCATATTGTAGTTAAAGTTGATAAAATATGCAATAAACGCACTAAAAACTCGAAATAAACATCACAAACCTGCAGAGAACACTGAGAATCTAATGGCATACCCACCCCTGTATGCTCTACCGACAAAATCACAGAAAACGGACCCGGGGATAGAATGAAAAGTGCTCTCTTGTAGAGTATGAAATGTAATGCGACAATTACTGCAGCGGTTGTGTCTCTAAATAGGCGGATATAATGTAAATCTCTTAAAAAAAATTACAGTTTCCATTTTTCGATACTGCCGCCATCTGGTGGTAAATAGAATCGGATATTTATTGTACTGCCGGTACCTCGAAGATAGTAAATTACATTAGATTCAAATTCTGAAGCTCAAACCACAGAACATGGTTCGAACTTTCAGAATTCGAATCAAATGCAATTTACTACCTGCGAGGTACAACAGAAATATGGGTAGGTAGTTCTCCATTATACAATCAAAATTAATAAAAAATGCAATAAAGGGCTATCCAACTAAATGCATTTGTTATTAACTGCCTTATTTTTGAATGTATAATAAATTTACACCCTAAAGTGAAGATGAAATAAAAAACGGTTTATTTATAAACTTATTAATACAAATTCATGTTTTTTTATTACAGTTACATTAAAAACATTTACAAGTACAATATTGAACATAAAAAATTATAGATACCTATATTTTATTTTCTATCTAATCTAAAAAGAATCTAAGTTATTAAATTAAAATAGATTCAATTATTAAACGATGCTACAAATAAACATACAAAAGCTATTTAAACAAGAGAAAATTTTAGCACTTTCAATAACAATCAAAGTAATTTATTTGTGAAATATTAACCCCTTACTCATCAATAAGTGGTGAAATAATAAAAAAAAAATAAAATTTTATTGAACCTTTATACAATACCTTAATTAAACTAAATATTTTTTAGTTCAATTATAGTCTTAATTACGTAAAAAACATGTGAATGATCTCATAAATATGTTATGCTATCCTACAAAAAATATAATGTAACGCGTTGCGTGCATGCATCACTGGTATGTAATGAGTTAAATAGGGGAAAATACTGTTAAACGGTTCAAACAACAACAGCAAGCAAAAATGATTGTTAATGGAGAGAAAGAATATTTGATATCATTACGATTAGTACTTTTCCCCAAGTATTTTGTTACTTTAGACAACCCCAAACAAAGGCAGGACTTCTGTGAGGCTTTATTTATTCACATATACATACATTTCTGAGAATAAACAACTCTTTACATTCACAATACAAAATAACCTACCTGTTGAAGGTAATTGTACCACCCCACTGAACTGTTCTGGCAATTCTTGTTGCTGAGGAGTAAAACTTACTTCAACTAAAAATGTTAAAAACATTTCTTACACTGACAAAAATATAAATGATAATTATAACGGAAAATGTTCACATTGCAACAAGTATACAGAATAATAAAAACTATAGTTCAGCCTACATAATTAAGATATATTAACGTTGAAAAGATGGTGTGGCCACCTCAAGATGTTGAGCTTACATAAAAGTTGAACTTATCCAAACTTCCCAGCAGCCCACAAAGAAACTATACTGTTGGGATCCAGCTTGTGTACTTTTGGCTTGTGCTGTCAGGAAAATTGAATATATTCACCATCGACACGTTTTTACTGCTAGTTACAGCGACATTTCAGCCCCCACAGATTCAATTCTTGTATTTCCACTACAAAGGCTATACCTACTTTAAACAGTTAACTTACTACTGGGGCAGGATATGTTTGGACATTTTAAAGATGATAAATAGGGCTCTTATCTGCATGACTTGAATAAGAGTAGAGGAAGTCATCTTTCTTATAGGCAAACAAGCGGAATTTGTAACATTAATCTGTTACTATAATTATTAATATGATTTGATAACAAGATTTACCACAGGATATGTATAACAAGTCAAAACTGTGAAATAGGTATAGCCGTTTCCAGTGTTATTGCAATTTACTTGTTCTTGAGTGTAGATCATTTATTTAGATCCGAAAAACTAACACAAAGCATTCAAAAAAATTCGTACATGATATTATCCTTAAAAACTGATAGTCTGTAAAAATTATATATGTATAAAAACACAAAATTTTGACAGAACAGTACGATCAGTTTCATGAATGTAACATTTTATAGACGACTTTTGGACTTTTATGTCTCAGCTTGTTAGCGATTAGTTCCTAGGTTATGTTAATACTAACAATCTATTAATACAAAAAAGAAAACTTTCGTTCCTGATCAATGAAACCCATTAACATTCTGTAGAGTATTTAAATATCTACCTTTTCTCCAGCTTGATCCAGGGGTATTATCCAGATTACTGATAAAATGTAACGTTGGTACTGCGTCACGAGTAAGGCACCTTTTCGTACCTGCAACTTTACAACTTCTTTCAAAGTGCTCTTCACACCCCAAGTACTTTTTTATACTTCCTCCACGGAATACATATCATAATTCTGCCGACATATATTTTCTGCCACATCCCATATACTTTCGGAACAGTTTTTGGAAAGCGATGCATTTACCCGTGCGATTGTCACAACCCTGTACACAACATTTTCTTAATTTTAAGGGGAGTTTGTATAGTTTTCATCCATATCCAAAAAAAGAATATATAATTTGTCTATGCAAAAAATTATCACTGCAAACACAGATCATATAACTACTATTAAAAAAAAACTGCATACACATGTGCTGTCAAAATGATTTCAAAATGAATATTTTTCTTCTACTTGTATAAAAGAATACACCATACCTTCTACTTAGTCATAATTCATGTCGTCACAGATCTCCGCCCCATTGTCGATGCTCCGCCCAGCTGAATTAAGCTCTTTGACGCTACCATCTTTACGAGAATAGAAAAAGAAATGGTTTATTACTTAAAGTTTTCTGTTATATGGTACCCTCTACTAGAAAATAGTTATAAGTACAACTGCATTCAGCGCGCAGTGGTTGTGTCTCTAACTTTTTAGGTTTTCGCGAAAACGCCTAGCTTTTCATTCTATCATCGTCTGTATTTTGTGGACAAAATGGCCTACCTGTCAAAAACACGTGACTCAAAATGATCTAATCGCTGTTTGATGTTCTGGGGTCAGAATTTCATGACCTTGTAAACTGTGATGCTAACAGAAAGCTAATAAATATTTACACTGAGAAAAAGATTTAAAAATTGTGAAAGTATATTTTACAGGCAGAAAAAAATGTAAGCCCTATATATTCCAAAAAAATAATTGTTTACTAATGTATTGTCAAAACATTATTCCGAGAAAGTATTAATTCTCAATGAAAGATTTAAGCATAAAAAAACTACAAAAGTTATCAATTTTATGATCGGATATTGTTCAGGGCGCCATATAGATGAGCCTTATTGATTTTCAGCTCACTGGAGCTAGTATAACTGGTGATATGTTTGGAAGTGCCACATTTTTGGAGAAATTTCGGGTTATTAGCACGATACAGCCTCCGGAGTATATACAAGTGACCAATATTATAATTGGATATTTTTCAGTGTGTATCACGGATGAAACGTATTGATTTTCAGTTCACTGGAACGAGTACAAGGGGTCCCATAAATCCAGATATACTATATTTTTGGAGAGTACAACGGGTCGTATAAATCCAGATATACTATATTTTTGGAGAAATTTCGGTTTGTTAGCGATACAGCGTCTGAAATGTATATACGTGACAATTTTATAATAGGATATTGTTTAGGGTGTCTCACAGATGCGGAAAAGTTTTGATCTTTAAAACCGTTTATTTATTAAGCAGAACGCGTGCCGTTAAATTAATTTGTCGGCTGATAAAGTTAATTTGACGAGACGCTTGGGCTTAACAAATATTGTGAAAAATATGCTACTGTAAGTTTGGAAACGATTTACAATTGCTTTTGAGAGAGAAATTCATATCCGGAATGAAAAACGGTACAATATTAGACAGATGGTGCGAAGAGGATGATAACGCCGATTTTAAAAAACTGGTCGAGTTAGCTATAAAAAAAGAAAACGACAACATCGATAAGGAAGTGAACATAAATTTTGTAAAGGACGCAGCAAGGTCATCGAATCAAAAATTTCAAACGTTCCAAAGGCAAATTGACAGTTGGAATTCAAATCAAGGTGCGCGTCAGCGGCAGAATTTTTACCAACCACAGCGCCAATGGCACGACGCGTATCAGCAAAGCAGATCAAGACAGCGCATGGACAAACCGACCTCGACACGAAATCTAGCTCCACCCACAGATAGATGAGACACTGATTGTGGCGCCATCTAAAGAGCCCGTCGAGTAAACAACTGAGTGATGTTGGAAAGATTTCTGTAATTTCTAGGTTTTGGCGGATTGGCGGTATATTCAAATATACTGTATTTTAATTATTTTATTTCAAAATAGCCATTCATAGTCCATCATTTGACATTTCATTCAATTTAACTCCATTAACTAAATAATGATTAGGTGTTGAGTTAAATTAAATGAAATATCAAATGATGAACCATAAATGGTTAATTAAATTGGAAAAAATAAAACAATAATCATATAAACAATTTATTTATTTTGGTATAAAAATACACCACAAATAATATCTTTCACAAAGTACTTTTCTTAACAAACACAATGACAACAAATAAATTATAGTGTGAAAACCATGCAATAATTAAAAAATAATTTGAGTAACATACATTCTAGATTGGAGTATCATTAGATTTTCAAATGATGTTAAATCAAGATAAAAGTAGAAAATTATGTATGATAAGTTTATATTAATTTATTATTACACTCGTATAAACACACAGAGCTGGACAAACTGCAGGAGTATAACTGCTACTTACCTAATCAAAAAAAGTGTTAGCAATAAGTTGTTAACTACTATTTTTGGCAACTTTCTGTGAAAGAAAACATTTGAGTATAATTACTGTGAATGTTAGAACAAAAGTAATTAAAATATTTTTATAGGAAAAGTTGTTGAATACTGCCCAGCTCTGTAAATACAAAGTGCCAAGTAATTACATATAAGAGTGCCAAACAGCACTTGTGGCTGTACAACATTTAAAATAATATATCTAACATTTCATTTCCACTTAAAACACATCTTTATTTCTTTACTGGAAGTATTAAATAGGTTTATAACACAAGCTTAAACCTAGTATATTGCATATTTGTATATTTCTACATTTAAAAGCATTCCGTTGTTATGAAACCATTGCATAAGGCAGTTTAAGTTACTCTGCAGCTCCTGGAAGTCTATGATTGTGAAATTTTTTCTTAAGGGCTCTTAAAAATCCCACCGTCTCATGGAGTCCTTTCTCGTTTCTGGTTGAGGTTCGACAAGTAAACACACAAAATAACAACAATAAATAAGTAAACACACAAATATGTTTGAAAATTTATGTCAACAAAAGAAAACAAAATGCGCTTACTATCGAAATAATAAGTTTACACATGTTTTTGTACTAAGCCAAAAAAATATCAAAAAATGTTTGAATGTATACATTTGTTTGGTTTTTTTGATTCCCTTTTTTGAAGCTTACGATTTTTTTAGGAATTCTTGATTTTTAACTATTTTTGTATTTATTGGATATTTTGGATTTTTGGTTACCGCTAGACCAAATACTTAGACGTAATGCCTCAACAAAAGTTAATACTCACTTTCATTTCCCATAAATTGTCACACCATGGGCTATATATGAAAATCGGCAAGGGATCAATACCTTCCATCCCATAGCTGGTAGAGGGGATATAGCTATAACATAAAATAAAACCCAGCTTATTATTTTTTCAATGGATACATATTAAAATGGAATTTTCTGAATATGGTGTACACACTAGATATACATTGAGTGAATGAAAAGACGAGTACTGAGTATGTCATTTGATGAAAATTCCAGCTAAGCGCTTTCAGCCATTAGGTCATTCTCAAAGCTGTCGGCAAAAGAAAAACATACAACACATACAATGTACACACAATGAAATAAAATATTTGATGTTACATCATTATTTAAGTAAAATTTGTTAAAATTACCCTATAAAGAGGGTGTGCACACATATCATTTAGTTGGTAATCAAATTAGGCGTTTCGTTATGTGAATTACAATTGTACATACCCTTTATAAAGTATTTTTAACAAATTTTAGTTAAATAATAATGTAACATCAAACATTTTATTTCATTGTATGTAGCAGTTACAGGGTTTGATGTTTTTTGACACTTTCTGTATATTTTTTTTAACGAGAGCTTTCACAATGGTCTAATGGATGGAAGCGCTTACCTGGAATTTTAATATAATTACACACTCAGTACTCGTCTTTTCGTTGACTCAATTTACATTTTAAAATGCTAAAAATTATAGCATGCTACATTGAATACAATAAAACTTACCATCAATTTTTGTTAATTTCCACTCATATGGGAAGACAAATCAAACTGTCTTAATAACCTCTCTTCGTCTTTCTCAAATCTAAAGAAACACTGTTTTTGAAAGCGATCATATCCTCCATCGTTTCTTCATCGACAAATTTGATGATTTATTACCACTGCTTTTCAGCCATATTAATTTTATCTCCCTGGGTTGGAGGAACAAAACTGTAAAAAGAAATATTTACTTTATTAATGCAGCAATTTTCAGTTTACCCAATGTAAAGAACAACCATGATCTCTAAAGTTGTCGATTAAATTAGTACAAATTCTCTGTGTTTTATAAAAATGAAGATAATGGTTGTTAATTGTGAAAGAAAAAATTCTCAATTTTTTTTAATAAAACTTACCGAGTACACCATTTATTACTCCTTCAGAATACACTTTGACATTGTCTTTTCAATTAATAACAATAAAGCAACGAAACAACAGATAAATATTACACTATAGCCACAGCCTAATAAACACACAGCCCAGACTCTTAACGTCGGCACTTTGATATTATTTATTGAAAATCTGTGACCTTGAGGACGCCATTTGGGGGTAAATCTCAGAGTTGGCTATGGGTTTATTCTAGTACCGCTGGCAGGGCCGTACTTAGAAATTTAAAGTAAACATGAGAGTATTATGTTTATTTGAATTTACATAGATACTTATAAAAATATAATATAGGCAAGCTGTTCTTGTTACGTGAAATATTCATATTTATTATTTAGCTATATCACCGCATTGGGAAGTAGGTAGTTCGATTAGAAAGAAAATCAAATAACTTGCGAGATCACACGTTAATAGACCACATACAATCAAAAAGTTAGTATGCTAGAATTGTATGTGCTTTTAGAAGCATTTGATAAAATTAGCCTACCTATAATAGTTTAGAAGATAAAAAAGATCGATATATACATCGTTAGAGATAATTGAAGGAATTTTTGTAGATAAGTATAGTGTCAAAGGATAATCCATATGTGACAATTTTAAATGAAAATTATATGGGAGTGTTATAATCAAAATTAACGATATGCAATTATCAAATTCAGATTAATTTAATACGTATAACTTAAAAAGTGAAACAATCAACCCGGAAACAGAATTAAAAAAGACATAAGATCTAGATATGTGTTCACATGTGAAAAACGATTTATTAAAATTGTGCGATACTTTCGCAAATATTTTTACAATTAATAATAGTTTCACTCACGGAGTAGTGAGATTAGTAAAAAAATGAAATGTGTCCAATAATGACGTTAAATAAACAATACTAACATTACAAACACAAAAAGTAAATACAATAACACAAACCAACATTTAAATAATAATTGTTCTATGTGACATAATAAATTTGTAACTTGAAGTATTTACACAAATATATACTTCCACCTATTGATTACGCCATATAATCAATTTATTACGAATATTTTTTTGATCTTTAAAATTATTATTAATATGTTTTAAAGTATAATAAAGTCGTATGCGTAAGTACAATTTTAATACAAACTCTTTGGGAAATTTCCCACAAGGATGCGCAAGATATTGCCTGTGTACAAGTTGGAAAAGATTATTGCAAATGTTGGTCCTTGCTATTAGACAGTGGAAATTTGTCTGAAAAATTTCTTCAACATTCGCAATAAAATCCACAAAAATGTCTGCTGGATTTTTTAAATTTCCAAAAATAGTTTTTTCGGAATTTTCGTATGCCCTAAAATAGATATATAATGAAGAATCATCTAATTCTTGTCGATGGTTTGAAAATGTTATGCACACGTCGCAACTATGTATATTAAGGGCTTTTTTTAACAGATAGCCACAGATATACCGTACAAAATTCTTGTGTAGCATCTCATCTTGCTGATAATCTGTACCTATAAGTTGAGTGGTAATTTCTATTGGCATGTTTTTTGTAGACGGTACCGCATGTACATCAGGTACATCTGCCAACTTCAAAAGTATGGAGTCTGGATCTGCCTCACAATTTTCGGTCCCTGAGTGGAATATTTTTAAATACACTAATTTTTTAAATGTTCTTTTAAATTGAATTGGAGTAGGATTTCTACAGTTGCCATTTTGTTGTCTGACAGAACCGAAAAAATTCTCCAGACAATCTGAATTTAAGCGCCTAGTTAAAAGATAATTAATTTTTTTCTCATTGAAGTCATTCCATAAGCTCCGAATGCTATTTATACTAATCCTAATACATTTAAAGCTTTTGATCCTATTCGTCACATTTTTGTTTTGTTCGTTTATAATTTTAATTTTGTTAAAAAGGGCAGTGCATTCATTTAATAATTCCACCTGATGGGGTAAATTCTTGTAAGCTCTATTATATAATTTTGCGGAAGAGGTACTGGATGAATTGAGCATATCAAATAGTTTGTCCATTTTGGATACAAATTCTGAAGTGTGATATGATTCGGGCGGCAATTGTCCAAATCTGATATAAACATTCATGCCACTAGAAACCGTTGCGCTAAATACTTGTAGAGCATATTTGGCCTTCATTTTTTCAAATGAACTTGGAAAAATATGGGACGTAGTTAATTTTGTAAGCATATTCCTAATGGCTTTAAAAATGTGCGGAATGTCAAAAATGTAATAAATTTTTTGTCCCCTGCAATAAAAATAAGGCCGATTTGCATTAACACCCAATAAATTAGACAAAGGCATATAATTCGATCCCATATCTGTTGTGACAGCACATATTTTCAAACCTATCTCGCCCAACTTAGTAATTGCTTCAATTATTTGCTGTTTTAATATATCCGCAGGACATGAAGAATGGCAAAAACTAAATGCCACAGGTTGCTTCCATTTACTGAATATTCCTCTTAACATTAAAACTGATACATTTAATGCCGGTCGTAATATATTATTTGTATCTTCAATTTCTGAAAGACCAACGACAGCATCAGTTCCTCGATTATAAAATAAATGTGCTTTGATCGACATTTCGTCGATACATAAAACACAATATTTACTTTTGTCATCGAAGCAATCGGCTTTCATTTTTAACATGGCAAATACTTGGGGATTATTCAAGCCAGAATTTATTTGCACATGTTGTAAAATCCTTAAGAGGGTTGTAGGTGATGGCAGACAATATTTTTTTACGAGTACTTGTCTGTAAGTTCTCGGACCAGTAAAATATAACGCTAAGCACTCCAGTTTAAATTCAAGTGAATATCTTCGTCCCTTAGGTTTTTTTTTTGATTGACTAATTTGGCAATTAACTAGACGAGCTACTTCATCGTTGCCACAAAATTTATAAGTCAGTCCATAAAATTGTTCCAAACTTATTTCACTTTCAATATTTTCGAATCTATGTTCTAAGTCCACAACTCTCTTCTTTAAAGCTATAATCTCATTCTTGAGATCTGTAACATAACTACGATATTTCCTCTTTCGTGGACTATTATGGGACAGATCACTGCTAGTTTGTGTGGACGAAGTAGAACGTGGAGTTTGGCAGTTTACATCGGCAATAAAACTTTGATCTGAGATTGCACCTAAAATAAAACAATAATAGCGCTCAAATAAAGTTCTTAATACCTGAATAAGTTAACTAACTGACAGCGATCTAATTATTTGTTTTGTATTACAAATTAACAAATTATTCAAAATTATCAAGAACCTGAAGCACTTACCTATATATAAAGCTCGGATTTATAGCAACAAAAAATGAAGAGAAATGCGCTTATATATGCAAAGATTTTACTGAAAAAGACAGAAAATCTTAACATATATAAAATAAAATTTAAAAAAGACAAAAAGATGGATGTTACGAAAAAAAGTAAAATATGCAAAAAAAAACACTTAAAATAGACAAAAAGGGCAATTTGCCTATAATCCGAGCTTTATTTAGGTACCTACTAGGCGATTTTGAGTAACTTTTATTCATAAAAAGCCTTAAATTATTCATTTTAAATTCCAAGTAGTATACACTGTATTGAACTTCGGCGTATCCGAGAAAAGTAAAAAGTATAATCACATTGTAGGTACAATATATTATTTACCTGGATTAATAATTATATCTTGCAAAATGTTTATCCGTGGCATATTTTTCTCTGATTTATCCAGAGATTTCAAGTCATACAAAGGTGTGTATGTATGATCAAAATTAGGTCCCCTAGAAGATCCCTCTTGTAATGGGAATAATGTTGGAACCGCCTTCGGATTTAACCGATTGCATTGATCATTTGTGAACATTTTCAATTCAAAGTGGTCCTGACAAATCCTGTGACTTTTATTTAAAGTGTTTACTACACCTAACAAATCTTCCCTATTACAAGCGACAACCCAAGTTCTGGCTCTAAAATAACAAAATATGATTCGAATGTTAGTTTCAGTTTTGAATAGGCCGGTGGTGAGATTTAGCATGGCCGACAACAACTATTTATATTTAAGTAACATAGATATGTATAATTTACCTTATGGGATCTACAGGAAATCTAAAAAAACTTTTTTTGCATATATAACTTTTGTTTTTGCAAAATTTCGCGGCACAAGAACGGCCCATTATAGTCAGTTTAACAAAACAACGGTACTTCAGAATTAATATAAAAATCTCAACGACACTAACTAACTAAAATAAGAAAAAGAACTGTTTTAACACTCAAAAATCAAATACTAAGTCAAACTAATCTGAATTTTTATAACTACCGATCAAAAGACTCCCAACTACGAACGACAATGGTTACGACTAGCTCCTTCTGCATTCTCGTCACTGATCTGAGAGGTTTTATCCCGAAGGGCGTGTATGCGCGAATAGCTGCGCATTCTGTTCCCGCCAAGTAAGAGTCTCTGCTGTGTGTTCTATATGCTGTGCTAGCATAGCAATTAAAAAATACACCAAAATACCGTAACCTTAAAATAACATCTACACTTGAACTAAGAAATGATAACAGTATAACATATAACATGTGGGGATGAGGACGAGCAATATGACATCGCGCATACGCAGTTATAAAAATCAATAAAATTTGATTATTAACGACGTTACAGTTTTCGTTAATTTTTTGGAATTATCTATCGATTTTAATTACTCGACGGGCTCTCTAGATGGCACGGTCGGCAGTGTCCCTAGCCTGGCTCCACCTTCACACGATAGGATGACAGCGAGAAATGTCAATGACAACATGGCGGATAAAAACCAAAACAAGATGATAAAATGTAAAGTTTGTAATTATTTTCATTAAGGAGTTAGTCGGTTTGTAAATTTTTATTGTTCTAAATGTAAAAAGAAAAGTCATCTTGCTAGAGCATGTATAAGTAGAAATTTTAATTATGTAGATTATTCAGATATTGAACATATTAAAGAAAATGAGGTATTAGAGATGTATGATTATGTAAACAATGATAATTTCAATGGGATTAATTCCCAAGATTGTTGGTTTACTGAACAAAGTAGTCAAAGGGATGAAGCAGACAAAGATTTTAATGTGTATAGTGGTTGTTCATTAAATTTAGAAAAATTTAACCTAGAGGAAAATGTTAATATTGACCATATTAAAAAAAAATTTGTTGTTAAAGTTTTAATCGAGAATACAAAGCATTTATTTCAAATAGATAGCGGTATTGTTATATCGGCGATAAATGCAGATCATTTTAATAAATATTTTAGACATTTCAAAATAGAAAAATCTGAAATTGTTTTAAAAAGTTACAATAATAGCATTTTTGCGCCATTAGGTTATATAAATGTTAATGTTAAGTATAAAGACAAAACATGCCTAATTAAATTGTATGTTATAGCTAATGGAGGTCCGAGGATTCTGGGGATGGATTGGTTGGAGGCATTTGGAATTCAGTTCGGAGTGGTTAATCAGCTGGATTACGTAAATAAAAGAATAAATGATATAGTTTCTAGATTTCCAGAAGTTTTTAATGAAAGAATCGGTAAGTTTACCTTGGCTAAAATTAAATTATATCTTAAAAGCAATGCTACCCCAATATTTCGTAAAGCTCGCACAGTTCCTCTTGCTTTTAAGCAAGGTGTAACAGAGGAATTAGAAAGACTAGAAAAATAAGGTATTATATCTAAAACTGAAACATCAGAATGGGCTACACCTTTAGTTCCAGTTTTAAAAGAAAACGGCACGGTAAGATTGTGTGGTGATTACAGTGTAACTGTAAATAAATATCTGGAGAATATGGAATATCCTTTACCAAGGGCTGAGGAAATTTTCTCTAAGATTCATACATGAAAATATTATACTAAATTTGATTTGTGTAGGGCTTATAATCAATTTGAAGTAGATAGGGAATCAAGCAAAATTTTAACGTGGAGTACTCATAAGGGATTGTATACTGTTAACAGACTTCCATTTGGAATTAAAGTAGCTAGTTTTATATTTCAAAGATATTTGGAACAGCTTTTAAAATATATACCCTCTTGTGTTTGTTATTTAGATGATATTATTTTAACAGGTGAAAACGAAGAGGAACATCTGAAGACATTGATCTTAGTACTGGAGCAGCTAAAAAAAGCTGGACTGACCGTAAAGTTGGATAAATTGCTAAAAAAAATAAAATTGCTAAATTAAATCTAATGTTGACTCTAATAAAAGGTATACATATTCATATAAATAAAGCTAGAAATAAATTTAAAATAGGGGAAATATAATATATATTAAAATTAGATATCAAAGGATAAATTTGTTCTTTTCTAAATAATTTAATAGCATCACTAAAAGGTTGAATTAAACCAATAAATCCAACTTTATTTGGTCCTTTAAGAATTTGAATATAACCCAAAACTTTACGCTCTAATAATGTTAAAAAAGCAATTCTTACTAAAACACAAATAATCAAAATTAACCTAGAAATAAAAATTATAATTATATCTTTTAATATCAAGTATTATTTGTAATATAAATTACATTTAAAGATTCTAAATCTATTACACTAATCTGCCAAAATAATTAATTTAATTCAAAATTAAAAATTTAATTATTTTATTTGGTCCTTTCGTACTAAAATATTAAACTTAATTAAAGATAGAAACCAACCTGGCTCACACCGGTTTAAACTCAGATCATGTAAAATTTTAAAAGTCGAACAGACTTAATTAATTAGCTTCTGCACCAATTATAAATTTTAATCCAACATCGAGGTCGCAATCTTTATTTTCAATTAGAACTCTCTAATAAAATTACGCTGTTATCCCTAAGGTAATTTAATCTTTTAATCAAAATTTTTGGATCAAATATTTATTAATCAATATAAATTAAATAAAAAAGTTTATTAAATTTTTTAATCACCCCAATCAAATAATTTTTAAATACAAAAAAATAAATTCTAAATCTTTTATATTAAAAACTATAAAACTCTATAGGGTCTTCTCGTCTTTTAATAAAATTTAAGCTTTTGAACTTAAAAATAAATTTTTATAATAATTAAATAGAGACAGTTATTTTTTCATTCAACCCTTCATTCCAGCTTTCAATTAAAAAACTAATAATTATGCTACCTTAGCACGGTCAAAATACCGCGGCCATTTAAATTAATCATAGGGCAGACCAGACTTTAAATTTAAAACAAAAAGACATGTTTTTAATAAACAGGTGAAAAATAATTTGCCGAATTCCTTTATTTAACCATAAAAAAAACTATATTAATATAATTATATGTATATACTAATTTTATCATTATTTCTAAATTTTTAATATTTAAATTTATATTTTAATAAAAAATTTATAGAAAATAAAAATTATAATTTTAAATATAAATTATAACATACTTTTAAATATGAAAATTGTTAATCCTAATTTTATAATCTAATTTATGATCTAATACAAATTTATTTTTAAGCTCATCCCTAAAAATATTTTTTATTAATAATATAAAAATATTTAAATATAATTATATTAATTAATAAATAAATTAATTTTTCTTCTTAAAAAACTAGATATATTGAAAAACGAATAACATTTCATTACAAAAAAATTGTTTAAAATTATTTATTCTACAATAAAATTTTTAATTTTTTAGCTCTTTTAAATTCGAGAAAATTAAATTAATAATTATTTTTAATAAACCCTGATACACAAGGTACAAAAAATAAATTTTTCTTTTTAAAATTGGAAATTTTCTTTCACAGTACTATTTTCTATCATAAACTAATTTTTTTCATTTAATTTAATACAACTTATTTTATTTAAATTAATATTTATAAAATTAAAAAATTAATAAATTATTAATTTCAAATTAAATTGAATTTCACAATTAACTTTTTAATGTAAATAAAATACTTTATAATCAAGCTCTAATTTGATAATCTAGATTTACTTTCCAGTAAATCTACTTTGTTACGACTTATTTCATATTAAATGAAAGCGACGGGCGATATGTACATATTTTAGAGCCAAAATAAAATTAATTAATTTATTAAAATTACTATCAAATCCAAATTCAAACCTCTAATAAAAAAATGTTTCCAAAAATATATTTATTGTAACCCATTACTAATTATATATAAATTGCACCTTGATCTGATTAATTTTTTAATTTAAAATCAAATATTTATAATTTTAATAAAATACTTAATTACGATGATATACAAATTAATAATATAAATAAATTAGTGTTTTTAAATGAAACTCAAGGTCTCTAGTTAATTCCACAATATAATACAAGTTATTGAAAATTCTAAAAAATTGACAATTGTTTCGATAAATCAATATCATCGTCAGAATGACAGAAGTTACATTTCATTTTATGCCTACCTGATGTTTAGTAGTTATATTTTTGGCTAGACCAAGAAGTAACCTAACTTGTGATTGGCTTAATATATGTTTATAGAAAAAAGAAGAAGATGTGATATTACAAATATTGAAGCTTAGATATTATTAGCCCTATGGTGATATCCTGGATATCATTTTTCCAATTAAGATCAGTATAACTGTGCAATGATATAGAAAACCAGGAAAACTATATCTGCTGATCTTTACAATTATCACTTAATAAGACAGTTTATTAGTGGAGAATTCCCTAGATTTAACTGTTCATTGACAACTTCATATTGTGGGTTTCTTAAATGTCTTCTAATTTCCAGTTCTTCAAGGAAATCCAGTTCTTGTTTCTTTTCACAAATATGCAGCACTTCTAGTTCTGTGTTAGGTGTCAATGAATGATTGGTGTCAAGTAGATGTTTTGCGTAGTGAGATTTATCTGGTTGTTTTAATCTGTAAGCTCGTAAGTGCTCACTGTATCGTATTTCAAAATTCCTAAGAGTCTGACCCAAATAGACAGCATTACATTCTGGACATTTGAGTTTATATATACCTGACTTCTTTAATAGTGGTATTTTTGTTTTTACATTTAACAATTTTGTACTAACGTTACTTTCTATTTTAAAAGAAATTGTTGCATTTGTTGCTGAAGATATTATCTTTGAAATATTATTAGAAATATTTCCTGCATATGTGATGGTTTTATAAGTTTTAATTTCATCAGCTTGTTTAGGATATATTAGTTGTAATGCCACTTTTTTCTCTTTTTTACTAATTAGTTTATTTATCATATCTAATGGATAACCGTTAGATGTTGCTATTTGTCTAATTGTATTAATCTCTCTATCAAAATTACATTTGTTCATAGGAACTGAAAAAGCTCTATGTATCATTGAATTATATGCTGCTAGTCTGTGTGAGACAGGGTGGCTAGAATTGAATGGAATTGTCACATCAGTCTGTGAAAAGAAACAAGAACTGGATTTCCTTGAAGAACTGGAAATTAGAAGACATTTAAGAAACCCACAATATGAAGTTGTCAATGAACAGTTAAATCTAGGGAATTCTCCACTAATAAACTGTCTTATTAAGTGATAATTGTAAAGATCAGCAGATATAGTTTTCCTGGTTTTCTATATCATTGCACAGTTATACTGATCTTAATTGGAAAAATGATATCCAGGATATCACCATAGGGCTAATAATATCTAAGCTTCAATATTTGTAATATCACATCTTCTTCTTTTTTCTATAAACATATATTAAGCCAATCACAAGTTAGGTTACTTCTTGGTCTAGCCAAAAATATAACTACTAAACATCAGGTAGGCATAAAATGAAATGTAACTTCTGTCATTCTGACGATGATATTGATTTATCGAAACAATTGTCAATTTTTTAGAATTTTCAATAACTTGTATTATATTGTGGAATTAACTAGAGACCTTGAGTTTCATTTAAAAACACTAATATGAGCATATTCCACGAAGTAAGGGTCGAGACAGTCAATTTCATAAATAAATTAAATCGTGGACTATCATTTACAGAACAGGCTCCTCTGAAAAGACTAAAATACCGCCAAAATTTTTAATTTTTAAGAACATAACTAATACTAATTTAATATTTTTAATAATTACATGTAAAATAATAGGGTATCTAATCCTAGTTTATTAATTAAACTTATAAACTTCATTTTAAAATTAAAATTTATCCTTAACATTTAAAATTTCACTTAAAAAATTTTATATAAAAATTTTTCTTAATAAAATTAATTTTTACTAATAAAATTAAATTATATTATTTGTATAACCGCAACTGCTGGCACAAATTTTGTTAATACTAATTATTATTCCTAAATCTAAATTTCCTTAATATATTAATATAATTACTATAATATTCTTCTAAAAAATAACTTATGTATAATTAAAAATAAATTTAATTTTTAAGCTAAAATAAAACTTTTAATAAAATTTTTATTTTATAAACATATTTATCTTTCCTGCCCACAAAAAATCTTCACTACCTGAAATTGAAAACAAAATTTTAAAAAAAAATTAAAAATAATTTTTTTAATTTCAATTCGATAATAGTTTTAATTACTATTCAATATACCTCATTAATCCATTTAATAAGTTATACTATGAAGCTCCTAATATATTTGAATAAAATTCAATATATTTAATAAATTCAATAACAAATTAATTATTCTAGTTTAATCTAAATTTTCAACTTAATCTTAATTCAAAAATAAATTAAAATAATATTATTTCACAATTTAGTTCCTATCTTACCCTTATAAATCAAGGAAAAAGCTTTATCTCACGATTTGACAGCTATCTTACCCCTATAAATCAAGGGAAAAGGCTTTATCTCACGATTTGACAACTATCTTACCCCTATAAATCAAGGAAAAAACTTTATTTCACGATTTGACAGCTATCTTACCCCTATAAATCAAGGAAAAGGGCTTTATTTCACGATTTAACAGCTATTTTACCCCCATAAATCAAGGAAAAAGCTTTATCTCACAATTTGACAGCTATCTCACCCCTATAAATCAAAGAAAAAGGCTTTATCTAACGATTTGACAGCTATCTTACCCCCATAAATCAAGAAAAAAGCTTTTTCTCACAATTTGACAGCTATCTCACCCCTATAAATCAAGGAAAAAGGCTTTATCACACGATTTAACAGCTATATTACCCCTATAAATCAAGGAAAAAGCTTTATCTCACGATTTAACAACTATCTTACCCCTATAAATCAAGGAAAAAGGCTTTATCTCACGATTTAACAGCTATCTTACCCCTATAAATCAAGGAAAAAGGCTTTATCTCACGATTTAACAGCTATCTTACCCCTATAAATCAAGGAAAAAGCTTTATCTCACGATTTAACAGCTATCTTACCCCTATAAATCAAGGAAAAAGCTTTATCTCACGATTTAACAGCTATCTTACCCCTATAAATCAAGGAAAAAGGCTTTATCTCACGATTTAACAGCTATCTTACCCCTATAAATCAAGGAAAAAGCTTTATCTCACAATTTGACAGCTATCTTACCCCTATAAATCAAAGAAAAAGGCTTTATCTAACGATTTAACAGCTATCTTACCCCAATAAATCAAGGAAAAAGCTTTATCTCACGATTTAACAGCTATCTCACCCCTATAAATCAAGGAAAAAGCTTTATCTCCCAATTTGACAGCTATCTCACCCCTATAAATCAAGGAAAAGGCTTTATCTCACGATTTAACAGCTATCTTATCCCCATAAATCAAGGGAAAAGGCTTTATCTCACGATTTAACAGCTATCTTACCCCTATAAATCAAGGAAAAAGCTTTATCTCACAATTTGACAGCTATCTTACCCCTATAAATCAAGAAAAAAGCTTTTTCTCACGATTTAATTCCTAATATACCCCCATAAATTAAGAAAAAGGCTTTATCTCACGATTTGACAGCTATCTTACCCCTATAAATCAAGATAAAAGCTTTTTCTCACGATTTAATTCCTAATTTACCCCCATAAATTAAGAAAAAGGCTTTATCTCACGATTTGACAGCTATCTTACCCCTATAAATCAAGAAAAAAGCTTTTTCTCACGATTTAATTCCTAATTTACCCCCATAAATTAAGAAAAAGGCTTTATCTCACGATTTGACAGCTATCTTACCTCTATAAATCAAGAAAAAAGTTTTTTCTCACGATTTAATTCCTAATTTACCCCCATAAATTAAGAAAAAGGCTTTATCTCACGATTTGACAGCTATCTTACCCCTATAAATCAAGGAAAAAGCTTTTTCTCACGATTTGACAGCTATCTCACCCCTATAAATCAAGAAAAAAGCTTTTTCTCACGATTTAATTCCCAATTCACCCCCATAAATTGAGAAAAAGGCTTTATCTCACGATTTGACAGCTATCTTACCCCTATAAATCAAGGAAAAAGCTTTTTCTCACGATTTGACAGCTATCTTACCCCTATAAATCGAAGAAAAGGCTTTTTCTAACGATTTAACAGCTATCTCACGATTTAATTCCTAGTTTACCCCCATAAATCAAGGAAAAACTTTATTTCAAGATTTTACATATCGAATTATTTTAACTATTATTAAGTAAAATTAATGATTTAACTAAATTATCAATGTAAAAAAAAATGGATAAAAAAAAATACAATCATTTTTTTAAATAGACAAAAATAAAAATTTCAATTTTTTTGACGATGTTAATACTAAAAAATGGCCCAAACTTTGATGTAAACTCGAATCGCAATCAACCGCTTAACTCAAATCGCAATGAACAAAAAAAAATGCTAGGGTTTTTCACAATTGATAAAAGTAAATTTTTTAGATTAAAAAAATCAGTTATTTTAATTTTTAAAAATTGTTTTAAATTTTCAGTGTATTATTTTTTTTTATTTTAAGAAAAAGCTTTCTCTAACTAAAGTTAAAACTTTTAATAAAATATAATTTTTATAAACATAAAAACTACATATATCTTAAAATTTCTAAATTTTTATCTTTAATTTTTTTTATTTAATAATAAAAATCAAACAATTTTTAATTAAAATCAATTTTAACTCCTAAAAAGGTTTAATTTATTATTGAAAAATAGGGTTTTTTTGTTTCAATTCATCAATAAAAATTAAATTAATTAAAAATAAAATTAAGATTTAATTAATTAATACTTAAAATAAATTTATACGTTATATATATATAAATATACTATGGTTAAATTAAATATTATAAATTCTCCATTAATAGACTAGGAAACTCACAATTAAACATTAAAATATTCTTTTTTGGGATTTTCAATTTAAGACTTTAAAATTGTTAATAGTCTTCAGTATATATAGCAATCGTATTAATTTATAAGTTTAATTATTTATAAAGTATTATTATTTATATATATATATATAATGTTACTAGAAACTATTACCATAGATCAAAGACCTCATATTAAATATACTCTTGGGTGATATATACATTTCTATTATATTAATTAGTTAAACATTTATATTAGTAAAATCGATATGTTTGAAATTTTTGAAGAAAATTCCTAACGTTGTTTGACTTTTCCTATGATTGCAAAAAAAATTGAAAAAATTTTAAACAAATCCCGTTACATAAAAATGCAAAAAAATTGCAAAAATCGTGCAAAAATCAACATTTTTCACCCCCTAAGAAAATCTTTTTTTCATTAAAATATTAGTTATTATGAATTTTTATGTTTAGAAAAAAACACTTTTAATAAAAAAATAATGATGTGCCTGAAAAAAGGGTAATTTTGATAGAATTAATTATGTGAAATCCACCTTCATTAGACCCCCAAAAAAATACACATGACAGATTAAACTATCTCTTTTAACATCAAAAGTTAATATACATCCTATATTAAAGTGTAGACCAAAAAGGTAAGCTAAGCAAAAGCTACTGGGTTCATACCCCATTTATAAAGACTTTCTTTCCTTTTTAATTTTAAAATTATACAAAATTTTATTTTTTAATTCAATATTAATTGGCTCTTTAATTTCAATTTCAGCTTATTCTTGATTTAACATATGAATTGGATTAGAAATTAATTTATTAAGAATTATTCCATTAATAAAATCTAATAAAAATATTTTTCCAGCAGAAGCATCATTAAAATATTTTATTACCCAAACTTTAGCCTCAACAATTATTCTATTCACTGTAATTTTATCTTTAATCTCTTCAGATTATATCCCCAATAATACCGATTATTGATAATTATAAATTCAGAACTATTAACTAAGCTTGGAGCAGCCCCATTCCATGCTTGATTCCCCGAAGTAATAGAAGGCTTAAATTGAATAAACAACCTGATTTTATTAACATGACAAAAACTAGCCCCAATAGTTTTAATTATGTATAATTTAAAAATAATGTGATTTTTAATATTTATCATTATTATTTCTTCAATTATCAGTGGAATTATAGGATTCAATCAAACAAGTTTACGAAAAATTATAGCATATTCTTCAATTAACCATATCAGTTGAATACTTGCTAGGATGTTAAATTCAAAATTAATTTGATTAACTTATTTTATTGTATATTTCTTAATTACTCTAAATATTGTTATTATTTTTCATCAATTAAATCTATTTAATGTAAATCAACTATTTTATTCAATAAATTCAAATAAACTAATTAAACTATTTTTCATTTTTAACTTCCTTTCTTTAGGGGGATTGCCCCCATTTTTAGGATTTTACCAAAATGAATTGTTATTAACAATTTAGTTTTAAACCAAATATACTCCTTAAGATTAATTTTAATCATTTCAACCTTAATTACCCTTTATTTTTATATTCGATTAACATTTTCTACATTAACAATTTTGATAAGAGAAAATTTGATTAAACCAACTAAACTGAACAATTTTATTTGATTATTTTTAAATCTTTTTACTTTACTTAGCTTATTCCTTTGCACAAGAATTTTAAATATTCTTTAAGGATTTAAGTTAAGTTAAACTTTCAACCTTCAAAGTTGAATATAGATTTTATCTAAGCCTTATTTACCTTTAAATTTGCAATTTAATATCATATTTGAATATAAGACTTGGTAAAAGAATAAAACTATTCGTAAATAAATTTACAATTTATTGCCTAACCTCAGCCATTTTACCGAATAAATGATTATTTTCTACTAATCATAAAGATATCGGTACATTATACTTTATTTTTGGAGTTTGAGCTGGAATAGTCGGAACTTCCTTAAGAATTTTAGTACGAACAGAATTAGGAAGACCAGGAACATTAATTGGAAATGACCAAATTTATAACGTCATTGTTACAGCCCATGCTTTTATCATAATTTTTTTCATAGTAATACCCATTATAATTGGAGGATTTGGAAATTGATTAATCCCTCTAATAATTGGAGCCCCGGATATAGCTTTTCCTCGAATAAATAATATGAGATTTTGATTATTACCCCCATCACTATTTCTATTAATTATAAGAAGAATTGTCGAAAGAGGAGCAGGAACAGGATGAACAGTTTACCCCCCACTTTCATCTAATATCGCTCACAGAGGTTCTTCAGTAGATTTAGCTATTTTTAGACTACATCTAGCTGGAATCTCATCAATTTTGGGAGCAATTAATTTTATTACTACTGTAATCAATATACGACCAAAAGGAATAACATTAGACCGTATACCATTATTTACTTGAGCTGTAACAATTACAGCTGTCTTACTCTTACTTTCATTACCAGTTTTAGCAGGAGCTATTACAATACTTTTAACAGATCGAAATTTAAATACTTCATTTTTTGATCCAGCAGGAGGTGGAGACCCAATTCTTTACCAGCATTTATTTTGATTTTTTGGTCATCCTGAAGTTTATATTTTAATCTTACCTGGGTTTGGTTTAATTTCTCATATTGTAAGCCAAGAGAGAAGAAAAAAAGAAGCTTTTGGTACACTAGGAATAATTTATGCAATAATAGCAATTGGTTTATTAGGATTTATTGTTTGAGCACACCATATATTTACAGTAGGAATAGATGTAGATACACGAGCTTATTTTACATCAGCAACTATAATTATTGCAGTTCCTACAGGAATTAAAGTTTTTAGTTGATTAGCAACTTTTCATGAATCAAGAATTAACTATAGACCAGTTACACTTTGAGCCTTAGGTTTTATTTTTCTATTTACAGTAGGAGGATTAACTGGAGTAGTTTTAGCAAATTCATCAATTGATATTGTTCTTCACGATACTTACTATGTTGTAGCTCATTTTCATTATGTTCTTTCTATAGGAGCAGTATTTGCTATTATAGCTGGTTTAATCCAATGATTTCCATTATTTACTGGACTAACTTTAAATAATTTTTATCTAAAAATTCAATTTTTTATTATATTTATTGGAGTAAATTTAACTTTTTTCCCCCAACATTTCTTAGGATTAATAGGTATACCTCGACGATACTCTGATTACCCAGATATTTTTACTCTATGAAATATTGTTTCATCAATTGGCTCTTTAATTTCCTTAATTAGAGTAATCTTTTTATTATTCATTTTTTGAGAAGCCTTTTCAATTCAACGAAAAAGAATTTCTTCTTTAAGAATAAATTCTTCTATTGAATGATTACAATCAAATCCTCCTAGAGAACACAGTTATTCTGAATTACCAATATTATCTGCTAATTTCTAATATGGCAGATTAGTGCATTGGACTTAAACCCCAAATATAAAGTTTAAACTTTTTTTAGAAATTTCAACTTGAAAAAATTTTATATTACAAGATAGAGCTTCCCCATTAATAGAACAATTATCTTATTTTCATGACCATACTTTAATAATTTTAGTAGTACTTACAGTTCTAGTTAGACAATTATTATTTTCTTTATTTTTCAATAAATTTTTGCATCGATATTTACTTGAAGGTCAATTAATCGAAATTATTTGAACTATTCTTCCAACTATTACTTTAGTTTTTATTGCAATCCCTTCCCTTCGATTAATTTATATTTTAGATGAAATTAATAATCCAATAATCTCTATTAAAACAATTGGGCATCAATGATATTGATCATATGAATATTCTGATTTTAAAACTATTGAATTCGATTCATATATAATTCCTATTAATGAAATAAATTCTTTCAATTTTCGTCTTTTAGATGTAGATAATCGAGTAATAATCCCATTTGAATCTAATATTCGTATATTAATTACATCAGCAGACGTAATTCATTCATGAACTATTCCTTCATTAGGAATCAAAGTAGATGGAACTCCTGGACGATTAAACCAAACAAGATTTTCTATTAATCGATCAGGCTTATTTTTTGGACAATGTTCAGAAATTTGTGGATCTAATCATAGATTTATACCTATTGCTATTGAAAGAATTTCTCCTAATTATTTCTCTAAATGAATTATTAAAATAATTGAATTATCATTAGATGACTGAAAGTAAGTAATGGAATTTTAAATCATTAGTAATATTGTAACGTATATTTCTAATGAAAAATTTAGTTAAAAAATAACATTAGTTTGTCAAACTAAAATTGTCAAATTGACAATTTTTAATTCCACAAATAATACCTCTTTATTGATTAACTTTAATATTTTTTTTTGTTTCAATTTTTTTTATATTTAATAATATTAATTATTTTAACTTTTTTATAAAATTAAAGCAACAAATAATCAAATAACTAAATTAAATTATAACTGAAAATGATAATAAATTTATTTTCTTCATTTGATCCAACTTCAAATTTTAATTTTTCATTAAATTGAATAAGTACATTAATTAGAATAATAATTATTCCCCCAATATTTTGATTAGTCCCTTCACGTTTTAATATCTTATGAAACAAAATTATTATTATTTTACATAAAGAATTTAAAATTTTATTAGGAAATTATAAATCTCAAGGTAGAACTTTAATTTTTATTTCACTATTTTCACTTATTTTATTTAATAATATCCTTGGACTATTCCCTTACATTTTTACTAGAATAAGTCACTTAACTATAACATTAAGATTAGCTTTACCTTTATGATTAAGATTTATAATTTACGGATGATTTAATAATTATATCCACATGTTAGCTCACCTAGTACCACAAGGAACACCCCCAATCCTTATACCTTTTATAGTATGCATTGAAACAATTAGAAATATTATTCGACCAGGAACATTAGCAATTCGTTTATCAGCTAATATAATTGCAGGTCATTTATTAATAACTTTACTTGGAAGTACAGGACCTATAATATCATTAACTTTAATAAATTTTTTAATTATTGTTCAAATTTTACTTTTATCTTTAGAAACCGCAGTCGCTATAATCCAATCTTATGTATTTGCCATTTTAAGAACTTTATATTCTAGAGAAGTAAATTAATGTCAATACATAAAAATCACCCCTTTCATTTAGTTGATATTAGTCCTTGACCTTTACTAGGAGCTATTAGAGCAATAACAACCATAATAGAATTAATTAAATGATTTCATTTTTATAATAATAATTTATTATTAATTGGATTAATAATAACAATATTAATTATATACCAATGATGACGAGATGTAATCCGAGAAAGCACTTACCAAGGATTACATACATTTTTAGTTACTAAAGGCTTACGTTGAGGAATAATATTATTTATTACATCTGAAGTATTTTTTTTTATTTCATTTTTCTGAGGATTTTTCCATAGTTCTCTAGCTCCTAGAATTGAATTAGGCCTACTTTGACCTCCAAAAGGCATCCAAACATTTAATCCTATTGAAATTCCTCTATTGAATACATTAATTTTATTAACTTCTGGATTAACAGTAACATGAGCTCATCATAGTTTAATAGAAAATAATTACACACAAAGACTTCAAAGTTTAATTTTTACTGTTATATTAGGAATTTATTTTTCGATTCTTCAAGGTTATGAATACATAGAAGCCAATTTTTCAATTGCTGATTCTGTATATGGATCTTCATTTTTTATAGCAACAGTTTTTCATGGTTTACATGTTATTATTGGAACAACATTTTTATTAATTTGTATAATTCGACAATCATTAAATCACTTTTCTTCTATTCATCATTTTGGATTTGAAGCAGCTGCTTGATATTGACACTTTGTTGATGTAGTTTGATTATTTCTATATATTTCTATCTACTGATGAGGTAGATAAATAATTTATATAATATAAAAATTATATTTGACTTCCAATCAAAAAATCTAGAATTCTAGTATAAATAATTAAAATTTTAATTATAATAACAATAATCATTTATTTAAATTTAATTCTTTTAGTTACAATATTAAATTTAATTTCTAAAAAAAGATTTTATGACCGAGAAAAAAGAAGACCATTTGAATGTGGTTTTGACCCAAAAACTTCTGCTCGACTACCTTTTTCTTTACATTTTTTCTTAATTGCAATTATTTTTTTAATTTTTGACGTAGAAATTACTTTATTATTACCTTTAATTGTTACAATAAAAATTTCAAACCTTTTTAATTACTCAATTATATTAATTACTTTTATTTTTATTTTACTATGAGGCCTATTTCATGAATGAAACCAAGGAGCTTTAAATTGAATTAACTAGGATAATAGTTTAAATTAAAACTTTTAATTTGCATTTAAAAAATATTAATTATTAATTTATCTTAAATAAGAAGCAAATTATTGCATTTAGTTTCGACCTAAAAGTTTGATCTTATTATCCTTATTTTTAATTGAAACCAAATAGCGGCTTATCACTGTTAATGATAACAATGAGTAAAACTCCAGTTAAAGAAATAAGAAAATTCAAGAATAAGCTTCTAACTTAATTCTTAAGCAATGAAATTTTGTTTTTATTTCTATTTATATAGTTTAATAAAAACATTACATTTTCATTGTAAAATTAGAAATTTTCTTATAAATACTTAAAAGTCTAAAACTTCCATAATTTCTTTAAAATTACACTCTCATATAAGCTATTTAAGTAAAAATTTAATAATAAAAATATTAACCAAAAAATTAATAATAATAAATAAATTTTTAAATGATTTAAGGAAAATAATTGAATAATTGTTAAATTCTTTAAATTTTTACTAAAATATTGACCTCCATAATATTCAAATCAACCTTGATCAAATAATTTTAAATAAAATTTACCTATAAATGAAGGTATAAAATTTATCCCTAAAGTAGATAAATAAGGTAAATTCCATATTATTCTTACAAAAAAACTAAAAGTTAAATATTTTAACCTTAATGATATATAAGAAATTTTAAATTTAGATAATTCATAACCTAACCAACCACCAATTCTAATTATAACTAAAATTAATACTTTTATTAAAAAAGATAAACAAATAAAATAAGGGGTAGAAAAAATCAATCAAGAAAAAATTCTTCCCCTAAATACAACAAATAAAATTAGACCTCTTATCCCCTTTAATATAACTATTCTTCTTTCTTGAATTACATTTAAAGATAAAAAATTAAATCTTCCAATTATTAAATAATAAGTTAATCGAAATCTATAAGAAACTGTTAAACCAATAGAAATATAAAAAATTATATAAATATAAATATTTAAATAACTCATTGATATAAATTCAATAACTAAATCTTTTGAATAAAATCCAGATATAAAAGGAAGGCCACATAAAGATAAATTACAAATATTTAAATAAGTACAAGTTAAAGGTAAATGTTTAACTATTCCTCCTATAAAACGAATATCTTGGCAATTAAAAATATTATGAATAATATTACCCGCACATATAAATAACAAAGCCTTAAATAAAGCATGAATCAATAAATGAAAAAAAGCTAATTGATATTCACCTATAGATAAAATTGATATTATTAATCCTAATTGTCTTAAAGTTGATAAAGCAATAATTTTTTTTAAATCAAATTCAAAATTAGCCCCTAAACCTGATATAAATATAGTTATAGTAGAAATAAATAACAAAAATATTATTAATTCATTACTAAAAGCAAAATTAAAACGAATTAATAAATAAACACCAGCAGTTACTAAAGTTGAAGAATGAACCAAAGAAGAAACTGGTGTTGGAGCTGCTATTGCTGCAGGCAACCAAGAAGAAAAAGGAATTTGAGCCCTTTTAGTTAATGCTGCTAAAACTACTAAATAACTGATTAATTTTATAATATAATCTTCTTTTATAATATCTAAGTAAAAAATAAAATTTCAACTACCAAAATTTAATATTCATGCAATTGATATTAATAAAGCAACATCACCAACCCGATTTATTAAAGCTGTTAATATTCCCGCTCTAAATCTCTTTAAATTCTGATAATAAATTACTAAACAATAGGAAACTAAACCCAAACCATCTCAACCTAATAAAATAGAAATTAAATTAGGTGAAATAATTAATAATATTATTGATAAAACAAATATAACTACTAATAAAATAAATCGATTTTTATACAAATCTCCTATTATATAATCCTCTCTATAATAAATTACTATAGAAGAAATAAATAAAACAAATCTTATAAATATCAAAGATATCCAATCAATTAAAATAACAAAAAAAATATTGCTAGAATTTAATACTAAAAAATTTACTTCTAAAATATGTCTTAAATTTATAATTAATATATACAAAGAAGATAATAATATTACTCTTAAATACAAAAATAAATTAAAATAAATAAAACAAATAATCTAAAATAATTAATTATAACTTTAGTACCACAAACTAATATTTTTATTAAACTATTTAGATAAATTCATTGAACTAAAACTTCTATTTTTAAAAAAAGTAAATTTAAGGGTAATCAATGTAATATTAATAATAAATATTCTCGAATAAATCCTCTATTAAATATATATAAACCTGAATAATATATTCCATGCTGAGAATAAGAATATAAAAATAAAGAATATACCGCTCTAAAAAAAGATATTAAAGATAAAAATAAAATTCTATACAAATTAAATCTTAAAATTCTATTAATTAATATAATTTCTCTTATTAAATTTAAAGAAGGAGGGGCTGCTATATTTGAAGAAAGTAATAAAAATCAAATTAAACTTAAGTTAGCTATAATATTTAATAAACCTTTATTTAAATATAAACTTCGTCTATGAATTCGTTCATAAAAAATATTTGCTAAATAAAATAAACCAGATGAACATAATCCATGAGCTAATATTATTAATAATGAACCCCATAATCCTCAATAATTTAAAGTTAAAATACCAGCTATAGCTAAACTTATATGAGAAACTGAAGAATAAGCAATTAAAGATTTTATATCCCTCTGACGAATACAAATTAATGAAACAAAAAACCCTCCAATTAAACAAATTATAATAAAAAAAATATTTAAACTAATTAAAAATTGTTGAAATAAAATTATAAATCGTAACAAACCATAACCACCTAACTTTAGTATAATACCTGCTAAAATTATTGAGCCAGAAATTGGAGCCTCAACATGAGCTTTAGGAAGTCATAAATGTAAAAAAAATATTGGAATTTTAACAAAAAAAACCAAATTTATACATAAAAATATAAAAAAAGAATTTAAATTTAAACAGCTAAACCTCACTAAATAAAATTTTTCCCTTAAATAAAAAATTATAATTATTATAGGTAAAGATATCAATAAAGTATAAAATAATAAATAAATTCCAGCTTCTAAACATTCAGGTTGCTACTCCTAGGAGCTGTAAGACCTTGTCGTTGGTGGAGTGGCTCAGTAACTTCCTCCCTCCTCGAGCCACATGGACGGGAAGAGAGGAGTGAAACTAAAAAACAGCTCAGAAATGGTCAGTGGGGCACTGGTGGGGCTATCTATGCCGATGTGATAGCACCAACAAATACCAGTAGAAGATCCAACATGCCCAAGTTACATCCGAACACACTGGCAAGTCCTGACCTGACATGGAGGACGAGCGGCGAGTTTCCGGCGCCGAAAAACTGGAACCCTCGGCTATGGTATGGTAACCCAGACAGAAGAGTCCCGATGGAGAAAACCAGCGAAAAAAAAATCCGGAAGTGAAGATGTTGACCGTGTCGATGCACTGAATGGCCCCACGAAAGAGCGGTCGCAAATGGTCCCTACCAGTCATGGCGAGGATATGGTAGAGTAGGCGGAGGTCTCTAACCGAAGTAAGGCCTTATTTCTACATGCGGGGCTCTGTAGGAATTGACAGAAACTCCCTAGCGACTCGTGGGACGTTAAAATGGAGAATCTAAAAAATAAAACAAATAATGCTGAGATGGAAAATCAGACAAAAGCAGATAGGGAAAAAATTGAAAAAGAGATATTGAAACAAGATGCTGGTAAATATGCGTGGGAGAAGGAAATCGACCCTAGTGTACGACGCTCGTCATTACATAGAATACCGCCGGGAAATAAGAGTGATTTAATACATGGAAAAGATGACATTTTCTCTACACCAAGGGAAGTACCTAACAAGTCGGTTGTTGCAGTAGATAGCGAGGAATGACAGGATGAAGAGATAGAAACGATCCCTATATACAAAAGACAAGAGGCTACGGATATAAAGGTAAAAACTCCAACGAAAAAGAAAAGGAAGAGAGACGGACAAGAAGGTGTCTGTATAGAAGAAATTAATAGTGAGATGGCGGCGGTTTTAGGCATACTCCAGAAGTTAACAAAGAAAACTGAAGAACTGAAGAAACAAGTGAGGGAAAGTACCAAAACTAAAGTTGAGATCAAAAGTACAACAAGAAGTATCGGAAATATAGTTGATATGCTAAATATAAAAATGGCTATCCTGGAGAACAGTTATGACACTTTAAAAAGTACAGTAACGGAGATGAAAAAAAAACCACTGCCGCAGCAATGCAACCGGCAGATGAAACAATTACCCCGAGAAATAGTACACTAGACGTAGCGGTGCAAGCTAGTGAGGACGACATAAAAAGAGAAGTAACTGAGCTAATAGCAAAAACGAAAGAAGAAATTGAGACCCAGATGATAAATAAAACGGGCTGGGAGGGACTTTCTAAAATAATAGACCATAAATGGCCAAAAACCTGCTTTGTCAATACAGAAGCTACAGGATCAGAAACTATTAAAGAATATAAAGGCGATATGGCTGTCATAGTAAAACCAGGAGCCCCATTTACTGGGAAGGAGACTGAGGACATACTGCATAATTTTCCAGAAGTAGCCGTGTTAATAGAAGAAGAGCAAACAGAAGGTAAGATCGAGTACGTTAAAACAAATAAAGAAATTATACTGAGTAAAGGGAAGAAAAAGGAGATATCTAGAGTTCTATATTTACTACCATATGATGTAAAACCAGAGGGAGTAAACGACATATGCAAACTGTACGCTACTATAAATAGTCTGCAAAAAGAGCTGCAACCAGATACTACGGAAATTAAGCTGATTGCGTTGGGTAATGTGGATATACTATACGTAAGAAAATGTGCGGAATACGTATTCCGTGGAACTGAAATAAAGGTAGAAGTGACTGCTATGGAAAACTCCAAAAGGAAAAAAAGACATAAATCGTTTAGAAGTGAGGAACAACCCAGGACGGAGAAGATCATTATAAAATCAGGAGGTAAAGAATACGCAGACATTCTGCGTACAGTAAAAAGTAGTGTCGATATCGATGCAGCCGGGATCCAAGTCAGATCAATTAAAAAAACTACCAAAGGGGATGTCATGTTGGAAATCCAGGGAGACAGAGACAAAGCTGAAGCTTTTATAAGGGAAATCCAGAACAAAAATGACGATACGCGGGTCAGTATCAAAAGTAGTGATGATATAGTCTACATCTCTAATATTGATGGTGACATAAGTAAACAGGAAATCGAGGAAGCAGTGCGAAAAAGCGTAGGAAACGCAAATGCCGAAGGCGAGGTGAGAGTTTTATCGATACGACCTAGCCAAAGAGGTAGCCAAAACGCTACGGTCGCATTAAGGAAAGTGCTGGCGAGAGAGCTCATAAAAAGAGGGAATATACGAATCGGCTGGGTATCCTGTGGGGTGCGACCGCGAGTAAACCCTACCAGATGCTATAGATACCTAGAATACGGGCATCACACAAGCGAATGCACTGGAGAGGATAGGTCTAAGATATGTCTTAAATGTAGTAAAGAAAACCATAGGGCAAAGGACTGCACAAACAATAGTTTTTGCCTTACTTGCAAACAAGAAGGACATAGGGCTGACCAAACTAGGTGCCCAGTATACAGAAAACTGATAGAAGCCAAAGCAAGAGAGGCAGTAAATGGTAGGGGAGGAAATAAAGCATAATGACAATAAAAATATTACAAATAAATGTGGGTAGGGCCTATGCAGCACAGGACATTGCATACGCAACGGCCATGCAAAGGAATGTCGACATACTAGTTGTTTGTGAACCGAACAAAAAGCGTGTAGAAGGCCAAAATTGGCTTAAAGACAAGAGGGCGGATGTGGCTATATTAATCATAAATAAAGGTATGGACATAGTAAAACATGTAAGCGGAGAGGGGTTTGTAATGGTGAAAATGAGAAACTTTTCAATGATTGGTTGCTACATATCTCCCAATATAATGCTAAGAGATTATAAAAATGAATCAGATAAAATAATGGGACACGTTAAGCGTAGTAAAACCGATTACATTGTACTTGGAGGCATAAACGCCAAATCTCCTATGTGGGGTTCACCCAAAACCGACAAAAAAGGAGAACACTGGATGGAATGGATCTCGGAGCTAGACATGGTTGTGCATAATACCGGGATAAAACCTACATTTGTGAGAGGAAACAGTGAATCCTACATTGACGTGACAATTTCAACAAGCAATATTGCAGGGAAAATAGCAAATTGGGAAGTCTTGGAGGATGAATCATTGACACAACATAATTTCATACATTTTGAAATTAATGAAAAGTTAAGAAATACAAAATATATAGGAAATACCACTGTAGATTGGGACGCTTTTACTAACAACATCGGACTAATCTGCAGAAATACTTTGGAACCTACTTATCAGACGCTAAGCAAATAGATCCAACAAGCACACAAAAACTGCACAAATACTGATAGGAAAACTATTAATAACCCATACTGGTGGAATGAAAAAATAGGTGAAAAAAGGGCAGAATGCATAAGATTTAGGAGGAAGTTGACTAGAGCAAAAACACGAAGAATAGATGGCATAGAGGACTTAGAAAATCTATATAAAACAACAAAGAATGAATTAAGAAAAGTTATAAAAGAAGCGAAAAAGGAATATTGGAATGAACTGCGCCAAGATCTGGATAACAACATATGGGGAGATGCGTACAAAATCGTAGCAAAAAGGTTCAATACATTGGTGCCCTATCATTTAAGTACCGATAAGAAAAGAGAAATTGTGACTCACCTTTTCTCATTTGAGGCTGATAGCTGGGAAATAGTAGAGAATGATACAAACATAAACCCCTTTACGAAACAGGAACTTGAGACCTCCATTAATAGCATGAAGAACAGAAAGGCTCCTGGATTGGACAAAATTCCACCGGAAGCAATCAAACTGCTTGCATCTAAATTCCCTCAGCTGATTCTGAGTACTATGAACAGTGTGCTAATGTCACAGGTCTTTCCCGAGGAATGGAAACTGGCTAAAGTTATATTAATACTAAAAGGCGGAAAACCCCCAGAATTAGCAAATTCGTATAGACCACTTTGTATGCTGAATACAATCAGCAAACTTATGGAAACACTCATCAGAAATAGGTTAACGGCTGAATTGGAAAAAAAGGGAGGCCTACATAAGCATCAGTATGGGTTTCAAAGAGGAAAGTCAGCTGTACAAGCTCTGGAGGTCATGAAGGAAATGGTGGAAGAATACAAGCAAAAATGGTGTGTGTTGATAACGGTAGACGTCAAAAACGCGTTTAACTCGGCCCGTCATAGCATTATCATGAAGAAACTACGAGAAAGAAATATATCTAGCTATCTCATAAACATAATATCTAGCTACCTAAAAAATAGGAAGATTACTGTCGGAAAAGGTGATGCCATAGAAGTTACCGCAGGGGTACCACAGGGCTCGGTTTTAGGACCGACCCTATGGAATATTCTCTATGATGATGTACTAGATCTGGACCTCACTGATGACGCTTGCTGCATAGGGTTCGCGGATGATCTAGCGTTACTTATAGGAGCCAAAAATAAGCATATCTTAGTACGAAATGCGAATAAGTGTCTACAAGATATTAGCAATTGGATGGAAAGACATAAATTAAAACTAGTGCCAGATAAAACCGAAGCAGTGATACTTAGAGGTAAACGAGATAGGGAAGAAATAGTTTTTAATTTTCAAGGAATAAATGTCTCCCCGGCAAAAACAATCAAATACTTAGGGATAACTATCGATGAGAAGATGCGCTTTGGCAAACATATTGAAGTTACGGCACAAAAGACTGAAGAAAAGGTCTCTAGACTAATAAGGCTCATGACTAATGTTGGAGGACCAAGAAGTAGCCGGCGGGCTGTGTTGTGTAGTGCAATGCACAACATATTACTATATGGTGCTCCTGCGTGGAACAGGGCTTTAAGAATAAAAAAATACAGAAAGCGAATGGAAAAAGCCCAAAGAAAGATGCTATTGCGGGTAGCATCGGCATACAGGACGGTTTCATGTGTTGCGCTGCAAGTAGTAACAGCTACATTACCTATAGACCTTATGGTCTGGGAAAGGACATATCTATACAACAATAGACACGAAGTTCAGGCTAGAAAACAGGCAACTGCCAGAGCTGAAGCCCTATCCATTTGGCAGCATAGGTGGAAAAAGCTTGGATTAGCTGTAAACACCGTGAAACAGATTACTTTTTAACTCAAGTTTTAACGGCACACGGATGTTTCAGGACATACGCTAAACGTTTTGGTCACGACAACTGCGACATGTGCCAATACTGTAACAGCTTGGATACGGTGGAACACACAATATTCCATTGCGAAAGATGGAACCGACATAGAACAACGACGTCTCTTGAAGTGGGCATCAATTTAACAGTGGACACATTTGTACCTCAGATGTTAGATAGCAAGCAAACATGGAAATCTATAAATAAAATGATAAGAGATATTATGAGCCAAAAAGAAAAGGATGAATATGGGAGACAAAAGAGAGCTGCAGAGCAAGTATAAGAAAATGAGACCGGGGCTGCCTTGATGTAATGCTAACCAGCGGTTCCAAAGCAGACTCCCTTGGAGGAGGTGTTGTTTTACTTGGTTGAAGTCCCAGTCGCAGCAAAGAGCTGCGTGCATGATGCATTTTTTCACCTCCGAAAAAAAAGACGTTCAGGTTGATAGCCTCAACCTATAATTAAAATTAATGTAGGAATTAATCTAATTTCAAAAAACAAATAAAAAATAAATATATTTAAAGAAGAAAAAGTTAAATATAACCTTATTAATAAAATAATTAAAATTAATATAAATAAATTATGATATTCATTATTAAAATATAATTTTATTCTAGCTAAAATTATTAATCTACAAATTCAAAAACTTAATAAAATTAACCTATAAGACAATAAATCTATACCTAAAATATAAGAAATTCTAAAAATTTGATAAAATCCTCTATAACTAAAAATTAAAAAAAATGATAAAAGAAAAATTAACCATTGAATTAATCAAAAACAATTTTTAAAACTTAAAGGAATCAATATAACTAATCTTAATAAATATATTATCATAAAAAGAAAAAGTTAAAATGTAATCATTTCCATGAACTCGTACTATTAAAATTAATATTGATAATCCTAAAACTCCTTCACATACTCTTATAGTTAAATAAATTATTGAAAAAAAATATTCATGTCATATTTCTTAAATATAAAAATATACTAAAATATAAAGAAATAACAATAAATTCTAAACTTAAAAGTATTATTAATAAATGCTTACGATTTAAAACAAATAATAAACCCCCAGAAAAAACATTATAATTAATATATATATTAACATTAAAGTTTTAATAATTTAAATAAAATATTGGTCTTGTAAATCAAAAATAAGGTTTCTTTTAAAACTTCAGATATAAATAATATTTTTCTTTAATCTCCAAAATTAATATTTTTTATGAAACTAATATCTGATATATTAATATTTATTACAATAATAATTACCACTTCATTTATATTTATTTTTATAAATCATCCTTTGACATGTGGATTAATACTACTAATACAAACCATTCTTATTTCTTTAATAAGAGGTCTATTAAGATACTTTTATTTTTATCTTTAGACCAATTTTACACTAATTTAATAAATTATTGATATAAAATACTTAGATTTTAATCAAAACCTCTATTTTTCAATAATAAAATATTTTAATTTTCCTAATTATTTAATTATAATCATAATAATTATTTATTTATTTATTACATTAATTGCTACAGTAAAAATTACCAACTTTTCATATGGCCCATTACGACAAATATTTTAATGAAAATACCAATTCGAAAAACGAGACCTTTATTTAAAATTATTAATAATTCATTAATTGTTTTTCCCTCTCCTTCTAATATTTCTTATATATGAAATTTTGGATCATTACTAGGAATTTCAAATTTTCACAGGTTTATTTTTAGCAATACATTATTGCCCTAATATTGAATTAGCTTTTAATAGAGTAGCTCATATTTGTCGAGATGTTAATTACGGCTGATTACTACGAACTCTTCATGCAAATGGAGCATCATTTTTTCTTATTTGTATTTATATCCATATTGGCCGAGGAATATACTATAGCTCTTATAATATAATTGAAACATGATTGATTGGAGTGACAATTTTTTTCTTAACAATAGCCACAGCTTTCCTAGGTTACGTTCTACCTTGAGGACAAATATCTTTTTGAGGAGCTACAGTAATTACTAATTTAATATCAGCAATTCCTTACTTAGGAAATACTATTGTACAATGAATTTGAGGAGGATTTGCAGTTGATAGTGCAACTTTAACTCGATTTTTTACATTTGATTTTATTTTACCTTTTATTATTTTTGCTTTTATAATTATTCATTTATTATATCTACATCAAATAGGTTCAAGAAACCCAATTGGGACAAATAGAAATATTGATAAAATTCCTTTTCATCCATATTTTACTTTTAAAGATATTTTAAGAGCAATTATTATAATTTTTATATTAATATTTTTAACATTAAGGAATCCTTATTTATTAGGAGATCCAGATAATTTTACTACAGCAAATCCTTTAGTTACTCCTATTCATATTCAACCAGAATGATATTTTTTATTTGCTTATGCAATTTTACGCTCAATTCCTAATAAATTAGGGGGAGTAATTGCCTTAGTTATATCAATTGCTATTTTATACTTTTTACCTTTTATTAACCAAAAAGAATTTTTAAGCTCTCAATTCTACCAGATTAATAAATTAATATTTTGAACAATATTTACTATTATTATTCCATTAACATGAATTGGAGCCCGACCAGTAGAAGACCCTTATATCTTAACAAGACAATTTTTAACAGTAATTTATTTTATATATTACATTTTAAATCCTATTCTTTCTAAAATATGAGATTATATCATTTTTAAATAGTTAATGAACTTGCTATAAGTTTATATTTTGAAAATATAAAAAAGAGATTTAAATTCTCTATTAACTTATACTAAAAATAATTAACTAAATCATAAGAATGAAAAAAAACATTCTTATTCTACAAAAAAAAAATTAAATAATTTAATGAAATAGGTAAATACCCTTTTCAAGCTAAATATATTAATTTATCATAACGATAACGAGGCAATGTCCCTCGAATTCATAATAAAAAAAAGATGAAAAAGTTAATTTTAGAAAAAATATATAACTAACCAAATTTGCTCTTATAAATAAAAAAATACATATTATTCTTATAAATAAAATATTACCATATTCAGCCAAAAAAATTATAGCAAATCCACCTCTTCTATATTCAACATTAAAACCTGAAACTAACTCCGACTCTCCTTCTGCAAAATCAAAAGGAGTTCGATTTGTCTCAGCTAAACTTGAAACTAATCATATAAAACATAAAGGTATTAATAAATATAAAAATCAAATATATTCTTGATATTTAATTATATCTATTAACCTTACACTCAAAATAAAAAATAAAAAAGATATTAAAATTAAAGCTAAACTAACTTCATAAGAAATTGTTTGAGCAACAGAACGTAAACTTCCTAATAAAGAATAATTAGAATTTGAAGATCAACCTGCTAATATAATAGTCAGAAGTCGAATATTTAGGCCATGTGATTGGCAGGGATGGATTGAAAACAAGTGAGAAGAAAATACAAGCGATTAAAGATGCACCAAGACCAGAAAATCTAACGGAGGTGAGATCTTTCCTAGGCATGGTAAACTATTATTCAAAATTTATACCTAACGCTTCGGTGATACTAAAACCAATCTATAATTTATTAAATAAAACCACTAAATTCGAGTGGGATGAACAATGTAATATTGCGTTTTTAAAAATCAAAGAGATATTGTCATCAAAACTTGTATTAACCCATTTTAACCCGAATTTACCAATTGTATTAACTTGTGATGCAAGTACTTTGGGAATTTCAGCAGTATTATCACATGAAATGCCTGATAAGACTGAGAGAATAATAGCTTGTTTCTAGAACGCTGCAACCAAGCGAAAAAAAATTACCCAATAATACATTTGGAAAGTTTAAGCATTTACTGGGGTTTAACAAAATTTTATCAATATTTGTATGGAAAAAAATTCAAAATTAGAACAGATCATAAACTATTAATATCATTATTTGATCCTGAGAAAGGTATACCGCAAATGCATGCCAGCCGTATACAACGCTGGGCAGCATTTTTATCAAGTTTTAATTATGATATTGAATATATAAAAGGAAAAAATAATATTATAGCTGATTATTTAAGTAGGGCACCTTTAAAAATTAATTACATTTCAGATGAATTTGAAGGTCTAGGTAACTATGTGAATTTTGTAAGTACGCTAGAGGAACAAACAATCAGTATCTAAGAAATAAGACGAGAGACCGAAAAGGATGTTATTTTAAAAGAGGTAATAAAGAATGTACGACAAGAGAAATGGCCAGAGACGTCAGAAGAAATGAAACCATACTATCACAGGAAACACGAGATGATAGTGGACAAAGGAATTTTAATATGGGGACATAAGATCATTATTCCGAGGTCACTCCAAGGAAAAATGCTGGACGAACTTCACCAGCACCATTTCGGCATAGTAAAAACAAAGAGTATAGCAAGATCGTATGTTTATTGGCCTAGAATAGACAAGCAAATCGAGGAAACATGTAGAAAGTGTATGTGCTGTATGGAAAACAAGCCAGCGCCACCGAAAACTGTACTAACGCCATGGAAGGTTGAAACTGAGCCATGGACACGAGTGAGTATGGACTTTCTGGGGCCTATAAGAGGTAAAATGGTACTAATGATAGTGGACGCATATAGAAAATGGCCAGAAGCACATATTATGAGCCATATAACAGCACAAGAAACGGAAGAGAAAATCAAGAGAACATTTGCCAGATTCGGTATTCCTAAAACAATAGTGACGGACAACGGAACGCAATGTACAGCAGAAACAATGCAAGAATTCATTAAGAGAAATAACATTCAATACATCACTTCTCCCCCTGATCATCCACAGTCAAATGGAGCAGCGGAAAACATCGTAAAAACTTTTAAAAGCAATGTCAAAGCCAGAGCAATGGATATAAGTAACAAGGGTAAGACTCTTGACTTAATAATTTCAGAATTTCTATTTTCTTATAGGACAACACCTCATATAACAACTAAAGAAACACCAGCAAAGTTAATGATGGGTAGACAGCTCAGAAATAGAGCAGCTATACTTAAGGAATCCATAGAATGGAGAGAAAATAAGGAAGAAGAGGAAATCGGAACAGAAAACAGCCATCAGAAAGCTCAAGAACGACAGATTAAGTATTTTAAGGGAAATAAGAGAGAATTCGAAACAGGAGAAACAGTAGCAGTAGCGGATTATGCTAATCCGAATCAAAGAAAGTGGACAAAGGCAGGTATTGAAAGAAGAATAGGCAAAACTACATACCTGTGCAGACTGGAAGATGAGAGGCTCTGGAAAAGACATGCAAACCAGATACATAGAAGAGAGAGAGTGAAGGAACAGGATCAGGTAGAGCGAAATACAGATGTAAGAAAGAAACCAGGCGTGATAAAACGGTATTGTTGGGAAAATGTGCCTGAAGGGACAAAACAGTTGGTAAATAGTCGTGAAATTGTAAATAATAATGAAATTATTGTTACAGATGAGTCGGTAGTGCAAGACCACGTTGCAATTAGCCACCCAGCTGAGCCACCTATCCAAACTGAACATTCCGAACCACAACAGACAGGCTCATTCATTCCGAGTGATCCATACCAGCCCCCGGAATCATCGGAACCCAGGAGTAGAAAAAATGTTGTAATACATTGTAATACAGAGAAGATTGTACGACGTAGTTCAAGAACTACAAAAACGCCAGCAAAATTAAATTCAGATTCAGATTTTGTAAGAGAGATTGACTGAAATATGTAATTATTGTTAAAATATTTTTATTTGGATGGATGTAAATAACTTTTAGATTTAATTTATAAAAAAAAAACCCAATTATTTTTAAGGTTTTATTTGTTTTTATATGTATATGTATGTGATTTTGGAGTTGTCGATGACATGGATTTAGGAAAGTTTGATAGTGGAATTGAGAGCATACTGGTGTTACCTTTAATAATATAGATTTAAATGAGTACTACATAAAGATTGGGGTTTTTCTAATATAACGTCATTTAATATTGTACTGTACCCATTGTTAAGTATTCGGAATAATTTATATTACACAAGTAAAATAATCGTAGAGTCATGAAGTAATTTAAATTTAGGGTGTAGACATTATTACAATGCTAAATAAACGCTCACAGGAGCTAGACTAACAAAGGGGGTGTAATATCGGAGATAGTATTAACCTGCCAAAAATGTCTAACCTTAGGAGCACATGCTCATTAGGATAAAAGAGAAACAGGCAGTCTGCTTTCAACCGCTATCGGACGAACACCAAATAAAATATAATGTATCTATCGTAGCTAAGATATAGGCATTAAAGTTATTGTGAATAAACATGGGTTTTATTAAAAGGACAAATATTTAAACAAAGTGGATACACCACAATAAGTAAAATGGAAGTCATCTCTATTACTTTATTTATACTTGTACAATATCTCTTGCGGCACTAGCTCAATTTTTTGTGATGGCTTCTAAAGGAGGATTTGTTTGCTTATGTCGTGGATGTTCCTCCGAAACTGGACAAGGATGATATATAGGTAAACTAAACCAAATTATATACTTGTTAAACTCATATTAAATGTACTGTTACTTAGCTAAAATGTGGTTAAAAACAGCCAATAGAGATGATCTAGTTAAGAAACTTTTGCTTTCGTGGTGTGCCAAAAGTCATGCTTTGTATTCAAGTCGAAGGAGATTGTAAAGGTACAGGTCCTGTCCTAACTCGGTATCTTCCCTCCTAACGTCCATTTTAAAAGTTTGATTACCGTAATTTCGGGTGACTTTGACTCACTTCTGAAGTTTTAATACGATATTGGTATTTTTAATACGTGAAAAAACGTTTATTTTTTCACAGGTATTTGAGTCGTTAGCTTTTTATTATAAACAATATATAAAAATATGAAATGGCAATTATTTTATTGTCCCACACTGAATTTTACATGTATTCGCTATGTTTATTATTGTCTGAGCTAAAGTATCCCTACAGAATTTTTCAAAAACACGTAATCCACAATAAAAAATCACTAAACAAAATACAAAAATCAACATAGCATCCTGAACAACACAGATTTTTAACGAAAAACGAACAACAAAGAATAATAGAGCTGTTTACAACATGAAACAAATGTTCCTAGAGATCTGGAAAGAAATATTGATTCTGGCCAAGTTCCAATGGCTGCATGCGATCAATATCAGCCAAGTGGTAGGATTTTCTTACGACTTCTTCGGGCCATTGCCATACTTCTTTCACCCAGTACCATCACAAGCACCCAACCATAACAGTTATTACCCCTTAAATAGCCATCGAACTTCCCTGGAAAACTGTTCACGTTGTCGGATACAATTACGAAGTCTCCTATGGAAAGTTGTTCTGTATCTGACTCATCTCTATAACTTCCGTTAGATTCAGAATCCGATGTATCTGCAATCTCTTCAAAACGTTTTATTATTTTTGGACGTTTGGTTTTTTTACTGTCTTTAGCTTAGGTAGTTTACTACAACCAGCTACAACACTATCTTCCTCCATGATCGTCTGTTCACATCCATCGTTACTGTCAGGTACAGCGTCATTATTAGTCATACTTGGTTGTACATTTTCTTTCTCCTCTTCGCAAATCTGATTATCATTGGCTTGATTACTAGTTTCACTTTTCTCTTTTACCTTTCTTGCCTTTTCATTTTTGATTTTAATAGCTGCCACTTTGGTTTGTGTTTTTGACTTCCTCTCAGTGCCCTTATTTTTTAGAGCTGATTTCTTTTTAGAAACTTTTAATGCAGCTGCAGCATTTTGTTGGCTTTTAACTTCTTCAGCACTGACACTTTTCCTGCTTGAATTTCTATTTTTTTCTTCTTTTACTAACTCCACTATCCGCGGACTGTACTCCCCTCTTTTCTGCGAGGTAATTTAAAACAGCTTTACTTTTATTCTCGAGGATACTTGTGCAGCATCAATTTTGTAATTGGGAATTCTGGTTAATATACTTCCTCTGCATTCAGTGGAAAGATGCCACATTTTCTAAAGCCACTTTCCAAATTTTTACTGCCTTTTACATCAACTATTTCAACCAGTCTTCTTAATAGGATGGGAAAGGTGCTTTTAGGAATTAAATTGGTGTTAACATTCTGTGTTTTGTATTCTATCAAAATATTTCGCCAAGCGATTTTCATCGGTCTGAAATAATAATAATAATAAGCTTTATTCACAGGTAAATATGGATACATATTACATTTTTCAATTTGTTGAATAGAGCGGAGAACCGAAAAGTGTACTAACACTTGTTACGGTATACAAAACATATTAAGATAATATATAATAAAATAAAATACCTATACATACACTAATATCTAAAAAAAAATATTGAAAACAGGGTGAGTGTCAATACTAAAACAGCTAAACGAATCAACTTTTTTTTATTTTTTTAAGCATATCCAAATAAATCTTAAGTTTCAAAATAACTTCTTATATTAACACGATTATTTCCGATAATATACTGCTTAAGAAGTTTTTTAAACCTATGAATATTCAATATTTTTTTCAAGTCTTGTGGAATTGTATTGTATAACTTAGGGGCCAAATAAGAGTAAGACCTTTGAGAAACTGTTTTTGTCATGAAGAGAACCACAAAATACTGACCTTGTCTTGTATCGTAAGAATGAGTAGGTAACTTACTACTGTGTTTATGTGTGTGGTATCTAATACATATACGGATAAGAAATATATTTGTCTGAGATCCAGCATTTTTGCTTCTGTATATAATTGGTTAGTGGGATATCTCGCGCTTTTTGAATATATTAATTTTATAAATCTTCGTTGTGTTACCTCGAGTATGTGCAAATGAGTCTTTAAAGCAGAGCCCCACACAGTAATTCCAAAACGTAGGTGATTTTCCACCAACGAATAGTAAAGAGTTCGTGAGTGGTTTGATGATAAAATGTCCTTGAGTTTTCTAAATTTCCATAGTATAGTACGCAATTTGTTCACCACATATGTTATATGAGCATCCCATTTCAAATGCGGGTCTAATATAATTCCTAAATATTTGGTAATAGGTGCGTTCTTTTTGACTGAGATCTCAGATCACTTCAGTTAAGGTGATGTGAGTAAGCACCAAAAAGAACGACATCTCAATTGAAGCGCGCGATCTGTCGACGCATGCTTGAATAAGAAACAAAACATATAATAATATAGTTATTTATGCAAAAAGTGAGTGTTTTTTGCACGAGTTGCATACAATATTTTTTCTACATTCATGCAAAAACTGGAAAATTAGAATATATGTTAGGAACTCAAACTTAACCGTTCTTCTTTTTTTGTATCTTTATGGCCTCCATCTTGTCAGTACTTAATCATAGCTGGTTTTCGCTTTGACCATTTAAATTTTAAATAATCACAGATTTTTGCAATAATTGTAACTCGTTGAGACTAAGTAATAAGATATACATATATTATTGCTGTATTAGAGCAGGATCAGGCACTTGCTCTGGATTTTTATTTTATTTAAATGTTTATGTTTGTCATAAATCATCACAAAACTGACAAGAATGACAGATGAGTGCAACAAAAGTGTTGTTTTTGCATGAATGTAGAAAAATAATGTTATTGTATCCATAATTTGCAACAAAAGAAAAATAGATTATGTGTGTTTATATATCAATGGTTAAAACTATAGATAACCTTGGTTAAAACTACAAATAACCCAAGAAAATCAAATATTTGTTCATCCCCTCCACTTTATTTCCTACTCAAGTCCAACTGATTCCCCCTTACAACTCATTCAGCATCGGTAAAGGGGGAGGAAAAATCTCAGCTCACTTAAAGTAAGTAAAACAAAAAGAACGCTCACATTACTGATGTGAGCTGAGATTAACTGAGATCTCAGTCAACAAGAACGTACCTATTTTTTTCAGGCAATATTCGGTATGTATCCGATTCAGTATTTATTATTAACTCATGAAATAAAGGCATTCCGAATTTATTGCAACTGAAAGGCACGTAATTGGTTTTCACTGTTAATAATTTGAAACCTAACCATTTTTTTATTTTGGAAAAATCGGTTTCAGCCATCCTTTTTAAATCTTCCCAGTAATCTGCTTTATAGAATGTAGCAGTATCAAAGTCAAACGGTCTGTCACAGCTCTTCACATCATTCACCCTTACAAATTGATGTCTATTAGTTAGATAATTTTCAAAAATTTTAGGAAATCGTTTCGGATCCGTATATACTCCAATGCTTGTAATAATAAAAAGGGTTACTCACTGTATCAAAGGCTTTTGTTAGGTCTATAAATATACACAAACACGGCTTATCTTGACTAAGTGACTCGGTTATTTTAGATGTTAATTCGATTACAGCGTCCTGAGTAGATTTACCTTGCCTGAAATCAAATTGTTGATCTGATAGAAGTTTGTATTTATTTAGGTAACTAAGGAGTCTTGAATTAATCAATTTCTCGAAAATTTTGGCAAAATGTGTTATAAGTGATATTGGTCGGTAGTTATTGACATCTGAATTACTTCCTTTTTTATATATTGGGGTCACAACAGTATTCTTAAAGGCCATGGAAAACACACCCCTTTGAATTGAATTGTTAAAGAGATAAGTTAAAGGTTGTACTATATGATATCGAATTAATTTAATCGTTTCAGCTTTTATGTTATCACAACCAACTGATTTCCCATTTTTTAAATTTAATATTACTTCTAGAACTCCGTTTTGATGCGCTGGCGCAAACACAAACGAATTCATTGTAGATGACCGATTAATTTTATAATTTTTATCTTTTGGAACTTTGTTAGCTAATTTTTTGCCTACGGACGTGAAGTGGTTATTGAACTCGTTAGTTACATCAATGTGCAATGGTAATATATCAAACGTGAAATTAAGAGAAGAATACAATTACTCCATCATTTTGGTTAAAATGACTTTCATTATAGATCAATTCATACCCATTTATGTCAAAAATGCTCGGTTCTATTATTTTCCAAGTCTCACTTAAAACTATACAATCAAATTATCTGTTTAAATTTTGTAGTAGTACCAAAAATGCATCAAAATTTTTATTGATACTACGTATATTCATATGCAGGATTTGAAAAGTGCTACTTTTATTATTAATATTTAGTATTTGTGAACATTTATCAGCAGTATTTATAATAAAAGTTGTAATTGAATTTATTTGAAAATGCTGAATATAAGGATCCATTTAGACACTCACCAATTAATAATAAACAATTGAACAGTACTAAAATACATTGTTAAAATAATTATACATTGTTAATAATTTCTAAGAAAAAAATAAAATAGCTTGATATGTGAATAAAAGATATGAAACAATTAGGTACTAGTCATTAAGACACAAGACTATCAAACGACGTAAAAAGTAGTACAATGGGGAAAAGGTAATTATTATGCTAAGTTCTTTTTTGGAATGAGAACGCGAACGTGTTTTCGGACCACTTTTAGTAATTTTATTTTCGTTTACAGCAGTTAAAGTGGCTTCATGTGGATTTGCTGAGTTCTGATCACTAATTCCATGTCGTGGAGGTTGATGGTAGTTCGTCCAGGGTATAGCTGTTACCATCTAAAATTAGTTTATCATTTCTGATAAAGCAGTTTTTATACTTCACAAGATGAAAATTCGTACATTCTCTAAAGTATATACATGAGACATCCATAGCGCGTGGTGAAATGAATAAGTTCGTACTATTTGAAGTCGAAATTGTACATTCTGTTAAGCACTTGCCAAGTACATACTGATGAGAATGTGTAAGTCACAGATTACTTTTAGTACATATTAAGGATGTGCTTAAAAGAATATTTTCTGGTACATCCTAAGCACTTGCTAACTAGATTCCCCTTAGAACGATCCCTCAATTTTGCAAAAATAAAATATGAAAAATGTACAGAGTTTATTTACGTTTTAATACTACAAATATATTCATAATGGTTTGTTATTATTGATGAATGTTTATCGGTTTATTGTTTAACTTTTAGGGAGGCCATAAGTTGAATATCTTTTAGTTTTTTTACTAAGATAAAATTATCACTGTATTTGTGTAATAAAGTGAAAACTATGAATATATTCATCTTTAATATTCACTTATTTATGTGGTGTTTTTAATTTTCTTCCGCTTTCAAAATTGGAAAATTATTTAGGTGGATGTAACTCCCTAATGAGTAGAGGCTGAATCTAAAATTGAGTATGTGAGAAGTAGAATACAGGTTATGTTAATATCTAAGTTTTTGACTGAAAGCGTGATAACGAGTTTTGGTTTTTTAAAAACAAAAAGTGAAGTATCTATTGAAAATTAATAAAGTAGGTAACGGATGTAGTAATCACATATCATATATTAACCTGTCCTATTCAAAATCAAATAGGAACACCGAAAAGAGGTCATAAATATAGTTCGGTTAATACGATTTTGGATATCATATGAATATTACTGGCAACTACATTGTAATATTTCTAACAATATTTATTTAGGGTTTTTACAAAATCATTACTGTATGTACGTCTTACATAGAATCTCGAGGTCCTGAACAAGTTGGAGATAAAATAGTCATATGTTAATTCTTCAGCTTAACACAACTAGTTACAAAATAAATAAACATTTTTCACGCATATAGCAGCTTAAGCAGAATTTGTTCTGCCTGAAACATTATGGAAATAAGCAGAAGTCCACAATTAATATGCCATTCTCCATTGTAGAAATTTCTGATAAAATGTACTACTAATAAAGCTCAAGAGTTTTTGAAAGACATTGTAAATTTATATTATTTTAGCTATGCATGTAAATCAGGGAGTCTAAAGACAAGCTCAACTTATTGTTTGAAATCATATTTCTTGAAATTTCATATAGGCTTTCAATCATTTCTGGAATATTTTAATATTTGATCACAATGGTTTGTACCTTTTTATTTTTTGGTACAACCAAGTGTGATAAAATATTTAAATTAGGAAAAATATTTATACTAAACTCATTCTTTTGAGTACAGAATAGCACATGCATAAGATGTGAGTTTGCTCTACTATAGAATATGCTTTCCACGTGAATCACATTCCCAGCAGATATACATATTATGTGCAATGTTTGTACTTTCCATACAAAATTCTAAAATATGTGAAATGCACATGCAAATAATATGCTTTGGTATGTACATAGAATATCTGTAGCACAAACTTATTCGGGACATTTCCATATTCTTGGAACATCCTTAGTACATGCTGAATGCAAAAAACGCATATCCATAGCATATTATTATTCCTAAGAGGATATTCCTATCACATGTATAGTACCTAAAACTGTTGTCTGGGTAGTTGCACGGAATTGTACCAGGTATGGTTTTAGGTTTCTATAGTTTTCTCTTTGTTGAGGGGTTGTGTCATTAGCTATAAATACTCCAGATCCCTTCAGCTTTTTCACTTGTTTTAGGACTGCCTGCTTCGCAAAGAACGAAACTAATTCTACCTTTATTGGCGCTGCATCGTTTTTCCCGAGAAAGTATAGATTTTTGATTTCTGTTCCGAATTCAATCTACCATTAATTTCGTCGCATATGAATCCCGGTGTCAATAACCCGTTTCGAGGGTTTTTTAGTCCAGAGATAACTAAATTGTTGATACGATTTTTCTTTTCTAGATCCTCTACCTTTTGTTTCAGATCTTTATTTTCTTCTTCAATCGTTTTAATTTTTATGTTTAGTTCGGTAATTTTTTGCAGCAAATTTTTTTCAGAAAAATCAATAGTTCTACTTTTGACTTTTCAGGTTTCGCAAGAATTTTTTTAGTGTTGTCTCCAAGTAATCGTTTAATAACTATCTCAGTCATAGTTTTCGTGATTAAAAACCATTTGTTCAATAATCAACAACTATGAGTGTGTGGTCCGCTTTAATATATAAATAAACAGTGTTATCAGTCGGAGGAATTTCTACTACTTATTTTAATTGTTTTTCTTTTCATTAGTTTACTTGGTGTTGAATTTTGAAGCTTCAATCAAACATTTTCTAATAAAAAAAACATAATACATACAGTTCATTTATACTACCGGATTACTTGAAGTTGCCTTCTTATGATTTTTGTTAACACATAATTTTCACTACCATACTTCCTAAGTTATTTAAAATTTTACAGGAGGTCACATCACTCACATACAGGAACATGAATTGCGGCCACACATCTATCAATAGGCAACATCCAACGGCTGCGTTAGGTGTGTAGAGTTGGGAGGAAGACAGACGAATTCAATATTTTCGCCTTCACATAACTGCAAAACCTTTAAAGATATATGGGATGACAAATTGTCCCCAATTAATACTTTACTTCCAGGAATACGTTTAAGTGTTGGCAATAGCAGTGAAGTGAACCAGTCTTCGAAACAAGCTATGTCGAACCATCCGCTTTTCAATCTATTGTAGCGTGCGCCAATTGGACCATTTTCTACCCAAGTCGACCACAATTTATCGGACATTATTGATGTTGCTGATTTACTAGAATCATTGTTTCAGGATATTTCGTCCCACGTTTTGTTAGAATTTTTTTTTCTGCCGGGGTCATCGCTTAAATTGGTCTCGTCGTAGTTCCAAATGTTGTTAGCTGGGACATTCATAAGTTCATTTTGTAAGTAGTTAAAGTATGTTTTATTCATCTGACACTTTGATTTTCTAGTATCTATTGTCTGAACACCAGTAGAAGAATTCTCTTATACATTAATAGCATATCAGAGATTGATAGTAAACATTGCCATAAAGTGAACTTGAGATAAATAAAAAACATTTCTATATCTTAACAAAATCATAAAAAATACTCTTTTGTAACAAAACCAAGATTCTTTTAAGTGAGACACAGGTAGGCTAAACATTGTAGGTGAGACTTTTGCCTAGTTAAATTCACAGTTGCAAACACTTAATTTTTTACAAACTTATCTAGTTATGAGAAAGCCATCCATTTTGATGCATATTTACTTACAGAGGTGCATCTAAATAATGATTATTACCAAGCAGTGGAGAAGCATCACGGTCACTAGTATGTATCGCAGCAGCCTGAGATTAATGTCCCGGTTGCTGTAATGGTGTGGTATCTCCAATTATAAAAGTAATTGAATAAATATCAATAACAACTGATTGTAATGTCTACTTAAATTTAAAATTTACCAGACTGAATAACTATTTTTGTTGGTGGATCATTCAATAGAATATGACACTTGCGATTTAACCATGGAAATATGGTAGGGACACCTAGCTGAAACAAACACTTGGAATCTCCTACTTGGGAAACAAATTTTTCGTCAAAGTGAAGTTCACACAATTTATAATTCTTTTATGAAGCATCTGTAATCTTTCCAATTAAATCTCTACAGTTACAAGCTTCCAACCATAACTGTACCCTAAAAAGTAGATAAAGTTAGGTATATTTCTATATTATCACATGTCTATAAAAGAAATCAACTATTAATTTATATTAAATATCAGGTAATATTATTCAACATATTTTTTGCTGAACAGGGTTCATCAGCAGAAAGCTTATTGTAGTACATATTATTATAACATATGCAATTAAAGGTAGAGGGACAGATCAATGTTAACAACCAAAGACATAGAATTACACAACTTACAATGCATAGGTACATGTAAAGTAAAATGTAAAATATTGAAAAATGAATATATACCTATAATATATTGCATATAGAAACTATTTCTCTTACCTCACAGTGTCTTCGCCCAGATATCCATGGGATGTTCTGACAATCTTTGATTTGGAAGATATATATCCAAATATTATAGGGTTATTCTGGGGATATCTAGAATATCTGTGAGTACACCTAAATCGAATATTCAATGTAAGTCCAGTTGGAATGTCCTCAGATTATTCTTTTTAGAATATTCGAATCAAATAGTTCTAAGAATATTCTATGATTATTGATTTTTGTTCAAACGCTCTTTCTGTTCCATGGGAATGTCAGTAGTTGCAGTTGACAGTAACGAACAGTGAAAAATTGCGATTCGACCATCTTATATAGAGGTTATTGTTATTGGTGAAATAGTAGTAATAATTATTTTTGTTCGTTAATTAATTAGTCAATTTTATGCCACTGTGAAGTTAGTTAAATATGTTTCTACGGTGTATTATATGCTACAGGTGGAACTAATACATACGACCTCACGCATCAAAACAGGTATGTTTTATTGTATTTTTTTAATGCCTGTTGATTTATCAATGCATTTTTTAGAAAATTATCGATTTGCTGCTAAAACTTCCAATAAATGATGAGGCAAAGTTTGACGAAGTTGAGTCAGCCTTAATGAAGAAACCTATGAATATTTTGTAATTTGAACATTCAATATTATATCCAAATCAAAATGTAACTGCCTCGGAATATTGGAGTATTTGTGTGTTACTTTTTATATTATAATGCATGAAAATATTGAAGTAATTGTTGATTTCATAAATTTTTGCAACAAAATTAATGGATAAATGTTTTCAATTGTAAGTAGAGTTTCATTCATCTCGTTGTGGCTTAGTGTTTTACTAAAACGTCAGAAGTATAATTTACGAGTAAGTGTTACAAATTAGAACTCCGCAATAGTGATGTGATATTATGTCCATAAACTTATACAACTATCAATAAGACCAAGTTATAACACTCCTCCTCGATTTGAAATGTTTATATAAAACTCGCAAACAGTGAATGATCTAACTTAAATAATGTAATACTTTTATTTTCAAAATACATACCTTATTCCTAAGATTAATAAATACCTCAGTACCTAAAGATTTTCTTGAAATGTCTGCCAAATTTAGATTTGTTGAGACATATTTTATACTAAGGTCCTTTTGTGACACCAAATCTTTTAAATAGTGATGTTTAATGTCAATATGTTCAGAAATTTTTGAGTTTTCGTTACTTTCTGACATCATAATCGAATTTTTGTTATCACAGATTAAAACAATATCATTTCGCAAGTGGTTTTTTAAACCAAAATCTGATTCTTATAGGCCATAAAGCATCCGTTTTAGTTTTAATACAGTTATTTTACTATTCAACCTATCTGGTGTATAAATATAAACATCACTCTCCGAAGCTCAATTAAAAAAATATGTGGGAATGACCAGCTTCCAGTTATTTTAGAATGAAATGTATAGAAGTAATCTTATTGACGAAGTTCTTGCCACTGGTGAATAAACTGGTTCAATTGCATCCTTCTCCTTGACCTGAAGATCTTTTGCTATAATTCTTGCTTTCTTAGTCCCGTATTCGTGGGTTTGAAAACCCCACTTTGTTTCAATTGCTCACTTTCCTTGTAGTCTCTTTCCGTGTGTCTAGTTTTCGAGTGAATCTAATTCTTATCTAACTGCCTCTTCCTATTATTTATCTTTTATTGCTTCTTTATATTCTGTAGGATATTCCACGTTAGTTGCAACCAAACAATATGCTACATAACTTTCATAATCACTTAGGTTTAGTAATTCTTCGTCCTCTGCTGGTAGTTCCTATCCTTGGTGTACATTCTTCACGACTTTCAGAGCTTAGACTTTGTCTCTTCCTGCTGATTTGTTTCACCTGAATCACTTTCTTCTTGTACATCTATTTTAGTTCGATTTATTTCTCTCTGTGTATCATTTACATCCTGAAGCAACTGTATTCCTATCTGTTTCTCATTGTCTGTATGACTACGTAAATGTTTATTTAAATTTTTTTTTAAAAAGCTTTTAAACAAATGTCACATTTAAATAACTTTTCCCCTGTGTGACTTAGCAAATGTTTATTTAAATGGCTTTTTTGTGAAAAAGCTATCAAGCAAATGTCACATTTGAATGACTTTTACCTTGTGTGACTTCGCAAATGTTTATTTAAATGACTTTTTTGCGAAAAAGTTTTTAAACAAATGTCACATTTGAAAGGCTTTTCTCCTGTGTGTATTCGTAAATGTATAATCAGTTTACTTTTATCCGAAAAAGATTTTAAACAAATGTCACATTTAAATAGCTTTTCTCCTGTGTGAATACGCAAATGTTTATTCAGACTACTTCGCAGGGAAAAAGTTTTTAAACATATGTTGCATTTGAATGGCTTTTCTCCTGTGTGAATACGCAAATGTGTAATCAGATCACATTTATGCGAAAAAGCTTTTAAACAAATGTCACATTTGAATGACTGTTTCTCCGAGTGAATACGCAAATGTGTATTCAAACTACTTTTCTGGAAAAAAGTTTTAAAACAAATGTCACATTTGAATGACTTTTTCCCTGTGTGAATACGCAAATGTGTATTCAAACTACTTTTCCATAAAAATGTTTTTAGACAAATTTCACATTTAAATGACTTTTCTCCTGTGTGAATACGCAAATGTGTAATCAGATTACTTTTTTGGGAAAAAGTATTTAAACATATGTTGCATTTAAATGGCTTTTCTCCTGTGTGAATACGCAAATGTGTATTCAAACTATTTTTCCGTGAAAATGTTTTTAGACAAATGTCACATTTAAATGACCTTTCTCCTGTGTGAATACGCAAATGTGTATTCCATCTACTTTTCCATACAAATGTTTTTAGACAAAATTCACATTTAAATGACTTTTCTCCTGTGTGAATACGCAAATGTGTATTCAAACTACTTTTCCATAAAAATGTTTTTAGACAAATTTCACATTTAAATGACTTTTCTCCTGTGTGAATACGCAAATGTGTAATCAGACTACTTTTCTGCGAAAAAGTTTTAAAACAAATGTCACATTTAAATGGCCTTTCTCCATTTTGAGCACGCAAACGTCTGTGGAAATCACTTTTCTTCAATTTCTGAGCTTCATCTATAGTTAATTTGAACTTGTTAGTGTATTCGATATCCTGCAACTCTGCTTTCAAATCATGTTCAACTATTTCAATTTCATTTTTTACATCTTCATCGAGATTTATGAAAATAGGAAGGTTAGTTACATGTCTTTTTCTGCAACGTGTATTGGTGTGGTGGAATTTCGTTTTATACAGTAATTTATTCAGATTCACACAATGATTTGTAGAAAAGTGAGTAAGGAATTCTATTCTTTTCGTGTATAAATTTCCACAAAATCCACAAACCATAATCCCAGCTATTGTCTCTGGGTTTGCACGTTGTCCATTTTTTAATTGTCCTGTAAAAATAAAATTATAACTAATTTTTGCAAGATTTGAAATTTGTGTGAAGAATAAAAAATTTAAAAATTATGTATACGTATAGGTACATATTTTAAATGGGTGATAACAATACTAGAAAGTATTTTGAAGGTACATGAACACAATTAAAATACAAAATATATTTTTAAATTAAATTCCCAGTTAAGAAGACATTACAAAAATTTCTCCTCACATTACTGATAAAACTAGCGGATGGAAAATTTACTTAATGAAAATAATGACATTTCAGAAAAACTTTTATTGATGAATCACCTGTTTCTCTGTGTTTCTTTGAACTCTCATTATGATCAGTCAGACATTATATCAGTTCTTTTGTCAATCCATCGACATTCATAATAATAATAAGTTTATTTGCAGAAAAAAAAATATAAAAAATTTACCAATAATTGTTAAAAGGCAACACTCTGCCAAAAATATATAAGAACAGCAGAACTGATACGAGTGCCATCTCTTAGAAATATCAAAACTTAAAAGTGATAAACAAAAACTGTTCATAAAGATATAAAATGAGTAAATAATACATTGCATATAGATACTACGAAGTTTATACACATTGTCCATAAAATCTGTATGCGCTAATTTTTAAACACTCTCATGCGGTACTTTTTTGTAATTATATTTGAACGCTTCCAATTTCAGATTTTTCAAGAACTGTGGGAACTGGTTAATAAGCTTAAATATTTAAAGGTCGATAAATGATGTACCATATGTAAATGCCTTCTCTTTTCCATGCTCAACCGATTGGCGTCCTTCAATTTGTGACTTAGCTAGCTGACATTTTCGTATTCCATATATAAATCGCAGACACGAATTTTGAATCCTCTGGAGATGAAGAGAATCAATATTGTTTAAAGAGGGACCACATACTGTGTCATCTAATATTATATAGCAATATATTTGTCTTTTGGTAGGTCCGTAAAGGTTGAAACAAATTCGTCAAAAGCTTGATTTGGCCAATTGGGTAAAAGCTCAGAAACGTCGATTTTATTTTTCAGTTGTGCATTTTTCGGTGTACTCATATGTTTGATGACGTCATCACAGTTCGAGTTATGACGTCCTTATCAGTTTTTTTAAAGGAAAATAAACGATGAAATAAAACAATATAGTTTGTTTAAATCTTCATTTATTTGAACTAATGTTCAATTTAAACTGGTTGACGCGTTTCACTAACACAGTAGCTTTGTCAAAACGAATGAAGGTAAAATATAAAAATGTCTTAATTTATACAGTGCTAAATCTATTTACTAAGGTTAACAATGGTATTGAAAGAAATTACCTGGAAATTAATTCACTACAAACATTCCTAAGCTATCTTCTAGGTAAAGAGGTTCAATAAAGGAGACTGATTGATATCTATTTGGTCGTTAAGGAGATTACCTGAATATTTATTTTTGTTAATCTCTAGGGCCTCTAATAAATTTAAAGGATTTACCGACTACATGGAGAATTTCAAAATTTGGGTCGAAAATGTGTTGGTTTTCTAATAAATGATTTGAATACTTAGAATCTAATTTTTTGTTGTCATAGCTACGTTTGTGTTCCGAAATTCTAGTTTTAAAATTTCTAAAAGTTCTACCGATATAAATTTTATCACAATTGTCATTACCGCATTTTAATTTATAAACTCCTGATTTGTTTAATTTTGAAGATTTAGATTATTATTTTTAATGAATTTGGATAAATTGTGATCAGTTTTATAGGAAATATTCATGTCTAAAGTTTCTAAAACTGATTTAATTTTTAAGGATGGTGTTCCAAAGTATGTTAAGCTTTTAAATTGTTTATTATTTTTATCTGAAGGGAATACTTGTTCTAAAGTCTGTTTTTTTATCTTTTTATTTATGATATTGGCAATTAAATTTGGATCGTAATTATTATTAACTGCTATTTGTTTTATATTTAATTCTTTGGTATAATTATTAATATTTAATGGGACTGTTAAGAGTCTGTGTATCATACTATTGAAAGCTGCTAGTTTATGACTGAATGGGTGGACCGAACTATTATGAATTGTAATATCTGTATGTGATGGTTTATGAAATATAGAAAAAATCATGTTTATTATTTATATTTGAAATTGTAAGGTCTAGAAAGTTTATAGACTTATTTTGTTCAAGTTCTACGGTAAATTTGATATTATTGTGAATCGAGTTTATGTAAGTAATGAAGCTCTCTATTTAATTGTCTATTTGTACCGATGCAGCTAGCTAAAATGTCGTCCACATATCGGTGCCAGTACATAAATTTTTTACTAAGGGGGTGTTCATGAATTATTTTTTCTATATTATCCATGAAAATTTCTGCTAGTAGGGGGCTGAGAGGGTTGCCCATAATCAAACCATCTTTACTGCTATAAACCTCTCCATTGAAATGAAAATAATTTTTAAATTGAACATTAGTTCAAATAAATGAAGATTTAAACAAACTATATTGTTTTATTTCATCGTTCAGTATGGATCTTCATCAAGTAAAAGCCTCATCTATTCAATTTTTAAAGGAAAATACCCTATTTTGATAGTCCAATTAAAAAGAACGCATTTTTCCGTGTACGGACGTCATATGTTACATAACCGTACGATAGAGAAAAAAGAGCCATTTCATTCATAATAATGTAACTTATAAAAATGTGAACAGGACTAAATAAGTTCGGTGGATTATGGCTAGTTCATTAGAGCTGTGTTTAATCCTATTGACGAGGTGAATACTCCTCATATTGTAATAAATGCGAATACTAAATAGGGAAAACTTAAATCAGTAACTTTCATAACACACGGTAAAATATATATTTTATTTCCAATATTATAAAAGTAGAGTTCGACATACTTTTTGTTTAACAAAAATGAGACAGGATCGTAACATTTTACAACAATATAACAATGAACTAGGGCAAATAAAAATTATTGTTTTGTATACAAACGGTTAGTTAATAAAAATCGAGGCCACTCTAAAACAAAAAAATGCAACCTTTGCAATTCAGCACAAAACCCCGAACAAAATTTGGGGGAATGATAAAAAGTAAGTTCAGAGCACAGAGTCAGGCGAAAAACGCGAAGGGAAAAAGTCCTTCCTTCTCACGGTAACGGGTGTCAGTTTTTTAGTGTTCGCGGATTTATAGGGAGAAGTTCTCTCTCCGTTGTGTCAGGGCGTCAAAGCGATACTCAGATATCCTAGACAGTGAAAGCTGTCCCCCTGAGAACAAAAAACGGAGTAAACTCTCTCTGACCGTTATCCAACATACCTCGACACCGTGCGCTCGAAATTTAGCGTCATCCGCCGTTTCTAGATAAATATCGAAATCAGTCAGTGAGCAGAGACAGGAGAAGGGAAGTTTCCACACCGTAAGTTTTTGAACAAGTCTAAGATTTATTGGGAAAGTTTTATGATTTTTTTTTGATGTTAGTAACATCAATCGCCTAAATCGGACTGGATTTTTTTTCACACTCGGCTGATTTATTTCATTTGATGACAGCAAGTTATTACACTGGTGACAGCGGACCCGAGATAGAAGGGTCTAATTATTTCTTTGGTGAAAGTATTACAGGGTCCATTTATTACATCTGATGACAGCGATTATTAGAATATCAATTCGACTATAATATTTTATCTGTCCTGGCCTCATTTGCTATAATTTTCCATTTTTTCCTGTTTTGGCATTTTGCTTTCCAGTCTCTGATTTTCAATGCTTACTCTTGTTCTTATCTTTAATGGAACCCATGTTGTTATTCTCTTTCTGATTTCTGTTGATGCTCTTCTCATAATGTGTCCCATCCATTCTAGTCTCTTTGCTTTTATATATCGGACTATATTTTCTCCACCTGTTGCCTTTTCAATATCTATGTTTCTTTTTAATCTTATTTCTCCATCTCTTGTTATGTTTGGTCCAAGTATTGTTTTCAATATTTTCCTATCTACTATTTTTTAAGACTTCTTCTATTTTGTTTATAGTTGTTGGCTCAAGAGCGAAAGTAATGACTGGCCAGATCAAAGTCTTATAGATGTGTATCTTTGTTTTTTTGCAGTCTTCGTATACGACACACTGTGGCGCTCCCCAACTTGTTTTTAAATGGAAATACCCTATTTTGATAGTACCATCAAAAAGATCTCATTTTTCAAAGTATACGAATGTCATATTTTTTATGTTACATAACCGTATGAGAAATAAAAGGTAGTTTACAGTGATCTTTAAGTGCAGTAAGTACTTTTTTTCCACAGTAATCATAGTTCGATTAAAACATCGCTTTTTATACAATACCAACAAATTTTCGGTTATCAATTAACCAAAAAACTGGCTTCAGCTACTATCACTATCATTAATACGTGTACGTGTGTGTACGTTTAGTGAAATACATGTTATAAAAGTTGCTCTGAAAGAAACTATCGAAAAGTGCGAGTGAGTAAAGAAACATATTAAGTAAATTAGAAAAATTATGTTTAACGATAGTACAGTTGCAGTCCAAGATTTGCATTAAAGAATCCTAAAGAATGTTATATAGTTATTATAGATAGTGTTAGATCAAAACAAACCCAAGAATCCTTATCACATACAAGTTTTTTGTATGCTAAGTACTTAAATTAAAGGCAACCATACACGTAAAATGGAAGAATGCAGCCAAGTTGCAATAAGAGAAATTTTAGAAGAAATTAAAAATATTAAACAAGAACTAAGAAGAGCTATAGAAGCATCAGGAGTCAACATACTTCTAAGGGTAGAATCTCTGAATGAGAAAATAAGAAAACTAGAGGCAGAAAATCTAAACTTGGAAAAAAAGGTGAAGAATTTGGAAAGACGTAGTAGAAAGAATAATATTGTTGTATTTGGATTAAACCAAGAGATAGCAAACATTACCGTCGAAACTGTTTGTACCAAATTATCTGGATTGTTGGGTACGACAATTCAAGAAGAACAAATAAATAATATATATTCCTTGGGCAGAAGTATGAAGGCACCGGTGAAAGTAGAATTTGTTTCATATCTCACTAAAAGTAAGATATTGAAAACCAGCAGCAAGTTTAAAGGAACAAATATATTTATATCACATGACTTGACACCAGCGCAACGTGCAACTACTGCGACTTTGAGAAGACATTTGAACTAGGTAAAAACACCAAACAACAAATGTTACATTAAAGGAGAAAAATTGTACGTAAACGACGCTATCTATACAGCTGGTGAAATCTTAGAAATTGAGCAAGCAACCGAATCTATACACCAAACCCATAGTGGTCCACCAACTCCCTACTCAAATAAAAAGGACGAAGACCTCGAAGAATTAACTACAATAAAACCAAAAAGAATAGAACAAGAGCTAGGAAATAAAAAACAACTAAAATACCTAGCAAATACTCCTATTAAAACAGGAAAACTTAAAGGAAACCAGGGACCTTCGCAAAATCGAAATACCAGATCATGGACTGGCTCTGGCAACCTCGAAAAATAAATAAGTGCAGTTATACAGCAGTTATTAGTAATATATTTTTTCATTCGTTATTTTTATAAGTTCATTGGATTGTGCATTTAGATTTAGTTTTTGTTGTACTTGGTTGTGGGACGTCAGTATTATTGGATGTATAGGAACAGTCCTCAACATGTATTTTAATGCTATTATTTCATTTTAATTTTTAGTTTATGACTGATTTTAACTCCAAATTTTAATTGTTTGTTACATTATTTACATATTTAAAATGGACCAGTATGTAATGGACTTCAATGTACCCATTGTTGAAACATATAACGTAAGAGATTTCAGAGAATGTGATGAGATTTTCAAAATTAACCAAACTAACCATAACTTTATAATACTTCATAACAATATCAGAAGTATAAGCAAAAATCTGGATGAGCTTAAACTTTCGTTATCTAATGTTACGGATTTTGATTGTCTAGTTCTAACTGAGACCTGGAAGATTACTGACATCAATTTGTATAACATACTGGGATATAATATAATATACAACAACGGCGATCTGAATCAAATTGATGGAGTTGTGGCTTACATAAACTGCAGATACTCGTTCGAATATGATGTCCTAAGATTAGGACCGACAAATATTTTAAAAGTGACTAACTATCAGTAATAACAATAAAATTACGATTCTTGCTTTTTATAGATCACCGTCTAAGGAAAATAATAATCCAAGTATACCTGAATTTATCAATAATTTCCATAATTTCCTATATAACAGTGGTATCAATTCTGAAAATTGTTGTCTATTTGTTGGAGATATTAACATTGACTTATTGGATTTAAATGGTGATACCATGGAATATGTAAGTGGCCTGAGTGAGTGTGGATTTACATCCACCATTAATAACCCAACCAGAATGGCAGCTTGCTTAGATCATTTATTTATTAAGTCAAGAACTAACATTCTAGAAAATATTATCCCTGTAGTAATAGAAACTAATATAACAGACCACTATACAATAGCGCTGCAAATATTTTTTGATAATAAAACAACTAAAAAGGTAGCTGAGTATTATACTAAGCATGTCAACTATAAAAAACTTGTAGACAATATATCCAAAGAAACATGGGATATTATCCTAAATTGTAGTAATCCAGACCCTGCAACAGAAAAATTAATAACAATTATACAGAAAAACATCAAAAAAAGTACCTATTGTATAAAGGGAAATAGAAAAACCACAAAAATTGCGCCATGGGTTACAAAAGCTCTCATCGATCCATTAATGAAAAAAATAGATTATATCGACAAACAAAGCTCCATCCCAATGACTGATTTACTTGTAAAATACAAGGTATATAGAAATAAATTGCATTCGCTTATCAAAAAGACATAACGCAAATTTTATACGGAAAAGATCATGGAAAATTCGAATAACAATAAACAATTATGGAGCGTGGTGCAAGATTTGAGTGGAACAAAAAAAGTAAAAATGCCTTATGAAGCTATTAAGGGTCCAATGGGAAATATACTAACAAACCCATGTGACATTGCGAATGAATTTAATCATGTATTTTCAGGAATGGGCAAGAGATTGGCCAAGCAAATAAATAATAACCCTCAGCAAACATATGGTGATAATGCCTCTTTGCCAAATTCGATTGTTTTATTATCCACAAATAGGTATGAAATTGAAAAAATTATAAATGAATTGAAGAGTAAAAAGGCAACTGGTATTGACGAGATAAGTGCGGAATGTCTAAAAGCAATTTCACCATTTATACTTGATCCTCTAGTGCATATCATAAATATGTGCATAGAAAAAGGTACATGGCCCAAATCCTTCAAAAACACTGTAGTCATACCCGTATACAAAAATGAAGATAAGACCCTTGCCGCGAATCATAGATTCCACTGATTCCACACATGGCAACATTTTTTGAAAAACTGTTGAAAAATAGACTTACATCGTTTATAAACAAGTATGATTAAATTTCATCCAAGCAATTTGGTTTTAAGCAAAATAACTCCACACAAGATGCCGTTTTAAATTTAACATCAAAAGTTTATGAAACATTAAATGATAATAAAGTTTGTTTGTGTGTTTTTTGGATCTAGCCAAAGCTTTTGATACGGTTAGCCATAGCAATTTATTGCAAACATTGGAAAAAATTGGCATACGAAACAACTGTTTACAACTATTAAGGAGTTACCTGTCAAAGAGACAGCAGATAGTAAGGGTTGCCGGACAAGCGAGTGGTCAGAGGGATGTAACATATGGAGTACCTCAGGGAACAATTTTAGGCCCCGTTTTATTCAATCTTTACATAAATGGATTATTTTCATTTTGCAGTGCAGGACATATAACTGGGTTCGCTGATGACACTTCTATTACTTATGAAGCAGATAACTGGTATGAGCTGAAATTAAAAGCAGAAACTGACCTAAAACTAATAAAGACCTGGTTTGATAATAAACTACTCACCATAAATTTCAAAAAAACATATTACCTACCACTGTTTAGCTCCAATTTAAGCATCGAACTATTCAAACCTCTTGTAATATCACAAAACGGACAAAATTTTAGCATCAAACCTGTAACACATGTGAAATATTTAGGTATTATCATAGATGCAAATTTAAAGTGGGATTGTAATATTAAATTTATTATAAAAAAACTACAATTCGTCCTTTATAAATTTAAATACCTCAGAAAATTCATCCCTGCTAGATATATTCGAATGATGTGTTTCGCACTAGTGGAAAGTTACCTCCGTTATGGTATACTGGCTTGGGGAAGTGCCCTGAAAACTTACATTCTTCCGTTAGAAATCATTCATAAAATATCTCTAAAGATCATCATGTGTAAACCCTATACCTATCCTTCAGATCGATTGCATAGGGAAAGCAACATATTTGACCTGAAACAGTTGTACTTTCTATGTGCATCTATAAAATACCACACAATAAAAGATGTAAGAAACTTACCTGCACATAGATATGTAACTAGAAACAAAAACCACTACATTGCTCCGAGAATGATAAAGTCCTTCTGTCAACGATCTTTTTCATTTCTAGCTCCGAAAATCTATAATTGTATTCCGGATAGTATCAAGAATACGAGTAGTGTTATTGTTTTCAAAAAAAAATTTAAAGAATTTCTCTTGGAACAGACGAGGAATTTCTGTCATATTGTTATGGTGGGGTAAACACATATTACTTCACCTACTTTAAAAACATAGAAGTTACGTTTACTCAAATTTCTGCGTTCGCTTAAATCTAATATTGTCCATATATACATAAATTTACTTTGGTCCTAATTTTATTTTATTTATTTTATTCAAAACTGTAGATGCAGTAACGTTAAATTTAGTGTATTTGTTTTGACTTGTATTTTTAATTGTGTTTTGCTGAAACAGGTGTATCCACACCTCTCGGATACCTTAGGGTTTATTTATTTATTCACTTACATAGTTGTTTAGTTGCTTTATAAAATTGTGTAAATGTTTTAAAATTATCACGATTATTAGAGTATCAATCAAACTCAACAATGCAATTTTAATTTAAGATTGTCTAGGTGATGTTCAAGATTTATACAAATACTTATATTTTAAATGTTTTATTCTATGCCACGCATGAGGGCTTGCCCTCCTGTGGTTTTTCTAAATTTAATGAGATTTTTATGTACGTATATATTTTGTAATTGTGAATTTACATGGTGAATAAATATTATTATTATTATTCATGATAATGTAATTTATAAAAATGTCAGCAGGACTATATAAACATACAAAGTATTAAATTAAATATCGATTAAATTGCAATCTGACTCTTGAGAATATGCAAGGTGATGTTGAAACTCTTGTAAAACATTATTCAGGGTATCAGCATTAATTTAATGAATTCCGGTCCTAATTCTCTCTTTTAATGCACCAATATTATTAGGTCTATTAACGTAAACTTTTGACATGAGGTATCCCTACACAAAAAAATCTAATGGGGATAGGTCAGGAGATCTAGCTGGCCACTCTACAAATCCTCAACTGCCAATCCATCTATCGGGAAAAAGATTATATCGGTACTCATTCCAGTAGGTAAATGTTGTGCGTAATGCAGTGGCGCTTCATTTTGCTGGTACCATAGTGAATTCTCCAGTAACATGAACAGATTAGCAAACGAGAATTTCTAGAGTAGTCAGCTATATCTCGTGATCTATTCCCACTAGATTTTTTTGTCAAAAGTTTACTTCAACAGACCTAATAATATTGATGATCTAAAAAGAGAGATTTAGGACCGAAATTAATTCAAATAACTGAATAAATGGTTTGAAAAAAACTGAGCTATATTTGGCAAACAGTTCCGAATAATAACACAAACTGCTGTTAGTGACATTCAAGTCAGTTGCTAAAACGGAATAAGGTAAGTTTAGTTTAATTTTTTTAAATGCCACATAAACATCAATTATCTTAATTTGGCATTTAGACCTTACCATCTAAATCAAAACAGTGATGCTGTTGGTATTCCAAGGTAGAGTTTTGGATTTCATTCTATGATAAATATAGCTGAACGTTTTCTTTTTTATTCAGTCTCATATCGATACAGCTGCTAGAATCAGATATTACAAATGAACCAGATGAGGAGGACACCGAGGAGGACACTTCAGCGTTGCTACTTGAAGAAATATCTCGCACAATAGAAGGATTCGATTTATGTTTTGGTAACATCATTGAAAGGCATTTTTTCTTACACTGTGTTTGTTTAGATAACATACAAGGCCGTATATTAACATGTACTTTTTTAGAGGCTTGGAATATTTGTTTTCATCATGTTTGGCACTATCATCATCATTTCGACTAATTTTAGAAGTACTTGGTTGGTCAAGATACTCAATATCTGCCTGTCGTTGTATTTTAAGATACGCACTGCGAAGCCCTGAACTATGCGTCAGGGTTCGATTTTCTTGACAATCGAATTTATGTGGAATAACATTAGATTTTAACTTCACTGGAATATTCTTCATTGTTTTAAAATACACAAAGTTTTCTACGTCAGTTTCAAATCTTTTGTTAATTAATATGCAGGGAGGTCTAACGAAAAATATGCACTTCGATGTTCAGTACTGTCACGTCGGACTCGTGTAACTTTAACCATTCGACTTAAGCTCTCAAGATTTTTTTTAAAAAAAGGAGGATGTTACATTGTACCTAATTTTAATATGCTTAGGGTTTGAAATTATAATAAATGCGAGCATTAAAAAGAGAAAATTATATCAGTAACTTTCAAAACACACGGTAAAATATATGTTTTATTTCAAATAGAAAAAAACTAGAACTCGACATACTTTTTGTTCAGCAAAAATGAGTCAGAACCATAACATTGCAACAATGTAAATAACTAAACTAGATTAAATATAAACTATTGTTGTTTACACACACGGTTGAGTTAAAAAAATCGAAGGCCATTCTAAAACAAAATACGCAACCTTTTGCAAATCAGCAGAAAATCCCGTAAAATTTGGGGGAATGATAAAGACAGTTCAGAGCAGCCAGAGGAGGGAGTCGGGCGAAAAACGCGAAGGGAAAAGGTACTTCCCTATCCCGGTGACGGGTGTCAGTTTATTCTGAGTGTTCGCGGGTTTACAAAGAGAGGAGAATTTCTATCTCCGTTGTGTTCAGGGCGTTAAAGTGATACTCGGATATCCTTGACAGTAGAAACTGTCCCCTGAAACAACACGGAGTAAACTATCCCCAGTAGTTAACCAACATACCCCGAAACCGTGTGTTAGAAACATAGCGTCCCCGCCGTTCTAGCTAATTTTCTCGAGAACATCATATCGAAATCAGTTCATCAGCCAGATACAGGAGAAAGGAAGTTTCCATACCGTAATTAGGATGGTTTAGAGTTGTACAAAATTGAAGGATTAAAATTACGAGCGATTTTTAAGATCTTTATTTTAAATACTTTTACTTTCTGAAACCACGCAATATTTATAGCTTTTTTTTCTCTGGTTGTCCATTGTGTCGAATAGTTTAAATACTTTCTAAACGTTCTTATTTGACAAACACAACAGTGTTTAGAGTTCGCTAAAACGTATAGTAATTACCAAACAAAACTTATTACTAGCTAAGTAGTCAACTAACCGAAAAGGATCGGCGCAGCGCTTGGCAGTCTCCGAACGTGAGATTTTCTATGCAAAGACGTCACGCCTGAATTTCGGAGAGGAGCGCGGTTACATGTTTATAATTTTTTTTAGGAGACTTATGAGTCTCGCTGACGTATAATTTTTGTCAGTGGCTCATTATGTACTCTTCCTAATGTTAAAATAAAATAAAATATGATAATTACCCCATTGCAAACCTTTTGCATCTTGACAATATGTAAGGTACCGTTGATTATTCAGGGTATCGGCGTAATTTGAATTAATTTCGGTCCTAATTATCTCTTTTTAGGTCATCAATATTATTAGGTCTGTTAAAGTAAGCTTTTGACACAAAAAATCTGTTGGGGATAGGTCAGGAGATCTAGCTCAGTTTTTCAAGCCATTTATTCAGTGGAAATCTCTATTGGAAGTACAAAAATGTCTTCCAATACCATTTCGAGCTGGTTATAAACAAGTATAATGTATTATAGACTGTTTTGAAATTTCTATTCGGAAGCCGGGCGATCCAGTTTTACAGTCTGCCATAGTCAAAATATAAAAAGGGAAATACAGCAAAATATTTAGTTGAATAGATGAGGCTTTTACTTGATGAAGATCCATACTGAACGATGAAATAAAACAATATAGTTTGTTTAAATCTTCATTTATTTGAACTAATGTTCAATTTAAACTTGTTGACGCGTTTCACTAACACAGTAGCTTTGTCAAAACGAATGAAGGTAAAATAAAAAAATGTCTTAATATATACAGTGCTAAATCAATTTACTAAGGTTAACAATGGTATTGAAAGAAATTACCTAGAAATTCATTCACTACAAACATTCCTAAGCTATCTTCTAGGTAAAGAGGTTCAATAAAGGAGACTGATTGATATCTATTTGGTCGTTAAGGAGATTACCTGAATATTTATTTTTGTTAATATCTAGGGCCTCTAATAAATTTAAACTAAAGGATTTACCGACTACATGGAGAATTTCAAAATTTGGGTCGAAAACGTGTTCGTTTTGACAAAGCTACTGTGTTAGTGAAACGCGTCAACAAGTTTAAATTGAACATTAGTTCAAATAAATGAAGATTTAAACAAAAAATATTTAGTTGGTTGTACACCAGATGGTTTAATTTCTCTTGTATCAAATGGCTTTGGAGGATGTACCAGTGACAAAATGATTGTACAAAGCTTTGAAACAATTATTTTAGGAAATAACCAAGCAAAAGACATGGTAAATATTTATCGTAAACCTAACACAACGGACACAGTTATTAATTTTCACTCTAACCACCCCCAGTCACATAAAATTGCATCCTTCAATAGTTTCTTGCATAGGGCTTTTTCATTGCCTTTGTCACAGGAAGCCTTCAATAAGGAGATCAATACTATTAAGCAAATTGCAATTAATAATAACTTTCCATTCTCTTTATTCAACAAAATATACATTAGACATTTTAATAAATTTAAACTAACTTTCCCACTATTACATTACACGATAACACTTCAAATAATGATGTACCTAAGTATGTTGGTTCTTTACATTTCCTTGGCCCTGTATCTTATAAGTTTGGTAACATTTTCAAGAGGTATAACATTAAATTTGGCTTTAAGACTGATAACAATCTAAGATCTTTTTTGGTTAACACCAAAGATTCTGTTCCGACGTTATATTCTTTATATTCTTCTGGTATATATAAATTGAGCTGTCAGGATTGTAATGCTGTCTATATCGGTCAGTCTGGTCGTTTGTTAGACACTAGAATTAAAGACCATCTTAGTTTTGTTAAAAGATTTCAAAATACTGACCCACCTGCTTCACCATCTGCTTTTGCAAATCACATTATATCTGAAAACCACAATTTTTCTTTATCAGATGCGTGTAGATTACATAGGTGCTAAAGGTCCTAGGATGAATTTACTCGAGATTTTCGAGATAAACCGGATTAGTTCTGATAACAACGTTGTTTGTTATAATGAGCAACTAAGACCAAAAGATCCATACATCTTTCTCAATCTCCCATTTTGATTGTTTGGTGTATTCCTTTGCTTTTAGGTAGTTTTAATATTGTCAAGTATTGTTATTGTAAAAATCGCTGTTAATATGTAAGTTACTATAGAAATATCTTTATTTACAATTGTTTACAATTCGATTCACTCTTTTTAAGTTGAATACTACTGTCATAATCTTCTTTTTTATCTTTTGACTGGACTACTACTTTTAGTTTATTGACTATTCTTCTTCTTTTTCACAGAGTAAATTTTGTTTACGCTAACTTTTACCACAATTTGTATCGTTAGCTTTTATTTCGGGGGTAACATGCGTTTATAGTTGTTGCGCTTTCCAGTAACCTAAATTACATCCTTCCCTCCTTCCCTTCATCGGCGCTATGTGTGGACGTTTGTTGCCCCACTAATAATTATCATCATTTAGGTAAGATATATAGATTGTTTAATGTTTTCTTCCTTACCCAAACATTCTTTGTAGCCTGAAGATGGCCATTGAGGGCCGAAACTAGTAGCTCAGCACTTCAGTATAATAAAATAAATTTGTGACATTTTGACTTTGAGTTTTTCATTGTTGTAATACTATACTCTGTTCGCTCCCAAGAAAAACCGCCTGTATACAAAAACCGTGAGTGATCTATTCTAAATCGGCTGCGTATTGGACGACTCGCTTTGAAATATTAGCAGTAGGAGAACAGAAGTTTTTACAGGGTCGTACATGCTGTGGGTGATCTGTGCATCTGACTGTGTTAGTATTAAAATTAATTGTTGTGTATAGTACATATTTACGAGAGTTAATTTACAGTATTAGTGTTTTGAGTTGTTAGCATTGTGTTATTTGTTCTGATAATAATTGTTGATATTTGTAAAGTTAATTATTTAAAAACAAAACTATGTCGAGTACAGACAGTGTCAGTGATAACGAACAACATAATATCGAGTTATCTCCCCCAAGAAAAAGACCTAAAAAGTGTCATTTAGATGTTGGCACACAACACATGATTTTCAATATTTTTAAAATTATTTATCGCGAGAATCCTGATATGACAGATTTGTCCGGAACATCCCGGTCAAATGTGTATAAAGTAAATAGAGAGTTTCAACAATCACATTCATTTCTGGAACATCGTACTAACCAAAACCGAGTGTACATGAATTCTATTTTCGCAATGAACTTCCTACTATTAACAAAATATTGGAAGAAGTCAATGATGATGTTGGTTTGCCGAATTTTAAAAGAACAACTTTTTACTCACTTTTAAAACGCTCAAGTTCAGGTTTCAATAAAAGAGAAAGAAATAGATAAAGAGGAAATAGTAGTATGGAGAAGAGAATATTTAAAAAAAATTAAAAGGTATAGAAATGAAAATAGAAAAATTTACTACCTTGACGAAACTTGGGTGAATGCTGGGCACACGAAATCGAAAATTTGGATTTCCTGTAGAAACGCGTTTTTAGATGGTCTTTCTACAGGGTTGAAAAATCCTTCGGGTAAGTATTTACTCAGTAAACATAGCCTGCGCATCTAACAAGAAATGTCGCAAGTATTCTTTTTTACGTAATGCTGTGTACATAATATAAATTTTATTAATTTGTGAAACATTCTAAAAAACATTACCGATTATTATAAGAGATAAAAAAAGTAGAAAAATATAGTCATTACGATAAAAAGTGGTATGATATAGAAAATAATATAATAGGTACAAATTGATATTTGTTTATTTGACGTACTTAAGATCCTTAAATGTTGCTCTATCGTCAGTATACGACAGGAACAAATATGGTATCCGCGTAAGTTGGCTCCATATAGAAAACTTTGGTATTATTGATTTTATGAAAAAAAGTACTCTTCATAAAAAGTTCTGCATATTCAAAAATCATAAATTCAATCATCTTACGCGGATACAATGTATAATAATCATTTTCAGACATATAAGATGTCGCTAAGACTTCTTTGCATTTTGTTGAAGATATTTTTTGTTTATTTTCGCGTGTGTTGCATATAATTTAAAACATTTTTTAGGAAAAGACTCATAGTATGTCACTTTGGCAGTGAATATGGCTTCGTTCCTGATGGTTTGTGGGCGTCTGAATTCAAGAAAAGTGGCGACTATCACGAGGAAATGTATGGGAGTTCGTTTGAGAATTGGCTATCATCCATTTTGCCTCGCTTACAGGATAATTGCGGGATAGTGTTGGACAACGCCCCCTATCACTCAAGAAAACAACAACAGAAAAGCAGAAATAGAAGAGTGGTTACGATCGAACAGTATTACTTTTGAAAGTAATTCACTCAAGTCGGAACGATTAACCGTTGTAAAACGACACAAGGAAAAATATAATTAATATATTATTGATGAAATGGTAAAAGCACAAAATAAAACGGTGTTATTGTGGACTTAACCCGACTGAGTTAATATGGGCAGCCATTAAAAGATATGTTGCAGATCATAACAGAACGTTTCGGTTTGCTGATATGAAAAAAATATTTGATGCAGCGATAGAAACAATTACTTCTAATACATGGAAAAAACACGTTAATCACGTTAAATAAAAAGTTGAAAGTAAAACGTGGGAGCTGGATAATCTACTGGATGATATGTTCGACACAACCATACAACCAGTCATTATTACCCTAAATGAAGAAGACAACAGTAGCTCTAGCTGCTCACAGTAGTAGAGTAGACATTTTTTCTTGGTTTTACCCCTACTTATAGAGTGTGAAGTCGGTATCATGCATGGAAAACTGTTTTATTATACTTATTATTTATAAAAAATTCTCTGTATTGTATTAAATTTGTATTACAGCCATAATATATCGAATTTTTTGTGTCGTACACGAGGTGTGTCAAAAATAGATTTTTGTCCAAGAGTAAATTAATATTTTAGTGATGTTTTTTGAATTTTTAAATTTCCCTTTACAAGATGATTGTAAAAACATCAACTAAAATTTAGTGTTTTTAAATGAAACTCACGGTTTCTAGTTAATTTCACAATATAATACAAGTTATTGAAAATTCTAAAAAATTGACAATTGTTTCGATAAATCAATATCATCGTCAGAATGACAGAAGTTACATTTCATTTTATGCCTACCTGATGTTTAGTAGTTATTTTTAGCTAGACCAAGAAGTAACCTAACTTGTGATTGGCTTAATATATGTTTATAGAAAAAAGAAGATGTGATATTACAAAAATTGAAGCTTAGATATTATTAGCTCTAGGGTCGAGACAGTCAATTTAACTAAAATATTAATTTACTCTTGGACAAAAATCATATTTTAGACACACCTCGTATACGACTCAAAATTTTTATAGCTGATAATTGTATTTAAAATTTTGATCCACGCAAATCTTTTTATAAAGGATACCTTTTTTACTAAGAATTTATGTTTACCTTTGTTTGATTATGTATAATCTTTTTTCCATTTTGTGTAAATAATGTCATAGATACAATGCATATCTTGTAAATATCGTATATTTTACATTTTATACTAACAAACCGTAATTGATTTAATTAATTTTAAAATAATTAATACATTATTGTGTGAATACTCAATGCGCCCCTGTTCAACCTTATTCACTTGCCTAGATCATTCAATATGCATGTGATTTTATTTACCTGCAGTTTTTTTTGGGAGTGAACAGACTTTAATCACATTTGAGGTATGGATGAGATATTACTTTTATGTTAATATCAGATTCTTGAAGTGAATAATTTGAATCTATTTATAGAGGTTTCTCAAAGAACAGACAATTTTATCAGATTAGAGGACACAGCGTTTTGTAAAAATTTCGAGGTACTTGATGTTCAACATGCTGATAATAATAATAACACGATACAGAGTACAATAGATGGTGCAGATATCGATTTTGCAATTTATTGTAATAGTAACTTGCTTCAATAACATGTGTTTTATAGTTCAGGTAAATGCCATTTTTACTTTTAGGAACTGAAAGTATACATATTATGAGCAATATCCCAAGGAAATGCTCAGAAACATGCCCGAGCAAATGATCGAGGAAATATTAGTCCTGGAAGAACCAATATTATTAGGATGAGAAAAAAATTGACAGCCTTCTTCAGTTAGTAAATGGTGAGTCAATCATTTTCGCATGTTGTTTTACTTTGGTTAGCTATTAATGTAACTTCCCTAATCTTTTTAGAAAACGAGTTCCAAAATGTACAGGAGCAAATAGTAAAACCAGAACAATTGGAAATAATTGAATCCACAACTGAAGATTCTGTTAATGCCATAGAAACAGGGTACACCAAAAAGGTAGAAAAAAAATTCAAATACTTGCAATCACAATGACAAATCATACTAAATAGAAACTAAAACAGAAACATACTGTACGTGCACCATGTAACAAATCTTACAAAAAGAAAAGCACTGCAAATATCAGCGAAAAAAGAAGGATCCAAATTAATTCACAGTTCTAGAACATGGCTAAACTTGAACAAAGTAATTATGTGATAAGTTCAGTGCAAAAAGTTGATGTAAAAAGAAAAACGGCTGGCACTGATTCACGTAGAAAATTTCATCACAAATACTTTTTAAAAAATAAACATGGTCAATCTAAAGCTATTTGTAGAACTTTCCTCCTAACCACAGATTTCCATCCAAATAATGATGAAATTCTAGAAAACGGGCTGGATAAAAATAAGTCTTTAATAGCTCCAAGAGTAGACAAAATAATTGGTCGAACACTGCCCAATAAAAAAATTATCAGATTATAATAGATCACATCGAATTGTTTAAACTGAACATTTCACATTACAGACGGGAACATGCACCTTATCGGCGTTATTTACTTAGTGATCTATCTGCTCAAACACTATACAATGACTTGTTACAGAAAAATCAACAATACACCTGTTCATATGATTTATATCGTTCCATATTACGAAAACTCAATATCTCATTCGTTAAATTGGAACACAAAGAGTGTGAACATTGTGAAACTTTTAAATTGCTTAAATCATCTGAAGAAAACTAACAGGCTGACTGTTGTACTGATTGTTCAAACTGGAAAGTAAACAAAGAAAAATATACACACACTAGAAAATTTTATGAAGCCGATAAAGTAATGTCCCAAAACAGCACTTATGTTTTTGTATCTGTGGACATATAAAAAGTAATTATGATACCAAGTTGGAAAATGTTGATAACTCTAATTTCCACACAACGCCTAGTGGCTAACAATGGAAGTTTCGTCCCCTTAAAATCAGTCAGCCAAGAAAAACCAATTGCCGTTATATGGCATGAAGCATTGCGTGGTAGAAATAAAGAAGACATCACAAGCGGCTGGAAAATATCTTGAGAATAAAAGAGATCTACTAAAAATTACGTTTTGGGTTGACAATTGTAGTGCCCAACATAAAAATTGGGCATTTTAAGTTTCTTAGTTTATATTGTTTCTACGTAACTCAGTTGTATCAATGTGGACTGTTTTTTTTACTTACGAATACGCGACGTGGTTGCTTCTTGAGATCACTTACTCCAAAGAAAAAATAATGACGGTTTGGGGGGAAGGAAGGCCAAACGGAAATTCAAGGGGGGAGTAACAACCACTTAGTTGGTTTTGTGATAAATTAAAACCGATTCAGACATAATTTCGACATTTTTCTATTACTGAGCCGATCAATACTAATAATGCCTACCCCTATCCTAGATAGTAAATTTTTAATTGTATTCTTGGGTGGTGTTGTCAAGCTGTACCTATAATTTTACTTTAGCAAAATAAAATCACGTGAACAATATAGTTAATAGTAAACATATTGAAGCTAATGAAATAATAGTAAATTATTTTGAGCCTTCATGTCTGCAGATTCTTTTCACTACAGTATGGAAAAATCTGTAAAAATCACAATTTTAAGGTAGCAATAGAAAATACAAAAGCCAAAGTTATTGAAACGAATTAGAATGATTTCTCTTTATGAAAGGACCATTAAAAAAATATAAATGTAAGGATTCCAACAAGATGTATTTACATAAGATTGTATAATTATCTGCAAAAAGTGAGAATTATTTTTTAAGTTACAGTTCTGATTTTGAGAGAACGGCACTGAAATTTACTAAAAAAAGTATACTTAAATCAGGAGAAATTCCTTTACCAGAACCTGTATTATGACCAAGAGAAATTTCTGAACAACGACGAGATGGAATCATAAAGATAATTCAGACTAATAATAATAGCGGAGGGAATAGACTAATTATATCTGCAAATAGATTGGAGTTTTGGGAAAATATTCCATTAGCAGTTAATGATGCAGCTGTTGATGATAACGGGGAGATTTAGGATTAAGTTTTAGGGTTGCATATGTATATTATGTAGCTTTTATACAGTATAAACTTCAAATTAATTTTATTTTTTTTAATAAAATATTTAAGCAACTCATTAGTTCTTCTATTGCTTTATTTACTTGAAGATAATTAACCAATTATTCTGCAGTAAAAGCAGTTACCGCTAAATGGCTTAGTTTTTCGTATATTTTCTTCAATGTAAAATAGCGGTATCTACATTATTTTTTTTATAAATGTGTGATTTTGGGAATATTACCCAATGAGACTGAAAACTGTTTACTTACTAATCATAAATGCAACCAATGTGAATGTGGAAATTCCATGTGAATTAAGATACCAGAATAAAAATTAAAAACTCATTTTCCTACACAATAGTCAAATGTCAGTTACCACCAATTGGCTTAGCACAGCAAATATTCAGTTGGTACTTTGGTTCGTTTTCACGTGCGTCCTAATACTTGATAACATAACTGACATAATAAGTGTCATTTGTGTCTATTAATAGTGAAAAACTGAACAAAATAATTTGATATTTGTCGATTATGTTATCAAATATAAATGATGCATGGGTAAAAGACCAACCGATCAACTGTACCTTTGAATTGATTCTTATTAAATAATCATGCTCAATATCATTTAGAAGTTTTTGTTTATAAATAAATTTGACGAGTATTTAGTTGATTTACTTTACATTATTTTTAATATTCTCTATTATAATTGGTAATATAAGAGCTCCAGCAGCACCCCATGATTTGGAGTATTATATCTTGATGAAAGATTTCTTTAACAATAAAATAGTACAAAGAAGGTTTCATCAAAATTAACAGTGAGTATTTTATAGTTAACAATTCTATTATTATTTTCAAATTCCTTTCAGATTTTTATTTCAAGGCTTCCCATTTATTCATTGCGTATAAAATGATAGTGTCGTCTGCAAAATTTATAATTTTTCATGTAAGTACTACTAACGAAAGTAAATCATTCATTTATAGTGAGAATAGTAAGAGTCCTACTACTTAGGGTACTCGTGCCTAAAACTTGTTATTGGCCTAACTTAATTTTAATATTTTTTATTACTGAAAACATCACCAATCCTCACAACTCGTCGGAGATGTGTCAAGTCATTTTCACATAGATTGCGGGCAAGTCCCTGAATTCGTACATTTTGCAGGGCATCTAGTAATAGAATGAGATTTAGATTTATTGACCAATTGATGAGAATTGAAACCAAATAATACTTTCTGAAATACATATTATGTCGACTAACTAAATATCCAAGAGCATTCATATAACCTTTATAGTTCAGATAAAAAGTTAAATGTTATATTTATAAAATTTATCAACAATGATGGTAAGAAATTAATTTGGGTTTAATAATATCATTCATATTTCCTATAGTACTATATTATACAAATTTAAAATAGTATAGTTATTTACTCATATGATAAGATTTTTCGATGTTTTAGTTATGTCAAATGCTTAGATACTTGGCACATGAAAATACTGCCACAAAGTATGTCATATCTAAATAGCCATCAATGAGTGCAACTCACCTTTTAATTTAATTCGCCTTCCAGATTTACGTTTTAATTCTTTAAATTTGTTTCTAAAGTTGTGTACATTAACCCTCTCTGTTTTAATTGTAATTATAGATTCTTCAACTACTGGAAGTATGTTTAGATCTTCATCAATTTCTTGTTTAATAGGATACATACTATTGTTATTTACATTTTCAAAGGCTGTCGTAGGCACTTCCTCGCTCACTTCTTGTTTAACGTCCATATTCCAATCAAAATCATCGTGGATATCAATTTCTTCTTTAACGACTTTTTGCTCCATATCCATTCTGACTGGATTATATGAATAATCAAAATAAAAAAATGTTTAAACATAAAGCCAAGCAAATGTATGAGTGATGAGTCACATAAGGTGAATTTCCTCGAGACTAACCAGGTTAACGTCAGTGGTTAACGTAGTTTGGATCTGTAGTATGTAATCATTTTGATAGGGGATTGTCAAATGTCAATATCGTCATTCTATATTATTTATATTACTAATATAAAATGTTCTTCAGTTAAAGACAGAGAAAAGAATATTTATTCACAATTTGGAATTCTTTACCTTTTTGTAGAAGATTAATAATTTCTACTGTATCATTGATATGGTATAATTCTTCGTTTACAAATACTTCGTACACATTCATTATTCTGACCTACTTTTTCAACGAAAGTCCCGTTGTTATTAACATTTAACCAAAGAATATACACCATTCTTTGATTTAACCTCAATAACAACGACAAATCACAGACAAAGTGACAGATCATAGCTTCAAACCACATGTTAACTACCTTGGCCAGGTGGTTTGAGATGTTGGTTAAGTGTGACGTCATTGTTTGGAATGTGTATCGAGGAAATTAGAGTAGTTAACTTTTTTCTATCCAGGTTAGCGTGGTTAGTATCGAGGAAATATCCCTATAGAGAAATAAACAATTTGTCTATGATGAGTCATCTGTGGAGTAAAGAGTCACAGATCATGAGTGCGTTCCACTTAAAGCCCACAATGATAACAACACCAACTTTATCGTTACACTTAAGACCCGTGGTCGTCGCAAGCGGTCGTTCAACGTCAAAGAAGACGTCACTGCGATCGCGTCTCGCCCACTTCGCCCATACAAATTGGTGGGTCTGAGTGGACTTTCATCAAAACTTGGCGGCAATTCAAACATGGCGATATTCTCTCCTTGGATTTGTCAAAAACCCAACCATAAATTCATGGGAATCCGTGATGAATAAAATTTTACCCTGATCTATGGGAAATATTTACTGCAAACTGCACTAAGAATTATTTTATTCATTATTATACATACAAACTGCACGTTTTCCCTAAGCCGACATATTGTGAACCTACTTCGTACAAAATTGCATTCCAGTTATAACTTCCGCTACAATGACCGTGGTCTTTTACGTAAGTGGATATATCAGGGGTCACTCTCGTTGTGGGCTTCAAGTGGAACGCACCCAATATAATTCAAGGTGTGAAAAGAATAGGATAATTATTTACCCTTTTCTTTGAAGCTACATGCATCCATAGGCAAAACAACGCAAACTAACTACAAAAACATTTCCTTGTTCAATATATTACACGAAAAAATGACAATTTCTTTAAAAAATGCTGTTCGGACTGACATATCATTTTTTAATGTCAAATGCTAAAGCTCCATCTGCCCGCATTCACTACGAGTTTTTCGCTCCAGTCCACTGAAATGAGTTTAGGTTATATTTCGGTGCTCCAGCCAATTAGCAGCAGTTCTCACTCAAAACTCCTTATAAAAAACTCACGGAACTCCGGCTTCACAGAACTTCGATTGCAGCATTTATGTGATTGGTTAATTCTGTTTACCCCTCAGCCCTCCCCCTTCACAACATACTGTATATATTCCGTTAATCAACTGAGGTTACCAAAGCTTTCAGGATCGGTAAAAACAATTTTGACAGTGGATATCTGCTGGTGACCACGGTTGTGACTTATTTACGGAACACCAGTTATTTGTCAAATATCGATTGGCAGTGTACCACATAGAAAAAGTATATTTCATATAAATTTCCTCTGTATTATACATACTTTTTCTATGATGTACCATGTTTTTCTGTATGTGTATGTTATTTTGATTCACAAAATACGGACAGCTCCGTTTTCTGTGTTTTGATTATGGTTGTTCATTATTATTGGATTGTTGTGTACTGTTCTATTTGCTTCTCATTTTCGTGTTTTTTTCAACAAATATTACATACTGATTAATTATATGATACATGGTGATGGATATTTGTTTTTAATCAAAGTTCATCTGAATTATAATATTAATCTACCTCATTCAACGAATCCATCGCAGTCCTAATTTATAATGAAACATGTTTAAAATTAAAATTACCTTGTGAATACAGCCTAAAACGTACACGTCAAACAATAATAAACCGAAGTTACCGTAGAAAATCGACGGTTGTTCTGGTGACAGAAAATCTACCGCTTTTTCAGCAACCAAGTTACGTAAATAACCTTTGTTTCAGGAACCAACCGAACATTTCATATTTACGGGACGGAAAACTAGTAACCTAAATAACCAAGTTGATATACGGAATGTATACGAAGATGCTGCTGCTTGAAGTTGATTTAACTTTAACTTCATGCGTTTGGAGCGTCTTAAAAAGTGGGGTTAGTATTAGTTGTAGGTTAACTAAAAAGAAACTATGAGCTTGTAACTATTGAAAGCACCTTTTCGGAGTCTACCAATTTATCAAAAATACAACACACCATGCAACAAATAACAAACTGTCCAACTTTCAATTTGCAGCGCGACGCTAAATATTTCCTTCAAGTTTCAAAATCAGCACTATGGTGGGGATGTGCCGCACGCCGCAGTCGAAGTTCTGTGAAGCCGGAGTTGTCGGCAATCAGCGGCTGCCGAGTGCCCCCTTCGTAGTTTACACGGAACACATGGGCGTAACAATGAAAATTTATTTTTTGTTGCTATAAACTCAAGTGGAAGTATTAACTAATTTCACCATGGTGTATATTGCCTTGGCCCACAGTTTTTAACTTCGTTCGCTTTGGCAGTTTTGTTGCGGCGTGTATGGTGATGTGAGCCTTCTCTTCATCCAATGTTGTTTCAGGAAATCATCATATTCTATATTGCAGTATTCCATTCCGTTGTCAGATTGTAAACTTTTTATCGGCTATGAAACTTTTCAACTTTGCTTTTGTATTCTTTAAATTTCTCAAAAACTTTATTTTGGTGCGATATGAAGTAGGCGTAACAATATTTAGTGTGGTCGTCCAGGAATGTCAGGAAATATTTTGATCCGGCTAGTGTTTCAGTGTGGACTGGCCCACAGATGTCACTATGCACAATTTCCAACGCTTCTGTCGACTGTGGTCCATCTAAGGATGAAAACGGTTGTCTAGACTTCTTTCCTTTAATATATACTTCGCAGTCCGGTAAATTTCCTTCTCCTAGTACCAATCCTTTAATCAGATTCTTGTTGGCAACTAACATCAAGTCGTTCTCATTGAGATGTCCAAGTTTATGATGGCAAATTTCAATATTGTTAACAGTTTTTGCTGTGTTTTCTTTTTCTCCCTATATGTAGTTCAGGTCGTTTTCTGTAGTAGCAGTCAGAGTTACTTCACCTTTATTGTTTTTGATGTTTTATGAGCAATACGGTGTTTCCTTTTTCAGTAATCTTTGCATCAGACATCAGGTTTGCTGACAAGGTATTTATTTATTTATCATATGGCACATACATGGAGTTATTCTCAAAAGTTTGAAATACGTACACAAACATGAGCTAACCAATACAAATCTAACATAAACATTGAAAAACTAAAAAAATACACTGAAAAAAGGTCATAAATAAACGTATTAATTGGAAACATAGGGTTTAATTTACAGAGCCACGTCCAGGTTCTTCACCCACTCAACCATTGGCGGCGTTAGTTTGATTACATCAAATGGGTTCCCACGTTCCCAGCATAGGCCCTGCTTGTACACTCCTGAACTATGTGGGACATGGTTTGACGCGGGTTACCATATAGTCACACCGAACATGTCAATTTTCCCCATTTATGTAAAAATTCAGCGGATCTTCCATGGCGAGTGCTGATTCTGGCCGTGGATATCAGATCCATTAGGTTTCAGGTTGTGGTAAGGATGTCGGGCGTCGTAGCCTGCATCAACTCCTTTGACCATTTCACTTCGATGTTAAAATTGTCATTATATAATTTAACTACTGCGACATTTCAGCATTCGGGAAGAGGCACTGACGATGTCTTGGTGGATGGGTAATTGCTGATCTTCCATGATTTTTGTGTATTGATGCATCCCATAATACAACAAAATAGAAGATATGATCTCCAGCCATTCGAAATATAGTTCGCCGCGCGCATGACGTCACGCAGAGAGTAAAATTTAAAACCGTGAGCGCGGCCTAATGCATTTGATGTAATAGAACTTGCGTATGAAGCGTTGCTAATGCATTTTGAAGGAAATTGAGGGTGGTTCAGGTTGAATGAGATATTATTAGTAATATGAAGGCAAAGAGAATTCATGTAAAAGTGTTATATGGTATCGGAGAGCCTACCAGAGCAAAACAATAATTCCAAGATGTGATTGAAATCTGTTTGCTCACTTCGTAAAGTAAATATTTACTGTACTGATACAAAAAAAACATATTATTATACTTTTTGGATTTTTTGACATGATTTTATAAACATTTGAATTTGTAAATAAATATAAGGAATAAAACAATTAGCAAATTTTAATACTTAATCGGTTGTTTATTGCAAAATAAGTATACTACAGAACAACAATAAAGTACAACTCAGGTACTGTGGAGCATTCTTCAAAATAATAATAATAATAATGAAATTGTTATTGGTAATAACAAAATATCAAATTAAGATTTAAAAATATTATTTGTCAACTTGGATTTAAGGAAAGATTTATTTATTTATTTATTACGGAAAAACCCCTCTAACTGTTACAATACAACAATAAATAATACAATAAGGACAGATATAAAGAATGATACAGCATAACCAATTAATTTGAAATACATAAAACTTTCCATGTATCTACAGGTAATAAACAATACTTATATAAATAAAAAAAATAAGAACACAACATAACTCAACAAATCACAGCCCAAGCAATATTTGAACTTACCCGAAGACGCATTGAAATTATCAAAATTAAAGCTATTCAAAATGCGCAGTTATCTTTTTATAGGACTGATAGCATCATAATATGTTGTTCTATGGAAGGGCACATGAAAGGTAACTTGATGGCGAAGACCCTGACAAGGAATGCTAATCCCCACATGACTCAAAAGATCCGCACAATCAACCTGCCCATTTAGGAGTTTAAATATAAATATAGCCCCCAACATATCTCTACGATTACCAAGAGGAGCTAGTAACATTTGTTTTTCAATTTAAGTTTATTTTCGCGTTTAGACAAACGGATCCACACCCGTATCATTTTTTTGTCTTTTGGAAAGGTAAAAAAGTTGACATCGTGTGCAAAGCCTTTCACGTGATTGTCTGAATCACAACCATACACTACACATCTCATTTTGACTAATTTATGCTAATTTACAACAATAAAAATGTAAAATTAACGGACATAAAAGGTGCGTTCTTTTTGACTAAGATCTCAGTTAATCTCAGCTCACATCAGTAATGTGAGCGTTCTTTTTGTTTTACTCACTTTAAGTGAGCTGAGATTTTTTCTCCCCCTTCACCGATGCTGAATGTGTTGTAAGAGTGAATCAGTTTAGTGAGTATGTTATGTACTGATGTTTTTCACCATGCAACACAGTTGTTTTTAATCACTTTCTCATTCGCTGTGAACTAATTTTGGGGGTCGAGAGTTCTTTGTCGGCTCCAGTGAGGATTCTCATAGGTCATCTTTGTCGGTCGGTCCCGGTTTACAGTGCGACCAGTGGTGCCGATGTTAGGGGGTTGGGTAGGCGCGGTAGATTCTAGGCTAACAGAAGTTTTCGTTTTCTTGAGCTATCATCCTTTATACGCCTGACTGTCTGGATTGTTGGTTGCATACGTGCGGCACAAAATAGTTGAGAGTCATTTACTAACTTTTCCGTTCACAAGACCGTCTTATTTTTGTTTTTCGAAAAAGAATAATGCTTATTTACAAAATTCATTTCATTTGTTTTTGGTGCTATGAACGACAACACAGTTCACATTTTGTTTTTAAAAGTTCAAGAAGTAAGTGGTTTCCATGCAATGGTCTCCTTTGTGAATATTTATAAGGATTAACCTCGATTACTTGTGAGTAATAATTTTGAATCAATATTTTTGCCTATTTTACCTGTGTATATTTTTGTAGTTGACTAATGATTAAACATATTTCAAAAGCTTTCAACATAAAGTAAAAAGAGTTCACTTATTCCTGAGAAGGCTTATTCCCGATAACTTTTTAACTATTCTGGTTTTAACTAGTTCAAGCCGACTACCTTATATATATATATATATATATATATATATACATATATATATATATATATATATATATATATATATTATACTTGTTTAATATAATTTGTTTATGTTGATTTTAATATTGTATCAGGCTGGCTCAAAATTTAATATTTTTTCTAAGTTTATGTTTATCTAAATTATTTAAATCCTCAGCCGGAAACATGAGACTCCTCCCTTTGAGTTCAGGATGCATTAAACCAATGATTGATGAAATTTATTCATAATATTACCTTTTTCCTTTGTGATCTCTTGATGACACTAAATTTCTTAAATAAAAAGATTGAAATACGAAGATAATGTGAATTTATTCATGGATGTGATAAGAAGAAAAAATTACCAACACTTTAATGTAAAACTATTTAATAAAATATTTCGAAACTATTGATTTAATTTGAACATTGAAATTTATGAATTTTTGCCACCCTATATAACATACATTCTTAGCTACAAATTAATCTCACCATTGCGTCGGCGCATAATATCCAAACGCATGCGCTCCTGTAATATAATATGATACGAGGAAAGCTTTTACCACTATAAGAAGCGTCTATTCAGTTAACATGCCATTAGCACGTTGGTATGGTGAAGTTTTTTTTAAAGTTATAAAATTTATACAATCAATTACATATACGTGTGTAATTCTAACATAAATATGTGTGAGTTATGAATATGAAGAAAGTGATAGACAATAGTTAGGCATGCAATAATTAGAAAGAAGATGAGAAATTTAGTGGAACATTCATGATGCACGTGATATATCTAATGGATGAAATTACAAAAGGTGAGTACAATAATTTTTAGTGATTAAATAAGCAATTATCAATAGACAAAATTATGATGCATCATATTCTAATTGTTTTTTTGGCCTTTTTTAATGCATTATTTGATTCGAACGTTCTAATAATAATATGATTGTTCACTTTGATATTTGTTAAATGGAATTCCAAATAAGTTTATTTAAAAAAACACAGACCTTAGTTTTTGATATCACTGCCGGCTGCAACTCTCATCTTCTAATTCTTGATGATATCTCACAAGAGATATGCACTTTCAGTACTGCTTTATTCTTACACAGGATTAGATACACTTGCTATTAGTTTGATTTTACTTTTTATGTAAATTTAACGTTTAAGCATATTTTTAAACAAAATTTTCACAGAGAGCCATCTCCATCCACGCGTCCTCTCTAACAACCCAAAATCGACTTCTTTTGTTTTGAAAATCAACAAACATCTCGCTTCCCCAATCCATAGCTCACTTATTTGTTATTTTTAACAAAAAATTGTCATTTTCATGTCTTTTAGTTATTAATTTAAAATACTTCAATTTTTTTGTCCTGGAGGGTAATCACACTGGTTCACTATTATTTCTACCGCACTAAGGAATCTATATTATGTCCTTTTTTCCTTATACAATAGTTAATTTCTTGATAATTATGTTATTTAGCTACTTTGATAAATGTTTAATTTTACAAAATTTACAACCTACATTAGTAATTTACCTATATGTAATTGATTCTTTCTAAATTTTGAATTTTATTCTATAACTATTCTATATAAACTCTTGATTATTTTAGTTTTTTTAATTAAAGTTCTATATACAATAAATAATCATTGATTTTATGTTGGTAATTAAAATGCACTAGGATTCATTACTTCCTGTTTATATTCATTTCCTTTTCATAAGTTTGGGCTGTGTTCCATCTATTTTATGCCATACCGTTTTCAACCCTTTATGAAATTACTGAATGAATGCATGAAATTCTAAACTTTTACTATTAAAACTCATGTGAATAATGTTCAGCTATTATTGGACTGATTATTTTTTTATATTATTTTAGGTTTCAAGATATAATATGAAATTTCTGACTGCGGAAACTCATATGGCAGTGTTCAGCACAATGTGAAATTCCTTGACATCTATTTGGAATTACTTGTACAGGTAACATTTAATATTTAATTAGCTAATATTGTTTTTGGATTTTCTATTCTTTATCCCTTTTTTAAACAATCACATCAATATTCAACCAGATTTATTCATATTTCATTCTTTTTTATTTTTATACTTGACTTGTTATGGATTTTTTTTATAATGGTTGTGTCTACTGACACACCTTTCGTTATAATAGGACCTTGTTGTCATGTTTATTTACTTCAATTTATTTACAAAACTAGATAACTAGTTCAATATACAATATATATATATATAAACTGTAAACAAAGTAGTTGGGATGCGGTCAATATAGGGTTAATTAAACAACTATTTTTTGACTAGTTTAGCTTTCGGAAATAATTTATTTCCTTCATCAGAACATCTGCAAATGGACAAAATTTGAATTAATAAAACTGAAAAACTGCTTAGAATACAAAATTACTCACCAAAATAAGTTTAACATGTATGCATCAAGTACATCAAGATTTACAGGAGCAAGAAAACTCATTGAACGAATACCGAAATATCACGTTGAAAGTCAAAAACATTTAAAAACATTAAAACTGCAATATCAAGCAGAAAAGTAACAATTATTAACAAACACAACAATCCAATTACAATTAAAATGAATGTTCAATACATTACCCAAGGAGAAAGGCATATATTTCAAGTCCATATCGGTTTTTTATCAAGAAACAAAAAGAAGACCCCATCATCTAATGAATTTAACAGCAAGTGGAATATCAATTATATTCATATTTATACAGTAAGGATATAAATTGGTATTATAAAAGAATATGAGAGTGATGTAAAAACATAAATGCGAAAAATGAAAAACGATTAAAGAAACTCAGCCATTCTACAAAGACAACAGATAGATGTAAATTTTACTAAGTCCGTCAAGATCAGACTTTTTGTTCAAACAGTTATCCAAATTTTTGTGTATATGACACATTTCGAGAAAAAGTCTTTTATTATAATTTTTTTCTTTGTCAAGTACTTTAACATTATCAAACATCATACTATGTTTATCAACTATAACATGCTCTGCCAAAGCACAAGACAGCTTTGCAGTATTGCAATCACTTTTATGTGAGGTCAATCTCCCAGATAAACATCTAGAGGTCTGGCCTATACATATTTTATTGCATTCACTACAAGGAATGCTGTAAATAAGGTTCGAAACCTCGCCCTTGCCCAACCTTGACTTGATTTTAGTGTAAAGGTTGTTGATTGTAAGTATATTATAGGTTGCAAACTTAACAGTAGTGGTACCCTTCAAAACTTTAAGGAGGTCTGATGTTAAACCTGGTATGTACGGTAATGAACCATACCCCAAATCTGCACTATGGACTGAATCCGATACATCTTCAAATTTCCTGAAAATTGTCGGAGTGTTGTTTAAAAACTTGTTCACCATACCTCTAGGATATGAGTTCTGAATCAGAATATCCTTCAATAAAATTAGGTCATTGTTAAGAAAATCTGGATGAGATAACTTTCTCACCCTATCCTTAAGAGCGAGAATTAAATTGGTTTTCATTTTTGGTGTATGACATGACCAATAACTCATAAATCTATTACTACATATCGATTTTCTGTACCAAGAAGTTCTCATAATGTTGTCCTCACCTCTATGCAACTTCATGTCTAGAAAAGGTAACACACCATCTTCTTCCTTCTCAACTGTAAACTGTATGTGTTCGTTATAAGAGTTGAACAAATTCAATGTGGACTGCACCCTATCATTAGGAAGAGCGAGAAACAGATCATCCACATATCTCTTGATGAAAGGAATTGGAAAGCTCAAAGAATCAATAGAATGCTTAATGAGGTCGTCCAAAACAAAATTTACCAAAATTGGCGATACAGTAGATCCCATTGGGGTGCCAAAAATCTGTTTATAAAATTTATCATTGAAAACAAAAACGTTGGAGTCAAAAATAAATTGAAGTGCCTCTTTAAAAGTTGACAAAGTCAATGTACAATGAGGTTGAATATCATCCCAATGTGCTGAAATGCTATCCAAAACGACACTTAAAGGTAAATTTGTGAACAGTGAGACCACATCAAAGCTAACAACAAGAACGAAGCCATCTGGAATAGACAGATTGTTTATAAAACTACTGAACACAAAAGAATCTTTGATGTTATAATCATTTTCAAAATTATAAGATTTAGTCAAAATGTCAGTTAAATATTGTTACATAACGGTCACTACCTGGCACGTATATATATATATATATATATATATATATATATATATATATATATATATATATATATATATATATATATATATATATATAACAACAAAGAGATTCATGGGTAATTCACGCAAAATAAAGGGTTACTGAAATAGAATGGTAACCGTGGACATGCATGTTTCTGGCTCATTTTGCCTCTTCAGCACGGCATAACCAAATAAGGATGTGAAATTTGGGAGCAAAGATGTTAATCGAAACATGGGAAAACACAAAATAACGGATTTCAGCAGGGAAACCAAACGCTCATTTGTGTCTTCAATTGGAAGATCCCGAGTTTTCAGGACAACAACCAACATCGACACGGAGGCGCATATAGCTCCCCCGCCATGAACCTTCCGACCCATAGTAAATAACAAAGAAAATGTAGGAATATCGCGTGATATGTTAACAACAACAACAAAGAGATTCATGGGTAATTCACGCAAAATAAAGGGTTACTGAAATAGAATGGTAACCGTGGACATGCATGTTTCTGGCTCATTTTGCCTCTTCAGCACGGCATAACCAAATAAGGATGTGAAATTTGGGAGCAAAGATGTTAATCGAAACATGGGAAAACACAAAATAACGGATTTCAGCAGGGAAACCAAACGCTCATTTGTGTCTTCAATTGGAAGATCCCGAGTTTTCAGGACAACAACCAACATCGACACGGAGGCGCATATAGCTCCCCCGCCATGAACCTTCCGACCCATAGTAAATAACAAAGAAAATGTAGGAATATCGCGTGATATGTTAACAACAACAACAAAGAGATTCATGGGTAATTCACGCAAAATAAAGGGTTACTGAAATAGAATGGTAACCGTGGACATGCATGTTTCTGGCTCATTTTGCCTCTTCAGCACGGCATAACCAAATAAGGATGTGAAATTTGGGAGCAAAGATGTTAATCGAAACATGGGAAAACACAAAATAACGGATTTCAGCAGGGAAACCAAACGCTCATTTGTGTCTTCAATTGGAAGATCCCGAGTTTTCAGGACAACAACCAACATCGACACGGAGGCGCATATAGCTCCCCCGCCATGAACCTTCCGACCCATAGTAAATAACAAAGAAAATGTAGGAATATCGCGTGATATGTTAACAACAACAACAAAGAGATTCATGGGTAATTCACGCAAAATAAAGGGTTACTGAAATAGAATGGTAACCGTGGACATGCATGTTTCTGGCTCATTTTGCCTCTTCAGCACGGCATAACCAAATAAGGATGTGAAATTTGGGAGCAAAGATGTTAATCGAAACATGGGAAAACACAAAATAACGGATTTCAGCAGGGAAACCAAACGCTCATTTGTGTCTTCAATTGGAAGATCCCGAGTTTTCAGGACAACAACCAACATCGACACGGAGGCGCATATAGCTCCCCCGCCATGAACCTTCCGACCCATAGTAAATAACAAAGAAAATGTAGGAATATCGCGTGATATGTTAACAACAACAACAAAGAGATTCATGGGTAATTCACGCAAAATAAAGGGTTACTGAAATAGAATGGTAACCGTGGACATGCATGTTTCTGGCTCATTTTGCCTCTTCAGCACGGCATAACCAAATAAGGATGTGAAATTTGGGAGCAAAGATGTTAATCGAAACATGGGAAAACACAAAATAACGGATTTCAGCAGGGAAACCAAACGCTCATTTGTGTCTTCAATTGGAAGATCCCGAGTTTTCAGGACAACAACCAACATCGACACGGAGGCGCATATTTGGTTATGCCGTGCTGAAGAGGCAAAATGAGCCAGAAACATGCATGTCCACGGTTACCATTCTATTTCAGTAACCCTTTATTTTGCGTGAATTACCCATGAATCTCTTTGTTGTTGTTGTTAACATATCACGCGATATTCCTACATTTTCTTTGTTATTTACTATGGGTCGGAAGGTTCATGGCGGGGGAGCTATATGCGCCTCCGTGTCGATGTTGGTTGTTGTCCTGAAAACTCGGGATCTTCCAATTGAAGACACAAATGAGCGTTTGGTTTCCCTGCTGAAATCCGTTATTTTGTGTTTTCCCATGTTTCGATTAACATCTTTGCTCCCAAATTTCACATCCTTATTTGGTTATGCCGTGCTGAAGAGGCAAAATGAGCCAGAAACATGCATGTCCACGGTTACCATTCTATTTCAGTAACCCTTTATTTTGCGTGAATTACCCATGAATCTCTTTGTTGTTGTTGTTAACATATCACGCGATATTCCTACATTTTCTTTGTTATTTACTATGGGTCGGAAGGTTCATGGCGGGGGAGCTATATGCGCCTCCGTGTCGATGTTGGTTGTTGTCCTGAAAACTCGGGATCTTCCAATTGAAGACACAAATGAGCGTTTGGTTTCCCTGCTGAAATCCGTTATTTTGTGTTTTCCCATGTTTCGATTAACATCTTTGCTCCCAAATTTCACATCCTTATTTGGTTATGCCGTGCTGAAGAGGCAAAATGAGCCAGAAACATGCATGTCCACGGTTACCATTCTATTTCAGTAACCCTTTATTTTGCGTGAATTACCCATGAATCTCTTTGTTGTTGTTGTTAACATCCCAGACAGCACAAGTACGTACATAATAAGTATTTAATACGTACTCATGAGACGTAAGGTACGTATTATGTACGTAGTTTTCTGTACATAGTACGTACATGGTATGTATTAAATACGTACATTTTCCAATAAAATGTACGTACCAAATACGTACTGCTTTTACGTACTTGGTACGTACCATCTGTACGTACTTGGTACGTACCATTTTGTACGTACTTGATACGTACCATTTTGTACGTACTTGGTACGTATCATTTTGTACGTACCGTTTGTACGTACTTGGTACGTATAGTTTGTACGTACTTGGTATGTATCGATAGTACGTACTTTGTAAACAGACTACAGAGCTGAAAGCTCACAATTTAGTTCCAAGAAGCTTTATTATTAAAATTTTGAACGTAATTTGAGTTTACTTGTCACAATGTTAATAACGTTGCTAGAATAAAGTTCCTTATCACTTAATTGTGAGTTCAACTGTATGGTCTTATAAATTAAAGTGCACGTCAGAAAGCCCACACTAGATTATATTAAAATATTAAACTTTAAAAACAACTTGAAAGCAAATTTAATTAAAGTTACTTTTGACTATTAACTAGTTAGGAAAATATAATATAATGAATAGTATGTATTTATTATTTATTTATAACGAGACTCCTCCTATTCACAATACCTACCTCCTGTGCTCCTTTAGATGTCAGATTGCCCTGTAGAACAACCTGTGCTCGCCAGTCGACTAGCTTCAAGTCAAAGAAGGGGTGGATTTTTCAATATTTATTTAGAATTCAAAATAAGGCACCAGAGAAATTTAGGTAAGCACCCAAGACTCCTTTAAACTCACACCCAACTCCTCGGAGGGTTAATACACTTTTTCCACACTTAAAGAGGTTTTTTAGGTAAGTTTTAAAATGAAAAACTGCAAATATCCCATGTCTGTGGTTTATTGTTGGACCTTGAGTCCCTTTTCCAATAACTTCAAATTACAGATTTATAAGTTTCATAAAAAAAACAACTAAATTTGATGGCTGGACCTAGCTGAAGGCTCACATTCTTTAGTACTCAAAACTGCCTCTCGGCTTTGTTCCACGTGGCTCATTTCGGGCTCTGCAGTATCTAAAATATCAACACAGTGATCAAGTACCTCCATTTTTGGTCTATAATTTTTTACACAAAAGTACTATTTTTCAATGGTGGACATTAAATAATAATTGAAAAACTCACAAAACAAAGAAATATTTCTGGGGAAGGTCAAAATCATTATTTTTATATCAATTACCTATTATGATTGTGCGAGCTGCTTTTAGTGGTGATGACAGTCTAGACCCCTTCTTTTGCCTTACAAGTTCTTTAACCTCACTGTCAGACTTTGAAGAAGAATGGAACCTCGTTTTAAATTCCCTTATTTTTGGATGTGATTCATCCACATATGTGGTATTGAGGTCTCCACCTCCGCCTTTCTGCACTTTAGACGAGCAGTTTCATATGAATCTAGAAATGAATATTAATATTTAGTTTGCAATTTATACAGAATTTGTAGATATTACCGTAAGTCCCATCCCTAAACAACTTCACCTTAAGTGAAGGTCAACACGAATTTAATTGATGTGACCTTATAGCAGCGATAAGTTTCTCTGGTGGCCACAAACAATTGTCTACATTAATCCATCTTGTGGATGGGCACCACTGCTACCGACGTGTCATTGATAAACTGCATTTTTATCCAACTCTTTTTAGAAAACTCACGAATATTATTATTTTCCATTTTTTCTGAAAAGTTGAATCCAAAAAAAATATAAACACATGATTTTTTTAATAGAGTAGTTAATTTTCAATATATTTAGAGCAACTTAAAAACTTGTTTCAAAAAGTCTATCACTAAAAAATGGGTAAATATATTGAACACTCAAAGCAAGTTGTTCGATATATTCAGCACACAGCCAACTATATATTGTTAGATTATGTATAATAAATACCAACAAGTTGTCTCAAAAACTATGTAACAACAGAAGAGTAACAAATTTGTTAGTGAATGTTAACATGACATGACATTTAAATGAAACATTTTGTATTTTCCATGCTTTTCATTCACTAGTCATTTTCCAACTAAACATATATTTAATATTGATGACTCGCATGGCCTAAGGTAAAAAATTTCTTTTTCTGTATATTCTATCCTAAAATTAGGATTTGCCCGTTATCTTCGAATTACTGATTGCTATTATTTCTCGACCGGATAAACAACAACTATCAGGTTCTTTAGGCAATAAATCAAAGTTTTTGCAATACACTTGTTTAAATTGATCTGTTATTGGATAATTTTCTTAGCACAGGTCCATTGTAGTGAGGTTTGTGGAGTATCGGAAAATTTTGAGAATATTCACTTTGTTCAATACGTTCAATATGTTCACTTTGTTTAGCATTATCTAGTTCTGTTTTTCTATTAATCATTGTTGTAGAGGGTTGTCTTGTTTTCTAAGCAACTTCTTTATTGTTTGCAGATACTTTTCGAAATCAAAAGCACTATACCTATTAAGATATCCAAATATTCTAACATCTTCAGCTAAATGTAGTAGATTATGTATATTATCTGAGGCATAATTTTCACCATGAATTAAAATAAAGATTTCTACAAAATATGTTGAAAGTTTGTTAGCATAATAAGTGTATTTTAAAAACTGTGGGTATGATAATATTGTTATTGCATAGTATAAAACAATGACATGTTCAAAATTTTCCTTTGATAATAATTAACTAAAACAACTGGTCCTGTATAGTGCAGAAATTGCCTGAATTATGCTGCTTTCCACCTTTTTTACTTTCACTGACACTACGGGGTTTTCGATTGAATTCTGTTGGAATGTTACAAGACTGTTCAATTAAACATTTTGATAATGTTTCTATTTTACTATATGGAATTTTTGCTGAAGGCTTTCCAGTTAACCACAAACATACTAGTAACATTTTTACAACCCCTAAACAACCAAGATGCATGTAATCAAGAGGGAAAGATTTGACCATATCTAGACTTGAAGTATGTACCTGGATGGTGATGTTTTGGAGTCTTTGCTCTGAAATCAATATCAGTATGTAAATGAATGTTTGACATATCAGGAAAATAAACTCAATTATCATAAGATCCCTCTGCATGGCACTTAGAGCGTGACATATAACCTAAATAACCTTTAGCATATGTAATATAAGCTTTTGCTGGAGTATCACACACAAATATTTCTATTTTAACAGCATAAAATTGGAGCCATTGCACTGAATTTGATTATTATAATATTAGTGGCATTTTCAACAAAATCTGACAAAAACAATTTAGGTTCATTGGGTTTTGCACAGCCATAATATACACCCACAATCTCAACAAATCCCCGGTTTTGATATATACTTCATTAATCATTAAACTGGATAGAATTGACTTGTAGAGCTTTTTGTTAGTGGAAGTCCATCAATGTTAATTAAAATTTCAATAACACTATCGTCACTTAATTTAGGATGTTGTGAAAGTACCTTTTGCAAACATTTATCTAATCCAAAATGAATATAGTGTTGCTTTTTTGTAATGTTTACTAACTTTATAAGATATCTTTTACTAGTAGATTAATGTAATAATAAATAATAGGTGGGTATACTTGTCTTTATAAACTGCAAATAGACAGATTGTAACAAAAAAACTGCTTACAAAAGGTCCCAACACTACAAACTATAATAAAACAAGTATGGAAAGTACCTAATATTACTTTATACTAGTCTAACTGTTACTTTAAAAAATATAAATTAAATAAACACTAGAGACTAAATAAAATTAAAAGTTGATGTTATAGAAATTAGTTAATAGCTTACCAATTAATCATGGGTATACACAAAAGTAATAAGCACAATCGGTATGCGTGGAATATTGAGATAAATACCACCAAATATTTCTCTATTGCACTCTCTAAACTAAATAAAAACACCAATGCTACAGATACTCCTAGAATTTATATATAATTTCTATTCAGATACCATAGACATCTGGTTAGCATAACATCAAAACACATGTTTAAAAATTATAAAGATATGGTCGATTTGTTTGTTTCTTTACACACAACTGACACAACTACAAAAGACATTTCTGACAATTCACGAAGTTGTGTAACACTTATCCGCGCGAATTTTAAATTTTATTTATCCGGCGGCTGTATATTCTTGAATCTCGATCGATTATGTCCGATGCGAGATGACAAAAATATTTCATAAGAAATCTAAACATTGTCAAAAAATTAAAATTAGTTACAGGAAAACAATATTCTTACAGAATACGTCTTAGAATAGAATATTGAAAATTTACAATTCCCGCCTAACATGTCAATCTTCCTTCTGCAAGTGTGGTAAATGAACGCAATAGGGCCGAAGACCCTTACACCTTACCACAAATCGATTTACTTACCACTTTCAAAATATTTGTGTACATCCAGAGGAAGACAGTATTATTCGACTTTCGGTTATTTGACAAGGACAGGATGAGAAACAAAATTGTTATCTTCGTTTTCATTTTAACGAATGAAACTTTGTGAAAAACTCCATATGCACCGTATCAATCAATTATTGTGTAATACAATAAATTTAAGTCAAATTATTATTATTATTGTTTAGAATGTGATAAAAATATTACAAGTGCACATATCCAGTCACAGTCTAAACTTACTAATAATTTATTTTCCCAACAAAATGAACTTAAACTGAGAAAAAATTTGGAATGCTTTTGTATAGATGTAGGCACAAACCACCCACCTGATGTAGGTCGAATTTTGTGCTAATTTTGCGACAAAATGTATACCTGTTTAAAAATATTATTGATGAACAAACCATCGCTAACAACAAATAGATAAGTTATTTTTGAAATTAATATACCTCTATATACTATATATTATAAAAATGTGTACCTACACAATTTTTTCGTATAACAAATTACGTACAGCTGATACGTATTAAGTACGTACATAATACGTATCAGAAAATACGTACATACGATACGAATTAAGTACGTACATACGATACGTAATAAGTACGTACATTATACGTATCAGAAAATACGTACAGCCGATACGTATTGAGTACGTACATGGTACGTTCCTAAAAGTACGTACCGTTTAGGAATCATAATGTACGTATTAAATACGTACATTTTAGGTACTGTACGTACAGGACGTATATAAGACCTAATATGTACGTATTTAATACGTACAGTGCTGTTTGGGATATCACGCGATATTCCTACATTTTCTTTGTTATTTACTATGGGTCGGAAGGTTCATGGCGGGGGAGCTATATGCGCCTCCGTGTCGATGTTGGTTGTTGTCCTGAAAACTCGGGATCTTCCAATTGAAGACACAAATGAGCGTTTGGTTTCCCTGCTGAAATCCGTTATTTTGTGTTTTCCCATGTTTCGATTAACATCTTTGCTCCCAAATTTCACATCCTTATTTGGTTATGCCGTGCTGAAGAGGCAAAATGAGCCAGAAACATGCATGTCCACGGTTACCATTCTATTTCAGTAACCCTTTATTTTGCGTGAATTACCCATGAATCTCTTTGTTGTTGTTGTTAACATATCACGCGATATTCCTACATTTTTTTTGTTTTTTATATATATATATATATATATATATATATATATATTATACTATATAATGATAAATACTTACTTTTATTGTAGATGATTTATATATAATAATAATAATAATAAGTTTATTCATCATCATAAACAATTACAAAATAATTATAGAAACAGGATTACAAAGACAAAATAAAATAATTTTATGAAAATATATCTGGCTGACAAACAAACCGATTTACCCACTAAGGCAATGCCTGAGTGTGGGGAAACTAAGGCATGGTTAGCTCGGTGTTCGTAACAGTAAGTACATACAATGAGTAAAACAAACAGTGTCAAATAAAAAAACAAAACAGACAAGAAAAGTGACAGATACAATTTGAAAATGTAAAAATCCCAGAGATTATGAATTGAAAACATTGAACAAAAAGACTAAAACTAAAATATGACGAAAATAAATACATTTAATAATTTTACATTACAATATTTTCAACTCATATTAGGTTCAATTAAATCTTTAATTGCAGATCTTTCTTTTAACCAAAGGTAATTTTTAACTTTCTTTTTAAAAGAAAAAACACTTTTTACATCCTTTATTTCTTTTGGGAGGTAGTTGTAGACTCTATTGGCCAAGTATTCAAGAGATCTCATTGTAGCAGTTTTTAGAGTAAATACTGTTTCTAGGGGTGTCTCTTTTTTGTATCTGGTATTATGTGCATGATCTACATAAACCAGAAATCCCCTTCTCTTGAACTGCTGTACTGCAATGTTAAAAAAATATAGCTGCCGCATAAATAAATAAATGTAGATGTTTATTATTTAGAAAGCTTTTGTATGAATCATAGTCATCATGTTGTCCCATTTTATTCCTGTTACTACATTATTATAAAAATTTCCTGAACATCCTATACCTCTTTCAGTTCTTCTTATAATGTCTCCTATTTCTTCCACTGTATCTGTTAATCCTCGGTTCATTTCTTCTATTTCTCTGTTAATTTGTCTATCCATTATTCCACTTCTTCTAGTACATATGCCTGTTGATTTTTCTATTCTACCATACAAATCTGTGATTTCTTCATTCACTTTTCCTTGAGAATGTTGATTTACCTGTTTAATTACTTGTCCTTGTAATTTTATGTATCCTACTTCTGCAGTTTCCTTTTCTTCTGTACCCTCAGTTATATTTGTTAATTCCTGATTATTCTTCTCAATATTCTTCATTTCCATTGAAATTTCTTCTTTTTCAAAATTCCCATTTCCATCATTTCTAATTTCATTCCGTTCATAGTTATCTGTTATATTACTAGTTTGTTTTGATATTTCCGTTTGTATAGTTCCTGGTAAATTTTCTTCCATTTTGATTCCGCTTTCTTTTGGTTTTATTTTCAAGTTTTTATTTTGATCCTCCATATCTAAGTTAACTTCATCTGTTTGCCTTCTAAATTGTTCATTCTCAAATTCTTCCTGATTCTCCTTGAGTTCCTTAATATTTTCTGGTTTCATATCATCAATTTTATTTTCCAAATTATTACTTGTTTTCGGTTCCATCATATCAGTATTTTTATTTATAGTCGCTTTCAAATCTCCCCTCATATTGTTCATATTTTCATTAATCTTGTCCTCCTTACCATTCGTTTCTTCCTTCATAGTAGTCTTATCATCTGACAACTTATCCATTTTATTATCTATGTTCCCCTCTACTTTGTTAAAATCTTTTACCATAGTTTTCCTATCCTTTCTTCTATCATCATTCCACTTTTTGTTCATATCATCCATTTTCTTCCTCATATTGTTCATATCTCCCCTCATATTTTTCATTTCAGCAATTAATTGTTGCATCAAGTTCACCATCTGATCATCTCTACCTGTTCTTGTTGGCGCTTCCTGTATCCTATCTTCTTGTGCTACAGCTTCCCCATCTCCTGTCAAACCTTCTTCCTGTGCATCTCCTTCTAATTGTTGTCCTTGTTCCAAATATACTGCTTGATAATCTCCCATACCATGACTTCGTTCTTCCGAACCACTGTCTGCTCCTACCTGCCTTCCATCTCTCAACGTCATCCGTTTTTCCATTTTAATTGAGTTTAAATTTTACAGATGTTTCCTATATTTTAATAAACCGCCCCACGTTTTGGGTGACAATTATTAACAAACACTGTATTATTTTTACTTTTTTTATTGTGAATGATTTAAATGTAAATGTTTATAATTTATATTTTTAGTTTGGCTAGCTCAGTTTGTTTTTAATATTTGTTTAGTAATTTATTTTAATTAGATTATTCGGGAGCATGAAACCCATTTTCTCTTTGAGTCCTGGCTTATTGTATTGTTATAATTGTTTAAATAAAAAGAAAACACATTATTTGAAATAGATTTAATTTTCAATGCAATATTTTATATTTGATAAAATTAATATGCGACGCCAATGGTTATATTGTACCTACTTATTTATTTTAATAATTTCATCAATGCGCATGCGTGAAAAACTAGTCATGCGCTTTAGCAGAAAACGAACAATTCTTACATTAAAGAAGCATCTATATTTATACAACGTTTGTTGACGATGCAAATAAGTAAATGGTTCATAAAAAACATAAAAGAATTTATATATACGAGTATATATCATAGTTATATATGATACAAATAGCTGTGGAAAGAAATTAGTTATATACATGGATCGAAAATAGAAATTATATACAGATGGACATAGTTATTACATTATAAAATTTCAATCACCAGATTTATGCGATTACAAGATGGCGTAAGTACATATTTTAATTTATTCAAAATTCGGCCTTTTATTAAATTTAACGATTTATGCAATGAATTCACTATACAAAGTCTGTTTCTTTCTTTTTTAGATCGATCATATTTGCAAAAGTTTATCAATTTATGAAATTAAGTACTTAATTGGGTAATTTGAGTTTTTACACTGTTTATTGGCCAATAAATGATTTAAAAACACTGACCTGTTGCTCTTGAATTGGGATGAAAGTCTCTGGATCCCAGGAACACTCTACTGAAGCTCCAAAAAACCAAAATTAACGAAAATTTCGCAGATTCTTGCCGAAAAACTTGTTACAATTAACTGTGAGTATTACTAATATTGTATTTCATAATACTTTATAAGTTTAAATGTCTTAAACCGAGAATATCTTGCAATTTCAGGAACACTATCACACACACTCCTCGCTTCTTAACACCCGCTTCCGTTCTTTTTCAAGCGTCCCCTCGATTCTCTACTTTTATCAACAAACAGTCTTTTGTTCTTTTTCAGGTCACTATTCCAAAGTTTATTTATTGATTCACAGTTTGTTCTGTCATATTTTATAACCAATAAGATATTGTCTTTTGTAATCAGATAATTGAAACTTCTATCACTTATTAAAAAAATTTCATAGATACACTCTTTTACATAATTAGTTCATTTATAGAGTTCCTATGAGTTTTTTCATCATACAAATAAATTATAATTGGTTATACACAGATACTTTTACATGGTACAACATTCAATATTATTATTGATAATATATCACTGTTACACTCATATTAATTATAAATATAAATTCTCTTATGTTATTTGTTTATCTATGAAATCTATTGAATTATATTCTATTCAATATTTGTATTTGTTATTATTCTTAAATTAATGATTATAATGAATTAACTATAATAATATTTGTTTTCATTTCAGATGAACAGCTGATTAAGTTATGGAAAATAATCTTCGTCTTAGGCAACTTTATTTACATCATTCCATTGGTTAGGCAATCTCTATATTTTGTGTTAATATTGAGGTAATTCCTTATTTATTATATTGTTATAGGTTATTATTTAATATATCTTTATTTGATATGTTGTTTAAATTAAGAAAAGTGTTTCCTTTTTACTTGTTTTCTTAAATTATATTATTTTCATATATATTTCATACTAGCAACATATTTTTATAATACTAATTCTCTTACGATCTATGATATCTGGTTCAATATATATATATTGAACTAAAATTTGAATTCTCAAATTAATCTAATTCTATACTTATTATTAATCCAATAATTTGTTATAACGATTTTAATTTTAATCTATTGTAAAACTATTAGATAAGAAACTTCGGAGTGTGCAAGTGAAGTGTGCTAGGTCATTTAGTCAAAAGAAAAAAATTAAAAGTTTCATCTAGGATGAAGATAAAAAAATGTTGATGGTTGCTAAGCGGGAATCGAAGGAGTTTGTTGATTTTTGATTGAAAATAAGGGAAAAAAATTGAGAGAGATTTCTAAAGAGATTATTAAAATAGAGACATTCAGAAGAATCAAATATAATTATAATAAGAAAACTAAAGAAAGAAGATACATGTTGAAATACAGGGTGTTTCATAGTTAAACCACCATAGGTTAACTGCAAGTAGAGGACACTTCGGTGGTTCCAAATAGACTTGGTTAATTGGTCTAACATAATTATTAACGGAGATACAGGGTGTTTTATTCATTTAGTCCAATGCTTTTGAAGGCCATAACTTTAGTACCACCCTATATATTTCTTTCATTTTTGGTAAGGATAATAATGCATTGATAACACAATAAGATAGTGTAATAAAAATAATTAGAATCCAGGTCTGGTTTAAGGAAAATTTGCAAAATTCGATTATCTCCAAAACAACACCCTGTATAACAGAATTTTTAAAATCCAATAGATTATTCGAAGAGAACAGAAAAAATAGAGCGGCACCAAAATATTTTTCAAAGTGCACATCCCGTTTTACTGCTTAACTTTTAATGTCAAAGTTATTTAAATGTATCATTGACATTTTCGTACTAATAACTTTAGAACCACCCTATAGATTTCTTTCATTTTTGGTAAGGATAATAATGCATTGATAACACAATAAGATAGTGTAATAAAAATAATTAGAATCCAGGTCTGGTTTAAGGAAAATTTGCAAAATTCGATTATCTCCAAAACAACACCCTGTATAACAGAATTTTTAAAATCCAATAGATTATTCGAAGAGAACAGAAAAAATAGAGCGGCACCAAAATATTTTTCAAAGTGCACATCCCGTTTTACTGCTTAACTTTTAATAAGTTATTTAAATTTATCATTGACATTTTCGTACTAATAACTTTAGATTTCTTTCATTTTTGGTAGGTGTTACATAAGCATCAAAATCTTATCATGTAACAAAAACCGTTACAATCCAGGTTCGGGTTAAGAAGAAAAATATTGTATCAAGATTTTTATAAATCAATAATTTATTCCAAAAGAACACAAAAAATTGAGTTACACGGAATTTCAAATTATTTATAATAATTGTTCGAAATGTCCACCATTTTGTTCTATGCATTTACGAGCTCTTTTTAAGATGTTTTGTGTTGCTCGCCTTATCATTAATGGATTTGCCCTGATTTCCTCGCAAGCATCATCAATTCTTTGAATAAGATCTTCTAAGCTGTTTATCTCAGTAGAGTATACTTTGGCTTTCAGATATCCCCAAATATGATAGTCCACTGGGTTAAAATCCGGCGACCGGCAAGGCCAATTATTGGGCCCGCCCCTCCCTATCCACATGTTTCTAAAATTCTCGTCTAGAAAATTTCGCACAATTACCCTAAAGTGAGGCGATGCACCATCGTGCTGGAAATACATTCCTCCAATTTACTCATTTTCTAATAGCACTGGTAACATATTTTGCAAAAAAGCAAAATAGTCGTCCCCTGTTAATGTACGGGGTAGGACATATGGTCCAATAAGGTGATTATCTAAAACTCCACACCAAACGTTAACCGAAAACCTATACTGCGAATGTGTTTGTCTTGTAGCAAAAGGATTTTCGTAATCCCAAACATGGGAATTTCGTAGATTGTAAACCCCATCCCTTGTAAATGTGGCCTCATCAGTGAATAGGCACCTGCTAACTATTCTTCTCCTTCTAAGGATCCATCGACTAAAGTCTAATCGCGGTTCCAAATCACGTGGTTCTAGTCTTTGAACTTGTTGAACATGATAAGGGTAGAAGCTAAATTTTTTTAATCTCCTCCAAGCGGTAGTATGGGGTACATTTAATGCGTGGCCAATCCTTCTTGTACTGATTGTTGGGTTGTTGTCTACCATTTCTGGAACAAAATGAAATTATGGCACTGGAGGAGACTAATTTAGTATCACATATTAACGTATTAATCTAATGAACAAAAGGGAAATTTCTAATCCACTCTTAGTCTTAATATCTATTAAAAAAAATTAATATCTTTACTTTACCTAGTATATCATCTTCAACATTCAAGTGTTGTCTTTCACCATAATCATTGGTTGTCGCTGTAGTAAATCTACCATGTTGCCGACTGTAATCAAATACTCTCGCAAATGTCTGGTAATGAGGAGTGCGACGATTAGGAAAGCGTCTTTCATATTCCCTTACTGCTTCTCTACCATTTCCGTTACAAAAGCCATACACAAATAGTATGTCTGCATATTCTACATTTGTAAATTTATGCGGCATAATTAATTATTATTCAAAATGATCTAAATTATTTCGTGCAAAATTTACTAACAATAAACGATTAACTACCATCAACAAAACGAACTGTCAAAGTTTTCCATACTACGCCTATTTGATAATATTTCTGTTGCTTTAGAATATTAGACCTACTTGATAATTGTTAATGATTTTGACTTGAATATTTTAGTAAGTGTGCACTTTGAAAAACAATTTCGTGTAACTCAATTTTTTCTGTTCTTTTGGAATAAACTATTGATGCTTATGTAACTTACACCTACCAAAAATTAAAGAAATCTATAGGGTGGTTCTAAAGTTATTACGTACGAAAATGTCAATGATACATTTAAATAACTTTGACATTAAAAGTTAAGCAGTACAACGGGATGTGCACTTCGAAAAATATTTTGGTGCCGCTCTATTTTTTCTGTTCCCTTCGAATAATCTATTGGATTTTAAAAATTCTGTTATACAGAGTGTTGTTTTGGAGATAATCGAATTTTGCAAATTTTCCTTGAACCAGACCTGGATTCTAATTATTTTTATTACACTATCTTATTGTGTTATCAATGCATTATTATCCTTACCAAAAATGGAAGAAATCTATAGGGTGGTTCTAAAGTTATTAGTACGAAAATGTCAATGATACATTTAAATAACTTTGACATTAAAAGTTAAGCAGTAAAACGGGATGTGCACTTTGAAAAATATTTTGGTGCCGCTCTATTTTTTCTGTTCTCTTCGAATATTCTATTGGATTTTAAAAATTCTGTTATACAGGGTGTTGTTTTGGAGATAATCGAATTTTGCAAATTTTCCTTAAACCAGACCTGGATTCTAATTATTTTTATTACACTATCTTATTGTGTTATCAATGCATTATTATCCTTACCAAATTGAAAGAAATATATAAGGTGGTTGTAAAGTTATGGCCTTCAAAAGCATTGGACTAAATGAATAAAACACCCTGTATATCCGTTAATAATTATGTTAGACCAATTAACCAAGTCTTCTTGGAACCACCAAAGTGTTCTCTACTTGCAGTTAACCTATGGTGGTTTAACTATGAAACACCCTGTATAAGAATAGCTGTAAAAGAAATTATTCTTAAATATAAGTATAATCAATCAAGTATTACTTCAGAGTACAATAACACTAGTGGAGAATATTGTAGATTAAATAAAGAGGAGAAAAAGTATTTGATCACAACACAAGTAAATATAATAAAGCATTACTTACTGGAACTACGGAGAAGCAGTCTTCGGTATCCAGCAAGGACATAGAACTGAATTTTGGTTCAGTTCATTACTACACCTAATTAAATTAAGAAACATCGAAGAAAAATCCAGTGCATAATTACAAACTGTAAGGTAAATTTATAAAAACTATATTTATATCATTTCTATTTTTCACAAAGGAACTGTCAAAACTTAGTACATAACCTTTTTATCTGATCGGACTTGTGTCAATTCAAATGATAATTTTTGATATATTTCACATAAAATTCAACGACCAGATAAAAAGTTACTCAACAAATTTTAGATAAGGATATTATAACAAATTTTACTGAATAGATTTATAACTAATATAGAAAAAAAGAAGGAACTTTTCGATAATTTCAATATAATTTCTCATAACCTTTAAATATTATTCAGTAAGATAGTTAAAACCATTGGCCAAGGTATTTATTAGTAGTACAGAAACGTATTGAGTACTACTTAGATCTATTTAAAAATTATTGGAAAATAATAAGTAACAGTTAGTGTAAATATTTCTTTTCCTTATAAATTATATAACATCTTTAATATTTTGAAGTTTAAATTTAAATATAAACGTATCCTTACTCACGATAATTCCCTACAAATAATTAAGAGTTTCATCTTGAGGACTGAAGTTAGCTGGCCTTTTACTTTTTAAACTAAACAGACATTCATTCATTATTTCATTAATTTCATCTGGCGCTCAATAACTAAAATTATAATAAATAATATAAACCTAATATAAATAATATAAAAAAATATAAACAATTAAATAAATAAAAGATACGATTATCACAATATATATATATATATATATATATATATATATATATATATATATATATAATAAATTGTTTTCGATTTTCTTTGACCACAGTTTAATATGTATTTGTGTACAGTTTCTTGGGATTCGGTCCTTAGCATTATTTAAAATAGACTCTGAGATATCGTGTATACCGAGGGCTAAACCACCCTGCGAAATACTGTCACAAATTTGCGAAATCACGGAAAATCACGCAAAATAAATGCAGAATAATTTGTTAATTGTCTTCAAGTAAAAAAAGCAATAAAAGAACTAATAACTTGCTAAGTATTTTATTAAAAAAAAAGGTAACAGCACTAGTGCCTGACACGTTTAGGCGATAAAAGCAGAAATATTTTCAAATTCTGATAAATTTTTATTAATTTATGACAAATACTAGAAAGTTTGGTCTAAGAGGAAAACGTTTTAAATCAAAAGTACTGGAAGTAAGACATATTTATTTAATTATAATTTTTTTTTCTACTTTGAATTCTGTACCTTAAGCTGACACATCAAAAAAGGACTATACTGATACCTGACATTATGATGGTTCCAGTACCTGACACCAAAAAATTATAACAAAAATGTGGGACAAAACGTTTACTTTAAAATATTTTGTACATAAACTAAACTTATTAAAAAAACTATAAAAAGTTACACTGATTTTAACGAAATGCAAAAATAATAGCTTAAGATACTTCTAAGATATATAAGTACTAGTTTAGATGGTTCATGATACTAATATTACTTTTCAAATACTTCCGCTATGCACCCCCCCTACAATCACGCAAAAATCCCACCCTCACCCCCAAGAAAATAAAACAACCAACCAGCCACCACCTACCAACAGCGACATAAATCAATTCTCTGAAATCAACAACTTGTTCAGAGAATTAAGATCACTTGTCAACCTAGACGAACTAACTAGAGTGCTACAAGACCTGCTTCAAGAGATGAGAAAAGCCTCAACCAAAATCGAAAAATTTACGATATACAATAACTTTGTAACTAACATTGACAGCTATGACATCTAGGCAGGTAGGTGGAAAAACAGTAATTCAAAAAAGATTCAATCTCAAAATCATTTTCTGTAATGTACAATCAGTACATAACAAAATCAATTTAATCAGACATTTTCTCGACATTCACAAACCAGATATTTTCTTTCTAATCGAGACGTTCCTTAAACCAAACAAATCTATCAACTTCAGAAACCCTGAATATCGTCTTTTCAGACAAGACCGCCCCGGTGATGCCAAGGGGGGCGGTATCGCTTTACTAATCAAAAAAGACATCAAATTCAAACTCCTGCAACAAAATAAAACTTCAATTGAGCATATCGCAACACTTTTTGATAATAAAATAAAAATCGTAGGGGTCTATAATCCTCCAAACATAAAACTAAAAGATGAAGATTTTTTCAATTTAGTAAAAACTCATAATAGGGTGTTGTCACACCGTAACCAAAACGGAAGTACTCTACTGAACTTCTGCGATAATTTTGATTGCAACATATTCTACACTGACACGCCTACATATTTCCCATTTTCAAATTTTTTACCTAGCACACTAGACATTGCGATAGGGAAAAATATAAACAACATCACAAAAATTAAAACTTTAACAGACTTCAATTCGGACCATGATCCGGTATTAATACACCTCAAACTGAGACATAACACTCAAACAGTAGAAAACAAAATATATGATTTTAAAACCACAAATTGGACCCTTTATAGAAAATACATAAATGAACATCTAACAATAATTAGTGAAATTGAAAACATTAACCATCTTAGTGAAATAATAGAAAAACTTCAGACATTAATAGTAGATGCAAGAAATAAAACAACTTCAATAAAATTTAAATCTAGTAATCAAAACACGCTCCCGGACTATATCGTACAATTAATAAAAGAAAAAAATAAAGCCAGACAAAAATGGCAACGAACCAGATCCCAAGAAGATCATTTGCTGGTTAAACACTATCAGCATCTAAAAAATGATTCAATTAAAAAACACAAAAATGAAGAATGAGAAAAATTTCTGACTAACTTAAAACCAGAAGATAATTCTCTTTGGAAAATCGCTCGCCGTCTAAGAAACCAAACTAAAACAATCCCCAAAATTATAAACAACGATCTAACAATAACTGACAACACAATTATCGCAGAAAAGTTCGGTGAGTACTTTCAAAACAACTTCATTAATAATTCACCGCATTCACAATTCCACCAAAATAGAACGAACGTTGTTCAACAACACTTACGGCAAATTAATGATTTAAACACACAAAATTTAACAACTTTTTCAGAGACATATATTACAATTCAACGTTTAAAAAACAAAACAGCCCCAGGGCTAGACGGTATTCAAAATATACTAATCAAAAACTTACCAAAAAAGGCTATTGTCCAACTCACTTACATAATTAACTATGTAATTAAAACTGGTCAATATCCTGATATGCTCAAGATATCCAACATTATACCCATCATCAAAGCGAATAAAGAACCATGTTATGTAGATAGTTATAGACCAATCTCCCTATTAAACAATATAGCAAAGGTGATAGACAAAATAATTTTAAAAAGGCTACAAACGTTTGTCGACAAAAATAATATTATTCCTCTCGAGCAATACGGATTTAGGAGTGACCACAGTACGGTCGCACAAATTATCCGAGTAATTAATTATATCCGTGAAGGTTTTCACAAGAAACATAAGGCCATCATGGCAACCTTAGATATACAAAAGGCATTTGACTCCGTATGGCTCGATGGGTTAATATTTCAACTAGTTAAACTACATATACCAGACTATTTGATAAAAATAATTAATTCTTACTTAAACAACAGAAATTTTTTTTCAAAAATTGATGAATACATAGCGGACCCATATTCTATTCAAGCGGGAGTCCCGCAGGGGTCGGTATTATCGCCTTTGCTATACTCCCTATTCACTCATGATCTTCCATCTACAGCCCAAATTTTAACCGCCATGTATGCAGATGACACGTGTTTTGTGGCATCTGCAGAGAAACCAGAACACGCACTAGATACTATACAAACTCACATTAACACCACAATTATCCCTTATTTTAACAAACTTAAACTAGCTCTAAACCCCTCCAAAACAGAGTATTTATTACTCAGGAGGAGAGCTACAAAAGTCTCCACATTGCAATCGCAGCTCTGTATTGACGGTCATAACATTACCCCGAGTATCAACATTAAATACTTGGGATTCACAATGCAACAAAACTCAAGTGCTAGTGCACATATTAAACAACAAATACAAAAAACCAAGATTGCAATGAGTAGACTTTACCCTATCATCAGCAAACACAGTAAACTCTCAACACAAAATAAAATACTCATTCACAAACAAGTCATTCGCCCTATACTCACATATGCAGCTCCTGTATATTACACTGGCACACAACATAATTTTTATTCTCTGCAGATGATACAAAACAAGTGTCTCAGAATGGCAATCAAACACAACACAATTTATCCTAAACTCCCAAAAACCTCTTGGTTACATGAGAAAGCCAACATACCTACCATCAAAGACTTTATAAACAAAATCTCAGATAAATTTTATAACTACTGTCTGCCACAAGATCTTCGTCAAAATCTCATAGACGCAAATCGCGCAGAAGGCATCCGCGATAGTGGGTGTAGGCTTCTGCATGGATCACTAATTACATAACATGATTGTTTAAAACTCCGAACCCATTTTCATCACAAGGGGCTATGCAACACAGGCAACTGCGCTGCAGAACTCCTTTTACTAACAATCCCGATTCTAAATAAATTACATCAATTTAAAAACAACGTCAGTCATGTTGCCAACTCGAAACCTAAACCCCCGAGTCAATTTTGAAACCCTGTTTTTCAGTTGCTTTTCAGGGATAACTGAGCCGAAAGATGATAGGAGTCAAAACTATATGTTAGGGACAAAGTTATTGTAACAGCCAAACTATATGGATAATGCCCGATGAGCAAGGAACCATAACCACTCAGACGAACGCAACGTTACTAAAAATCGCCAGACCATCGGCATGGCATCTTAAGTTGGTATTGTACTTTTATTTTTAGTAACTTGTAAACAGGGAATGACAAACTCAAATAAAGGACATTTCAAACAAAACTTCCGCTATGCTGCTTTTAAATACATATCTAACTCGCTCTCCAGCACGGACTATATCGGGAGTACATAGCAGTCCAATAATTTGAGTAAATTTTACAAATGAATTATCGTTTTCCTTGGCAATGTAAGTATTTTTTATTGTGTCTATATTCTTGAGTGCCATAACTGTAACATCATCTTCAATTATGTCCTGGATAATACAGACATAATTAAACTTTTGCGTATTTATTTTTCCTCCAAGAAAAGATACCAAACCGAAGTCTCTCTGTTTAATTACCTCAATAGCCTTTACTTTCCTCAATTCTTCAGGAACAGTTTCTTCATCTTCATAATAAGGAGAATCGTCTGATTCCATCCTCATCATCACTAGTAGAAAGATCTGTATCTGGAACTTACTATTTTCTTTTTATTTTGAATTTCTTTCTGTTTGTTTTCTTTGGTTTTCTCACGTCTTATTTTCCTCTCCTGTTTTTCCTTCTCTTTCTGCTCTTTTTTTCTTTAGATTATATTCTTGCCAACTCCTTGAAGTTATTACAGTGGGGACTTTTTCTTTTCTTTCCAGTAGTTTCTTTCTCTTCTGGCCAAAATAGCGCCTTTTTAAAAGGTGTGGGAACTATTACAATTGGTGACTGAGGTTGATCAATGGTGACGTTACAAATAATTTGGTTGTTAACAGGGGTGGAGTGTATTATGTTTTCTGATTGATTTTCTGCATGTACGTGGGTTTGTACCAAAATTGTGTTATCTGCTGTGTTACTTTTTTGGGGGGTTTTGTGAGCAATCTCTTCAATACTTGCAAGTTGCTGACTATGCTTATTAGTTTTTGCTACTTCAGGATGATTTTTAGGTTCTTAGCACTCGAGAGTTTCATTTTTTTCCAGATATCATATAAAGACGTATCTCTGATATTTCCATTCCGTGAATCGCTAGTACAGTTTTGGAAGCTTGAAATTTTTTCTGTCCCAATGTAGTTTTCCAACATTTTTAAGGTATTTGATGTAGTCGTGTCTATTTCTGATTGAGATAAATTGGTAATAGTAGACTCTGTTTGATTAGTTTTGTCATATGCCACAGCATTCGGGTTCCATGGCACTAAGCCACACTTTCTGAATCCATTTCGTAAAATTTTTTAACATAGCAAAGTGCGCAATTGCAACCGACTTGAGTACCGGAAAATTTCACTATTTTGCTCGTGATTGTGCATGATTGCGCAAGATTTCGCGTGATTTCCCATCATTGCGCATGATTTTGCGTGATTTTCCGTGATTTCGCAAATTTGTGACAGTATTTCGCAGGGTGGTTTAGCCCTCGGTATACACGATATCTCAGAGTCTATTTTAAATAATGCTAAGGACCGAATCCCAAGAAACTGTACACAAATACATATTAAACTCACAAATACATATTAAACTGTGGTCAAAGAAAATCGAAAACAATTCATTATATATATATATATATATATATATATATATATATATATATATGTATATAATAAATTGTTTTCGATTTTATATATATATTATGAAAATTTAGAGCCGTACATAAAAAAATTCAAGGAAACCGATGACGTCGTTGGAATTTCATTTTTTCCCCGAAAGGGAATTTTTTATTTTGTGTATTTTTTTGAGATTTCACGCATCGTATATGCCCTATCCCGAAAATGAAGTTTCCATGTCTTCCCGTTTCTTATATAAACGAGGGACCCAAGACATGGATACCTCATTTTCGGGATAGGGCATATACGATGCGTGAAATCTCAAAAAAATACACAAAATAAAAAATTCCCTTTCGGGGGCGGTTTTTTTGGGGGGTGGCTACCCTTATTTTTGGAAAAAATGAAATTCCAACGACGTCATCGGTTTCCTTGAATTATTTTATGTACGGCCCTGAATTTTAATAATTTTATTTTAAACTTGAAATTTTTCTCACGTATGGACTTTGTCAACATTTCAAAGAAAACGCGACGATTCTGGATCTTGGGTCCCTCGTTTATATACGAAACGGGAAGACATGGAGACTTCATTTTCGGTATTGGGCATATACGATACGTGAAATCTCAAAAAAATACACAAAATAAAAAATTCCCTTTCGGGGGCGGTTTTTTTGGGGGGTGGCTACCCTTATTTTTGGAAAAAATGAAATTCCAACGACGTCATCGGTTTCCTTGAATTTTTTTATGTACGGCCCTAAATTTTCATAATTTTATCATAAATTTGAAATTTTTCTCAAGTCATCACCCCTTAGGGGGTGGGTGGGGGATAACTGATTTAGGTTAAAATGAAAGGTAATCATCCATCAATACATTCCCGCGAAAAGTTTTTTTCTATCAAATATGGAAGTATGCTAGACCCGAGAGCTCTACACCACTGAATAATCAATTTTTTGAAACATTTTTTCCGCATAACTTCATAAAAAAACAAGTTATCAAAATGAAATTTGGGGTGTATACGTAAAAAATTACGTAGAATTTGATTCCGAATTCAAAAATTTATTTTTACCATTATTTTACAAAGTCACTCCCCCCCCCGCCCTTAGGGGGTGGGTGGGGGATGACTGATTTAGGTTAAAGTGAAAGGTGATCATCCATCAATACATTCCCGCTAAAAGTTTTTTTCTATCAAATATGGAACTATGCTAGACCCGAGAGCTCTACACCACTGAATAATCAATTTTTTGATAACACTTTTTCCGCATAACTTTATAAAAAAACAAGTTATCAAAATGAAATTTGGGGTGTATACGTAAAAAATTTCTTAGAATTTGATTCCGAATTCAAAAATTTATTTTTACTTCTATTTTACAAAGTCACCCCCACCCCCGCCCTTAGGGGGTGGGTGGGGGATGACTGATTGAGGTTAAAATGAAAGGTAATCATCCATCAATACATTCCCGCGAAAAGTTTTTTTCTATCAAATATGGAAGTATGCTAGACCCGAGAGCTCTACACCACTGAATAATCAATTTTTTGATAACATTTTTTCCGCATAACTTTATAAAAAAACAAGTTATCAAAATGAAATTTGTGGTGTATACGTAAAAAATTACGTAGAATTGGATTCCGAATTCAAAAATTTATTTTTACTACTATTTTACAAAGTCACCCCCACCCCCGCCCTTAGGGGGTGGGTGGGGGATGACTGATTTAGGTTAAAATGAAAGGTAATCATCCATTAATACATTCCCGTGAAAAAAAAATTTTTATCAGGTATGGAAGTATGCTAGACCCAAGAGCCCTACTCCAACCTCATATTTACTATAGTACTATATTATACAAAATTAAAATATTATTGTTATTTACTCAGCTGATAAGATTTTTCAATGTTTTAGTTATCTGAAATGGTTAAAGATACTTAGCATATGAAAATACTGCCACAAATTATGTTACATCTAAATAGGTATCAATGAGAGTAACTCACCTTTTAATTTAACTCGCCTTCCAGGTTTATGTCTTAAATATTTAAATTTGTTTCTAATGTTGTGTTTATTAACCTTATGAGAGCTGTCCTCTGTTTCAATTGCAATCAAAGATTCTTCAACTACTTGAACTATGTTAAAATCGTCATTAATTTCTTGTTTGATAGGACTATTATTATTAACATTTTTAAAAGTTGCCGCAGGTACTTCCTCAGTAACTTCTTGCTTAACGTCCATATTCCAAACAAAATTATCGTGGATATCGATTTCTTTTTTAACGAATTTTTACTCCATATCCATTCTGACTGGATTATATCTAATTAATATGTTATTTGAACAAAAAAAGCGAAGTCCAAGTGAATGGTCGCGTTCATCCGCACACACGATACCTGATCGATCAGGTAGCGATACCGAGATGCGTGCATGAACGGTTCATTTTACTATGATCGCTCACTGATCGGACGCCATTTAAAAGATCACTTTTATTTTACGATCCGCTCCTGATCATAGCGCTCACCCCACGTGACCCACGTGTTTTGTTTGAAAGTTTTGAGTATAATAGTTGATTTTTGATTTATTCAATGTTATTGTGTAGTTTGAAGTAGAATTTAATATTAAATATATTTAGTATTGTATATTATAATCTTAGTTTAGTAAAAGTAGTGTAGAAATAGTTATATTGAAATTACTGCCTTGTGTTATATTTGAATTTATTGTATTGTTTTCCTGTAGTTTTTGAAATATTTTGTAATAATAAATCTAGTTGAGTACCTATCATCTTGTGTAGTATAGTAGAGAACCCATATAAAAATTACTGTAAGTAGAGTAGTGTAATTTCGTTGTTAGGTTATAATTATAGTAGGCAAATAGTTTAATTTTGAGTCATGAGTATAAAATTAGTTGAGGAGTGCATCAGTTATGTGTTGATGAAGCGGGATTAATGGAAATGGATGAATACTTATGACTTAGATCAACAATTAAAATCATATTTCTGACAAACAGTAGAACAAAATCAAAATATAAAAAAACTACCGAACCAAATTTCTTGAATACATAAACATAAACAAACGAATGACAAAGACATATATCGATGTCACTTTAAATTGCCGGTTCATTCGTGCGAGATGAGCGCTCACTGAGCGCTACTTTCGGAGCGATCTTTAACTGGTGTGGATGAACGCAACCATTAACGACCGAGGAAATAAAACTTCTTCTTTTTCTATAGCTTTAGCTTTAGCCATAGACAAACACACACAGAAGCGTACGATTTAAGACCATAACGATTGCAACACACATTTTATCGTTCCACTTAAAGGACCGTGGTCGTCGCAAGTGGTCGTTCAACTTCATAGATAACGTCACTGTATACGACCGCTATTCGCCTATATAAATTGGTGAGTCTGAGTGAGCTTTCATCAAAACGTGGCGGCAATTCAAATACGGCGATTGTCTCTCATTGGTTTTGTCAAAGAGACAAACATAAATTCATGGGAATCCGTGATGAATTAAAATTTACCCCGAACTATGCGAAATATTTACTCCACACTGCCACAAAAATTATTTTATTTATTATTATACACGATTTCACCAAGCCGACATATGTGAACCTACCTTGTTCAAATGCGCTTTCCCCTTATAACTTTCGCTACAACGACCGTGGTTTTTTTACGTAAGTGGAACGGGTTCTACACTCCATAAATCAAACGAACAACAGAATTCAATAAATCAATAAACTTAACATTTCTATCCCATCATCATTAAGTATGGTTGACTTTATTTTATTTGTTGCCATGGATTCTACATCAGGGTTAATTAAACATTCTCTAAGTAACTGTCTATTGGTTTGAATAATTTCCATACATATGACCACACTACCCAATCTAGTTGCCACTGGTAATGTAAGAGAGTGATAATGATTGCCCTGCTGTCCCTGCTTTTCATTCAAGACGGCATTGGGAATGTAATACCACACCCTCCCTGGGCGGTTTTTTTTTAAATTGAAAATGGTTCGCAAACAGCTGTCACCAGATGTAATAAAACCTCCTTCAACTCAGCTGTTTATGAATAAAAAAAACGCTGTCACCAGTGTAACAACTTCTATCACCACTCTAACAAATTCAACTTTCTACGGTATATGATCCTGACCTTAGTGTCACCAATTCCTTTCTCAAATGTGCAGCCGAGCGGTAAGGCAGATCCAGTCCGATTTGAGCTGGGAACGCCTGGTCTTAAAACGGTTTGATCTCCTTCGCCAGGACATGATTGTTCTCCCGGTTCGGTCTCGTATCCAAGGTTGATACACACTCTAGGGGAAATTCGGGGTAGGGATGATAAATAAAAAATATGGTGGAACCACAAATTTGTATATAAAAAAAAATAATAAAACTTTCTCTGTATGTATATATTGAACTTATCGTAAGAAGTAGTAAAGAGAATGAGACACAAATGTATGAAATTTGCAACTTTGTTAAGTAACAGGTGGAGATTACTCACTTCACACAGCTGGAATTATCTTGTCTAATGGTGATAATATGAGAAGAATATATATCTCCTATTGAATCGAACATGTATGATATCAGTTATTCTACATTGTGACGCGCGTTTACTTCCCTAGGCGACAACGGTGCGCTACGCTGCGCGTGATATATCGGTAGCGGCCTGTTGCCCTACCTCTTAACGCCTCGGAACGTCACTTCTGACACCTTGGAATCCTTACACTTTCTCGGGCGCCACATTTTTAACGTGGTTGTCTCCACGACCCCTCGACTCCACTCGTCGAGAGTTCCAGGTAGTCTCAGATGGAGGTACGGTAAATTCAAGGGGTCTATTGCTGTCAAAATCAGGTGGTTATTGCTAAATAAAACAAATGTTCTCGCTAAAAGTTGTGCTCCTGGTCCACTCTACGGGAAGCTAAAATTCGTGCAGCCAAATAACTACTCTACTATGGGTCGGTTTATATTTTAATTCTATATTCTTTTTTCTTATATAGTCAACTAAGCCCTTATATACAGTAAATGTAACTAAGAAAAGAAATTACTACAGGTAATGGGAGGTAATATCCTAGTCTCCACAAAACAGATATATTAACAAATCATATATACAATTTATAAGGCGGTTAGTAGCGACGAAGCAGGCAGGACATAAGCAAGAGTGTTTTGTAAATATAAAATAGTGTATGCAAGAATGAAACGGTAAAATCAGCGATAAAATCTTCCGAATCCGGTGGTCTTTTCGTGCAATAGGTTTCACCAAAGCTTTTATAAATCAAACGGGTTGCGTGTCAACTTGAGATACATAAATCAAATGGTTAATTATTCTTGGTAAACTCGGTAGGTGTAGTAAGTCTTTTGAATAACGAGGGGAAGTTACAAAATGGTTAGGGTTGTTGATTGAAAATATTAGGAAGCCCTAGCGGATATGTATGCCTGGCGATACCTGATATTTCAATCGAAACCTCTCCACGGAAAAATGAAAGAGAATAACTAGAAAAGACCGGGGGTGTGACTTATTAAATTATTGGGGTTGATGATTTAAAATATTAGGAAGCCCTAGCGGATATGTATGCCTGGCGCTACCTGATATTTCAATCGAAACCTCTCCACGGAAAAATGAAAGAGAATAACTAGAAAAGACCGGGGGTGTGACTTATTAAATTATTGGGGTTGTTGATTTAAAATATTAGGAAGCCCTAGCGGATATGTATGCCTGGCGCTACCTGATATTTCAATCGAAACCTCTCCAGGGAAAAATGAAAGAGTATAACTAGAAAATACCGGGGTGCGATTTATTAAATTATTGGGGTTGTTGATTTAAAATATTAGGAAGCCCTAGCGGATATGTATGCCTGGCGCTACCTGATATTTCAATCGAAACCTCTCCACGGAAAAATGAAAGAGAATAACTAGAAAAAGACCGGGGTTGCAAATTACCAAATTATTGGGGTTATCGATTTAAAATATTAGAAAGCCCTAGCGGATATGTATGCCTGGCGCTCCCTGATATTTCAATCTAAACCTCTTCACAGGAAAATGAAAGAAAATAACCAGAAACAGACCGGGGTTGCAAATTACCAAATTATTGGGGTTGTCGATTTAAAATATTAGAAAGCCCTAGCGGATATGTATGCCTGGCGCTCCCTGATATTTCAATCTAAACTTCTTCACGGAAAAATGAAAGAGAATAACCAGAAAAAGACCGGGGGTGTGATTTATTAAACTATTGGGGTTGTTGATTTAATATATTAGGAAGCCCTAGCGGATATGTATGTCTGGCGCTACCTGATATTTCAATCGAAACCTCTCCACGGAAAAATGAAAGAGAATAACTAGAAAAGACCGGGGGTGTGACTTATTAAATTATTGGGGTTGTTGATTTAAAATATTAGGAAGCCCTAGCGGATATGTATGGCTGGCGCTACCTGATATTTCAATCGAAACCTCTCCACGGAAAAATGAAAGAGAATAACTAGAAAAGACCGGGGGTGTGACTTATTAAATTATTGGGGTTGTTGATTTAAAATATTAGGAAGCCCTAGCGGATATGTATGCCTGGCGCTACCTGATATTTCAATCGAAACATCTCCACGGAAAAATGAGAGAAAAGTTCAAGAAAAGACCGGACTCCGGTTATGCCAAGATGTTCCAACTTATTGTTAAAACACGGAAAATAAGCACAATGAATAAACTAGATTTGTGATTGAAAAGACCACTTAATTTCGAACCGTTATAATTAAACTTCGTACCTTCTTCAACAATCAAATTCTCGTGGTACTTATACACCAAAAGAAAACTCAAAAAAAATTATTAAATTTTCAAAATACGAAAAATAAATACAATGAGTACACTAGATTTGTGATTGAAAAGACCACCTAATTTCGAACTGTTATAATTAAAAACTTCTTACCTTCACCAAATTCTCGTGGTATTTATACGCCAAAAGAAAACTTCAAAGAAATTATTAAATTTTAAAAGAAACAATGAAAAGAAAAAAAAACAAAAATACGGTTCGGCGGAACGGTATTTACAGTGACTGTAGTCTAAGAATCTACACAACTGACTACCTACACCCGACTCGACTCTTTCGCATATGCCCTACACATTTCCACCTCCTCGATTAGTTCGATCTGCGCGCTACTCACTGTATCGTATGGTGGTGGCGAAACCAATATCTGAAATTTCGGTGGTCTCAGCCGAAATAAACATTTTACATGCAATAATTTCCCCACGGGAACTAGACAGTAAAATAAAAATATTATTGGAACTTAAAATAACTATATCTCTTATGTACAAAACTATTCCTACCCAGAAACTAGAGAGTAAATAATAATGTCCTTTTGGCACTTAAAATAGTTATAAATCTTATAGCTGAAATGTTTTGAACATATACTCGGCGACATAAACTACAAAGTAATTTTTATACAGAGGCCAAAATACATAACGGGCGATATATAATATAAAATAAATATATACTCGGTGACATAAACTATAAAGTAACTTTTATACAGAGGCCAAAATACATAACGGATGATATATAATATAAAATAAATATATACTCGGCGACCTAAACTACAAAGTAATTTTTATACAGAGGCCAAAATACATAACGGATGATATAATATAAAATAAATATACTCAGTGACAAAAATACAAAAATGAAAATATACTCGGTGACACAAGGTAACTTTCAGTAACGAGAACCTCGTTACAACATAACTAAAGAAATATATAGTTAATATGGAAATTATTTACCTTAGGATTTCAGAATGTAAACAGCATTATTTTCATAAAATTTTAATCATGTCCTTAATAAATTATAAACTCATTTTCTTGTCAACAGCATAAATAATAATTTGTATCCTAGTATTTCGAATATCCAACATTGAATCTGAAAAGAAAATAAATTATTATCAGACAATAATGAATAGAATATTTGATAACAATATACCAACTAAATTCCAATGTTTATATCAAAAAGAAATAACTGAAGTGTCAATTAAAAACTTCATGTCAGTTAGCAAAGAACACTGATAGCAGAAATATATTCAACCATAGAATTATTTATGTCTGTGAACTATTGATTATTTGAAAAGCAATGAGGATATTTGAAAAATCTGATGACTGAATTAAATAAAAGGCCAAGTTTATATTAGATAAATATGTAATAATGAGTAAAACTTTGATTGAAAGGCATTATAACAAGTATTTGAACCTTTGAGATTGTATATGTATTGATATTGGAATTTAAAGTCGGATAGATATAATTTTTGTTTATTAAAATAAGGTAGATTTTTGAAGTATTGCATATGTAAATAGGAATAGTGAATTAATTTGAAATTTTCCATGAACAATGAATAACAATAGTAATATATAAAGACATTAAACGAAATATCAAACATTAGATAAAACAGATTGTATCATATCTAGTAAGTTGTGAGTGTGTTGTTTTAAAATAACAAAGCTAGCAACAAAAAGTTTGTTGATTTGGGACACAAAAGGTAGGTGTGGTGATACTAAGGGAGATGGACGCATGTAAGCTATTTTTATAAATTTTATGAAAAATATTTGGAAATTATTAGAAATCAGAGTCAAAACATATTGCAAACGTTGAATAACTATATATTAAACATTTTAAGAAGAAAGTATTGGGAATTAATAGTAATTTATAAGAAATATAAGCAGTTAAAATTTGAGAGTGGACGCTATATGAATTTTCAGAAAGTAATCACTTTATAGTGATAAAAAATACTTCATTAAATCATTAATTATCGTAATAAAAACATTATGAGCAAGTGTAATTAAACGATTTAATAATAATACACGAACTTACCTGCCATACAAACTATGGAGTTTGTTCTACAAGATTGAAGGAGATCCAGCTTCATTCCAGAAGATAACACAGGAGTAGAGTGTAAAAGAAACTTCCCAGTGTTGTGATCAGGTCAGTGTTTCAACAATTTATCTGGTTAACCATAATAAATTCAGATTAAAATCACTAATTTAGCCAAATTACACATTGATAATTTTTAGATGTATAATAATATTCGGTATATGTAATTTGGATTGTATTATATTTGTTTAGCATAAGTTTTCTTCACAGTTTATGATGCTTTTTGATTTTATGTTTGTTGGTAATTATAGTAACTAAATTTTGAGTCATTGAATTTTATTTGCATGTCATCTGTTAAATATAGGAAAAGGTTTCACACCATAGAAGTTGCATTACTGTGTTCCACATAATCTATTCACATCTTTTGGAGGAGATGATTTTAGTAGGTTATTTGTAAGGTGCAAATTTCGTTTATTTTTGTTGTTTAAATTCAATCCGGAACCCATCGGGAGTAAGAGTTCTCATGCTCTCCATTAAACCAATAAATCAAAGAAAAAGATTATATTTATTTACTCTCAAACGAAATGTTATACTAGACTGCGGTGGTTTTGCGTCATTGACCTTGATAAAATATGAAAGTAAAATCGTAACAAAATTCTGCTGATCTAAGAACAATAAAGTATTTATCGACACTCGCGTTTCAAGGCGTACGTTTCGAGTTGCAAAAATTGCAGGTCTTTGAATCACCAACAATGTTTATTTATTTTACTAAATCTGAAAGAAATTTCGGATCACGTCTGAAGAAAAGAAAACAATTTAAAATTATTTATCGGAACACCAGTTCGCTGAAACATAAGGAAAAGGAAAACCATACGCTCCGGCCCTTTTGATACCAAGTACAAATTAACCTTGCGTTAACTCTTATTTATATCCTACCTACGAGGTGGAAACGAATTATGTTGCGCAACAAAATAATAACTAACTAATTAGAAAACCTAACTCTTGTCAGGTTGGCGATACCCTGCGAAAATCTGATTATATCCTCACACACGGTAAATTTTATATATTACAGAGCGAGCTGTACCCCAAATTGTGAGCCTGGACATTCAGTTTTTAACTGAAAGCGACCAAGTATGTCCAGTCCCCGTGATAGAACAGACAATAAAATAAATATCTTTGTTATCGCTACTCCCTATGTATAACAGTGAATTTATAAATACCAAGTTCAGAACCAGCGCAAAATAATAAACGAATAAATGTCTCATAAAAAAAACAAAGTTTAAATCTCAATTTGTTCAAAAACTTACGGCGTTGGAAAACTTCCTTTCTCTGGCCTTGCTACTGCTTATTCTTCGCTATCTTTTTAGCCACCGCGGGTAGTGCCCAGTAACCGGTCCGTGCTATGCTGAAAACCCAGCGTAGAGGGCGAGTCTTACCGTTTTGTGTCATGAAGGGGGACAGTGTTCACCGTCAAGGATATCTAAGTATCCCTATTACACCCTGACACAACGGAGAGAACTTTTCCTCGGAAACCGCTAACACTAAAAAGAACTGATACCCGTTACCGTGACAGGGAAAGGACTTTTCCCTTCGCGTCTTCGCCCCGACACTGTCTGTCGCTCTTCTGCTCTGTACTTGGTTTTTACTATCCCCCCGAATTAGGTTTGGGTTTTTTTTGTTGAACTGCAAAATCAACTTTTTTGTTTTGAAGCGTCCTAAATTTTACGCTATTAAATAGTTGTATACAAAACAATTATTTCATTTTGACCTAGTAAAATGTTTTATTTGTTTCAAAGCTGTTATGGTTTCGTATCATTTTTTTAAACAAAATGTGGGTCGCATTCTACTTTTTATTTTTATTTGAAATAAAATATGTTTTACCGTGTGTTCTGAAATTTACTACATTAAATTTATCTCTTTGGTATTCGTATTTATTACATTACTTCCCCCTTTGCAAAAGTATTGCGACCTCCCTGGTCCAATACCTTTTCTTTAAAATCCCTGTACATCTACATTCCGCCCTTAATTTATGTGTGGCCGTCGGCTTACAATAGTGGCCTATAATCTTAAAATTAGTGTTACATTTTTATACATTTGACATATTTGTGTTATATTTTCTCATTATTTATGATCGGCACTGTTTTGGCAATTTTTACGCTATTGCCCTTTTATTCCTGACCTAGGCCGCGACCGTTTACACTCGCGACACTGTTGCTCAGTAGATCGTTCATCTGGCGACTTCTGTCTGTCCAATGCTGTGACCTTGGGTGGCTCGTCTCTTGCTGCGTTATTTGGTCCATCTCTATTGTTTCCTCCTCTGGTTTCCTCGTCTGATGTGAGTGAATTATCCATGCCGTTAGGGAGTCCCATATGCTGCCTATTAGTGTTATACTGCATCCTATTGTTTGGTGGATACGAATTCCATTTAGTATGATGCCTGCTATATATTTGATGGTTTGGAATATGAAGTATATTCCAATTATTCCACTTATGACTGAACCTAATTCTGTGAACCATGCCCATGTGTGTTTGAAGGTGGATTCTGCGAGGTTCTTGATTTATTTCGTATCAAATATGTTTGATACGGTGTAGCCTTGACTGTTGGCATTCATTCCCGCTGCTCTGCGAGTAATTATGTTTTCTACTGCTTTTCTCTCTGTCCCGAACGTGAGGGCTCTTTGTGATGCATTGACTTCTTCTTGCGTGTACAGACCCTTCGCTCCTAGTAGTTGAATGGGGTCGAAATGGAGGTTTATTTCTTCTTCTACTTTTATTGTTTTTGGTTGGTTGTCTATTTTGGGATGTGGCGTTAGACCTATCCATTGATCATCTATAAAATAAAGTGGTGGTATCATGTTATTGCAATCTATCTCTTCTGCGTGGTTTTGTATTATTCTGGTTAGTGGAGCCATAAATTTTGTTTCGTTGTTTACTTTTATTGTTTGTTCTTCTTATGTCGACTGTTACTGGTATGCATTTTATGATATAAAGTGCTTCGCCTAATACTCTGCCTATGTGTCCAGGTTCATTTTCCATTAGTTGGCTGAATGCATTAGGTAGTGTGTGTGCCATTAGCAGTCTATTTTTGAGTATTTCTCGTTTTGTTAAGCATCTTCGGTGTATTGTATCTGTGTAAAGCATGTTTACGTCTCGTTTATATGCTTGTTCAACATAAAGTAGTTTACTATTTACATAATTCATTAGATCGACATTTTGTGTTAGAATTGGCATTGTCGGATGTAATTTTTGTGTGTTTTGAAGTATTATGACAATTCGTGGGTGTTCTGTTTTCCATACTTCTATTCCACATAGTATGTTTCTTTTCTGTAGTGTTAGTGCGAATACTTTATCTTTTTCTTCAATTACTATTATTTCTTCTTGTGTTTTTGTATTTGTGATTTTGTTGCCTATGCCTTCGTATAACTGACTCAGATGGTCTTCGCATGTTGTTGGCTCATAACTGGACCAGGTGGATTCTCCTACCGTGGAGTCGAAGCAGTAACCATTAGTGAATTTGTAAGTTATTTCTCCTTCTAAGTGGATCTTGTTTGTTTCCAGCGTTACTCTAGCTAGGTAGTCTTTGGTTGTTATTTTGGCTGTAGCTAATATCACTACGTCGTTCCAACTTCTGCCGTTTTCCTGGTATGTGATACCTTTACATGTTCCCATATTGTCAAGTGTGCCGCCTATTTTGATTGACGCTGTTGTTGTACCGTTCATTAGTATATTGTCTATTGTTTGTTAGTACAATTTAATTGTTTTATATCTGTGGGTATTTCTGCATTCTTCTGCTCCCAATTTGTGGATGTAGGTTGATAGTCCTTCGTTGACGACTGATGTGTGGCTGTGCATCCCGCAGTAGAACATGAATTTTGTTACTTCCATTACGCATGACCATACTTTTTGCAATTTTATTTCGTTTCGTTGAATCACTTGTATGTCTGTTTTATCACTCGCGTACGTTTTTTCTGGTTCCGGACACTTTTGAAGGTCTTTTAGCGATATCACTGTGATATTTGTGTTGGGATGCGAACACTCATACGCGATTAGCCCAACTGCTATATGTAGCCCGCACATGACGAATGTCACCCAGGTCAGGATAATACTTTGTCGTACCATTGATTTGGTTTTCTTTTTCTAAAATTTATAAAATTTACAATTGTTAATACACCTTATCTTTCTTACAAATATTTTTTTTGTTACAATAGTGTTTTCCCTACAATTATGTTATATTTATTTGACCTTTCCTCATTTGACCGAGCTTTACAATTATTAGGACTGTCAACTGAGCTCTCCTCTTTGAAGAGAAAAAAAAATTCTTGAAACTTATGACCCGTGAGCTTGTTTCCCCATTATTTATTTCTATATTTAAATACCTTTGTAGTCCCCTTGTATTTTTAAATTGAAAGAGAACTTACTTTTGTGAAATCACTTAATTAATCGTATTACTAGTATCTTTTGCCTATTTACTTGATTATAGTGATTTATGGTCTTTTATCCATTACCCTGTTACGATTCGTAACTTACTTAATTATTCCTAGTTCCTAACTTTGAATTGAACCCGTAAATCTGTTTGAATTAATAATATAAACTAATATATACATGTATGCTTGTTTGTGACGTATTAGCTACGTCGTTTCAAGCTCATCGCTACCCATTTGGTACTTATTTTGGTCTTGTTTCTTTTATAGTTATTCGTCTGTCTCTATCATGTATTCCGTGTTAGTCGCTTTTCGGCATTAAATGTTTTTGTGTAACTGGGTGCACTTTGTATCCTGTTTCTCACTCTGGCAGAGTGTCTTATCTCCGGTGGGGGTCGTAGTGAGAAGTGTGGTCTTTGTTCTGTTCTATTTCTCTTCTGTCTGGTTTGGGATGATGGTTTGTTTCTTGGTGGTTGTAGATTCTCGTTCGTTGACCATAATGGTAGTGCTGCTACTTTTGCTGGATCTACTTCATTTTCTTCCTGATCGTGTATTTCCTCTGTCTCTTCTATACTTTCCAAGTTGTCTATATCTTGTAGTATCTTATGTTCCTTGTTCTCTATTTTTCCGTGGTATGTTTTTAATCTGTTGATGTGTACTATTTGTGTCTTCTTCCCTTTTTGTGAAATGATTTGATATGTAACCGGTCCTACCTTCTCTTTTACTTCGAAAGGTCCTGTCCATTGGTTTTGTAATTTCTTTGATTTTCCTACTTTCGTGCTTATGTCGAGTAGATATACTAAGTCTCCTGGTGCAAATTCTCTTAGTGCTGTTTTTTCGTTGTATCTGGCTATTCTTTCTACTTTTGCTTTCTCTGTGTTTTTCAATGCTGTCTTGTATACTTGATTTAATCTAGCTTCTAGTTCCGAAACGTAATTGTTATCGATGTCGTATTTGATTCTTTTAGGTGTGATGAATTTTCCAAATGGTAATGATTGGTCTCTTCCGTGTAGTAAAAAATATGGGCTGTATCCTGTTGAAGTATGTACGCTTCCTCTGTATGCCATAAGTACGTATGGGATCCATTTGTCCCAATCTCGTTGATCTGGTGCTATGTAATGTGCTAACATGTCTTTCAGTACTCTGTGTAATCTATCTATTTGACCGTTTGTCGTTGGTGCATAACTTGCCGTGTGTAGCCTTTTTATGTTTAGTAGCTTACATGTTTCCTGCATTAATTCTGACATAAAATGTGTTCCTCTATCTGTTAACAATTTCTGGGGTGTTCTGTGCCTGGATATTATTTGTTCCACGAATGCTCTTGCTACTGTATCTGCTTTCTGATCTGGTAACGGAATTGCTTCACAGTATTTGGTAAAATGGTCTTGAAATGTTAGTAGGTATTTATTTCCTTCGCTTGAGGTGGGTAGTGGGCCTACTATGTCCATAGAGGTTATTTCTCATGGTTCTGCGACTTGTAAATTTTTGTAATAGAGCTTTTTTGAAGTGTGGCGACATCTTTCGCCTGTTGCATGCGTCGCATTGTTTGCAGTAGTTTATTATGTCGGTTCTCATCGTTAGCCAAAAACAACGTCTCTTTATTGCCAATAATGTTTTCTGTTGTCCTTGATGACAGTATAATATAGGTGAGTCATGAAAGTCTTCTATCACTTTGGTGATATAGCTTCTCGGTATTACCAGTTGATCCCTATTTTCTTCCTGTTCTTGTCTGTAAAATCATATCATATTTATCATAGTATTCGTGGTGCAGTGGCTAGGTCCGTTGCCTATGGATCGGTAGGCGAGAGGTTCAAACACCCGCGGTGGCAGGATCCTTTTTCCTGTTACAATAAATTGTACGAAGGTATGCTGTTTACGTCACACTCACACACAAACACCTTGGAGATAGATAACACAAAATACATGGCAGAAGATATACTACACGGATCATACGAGAGATGGCACATACGGCACATATAACGGATGGCACATGTGACAGTTGACGGATGGCGCAGGTGACGTCACAGAATACAAGATGGCCGACTTCCGTCCCTCCCTAGTGCCCTTATGGCATATTTATGACTACATCCTGTATATCGAACGTGTCCCAGTAGAAGATGAATGCGCATAGCAACAGTGTGGTTACTGATCTCAATGCCGTAATGACCTTGAGGGGTTGCTCACGTCACAGCAGTAATAACCTTGGTTTGGTCAAAAAACTCCAGAATGAACCTTAGCGATTTCCCATGTTATTTTACATAAGGAATGGCCCAGAACCCGTGTTGCCTATCTACTGTCATATGTTTGTAAGTTTAAGTAAAAAAACACGAGTTACATATTTTGTTGTTGCAGACTCTACAGCCAATGCAGCCTCTTCATCAAATGATTTATAACCAATTCAAGAAAACTCTGAAATGCTACACTTCGAGTCGTCTCCATCAAAGCTAATGAAAGTGAGTGACAACTTTCACCGTGAGTTTTATCACGACATTGGGAGAGTTATTGGAAAAACCATTACTGACTTTGACGAGTATGAGCTACTCACTAATCATTGAATTCCTCCTGGTAACTATGCTTACCCTTATTCTGAGCATAACAAAAAAGGAAAAGTTGAAAAAAGATATGCTGGTTAAAATCATTTGGACTCATTTGAATGGCTCGTACTTTCAAATTCCAAAAAGGGTTCTTTTGCAAATACTGCCCTTCATTTACACCTGGCTTGACAGGTGGATTTGAAAAAACGTGTCCTTGCAAAAACTAGTATCCCAGACATTAACAAGTTGTTCCCAACTTCTCGGGAAAGATGGCTATTTAAACGTTCATTTCAACAACCACTAACACAAAGCAGCCGTTCAGTTTGGACAAAACATTTTGCGCACGTATAAAAATCCAGAAAAAGAGATTTCCAACCAGGTGCTTAGGCATCGTCTGCAACTCGTTGAGGAAAATCGCAAAAAATTGGTTCCCATTGTAACGACATAAATGCGTTACTATAAAATTCGATTCAGAAAACCAGTTATCGCCGCGATGACGATATACCCCACCAGAACAGCAGAGCCACCACGCCGGATGCGCACGAGGAGTCGATGGTAGAAGGGACAGAGACTACCACCACCACCACCACCACCACGATGGATATAAAATTGCGAACCAACAGACGAAGAGACGACTTGGTTTACGGACTCCTGCTTCTACAAGTTCAGCCGCCTTCAGTGCGAAGCGTAGGTCGAGAGTATTGACTTCAACCTTAAACGCTTTACACTATCTTCCGCCAAGTGTTGTACTAAGTCGGAGTATTCATCCTACTTTATACATCATTCATTAGAACGGCCGTTGGTTTCTGGTATTGACGGAAACGTGAACGATTGGTCTAACTAAGAATTTCGGTGTGGTACTGACACACCGAAAACTCTGCAGTATCTCCGTAGGGAAGCGCCGTTAAGCTGGGTACTGACTGGCTATAAATGATCGCTTTAACTGTTAGAATAATTTCGGTGTGGTATTGACACGCTGTAATAACTACAGTCCCTGCATATAGAAGTATTCGTTAAGCTGGGTAGTGACTAGCTACAAACGATACTCCCGAATCTTGAGACTAAAACCGAAAGAGTATTGATCCGCCGGTTGCTCTTATCCCCGGTTAGCTGAACATTTCACAGGACATAGAGAGTCACGTACACCGTCGAGAATAGGTTTGTTCTCACAGGAATCACAAACCCTCAGGATTCTGCGCAATACATTTCTCTGTGTTGATACATAAGTTTCTGATTGTTTGAAAACAGCTCGACGATGTTCACACAGGTTTCATTAATGGTTGTCCAGCTGTCCAACGTCCAGCTGTTTTCAAACAATTAGAAACTCATTTATGAACGCGGAGAAATTGATTGCGCAGAATAGTGACTGTTTCTAATGGTTTGAAACTCGTGTGAGAACAAACCTTATATCGCCGAAATCGAAACACACACCGCTTTAGTTCCACTTGAGTACAACTCAGACCACCAGTACCTATCAACCGATGAAAGGATACGGATCGTTGAAGCGTGATCTTCAAAATATTTACGAAAAAAAACAGTTAATTTAATTGAACTCTGTCTCCTTTGGGCTTACCTGGGCAATACGCATTACACCATTGTAGAATCAATTATATTTCTAGGGAGACAAAATGTTCCGCTTCGGGGACATAGGGATAACGGCCAGTTTTCTTTTAATGAAACCAAAAACAATGAAGGTTATTTTAGAGAGTTATTAAAGTTTCGGGTGAAAAGTGGAGATACAGATCTTGAGAATCACTTAAAAAATCCATCATGTAGATCCACATATATCAGCAAAACGACACAAAACTGTCTGATAAATGCATGTGGTGAAGAGATTTTGTCTATCATTCTCAAAAGAGTCCAAGAATCTAGGGTTTACAGCATTATGTTTGATGAGACCACTGATGTCTCCCTCCAATCCCAATTAACATTGATTCTGAGATATGTGCTTGAAGGAAGCATTAGAGAAGATTTCATCCAGTTTATGAATCCTAGAGATGATCATAATGTCAACGAGGATGAAGACACCACTTTCGAATCAACATCACAGCCGAATTACATCACAGAACCTACAGTCACTGGCGTAGATCTAGCCAGACACGTATTGGCAAATGATGAAGTCACCTTAATGTGGAAAATTGTGTTGGTATTTCAACTGACGGCTGTAGTATCATGACCTCTGATGTTAAAGGTGCAGTGAGAGAGATTCAAAAGGAGGCTAAACACGCTGTTTATTCGCCTTGCCATAACCATGCTCTGAACTTAGCCATATCCAAACCATAGTCAGTCCAGGCAGTCAGAAACGCTGTTGGAACCATAAAAGAGATCATATCTTTCTTCAAAGCCACATCAAAACGTCATAAAATTCTGCGACAAGTTCTTGGACCCTCCCTTACTTCATTGTGCGAAACTAGGTGCATTGAACGGCACGAAAGTATTATAGAGTTTAAAACCCCTTTCTCACAAATCTCTGACGCATTAGAGCATATTTCCAATTGGAAAGATGCTGGTAGCTCATCAAAAGCTAAGACCTTGCTTAATGCACTTTGTGACAGTGAGTTTGTCGTTTGTGTGAACAGCCGCTGTGACGTATTGTCAGTAACAATGCCCTTAAGTCGTCTCTACTAGAAAGAAGCCATTGACATAACAAGTACAAAAGACATTCTCTTAAGTACGCTGGCAGTCTTAGAAACAAAATGAACCAATTGTGAGGAGGGATTTCACAATATTTTTGAAGCAGCCGAAGAGGATGCAGCAAGCCTTGGAGTTGAACTTAAAACACCTAGAATTTCCAAACAGCAAAAAAACAGAGCAAATTGTAAGTGCAACTCTCCTGAGGAATACTACCGGGTATCCATTTACATACCTTTAGTTGAACATATTTCGGAAGATTGAAAGACACGATTTTCTGAGGAAACTCTACGGCTTCACAATTTTGTTGTGTTTCTACCTCAGTCAGCTGACAAGAGAACTCCTAAAGAAGAAGAAACCCGTTCTCTAGAAGTTGTATGCAAGCGATATTACAGCTTAGATGGCTTCAGCAGCTCCTCCGTGATGCTTTGTAATCTTAAAGGGGAAATCGAAAGTTGGATGGAAAAATGGAAAATACGGCATGAACAGAAACAAGCTATTCCAAAAAATGCCTTAGACGCGTGACAAAGAGGTATACCCCGTCATCCACATTATGCTCAAAGTTCTAGCCTCTCTTCCCGTCAGCATCGCCAGCGCTGAGAGGAGCTTTTCATCTTTGAGACGGCTCAAGACATAGCTCAGATCAACAATGATCGAGGAGAGATTAGTAGGACTGGCCCTACTCAACATACACCGAGACATTCCTGTTAATGTTCCTGACGTCATTACACGATTCGCAAAGAGTGGCAGTCACAGATTAGATTTTGTTGTGTAAATAAAAAATGTAATTACCTCTAGTTGTACATTAATTGTAATACACGTTTTATAAGCAACTTGATACCTTTCTTTTTTCCTTATCCTTCATCTTCAAAAATCTAAATCTGAGTTACTCCCGCCAAACCCCCCGTGCAACCCCCCCCCCCACGTCAAAGTCCTGGACTGCGCCTGCCAACAACCCTCAGTTTTCTAGTACTTTGTCCTCCAATGCACGGACTATATACATCATTATCAACAGATAAATCTAAGCTACTGAAACTATGCCGATTTACATGACCTAGCCTCCTATGCCAACACAGTTTTGTTTTAAAATCGAAACTTAATAAAACCAAATCGTTAACTGAATTATAATAAACATTTGAGTATTTTTTAGATAAAACTGCCTGTTTTTTACCTTCCCTATTATTGTTAAATGTTACCTTGAAATCTTGCTTTAATGAGGAAATCAAGTTATGTGACATACCTGGCATAATCAAAGCACCTATTTCAATGTCATTACCTTGGAATGTTCCTTTACTTCATGCATCAAAACCTGGTTATTTTTGTTGTTCAATTGACGTCGGACATGTATTCTTCCATTTTCCCCATTAACATATGTTGTGTGCACCTACAATCTCTGTACATTCTTCTAGGTTTGATAAGTTTAATTGTCTTATTCAAGTACAGCTGCGCCATCTTAATGATCCTCTTCTATGTCCTAAGTAAATCCTAGCTCCTTTCTGCAGTATTATTGGAACAATATCGGTAAAAATGATCTCTATTGCACCCATAACATACTATACTGGTTTAAAATGAGCCAAAAGTAATTGTAAATATAGAAGTAGAATTAGGAACGTATAGTTAGTTAGTAGAGAAGTAGAAGTTATATTTACAAGAAGATAGTATGTTACATATTTTCACTCAGTTATAAAAATTTTCGTATTTTATTGAATTATTCAGTTTATTTGTTAAAAACTGCAGTTGACATAATTTCAATGAGTAAATCTGAAATTTTTATAAAATGAATTTGTTATATAGAATAGTAAATGAAAAACTTTATTGTTATGAGTTAGTTAGTAGGTAATGGCTTATGTTGAAAAATGAAACGGACAATGTGGTATTACAATTTTCCAGACAATTATAGTTAAAGTAAGATGTAATAGGAGATTGGTTCATGTTTAAAGTATTTGTCTGGTGAGCAGGTAATTAAATAATACGATAGATGACTTGAATGTTTTATTATAACACAACTATAATTCTTTTATTGACATCCCTTGTTGTTGCCGCCATACCTTGGATCAGATGATGACAAGTGTCGCAAGGCATTTCTTCGCGTCGTATCACTTATCAAACACCTCCCTTTCAAAGATCTAATACCTTCCTAGGCTTTATACAACGCCCAGATCTTGTAGTTACATTTTGTTCATGTATTTCTACATTAGGGTTCAATAGTAAGTCCAAATATCTATCCGACAAATTTAACTCCTTATCCTCTACAATATCTCCATTATCATGCGTTTCCACATCATTGTGATTTTCAGATATATTTACATTGTTTTCAGGTATGTTTACATTGTTTTCCTGATGAGGTAAGTCTTGTATCAGCTCACGGTACAACTCAGGCTGTAGCACTCTGTGGTTATCGGTATTGGTTACTATTGATAATTTCATTTGATAACTGTTACGCCGAATATTCTTCTCGTTACTCAATTTTTTAACTCAATATGACCTAGGTTCATCTGCTGCTTTTAAAACAATTGCTTTTTCCCACTATTGTTCATTTTTAGATTTAATTACTACATTATCCCCCCTTTTAAAATCCATAGTACGTTTCCGGCTCGTTTTATCATAATGTGACTTGATTTGGTCCTTTTGTTTACATAAGTATGTATAAATGTGGTTTTGGACTTTAGGTTCCAAGTTTACGCTGCTTGTTGGTAGTTGTCCTCTAAGGTTTCAACCCTGTAATATTTGAGCAGGAGATACTTTTAAAAACGTTATAGGTGAGTTATTGTATTCCATTACTGCATTTCTGTAATCGGTTTTTTCTTCGTCACATTTTTTTAGAATTTGTTTGCAAACACTAACGGCTTTTTCGGCTTGTCCATTACTTTGATGGTGATGTGGTGTGCATGTTTGGATTGTAATGTCATGTTGTTTATAGTAATTTTTACACTTATTGGAAATAAATGGTAGGTTGTCAGCTATTAGTGTCTCAGGATAACCAAATCTTGTAAAGACGTTTTGCATAGCATTAATAACTGACTCGGAAGTCTTAGAATTCAACTGGCTTAGCTCAATCCAGTGAGAGAATTGATCTATTATGATAAGGTACGCTTTTGCACCATATTCTAGTATATCTGTAGAGACTTTATTGACATTTAGTTTGGGAACGCTGTGTGGTAATAAAGGTTCTTTGTAATTACTTGGCATACATTTTTCACATATGTGACATTGTTTAATAAACTCTGAAATATCTGAAGTCATTTTGGGCCAAAATAAATGATATTTTGCTTTATTTATGGTTTTATTTATCCCTAAGTGGCCTTTATGTAAAGTTTTAAGAATTAACCTTTTACAGCTTTTTGGGATTATCAACCTGTCATTATAGAAAAGCAGACCATTTTCTACATATATGTCGTTACTCAAATTAAAATACTGTTTAACACAATTTGATAATTTGTTTTCATTTGGCCACCCGTTATAATAAAAGTCTATAATCTTTGTAAGTGTTTCATCGCGACTTGTTTTTCTTCTAAAGAAATCTTTTTTATCACTACTCATTGGTAAGTATTTTGATACTGTATGCACCATTTCATGCATTTGTGTATCAAGACTATTTGTGATTTTTAGTGGGGACCTATATAACATATCTGCAAAATGGATGTCTTTGCCAGGGACATAAATAACATTCAAATCATATTTTAATAGTTTGATTCTTAGTCGCTGTAGTCTTACTGAACCAATTTTGCCAATAGGTTTCTTCATTATGGATACTATTGGTTTATGATCACTTTGTACTGTGACCTTGTAGTGGTTAATGAACTCATGGAATTTTTGCGTACTATAGTATATTGCCAACATTTCTTTTTCTGTCTGGCTATAATTTAGTTCATGATTGTTCATGTTTCTAGACGCGCACGCTATTAATTTTAATATGTTGTCATATTGTTGAAAAACACAACATCCGATACCATTTTTAGAAGCGTCACATTGCATTATTATTTTTCTGTTTGGATCAAAAGGAACAAGTGCTGGAGATTTACAAATTATATCTTTAATTTTATTGAGAATATTTTGATGTCTAGGCATCCATTCAAATTCTATATCTGCGTTTAAAAGTTCACATAAAGGATGCATGTATTCTGCCATGTTAGGTATATATTTTCTAACATAGTAAATAGATCCTAAGATCCTTTGTAATTCTAACTTGTTTTTTGGGCTTTCCAGCTTGCACAACGACTCAATTCTACATGGGTCTATTTCCATACCGTATTGTGATATGATTTGACCCATAAATTTAACTTTATTTTGATAATATTGTAATTTGCTTTCATTGAATTTTGCATTTACCTGCCTAGCTCTGTCTACTATTTGTTTAACTGCTAAATCATGTTCAGTTTTATTATTACCTGCAACTATCATATCATCATGAAGGATTTGTACATTGGGGATGTTTGAGAAGTGTTCCTCAACTACCTCTTGGAATAAATCCTGTGAGCTAGATAATCCATATGACAACACCGCATATCGGTATGTACCAAATGGTGTCGAGAAACAATATTTCCATGATGAATCTTCATCTAATTTTAAATGATGGTAACCTTCTGACATATCGAAAACCGAGAAGTATTTTTTACCTATTAAATTACTACATATCTCTTCAATGTTAGGAACAACTCGCGGCTTTCGGATTATTTGTCGATTTAGATCAGAAGGATCCCAGCATAATCTAATCTGACCATTAGTTTTTTCTACCAATACTACACGGTTAATACTAGCACGGGGGTCTATTTCATCTACTTTTATAATTTTTAACTAGCCTATTTAACTCAGCCTCTACCGCATTACGTATTGCTAATGGTATTCGATTTGGTGGGTGGCTTACTGGTTCAAAATTTTCTTTCGTGACAATTTTATATTCTTTTGAGAACCTACCAAAACCATTAAAGATATCCCTATTTGCTTTTATGAATTCAAGTTTTTCATTTTTACCCTCTGACTCTTTAAAAATTTCTTTATTTTGATCTGCGGAGTTTATTCTTTTAATTAACCCTAATTTTATGCTTGCTACACCACTTAGCAACACCTGATTTGCTTCCTGAGCTATTACAAAATCTTCATAAATTTCTTTATCTTTATATTTACACAGGAGATTAACTGTACCTATGGGTTTGACTACTGTGCCTTCAAACCCTTGCAAAATACAATTTGTTTCCCTAACTTTAAATTGTTTGTTAACTTTTCTGAAAATTTTATCTGGCAATATCCTTACATCAGCACCGGTATCAATTTTAATTTTTATGTTATGACCTTCAAGTACAATACTTTCTGAAAAATATTTCTTACCTTTACTTAGTTCACTTATACTGTCTATACAAAATATATCATTGTCTTGCTCTACTGTCTTCACATTTTTAATTCTACATGCACTAGCAAAATGGTTTAGTCTCCCACATTTATTGCATTTCTTGCCAAATGCTGGGCATTCTCTTGGACCATGAGTTTTTTGATATCGCCTGCACTGGAATTTCGTATCGTTGTATCCACTTTTTTGATTGTTTGTGTATGTTTCACTGTCTTTATTTCTTACTCTATGTACCTCACATTCTTCCTGGTCATTATTATGGAACTGCTTATTTTGTTGCTTACTTTGCTCACTTGTCCTGCAACATTTGATAGCTTTGTCAAGTGTGAGGTTATCTATTCGTAGTAATGCTTCACGGGTTGTGGAGTCCCTTATTCCCATTATAATTTTATCTCGCAAAGCCTTGTCTTGAGGGGTTTCCTCCGGGTCTGCTGCATTGTAATTGCATGATTTTATTAGTAGTTTACATTCAGTTAGGAAGTGCTCGAAACTTTCTCCTTCTTTCTGTGTTCTTTTTAGGAAGTTGTACCTTTCAAAGGTTTCATTTACTCTTGGGTTTACATAGTCCTCAATTTTTTGTATTATAGGGTCATATTTATCTTCCTCTTCTGGGGTTACTTCAAAAGTAGCCATAATTTTAGCAGATTCGGCCCCAATTAAGTTTCTTAATATGGCCAGTTTTATTCTGTCTGCAGATTCGTGCTGTCCTGTCGCAATTAAGTAATCTTCGAATGACACTTTCCAAAACTTCCATTCGGTACATGCCTTGTAGGTTAAAATCTGGGGGAAGCTTTACCGGTCCTGCCATCGCCATTGTCCTCTAGTTTGGGGGCCGACTCGATTATTTCATCAACTTTATCAAACCGGATTTTATTGAACCTGCCACCTTTTTTCAGACTCTGTTGCTATGTCTTGGCTGCGCGATGTTTAAAGTATTTGTCTGGTGAGCAGGTAATTAAATAATACGATAGATGACTTGGATGTTTTATTATAATACAACTATAATTCTTTTATTGACATCTCTTGTTGTTGCCGCCTTACCTTGGATCAGATGATGACAAGTAACGCAAGGCATTTCTTCGCGTCGCATCACTTATCAAACAATAGAATAGTAAATGAAAAACTTTATTGTTATGAGTTAGTCAGTAGGTAATGGGTTATGTTGAAAAATGAAACGGACAATGTGGTATTACAATTTTCCAGACAATTATAGTTAAAGTAAGATGTAATAGGAGATTGGTTCATGAAAAGGACTTAATATTTGAATATGATGGAAATTACGAAATTTTAACGAAAATTTAGATACTGTTGTAAATGAAACTTGGTAACTAAGGACACTAATAAATAAATGGGAGGGTGACAGAAAATTGATAGATTGAAATTAAAAAGAAAAAGTGGTTGTCAAAAAAGATATTTTCTGGAGAAAAATCGTATTGAAAAGAAGCTTTTTGTGAAAAAACGTAATCAAAAAGTCATAAAAAGGTGTAAGGCTAATAATAATAACAAGAAGAAAATAAATATATTTGGAAGTGACTAAAAATAAAAAGATTAGCATGGTCAAAATAACTAAAAGTGATAATGGAAAAAGTACTTATCTGTGAATGGTTTATAATTTAGAAAGTTATTGAACATACATATCAGAAATCTACCTGGATCTAAGAAAAAATGTCATCTGTATGCAATGAAATTCCTGTATCCCATTGAGATATGAGGAACGATATCCTGTTCCAATTCCAGTAGAATATTAGAATCATGTGTATAAATCGCTTTTGTGGTAAGACTTTCTTGATTAATATGCATATTATCAACTTTTGAGATCTTATCGCGAAAATTGTTTTTCTTTAGGTTAAAATTCTCATTTGACAGTTATAACGAAATATCTTAACTCATAACCTTAATCATTAGAAATAATTACAAAGTTTTGTTAAGTCGTTAATAGCTAATAATTCTGATTGAGAATTTTTTATTTATACTAATTGAATATTTATTCAAAATAAAAACATATATTAAATTAATTCAAGAGCAAATGTGTGAACTGTCACTGCCAAGTTTATTAAATAATAATTGAGTGAATGAAAACGACGAATACTCAGTGTGTATTAATTTATCACTTTTAGGCTAGTAGCCTAAAAGTAATAAATTAATACACACTGAGTATTCGTCGTTTTCATTCACTCAATTTGCATATAGTGTGTACACCATATCCACAGGCATTTCTATTAAATAATAAGCTCCGTATTTGAATTATTATATTTTACAAAAAAGAAGAAACTGTAGCTTGCCTACAGAGAACTTCACAAGGCGCACATGTTTATTTTGATAATTTTTGAAATTCAATACTTATATAATAATAATACACCACTAATTCACTCAGTATTTGAACGCACCTCTGGGAATCTCATTGCTCATACATATTCAAGGCCAAATAACTTTGGTTACTGTTAGTCCGGAGGCTTATTCAAATTATGGTAAAAAGGTAAATTTAAAATTGGATATTAAGGAAAACCATACGGTTTATATCAATAAAACAAAATTTAATATACAAGGTAAAATAAAAATTCCTATATTAAATAAAAAATAAATTAAAACATTACAATTTGTTGCTGCAACGTGAGGCAAATAAAATTTCAATGATGAGGATTTTGTTGTGAAAAATCTATTGAACAAATGTTACATTTGAATGACTTTTCCCTTGTGACTTCGCAAATGTTTATTTAAATGCTTTTTTTGTAAAAAGCTTTTAAACAAATGTCCCATTTTGAATGATTTTTCCCCTGTGACTACGCAAATGTTGATTTAAATGACTTTTTTGTGAAAAAGCATTTAAACAAATGTTACATTTGTATGGTTTTTCTCCTGTGTGAATACGTGAATGTGTAATCAGACTACTTTTATGCGAAAAAGTTTTTAAACACATGTCACATCGAAATGGCTTTTCTCCTGTGTGAGTACGAAAATGTCTATTCAGACTACTTTTCTGGGAAAAATTTTTTAAACAAATGTTGCACTTGAATGACTTTTCTGCTGTGTGAATTCGTGTATGTTTAATCAGACTACTTTTCTCCGAATAAGTTTTTAAGCAAATGCCACATGTAAATGGCTTTTCTCCTGTGTGAATACGCGAATGTGTAATCAGACTACTTTTCTGCTAAAAAGTTTTTGAACAAATGTCACATTTAAATGGCTTTTCTCCTGTGTGAGTACGAAAATGTCTATTCAGACTACTTTTCTCTGAAAAAAATTTTAAACAAATGTTGCACTTGAATGACACTTCTGCTGTGTGAATACGTAAATGTGTAATCAGACGACTTTTCTGCGAAAAATTTTTTAAACAAATGTTACAATTAAATGGCTTTTCACCTGTGTGAATTCGTGTATGTTTAATCAATTACTTTTCTGCAAAAAAGTTTTTGAACAAATGCCACATTTGAATGACTTTTTCCCTGTGTGAATACGTAAATGTGTATTCAAACTACTTTTCTGTGAAAATGGCTTTTCTCCTGAGTGACTATGCAAATGTGAATTTAAATTACGTTTCTGTGAAAAAGATTTCAAACAAATGTCACATTTAAATGGCCTTTCTCCATTGGGAGCACGCAAACTTTTCTTTAGTTTCTGACCTTCATCTATATTTACTTGAACTTTTTAGTGAATCCGATATCTTGCAACTCTGCTTTCAAATTATGTTCAACTATTTCAATTTCATTTTTTACGGCTTCATCAAGATTTCTGAAAATGATAAGGTCAGTTACATGTCTTTTTCTGCAACTTGTATTGTTCTGGTGAAATTTCGTTTTATACAGTAATTTATTCAGTTTCACGGAATGATTTGTAGAAAAGTGAGAAAGGAATTCTATTCGTTTCGTGTATAAATTTCCACAAAATCTACAAACCATAATCCCAGCAATTGTATTTGGGTTTACATGTTGTCCATTTTTTAGTTGTCCTGCAAAAAGAAAATTAAAACTAATGTTTTCCAGATTTGAAATTTGTGTGAAGAATAAAAAAATTAAAAATTACGTTTAGTTACATATTTTAAATGGGTGATAACAATATCAGTGTTAGAAAGTATTTTGAAAGTACATTGAACACAATTAAAATACAAAATATATTTTTAAATTAAATCCCCTGTTAAGAAAACATTAAAAAAATTTGGAACAATAAATGTGCCCACACATTACTGATAAAATTAGAAGAACAGATGGGAAATTTACTTAATGAAATAATGGCATTTCGGAAAAACTTTTATTGATAAAGCATCTGTTTCTCTGTAAGTCTAAACTGCGATAAATCATCAAGAGAAGTAATAAGATGGTGTACGAATTTGAATAAACACTCAAATTCTTATTGTAAATTCTTACTTTGTATTCACCCTGTATATCAAAATTCATATATTCCACATACATCTTAAATAAAAATCGAATCCCCTTCATTTATATAATATTTCTTTAACTACAGAAAATTTCGTTTCATAGTCCCTTTTACAGATAACCATTGCCTTATCTTATGTTATATCTCCACTCACTGCGTACTTCAAAGCCTTCAATTTCTTATCTCGTCATAAAAACCTCTTAGAGAAGACAGCATCGCAACAAACAACAATTTCTTTTATTCACAAAAAATGCGTGCCAAGGGCTGATATTTTCAACAGTTGTATGACGGTTATATTTTAAATCCTTACTCCCCATTGGCTACCTCTTCACATGATATTCCTTGTTACCACCCACTTTGAACGACCTATAAATAGGAATAAGACCCTATTTTTACTCACTTTTCCAGTCAACTTTCGTACATTATAATACCGGCGTTTTTACCGGTACAACATTTAACATTCATTAACTTTCATTTATTTATATCAGATCATGAGATAAAGAGATACAACATATAGAGAAAAATCAGTGAAATTCTTAGTTGTGTCGCAAATGAACCACATGTAACATACCGAAAATATACAAACTAGTGAAAGTGAATCATAAATTTAATTTATTAAACCATCAAATCCTACATAAATATACGTAAGTAATTCAGTGTAAAACAAGGTCCTTCGAGTTAAATAAAGTTTAAAATAAAGCGTTTGAAGACTTCCCGTAATATTACTATCTCAAAAACAAAAATGAGATTGTAAAGCAGATGGTATGCAGAAGAATTGGAAAATCAGGTTGTTATTACTACAAAATTAGATGTAAATAACAGTGGATTACAAAATGAATATAATACCACAAGAATGCTTAGAAACAATTATTTTTGGAAATTACAAAGCAAAAGACATGGAAGGTGAGAAGTAAACATGTTAATATTAGATTTTTGAAGTGAATATATTGAATCTGTTTATAGAAGTTTAACAAAGAGCAGACAATTTTGTCATATTAGAGGTCACAACGTTTTGTAAAAATTACGAAGTTCTTGATGTTCAACATGCTGATAATGAGACATGTCCGAGCAAATGATTGAGGAAATATTGGTCCTGGAAGAACCAATATTTATTTATTTATATACGGACATGCCAATTTACAAAAATTATAAATATTTAAGAGACAATGTTTAAGTTGCCTTATCAATAAATACAATCATAATCAACTACTAAAACTAAATTACAACAAATGAATGTGCCTCATTTGATTTTTGAATAAATATGTGGACGCGTCGAATAAATCAAATATTTCACAATTTTTATTTGCCAATTTAACTACCCTTGTAATTGACTCATTTCTGTCATAGCTCGTACTGCGATGAGGAACCACGAACAGTTCTGAAATTCTTGTTCTCTTCTGGGATTAACATTCTCCATTTACAACTTTGTGCAGAAATCTCAAATCAATCTCAGCCCTTCGATATTCTAAACTTCATAAATTCAAAATGTCGGATATTCATAGACATTAAAAATTTATTTGGGACTTTCTCAATTCTATTGATATCCGCCTGATAAAATGGACACCATATCATACAATTATATTCAATAACTGATCGAACGTGAGACCAGTATAATATTTTAGAAAGAGAGAGAGATTCGTAATGAATTTTTGTTGGTTTGGCTTGGTTGTGGATGAAATGTTGGTTTTCGAGATTGGTGCCCTGTTGTAGGATTAGTTTCCTCTTCAGGGCTGGGTTGGGGGTGTGTTGGGTGTTTTGTGGGCGTCTGAGACTGTGAAACGAATTTGGTGGTTGGTTGAAGTTAATAGTTGAAAAAGTGTCTAGAAGGTTTTGAAAAGGTGACTAGGAAAAAAGTTTAAAAGTGTATGAAATCGAGAAGATTTAACAGGCTTTGTCGCTAGAATGTAACTGGAGGAAGGTTCTATACTGAGATATATCGGGAATTGATATTTGTTACCAGCGAAGCTTAAAAGTGTGCGGAGTGGTGTGACAAAAAGTGTCTAGGAGGGGGGCGTTCTGGTGGAAGACGAACCATGCATCGCTGCCGATACATAAGATGTGCTGTTGTGCTGGCTACGTGTCTGAAATTATTTGTGAAAAATAGGTGGTTTTTACTGAATTTGGGATGTCTCATATTTTAGAAGTGCAAAGGGAAAATTTATCTGAAGATCTTACAATGAGGCCCAATAATTTAAATGATTAAATGCTTTCGAAACAATGTTATCAATATGTGTATTAAATGTAACTTTGGAATCAAATAATATGCCAAGATTTCGAACGCTATCAGCTAATGGCAAATTAACATTTTTCACTTGGTAAGAGTATTGAATTGGATTCATAATTCTCGAAAATGTGATTTGATAACATTTGTTTACAATAAGATGAAGCATATTTATATCGCACCAAACTGCTCAAATCTATTTGCAACTGTTCAGCATCCCAGACATTGTCAATGTTGCTATAGAGTTTGAAGTCATCAACAAACATCAAGTGGCAACTGTGTTGTATTATTTCTGATATATCATTAACAAATAACAAAAAAAGTAGTGGATCCATATAGGATCTTTGGGGAACCCCAGATGTTACCGAGATTTCTGATTACACAGAATCATCTTATTTGACACATTGAGTGGTATGAATTAAACGGAGTATTTGCTGATACTATTAGAAATTGCTTCAACTTGGAAGCCAATACTACCTAAATGAGGTAAGTCCGTCGAATATGAAGCAGATACTGCAAAAATTAGCGTCGCTACAGGAAATACCTCAAAATAGTAGCATTTGTTCGATATATAGGAGCAATTACTATGGTACATAAAGCAAATGCTAAGAATCAAAGAAAATTCTCCATTTTCATCGAAGCCAGCCTCAGTGTAGCTTTGGAGTTGCTTACTTGAATCTCTTTGCATAATATGGCAGAGTTATTATTTCAGGAGAGAAAAATAAAGAATTGTAAGGAAAGAAGAACAATTGCTGCACGTGAATATCGAAAATTAGAAGAAATGTTAGAAAAAATTTTGTTCGAGGTTCAGAAAGGAATTGAAAGATTGGATTTTTTTCTTTTTATTCAGTTTTGACAAGAACAACGTAGAATGGATTGCTAACCACTTTTTAGGTGAAACGGTAGAAACACGAGGCGGAGCCCTATCAACAATTAAACAAATGGAATTATTTCTAAGAAGTCTTGGAGATCCAGGTTTTCAGATAGGAGTTGTTAGTGATATATGTGTAGATCAATCAATTTTGTCGATAAAATCTGAATGCTGTTATTAACAAAATTCTGGAAAAGAAGCATGTATGGTTTCCACAAACGAGCACAGGAACATACCACATATAATTGGTGCTATAGATTGTGTACACATCCGAATTAGCAAGCCTGTAGTTCAAGGAGAGGAATATTTTAATAGGAAAGGTTTCTGCTCAATAAACGTAGAAGCTACCTGTTCCCACACAGAACGATCTGGAAAAATTCTGAAATTTGCAATGTTATTATCAACAACAGATATGGAGTTTCATTGATCAGAGAAATTGCAAATATTGTAAAAAAGTCGTAACTAACAGTGTTAAGTGCATAAATTGTGATTCAATCTACCATCCATCATGTGGACAAAGAATAAATGCAAAAATAATTTGTTGTGACAAGAAAAAACTTCCACAATCAGGTGATGATATGGAAACAAATTCAACAGGTAGTACATATAACGAAATGTTGATTTATTTGAAAATGTTAATAAATGAGCAACATATTTCTAACAATTTGCTACAAGAAAAAAATTAAAAGATTTTAGAATGATTTGATATTAGAAAAATCGAAAAATGCTGATTTAGAAATCAAGTACAAGGTCGCAATCCAAAAAAATGTAAATACTAATAAAGTTGACAATAGCAAAAACTGGCCAGTAGCTAATCAGCAGAATTTGATAAATAATACTGTAAAAACAAGGACAAGGAAGGTGTTGTGATGGCAGTGGCTACTCAGCCGTCTACCCAGGGACACGGGCCGTCGACATCAACAAACTTTGCAGCTGTTATTCAAAAGAATAAAAAGGACATAAATGATGAAAGTCGACCGATTATATCATCGAAACAAGTTAGTGAAGCTGTACTGGAAGCCAAGTCTAAAACTGTTCTTAATAACTTGATACATATTGAGGACAATTCTGAAAACGAATCTGCACATTTTCGCAATGGAGCATGTTCCCAAGTGAATTATAGAATAAAAAGAAAATTTCTTGTAGGGAAAACTGGAACACCTTGCAATGTTGAAACCGTTCCTAAAATGGTTAGCCTCCATGTGACAAGGCTTAAGCCAGGAACCAAGCCAGTGGAACTCGAGAAGTTTTTGGAAAGTCGTTTAGAAGGTGTGAGCTGTGAAATACATCAATCAAAAATGCCTGAGTTGTATGCCTCCATGAAGGTGTGTATCAATCGCGAACTATTAAAGACGGCGTGGACAAGGGAAATTTGGCCAAGTGGAGCACTGGTGTCTTTTTTCAGAAAAAAGGGATGGCAACCACACAGTTAGATCGTCGAGAATAGAAGATCAAATCTCATCTAGTATTAAACAAAATGGTATACATATTGATAATAATAATGTGTTTCAGAATAAAAAGGCAAATTTTGACCTTTTACTTTACAAATATTCAAGGTCTGAATCAATATAAAATTGATAAACTGATGTCAGATTATTGTGCATCAGATTTAAAATTTCTATGCATAACAGAAACTTGGTCATTACGTGATGATGTTACTAATTATAATATTCCAAATTATCAATTGATAAGTTTTTATGGTAGAACCAATTACCAACGAGGTGGTGTTGCAGTTTGGGCAAAGTCTAATCTAAGCATATAGAAATATGTGGTCTAACGTGGAATTTTAATTCATATAAAAATGTTCATCTAGTCTGTTACCGGTCACCAAATGGTAATTTAAATTCTTTCTGTCAAAATATCAATTTACTTCTTGAAAAACTATTTCAACCTAGTGTTTTTATTTTCCTAACTGGTGATTTCAACATTAATTCTATGACGGTAAACGAGGTACGCTATTTCACGGATATTTTGGAATAATTTGGATTATTTCCAAAGAATTCTACTCCTACTAGAGTAACTGCTACATGTGCCAGCATTCTAGATCAAGTGTACTCTAACTTTGAAGAATGTGAAGGTATTGTAGACATAAATACTGAATCAGATCATCACAATTTTTGCTAAAATTATATCGGTTTTCTCAAACGACCATTAATAACCATATAAATGTTAGAGAATTAAGTGAAAATAACATTACTACCTTGATATCACATTTATCTAAAGAAACTTGGAAGGATGTTTATGAAACCTCGGATACTAATACTAAATTCAAAATATTTCATGATATTCTAATTTATTACTTCAATATTAGTTGCCCTATAAAATCAAAAAAAGCGATGGGAACAACAAAAAGTGGGTTAGTAATGAAGTGAACAATTCATCTAGTAATCTAAAGGATTTGTTTAATTTAAAATGTAAACATCCGCAACTTGAAGCAATCTATCTTCTGAAAGCAAAGGCTTCACATAAAAGGCTAGTTGAGAATACAAAAAGTAATTATTATCACAGTAAGATAAATAACTCTTCCAATAAAAACAAAACCGTTTGGAATGTTATAAATGAACTCAGAGGAAAGCAAACTATTCAAAAAGCTATCACCTTAAATATTAATAACGCAACAGTAAATGATCCACTAACAATTGCTAATACATTTAATGAATACTTCATAAATGCCCCCAATGAAGCAATTAAATCGATACCTGAACCGAACTATACATTAAAGTACCCCTCCAATAATTTTGTTTTAAACAGCATATTTCTTTCATATGTCACAACAGAAGATGTTCTTGACATAATTAGGAATAAAATCAAAAATAAACCATCATGTGGTTCTGATAACATATCTGGTATTGTCATTGAAAAAATTGCAAATTTTATAGTAAAACCGCTTACTCATATAATCAACACTTCTTTTGAAGAAGGAGTTTTCCCTCATGAACTGAAAGTTTCAATTGTTTCTCCTGTTTTAAAGAAGGGTGCTTCTGAAATCATTTCGAATTACCGTCCAATCTCTGTATCACCAGGTATGTCAAAAATATTTGAGTATCCCATGCTGAAGCGGATGTTGAAATTTTTAGAAATTCATAAAGTAATTACGGATCATCAACATGGTTTTCGAGCGATATTTTCAACTTCAACAGCTTTGGAATCGTCATACAGTGAGGTTCTGAATTTAGTCAACCAGGGCGAAGGCCCGATTGGGATATTTTGAGATCTCAGTCGGGCTTTTGATTGTGTTCAACATAGTATTTTGAAAGACAAGCTTTATAAATATGGCATGAGGGGAAAAGCATATGAGTGGTTATCCTTGTACCTGGATAACAGGTTACAATCTGTCAAAATTGTTGATAAAGGAAATACATATATATCTAATCTTATAGTAAATGCACAAGGAGTTCCACAGGGATTCATACTTGGCCCTTTGTTGTTTATCTTATACATAAATGAGTTACCTTCTGTTATACCAGAGTCATTTACTACTCTTTATGCAGATGATTCAACATTTGTGTTCAGTGATGAAGACCCAAACATATTGAAGGCCAAAATTATGAATGCTCTATTGAAATTTTCTGCCTGGTTCAGTGATCAGTCGTTATTTAATACAACAAAAACGAATTACATTTCATTTCATCCTCGCCAAAAAACTTTTTCCCTTGACTTTGACATATTGGTTAACAACTCCAACATAACGAAAACAGAAAATGTGAAATTCCTGGGAGTATTATTTGATTCAGATTTTTCATTTAAAACCCATTCTTTAAATTTATCGAAGATGCTAAATTCTAAATGTTTTCAAATTAGAAATTTGAAGAAAACACTTAATGTAAATCACATTCGTTTACTTTATTTTATCGAAATACAGTCTAGGATTAGTTATGGAATTTGTATTTGGGGGAGTTCTCCTCATGCTAAAAATGTTTTTTGTCGACCTGTTTTTATTGGCTTGAGAATTTTAACTCTGTATGGCCTTTATATATTGAATCTACTTACACCAGTTAATAGAAATAAAAACGATTATTTACGGAATAGTGATATTCACGCTCATAATACAAGATATAAATCAGATTTCTCTATACCTTACCAGCGTATAGAAATCTGTAAGAAATCACCTATTGTAATGGGAATTAAATTGTATAATAGTCTCCCTCAAAGTTTCAAAGATATAGCCTTAATGCCTAAATTTAAAGAGAAAACTAAAAATTATCTCATTGACATGTGCCCATATTCGGTTGAAGAATATTTTTAAAATACTCGTTGAATTATGTCTAGACTGCAACATATACTTTGTTTAATCTTAAATTTTGACGCATCCTGTGTGTTTCAGGTTTTCATATTATTTTTTGTGTATAACGTGTATTTGTTAACCTACATTACTGTATTGATTTTAAAGGTAAATATCCTATTAGCGTTTTTAAATGAAACTCACGGTCTCTAGTTAATTCCACAATATAATAAAAGTTATTGAACATTCTAAAAAATTGACAATTGTTTCGATAAATCAATATCATCGTCAGAATGACAGAAGTTACATTTCATTTTATGCCTACCTGATGTTTAGTAGTTATTTTTGGCTAGATCAAGAAGTAACCTAACTTGTGATTGGCTTAATATATGTTTATAGAAAAAAGAAGAAGATGTGATATTACAAATATTGAAGCTTAGATATTATTAGCCCTATGGTGATATCCTGGATATCATTTTTCCAATTAAGATCAGTATAACTGTGCAATGATATAGAAAACCAGGAAAACTATATCTGCTGATCTTTACAATTATCACTTAAGAAGACAGTTCATTAGTGGAGAACTACCTAGATTTAACTGTTCATTGACAACTTCATATTGTGGGTTTCTTAAATGTCTTCTAATTTCCAGTTCTTCAAGGAAATCCAGTTCTTGTTTTTTTCACAAATATGCAGCACTTCTAGTTCTGTGTTAGGTGTCAATGAATGATTGGTGTCAAGTAGATGTAAATATCCTAGTTTTAGCTAGACTTTTTAATTTTGATTTGTTCTTGTTCGATCTATCTATGAGATGAAGGTTATAGCTTAGCACCATGGCTATTAACTCCATACAGAAGATCTCTTACGCATGCGGAAATAAATTACAATAGATGTCATCATTACAATCGTTGTATTATTGAACGTTGTTTTGGTCAACTGAAACGACGTTTCCCATGTTGCATTATACGGTTTGCCTCAAAACGGATAAAGTTTAAAGATACATAATTTCTGCTTTTATATTACACAATATAGCAAAACATCTGAATGATCCAGATGCTGATTTTGAAGAACTTCCATTTCAACAAGATCCTGTGTATATCCATAATGATGAAGACCAAACTATAATATGTCAAAGAGGTGTAAATTATAGAAATGTTGTAGCCATGGAGCTGTGATGCGAGAACATCGATACAGACTTAAATAAATTTAATAAACAGTTTATTATATTGAAATAAATCAAAAGTATGCGTTTAATGTGTGTATAACTCATCTAAATTTTCATTGGTAAACACGAATTCCCTAAGACCAAACTATAATATGTCAAAGAGGTGTAAATCATAGAAATGTTGTAGCCATGGATCTGTTAAGGATGCGAGAACATCGATACAGACTTAAATAAATTTAATAAACAGTTTATTATATTAAAATAAATCAAAAGTATGCGTTTAATGTGTGTATAACTCATCTAAATTTTCATTGGTAAACACGAATTCCCTAATTTGATTGGAAAAATATTTTTCTTGGGCGATGGCAGCTTTTTCTTGAGCAATAGCTGCCCGCTCTTGCGCTTTAGTAGTTTTCATCTGTTGCAGAAGCACAAGCCTTTGCAAATTGGTTATATGCGCAATGGCTACTCCGCCGAAGAGCTACTCAGGCGTGGATTACATGCTAATAGACACTCAAGGAGTAAGTCTTACCGGTTCTCGGGCAATTCTACTTATTTTTACGTTACGAGACGGAAAGACAAGTGGGCGCCACCCTGAGTCCTACTAGTGTATAAGTTACATCAACTAATCCCAGTCAACAAAACAAGAAGTTGTAAGGTTAATAAACAACGTTATTTAATATTTACAAGTAGATTTATTAAATAAAGATTAGATATTGAAAGAAAATTGAAATTTCAATATGTCATTAAATATTTACAACTAGTAAGCCAGACGGCAGAGCGATAAAATAGTTCAAAACCGTAAAAAAATGTTGGCAAAGCTTTTATTATTTTAAATGGTTTATTAGGGTGTGATTTATCAAGAATCTAGGTTTTCCCCACACCCTTAAGGCCCGCGTCGATCTCCGTGAGGCTACAAAGGTACGCATTTTTGGTTTTTCGGTAATATCTCGTTTTCTCTTTATCGTACGGCCAAAATGGTTCTATATGAAACTAGAGGTGAGAAAATTCTGTACAAAATAGTACTGTATCATTTTTTCATGGGGTTTCGGAGTAGTAGCCGCGCGAAGTTGTGCGAGTTTTGACAAATACAGTAAATAGCGATTTTTGCTTAGCAAATTCCACTCTTCTCTCGTTCTGGTGAATGTTGACAATTTGTTGTAGACCTTTTCTTTTAAGCTACATGCATCCATAGGCAAAACAACACAAACTAACTACAAATATATTTCCTTGTTCAACATATTAGACGATAAAATGACAATTTCTTGAAAAAATGCCGTTCGTTCTGACATATTATTTTTTACTGTCAAATGCTAAAGCTCCATCTGCCTGCATTCACTACTAGTTTTTCGATCCAGCCAATTAGCGGCAGTTCTCAGTCAAACCTCCTTATAAGAAACTCACGTAGTTTACACGGAACACATGGGCGTAACATTGAAAGTATATTTTTTGTTAGTATAAATTCAGGTGGAATTATTTACTAATTTCACCATGGTGTATATTGCCTCGGCCCACAGTTTTTGGCTTCGTTCGCTTTGGCAGTTTTGTTGCGGCGTTTTTCGTTAGTTTTGTCTGTGTGTTTGTTTTCAGTTTTGTTTGTAGAGGAATGGAGAACACATCATGTAAGTGTTATTATTATTATTTTCAACAGGCAAGGGCATCGTCAATGAAGCAGTCCATTAAACTGTCGTTTACAAAAGCTTATTTAACAAACGTACTAAAAAGGTTAACTATATTAAAATATACAATGAAGTAAACAATTACAAGTCACATTATACCTATCTCACTAAAGTACTTTTCAAGATAATATTTTCGTTTTAAAATACAACTTAGACATGGTTTAACAATAATTCCCTGTGTAGGGAGTCGTTATTCCGAAACAAATACTGCCGCCCAGGTATGCGCTTAGGGCTGCCGCCCAGGTATGCACTTAGGGCTGCCGCCCAGGTATGCACTTAGGGCTGCCGCCCAGGTATGCACTTAGGGCTCAAGTAGATTTTGTAATAATTTCAAATAAAATACACAGCTTTAATCCTCTGACCACAGGTAGTAAGTCAAGACAAAATATCTTGAAATGGATTAATTTTAACACTTATCTGTTGAAAGTTATTTATATTCGAATACTTAGATTAATATAAATTATGAATTTTAGGCAAAATGACTGTTTAAAACGAAAAAAATTGAAAGACTTCTGTGATTTATCAATAAGACAGAAAAACGATACGTAGTACAATCTTACAATGGTGACGGTGAACCAGAAAGACATAATATAGAGTCATCTCACTCATGGTTAGGACATATAAATAACTACAAAATAAGGAACTTAAAATCAATTGAATTATTTCAAGGTATTGTTACTATATGATTTATTTATTTAATATAATTATTATTTACCTACATTTTTAGAAATGTTGCTGAAACCGTTTAATATGACATGCACTGATTTTGATCAAATCACCTTGGTGTGGATAAGGCTAAATAAAGAGACTCCAAACGGAAAAGAAGGGCGAAACTTTAACCCTTCAAAACAATAGATAATATCCCTAATATTGCCCACACGCTTACAAGTCGAACTCGAAAAGTCTTCTAAGAGAATATTTTTCAAGGTTAATTATTGTTTTGTTTTTAAATATTTTTAGTTCTGTAATATTTTTTTCATTAGGTGTCTTGTTTTTAGTTTCTCTTTTTTATGTTAATACAATAAATGTACTTATATGCATCTATTTGCTGTGTTTTAAGTAACTAAGTACCAGCTACTAAATTCCAAAGATAGATAAATACCATCTACAATATACAAATATTAAATTGTATTAAGTTGCTTTAAGTTTGAAATATTGATAAGGTTGGTATTGAATAATATAGTAACAATAGTTCCTTAATCTTTTGGCCGTCAACACTACTAAAAATATTTTATTTCATTTCATCTATGAAAAATAATGTTTCAACAGATTTTTCTGAATTTATTATAAATTAAGAATTTCGCTGAATTTTTTGATAGATCCAATGAAATAAAATATTTTAGGTAAGGGGTGAGGCAAAAGAAAAATTAGGTAACTTTTGTTACATCTATATTATGTAATATTTAATACATAAATATTATCTAGATATTATCTCATTTTTACATATATATTACATAGTAATTTGGAAATATTTGAGATATAATTTATAATATGTATTTCTTATATCATTATTGTCCTCTAGCTGTGCCGGCCTTTGTCAGTATTCAATACATAAATATTATCTAGTTGTGACTTCAGTTTTATACAACTGTGACTTTTATATTTCAAAAAATATGTAACATATATGTATTCAATATGTTTTTGTGTTTGCTGGGGACCTCTTTCCTTTAATGTATACTTCGCAGTACCAATCCTTTAATCAGATTCTTGTTGGCAACTAACATCAAGTCGTTCTCATTGACCAGTTAACAGTTTTTGCTATGTTTTCTTTTCCCCCCTTTATGTAGTTCAGGTCGTTTTCTGTACTAGCAGTCAGATTTACTTCACCTTTATTATTTTTGATGTATGCCTTATGTTTTGTCAACAATACGGTGTTTCCTTTTTCAGTAATCTTTCCATCTGACATCAGGTTTGTTGCCAATATATTTATTTATTTATCATATGGCACATACATGGAGTTATTCTCAAAAGTATAAAATAAGTACACAAACCTAACCAATACAAATCTAACATAAACACGAAAACACTACAAACATCATACTCTGGAAAAAATTCACACATAAACGTACACATAGAAAAAACAGGGCTTAATTTACATCGCAACATCGAGGTTCTTCACCTACTCAACCATTGGCGGCGTTAATTTGATTACATCAAGTGGGTTCTCACGTTCCCAGCATAGGCCTTGCTTGCACACTCCTGAACTATGTGGGACATGGTTTGACGCGGGTTGCCACAGTCACACCGAGCAGATGTCCATTTTTCCCATTTATACAAAAAGTACCTGGATGACCGAGCTTTGCTCGGTATTTTTTTTTAAATTGTGTTTTTTGGAAATTATATTGTCCGCAAACAATAAAACTATAAATTCCATGGCTATTTATTGTTCTATCATCTTCTACATTGAAGGATGCTAGAGCAAAAGATGCGTTTATCTTTCTTATTTTTTTTAATAAAATTCTTCCGAATATGGGTGACGGTTTAAAAAGAGACGTACTACTACTACATTTGAAAATTTTGGTTGATCCATTATAATTCGTCCATGCAAACAACAGTCACCAAAAGAATTTCTATTTATACGATTAGAAACGCGTTCCTCAGCGAAATGCATTGCACCACAATGGATACACAAAATTTCAAATGGTCCTAAGGCGTGATTTTGCACAGCTGCAGTAACGGCACATTTATAAGTCGGCAAACAATTATTAAGTTCTAAAGCCCTACGTCGTCTTCCGTCTCGACGTCTTTGTTCTTCTAATCGGTGCTTTCGTTGTTCCTCATTTTCATTAGCTACACGTTGTGCCGCACGCTGCCGCAAATCTCGCAGACGACGCTCTCGTTGTTCGTCATTCTCAGAAGCTACACGCTCTGTCGCACGCTGCCGCAAATCTTGTAGACGTCGCTCTCGTTGTTCGTTATTTTCATTAGCTACACGTTGGGCCGCACGCTCTCGTGAAACATCTAAATCATAAGACCTTTCTGCTCGTGTAATTTCAGTCAAATTTTGCAAGCATCTCACTTTAGTAGCACGTGTGGGACGAGCAGAAACCTGATTATGTTCTGTATTTAATGAATCTTCACTGTGAGAAGTTTGAGAATCCTGATCAGTTTGATGACGATGCTCTTCTAGGTGTTCTTGAGACGAGTTGCGGCTTCGTGAAGTTAGATTGTTTATAAGCGTTTTTTTCCAAGATCGTTTAGGCATTTTTAAGTGAACACGTGCATTAAGAAGACACAAATAACATAAATAAACAATTGGTTTTAGTCTAACCTCAAAGCAAACACCCATTGACTTCGTGTTACTTAACAACGCCATCTGCTGTCGTGTCGTTAAAGCAATTAGTTGCTCACAAAAAATAGTAATATTATTCGCCAATAGATGTCAGGAAGAGTCATATTTTTCAGTTGAGACTACTCAAACGCCTCCTTTTTGTTATTTTTCTTCCAAGTTTATGTTTAAGTTGATTATCGATAAAACACGAATAAAATGACATTTTCTAAAAATGATTCCTAGCTAGATCGATTTATCGCCTCCGAAACCCCCTATATACTAAATTGTATGAAAATCGTTGGAGCCGATTCCGAGATTTCAATTATATATATATATATATAATATATATATATATATATATATATATATATATATATATATATATATATATATATATATATATATATATATATATATATATATATATATTATAATTATTTTTATGTATTTTATAAATTAAATTAAAATTTTAATACGAGTAGGTTGTTTGATATATTTATTATTAAACAAACTTACCTTCGGCTAGCTCATAAAATATCTTTATTAATGAATTTTAAATTTTGAATATAAGTCGGAAGCATGAAGATTCCTCCCTTTGAGTTCTTGGCGCACACTGTATGAATATAATTTTAATTTGTATAATTATTCAATTTATTTCTGAAATGGTGGTTCAGAATAATTCCATATAGACAGACGGAAATATGCTAGATCTAATATCTTTATTGAGTATATGAAAAGAATAAAAAACACCAACACTTCACTGAGAATTGATTTAATAAATTGTAATTGAGAAAACTTTGTATTCTTTTGAACATTTAAAATTATTTGATAAACCCTACATCCTATGCAATTCTGAATACATATTAATTCACTCTATTGCGCTTGCGTATAAGTTCAACGCATGCGCTTATATTCCTTACTACAACAAGACGATGCTCTTCACCATACATGCAGTGAATAAATGGTTTACACTCTCCCAGCGTGTATACAGTTATGAAAAGTTTTAATATGTTATATCAATTTAAACAAAGCAATTACATATATATGAACCTTTTAAATAACGTGTGTGAAGTGTAAAGAAGATAATATTAGACAGAACAGTTATGCATGCATTAAAAGATAATAAAAGTGGAAATTATGTGAAATTTTATGGAACATGTGAACATTGAAAACGGATTAAATTTTAACAAGTAAGTACAATCATTTTCTTATAACCTATAGTGCATGGAAATTTTATCAACGGAGATCTATAACGATGCTCGCTACTCCATCTCACCAAATCCACTCCATTTGTTTTTCAAAATCAACAAACTTTCTTCTACCTAAATTCAAAGCTTGCTTATCTTGTTTTAATAATACAAATTGTCACTTCCTATGTCTTTTAGTTGAAAAAATGTACTTGTTTGATTTTTAAGTCCTGGAGGATACACACACTTATGCACAAATGTTCACTTTGTATTCAGGATTTTATATAAAGTCCTTTTTCTAGAATACATTAACCATTTTGATCATTATCCCGTTTTTACGGTTTTCTCATTTATATTTAATTTTACAAAATCTACAACCTAGATTATTGTTTCATATCTATGTAATTGATTATTTTTAAATTCTTGAATTTTTAACGTTTTTGTCTTACATAAATTATTTATTATTTTCGATTTTTTTGTTATTGTTCAATATAAAATAAATAACCTATCAGTTTAAGTTGGTAATAAAATTACTAGATTTCATTACTTCCTGTTTATAATACATTGCTTTTATATATGTTTGGGCTGTGTTCCATTTATCATTTCTCATGAAGCTTTCAACCCTTTCTTTAACTTGTTAACTTTAATTATAAACACCTGCAAATATTGATAAACAATTAATGAAATAGATATTAATTGATGTTATTTCAGGTTTCAAGTTTAAATGGAATTTTATTTCTGCTGAAATTCATATGGCTGCGTTCAGATCAACGTGGAACTTATTGACATTGGTGTAAATCTGGAATTCATTGTGCAGGTAACTTTTGATACTTATTTTACATAATGTTGTGTTTAGAATTTCTATTCAGTCCTTTATTAATCAATCATATTGATATTTGATATTATATTTATGCACATTTCCCTCTTTCTATTGATTTCATATCTGAATTGTCAGTAACTTTCATAAGGTGGTTGTGTCTACTGTTACACCTTCCTGAATAATAGATACATTTTTAATGTTTATTTATTTATAACTAATTCAAGAACTAGAAGACTAGTTCAATATATATATATATATATATATATATATATATATATATATATATATATATATATATATATATATATATATATTAACATAGAGTGAAACCTGCAACACCCTGTATACAGAATTATTAATAATAGACTATATATTTCAAGTAATTAAAATTTTTGGAATTTGAATTTTTTAAAAAAAATAATCTAAAAAGGAGACAATCTGTACTATTTACTATTCAATAGAGAAAGCATATAAAGGATCTAACTATGATTATAGAGAAGAATTAAAATAAGCTTTATAAGAATATAGGTGACATAAAAACAACTTCCATATTTAAAAGAGAGAATTTTAAAACGTTTGTTGCATATGAATGAAATAATAATAACCCATTATTCTTATTGTCAAAGTAAATTAATATTGTGATTTGTTTTAAAGAAGTGAATATTAGGGCTTGAAGGAAGTTTTCAATAAGATTGTATAAGTATTTAAAATATGTAAATGTAGGAAGTAAAATGGAAAACATTAACTCTATGGAATATGACATTTGTTGAACGATTGGACATTTTGAATAAATAATTTAGAAAACAAGAACTGTCATTTAGTAAATTTATTGAAATACAAATTAAGGGAGAAATATATGAGTTGTAATCGTTTAAGAGGCTCAAAACAGAATGTTTTAAAATGATGGATGGACAATCCACTATTTGAAATGAAATCTTTCAAATAAGAATTTTGATAACCAATTTTGATTGGTGGAATGCTTTTAAGATATATTTATCAGCGACAAGTAGGTTGCTAATAAGAATAAAAAAATTGAATGGGAACAGTTTGTTGATTATACAGTCTATTGACTAAGTACTTTCTTTTTGGGTAGAAATTTTTAAGAAGCAAGATCTTTTGGAGAAAAATTTTGAAACTTTAAAAAAAACAATAATTTGGCATTCTAAATCTGAGAAAGAAATACATTATACTTAAAAGCTAGAGTAATATATTAAAGCAAGCAGAAGTACACATTATAGGAGATTGGTAATTATATTTAAATACTAACCATAAAATTTATAGATGTAATTAAGTAAAATATTGTATGGTGGAACGGTGTCTCCACCATACCTTTTAGAAAGCTTTGGATTATATGATTTGATTAAAATGTATTGATGTGGACGAAGTATAGCACTGTTTCTGGATATTGTGCAAGCTGGACAAATGGTATGGAATTTTCCAAGAGGTAACCTAAAACAAAATAAGAAACATTTATTGATGTGCATTAATTGAACTATACAGTGAAAAAAGGTATTTAAAACTATTTAATTATATAAAAAGAAGTTAGAGTAAACTTACCCACTTAGTGCAAATAATTGAACTTTGATTTTAAACAGACGCTTATAAGTTTTATCTTCCGCCATTTTCCTATCATAGACGTTTATATAACGGATTTCGTATTATAAGATTTGTTTTAAAGTTGCCTATTTTTATTTATATATAGAAATTGTACTTCATTTGAGTGGATGACTTTATCTGAATGAATGATCATAATAGATAATAGGTTTTCATTAATGTATGTCCTGTAAAAGAATAATGTATTTGTTCCTATAGCATTAAATAACGTTTTTCTATTTGAAGAACATTGTGAAATTATTTTCTTGAGATTTTTCATTTCTCTATGGTGATTGCTCCATCTAGTTTAAACATTTGGTAGCTTTAAACTGACATCTATGAACCGTGGAGAGGTTCAGCATTAAACACAGGCCCGTCTTTAGAATTTCTTTGGAAACAATAATAAAGCAAGTATATTTTGATAAACAAAATTTTTATTGAAAGGTAGGAATGTTATTTGAATTTCGGCGCTCATATTAGAAATTGAAATTGTTTTTCTACATCTGAACCCTACTCTGAGATCAGAGAGTTTCTCATGCAAAGAAATAATCATTTTACAAATAAAACTTAAATATTAAAATATACCGGGCAAATAAAAATTAAATATCAACAAAACTAAACTAAAAATAGTAATTCCTAGTATTTAAGCTTTTTAAACATTCTCTCTCTCCCCAATTATATCCAGTTTAACATGTCGGCCCAACGTAGGACAAATTAGGGAAAGTATATTTGTCTTGAAACATTAAAATTACACACCTAACTTATCAGTATAATATATATATATATATATATATATATATATATATATATATATATATATATACAAGAATTGCTCATTTAAAGATATAAGATTCAGCAAATCTTCCATGGCAAGTGCGGATTCTGGCCATGGATATCAGATCCATTAGGTTTCAGCGTTGTGGTAAGGTTAAAATGGATGTCGGGCGTCGTAGCCTGCAACCACTCCTCTGACCATTTCACTTTGATGTTGAAATTGTCATTATATAATTTAACTGCTGTCCTCACTGGCGGTCTGCGAGATTTCAGCCTTCGGGAAAAGGCGCTGACGATGTCTTGGTGGATGGGTAATTTCTGATCTTCCATGATTTTTGTGTATTGATGCACCAAGGCCTACTGACTACTAAGATGTGGGGGGACGATGTAGCTAAGTGTTGAGAACCAATGTGATGTTGATTTGAAGCATCCCGTAATAACGTGCATCGTTTGGTTCAGTTTACATCCACGGATGCTCCACATTCCGCAACACAAAAAACAAGGCTTAGAGCCGAGCTCCGGAACATAGTGGCGCCCCATAGCTTCTATATGATGTTGTTATGAGTGCGGACCTTAGCTGCCGTATTATTCAGGTGTTGTTTGTAGGTTAGGGTTCTGTCGAGGATGATACCTAGGTACTTTGGGGTAGCGTTATGTTGAGTTATGGTACCTATGGAGACCAGAGTAAGTTGTTGATTGGTAAGATTATTGTTTAGACGAAAGCACGTGCATTCCGTCTTATTTAGGTTTGCAGCGTGTCTCCATTTATGGTAGTATTCCTTTAAGATTTGAAGGTCAAAATTTAGTATGTGCTCTGTGCTTTCAATCGTTCGTTCTCAGTCCCAATGTATCATGAAGGTTACCACTTTCATTTTGTATGTTTATACGTACTTTTCCATCAACTTTATTAGTGCGATTTTAAGACGCTAATCGCAAAGTACCAGTTTCAGAATTCATGTTCTCAAAATGTTTTTCCTGTGCGCACATATGGGACGTGCAGCCGTTACCAAGGCACCATGTGTCTGCAGTGGTTATTGACAAACAAGTAGGCATTATACTGAACTTTTTCTCTTTTCTGGAATGGTTGATTTCATTGACGTTTATTCTTCCTGTAATACTACCAGGGTCGTTTAAAGACCCTTTCGTTACTTGTAATAATAATTATGATTAACCCTTACCAATACGTGGATGTTCTAGTTACCTATATGGTGCGTTCTTTTTGACTGAGATCTCAGATCACTTCAGTTAAGGTGATCTGAGATAAAGTGATGTGAGTAAGCACCAAAAAGAACGACATCTCAATTGAAGCGCGCGATCTGTCGATTTAAACTATACGACAGATTCGTATCAGCATTTAATAATGTTAATTAATGTATCCATAATTTGTAACAAAAGAAAAATAGATTATGTGTGTTTATTATTTATATGTCAATGGTTAAAACTACATATAAACCAAGCAAATCAAATATTTCTTCATCCCCTCCACTTTATCTCCGACTCAATTCCAACTGATACCCCCTTACAACACATTCAGCATCGGTGAAGGGGGAGGAAAAATCTCAGCTCACTTAAAGTGAGTAAAACAAAAAGAACGCTCACATTACTGATGTGAGCTGAGATTAACTGAGATCTCAGTCAAAAAGAACGCACCTATAGTTTCTGTCACTAACACAAGAAGAATCATTACTTTTGAGTGGGCTAAGGCTGTTCTTCCCAAAAGAGCTTGAAGTTCGACCTCGGTTTAGAATACGAGAATTTATAAAAAAAAGGTTAGTGATTTTAAATGAAAAGCCGAGTTCATTTAATAAATATATTCCCTTATAAGTTGGACGAAATTTATTATTTACAAAATCAGAAATTAATTCAAATTACAGTGGCCAAATTCAAACAAAAGGTTTATAATTTAGAAAAAATGAGTGGGACGAAACTTATTACTTATAATTAACAACAAACAAAACAAAAGAAGAAATTATACAATATATGGAAAGTCGACAACAATAGGCTTATAAAATACAATTGAGAAAACGATCGATGGAATTACAGTTTGATTTACCTTTTGTAAAATTGAATATAATAAAAATTTATAGACGAAAATGAAATAACACTTAGATTTTACATTTTTTTGAAAAAAATTTACTTCGAATTACACCAGATAACGGGAACTCCTGAGGATTCGTTCCCCTCTCTCTATTCGAGTAACTGTGATACCGGCTAAATTCCAATTACAAGTTAAATTAACATGAATGAACTTAAAACTGCCCGAGATTGTCTGATCGACTGAATTTATTTAAAAAATTGCGCCAGGTTTATTTGATATATTAATATACCAACCTTACAACCATTTATATACTTCACTTCAACTTCACATCCATTACTTGAATTTGCTTGGAATTGTCTATTTTGGTTTTTGCTCTGTTCACTTGTTCGACAGAAATCTCTGGCTTTTGTCACTGTAAGCTTGTCAATTCTCAATAATGCTTCCCGTGTTGTTGTATCTCTGATACCCATTACAATTTTATCTCTTAGTTGTTTATCTTCAGGGGTTTCATTATGATCCACTTCATTATAATTTCACTTGATCAGGTGTTTGCATTCTGTTAGAAAATGCTCAAATGACTCACCTTCTGCTTGGTACCTCTTTAAAAAATTATATCGTTCGAAGCACTCGTTCATTCTTGGGTTTACATATTTATCTAACGAATCTAACATGTATTTATAATCATCTATATTTTCCACTTGGAATATTAAACGCAGCTTCTGTGCCCATAATGTTTCTTAATATGGAAAGTTTTACTTTGTCTGTGGTTTCGTGTTGCCCCGTTGCAACTAAATAATCTTCAAAGGCAATTTTCCAGAACTTCCATTCGCTGGCTGCATTCTGTGCTTGTAAATCGAAGTCGGGCGGTACTTTTACGGGACCTGCCCCCAATCCTAGATTTGCCATCCTTAAACTTCGGCGTGTCTATATTTAACACGAACTTTAATTTCTACGTTTTTAAACTTAAACGATGTTTCCTCACAAAACTTTTTAGATATATCGCAGCGCCATGTTTAGTTGTGAGGATGTTATAATAATGGATCATTTAGAGTTGAAGAAATATAATTGATTACTTAAACATTTACAATACATAAGACGTCTATATCGAGTACAAAACAATAGGGATCGAGACGGAACTATAGAGGCAGCACTTATGTCGAAAGTATAACGCCCTGGTGTTAAATAAGAAAAACATTGTGATGTAAACAGTATAATAAACAAGCCACAAAATGCAAAAAATGAATAGATCTTTTTATTTTCTTTGCCAGGAAAAATTGTTGGTATGTAAGATGGGTGTAGGGGATTATCTGATTTTTGATTATTGACAAAATGAGCACTGCAAATTCTAGTATTTTTATTTGGTTCCCAATCCTCCCGATGTTTTCTGAAAGGTTATTAAAAAACTTGAAGTGATTCGTTTTGTACAAATGTTTACTTTCTTCCCCTTAATAGTATTTAATTATTTGAACTTATTATATAATATTAAAGTCAGCAAACACATAACTAGTTTTTTATTTTATATAATCAATGAAATCGTACAGAAAACAACATTTTATTCTCTCGATAATAATCTTTTATTTATGTAAAAAGAAAGTTTAGAACTTTTCTAATAGCTGCCAATTGTAGTATCATACTGCGGGATTTAACGTTTCAGCTATTAAATTAATGAAGTCCTTTCTTTCAGACAGAGAACAATTCGTAAAAATTGATCAAGATATATCAACTTGTTTATCGGTAACACAGGGCGTACCTCAGGGATGTATCTTAGGCCCTCTACTGTACACTTTATACACTTCTAATTTTCACAAGTATTTAACTTATTGCAATTACCATTTCTACGCCGATGATTCCCAATATTATTATTCTTTTACCTTATCTGAAATTACTTTGGCAATGGGAAGAATCAATGAAGATTTATCAAAAATTGTTTCTTTATCCGAAAACCATATGTTAAAAATTAATACCAAAAAATCATGTGCAATAATAGGCGCGCGCCAATTGTTTGGTCATGAAACGCACAGACTACAGGCGATGCAACAACTGCATATGTTTATTGGTAACGAAATGCTGTGTTTTAGCGAACAGTGTAAAAATTTAGGTGTAATTTTTGACCACAAACTCCATTTCGACAAACATGTTCCTGAAAAAATTAAAAAAGCGTATGCTTTACTTAAACTAATTTATCCTCATCGCTCAGAAATCAATATCAAAACTAAAAAAAATCACTGGTCTTATCCCACTTTACTCATTGCGATACTGTATATGGACCTTTTCTCAGAAAATCTGACTGCTATCGCATTCAGAAAGTTCAAAATTCATGTTTGCGCTTAATATATGGCATCAGACGAAGAAACAGAATAAGCTACAAGCTGAAAGAAATTGGCTGGCTTAGTATGTTTAATCGACGGAAGTTGCATGCCTACTGCCTCTTTTACAAAATTTTGAAATCCAAAAGCCCGTCATATTTATGTAAGAAAGTAAAATTTAGGACAGATGTTCACAATTTAAATCTAAAATCAAAGAATAAAATTACTATCCCTCGTCATAAAAAAACTATTTAAGTCTTCCTTCTCTTATCAAATTGCCTCAGCTGGTGCTTCTTCTGGATGTGCCTAGGTTCTCGCTGTCACTGGCAGCATTTCGGAATAAACTGCGTAAGGAATTGTTTCAACATCAGTAAGTTAAATTTCATTTTAGTCAAAGGGCTTTTTTCAGCACACTAATTGATTTTAATATAACAATGTTATGTTAATGTCAGGTTATTGAATTTTTACATTGTTCAGAACCTTACTATTAATTATTAATCTTAGGTAACTTTTGGTTTGCTTGCTTTTTTTTAGTTTTCTTTTTTGAGGTTGGTGAGGAAGAATTGGTCAATAGACCTATCACCTAACCTTTTGTTTACCATCTTTTTTTTCTCATTAATTGTATTACGGAGTTGTATTTTGTTATATGTTGAACAATAAAGGATTTATTAATATTATGATTATACACAAAATGATAGTTAACAAAATGTTTTAATTAGAACATTTTAATTACATATGGGTTTTTACTGCATTTATTCATTTTTGACTTTTCAAGGTCATCCACGAAGTTTTCAATGAATTTTCGGAGAAACTATAAAATTTCAACTGCCTAGTATTTTTATACAGCATATTTGAACAGCCATAAATACAGAAAGATACTTTTGATGACGACATCACAAACATTTAATATCAGTTTTAAAAAATGAACATTTAAAAACGCTGATTATACTGTGTGTTTACATCACATTCTTTGTGTTTTTTCACGGCAGATTGCATAAACGTCATCTTTCTCGGTCCCTATAGAACCGTTTCTGATATTATATGGCAGCGTGCCAATTGACATCAGCAGGTTTCTGGTGAACCTCATACTGAACAAGAAACACAACTACTACGGCCAAAGGAGACATTCATGAGCCCGTCCAAAATATACCAGGTATAAACTATTTTTTTAATTACTAACTTAAAAAGAATAATTTTAATTATTTTTTTTTTCAAGATAAATTCGACTGTAACAGTGCCACTCAACCTTATAATGAAAAATCAATAATATTATCCGAATCTGAATTAGAATGCGTCTATGATAAAACTACAGTACCAGAAAACAATGAAAGTTTCAATGAAAGTATGCCCTCCCCTTCCGGGATGAATCAAAATAATACTTATAATAACTATTTGACTGAATGTGAAATCGAATCTTCATCGGATAACTATGACCATGGAAATGATTCTGATGCCTCTAGCAGTTCATCATGTTCAACCAGTTCGAGTTCCAGCGCTGAATCAAATAAATCTAAACCTTAAAACGAAATCATTGAAGAGGATGAACCAAGTAAGTTGATTACAATCAATATAAAATTTTGGAATAAAATAGTATATTACACACCGAGGTGGGAAGTGATTCATTCCTGTCGTGAGATCAGTGAGTTAACCGAGACGCAAAGCGTCGAGGTTAGCTATGATCTCGAGACAGGATTGAAACTCCCTACCGAGTTTTGTATACTATTTTATTTACAACCATCATATTTCGATCAAAATTAATAAACCTCTGTTTCGTTCTGAACATTCCTAAAATATTACATTTAACGACAAATTACCAAGAACGCGGTTTCTCAGAATAATCAAGTAGATATATTGTTACCGTGACTACGGGGTATACAATTGTCACCAATATGAGTAAATGTCAGATAAAGTTGGATATTAAATTCGCGAATCATAAATTGAAAACCATGTCTTCCGACGAAGAATTTATGTATTGTACCCCACCAGAAGTACGACAGGCTGCTCACGCAGCAGCCCAGGGCTTGGTGCCAGAGAAAAGTAAGCATCGGTATCTAAAAGCCATTGAATTATATAGGAAGTGGTGCGAAGAAAAAAAGGTTAAAAATATCGGTTCCGAAAGTGTACTTCTGGAATATTTTGGAGAACATACCAGACAAAAGAAGCCGTCTACTTTGTGAGCAATGTACAGTATGATTCGAACGATGCTAGAAATTAAAGAAAAAACTGATATTTCGAAACATGGGAAACTGATAGCCTTCCTAAAACGACAAAATGTGGGCTTTAGGCCCAAGAAATCGAACGTATTTTCGAGGAAGAATATAGAGGATTTTTTAAATAAAGCTCCAAAGAATCTTCTACCGATGAAGGTAAGTTATTATTTGTGATTCTTTAAATAAGTATTTAAAAAATATAAACGTGTTTGATCTAATACAAGTATACTGGTATTATGGTATTAATTTTTCTTATTGTTTTAGGTAGCAATAATAATAGGCGTATCTGGAGCTTGTCGGACGGACGAATTAGTGAAAATGAAAATGTTGGATATGGCTTTTTTTGAAGAAAAAATTTCGGTTGAGATTCCAAATTCTAAAACACATACAAATAGATCATTTCTCAATACTGATCTAGTATGGGCGAAGATCATTCGAGACTACATAAATTTGAGAAAAAACATAGAAAAGGATAGATTTTTTGTTCAGTTCAGAGGAGGAATAGCAAGAAATCAACCAATTGGACACAATTGCTACTTTTTTGAATTTAGAGAAATGGAAAGGCTTCACAGGACACGCACTCAGAAGAACCGCCGCTACGTTACTTGCCAACAGTGGTGCAAGTGTACTGCAATTAAAAAGTCTGGGAGGATGGAAATCTAGTACCGTGGCGGAAGGTTATGTGGATGGCTCAATAGAGAATAAAACGAAAACTGCCACTATGCTGTCCCAATGTGCCATGTCTTCTGTAGCTATTGTAAGTAGTTCACAAACCTGAGTCATTCAACATGAAATTAATTTGTCGCCCAAAGAGACAACTGTTGGAGGGTCAAGCGCTGGTACAGACCTAAGTATTTCAATAAATGCTTACAATAATTCAAATTTAACGATTAATATCAATAAATAGTTTGTTGTATTTTAGTTCATTGTAGTTTTTATTGTTTACCACTAAATAGGTATTATAAAATTTGTAAAAAAAATATGTCATTTTTTTAAATATAAAAAATATTTATCTAGAATAGATGAAATGAGGGTGAGAAGTGAGGGCGGGAAGTAGAGGTGTGTAATGTGACACTTCCCAACCTTCAATGACGTTAGTAATGACAGCATTACATATATGGTTGTAAATAAATATAATTATTTCAGGACTCCCCTTCAAGAGGAAGAAAAATATTGCTTTATGGAAGAAAAACGTTAGAAAACATAAGAGACTTAAGGGCGAGTCATACATTGGTGCGCAAAATATAGAGAAACCTGCACGCCCCCTGCTACCATCCCCCTGTTTTGGAAAATCAAAACATAGTTGCAATACAATTGTTATGGAAGCAAACGGACGTGAAATTTATAATGTCTTTCGCGAATTGTCGACAATAGATGACCAAAGATATTTTGTTGTGAACCATATTGAACAAAAACTGAAGAATAGAGTAACAAGAAGCCTAGAAAATTCTAGAAGAACCTATACTTATAACTGCAGCTTGACAGTTGATGGACAAAAGAAAAAAGATGTCGGGAGTTTTTTATGGCTACCCTCAATATAACCGATTCGTTTATTCGCACATCATTGCAGAAACGCTCTTCCAATGGGGTGGTTGAGAAAGACATGCGTGGAAAACATACATCTTTTAACAAGCTTAGCAATAATTATGAGCAGTTGACTAGGTAGCATATCCTTTCATTTCCCGCCGTTGATCGGATTATTGTATGTTTCTCACAAAAAAGTACCTTGATCCCTCTTTAAATATTTCCATTATGTATACAATGTACAAATAAATGTGCCAGGAATAAAAAATTATAAACTCAGTTTCTTTTGAAAAATATAATATCATTTAGGGTTCTTCCGGCCAAAAAAGGACCAGTGAAAAAAGTGTTTAGAGCAAAAAGAAATGACAGAAACGGAAAGAATAAAAGGAGAAGAAAAATTTCAAGAACATTTAGGAAGAAAAGAATTAGCTCGCAAGTCCAGGGATAATGACAAAAAAATTGCAAAGGCAAATACGGAGGTTTTATCTTTTAATTTCGATCTGCAAGCAGTTCTTACAATACCGAAAGGCATAGCAGGTCAAATCTTTTATTTTAGAAAATTAGCCATCTACAATTTCACAGTATACAACTTAGGCAACCAAGATGTTCTTTGTTATGTTTGGGAGGGAACTCAAGGAAAAAGAGGATCAGTTGAAATATCTTCATGCATTCACGATTACATTCTATCACATCAAAATATTAAAGAGGTTCGAATGATGTCCGATGGGCGTGGTGGCCAACAAAAAACTGCATTTTTGCTGCCATGTGCTTCAAATTCTCTCAAGTCATCCTACTCTAAATCTAATAGATCATAGATTTTTTGAAACTGGTCACACGGAAATGAAGTGTGACTCAAAACATTCGAAAATAGAAAGAAAGGCGAAATACGTTGCAGTGTATTCTGCAGAAGATTGGACACACATTATTCGCAGTGCAAGAACAAGACCACGACCTTTTGTAGTCAAAAACCTAACACATCAAGACTTTTTAGATTTTAAGGCATTGGAACACAGTTTTCAACATGAACCAAATTCCATGGCGCAAAGTTTGCTGGCTTCGCTATGTAAAGGATGAGCCAACAAATATTTGTTTAAAACAAGTTATACAGATGAAGATTTTAAAGAGGTAAATTGTTTCAAAAAAGGGCGGCCAAGAAAATTTGCATTAAACAAGCCTTATAACGATGAGTTGTCTATTTCCAATGCAGTTTCAAGATTTGCAGAAAATGTGTAATGATCTTAGAATACCTAAGATTTACCACAACTACTACAGATCTTTAAAATGTTGCGTAAAAATCCGGGACTGTTTACCAGTGCCGAATGTGTCGGAATATGACTCAGAAGAAAGTGATTAGTTTTTCTTACAACTGAATGTTGTATTCTTTAATTAGCAGAGTATTACGTTTTATTTCCTTGTTTTTTTACAACTGAATGTTTTTTTAATTACCTGAGTGTTACGTTTTGTTTTCTCGTTTCTTTTATTTGCAAAAATTTAATGGCTTTCATTTTTCTGTTCAACAAAACTAAATTTGTTTCAAATCTTTCAACGGCAAAAACGAATGTGTGTTTTTCAAAAAAAAACTGAATATATCCAAAATTTTGTTAGACAACTTAAATTGGTCAATACTTCTACCTATTGCAGAGAATATTTAAAGTCACACAAAAACCCTATTTTTCCCAATCGTTACAAACTTTAAATGCAATTATCTCAAAGATGTAATTTTGCACATTCATGGTTTTGGCATGGGACCAACGTTATTCAAAATTGAATGAATGAAATCTGATCAGATTCAAAATGATAGTAAAGTCAAATATTACCTCTAGGTATTATCGTTGGACACATAGTACTATTCAGATATGCATGAAAATATTCACATAGAATGATAAACATAACATAAAATAGATAGATAGATATTTATTAACTACTTTACAATAAAATGTTTGTAGCACGTCAAAAAGAAAATATACAAAAGAAATATACAAAATATATCTTAAGATAAAAACAGAGTAAAATGTCACAGCAGAGATCCGGTGTTGAGATTGCCTCGACAATGCACAATGTAATCATCAACAGAGTAGAAACAATATTTAAGCAAAACTTTTTTAAATATTTTTTAAAAGCATTGGAGCCCAAGGATTTTACAATTGATGGCAAAATATTAAAAAGCCTATAGTTTGGTGAATTTGATTGTGTCTTATTTAGCCGAAAGTAGCTGCATCTGATATGGTCAGCATTTCTAGACAACATTGACTGTTTCCCACGAATTTCAATTAGAGTATGAAATAAAAACAATGACGGTAATGGCATAATTTTATATTTTATGAAAAACTGTTGACAATGATCCCTGAAACCAAGATCAGCAAGCACCCTTATAGCCTTTTTTTGCATTCTAAATACTGTTAAAGCATGGGAGGAATTACCCCAGAGGGCGATGCCATAGCTAATATGCGAATGAAAGAGTGAGAAATACGTAGTTTTGAGTGTACTTGAATTAGTAATATTTTTCAACTGTCGTAAAATGAATAACGAACTTGAAAGTTTTTTGACTAAATGCTCAATATGTGCCTGCCAACTTAGCCTGTGATCTAGGACTAATCCAAGTAACTTCACATTTTTTGTTTTTTGGTGAAATGACAATTGATTACTTGCAGATATATGAATAATTTCAGTTTTATTATTATTTAATTTCAGTTTGTTCGATGAAAACCTTTAATTTGCCCTGTTACTAACGCAATCTAGAGAGTCGGCTAAATTCGTATTATCTTTCTCCGAAATAATAAATGTTGAATCGTCTGCAAATAGAACCGACATATAGAGTAACATAAAACGGCTCAGATCATTAATATAAATGATAAACAAGAGGGGGCCTAGAACCGACTCCTGAGGGACTCCATGACTTACCTCCAGAAAATCTGATGTTACACCATTCACTGTATTGTTTTCTGTTTGACAGGTAAGAACCAATAAGCTTCAACGAATTCCCCTAACTCCATAATAATATAATTTTTCTAAGAGAATTTCGTGAGACCTAATTATCTAAGGGTATCTCAGATAATCTGCCCTCAGATCATTCTTTGATAATTGTAATTTTTGTATGTGGATATCCAACGGTGAATAGTAATATTACTGGTATGAACATTCAGATTCCAGACAGCTAGACATCTAAGTGGTAGACCATAATAACGTAGGGTTGAGTGCGGTACTGAGTAAGATTTGGAATGAGCCTCGCAAGACGGTGGGCCCCGGAATGAAATAAGCTCTCAGATCTAAATGAACCCCAGTTTGAACTCGCTTTGAAAATAGGCCACCAGGTAGAAGTAGGTCTCGGCTTGAGAGTCGGCCTCGCTTTGAACGTTGGCCTGGTTTTAAAAGTGGGCCTCTTCTCTGAAAGCGAACCTCTCCTTGAACCCTGTGAAATAGGTAAATGACAACCTATTCCAACAGGTGTTGAGTGAGTAAAAAATAGAGAAGGAAAAAACTAGTATATATTTACAAAAAATACATTCATTACTCCAGAGGGTTCACCAAAAAACTCAAAGTCAATTATTTCAAATCACTAAATGACTGAAAGGGGCAGATCCCCAAACCTTGAAGATATTCAGAGACTATGAGGAACGACAGATCTCCTTGACGTCTCGTTGATCTTCCAATAACAGACCATTTACTCGTCTCAATTGCTTACTTCCAGGATCCGGAAATCGTATGACAATCAGTGTTACCAATATTTGAAAAATGGAAATGAAACTCTCTCATTCACTCGAGGATAGAACAGGTACGAAACAAGAAATAAATATTGGAACACGCCAAAGTTCACACTGAGTGAATAAGTAGTGCACGAAAGGGAACTAGAATACTTATTAGTAATGTGTTCGCTGCAACAGCTGAAAATTGTCTACTGTCTGAATATTAACCTATACTTTCACAAATGAAAACAAAATATTACCACCATGAATTATGATCGAATGGCTCCGAAATTAAACATATAATCAATGAACAGCAAATACATAATAATAAAATAACGTAAATAGAAAAATAAAAATTAGGTACGGACAATAATATTCATTATAGTCACAATATTATAAAATAACGACAAGTTAATAAATACAATCTCACTTTAATGTAATTGTTGAGTCCAGGACTATGGATATTAGTCAAATAGCATAGCATAGTTTTGATAGGAAACCTTGATTATTTACGTACAGGTGATGGTCAAACTAAATAAACAGTGTGTGAAAACTGATACCCAACTTAATTTCATCACTTCATCGATTACTCGAATAAATAATCATATTGGTCACCGATGATGAAAATAAAATTGTAGTTGTGCTATATAATGCTATATAATGACTTTTTCCCTGTGTGACTACGCAATTGTTGATTTAAATGACTTTTGCGAAAAAGTTTTAAAAACAAATATCACATTTGAATGGATTTCCTCCTGTGTGACTGGGCAAATGTATTCAATTGAATTTTATGTGGAAAATTTTTAAAACAAATGTCACATTTGATTGAATTTTCTCCTGTGACTATGTAAATGTGTATTCAGAATACTTGTCTGTGAAAATTTTATAAACAAATGGCACATTTGAATGACTTTTCCCCTGTGTGACTACGCAATTGTTAATTTAAATGACTTTTGCTAAAAGTTTTAAAAACAAATGTCACATTTGATGGCTTTCCTCCTGTGTGACGGTGCAAATGTATTCAATTGAAGTTTATGTGAAAAAGTTTTAAAACAAATGTCACATTTGATTGAATTTTCTCCTGTGACTACGCAATTGTGTATTCAGAATAATTGTCTGTGAAAAGTTTTTAAACAAATGTCACATTTGAATGCTTTTCTCCTGAGTGAATTCATAAATGTTTAATCAGACCACCATTCTCCGAAAAAGTTTCTAAGGAAATATCACATTTGAATGGCTTTTCGCCTGTGTGAATTCGTAAATGTTTATTCAGATTACTATTGTCCGAAAAAGTTTTTAAGCAAATATCACATTTCAATGGCTTTTCTCCTGTGAATTTGTAAATGTTTAAACAGACTAGTTTTATCCGAAAAATGTTTTACGCAAATGTTACATTTAAATGGCTTTTATCCTGTGTGAATACGCAAATGTGTATTCAGATTACTTTTCTGCGAAAAAGTTTTTAAACAAATGTCACATTTGAATGGCTTTTCGCCTGTGTGAATTCGTAAATGTTTAATCAGACTGCTTTTGTCCGAAAAAGTTTTTAAACAAATATCACATTTCAATGGCTTTTCTCCTGTGTGAATTTGTGAATGTTTAATCAGAATAGCTTTATCCGAAAAAGTTTTTAAACAAATGTTACATTTAAATGGCTTTTCACCTGTGTGAATACGCAAATGTGTATTCAGACTACTTTTCTGCGAAAAAGTTTTTAAACAAATGTCACATTTGAATGGCTTTTCTCCTGTGTGAATTCGTAAATGATTAATCAGACTACTTTTATCCGAAAAAGTTTTTAAACAAATGTCACATTTTAATGGCTTTTCTCCAGTGTGACTACGGAAATGTATACTCAGAACACCTTTCAGCGAAAAAGTTTTTAAACATATATCACATTTGAATGGCTTTTCTCCTGTGTGAATTAGTAAATGTTTAATCACACTACTTTTCTGCGAAAAAGTTTTTAAACAAATGTCACATTTGAATGGCTTTTCTCCTGTGTGAATTCGTAAATGTTGAATCAGACTACTTTTCTGCGAAAAAGTTTTTAAGCAAATGTCACATTTGAATGGCTTTACTCCTGTGTGAATTCGTAAATGTTGAATCAGACTACTTTTCTCCGAAAATGTTTTTAAACAAATGTCACATTTGAATGGCTTTTCTCCTGTGTGAATTCGTAAATGTTGAATCAGAGTACTTTTCTGCGAAAAAGTTTTTAAACAAATGTCACATTTGAATGGCTTTTCTCCTGTGTGAATTCGTAAATGATTAATCAGACTACTATTATCCGAAAAAGTTTTTAAACAAATGTCACATTTTAATGGCTTTTCTCCACTGTGACTACGCAAATGTATATTCAAATTACCTTTATACGAAAAAGTTTTTAAACAAATGTAACATTTAAATAGCTTTTTTCTTTTGTGAGCACGCAAAAGTCTGTGTAAATCACTTTTTTTCAATTTCTGACCTTCATCTATATTTAATTTGAATTTTTCAGTGAATCCGACATACTGCAACTCTGCTTTCAAATCATGTTCAACTATTTCAATTTCATTTTTTACATCTTCATCAAAATTTCTGAAAATGGTAAGGTCAGTTACATGCTTTTTACTGTAACTTGTATTGCTCTGGCGAAATTTCGTTTTATACAGTAATTTCTTCAGTATCAGGCAATGATTTGTAAAAAAGTGACTAAGGAATTCTATTCGTTTCGTGTATAAATTTCCACAAAATCCACAGACCATAATCCCAGCAATACCACTTAGGTTTGCGTGTTTTCCATTATTTAGTTGTCCTGCAAAAAGAAAATTAAAACTAATTTTTCCAAGATTTCAAATTTGCGTGAAGAATAAAAAATCTAAAGATTATATGGACGTATAGATACATATTTTAAATTGGTGATAACAATATCAGTATTAGAAAGTATTTTCAAAGTACATTGAACACATCTAAAATACAAAATAAAGTTTTAAATTACAACACCGGTTAAGAAGACATCACAAAAATTTGGAATAATAAACTGTGCCCACACATCTATGATAAAATTAGAAGAACAGATGGGATATTTACTTAATTAAAATAATGACATTTCAGACAAATTTTTATTTATAAAGCATCTGTTTCTCTGTAAGTTTGTTTGAACTCTCAATATTATCAGTCAGACATTATATCAGTTCATATGTCAATCAATCAATGACACATATAATAATAATAAGTTTATTTGCAGAAAAAAATATAAAAATTTACAAATAATTGCTAAAAAGCAACATTCTGCCAAGAAGATATAAGAACAGCAGAACTGATACGAGTGCCATCTCCCAGAATTAAGAAAATTTAAAAGTGATAAATATATAGTGTGTACGTTTACAAATATACACAATACACAATCTAAAAAAGGGATATACATAAAAATATGAATTAATAATAGATGTTAGTACAAGAGTACATCGACATTGCTTACTAAACACTGGAAACTGGCCAAAAAAAAACTGTTCATTAAGATATAAAATTAGTAAATAATACATTGCATATAGATACTACGGAGTTTATACACATTTTCCATAAAATCAGTATGCGCTAATTTCTAAACACTCTCATGCAGTACTTTCTTGTAATTATATTTGAACGCTTCCAATTTCATATTTTTCGAGGACTGTGGGACCTGGTTATAAAGCTTAAATATTTGAAAGTTCGATAAATGATGTACCATATGTAAATGCTCAACCGATTGTCATCCCTCAATTTATGGCTCATCCTCTGAAATTTTCATATTCCATATATAAATCGCAGATAAGAATTTTGAATCCTGTGGATTGTTTAAACGGGGACCATATAGTGTGTCCCCTAATATCATATAGCAATATTTTGTTTTCCAGTCTCTGACTTCCAATACTTATATACCTTCCTCTACTTGATCCCACCATTTGTTTCGTAGTTTTCCTCTTGTTCTTATCTTTAATGGCCCCATGTTGTTATTCTCTTTCAGATTTCTGTTGATGCTCTTCTCATAATGTGTCCCAACCATTTCAGTCTATATCTCACTATATTTTCTCTACCTGTTACCTTTTCTATTTCTATGTTTATTTTTAATCTTATTTCTCCATCTCTTGTTATGTTTGGTTCAAGTATTGTTCTCAATATTTTGCTTTCTAGTATTTTTCAGGTCTTGTTCTTTTTCGTTTATAGTTGTTGGCTCAAGAGCGTAAGTAATGACTGGTCAGATCAAAGTCTTATAGAATTGTATCTTTGTTTTTTGGAGTCTTCGTATACGCCACACTAGTTTTTAAATGGAAATACCCTATTTTGGTACTACAATCAAAAATATCTCATTTTTCAGAGTACGTCATATTTCTTATGTTACAATACCGTATGTTACATAAATAAAAGGTATTTTATTCATGATAATGTAATTTAACCCTTCGGCAGGCGCGCTATGGCACTGAGTACCGAAGTTTTACTGTTTTGAACGGGACGCATCTCCTGTTACTTGAAACATCTTATACTTCTAAGTATTCTGTGTTGCCTATATCCGTTAGTCACTGCTGAAGCCAGAGTTATTTTATATACACTTATTCAGTCTCAATTCAACGTCAAAGAAGAGTTCAGTTTTCGGCACTGCGTACCGTTGCGCGCCTTATAATGTAAGTACTTTTATGGTGATTTTTTATTTATTTTATGTATAACTATTTATTATTTCTGTTATTTTATTTTTATATCAGTCTTACTTGTTAAGTTACATCAGTTATTATTTCAGGAAACAAATGTGGGGTCGAAAATACCTTAATCCAGATGAGCTACAGGAGGTGGCAAATCATTTGTCACATGTGGAAGACATACCAAACCTGATAGATGATAGTGAAAGCGAGGAAGAATTTATAATAACTGAAGAAATAAGTGATACGTCTTCAGAACAATCCGAAGGAAGTGGTGATGAAGAATTTGCCGAAGAAGCATCTGATTATCAATTTTATATAGGAAATGGCAGTGAAACGCTATGGATTAGCAATTATTTGGCTACTGTGAGCAAAACTAAGTTGAAAAACCTTGTGAAAATAATACCTGGCCCTGTCAGAGGAGCATGAAATGCTGAAAAAGAATTAGAAGCATTTTTAAAAGTTATATCTCTCGTTAATGAGCATTCGTAGTGAGTAGAACGTTTTATGCATCGCTTTGGCTGAACGAGTGTGAAAGTCGTTTATTTTAAATATCTCCAAAAGTATATTTTTGTGATATAAACATCATACCTAAGCACAATGGTATTTACAGAAAGACAAAAAAGTGAACTAATGCAAGTTGTTAAAGACACTTCACAAAAAGTGTTTGCTGATATTATTAGTACCGACGAGTTTTTAGAACAGCTGACAAAAAAAGTAGCTGACAGTGTTATAACAACAATTGAAAAATATATAGAAGAAATCAATAATAAAATTACAGTAATTGAATCTAAAATTTCTGATGTGATTAGTGAAAATAAAGATTTACATGTCAAGTTGGAAAACCGAGAACAAAGAGATAAAATAAATCAGTTACGAATATATGGATTACTAGAAGATACAGAAAATACGTTGGAGCACAATCTACTAACGATGTTTCGAGATAAGTTGCAGGTAAATGACATTAAAATTATGAAGTGTTACAGACTGGAAAAGAAACAAACGGAACAAAATCATCCAAGAACTGTTCTGGTGAAGTTCGGTAGCTATAAAGACAGAAACAAGGTGTTTTTAAATAAAAGAAAACTGAAAAATACAACCTTAATTATTACGGAAGATTTGATTAAAAGCAGATATCATATATTGCTTGCTGCAAAAGAAAAGTTTGGGAAACAAAAAGTATGGACCAAAGATGCTTTGATATACACAAGTGTTAAAGGCAAGAAAATATGTTTAAAGACAGAACAGGAGGTTAAAAATACTCAAGTTGAATAGCCACTCGATGCTATTGCGAAGCTTACTATTATTTTAGTTGTTATAAGTTGGGAAGGAAGAGCGAAAGAGTGGGAAGTAAATAACGGTACGTTAGTAACTAATAGTGGATAGTGGTATTCAATTTTGTCTTTTGATTGCGTTTATTGATCTAAATATGGAACATCTCACTGTAAACTTCTTGAATGTGAAATCTTGAACTAGCCATTTTGCAAGCGTAAAAACACTTCTCATTAATAATAAATACGATGTTCTTGGCATCACGGAGTCATGGCTTTCAGAGCATCTTAGCAGTGACTTTGTTAATATTACAGGATATAACCTGGTAAGAAGGGACATAGGTTCGAGAGGTGGTGGTGTGGGTATGTATATCAGCACAAAATTTAAATTTGATATTTTGCACACACGAAATAATTCCTATTTGGAACAATTGTGGGTAAAAATTAAAATGCATAATAACTATTGCGTTATAGGTTGTCTATATAGGCCTCCAAAACAAAGTTTCGTTGATTTTATTGAGTCTTTCGAAGATATACTATCTGACTTCACAGTTTCCCACAATAACTTAATTTTTGGTGGTGATATTAACACAAATTTATTGGACTTGGATAATGCGAATACTCAAAAATTTATTTCGCTTTTGGAAATATTTGATTTGCAACAGGTAATAGATAAACCCACAAGAGTGACTAAAACTTCAAAAACTTTGCTTGATGTTATCGTATTTTCAAGATCTGTGTCTGCTTACACTGGAGGTAATCTAGAAGTTTGGCATATCTCTGACCACTGTTTAGTATTTTGTAAATTTGGGAAAAAAAGCTTCCAAAATAAAACTTATGTAACATTTAGAAACCTTAAACGCGTCGATCACAATTTGTTGCAAGAATTTATATTAAATGCCCCGTTTGAGGACATTTTTTATATAAACTGTATTGATGAGAAGGTTAACTATTTTAATAATATATTACTCAATATTTTTTATGTATTAGCACCTCTAAAGACAATATTAATTAGATATCAAAAACCTCCGTGGTTACCGAATAATATTCAAACTATGATTAATATGAAAAACAAAGCTTATAATAGATTTAAAAAAACTAAAGAAAATGCGCACTGGAATTATTATAAACAAATTCGTAATCAAACAAATATAGCGATAAGTAATGAAAAAAAGAGTTATTTAAATTTTTGCATTAATAACAATACCAATTCTCTCTGGAAAAGACTGTACCAACTAAACATTCTTAATAAGCGAAAAAAAAATACAATACCTGAATTCATTAATAAACCAATTGAAATAAACAACTTTTTCATGCAATATTCTTTACAAGAACAACAACCTGATAACAATTTGTTAAGTTACTATGGTACCAATCTAAAACAACATTTTCATGAACTTTTTTCCTTTTCTACTGTTAGTTTTGAAGAAATTGAAGCATATTTAAATGAAATAAAGTCTCTTTCTACTGGACCTAATTTAATTAATTTAGAAATGATACTTTTATGCTGTCCTAGAGCTTTACCAGTTATTGTTAATATTATTAATTCTTGTTTGTTGGAAAATAAGTTCCCTAATAGTTGGAAAATAGCTAAGGTTACTCCTTTACCTAAAAAATCTGATGTTCTAAACTATAGCGATTTACGTCCAATTAGTATTTTACCATGCTTGTCAAAAGTTTTGGAAAAAGTAATGAACAAACAAATAAAATGTCATCTCGAGCAGTGTTTCATTTTACCTGAAAATCAATCAGGCTTTATAGCTGGTTATAGTTGTTCCTCTGCGTTAATGAATATAACTGATGATATTTTGAGAGAAATCGATTTAGGGAAGTGTACGGCTCTAGTATTGTTAGATTTTTCAAAGGCTTTTGACACCATTAGTCATAAATTGTTGTATGCTATTTTGCATTTCGTAGGCTTCGCTGATAACGCTGTTCATATGATAAGAAGTTATCTTGAAAATAGATTTCAGTATGTTGAAACTTGCTTAGGGCAGTCCTCTAAAGAAAAAATTTGTTGTGGCGTCCCACAGGGATCTATTTTGGGTCCACTTTTATTTAATATATATACAAATAACATAACGTCGTGTTTGCAATATTGTGAAAGTCATTTATATGCTGACGACGCGCAAATTTATTTTTCATTTCAACATGCAAATACAGGTATAGCTGAAAATTGTATTAATCGTGATATAAATGCTCTGGTACATTTTGCTAAATTACATTTTTTGCAAATTAATTCCAATAAGTCATCGGTTATATTCTTTGGGAAGAACTATGCGACAGTTGAACGTCAAATATCTGTCAAGATAGACAATAATGAAATCAAATGTACTCATGAAGTAAAAAATCTTGGACTAACTATTGATAGTGATTTGAGGTTTAAAAAACATATTAATATATGCTTGAGTAAAGCTTACGCATCTCTTAAACTATTATATCCACATCGACATTTACTATCACACAAGCAAAAAATTCAACTAACAAATTCGCTGGTTTTAAGTCACTTCAATTACTGCGATGTCGTATATGGACCTTGTTTAGATGCGACAGACACAGCACGTATCGAAAAAGCTCAAAAATCATGTTTAAGATATATTTATGGCATTCGTAAATATGATCCTGTTTCATATAAACTTGTAGATGCTGAATTGCATGCAATTATCTTCTTTCACAATATTATTTTGAACAAGAGACCCACTTGGTAAATAAAATAAAATATCGTACTGATGTTCATACGCTCAATTTGCGTTTTAAAGGGCTTATATCACCGCCACCTCATAGGACACAAATATTCAAACGAAGCTTCACATACAATATTTACCACCTATACAATAGGGTTCCTGCTTCTCTGAAAGTACTGAATCTGAACAGTTTTAAGATCAATATAAAAAGAAGTTTGATAGATGAACATTAGTTTTTTCTTACTCATACTCGCATTACCACTATTGATTCCTTTCGATCTTTTGTGCTCTACTATATGTACACATTATTTATTGTAAGGCTTTACTTTATTTAAAATTAAGTTTTGTAATTAATACAGGGGTCAGACTAGAACTTTTTAAAATTGTTTTCTGGCTCCTTTTTGCATTACGTCATTTATAATATTATTGTTATGTAAAACCAGTTTAAATATGCAAATAAACATTATTATTATTATTATTAAATATCGTTAGCAATACAAACTTATATATTTGAAAAAGGCAAGAAGACGTACAATATAGTAGAGAGAGAGAGAGGAGAGAGAGGAGAGAGATTGTAAACTAGCAAGCAAAAGTGAAATTTTGGCTCTGTTTGGAGTGTTATTGCTTATAGGAGTGAAAAAAGGTAATAGAACTAATGTTATGAAATTATGGTCTAAAGATGGGACTGGTATGATGATACTGAAAGCTACCTTTAGTTATAAAATATTTCGGTTTTTACTTCGTGCTATCAGGTTTGATAACATATTTACAAGAAAAGGTGCCAAAAAATTATGTCATTGGTGAATATGTGACCATAGCCGAAATGTTACATAAATTCCGAAAACGTTGTGGGTTGGTAACCGATAATTATTATACAAGTTACCCATTAGCTGAGCATTTATTACAAAATAAAATAACTTTGACCGGAACTCTAAAAAAGGATAAGGCAGTAATCCCTCCATAATTTATTAACATCAAGAATCGTGAAATTGGATCAACAATAAAGTTGTATTACTGCTATCAACTATGCACGATACTGGTAAACGGGAAATAATACTGGACTATAACAGTAACAAAGGGGGCGTTGATACTGTAGACCAGTTATGTGCTTCTTACTCAACGCAAAGAGTCACAAGAAGATGGCCATTGGCTGCATTTTTCAGAATATTGGACATTGCAGGCATAAACTCACAAATTATATATTGGGCAAACAAAGCTTCAGAGAAACAACCAAGAAGAAGAGTTTTTCTTAACAATTTGGCTTTTAGTCTTATGAAAAATCGTTTAAAAGAAAGATCCCAAGAAAAGCCACTTCCTAAAGATGTATACCAATTTATTTTAAAAGATCGCAGTCCTGAGAGAGAATCTCCTCCTCCTAAAAGAAGAGTTGGAACCTGTCACTTGTGTGGTACAATATTAAATAACAAAACTACTATTTCGTGTAACAAGTTTCTTTGTAAAAAACATAGTGAGCATAAAGTTTATTCTAACATGTGTAATAATTTAGAAACTGACGAAAGTAATGTTTAATTTTCTATTAGGTATGTCAAATATTTAGTTGCTTTTATTATTTATTGTCCTTTCCTCAATGTTCCTTGCCATAATTTATGTTTATAACATGTGTGATTTTTATTTGTTTTTTAGAGTTCCTTGTAGTCTTTTATGTTTGAGATATGTTTAATTATATGTTTTTAAAACGGCATTTGTATTTTAATTCATGTCTAAAATGAAAAATGTATAGCGGTACGGAGTACAGCCGCGCGCCTGCTCATGTGAAATTCTTAGGCGCACCCGCCGAAGGGTTAAAAAATATGAACAAGACTAAACAAACCTATTAAGTGTTAAATTAAATGCTCGATAAATTGCAAACCATCTGCCTCTTGAGAATATGCAAGGTGATGTTGAAACTCTTGTAAAATATTATTCAGGGTATCAGCGTTAATTGTTTGAATTTCGGTCCTAATTCTCTCTTATTGCACCAATATTATTAGGCCTACTAGGTAAACTTTTGACTTGAGGTATACGTACAAAAAAATCTAATAGGGATAGATCAGGAGATCTAGCTGGCCAATCCATCTATTGGGAAAAATATATTTAAGGTACTCATTCAAGTAGGTACATGATGTGCATAATGCGGTGGCGCTTCATTTTGCAGGTGAATTTTTGGAATGCTCAGCTAGATCTCCTGATCTATTTCAATTGGAATTTTTTGTGTCAAAAGCTTATGTTAACAGACCTAATAATATTGATTAATTAAAAATGAGAATTAGGACCGAAATTAATTCAATTAACGCTGATATCGTAAATAATGTTTTGTAAGAGTTTCAGCACCCCCTTGCATATTGTCAAGAGGCAAATAGTTCGCAACTTGAGATTTTTTTAAAAATTTGTGTTGTTTGGAAATATTTTTACCTGATGTCTTTTGGAAACTAATTTAGAGGTCGATGTGGGCTGACCACTAAATTATAACGAACATTATTACTTTTTTAAGTTTATTAATTTTATTGTTCACAAATAGAAACATGGCTTAATCAGTAACAGGAATTGCTATTGAAAAACAAGAGATCAGATTGCTCTCACTCCAAAAATATTGCATATAACCATAACATAAAGTGTCAAATATTAAATATTTTGTGGAACCGCTGACTTTAGCGCGAGCACCACTATTAATACAATCTCAGATAATTCCTTATTATTTATATTTGAAACATTTTCATTGAATGTTAAAAAACTAAAGTTTAATTGTGAATAATCGGCATACGTGTATAATTTATAGTTTTTAAAAATAGTGCTTATATTGTTCGTGTATATAGTAAATAATATTGGAGCCTACACAATAATTTGAGGTACCCCACAGAATACATTTTTCATAGCCAATATTCTTACATTAGTCGTAACAAATTGGAAACGGTCAGTCAAATCATTTGCTTCTAACTCAATTCCAAGATTGGTAAATTGTACATAATGAAGAATACTATACAGAAGTGAGTTCATATTTAATTGTATCCAAATCACTTGAATAGTCCAACAACAGTAATACAATCGTTTCCTGTCCCTTATCAGTATTGTGGAAAATATCATCCATAACCTCCAGTAGGGCAAGTTGTACAGCTAAAGCCCAGCAAAATATGTGTTATTCATCCAAATAGAACTGAGGACTTCAAAGTAGACCACGGAAATAATTCGAGGCCTTTTGTTCACATTGTTGTTGAAATAGTTTCATTCGTTAATATTCTGAACATATTTTAAAATTTTGTATTGTTATCGTACTCTTTGAATGTTATTGAACTAGAATTTAACATCTTTCTAGCCAAAGCATAAAAAGGTTCAAATTTCGTACATACATACAAATCTTTCTTTTGATTTAATAAAGTCAAACTATACAGTGTGGAAATGCCAAATCGAATAAATTCATTATATTGGTTATTGTTCATGTTTATTAAAAATCCTGAAACACATCATAGACCGGGAGATGATGACACAAAATTTGTGCTAGGTATGACGCCTCCTCTGAGGTCTAATTACGTAATGACGAAAAGCAAAATGATGGTCATAACGCTGGCACTGGAGACACAATCGCGTGGGCGTTAATGGAACGTATCGGATAAATTACGAGTGACTAACAATTTGTTACACAAAAATTCTTTTATTTTCCGATAGTCGATGAAAAAAGAAGTAGGCGGTAGCGTAATGCCATACTTCTCCCTCCGGTGTGGCCTACAATTCGCCATACTTGCGAAAAGACGTTAATTAAATATTACAATTCAACCATTTGTACCAGGTGAATTTTTGTACAGCTTGCACCATGCCACACTTTTCCGACGGTTCCAAATGGCGGCTATATTGCCGCAAAGGAGTATTTATTTATTTAGTACGGGAAAGCCCCACTAACTGTTACAATACATAATACAAGGTCAGGTATAAAGACTAATACAACACAACCAATTAATTTAAACTACATAACACTTTCCATGTAGCTACAGGTACAAAACAATACTAATATAAATAAAAAAAAATTAAGAACACAACATAACTCAACAGACCACAGCCCTAAGCAATATTTGAACTGACCAAGAAACATATTGAAAATATTACAATTAAAGCTATTAAAAAAGCACAGATATCTATTTATAGGAATCATAGCACCATATGTTGTTCCATGAAAGGACACATGAAAGGTAAGTTGATGGTGAAGACCCCAACAAGGAATGCTAAGCCCCACCTGACTCAAAAGATCCGCACAATCAACCTGCCCATTTAGGAGTTTAAATATAAATATAGCCCCCGACATATCTCTACGATTACCAAGAGGAGCTAGTAACATTTGTTTTTCAATTTCAGCATAATTATGGTGTAATATTCTATGGTTGTTCCTAAAAGCACAGTATCTAAGAAATCTATGTTGAACTTTTTCAACCGAATTAATATGATTATGAAAGTATGAGGACCATACTACTGAGCAGTATTTCAAGATGGACCTAACAAGGGAGCAATATACTAAGTTTTGCAGATTCAATAGAAAAATAGTTGCAATTCCTCATCACAAAGCCCAGCATTTTCGAACTCTTCGCTGAGATTGTACTGATGTGCTCAATAAGTGATAATTTCTCATCCAGAACAACTCCCAAGTCCCTAATCAATGAAACATATTTTAAGTCTTTACCATTAATGGAATAACTAGTTTGCACCCTACTTGCTTTACGAAAAAAACTAATCCAGCAACACTTATCAATATTCAACTGGAGCTTATTTGATGCACCCCACACAGCCAGCTTATCCAGATGTTCCTGTAACAATTACTGATCTCGCACAATTTCCACCGTTCTCCACAACATGAAGTCATCAGCAAATTTTAAACATTTGCTGTTTATAACACAATAAACCATATCACTGATGAAAATATTAAATAAGAGTGTTGAGCAGTGACCTCCCTCTGAAACGCCAGATGAAACATGGATTGCCTCCAAGAAGAAGATGCCAACATATTGTGTACATTGGGTTAAAGAACTTTCAATCCAAGAACAAAGATTAGAATCCAGCTTTACTAAGTTTACGCAAAAACAGCTGATGGTCTAGACGATCGAAAGCTTTAGAAACGTCAATGTATATTGCATCTATCTGCTTACAATCTTCCATACTCTGTAAGATATTTGTTTCATAAACCACCAAATTTGACACCATTGATCTATTTCTAGTGAAACTATGTTGTTCTTCTGGGTACAACCCACCGCACATCCTCGTCAACTGTTTACTGACAAGACAGTCAAAAATCTTCGGAATGGCCGACTAGATACATACATTTCTGTAATTTGTCACAGTATCCCCTTGACCACTTTTAAATATTGGCATCACATAACTTTGCTTCCAGTTGTCAGGAAATATTGAGGTTCTCAGTGATCTCTTGAAAATAATAAACAACGGCAGAACGATAATGCAAACACACTGCTTTAGCAAAAAGTTAGGGAGCTCCCACAGGACGCAAGGTTAGTTTATTTGGAAGCTTAGTAATTTCATCAAAGATGTCAGTTTTGGATATTTCGGTGCAAATAATGATGTTGCCAGTATTATTGTCAACAAACTCAAGATCATTACTGCTGGTGTTTTTAGCATATACAGTTTGAAAGAATTCCTTGAACAAATTAGCAATACCCTCACCCTTACCTGCAGATTTATCACCATAAAATAATGAATCAGGAATTCTGTGACTAGACCTCTTATCATTGATATATTTCCAAAGATACTTGGTATCATCCTTTAGCTTGAAGTCTATACCCACACCATAGTTGGAAAAACACTCCTTAGAAAGCCTCTTACACTCAGCACGCAGCTGAGAAAATACTGCATATATAGCATTTTATGGGTACGCAACAAACAGCGAAGGAGCATGCCTCTTCCACTGAGTCAGGTGTCGGAACTCAGAGAAGAACCACTTTGGAAAGCTAGGTGTTATATATCACTTCAAGGAGACAAAACATGCTACACCTGTAGCCAGCATCTCATAAAAGAGCTGTACTTGGGAGATTACATCAAAAGTATTTAAATATACTTGCCAATTAACTGATGCTAAATACTCATTAAGACCCCTGTAGCTGCCATTTCTAAAAACATAGTAAAATTCATCATACTAGTTTCTCAATTTATATAGTTAGTAGTAAACGTATTGAAGCTAATGAAATAATAGTAAATTATTTTGAGCCCAGGTATACCTTTATGTCCGCGGATTCTTTTTACTACAGTGTGGAAAGATCTCTAAAAACCATGAAGAAGGTATACAATTTCAACGATTTTAAGGTAGCAATAGAAAATACGAAGTTATTGAAATGAATTTGGATGATTACTCTTTATAAAAGGACCATTAAAATAATATAAATGTAGGGATTCCAAAAATATGTATTTGCATAAAATTGTACAATTATTAGCAAAAGTTACAGTTCTGATTTTGAGAAACCTGCACTGCCATTTAATCTTATTAAGTATACTTAAATCAGGCGAAAATCTTTTACCAGAACCAGTATTATGACCCAAGAAAAATGTCTGAACAATGACGAAAAGGAATCATTAAGTTAATTCAGAATAATAATAATAATGGAGGGAATAACCAAATTATATATCTTCAAATGGATTGGAGTTTTGAGAAAATATTCTATTAACAGTTAATGATGCAGCTGTTGATGATAACGGGGAGATTTAGGATTAAGTTTTAGGGTTGCATATGTATATTATGTATTTTTTATACAGTATAAACTTCAAATTACTTTTTTTTAATAAAATACTTAAGCAATTTATTAGTTATTTTATTGCTGTATTTTCCTGGAGATAATTAACATATTATTCTGCATTAAAAACAGTTAGATGGCTTAGTTTTTCTTAGATTTTATTCATCATAAAATAGCAGTATCTATATTATTTTGTATAAATGTGTAATTTTGGGAATATTACCCAATGACACTGAAACCTGTTTACTTACTAATCATAAAAGCAACCAATGTGAATGTGGAAATTTCATGTAAATTAAGATACCAGAATAAAAATTTAAAAACTCATTTTCCCACACAACAGTCAAATGTCAGTTACCATCAATAGGTTTACTAGAGCAGATATACAGTTCCTACTTTGGTTCTTTATCCGTGCATCATTAATACTTGATAACAACTGACATAATTTTTAATTGTTATTTGTTTCTATTAATAGTGAAAAACAGAACAAAATAACCTGATATTTGTTGATTATGTTATCAAATATTAATGACTCGTGGGTAAAGCACCAACTGATCAACTGTACCTTTGAATTGATTCGTATTAAATAATGATGCTCAAGATCATTTAGAAGTTTTTGTTTATAAATAAATAAGTTGTAGTATTGTATACACCTGATGAATATCTAGGGCCTTAGCCTCATGAAATAATAAATTTGACAAGTATTTAGTTGAGTTACGATACATTACTTTCAATATTCTCTATTATAATTGGTAATATAAGAACTCCAGCAGCACCCCATGATTTGGAGTATTATATTTTTATAAAATATTCCTTTAACAATAAAACAGTACAAAGAAGGTTTCATCAAAATTCACAGTCAGTATTTGATAGTTAACCGTTCTATTTTAAAATTCCTTTCAGATTTTTATTTCAAGTCTTCCCATTTACTCATTGTGTATAAAATGATAGTGTTGTCTACAAAATTTATAATTTTTCATGTAAGTACTACTAATGAAAGTAAATCATTCATTTATAGTGAGAATAGTAAGAGTCCTACTACTTAGGGTACAAGAAATTTTCACATAGATTGCAAGTCCCAGAATTCATATATTTTACAAGGCATCTAGTAAAAGATTGAGATTTGCAGATTTATCGACCAGTTGCTGATAATTTAAACCAAAAAATACTTTCTGAAATATGTTATGTAGACGAACTAAATATCCATGAGAATTAATGTAATCTTTATAGTTCACATAAAAAGTTAAATTATTTATTCACAAAATTTATCAACAATGTTGGTAAGAGATTAATTTGGGTTTTAATATCATTTATATTTACTATACCACTATATTATACAATTATTTACTCAGATGATAAGATTTTTCAATGTTTTAGTTATGTCAAATGCTTAAATATACCTAGCACATGAAAATACTGCTACAAAGTATGTTATATCTAAATAGCCATCAATGAGTGTAACTCACCTTTTAATTTAATTCGCCTTCCAGATTTAAGTTTTAAATATTTAAATTTGTTTCTAATGTTGTGTATATTAACCTTACGAGAGCTGTCCTTCTCTGTTTTAATTGCAATTATAGATTCTTCAGCTACTTGAACTATGTTTGGATCTCCATCAAGTTCTTGTTTAATAGGATGCATACTATTATTTACATTTTCCAAAGTTGTTGTAGGTACTTTATCACTCACTTCTTGTTTAACGTCCATATTCCAAACAAAATCAACGTGGATATCGATTTCTTCTTTAAAGACTTTTTGCTCCATATCCATTATGACTGGATTATATCAAATCAATAATAATTAAAATAAATGTTATTTGAACAAAAAAGCCAAGCAAGTGAATAAATAACGACAGAGACAACACATCACATAACCACAGAATTATGGAGGGTAGAACTAAGGAGGACCAACTCATTGTATCAAAAAGGGTCCGCTGACAGCGAGCAAATTAAGGTGGCGCCACAGTAGCAAGTGGAAAGATTTTAAAAACAGCGCCATAAATTATTAGAGTAGGATAGGGGTCGAGACCGAACTATTGGCGATTTCGACCACCGTTGAGAGCGCTGCAAGACGTAAACAAATATGGAGGATTGTGAGTAATCTCTATGTTTATGGCGTTAGTTTTTATACGGATTTCATGGTTGATTCGTATGTTTTAGTTGCGAAATAAAAAAAAGTGTTTTTTTGGATTTTTGTGTGTTTTGGACAACTGATTATAGTGTGTGAAAGAAAATAACAAACTGTGAATTAATATAACGTTTTGCAATGGTTTAAAATAGGTATCAAATCAGATCCTTCTCAATTAGCAACAGTCATGGAAAACTAGGAGGTATATTTGAGTTTGACTACTGTATTTGCATATTTGGATGCAACACATGACAGTAGGTGCTTCGTGGAGAACAAACAAGTCCTAAACAGTAGGCATTTGCAATCGCAAATGCAATGAAGATGGTGTTTACTCAGCCATTAGACTCATGACACTTTGCCTCCAAACCAGTGCGCTTCTAACTGGAAAACCTCATGAAGTCTCTGGATGGTTAGAGGCTGACTTTTCAACAGGAACCTGGAAAATACTTTCATTTTCATGTACATGCAAAGCTGGAGCTTCAGGAAAATGCAAACACATTTCAGCCACATTATTGAAATGTACAAGGTAATTTTTTTCTTCACTTGAAAGGGACACTTAATAATTCAGATTGTGTTATTGATTGCAGGGGAGATGTTCTATCACTTGAAACATTGTCAAGCACTAATGTGGAGTGCTATTGGAGATTGGAGGACTCACAAGAAGGCAGTTGAGGAGGATTACGAGGCCCAACCAATTAGCCTAACTTGTTGTGTGAAGAAGATGGCTGCGAGGAAACTTTGTAGGCCACTTTCACAGGAAGAGAAAGAAAGATGTTTGTCTTTATTGATATCCAGTCATTCCTATTCTGCACTGAGTAAGCATATGTGAGTATTTGTCCAGCTCTGTGTGTTTTTGGAGTATAATAATGAATAAATAAATTAATATAAACTTATCATGAATAATTTTATACATTTATCTTGATTTAACATCATTTAAAAATCTAATGATACTCCAATCTAGAATGTATGTTACTCAAATTATTTTTTAATCATTGCATTGTTTTCACATTATAGTTTATTCATTGTCATTCTGTTTGTTTAGAAAAGTACTTTGTGAATGAAATTATTTGTTGTGTATTTTTGTACCAAAATAAATAAATTGTTTATATGATTACTGTTTTATTTTTTCCAATTTAATTAACCATTTATGGTCCATCATTTAATATTTCATTTAATTTGGTTATTCTGAAATAATATAATAAAAATACAGTAAATTTGAATATACTGCCAAAACCTAAAATTACAGAAATCTTTTCAACATCACTCAAATGTTTAGTCGACAGGCTCTATAGATGGCGCCACATTCAGTGCCTCATCTATCTGTGCACGAAATAAATACTGTCCAACTTGTACTTAAAAAAAAATGGATATTCCCGAACATAAATGCTTCAAAAATTGGAATGCATCTTCTACTTCCATGGAAACTAGCGCTATCCTTGAAGTATTCCGACGGAGTGTTGAACTGCATAAACTAAAATAAGTTAATAGGTGACGGAGATAGTAGTGTATAAAAAAAATTAGGTGTAGAAAGGCCGTATGGATATCAGTTTCCGATTAGTAAAACTGAATGTACAAACCATTTGTTGCGGAACTACTGCAGTCGGCTGAGGGAGGTTGCAAGAAAAAGTATAAAATCCAAGAAAGTGATAGTTCCCCTGCGAAAACGCCTAGAATCCAATATAATGAAACTGCGAGTTGGAATAAAAACTGCCGTAAACCATCATCGAAAAGAGAACAAACCCATGGATGAGCAAATGAAATTATTGAAAGAAGACATAAGCAACTGTCCTGCGCACGTCTGTGGCGATAATACCAAATGCAGTGCTTATTTTTGCAAAGGGCACAGAGAAGGAAACATAATTTAATTTCTGAAATGGAAAAATGTGGTCTATTAAATGATATTTTGGTTTGTGGAAATCGGTTGCACCAACATGTTCATAGCCGCAGAGTCATATAACTCGATAATAGCAAAATTTGTTGGAGGTAAACGAATAAATTTTTCAGTAAAAAATAGTTACGATACGCTGATGTACAATACAATTTGAAAGGAGTTTTATAGTTTGGTTCATAAGCAATTAACAGGACAGAGCATTGGAACTCATACTAAGAAATTTGTTATAAACAAAACAAAAAAGATGTTGCGTAACCTTCAGTGTAAACAGCTGTTCCCAAGAAAGAAAATTAAACTTTCATCAGCACCCGCTGATACTGATTACGGTATCCAGGAATTAGAGGTGGAGGATGAAGAAATTATGAAGAAACGAAAACAAGAATTTTTAACCCAAATGACGAAAACTACGGAAGAAATTGTCGAGTTAGAAATTAAAACAAGAGGACAACCCACAAATCCAATTTGGAAAGAGGAAAGGGCATATCGAATAACAGCGTCTCGATTTGGCGAAGTATGCAAACAACGAAAAACAACAAATCCAAAAAAATTGGTTACGAATATCTTGAGTAGTCAGTTTAAAGGTAGCGCAGTAACAAAATGGGGAAATGACCACGAGGACAAAGCTAAAAGGCAGTTTGAAAACTAATTTCAAGTAACTGTGAATGAATGTGGTTTATTTATTTTGGAAGAATACCCATATTTAGCAGCTAGTCCCGATGATATAACTGACCAAGGGGATATAATAGAAATTAAGTGCCCGTTCTCTGCAAATAAATATGAACCAAAAGAAGCAATTACGGAAAAAATAATCAAATATTTGGATATTGATGACAACGACGAAATTAAATGTAAATAGTGATTATTATTATCAAATACATGGCAAGCTTGCAATAACCAAAGCTAAGTATTTTTATTTCATTGTTTGGACACCGCTGGGTATGTCTGTCCAGACAATAGGGAGGGATGAACAATACTGGCTAAACATGCTTTCTAAGTTGCAGACATTTTATCTGGACAATATGCTTCCCGATATTCTTAAAAAAATAAGAGAAATAATAAACGACACCGTGTCATCGTATATATTTTTATCTTGTAGTGTAACTAATTTTGTATTTTCCGTTTATTTCTTCTTCTGGCTCTGTTATTTAACATACAAATTTCGTTTCTATTGACTAGCCAATATATGTTCCCTTAAATCTATTTCTTCCTTTCAATATGTCCAGCTTTTTATCCCATGTCCTCACTTTTCGTGCTATTGGTCTATTTCTAAGTTTGTTCCGGTCTCCTATTCTTCTTGACTCTATTACATCTGACTCCACATTTATTTTGGTGTTTACTCTTTTCACTACTTCTCTAATCTCATCATTCAGTTGTTCCGCATTTTCTCGAATTTCCTCTTCGATGCAATTTATTATCAGGTTTTCCCTTCTTAAATCTTTTTCGATTTGAATTACTCTTGTTTCCAATTTCTTCGTAGCTTCTCTTAATAAATAATTTTCGTTTTTTAGATCTTAGTTCACTTTTATCAATATTTGTTATTGACTGTGGATATGGTCTAGTTTTTACTCGATTCTCGCATTTCTTCGATCCATATATTTCGACTTCAGCAGTATCTTTTCCATTAAAAATTATTTTAATATTCGGAGTTTAAGAATTAATTCAATTTTAAATTGTAGAAGTCTGACCTGTGTTAATGTATTCAACTCTATATCTTAATTAGCTTATGGAAAACGTAAGTTTTTTTTTCCTTGTACCTTATTAATTTCTGGCGTATTATATATTTTCAAATAAGATCTTACCAGTTTTTTAGTGTTTTTATTACATGTATACATACACTGTCTTCTTTTATAACACAGTTCTGAAAGTTGTAGGATTCAATTTTTTAATTTCTCACGTAATTCACTGATTTTACTGGAATGATTTGAAAGTACACTTTCTGTAAGCAATTTCAGAACCGGCCTCCACATATATTTTATACCTTACAGATACCACAGTATTCGTTTTCCTGCATTCCATGTCTTATTTGACGGTCGATCTAAGAATATAATAAAGTAGGAAACAGCGACAATGTCTGGTCTGGTTGTTCTAGTGAGATACATTAACAACTTTGTCTACGTCTTTGCTCTCCAACTAATAAAATTTCATCAACGTAGATCAGTATGCAGACGTTTTCATTGTAGGACAGACAGTATTTTGATCTAACAAAGTTAGTCTTTAAACCAAAATCCTATTCTTTTAGGCCATAAAGCACCCGTTTTAGTTTTAATACAGCTGTATTACCTTTCAACCTTTCTGGTGCGTAAATATATACTTCACTCTCCAAAACTCCATTCAAAAAAGATGTGGGAAAGTCCAGCTATTGCATCTTCCAGTTATTTTGTAATGAAATGGATAGAAGGAATCATATTGTCGAAGTTCATGCTACAGGTGAATATACCGGAGAATTGCATCCTTCTCCTTTATCTGAAAACATTTTGCTACAATTCTTGCTTTCTTAGTCCCGTCTTCCTTGGTTTGGAATACCCACTTTGTTTCAATTGCTCGCTTTCCTTGTGGTAGCTCAGTCTATTTCCATGTATTCAGTTTTTAGAGGGAATCTAATTATTTTCTAACTGCCTCTTCCCATTATTTATCTTATACCGCTTCTTTATGTTGTGTAGGATATTCCACGTTAGTTGCAATCAAACAATATCTACATAAGTTTCATAATCACTTAGGTATTTCGGTTTAGTAATTCTTCATTATTTTCAGAGCTTGAACTTTCTGTCTCTTCTAGCTGATTTGTTTAATCTAATTCACTTTCTTCTTGTACCTCCATTTTAGTTTGATTTCTTTCTCTCCGTGTATTATTTTCATACTGAAGCAACTGCATTCCTATCTGTTTTTAATTTTCTGTTCTTTTGTTTCTTATTTCATCAAATTTAGTCTGTTTTTTTATTGAACTAGACATGTCTCGAGCAAATAACATTGTTGTTTTCACAATCATTATCTCCTGGTCCAGGATAACCAATATGGTATACATGGGGGTGCCCTTCTCTCCATTTTACTTTGCCTTTTTAAGATGATTACCCACGCTCTTGGCCCCAAAAACGTTTAACTTAAATAAGTCATTCTTCTGTGAAGATGTTTCCCCATTATTGGCTTCTTTTGGCTACCTGTTTATTTCATAACCCTCTCAAATGTCTTGGCAAATTTGTTACTTCAAATTTTATCCTAAACTCATCCATGGTGGTTCGGTTCATCCGCTCTGATACACCGTTTTCCTACAGAGTATATGGCATCGTATACTCTACTTCAATACCCTTTCCAAATCTCCACCATTGTCTACTTGAATTTTTAATCCATATTAACTTTATAAAGTGAAATCTTCTATTAAAACCTGAACATATCTATAACCTTCTAGTGAAGGTGTTTTTGAATGATCATAACATCAATTCTGGCAGTTCACTTTGCAGCTCTAAAAAATGGTTTTCTAGTACTTTTTCCTCCAATGCACGGACTACAAACATCATTATCAACAGATAAACCTGAGCCACTCAAACTATGTCTATTTACACGACTAAGCCTCCTATGCCAAATCAGTTTTGTTTTAAAATCGAAACATAATAAAACCAAATCGTTAACTGAATTACAATAAAAATTTGAGTAATTTTTAGATAAAACTGCCTGTTTTTTGCCTTCCCGATTATTGTTAAATGTTACCTTAATATCTTGCTTTAATAAGGAAATCAAGTTATGTGACATACCTGGCACAATCAAAGCATCTAGTTCAATGTCTTTACCCTGGCATTTTCCTTTAGGTGTCTCTTGACTTCATGTATCAAAACCTGGTTGTTATTTGTTGTTCAATTTCAATTTTCCTGATGTCGGACATGTGTTCTTCTATTTTCCCCATTACCATATGTTGTGTGCACCTACAACCCAGTATGAAGTGGTTTATATTTGTTGTGGTCATTTTATTACTATAAAATGCAATCAATTCAATTTTTTTAGTATTTGGATCTGTACAGTCTTCTCGATTTAATAAGTTTGCTTGTCTTATTCAAGTACAGCTACGCCCTCTTAATGATCCTCTAGTATGTCTAAAGTAACTCCTACCACTTTCTGCAGTTTTATTGGGACAATATTGGTAAAAATGATCTCCAAGGCACCCATAACATATATTATTCACATAAAAAGCTGAACTTTCATCTCTATATTTTTAAGGTCAACTTTCATCGTGATACTTCTCTGACATTGTTAGTAAAAGGTAGCATACCCTGTCGCTTTCATCCAGATTAGCTCCTGCTCTTTCAAGTTTTCGTAACAATGATTCTACATTCATAGAACGCTCCTGCAGGTCATATATCGTACACTTCAATTTGAACAACTGTTTCATAATATATAATAACTTCATTAAAGGACTTTTTCTCTCAAAAACATTTTGCAGAGATTTTAATATATTATCATGAGCAGATTTGGGATCTTTAATATATTCCAAATGTTTATCAGTTATGCATTGAACTATGATGCATCTGTCCTCTGTATCCTGCTTGTCGAGTTTCTCTTTAGTAGATAATCGGTCATACTGATTTTTGGTGACCTTGACTACACCATGGACTCCTTCCATTTCAAGAATAATTTGTAACCCGAATCGCCAGTTACTCTAGTTGTAGAAACGCTACAATCATAGAAGTCGTCATCTTTACGTGCGCTAACCTCAAAACTGATTTTTCAATTTACGAAGTTTCAATTATTTCTGGGCCCATAATCTGCTACAGTATGTGGCAGAGGAACTTAGTTTTGACAATTTAACTTCATTGTTCTGCTTATACACGTTTTTCTATTTCATAACGTTTTCTTTAGTTCTAACTTTTTGGCCATAATTTTACTTTGTCAAACATCGAACAGCAGCCCTTCCTCTGGCGGCATTGGGTAGTGGTTCAAATGATTTAAAAAATTGCGAAATTTGATAGTTACATTAAATGCCTTGAGCGCCATTACATTTTTTGTTGACAACGAATCCAGAAACCCTTGAATCATTTGAGACAGAGTATTATGAAATAATAGTCAAAAACCCCAAAAATCTTTTATTGTTCCAAATTAGCAATAAGGACGACTATGTACAAATATATACAGACATATAATGACAAAAAAAATAAATGTTAAAAAATGTAATTTCTGGAATTGTATCCAGAATAACTATATATTCAAAATTGAATGAATGAATGAAATCTGATCAGATTCAAAATGAAATGATAGTAAAATCAAACATTACCTCTAGGTATTATCGTTGGACACATAGTAATATACAGATATGCATGAAAATATTCACATAGAATGATAAACATAACATAAAATACCTAATTATCTAAGAGTATCTTAGACAATCTGCCCTCAGATCATTCTTTGATAATTGTAATTTTTGTATGTGGATATCCAAACGGTAAACAGAAATATAACTGGTATGAACATTCAGATTCCAGACATCTAGGTGTTAGACCATAATAACGTAGGGTTGAGTGCGGTACTGAGGAAGATTTGGAATGAGCCTCGCAAGACGGTGGGCCCCAGGATGAAATAAGCTCTGAGATCTAAATGAATGCCAGTTTGAACTCGCTTTGAAAATGGGCCCCCAGGTAGAAGTAGGTCTCGGCTTGAGAGTCGGCCTCGCTTTGAACGTTGGCCTGGTTTTAAAAGTGGGCCTCTTCTCTGAAAGCGAGCCTCTCCTTGAACCCAGTGAAATAGGTAAATGACAACCTATTCCAACACGTGTTGAGTGAGTAAAAAATAGAGAAGGAAAAAAACTAGTATAGATTTACAAAAAATACATTCATTACTCCAGAGGGTTCACCAAAAAACTCAAAGTCAATTATTTCAAATCACTAAATGACTGAAAGGGGCAGATCCCCAAACCTTGAAGATATTCAGAGACTATGAGGAACCACAGATCTCCTTGACGTCTCGTTGATCTTCCAACAACAGACCATTTACTCGTCTCAATTGCTTACTTCCAGGATCCGGAAATCGTATGACAATCAGTGTTACCAACATTCAAAAAATGAAAATGAAACTCTCATTGACTCGAGGATAGAACAGGTACGGAACAAGAAATAAATATTGGAACATGCCAAAGTTCACACTGAGTGAATAAGTAGTGCACGAAAGGGAACTAGAATACTTATTAGTATTGTGTTCGCTGTAACAGCTGATAATTGGCTACTTTTCGCAAATGAAAACAAAATATTACCACCATGAATTATGATCGAATGACTCCGAAATTGAACACATTATCAATGAAAAACAAATACATAATAATACAATAACGTAAATAGAAAACTAACAATTAGGTACGGACAATAATATTCCTTATAGTGACAATATTTTAAAATAACGACAAGTTAATAAATTCAACCTCACTTATTAAATGTAATTGTTCAGTCCAGGACTATCATATTAGTCAAATAGCACAGGACACTTTTGATAGGAAACCTTGATTAATTAACGTACAGGTGATGGTGAAATTAAATATACAGTGTGTGAAAACTGATACCCAACTTAATTTCATCTATTACTCGAATAAATAATCATATTGGTCACCGATGATGAAAATAAAATTGTAGTTGTGCTATATAATGCACACGTCATGCTATGTAGAAATGATCAAAATAAATAGCATTTTATTTTTAAAATCTAATATACTGTGTGAGAAAAGGAAATGCTATAACGTCTAACGACAACGAGTACAACCAACATCAGTTGTTATTATTTCTATAGTTTATACAACTATCAATAAGTCCAATTTATAAAATTTTCTCCTGTGTAACGACGTGTATATGACTTTAAATTATTTTTCCGTGAGAAAGTGTTCAAACACATTTGATTGACTTTTACCCTGTGTGACTCCGCAATTGTTGATTTAAATGACTTTTTTACGAAAAAGTTTTAAAAACAAATGTCACATTTGATTGAATTTTCTCCTGTGACTACGCAAGTGTGTATTCAGAATACTTGTCTGTGAAAAGTTTTAAACAAATGGCGCATTTGAATGACTTTTCTCCTCTGACCACGCAAATGTATATTCAGTGTACTTTTCTCCGAACAAGTTTTTAATCAAATGTCACATTTGAATGATTATTCTCGTCTGTGATCACGCTTATGTGTATTCAGATTATTTTTGTGTGAAAAAGTTTTTAAACAAATATCACATTTGATTAGATTTTCTACTCTGTGACCACGCAAATGTGTATTCAGATTACCTTTCTGCGAAAAAGTTTTCAAACAAATGTCACATTTGAATGGCTTTTCTCCTGTGTGAATTTGTAAATGTCTAATCAGACTAGTTTTATCCGAAAAAGGTTTTAAGCAAATGTTACATTTAAATGGCTTTTCTCCAGTGTGAATACGCAAATGTGTATTCAGATTACCTTTATGCGAAAAAGTTTTTAAACAAATGTCACATTTGAATGGCTTTTCGCCTGTGTGAGTTCGTAAATGTTTAATCAGACTACAATTGTCCGAAAAAGTATTTAAACATAAATCACACTTGAATGGCTTTTCTCCTGGGTGAATTCGAAAATGTTTAATCAGACTATCTTTATCCGAAAAAGTTTTTAAACAAATGTTACATTTAATATGGCTTTTCTCCAGTGTGACTACGCAAATGTTTACTCAGAATACATTTCTGAGAAAAAGTTTTTAAACATATATCACATTTGAATGGCTTTTCTCCTGTGTGAATTCGTAAATGTGTATTCAGATTACATTTCTGCGAAAAAGTTTTTAAAAAAATGTCACATTTTATTGGCTTTTCTCCAGTGTGACTACGCAAATGTTTACTCAGAATACATTTCTGAGAAATAGTTTTTAAACATATATCACATTTGAATGGCTTTTCTCCTGTGTGAATTCGTAAATGTTTAATTAGAATACTTTTCTCCGAAAAAGTCTTCAAACAAATGTCACATTTAAATGGCTTTTCTCCTGTGTGAATACGCAAATGTGAAATAAGATTACTTTTCCAGGAAAAAGTTTTTAAACAAATGTTGCATTTGAATGGCTTTTCTCCTGTGTGAATACGCGAATGTGTAATAAGACTACTTTTCTGCGAAAAAGTTTTTAAACAAACGTCACATTTGGATGACTTTTTCCCTGTGTGAATACGCAAATGTATATACAAACTACTTTTCCGTGAAAATGTTTTTAGACAAATGTCACATTTGAACGGCCTTTCTCCTGCGTGAGCACGCAAACGTCTGTGTAAATCACTTTTTTGAATTTCCGACCTTCATCTATATTTAATTTGAACTTGTTAGTGTATTCGATATCCTGCAACTCTGCTTTCAAATCATTTTCAACTATTTCAATTTCATTTTTTACATCTTCATCAAGATTTATGAAAGTAGGAAGGTCAGTTACATGTCTTTTTCTGCAACGTGTATTGTTCTGGTGAAATTTCGTTTTATACAGTAATTTATTCATATTTACGCAATGATTTGTATTAAGGTGAGTAAGGAATTCTATTCGTTTCGTGTATATATTTCCACAAAATCCACAAACCATAATCCCAGCAATTGTTTTTGGGTTTGGACCTAGTCCATTTTTTAGTTGTCCTGTAAAAACAATTAAAACTAATTTTTCCAAGATTTGAAATTTGTGTGAAGAATAGAAAATTTAAAAATTATGTATACGTACAGGTACATATTTTAAATGTGTGAGAACAATATCAGTGTTATAAAGTATTTTGAAAATACATTGAACACAATTAAAATACAAAATATATCATAATAATAAATTTATTTGCAGAAAAAAAAATATAAAAATTTATAAATAATCTTAGAAATTACAAAATTTAAAAGTGTATACGTTTACAAATATGTATGATGTTATCTAAAAAAGTGATATACATGAAAATATGAATTAATGTTAGTACAAGAATACATCGACATTGCTTACTAAACACTTGAAAGTAACAACTAAAACTGTTCATAAAGATATAAAATGAGTAAATTATATATTGCATATAGATACTACGAAGTTTAAGCACATTTTCCATAAAATCAGTATGTAGTACTTCCTTGTAATTATAATATATAATTTCAGATTTTTCAATGACTGAGAACTGGTTATAAAGCTTAAATATTTAAAGGTTCGATAAATGATGTACCATATGTAAATGGCTTCTCTTTTCCATGCTCAACCGATTGGCATCCCTCAATTTATGGCTCATCCTCTGAAATTTTCATATTCCATATATAAATCGCAGATAAGAATTTTGAATCCTCTGGATACGAAGAGTATCAATATTGTTTAAACAGGGACCATTTGGCGGGGTTGGTTGTAAGTTGGCCATTGCTTTGTAGTTGGTTTGCTTATTTGCTTGCTTGCGCTTTGCTTGTCTGCTTGTAGGTAGCTTTCTGCAGCACAATGGAGAAATGCAACCATCGAGTGTCTGCCTCCTCGTGGCACCGCTGGATACGTTGGCACTGTTGATCATCAGTGACAGCAGTGTTGACCAACCAAATGACACTCCAACAACCCAAGCTAAGGTGTGAGGAACGTGCCGATGGCTGAATGGTCGCAGGGAATGCGGCCACGAACGTTCCCCTGGGGGTACCAGGCGACACCTCCTTGTAAACAGCCTTTCCCTGGCATGCGGGGCTCTGCCAGGGATGACGAACATTTCCCTAGCTACTCGAGGGACCAGAATGGACAAAAAACAACAAAAACATAAACCGGAGGATGAGCGAGAACGCTCACCTCCAATACCAAAGCACCGTCGAGGAAAAAGAATCTGCGGTGCTGAGGCAAAGAGAAGGAGGAAAGCGAGGCAGCAAGCTGGCGTCTCTACAGACACCACTAGCGCCACTCGCCCCTCCCTTTCTAAACCTGGCACCAGCGGCCAAAAACTTAAGGGTGGCGAAGGCAGTTCCTCCTCCAAAAGAGGCCCGGAACGCGTCGCCCCCCCAAGTAAAGAAGCGCATCCGCTCCAATACCTCAGAGGAAAACTCTTCCAGAGGAAAAAGGACGCGGATGGATGCTAAAACCATAAGCAAAAGCTACAGCGAAGCAGCTACCAGCCACTTACGGGTAGCCATTATAGATAAGGCCGATCCATACGGTAAAATAATTACCGATAATGGAGACCTTATCAAAAAACAACTAATGGAGGCTTTGGACATAACCCTTATGTCCGCCTCCAGCAGTCAGAAAAAGCCACCTACTTTCAGGTCATGGTCGCACTCTGGTGAAATAATCAGAGTCACCTGCGATAATGACGAAACGCTAGAGTGGCTAAGGAATACAGTTTCAAAACTGAAACCGTGGAAGGAGGCTAAGCTCGACGTGGTGCACGTCGACAACCTCCCCCAGCTGACAAAAGCCACCCTCTGGGTCCCCAGCGAAGCTCACGCTGACCTGGGTGACAAAGAGGATGTGCTGCGCCGGCTGGACAAACAAAACCCAGACCTTCGGGTGGATGCATGGTTTTCCTTCCACCACGAAGCAAAGGTCAATCCCAAAGGACACCTATTCGTCTTTGGCGTAAGAGACGAGGAAATGGGTGGCCTAAAAAAACGATCAATGAGGATGAGCTACGCGTTCACCTCATTGATTGTTAAAACCAAGAAACTGGACCCGGAACGGAGGGGATCGAGCACGGACCCCCCTCTCCCACCCGAGGAACTCCAAGGAGCTGTTGCTTCTGCGGAGACTGTCGAACCATCCTCCAATATGGTGACCGACAGTCTCCTGGCAGAGCTAACAGCTCTAAGCCAGGACACAGGCGACGTCAACACACCTCCAAGTGAGGAAGTGGAGATGGCCTAAAAAAAATACCCATCTCACCACCATCAAGCCGAGATGGACAATGAAAAGGTAAGATTTATACAGTGCAACCTTCAACACAAAAAGGTGGCTTCGGCAACACTCTGCCGCCACCTGGATGTGATGCAGGACACAATAGCACTTATCCAAGAACCCTGGATAAGACAAACCAAAATCATGGGTCTAAATAATCCAAAAGGTTTAATTTTCAGCTTTCCAAGCAATCAGCAACCTAGGACGGCCATATACGTCCCTATAAATTTTAAGACCTACCCACTGACGCATTTTTCGTCCTCCGACCTAACGGTAGTGAAGGTTGAATATGCACAGAAAGGTCAAAAGAAAGTGTTAATACTGGCATCCGCATACCTCCCCTCAGACGCAGCTAAACCACCACCAACTAAGGAGCTGGAGGACCTTGTGGAACACTGTCTCACCCAGAAGCTTGAACTGGTAATAGGCTGCGATTCAAACTCTCACCACGTTAGCTGGTGCAGCAAAGATATTAACACTAGAGGTAAGTCTTTTTATGATTATATAACTAACAAGAATCTTTGTATTCTATATAGAGGTACTGAACCAACTTTTATCAACTCTCGTAGTCAAACGCGAATAGATATTACCCTATCTACATTAATACTTCGAATATAATCTCCGGCTGGCATGTATCCGACGATATTTCAATGTCGGACCACCGCTGGATAAAATTCGAAATAAAACTTGCGCTCACAACCTCCACAATGACTCGCGACCCCAGGAAAACGGATAGGACAAAATATGTCCACTGTTTGAAAGGGGATCTGCGAGAAGTCGAGGATGTGTTGCCCAACAATAAAGGAGATTTGGAAAGTTATTATGAAACAATTCAAAACTCCATTATTAATGCCTACAAGATGTCTTGCCCACTCAGGCGGATCAATCTCGATGGAGCCTCCACTTCGTGGTGGTGCCATGAGATTGACCAGTTCAGGGGGACGGCGAGGAAATCTTTTAATAAGGCTAAAATAACAAGACTCAAAGAGGATTGGAACTCATACAAGTCTCACCTCAGAGAGTATAAAAAAGTCATCAGACAAAAACAAAGAGAGGCATGGAGAATCTACTGCAAGGAAATCGAGGATTTCCCCCAAGCAGCTAGACTCCAGAAAGCCCTCTCAAAAGATCCCCACCGTCATATCGGTATACTAACCAGAGAGGATGGCACTAAAACTGCCAACCTAAAGGAAAGTCTTCAATTATTGATGTCAACTCACTTCCCTGACTCCAGAACCACAAATACGGCGGCCTGGGAGGATGAAGAGAATCACTACCCGACGGACGATGACTGGCGTATATCACGACAGATCGTCGACGCGGACAGACTGAGGTGGGCCATCTTAGGCTTCTCCCCCTTTAAATCCCCGGGAACGGACGGCATTTATCCAGACCTACTTCAGTGGGGCCTGGATGACCTAATGCCACACCTGGTAGGAATCCTCAGATCCTCACTGGCACTGAGGTATATTCCAAAAGGTTGGAGAGAAGTCAAAGTCGTGTTCATACCAAAACCAGGAAGATTGGACTATTCCATCCCAAATGCATATCGACCCATTAGCCTCACATCGTTTTCAATGAAGACTTTAGAGAGGCTGTGCGAACGATGCATAAGAGATGTGATGATAACACGAAATCCACTGCATCCAAATCAACATGCATACACTCCAGGGAGGTCCACCGATTCGGCTCTTCATCTCGTAGCGGGCCGCATCGAGAAATCGTTGGAAAATAAGGAGTCCACCCTGGGTGTATTCATAGATATAGAAGGCGCATTTGATAGAACTACTTTTCCTAAAATAACAAATGCACTTTCCAACAAGAATATCCCCCAAACCATAAATGGCTGGATATATAACATGCTCTCAAAAAGAGCAATCAAAATCAGTGTAGATGATGTAACCATCAGAGGCTTGGTTGTAAAAGGTTGTCCACAGGGAGGGGTGCTCTCACCACTATTATGAAACATGGTCTTAGACTCCTTGGTCAGCCACCTCAATGATAACAACTTCTACACAATAGCATACGCAGATGACCTAGTGATTCTGCTAACAGGAAGATTCGAGGAGACACTCTGCGCTTTAATGCAGGAGGCCCTCAATATCATAGAACAATGGTGCAGAGACCATTCGCTGTCAATAAATCCAAAACAGACTGAGATGGTCCTCTTCACGAATAAAAGGAAGCTTGCAAAACATCAAGCCCCAAAGCTCCTAGATACCAAACTTAATTTCTCTTCAGAGGTGAAATATTTAGGGGTCACCTTTGACAGTAAGTTAACGTGGAACTCCCACTTAGAAAACAGAGTTAAAAAAACATATATTTCTTATGAGCAGTGTCGTAGAACCATCGGCCGCACCTGGGGAATGTCACCTAAGGTTGCTGCCTGGATCTACACTGCCATCATCGGACCTATGCTAACGTACGGTGCGATTGCCTGGGGAGCTAAGGCAAACCAGCTCGTCCGTAAACTGGACCAAATCCAAAGAACAGCATGCCTCAACACAACAGGAGGCATGAGAACCACACCAACAAGGCTATGGAGGTAATCCTCGGTCTCACTCCCCTTGACATATACATCAAGGAGGTTGTTTTGATGACCATGGCACGTCTGCGCTCTACTGGTATACAACCTGATGTAGGATCCGCTAAACTGAGACGTAACTTGTGGCATGAGGCCCTCAGGGAGATCCCACTGCTGCAGGCCAATACGGACTCGATTCCACCGCGATATGCCTTCAACAGGCCCTACAAGGTAATCTTTAAAAACAACTCACAAGACCTATTGGAAGAAGGCGCAATCCGCATCTTCACAGACGGGTCTAAATCCAATGTGGGCTCAGGATGTGGTATTTTTTCCAGATCCCTGAATCTAAACATAAAATGGGCAATGGGCTGCAATGCAGGTGTTGCTCAAACAGAGCTCATTGCTATCTGCATCGCTGCTAAAGAGATTACCAAAAGGAAAACCACAGGTAATAACATATACATCCTTGCGGACAGTAGACAAACACTACTAGCCCTGAACAGACCACGTATTACATCAGGCCTAGTACTAGAATGTCACATGGCCTTAATCGAAGCCTGTAACAACAACACGGTCACTTTAGGCTGGATCAAGGGCCATGAGAAATCGAAAGGAAAGCGTATTGCAGACTCTCTAGCCAGGAAGGCAGCCTCCCAAAAACTCTTGGGACCTGGCACTTTCATTGGTCTATCGGCGTCAGCAACGGCCGACCTATTAAAGGAAGGCTCCCTTAATAAGTTTAAAGGTAGATGGGACGACGCAGAAGGCTGCAAGCTTGCCAAGGAACTGCTACAGTATCCGGATAGCAAAGTAGCCAAAAAATACGTGACTATGAACAGGGGTCGAAAATGCCTTAATCCAGATAAGCTAGAGGAGGTGGCAAATCATTTGTCGCATGTGGAAGACATATCAAACCTGATAGATGTTAGTGAAAGCGAGGAAGAAATAAGCGATATGTCTTCAGAAAAATCCGAAGTGGTGATGAAGAATTTGCCGAAGAAGCATCTCACTATCAATTTTATATAGGGATGGACAGTGAAACGCTATGGATTAGCAATTATTTGGCTACTGTAAGCAAAACCTTGTGAAAATATTACCTGGTCCTGTCAGAGGTGCAAAAAATGCTGGAAAAGAATTTTTAAGTTATATGTCCCGAAATAATAGATAAAATCGTTAGCAATACAAACTTATATATTTGAAAAAAGCAAGAAGACGTACAATACAGTAGAGAGAGAGAGAGAGAGAGAGAGAGAGAGAGAGAGAGAGACTGTAAACTAACAAGCAAGAGTGAAATTTTGGCTCTGTTTGGAGTGTTATTGCTTATAGGAGTGAAAAAAGGTAATAGAACTAATGTTATGAAATTATGGTCTAAAGATGGGACTGGTATGATGATACTGAAAGCTACCTTTAGTTAGAAAATATTTCGGTTTTTACTTCGTACTATCAGGTTTGATAACATATTTATAAGAAAAGACCGTGAGGCTACAGATAAGCTTGCAACGATTCGAGACGTATATACTAGATTTATTGAGAAATGCCAAAAAAATTATGATGTTGGTGAATATGGTACCATAGACGAAATATTACATAAATTCCGAGAACGTTGTGGGTTTGTAAAGTATATGCCCAATAAACCTGCCAAGTATGGCTTAAAATTTTACGCCTTGTGTGATAGTAAAACATACTACACCTGGAATTTGGAATTATACTGTGAGAAACAAAAGGCCGGACCTTATAAAAATTCTAATAAACCACTGTACATAGTAGAAAGATTAGTACATCCACTAAAAGGTATTAACCGACATTCAACAACCGTTAATTATTATACAAGTTGCCCATTAGCTGAGCATTTATTACAAAATAAAATAACTTTGACCGGAACTCTAAGAAAGAATAATAATTAACATCAAGAATCGTGAAATTGAATCAACAATAAAGTTGTATTACTGCTATAAAATATGCACGATACTGGTAAACTGGAAATAATACTGGACTATAACAGTAACAAAGGAGGCGTTGATACTGTAGACCAGTTATATGCTTCTTACTCAACGCAAAGAGTCACAAGAAGATGGCCATTGGCTACATTTTTCAGAATATTAGACATTGCAGGCATAAACTCACAAATTATATATTGGGCAAACAAAGCTTCAGAGAAACAACCAAGAAGAAGAGTTTTTCTTAACAATTTGGCTTTTAGTCTTATGAAAGACCGTTTAAAAGAAAGATCCCAAGAAAAGCCACGTCCTAAAGATGTATACCAATTTATTTTAAAAGATCGCAGTCCTGAGAGAGAATCTCCTCCTCCTAAAAGAAGAGTTGGAACCTGTCACTTGTGTAGTACAATATTAAATAACAAAACTACTATTTCGTGTAACAAGTTTCTTTTTAAAAAAACATAGTGAGCATAAAGTTTATTCTAACATGTGTGATAATTTAGAAACTGACGAAAGTGATGATTAATTTTAGGTATGTCAAATATTTAGTTGCTTTTATTATTTATTGTCCTTTCCTCAATGTTCCTTGCCATAATTTATGTTTATAACATGTTTGATTTTTATTTGTTTTTTAGAGTTCCTTGTCGTCTTTTATGTTTGAGATATGTTTAATTATATGTTTTTAAAACGGCATTTGTATTTTAATTCATGTCTAAAATGAAAAATGTATAGCGGTACGGGGTACCGCCGCGCGCCTGCTAATGTGAAATTCTTAGGCGCACCCGCCGAAGGATTAAAAAAATATGAACAAGACTTAACAAACCTATTAAGTGTTAAATTAAATGCTCGATTAAATTGCAAACCATCTGCCTCTTGAGAATATGCAAGGTGATGTTGAAAATCTTGTAAAATATTATTCAGGGTATCAGCGTTAATTGATTGAATTTCGGTCCTAATTCTCTCTTATTGCACCAATATTATTAGGTCTACTAGGTAAGCTTTTGACTTGAGGTATACGTACAAAAAAATCTAATAGGGATAGATCAGGAGATCTAGCTGGCCAATCCATCTATTGGGAAAAATATATTTTAGGTACTCATTCAAGTAGGTACATGATGTGCATAATGCGGTGGCGCTTCATTTTGCAGGTGAATTCTCCGGTATCATGGATGGATTGGAAGAAGAGAATTTTTGGAATGCTCAGCTAGATCTCCTGATCTATTTCAATTGGAATTTTTTGTGTCAAAAGCTTACGTTAACAGACCTAATAATATTGATTAACTAAAAATGAGAATTATGACCGAAATTAATTCAATTAACGCTGATATCCTAAATAATGTTTTGCAAGAGTTTCAGCATCCCCTTGCATATTGTCAAGAGGCAAATAGTTCGCAACTTGAGATTTTTTTTAAATTTGTGTTGTTTGGAAATATTTTTAGCTGATGTCTTTTGGAAATTAATTTACAGGTCGATGTGGACTGACCACTAAATTATAACGAACATTATTACTTTTTTAAGTTCATTAAAAAAAATCTAAAAATAATGACAGTCAAAATCTGATGTTTGGTGTGTTTTTCTCATATACAGAAAGTACTGCAAAGATTCACAAATAGAAACATGGCTTAATCAGTAACAGTAATTGCTATTGAAAAATAAGAGATCAGATTGCTGTCACTCCAAAAATATTGCATATAACCATAAAATAAAAACATTAACATAAAGTGTCAAATATAAAATATTAAACATTTTGTGGAACCTCTGACTTTAGCGCGAGCACCACTATTAATACAATCTCGGATAATTCCTTATTATTTATATTTGAAACATTTTCATTGAAAAAAAAAGTTTGATTGTGTATAATCGGATACATGTATACTTTACAGTTTTTAAAAATAGTGCTTATATTGCTCATGTATATAGTAAATAATATTGGTGTCTACACAATAATTTGAGGTACCCCCCAGAATACATTTTTCATAGCCAATATTCTTACATTAGTCGTAACAAATTGGAAACAGTCAGTCAAATCATTGTCTTCTAACTCAATTGCAGGATTGGTAAATTGTACATAACGAAGAATACTATACAGAAGTAAGTTTATATTTAATTGTATCCAAATCACTTGAATAGTTCAACAACAGTAATACAATCGTTTCCTGTCCCTTATCAGTATTGTGGAAAATATACTGCACCGCAAAATTAAAGCATAATTTTAAAAATTGAAACAAATATTTATTTATGATGTTCTTTAAATTTTTCAAGATATCGTTTTTGTGTCGAATACATAAAAAGCAGATTTTTCTTACATTACTACAAAACAGAAATTTAACAAAATTTCTTAGATATTAAGTTTAGTCGTTTATTTGCTGTTAGTTTGCTTTTTACACTTGTATAGGCAATATTCAAATTTTATAAGTGCATTTTATAACACAAAATGGCCCAAAACGATCTTGAAGAATCGCGTGTAGGATGTGCTATTCCCGTAGCACTTATGAGAGAAGGCTTGCCACAAGTTGAAGTGGCACAACGTGTAGGAGTGACACAATCTACTATATTCAGGGCTATAGCACGATTTAGGGAAACTGGTAGTAACGAAAGAACACCTGGACAAGGGTCAGAACTAACAATCAAGATCGATTTTTGCGATTGCACGCATTAAGAACTCGATTTGTTACAAGCACTTCACTACAGCAAGAATTTTCTCGGCGGTATAATTACCAAATTAGCCAAGATCCCGTGCGAAAAATGTTGACAGAACCCGAAATTACCCCCTATCGTGCTGCAACTGGTCCTCTTGTAACCGCAAACCATCGAAGGCTGCGACTTCAGTTTGACCAAGAGCACCAGCACTGGGGCAATCGTGAATGGGGCAATGTATTGTTTAGTGATGAGTCCAGATTTTGTTGTTTTAGTGATAATCGATGTAGGAGAGTATACCGAAGCCCTGGAAAGCGATTCGCCCAATGCAAAATTGTAGAAACAGTAAGCTATAGAGGGGGGTCTGTAATGGTATGGGGTGGCATTAGTTTGGAGGCCCATACGGAATTGGTTTTGATTCAGGGAGGTCGTTTGACTGCTGACCGATACATAACAGACATTTTAGAACCGCATGTGGTACCATACGCTCCATTTATTCGAGAATCTTTTTTATTAATGCACGTCCGCATGTGGCAAGAGTGGTATAAAATTACCTCCAGGAAGTCGAAATTTCTACTTTGCCGTGGCTACCTAGAAGCCCTGACCTTATCCCCATAGAGCACTTATGGGACAACATGGGTCGAAGTGTTAGAGCCTTAATGCCTCCACCTGAGAACCTAAATGTCCTGTCATTAAGGCTCACTGAAATATGGGAGCAGATTGATCAAGTTGAAATTCAAAATCTAATTTTAAGCATGCCGAGGAGGTGTGAAGCCGTAATTAGGGCAAGCGGAGGCAACACAAGATATTAAATATTGTAATTTCATATTTTTTATACATATAAAAAAATAAAAATTTGGTTACTTTTTTGATTATCCTCGTATTTTTATTTATACGCTTCGGTAAATCAATAAATTGTGAAAAACATATTTAGTATAACCAAAATAATAAATGCCCTTTGAAGAATTTTGAAAATCTCTGAGTTAAAGGTAGTTTTGAGATCATTTTTAAATTATGCGTTAATTTTGAGGCGTAGTTTATCATCCGTAACCTCCAGTAGGGCAGTTGTACAGCTAAAGCCCAGCAAAATATGTGTTATTCATCCAAATAGAATTGAGGACTTCAAAGTAAGCTTTGGAAAAAATTCGAGGCCTTTTGTTCACATTGTTGTTGAAATAGTTTCATTCGTTAATATTCTTAACATTTAAAATTTTGTATTGTTTTCATACTCTTTGAATGTGATTGAAGTGGAATTTTACATCTTTTTAGCCATAAAAAGGTTCACATTTCGTACATACATACAACTTTTTCATTTGATTTAATAAAGTCAAACTATACAGTATGGAAAAGCCAAATCGAATAAAATCATTATTTTGATTGCTGTTCATATTTATAAAAAATCCCGAAACACATCATAGACCGGGAGGTGGTGACACAAAATTTCCAATCATTTGTACCAGGTATCACGACTCCTCTGGGGTCTAATTACGTAATGACGAAAAGCAAAATGATGGTCATAACGCTGGCACTGGAGACCCAATCGCGTGGGCGTTAATGGAACGTATCGGATAAATTACGAGTGACTGCCGATTTGTTACACAAAAATTCTTTTTATTTTCCGATAGTCCATGAAAAAAGAAATAGGCGGTAGCGTAATGCCATACTTCTCCCTCCAGTGTGGCTTACAATTCGCCATATTTGAGAAATCACGTTAATTAAATACAATTCAACCATTTGTACCAGGTGAATTTTTGTTTAACTTGCACCATGCCACACTTTTCCGATGGTTCCAAATGGCGGCCATATTGCCGCAAGGAGTATTTATTTATTTATTTAGTAGGCGAAAGCCCAACTAACTGTTACAATACATAATACAATAAGGTCAGGTATAAAGACTAATACAACACAACCAATTTAAAATATATAATGCTTTTCATGTAGCTACAGGTACAAAACAATACTTAAATAAATAAAAAAAATTAAGAACACAACATAACTTAACAAATCACAGCCCTAAGCAATGTTTGAACTGACCCAAAGACATATTGAAAATATATAAAATTAAAGCAATTCAAAAAGCACAATTATCTATTTATAGGACTCATAGGACCATATGTTGTTCTATGAAAGGACACATGCAAGGTAACTTGATGGCGAAGCCCCCAGCAAGGAATGCTAAGCCCCACCTGACTCAAAAAATCCGTACAATCAACCTGCCCATTTAGGAGTTTAAATATAAATATAGCCCCCGACATATCTCTACGATTACCAAGAGGAGCTAGTAAAAATTGTTTTTCAATTTCAGCATAATTATGGTGCAATATTCTATGGTTGTTCCTAAAAGCACAGTATCTAAGAAATCTATGTTGAACTTTTTCAACCGAATTAATATGATTATGAAAGTATGGGGACCATACTACTGAGCAGTATTCCAAGATGGACCTAACAAGGGAGCAATATACTAAGTTTTGAAAATTAAATAGAAAAATAGTTTCAATTCCTCATCACAAAGCCCAGCATTTTCGAACTCTTCGCTGAGATTGTACTGATGTGCTCAATAAGTGATAATTTCTCATCCAGAACAACTCCCAAGTCCCTAATCGATGAAACATATTTTAAATATTTACCATTAATGGAATAACAAGTTTGCACCCTACTTGCTTTACGAAAAAAACTAATCCAGCAACACTTATCAATATTCAACTGGAGCTTATTTGATGCACCCCACACAGCCAGCTTATCCAGATCTTCCTGTAACAATTACTGATCTCGCACAATTTCCACCTTTCTCCACAGCATGAAGTCCTCAGCAAATTTTAAACATTTGCTATTTATAACACAATCAGCTATATCACTGATGAAAATATTAAATAAGAGTGGTGAGCAGTGACTTCCCTGTGGAACGCCAGATGAAACATGGATTGCCTGCTGCTGAGAAAATACTGCACAATTAGCATTTGATGGGTGCTCAACAAACAGCGAATGAGCATGCCTCTTCCACTGAGTCAGGTGTCGGAACTCAGAGAAGAACCACTTGGGAAAGCTAGGTGTTATAAATCACTTCAAGGAGACAAAACATGCTACACCTGTGGCATCTCATAAAAGAGCTGTACTTGGGAGATTACATCAAAAGTATTTAAATATACTTGCCAATTAACTGATGCTAAATACTCATTAAGACCCCTGTAGCTGCCATTTCTAAAAACATAGTAAAGTTCATCATACAAGTTTCTTAATTTATATAGTTAATAGTAAACGTATTGAAGCTAATGCAATAATAGTAAATTATTTTGAGCCCAGGTATACCTTTATGTCCTTGAATTCTTTTTATTACAGTGTGGAAAGATCTCTAAAAATCTTGAAGAAGGTACACAATTTCAACGATTTTAAGGTGGCAATAGAAAATACAAAAATACAAAGTTATTGAAATGAATTTGGATGATTTCTCTTTATAAAAGGACCCTTAAAAAATATAAATGTAAGGATTCCAACAAGATGTATTTACATAAGATTGTACAATTATTTGAAAAAGTTACAGTTCTGATTTTGAGAAACCTGCACTACCGTTGAACTTTATTAAGTATACTTAAATCAGGAGAAAATCCTTTACTAGAACCTGTATTATGACCCAAGAAAAATTTCTGAACAATGACGAAATGGAATCATTGAGTTAATTCAGAATAATAATAATAATGGAGGGAATAACCAAATTATATCTTCAAATAAATTGGAGTTTCTTGAAAATATTCTATTAACGGTTAATGATGCAGCTGTTGATGATTACAAGGAGATTTAGGATTGTTTTAGGGTGCATATGTATATTAGGTACCTTCTATACAGTATAAACTTCAAATTACTTTTTTTTTTTAATAAAATACTTGAGCAATTTATTAGTTATTTTATTGCTGTATTTTCTTGAAGATAATTAACATATTATTCTGCATTAAAAACAGTTACCGTTAGATGGCTTAGTTTTTCGTAGATTTTCTTCATCATCAAATAGCAGTATCTATATTATTTTTTATAAATGTGTGATTTTGGGAATATTACCTTAATGACACTGAAAACGGTTTACTTATTAATCATAAAAGCAACCAATGTGGAAATTTCACGTGAATTCAGATACCAGAATAAAAATTTAAAAACTCATTTTCCCACACAACAGTCAAATGTCAGTTACCATCAATGGGCTTAGTACAGCAGATATACAGTTCCTACTTTGGTTCTTTACCCGTGCATCATTAATACCTGATAACAACTGACATAATTATTAAGTGTTATTTGTTTCTATTAATAGTGATAAACAGAACAAAATAATCTGATATTTGTTAGTTATGTTATCAAATATTAATGACTCGTGGGTAAAGGACCAACTGATCAACTGTACCTTTGAATTGATTCTTATTGAATAATGATGCTCTAGATCAAGTTTTTGTTTATAAATCAATAATAAGTTGCAGTATTGTATACACCTGATGAATATCTAGGGCCTGTCTCATGAAATAATAAATTTGAGAAATATTTAGTTGAGTTACCATACATTAATTTCAATATTCTCTATTATAATTGGTAATATAAGAACTCCAGTAGCACCCCATGATTTGGAGTATTATATTTTGATAAAATATTCCTTTAACAATAAAACAGTACAAAGAAGGTTTCATCAAAATTCACAGTCAGTATTTGATAGTTAACTGTTATATTTTAAAATTCCTTTCAGATTTTTATTTCAAGCCTTCCCATTTATTCATTGTGTATAAAATCATAGTGTTGTCTACAAAATTTATAATTTTTCATGTAAGTAGGGGAAGGGCGGGCAAAGTGACATAGTTTACGTTTGACTGGCTCTTACAAAGTAAAAATAAATCTAAAAAATTTAGATTTTTGCTCATTCAACTAACATATTATTGGCCTTTAAGATCTGAAATATTCACCCTCTCAACTGAACGCATCTGCTTGAAATCGCGATATTTTTTCATCTTTGTGAAATTTCACTTTGCCCGCACTAATGCGGGCAAAGTGGAATTTTGGGGAGGGTAAAGTGGAATGCAGCAATAGCTGGAAAATTTAACACAATTAATGAATTTGGTAACACAAAAGATATTACTTTATTATCAAATGAAGTCATAGTTCAAATTTTAACTAAAAAATAACAGATTATTCTTAAAAAAATTAAAAGGCACATTTTTCTACAATAGGTAGGTTTTAGTCTTACATATTAACAAACTGACTGAGTTCCGGGATATGGAAGAAACCTCTTCGTAGCTGTTTTGGTTCGTTTATATTCATATGGAGATCTTGATATGAATATGACATCAGGTCCTCTTTTGCAGGCCATCGGAAATATTTTTGAGTTTTTTCCATACATTTAACTGTCACTCTATCTGTTGTTTTATTTACAACCAGCCCTGGGAAAAATTGTCCCTCATACTGGACCACAACCCAACGTCCTTCATGAATCATTTCTGATGAGAGAGTCCGTTTAGTTACTATTTTGTTTTCAGTTTCTTCATCTGAAAAGCTCTCCTCAGAATCACTGTCGTCTAATTTAAGGCTCGTTTCACTCTCTGTATCTGAGGCAAATAGTTGTTTTGTGACCTTCCTGACTTTCTTTTTTCTTATTTTTTCTCTTTTTTCTTGTTCCTTTTTCTCTTTTTCGTCCTTTTTTCTTTTGAGTTCGTCAATAAAAGGTGTGCTGGTAGGTACAACGGTAACACCTTTACGACTCTTACGCGTTTTTGACCCCTCTGCAATTTCATTATTTCTGCTGTCCACATGAGGTATAGGTAAAATGTCATGAGGTGAAACAATTTCAATTTTTGCATTACTAAGTGAACGATTAGTTGTTTCAGCAGCTGAGAAAGCATCATCAGGAAAAACTCGTTGGAAAGGGTATATGCCGGTTTTTTGAAAGCCTGAAATTGCATTTTGTAAGGTGGCTGCCTTTAGATATGCTTCACCAAAAAGGGGTCCAATTTCGCGAATAGTGACCACTTTACCAGGATGCTCTCTCAGCCATATCCTTACAGCCTGCTCATAGTAAGCTGAGAGAGGGAACATGAATGCCACATCCAATGGCTGCAAGCGGTGAGTGCAGTGTGGAGGTAGTACTAAAATATCAACATTATTTTCCTTTGCCAACATCATCACTTCCAGATTATTGACGTGTGTAGCATGTCCGTCGAGAATTAACAAAACGCGCTCTTCAGCTGTAGGTTTGGAATATTTCATAAAATGTTTAAACCATTCTACGAATATTTCCGACTGCATCCACCCGGACGGATGTGTGAAAACTTTGGTGTTTGGAGGGAGACCTTTTTCAAACAATGGATTAGCTCGAACTCTCGGAAAAATAAGTGAAGGAGGAATGTAGTTTCCGGTAGCGCTGAAGCAAATTTCGGCCGTCACTAGAGATCCTCTTTCAGCTGATGACAAAACACCCACCTGCTTCTTCCCCTTTCGAGATAATATCTTTGACGGTCTGTTCGGCACTGTGCTAATACCAGTTTCATCACAATTGTACACTCTATCAGGAGTGTAGTGATGAGATTCGTATAATCCTTCAAGAAGGTCAAAAAACTTATTAACGTTAACTTTGTTGAACGCAGAAGCCCGTGCTGCAGATGTTTTCTCAGGAAGTCGTAGAGAGAGTTCAGGATGTCGTCTTAGAAACCCCTTTACCCAGTCCTTTCCTGCCTTTTTGTCTCTTTTATTAAAGTTGTTAACTATTTTATTGTGTTCCGCAAATTGAAAGGCAAGATACTTTAGATCTGATATCGTCAAACCAAAAAGTCGAGATTCCATGGTAAGGATATAGTCAACCAAGATGTTTTCTTGTACGGAAGTAAATACGGTCCGAAAGCGTCCCAAACCTTTTTTTGATGCTAGATTTTCAGGTTTTTTTAATCTTCGAAATAATGTTGCTACTGGAATGTGGTAATTTTTTGCAGCTGCATTAATACTGTTAGTACCTTCCCGAACTGCATTTATCGCAGCCTTCATACAGTCTTCTTCCCATGCTTGTTGATTACTTTTTCTGTTGTATTGATGAACCATTCTTACCTGCAAAGAATTAGAAAAAACCATTCTTAAACATGGCGGGCAAAGTGAAATAATTTCATATTGCCCGCCACATCCCATTCCACTTTGCCCGCCCTGTTTAAAAATTATGCAAACATTAATAACTTTTTACATAGCCGTAATAACGAGATGATTATTAGTAAATATGTTCTCAATTCATTATTTTATGTAGTCATTATAAGTAAACCAAAACAGGCATTATAACAGAAATGTCAGAGCATCGGAAACATTAATATATACTTACAATTTTATCGAAGAAAACACAAAAACACGAACGACAAAGATACCTGCAATAAGATTGCCGCCATACTAGTTTCTAGCGGTGCCAACTGTCTTAATCTACAAATAAATGGCACTAGATGGTAGCCACAGTAACAACCAAAAATTTAAACTAGAAATTTCACTTTGCCCGCCCATTTCGCTTTGCCCGCCCCTCCCCTACTACTAATGAAAGTAAATCATTCATTTATAGTGAGAATAGTAAGAGTACTACTACTTAGGGTACTGGTGCCCAAAACTTGTTATTGACCTAACTTAATTTTAATTTTTTTCATTACTGAAAACATCACCAATCCTCACAACTTGTCTGAGATGTATCAAGTAATTTTCACATAGATTGCAAGTCCCCGAATTCATATATTTTACAAGGCATCTAGTAAAAGATTGAGATTTGCAGATTTATCGACCAGTTGCTGAGAATTTAAACCAAAAAATACTTTCTGAAATATATTATGTAGACGAACTAAATATCTAAGAGAATTCATGTAAGCTTTATAGTTCACATAAAAAGTTACATGATTTATTCATAAAATTTATCAACAATGTTGGTAAGAAATTAATTTGGGTTTTAATATCATTCATATTTACTATAGCACTAAATTATACAATTATCAATTAGGGTCTTGTGCACTTTACTTCCCTCGGAATTTGACATTTTTGCTAAATTTAATCGAAAGGACATGCCAAATAATATAGATTAAAAGCAAAAAATCCGTGGATGAACCAGTCTTTTTGCAATAAAAGATTTAAAAGAACAATAAATTACGAGTTTTTAAAAAAAGAGCAATGCGAAAACTCCCACAGTTGGACTACAGTCATCCAAAATATAGTTACTTTATAATTGGTGCAATATGATAAGCCAAATTTTAAAAAAACTCCAGTTTGAGGATCTACCAAGTTCCTAGTAAGGTTTACTGTTTTGCGTAAATTATATCAACGATTTCCATGTAAACCGATGAGTTGCTGTTCCACGGTGTAAGATGCAGACCCTGCAGTCAGCATAAATATTATATATATAAAATTACTTGTTGTAAATAAGGTTAGTCAGTTACTAGATTTCATGTTGTTTGTCGTAGTTCGTAGAATTATAATTTTGTAAAATAAACGTTTTTAAAAATAGTATTTCGAGTTAGTAATTTGAAAGTGGCGCAGTCTGTAGGATATTCAGAATTAATACGTATCGAACGCGTTAATTTTCGTTTTAACGATTGACTGAGTATCGGAATCTACGGACTCAGTTGTTTTGTGCAAGTGGAAGTTTAGAGTGGCTCCTAGAACGTCAGGAAACCCAGTGTATCACACACCGAAACGATCCCAAGCACGAAGAAGTCCATCAACGGGAATTGGAACGACAATAGTCCAATTTTGCAGAGATATTCATCTGAGGAAGACAAAAATTGCCAAACCGGAGTATATCTCTATAGGAATGCTTGAAATATTTCTTCTATTATTACTGTAAGTACAATAAATTTTTATGTCTGAAGTTGACCAATTATCAAACATTCTTCAAAGTTTAAAATTAGAACCTTCAACTGACTCACTAATTTTAAATCAAAGTTCAATTAATAACAATTTAATCATGGCCGAATTTAGACCAGAATATCTAAAATGTGTGCCAGATTTCGATGGCAATCCAAATGATTTGAACAGATATCTAAGTGTCTGTAAATCATTAATTGATTCATTTTACAGAATAGACACACCAAATTGTTTCCAAAATGTGTATTTATTAAATTGTCTAATATCTAAGTTAACTGGTAATGCTAAATTAGTAGTAAATATACAAAATGTATCTACTTGGAACAAGTTAAGAGATGTTTTAACGAGAAATTTCGCAGACCAGAGAGACGAAACTTGTCTAAATAGGGATTTAGTAATGATGAGACAACAATCAAATGAAAAAGCACAGCAATTCTATGATAGAGTTTTAAACATTATCAATCTTTTGTGTAGTTATGTAGACGTTCATGAAATCGAAAATGACTCAAAAATTTTAAAAAGAAATTTATATAATAATGTAGCTTTAACAACATTTTTATCGGGACTTAAAGAACCGTTAAAGCTGTTTTAGACTACACAATTTCTTGTACAAGATTTGGTTCAATTTCTTGAACGCTAGTATCATACAGCAAATTGTTTCAAAAATGTAGATTGAATCAAAAATTGTGTCGGAAAATAGAACATGTTCTATTTCTACACAATTTCTAGGCCGGGGGCATGCGCAGTTGGGATATATTATAACGGCTTGTAACCTAACCTAGTCGATTGTTTACACTTTTACAGTTATTCACGTTTATCGTTTTGTGACTTGTTTGTTAGTTTTTTTGTATGCGTTTAAGGATTTTATTGTTATTTTGGATTATTGTGACTATTGTTTTGCATTAATAAACTACAGTTTTTGTGTGTGCTCTGGAAAAATAATTTAGTTGATATAAATACAATCAACCCTGTGATTTTTCAGAGAGGTAAGAAACTATAAGCTACAAGTAAGGCACGTTTCGCAATTAATTAGTATTTGTTCTATTTAAGGATGTCTTGGTCAAGTGAGCAGACTGCTCTGCTAATAGAGTTGTATGAGATTCATCCATGTCTGTACATGGTGAAGCACCCTGACTATCACAATAAATTGAAAAGAAGTGCTGCTTTATCAAACATATTAGACGCCATGAGAGCCCTCAGGCCCAATGTAACAGAGCAGGAGGTACAGAAAAAGTTTTTAGGCCTAAGGACGACCTATGCTCAAGAGCGAAGGAATGTTTTAGATTCTCTTCACTCCGGAATGGGAGAAGATGAGGTAAGATTCTTTAGTGACTACACACGGACTGAAGTTAGATGCTGATCCTTTATTATTTCTATTAAGAATAAATTATGCATGAATAATAATGAATTAATGCAGTAGTTATTTGTAATGTGTGTTAATGAAATGTTTATACTTTATAGGTGTATCATCCTACTTTGTGGTACTATGAAAAAATTAGCTACCTCCAAGACCACCTTCAGAGTCGAACTTCAAGAAGTAGCTTCATTGTAAGCGATGAAGCAAGTCAAGCGCAGAATACTGTTGTGGAAGAGGAAACAATACCGACGCAACAACAGGCACAGGTATTTGTAGTATGATCTCTTAAATATTAACATTTCTCTGATTCATAAGAATCATGTGACCTTAAGTCATCACAAAACTAAGCAAACGTACATTCATACATCCCAATATTTATCATTCATTTTGATGTTCTAGAAGTGCTGTCTATTATTGCATCACATAATTTTGATGTCTATCTAGTACTGCGCCATAAAGAAACTATACCATTAGGAGCTCAGTTTGTTCTCTTTTTATGTGATTTTATACCATAATGAATTGAAGTTTCAAAAAGTTTTGTATTTTTATGGAACATAAATTTTGAAAAAAAATTGTAAGATCTGAGTTGTTTCTGGTCAAATGTAGATAATTGAAAATTAAGGAATTACAATAGATGAAAATAGAATAATTCATAGACCAGACAAACGAAAATTAAGCTATATGAGAAATTGAGATTACTGTAATGAAAAAATTGTTTGAAATTAACACCTTTAAGTATGAAATAGATATCAAAAGTTATTCCATTTGTAAGTACAACAACTTGTTTGATTTAAAAATATTTTTTTGCAAATAAAACTCAAAAATATCTGTATGTGATACACTTTAGCAGAATAATGTATTCTTCATCACTCCTTCCATAGATTTCGTATTTGGAATATTTCATAGCAAGATCAGGTACCAATATCGAACAGGAAATTTGCAACCTATTATTATTAATCCTTACACTGAAAACAGTACTTACAAATCCGATTTTGTATTAAAATAGTTTGAACTATTTGCATAATTTTTTATTAAACACTATTTGTAACAAATAAACATATCACAATATATCAGAACTATGAATTACATTGTATATTATTTTTTATTAACTCTAGAAACACAAATAACTTCACATGAAATATAAACAATTTTTTAGTAGGTATCTGCCTCACTGTCACTATTAGAGAAAGAAACGATTATTTGTGGCAAATCTAGGCATTTATATATTTGAGTCAACATTTTATTCAAAGTTGGGATTTCATTTTTAAAAAAGAAATTGAACGATATGTTGAATTATATTTTTGTCATCGAAGAACTATTCCTGGATGTCCTCCACGATGGTTGGAAGAGACAATTGTTCCAGTGTTTCTATATTCTTTGATAGTACGATACACAGTCGATTTAACAACTCCTAAAAAGTAAAATTTGTACACATTAATTTAACAGAAAAGTGCTAATTTCAATAACCTACCCAGCGTTTTTACAATTCTAAACATAGTGGCAGTCATCTTTGTCTCTGGTTCATCATCTGAAGTTTGTTTATAGATATTCACAATGTTTTGCTTTTCTGTATATGATAAGTGGCCTAAATTTACAGAAGTCCTTTTTTGGGGGGGCAAATTAAGTCTCTTAGTACTTGCAATAGTATCTGAATCCATTTTAAAATGAGTCCTGACCCATTTTATTTTAATGAAACAATAACTAGAAACGATTAATGCAAGAAATAACAAAATGGATACGGTTTGTTCACAATTTACACAATTGTTCAATCATATGTCAAAAGTGCCGAGTAAACCTGGCAGCGATTTGACCAATCAGGAATCTACATAATTGAGAACTTCAAATCACTTCATCCAGTTTAAAAAACAGGATATAGTTGGGTTGACACTGCTTAAGTATCTAAAAAAATGATCAAAAGAAAAAGTATTGGAAGCAAACTTTGTCAAAGATTCCAGCATATACTGAAATTAGTATTCACGAATTTGGAGTAGGCGTAGAGATTGCGCAAAATGTTTTATAAAAATGGAGGCAGTTTTTTTCAATGACATTACAAAAACCTTATGTCCCAATTTTTTAAATTCTTTTAAAGTGAAAAAATTCCTGTGATTATAACTATTTCAAATGTTTTTCAGACTTGGATTTACGAAGTTGCTGACCTATACCGGACAGAATTGAAAGTGATGATGGCGGACTTTCAGATGGGACAACCTACACGTCAATGCACGCAGTTCCGGGAACAAGTAATATTCAGAAGAGACCAAGACCATCGGCTGACAAGACAATTAAGCGGGTAAAAAAACATTCAGACAGCCAAGAAATTCAGTTGCTCCAAACAGTTTCCGATAACCTTGGCAAACTGTCTGAATGTATGAAAAAAGAAACGCCAGAGGCCACTGCTGATGATATAATGGGACAGTTTGTGGCAGCACAATTAAAAAAAAATTATGAACGAGGATATAAAACAAGATGTATATATGGAAATTCACAAATTGTTGAAGAATGCAATAAAAATAGACAAATCATAATTATGTGTATTTTATTCAATTCCTATACATCTATTTTGCCAAGAAACCTTGCCAATGGTGTTAAAATAAGAGCACAGTTGGTTCCTCATGTTAATGGCCTCAGAAGTATATCTTGATCCCCCTTGTTGTGAAACGCCACCCAGATTGCACTGTTCATTGTCCATTTCAGTGTACCGCCTGCTATGTGTTGCCAGAAAATTATGCAGTACACAACAGGCTAGTGTAATTTTTTCGACTTTTGTCGGATCCAAGTTAATTTTCCCCCGAAGAATTCTAAACCTGTTTACCAATATTCCAAATGAATTCTCCACAACTCTCCTGGCTCTAGATAGCCTGTAGTTGAAAATCCTTTTATCATTAGATAATCCTCGTTGAGGATAAGGTTTCATTAATCTATTTGATAAGGGGAATGCATCATCAGCTACAAAAAAATATGGCATCTTAATGGTACTATTTGGTAGATATGAATATTCAGGAAATTTCAATACATTCCTATCCATCCCCTTTTTGAGGTTGCTTTCTCTAAAAACTCCACCGTCGCTAACCCTTCCATTTACACCCACATCAACATACAAAAATTTATATTGTGCATCTGCCAACGCCAGCAGAACTATGCTGTTTTGTCCTTTATAGTTATAATAGAACGAACCAGCACTTTTAGGAGCTTGAAAATCTATATGCTTTCCATCCAAGGCTCCCAAGCACAAAGGAAAATTCCATCTGTAGAAAAACTCCTCTGCAACTTTTTTCCACTCCTCTGCATTGCTTGGAAGCTGAAAAGTTTCTACTGTTATATAAAATATCTAATAATTTATCGTTGGGTTATACCTTTATATATTCAGGCATCAATTTGCAAATAATTGCTTCACATACCTCTGGTACTATCAGGCTTATTGTACTTTCATGTATTCTGGTAGCAAACATCAAATCTCTAAAAGAGTTGCCGCTGGCTAAATAACGAAGTGTTACTGCTAACCTGGAAACAAAAGTATAGGTATATAGTTATTTACGAAACATGCTGCTAACCAAACCTGCTTGCTTTTCAATATCTGGTAAGATCATGCTAAGAAGTTTACTGAAAAACTCATTATCCATTCTTAAAAAGTTTTTGTAGTGATTTGGATCTTCCAGCAATACTTCTTCCCTCAACATATTTAACATACCACGGCCCGCGTCTCTTCTTTTCAGCCACTTCTCTTGCCAATTTTTTCGTCTATTTGGTAGCACCCTCAGTCGCTTGTCCACGATTTTTTTAGCGACGTAGATGGACAGAGATTCGCATACTAGAGCAATATTTTCCTCCATAGTCAATAGAAATCAATTAGTTATTGTGCAGTTTTAATCCAAAGTAATCAATAACAATATTTCACACACACTACAAAAGTTCAAAAATCTTAGGTTATGTTTTATTTTTGACGTTTCACTAGGATCATAGAGCATTACATTTAAGCCTTTAGCATAGACAATTTTGATTTTGACGTTGACATCGGTATTCAAAACGATGTATTGCGCAGAATCACAAACTATTTCTTGAACAATTTATTGTACAGTATAATACAGGATTAAATTTGCTACCAAACAATTTGTGTTCTAGATCTTGTACAAGAAATTGAACCAAATCTTGTACAAGAAATTGTGTAGTCTAAAACAGCTTTTAGGTACAACTATTAGATGCATGAAACCAAATAATTTAGCCGAAGCTTTACAATATGTTTTAAAAGAAGACAATGTACATTATTTTCAAAATTTTACACATAAAACAAATATAAAGCAACCGCCATACTCTGGTAAGCCTTTCGTACTACGACAGAATTTTAACGGTAATCCAACTCAATTTAATACTCACACACCTAATTTCTTTAGAGCACAGAGATCATTTCCATCTCAACCTATACCTGTTCGCCCTATAACTCCAAGACAACCCCAACATTTTCCTACGAATTCTCAAGTCTTCAAACCTCAACAGAACCATAATGCATTCAAAGCAAATCAAAATTTAAATTTACCAAAACCTACACCCATGAGTATTTCCACAAGAAATACAGTGAACAATCACCCAATGAGTTCACATATCAGAAACTCATACCCAGGTCCTTCAAATCAAAATCATTTCCGAAATTCTCGACCACAAAATAATTTTATAGCCGAGGAATTATTTAATGCTGATATTCAGGACGAGGAAACCGAACAATATTATTATTATGATAACTCATATTCTGAAAACGAACAATATCAATTTGAAGAACAAAACAATAATGATTATTTCGATCCCTCAAATCAAGATTCTACAAATTTTCACGAAACGCCTCAGAATTTAGGGGAAACATAGCCCCCGAATCAATTCCATTAAATTTAAGTAATAATAGTGAATTGCCTTATATAATATTCCCCGAGTATAATATCAAACTTTTAATAGATTCTGGATCATCAAAATCCTTCATAGATCCCGAAATTGCATTTGAATATTTTTCAGATAACCTAACTCATGACCCATTTACTGTGAAATCAGTTTTTCAAGAATCTTCCCATAAATATAGCACTCTAATCCCCTCTTCAAAAATTTTCAATTTATCTAATAATTTAAATCTCAAATTCTATGTATTCAAATTCCATAGTGTATTCCAAGGACTTATTGGCCTAGATACCTTGAAATTATTGAAAGCCAACATAAACTTTTCTAGTGGATGGTTAATGACCCCACATAGTAAAATTAAATTAAATTTTCATAAAACTCAGAAAGACATAAACTCTATTACTATCGAACCTAGAACTGAAAAGGTTATCAAAATAAAAACAAGTATAAAGAATGGTGAAATCATCATTCCACACTAAAAATTTCACGGTTGTGAAATACCAGAGTCGCTATCAATTGCAAGAAATGGAGAAGCCATTACTACAATTCTAAATATCACAACAAATCCAGTTAAATTGAGTTTTTCAGAACCACTTCCTGTAGAAAAATTTGATAACAATGCTTTTAAAAATTTCGAATTGAATAACCTAGAAGACACTTCTACACAAACTTTAAATAATATTAGAACAGATCACTTGAACGACGAGGAAAAATCCAAAATACTTAAACTTTGTTCCGAATATTCTGACATATTTTATAACGAAAACACACCACTTACTTTTACGAACGAAATTAAACATGAAATACGAACCACCGACGAGATTCCTGTTTACGCTAAAACCTATCGATATCCTTTTGTGTACAAAAAAGAAGTAGATAAACAAATTCAGAAATTTCTTGAACATAAAATTATCCGACCAAGCTCAAGTGCCTGGAATGCGCCAATCTGGGTCATACCCAAGAAACAAGACGCTTCTGGGAAAGCCAAATTTCGTGTAGTAAAAGACTAGAGACGCCTTTACGAAAAAACTATTGATGACAAGTACCCACTTCCTAATATAACGGACTTATTAAACAAGTTAGGTAGATGCCAATACTTTACAACCTTGGATCTAGCTTCAGGTTTTCACCAGCTAGAGATGGCCGAATAAGATATAGAGAAAACAGCTTTCAGCACCGAATCCGGACACTGGGAGTTCCTCCGGATGCCATTCGGTTTGAAAAATGCCCCAGCTACCTTCCAGCGGGCAATGGACAATATACTACGAGGCATACAAAATGAAAAATGCCTTGTATACCTTGACGATATAATCGTTTTTTCCACTTCATTACAGGAGCATATAGAGAGACTAAAATGTGTATTTGATCGACTTAGAGAATCTAATTTCAAAATTCAATTAGATAAATCGGAATTCCTGAGAAAAGAAGTAGCTTATCTCGGACATGTAGTCACCCCTTCTGGAGTGAAATGCAACCCAGATAAAATTAAAGCCATCAAAGATTACCCAATACCCAAAACTACTAAACAAATCAAAGGATTTTTGGGACTGATGGGATATTATAGACGTTTTATAAAAAACTTCGCCCACTTGACGAAACCACTGACAAAATGCCTAAAAAAGGGCGCGATAATCGAACACAATGACGAATTCTTATCATGCTTCGAAACATGCAAAAATATTTTGACCAATGACCCAATTCTACAGTATCCCGACTTCACGAAACCTTTCAACTTGACCACAGACGCCAGTAATGTAGCACTCGGTGCAGTGCTTTCCCAAGGTCCTATCGGAAAAGATCTTCCAATCGCTTACGCATCTCGAACCCTTAACGATTCTGAACGCAATTACGATACCACAGAAAAAGAACTTTTGGCCATTGTATGGGCCACCAAATATTTCCGACCTTATTTATATGGCAAAAAATGTATCATTGTTTGTGACCACAAACCACTTCAATGGCTTTTTTCTCTAAAAGACCCAAATTCTAAACTCATTAGATGGCGAATTAAATTAGATGAATTTGATTATAAAATTGTATATAAACGTGGAAGCCTTAATACTAATGCGGATGCATTATCTAGAATAGAAATAAATACTAAAGAAACGAACGAAATTCTTAATGATGAAAATTTTTGGAAAAATGTTGACAATGTTTTGAGCCGCGATATAAATTTTAGCAATTAACCAATTCCGTCTCAATAACAACGAAGTATCAATACACCTTCGCCATTTACAGTTGAAAATCAACTAAAAATTCCAACAACAGAAGTAACTCAAGACGATAACCCTGACCCAGATACTATATCCCGACGCTGACCTAGACAATGAAAATTTATCGACAACAAACTCAAGTGACAACAATCCTGACGCTGCATTACAGCAGATAACACCTGACCGTCAAAATGAACCCAACGACGATAGAATCAACGTAGACGAAAACGAGTCTCTCACGATTCATTCTACTGCTGAAGAAAATCCGGTAATAGGCATCCCTATCGCAAAATGCGCAGTTAACGTCGGACAAAATCAAATTATAATTAGTTCCGTTTTACATTCTCCAGCGAAACCTAAAGTTAGAATATTATTTGAGAAAAAGAAACAAATAACTGTGCAAATATCAAAAAATAACCTAGAACAAGACATTATCAATTTTATTAAAGAATTTATTTCGCCAAATAATCAATATCACGTTTATTTCGAAAGCCCCGAATTGTACGAACCATTTTCGACAATATTACAAAAATATTTCAGATCAAATTCAATCCAATTAAAACGTTGTACAACAAAATTAATAGATGTAACAGATCAAGACGAGATCAAAACTATCATACAAAGCTATCACGAAGGAACATCAAATCACCGAGGAATAGATGAAACTTATTTTTTAAGATTAAAAGAAAAATATTATTGGCCTAACCTAAAAGAATCCGTACAAACATTTATAAACGAATGTCAAATTTGCCATCAAAGTAAATATGAACGAAATCCAGTACATATGCAATTAAATATCACGCCAACCGCCTCGAATCCATTCGAAATTATTCATTTAGATTCTTTCACGATCGAACAAACAAAATTTTTAACTATTATTGATAGCTTTTCTAAATACGCTCAAGCATATCACATAAATTCTGCCTCTGGTACAGAAGTGGTAGACAATCTTATCAAATTCTTCTCTCATCACGGCATACCGAAACAAATCATAGTTGACAATGGCACAGAATTCAAAAATTTCTTATTAACAGAATTACTGAGCCTTCATAAAATTCAAGTTCATTTTACCTCTCCCAATCATCCTCAATCCAACGGACAAATAGAAAGACTCCATTCAACTCTAATAGAACATATACGACTTCTAAATACTAAAGGTTTCACAAAAACCCCAGTTAAAATGAAAATGTTATATGCTATACTTGCTTACAATCATTCGATTCATTCCAGTACAAAAATGAAACCGATAGATATAGTCAACGGACATATTAATAATAATGATGTTTATGACATTGACATAAATAAAATACTCTTAAATGATTACATCAACAATCACAAAGAAAAAACAAAATTATTGTACTCAAAGATTAATTCCGACTTAATTAATCGAAAAGAAAAAATTACTTCTAAACTAAATACAAACCGAGACAAACCAGAAATATTCAAACCTAATCAAAAAGTGTATGTAAGAAAACACATACGACAAAAACACGCTAATAAGTACACTTTACCAATCAAATTAAAAACCGTCAACCTTGCAAATAAAACAGCTTCAACTGAAAATAAAGAGAAAGTACACATGGACAACTTGAAACGTCCCCGGAAAAAACGTCAAAAATAGAAAATTATGTACGATACATTTACACAACTTTCACACGTAATATTAAGACAATAATTTAGAATGTAGAATTTTGCTTTATTTCAGATTTTCTGGAACTATGGAACTCCAGGATAAAATAACAATTAGAAATCTAGTTAACAATCCCGGGTTGCTACCCTTTAAGTTAGGAACCGTAAAAATTGAAATGTACAGCTATGGACTTATACACTATTATGATTTGAACCCAATTATTTTAGAAATAAATAAATTACAAATTCAAGCTGCAAAAATTAGGGCCTTTGCTGTTCAAAACATCCAATACGCTAATGATCTCTCAAATTATTGTAAATTGCTTGACTTCACAGAAACCAAGATTAACGATAAGCTAGCAGAAATATTACCCCATCCTTCAAGAACTAAAAGAGGTCTTATAAACGGCATAGGATCAATCTTTAAATCTATCACTGGAAATTTAGATTCTAACGATGGAGAAAGATTTGAAACTCTCATCAAAGAATTACAAAATAACCAAAATAATTTAGCTAGTAGTATAAGAAATCAAAATTCATTATCAATCTCACTCATTGATAAATTTAACAGAACCATTGAACAAATAACCAATAACGAACAAATTTTGGAAACAAAAATTAAATTCATCCATAATTTAATCAACAGACAAGCAAATTTCGAATATTATACACATATTAAGATGGCTATTAGCTTAATCATAGATCTGTATGAATTGATTAATTCGGTTTTAAACGATATTGAAAATTCAATTACATTTGCTAAACTTCAAGTGATGCATCCAAGCATAATTAAAACTTCTGATTTATTTAAACAATTAAAGAATTTGGAGAAAATGTTTACAAAAAACGAATTGCCCTTAGAAATTGAATTCGATAAAATTTTACTCTACGAAAAATTAATTAAAATTGATTGCTACTCGTATAATAATAAAATTACATATATTTTAAATATTCCTATAACATATCCCAAAGTTTTTGATTACTACCATTTATTTTCGGCTCCAGTACTAGAAGAGAGTCAGTTTAAGGTGATAATACCTCAGAATAAATTTTTAATTACGAATGGTGTCAACTTCGCTTATTCAAGCAAACCTTGCAAAGAGATTCTCCCTCAGCAGTATGTCTGCCCGAGAATAGACCTGCAGGAAATTCAAGAAGAAAGGCCTTGTGAAATAAACTTACTTGAAATGAAACGCACTTCCACTTGCGAGAAAACCAAATTTCAATTGTAGAAGTCATTTCTGAAACAACTAAACAACTTCCACTGGTTGTACATCATTCCATTCCAGGATACCGCAAATTTCAAATGTCCAAATCAGGAGGAAACCAAGTATCTTACAGCGGGTACTTATCTCTTAGAAATTCCTTTGAGATGCCAAGTAGTAGCTCATCACACAGTCATAAATAACCAACAACTCTATAGTAGCTTCAGCCAGCCGATACTACTATTAAATGGACGTAGTTATGCAGAAACCTACCAACCCAAAAAAACTGTAACGGAGTATTCTAGACTCAACATTTCACTTTAATTAATATCATCGATATATTTCACTATTTTGATAATATAAAATAAAACTATATTGTTTAGATTATATGGAACTTACACTAGTACAATCGTGCTAAACTCAATTCAATATTTTGAAAAATAAAAAAAAATTTGTGGGTTGGTACGTACGAAAACCAATTTTTAGAAAATTAAAAAAAAACGACGGTCATGAACAATATATTGTGGGTTGGTAGCAAACAAATTTTAATAAATTTCAGAAATGAAATGACGTTCATTGATAAGAATCTTCATTTAATTATCAAATTAAACAACATCCTCTATGTCAAAATCCACATTGTTTATATTGAAACCATCCACATCCTCTTCAATATTAGGATTACCTTTCAAACTTTTATAGAAATCATGGCAGTCAGGCGGTATAAGATGCATCATGTCCTCTAAATCTTTAATTTTTTTCTCTGCCACAGTTTTTCCATTTGGCCACAGTAATGGCACATCTAGAAATACTTCTTCTTTGGAATTTTGTCTGGTATTTTTCTGAATGTTAATTTTTTCCTCAACTGCAGTGAAATCATTTTGTTTAACCATGATGGAAAATGGGTCATTTTTTTCTATATGGATACTTCGAATCCATAACCAATTGATTTTGTTTGACTATACTTTTTTCTAATTTGCTTGTAGATACAAAATCTGTAGTCATCATATTGGTTACAATGAAAGGCTTTTTTTTGCGACAATCTCGCATTATTGTAACATAATCAGATGGCAAGTATAATCTTTGTGTATGTTTCAAGGCATTTTCTACGTCTCCAAAATCTGAATCATTTGGGAGGAAGCTATGTCCAGGATAAACAAATTTTAAAGTGATATCATTTAAGTTAGGGCAGCTATGCAATATATGTTTTAATAATAGGGTAATTTTTATGTTGCGGTTCTGACCACCGCAAGAGTCACTCCATAAAATAAGATGGCTAACATTTTTTGGTAACTTCAATACTACATGTTTTAATAGACACGAGCCTACTTCTTGAGCACCTCTCCCAGCAGTTCCCTCTGGCCAAACATAAAAATATGCCTGATTGTATTTTCCACTATGTACCCCACAGTTGTACAACCACAGTTGTCTTTTATAAAACGCAATGTTTGCAGGAATTCGTGGTAATGGAAGTGTCTTTTCAAGATCAAAAGTAAGGCATTCATAGTCTTCGTTTTCTTTAGCCAGTTTAAAATCTTGTCGTCTTAAATCTTGAGCATATGTTGCTGCATCTAAGTGCGTTTTATGTATTTCTTCTAGAGTTTTTTTGTTAGTTGGGTCATCTTCATGTTTGACTTGTATGGCGAGTTTGTCGCAAATATTACAAGTATCTTTTTTTAAAGATTTAAATTTCAAATTAAAATTTGTATAAAATATTTTCTTGTAAGAGGCCAGGCTTACAGGATTCTCGGTTTCATTAGAGTACATGCTATACATATTTTGTATAGTCATCTCTGGAGGAAGAAATTTCGAATCTGTTTGTTCTCGGCGATAATGAGATTCATATTTAGGAATTTTATCAATCTGAGTGCGAACCTCTTCAACTTTCTTTTCATCAAGTTTATTATGCCCCCCTTGCTTTATGCCTCTCTGGTCGGTAATTGGGAGGACACCATGGAACTTTTTGAGAGACGTGTTAACTCTGAATGACGTTATGCCTAAAGTTTTGCAATACATTTCTCGACAAACAATAGTGTTTTGTATTTTATATGTTCTTGAATAGGTTCGCTTTTCTGGATTCCTCCCATACACCCTCTTTTTTGGTCGTTGTTGTACGCCAGCGGCAATAAAGTTAACCTGACTATCATAAGATGCCAATGACCAAAATCTTTCAAACTCTGCCCGGCAAATTTCTTCTGAAACGTAATCAGAACATTTCAGTTTACATTTACAATTAAAGTAAACAAATATTTTAGGTTCAATTTTTCTGCCTTTGTGGTTGTAGTAACTCTCATTGCTGTTTCGTTTTCTTTTCCTTTCACTGCGGTTTTGATTACTATATTTCCTCTTTCTTTCTTTGCGAGGTCGACCCGTCAGCATGTTTTGGTTATCCTGTAACACAGAATCGGCTACAATATGCTCTTGGGCTCCAATATTTTCCATTGGCATTTCTGAGGAAGACGAGGAACTTTCAGCTTCATGCGTCGGATCACAAACGGAATCGTCGTCGTCTTCTGCGTCACTTACGTAGGGGAAGTTCTCATCTTGGAAAGTTGTTATATTCGTATTTGAACAAGTGGCTAATGAAAAGTCCGTCGGTGTTTCTTTCGGTTTCGTAGCAGTGGAATCTACTGATGGCATACTGTAGTCTTTCACTACTTTCATTTCGTTTAGCTTGAAATTCGGTTGTTCTCCTGGAACAACACATTTAGTAAAGACCTTTTTACATAATGATTATAAGAATGTTAACCGTTATTGATAGGGCTTACAACTACTAAATAATTTAATTTCTCAATAACAGGAATCTGCTATGCACTATTGATCGAACCGGTAGTAGAAAAAATATAGTATTCCGCTCGCGAGTAACTATTTTGTTATTCACTTGATATAATATAGATTATGACATTCGTCTTCACCTCGTGACTCAACCTGTGGTCGTAAGTAACGACCATCATTATTTTTTAGATGCCTACTGAATAAAATAAACGAAAAAATCATGAAGTAATGATATGAAAAAACCTAATACTATGCTAATAATACCTTGAAATTGACAAAAAAATAGATCTTACCTTGCACGGTTTTATCCCGTACCAAATCCATAATACGACGAGTTCGATCCGACATTGTAACGTTTAATATTCTACACAGTCACAATCCCAGCTTAAACCACAATAACGTTATACAAGTTTATGAAAAGCAAGTGATTACTAATACTTTTCTCTCAGAAACAGCACACACCCTGCACCATAAGCTTGATTTTTTGTGAGGTTATGTGATGGAATATATTAACGCAGACCGCAACCAACCCACTTGGTTGGCCAACGTGATCCTGACTCGAGTTGCAAAATAAACCAAGTGGGTTGATCGTGTTCTGCACAATTATAAACAAGCGTTCAGCTTCAATGTGGATTGGTAGATATTACGTGTATAGTGGTTGTGATGTGTTGTAGGGTTGGTAGGCTTCTGCAAATTACAGAATGAGTTTTAATACATGCATATTTACATTAACCAGATTTCACGACTTTTGTGGGTTGGTAGGTTTCTGCATAACTACGTCCAAATCTAGACAACAGTACCTTTCGCCCAACCACATCAAACCTCGACTTTCATTTGGAGGAAGCAGAACTAGACGATCTTCAACCACTAAAAACTAAATTTGTAGGAAATCTACCTCAATTAACATTCGGACAAGTCTCAAAAACCCCCAGCATATGGACCTTATTAATTTATTTATTTTAATTTTTATTTTCGTATTCTGTATATATAAAAAATGGGCATCGAAGTACTGCAAAGCTGCAAAGAAACCATCCCAGGTGGACCACTCAACCGTTCAACTTCCTCGCTAGCTGCGTAAGTTGAATTTACGAGGGGAGGAATTATATCAACGATTTCCATGTAAACCGATGAGTTGCTGTTCGACGGTGTAAGATGCAGACCCTGCAGTTCATTATAAATATTATATATATATAAAATTACTTGTTGTAAATAAGGTTAGTCAGTTACTAGATTTCATGTTGTTTGTCGTAGTTCGTAGAATTATAATTTTGTAAAATAAACGTTTTTAAAAAGAGTATTTCGAGTTAGTAATTTGAAAGTCGTATATATGGAGAAACACCATGTAGAGTATCCAGCCCTGAATATCCCCGCCCGCAATCCGTCCAGATCTCAGTTCCCAGTAAAATATATCTCTCAATAAGAGGTAGTAACATATTAGCAGACTGGTCTGGTATAAAAGCAACAAATACTCTTTTGTCCTTTACATCATAAATACCAAGTATCCACTTTTGCTGTACTATCTGTCCTACATTATGTTTTCTTTTCGTAATTACTGATTTATCAATTTGAACCACATGTCCCAGTCCACCTGTAAACAAAAATTATCAACGTACAGCCCATCAACAAGTACATTTTCAAATGATCCTCTTCCCGACCTCTGTCACAGATCAATGAATAATATCAATTCTTATCAGCTTAATATCTCTATCACTATATTTCTTGATTGTAATAATGAAGAATAACAACACTAAGTATATTTATTGTAGCACTCTATCCCAAAATTAATAATTTTATTAATTTGAATTTTCATGAATGTTGTATCTGAAAAAATAGTTTTTTGTTGAAATTCAACCTGTATACATGAGCAACCTTCTTGTTAGACTAAAAAAATGAGTAAAAAATGAGATAAATATCCGAATAAGTTAAACGTATTCCATTAATTTTGTTTTCATTTTTGACAATTTTGGTTAAAAATTATGGTTCATCCACACTTTTTTGTGTCTTAAATGTCTTCAAATGAAATAAAGTTTCGATTCTACTATAGAAAATTGTTCAATTCCGAGGGTCGTAAAGTGCACAAGAGCCATCAATTATTTACTCAGATGATAAGATTTTTCAATGTTTTAGTTATGTCAAATGCTTAAAGATACCTAGCACATGAAAATACTGCTACAAAGTATGTTATATCTAAATAGCCATCAATGTGTGTAACTCACCTTTCAATTTGATTCTAATGTTGTGTATATTAACCTTACGAGAGCTGTCCTTCTCTGTTTTAATTGCAATTATAGATTCTTCAACTACTTGAACTATGTTTGGATCTCCATCAAGTTCTTGTTTAATAGGATGCATACTATTATTTAAATTTTCCAAAGTTGTTGTAGGCACTTCATCACTCACTTCTTGTTTAACGTCCATATTCCAAACAAAATCATCGTGGATATCGATTTCTTCTTTAAAGACTTTTTGCTCCATATCCATTATGACTGGATTATATCAACGCAATAATAATTAAAATAAATGTTATTTGAACAAAAAAGCCAAGAAAGTGAATAACGACAGAGACAACACATAACCACAGAATACATAATCAAGCTGGTGGCCTGGTGTATTCTCTAGCATAACGAGCATAGAGAAATAAACATAATAATTATTTACCTATGAAAACCAGCGAAGAGTTATGAGTTATCCGCAAACCACACAGTAATAAAAATATTATTTGTCTATTCCCAAAATCGAGTTAACCTGTGGAGGAAATAACTTCTATTTCTATAGAAATAAACACACAAGATAATTAGAGGTATAGATAGGTAAATCTCCGTAAGCGATTCTCTCTCTGACGAGTGTTTGTGTAACTAAGGTAATATACATGTTTTGGGTAACTGAAAGCAGTGTAAAATTGAGGTTGTGAATTAAATTATTCTCCCGTTTTATTTATATTGAATACGAATAATTATTACTGTTGTGTTCCTCAGTGCTTTTCCTGCGCAAAGTGTCTAGTTACATGAAAGTTTGCTCTTTTCATTTTGAGGAAACTAGTTTTTTCCAAAAAGGTTTGTTAATATATGAATTCAAGTTATGTACTAGAATTTAAATCAAATGTTATTATAAAAGGTAAAACACGGAAAACTAAAATATAATGATGTCTCATCCAAAAATTTACCAGTAACTGGCGTTCCCAGTTCATCCCTCAGGTATCTACAACTTCTAGAAAAGGAGTCAAGTCGGAGGATACTCCCGATTTAAAAGACACAAATCGAAGTGACAACATCTTGTGAACATAGACTCGATTTTGGTGATCACGAATATAGAGAAGCTGCGGATGCATTATTGTCTTTGATGAATCTTCGGAAATGTGAAGAAACTGATGCAGGCCATAATCATAAAGATTTAAATGTTCAAGTAAACACGTCAACAGTTTTAACATTACTAGAACTGGTAACTTGCGTTGAAAAAGCGAGAAACTTCACTGGAATAAATAACTTTTCAACTTTTAGTGCTATCGTTGAGTTTCGAGAACAACATATGAAAGATAAGCGAAAAATTAATTCAAGTTAAAAGACTTTTTAGTTAATCAATTAGTAGTTGTATTGAGACATTGATTTATTAAAGAAGAACAATTCCTGGAGACGACCATTACAACAATTTAAGTTATCTACACAAGTACACAAAACACCACAACATAAACAATGGCAATGTATATTAAGTAGTTTCCGGTTGTATCCACCATGGCGGTGCAATCTTAAGCCGAAAACCTTATTGCCTCGGCCCACAGTTTATGAGGTATTTTTCCTTCGAACAACAAACACAGTGCTCTATCGAGAAGAGACCTAAATTTGCGTTCGCTGTTTGGCCGTTATGTTGCGGCGTGTATGGTGATGTGAGCCTTCTCTTGATCCCATGTTGTTATTCTATATTGCAGTATTCCATTTCGTTGTCAGATTGTAAAAAATTGGGTTTATACAGCAAATAAAATAAAATAAAATAGCATAAAATAAAATAGAAAGAAATAAGGAAAGTTTGTTCGGTTTATACAGACAAATAAAATAATTGTTTAACTGTCACTCGTCCAATACACGGAACATAAAAAAAATTGTGTGTCAAAGTGATCGGTCTTTAGTTGGGAATGGTAAGAAAAACATCGATATATCGTATCTATATTATTAAACAGTTTCGATATATGGATAATACATAATAATTCCTCAAAGGAAGTCAGTATTATATTTGGTGGTGGCCCACTTCCTTTACCTCCTAGGTGGGGGCTGATTGAAACTGCTTTAGTTTTGGTTTTGCTATTATTTTATTGCATATTATGTTTTTTTCCATTCTTCTGTCTTCTCCCCTATACCAAGGCTGTTGGAGAACCTCTCGCCATTTTATACTTTTTGATTTATTTGTTATAATTTCGGGGTTATCCTCTGCAAAGTCCAAAATGACTGTCCAGTGATGGGAGTGAACCCTCATATTTGTTGATAATTAGGATTTTTTATTATGTGCACCGATTAATATATCTGGAATTAGGTACTATTGGTTGAAAATTTGAAAATAGATACGAAAAGTCGAAAACGATTCGGACCTAACATCAAAAGTCAAACAAATAAAAATCACGTCTTTGTCGGGAGTATTAAAAAAATAGAGAAAAACTGTTTTTTCTATCACTTAAGACTTGTAGAATGAAGTCGATTCTACGCGGGTTTAAATTTTATGTCATGATACCAATTTATCGTTTGCGAACGATTTGAAACGGTTGCTAGGTAACGTGACGTCACTAAAATAGAATTCTATTTGTCGTGGTCCCACCCCGTATCTACAGAGGTAATTGACAAACAAGTAGGCGCGTTACACTGAAGTTTTTCTCTTTTCTGGAATAGTTGATTTTGATGTTTATTCTTCTTACTCCTGCATTCCTCAGTATTATGTCTCTGTTTCTTACATTTAAGCTTCTTTTTGCAATAGAATGCACCTTCACTTTTTGCACATCTTGGTTTTCCCTACCTTCGCTTTCTTCTATCATTTCAATTATCGGTTCTTTGAGCTTTGGTAGTGTATCTCTCGGTTCTACCGCTATTCTGCAATTTTCAAATGAAGCGAGTAAGCTGTATAGAATCATGATATTTGGCAGATCTAAATTTAGAGTAATGTCCATATCTGCCAATTTATCGACGGTATCCACGAAGTCGTTTAGATGTTCGCAGACATCACCCTTATCTTACTTTTTCAGTAGGAGATGCTTCAACAGTGTTGCTTTTCTAGAGGGACCCGTACTTCGATAAATGCTTTTTAGATGTTTCCAAAGCTCGTACGAAGTCTTGCAGCCTTTGATTTGTTTTAACTCTTATCCAGCTTCTTTTTGGAATAGAATGCACCTTTACTTTTTAGTTTTTGTACATTTTGGTTTTCTCTACCTTCGCTTTCTTCTATCATTTTAATTATCGGTTCTTCGAGCTTTGGTAGTGTATCTCTCGAGTCTACGGCTATTCTGAAATTTTCAAATGAAGCGAGTAAGCTGTATAGAATCATGATACTGGGCAGATCTGAATTTAGAGTAATGTCCATATCTGCCAATTTATCGACGGTATCCACGAAGTCGTTTAGATGTTCGTGGGCATCACCCTTACCATACTTTTCAGTATGAGATGCTTCAGCAGTGTCGCTTTTCTTGCGAAACCCGTACTTCGATAAATGATTTTTCCAAAACTCGTTCGAAGTCTTGCAGCCTTTGACTTGTTTTAACTTTGATGTTGAGATAAGTAGCAACAATTCTGAGCGTGCCAGAATTGTGCAGAATTTTTTTCTTTTTAATCTCGTCGCTAGTTGATATCGGTTCGAATATGTCTCTATTTGCGTATCCCAATAGGATATTTATGATTAGCATTGCTTACGCAGTAGAGACCACGTATCATAGTTTTTTTTATTAAGGCTTCGATGCGATGGTATGACGACGTAGAGGTGCCAAACTTTATTTTCACCAAGTATACTTATACCACGCTCTGCTATCAATTATTGGGTGTAACGAATGATGAAAGAATAAATCCTATTTATTAGGTAATGTTTGTTTAATCTACTTATCACAATGTTCTCAAATACAGATACGTTACTTAATGTTTGACTAAAACGTCCTAAGTATAATTTACGAGGAAGTGTTACAAATTAGAACTCCGCAATAGTGATGTGAGATTATGTCCCTAAACTTATACAACTATCAATAAGACCAAGTTATAACACTCCTCGATTTGAAATGTTTACATAAAACTCGCAAACAGAAAATGATCTAACTTAAATAATCTATATACCTAAAGATTTGTTAAAATATCTATACTAAGGTCCTTTTGTGACCTTTTAAATAGTGATGTTTAATGTCATTATGTTCAGACCATTTCGAGTATTTGTTACTTTCTTACATCATAATCGAATCTAATTTTTGTTGTCACAAATTAAAAAAAAACTCATTTCTTGGTTGAAAATGCTTTAAAACACATTTCAAATGTATAAGGTCTTGAGCAGAACTAGCGGCTGCCACATACTACGCTTCAGTGCATTCGACACAGCTCTGTTTTTTTTAAAACCATAATATCGGATTATCTCTATAAAATATCATGCAGCCACTAACGCTGCTCCTTTATTTTCTATCCAATCCCCAATCTCTCACATCAGTGATTATATAATTTTCTTCATCAATTTGAAATCTTTTCTCAATTAGTATTGCTTTTGGTTTGCGATTTTAAATGTTATTACTCAATAACTTGTCTATGCATTTATTCAATCAATTTGTAGTATATTTTCGGTCCTTATTATTTTTAATATCTCCCAAGTCTTTCGCTTTAAAGTAATTTTGTAAAAATTTAACAATTTTTTCTACGTCTCTGCTATCCAACTAATATGTCATCAACGTAGATCAGTGTGCAGACCTTTTCATTGTAGAACAGACAGTATTTTGATTTAACAAAGTTACACTTCACTCTCCAGAATTCATTCAAATAAGATGTGGGAATGTCCAGCTGTTGTACCTTCCAGTTATTTTGTAATCAAATGGATAGAGGTAATCTTATTGTCGAAGTTCTTGCCATTGGTGAATATACTGGCTGAATTGCATAATTCTCCTAGATCTGAAGATCTTTTGCTACAATTCTTGCTTTCTTAGTCCCGTCTTCCTTGGTTTGAAATACCCACTTTGTTTCAATTGCTCACTTTCCTTGTGGTAGCTCAGTCTCTTTCCATGTGTCTAGTTTTTCGAGTGAATATAATTTTTTTTTAACTGCCTGTTCCCATTATTTATCTTTTATTGCTGCTTTATATTCTGTAGGATCTTCCTCGTTAGATGAAACCAAACAATATGCTACATTATTTATGACTTTCAGTTCTTGAATTTTCTGTGAAAAATGTTTTTAAATAAATGTCACAATTGCTTGGCTTTCCTCTGTGACAAATCAAATATGTATTCATACTACTTTTTAAACAAATGTCACATGTGTCACTTTGCCCCTGCGTGACTACGCAAAAGTTTATTTAAATGGCTTTTTTGTGAAAAAGCTTTTAAACAAGTGTTACATGACTTTCCCCCTGTGTCACTACGCAAATGTTAATTTAAATCACTTTTTTGTGACTGAGACAATGTCTATTCACATTAGATTTCAGCGAAAAAGTTTTCGAATAATTGATTGGCTTTTCTCCACTGTGACTACGCAAATGTATATTCAGACTATTTTTTAACGATAAAGTTTTTAACCAAATGTTACATTTGAGTGGTATTTCTCCTGTTTGAATACGCAAATATATAATCAGACTACTTTTCTCCGAAAAAGTTTTTAAACAAATGTTACATTTGAATGGCTTTTCTCCCCTGTGACTGAGAAAATGTCTATTCATATTAGATTTCAGTGAAAAAGTTTTCGAACAAATGTTACATTTAAATGACTTTTCTTCACTGTGACTACGCAAATGTATAATCAGACTACTTTTCTCCGAAAAAGTTTGTAAACAAATGTTACATTTGCATGGCTTTTCTCCCGTCTGACTGAGAAAATCTCTTTTTAAAGAGATTTCAATGAAAACGTTTTCAACCAAATGTTACATTTGAATGGCTCTTCTCCACTGTGACTGAGAAAATGTCTATTCACATCAGATTTGAATGAAAAAGTTTTCGAACAAATATTACATTTGATGGCTTTTCTCCACTGTCACTACGCAAATGTTTATTCAGACTAATTTTCACCGAAAAAGTTTTTAAACGAATGTTACTTTTTATGGCTTTTCTCCTTTTTTGCGAAAAAAATTTTAAACAAATGTCACATTTGAATGACTTTTTCCCTGTGTGAATACGCAAATGTCTATTCAAAATATTTTGATGTGAAAATGTTTTAAGACAAATGTCACATTTGAACGGCTTTTCTCCTCTGTGACTACGCAAATGTAAATTTAAATGACGTTTCTGTGAAAAAGTTTTCAAAGAAACGTGTATTTAAATAACTTTTTGAGTACAGGGTTTCAAACAAATGTCACACCTGAATAGCCTTTCTCCTTTGTGGGCACGCAACAGTCTGTGTAAATCATTTTTCTTCAATTTCTGACCCTCATCTATATTTAATTTGAACTTGTCAGTGAATCCGGTATCCTGCAATTCTGCTTTCAAATCATGTTCAACTATTTCAATTTCATTTTTTACATCTTCATTAAGATTTCTGAAAATGGAAAGGTCAGTTACATGCTTTTTACTGTAACTTGTATTGTTCTGGCGAAATTACGATTTATACAGTAATTTCTTCAGTATCAGGCAATGATTGTGTGACTACGAAAATGTCTATTCAGACTAGTTTTCAGGGAAAAAGTTTTTAAACAAATGTCACATTTGAATGACTTTTTCCCTGTGTGAATACGCAAATGTGTAATCAGACTAGTTTTATGCGAAAAAGTTTTCAAACATATGTCACATTTAAATGGCTTTTCTCCTGTGTGAATACGCAAATGTGCATTTCGATTACCTATATTTGAAAAAGTTTTTAAACAAATGTTACATTTAAATGGCTTTTGTCCTGTGTGAATACGCGAATGTGTAATCAGAATACTTTTCCACGAAAAAGTTTTTAAACAAATGTCACACTTAAATGCCTTTTCTCTCGTGTGAATACGCGAATGTGTAATCAGAATACCTTTCCGCGAAAAAGTTTTTAAACAAATGTCACATTTGAATGGCTTTTCTCCTGTGTGAATACGCAAATGTGTATTTCGATTACCTTTATTTGAAAAAGTTTTTAAACAAATGTCACATTTAAATGCCTTTTCTCTCGTGTGAATACGCGAATGTGTATTCAGAATACCTTTCTGCGAAAAAGTTTTTAAGCAAATGTCACATTTGAATGGCTTTTCTCCTGTGTGAATACGCGAATGTGTAATCAGACTACTTTTCTGCGAAAAAGTTTTTAAACAAATGTCACATTTGTATGGCGTTTCTCCACTGTGACTACGCAAATGTTTTTTTCGATTACCTTCATTTAAAAAAGTTTTTAAACAAATGTTACATTTAAATGGCCTTTCTCCTGTGTGAATACGCAAATGTGTAATCAGACTAGTTTTATGCGAAAAAGTTTTCAAACATATGTCACATTTAAATGGCTTTTCTCCTGTGTGAATACGCAAATGTGTATTTCGATTACCTTCATTTGAAAAAGTTTTTAAACAAATGTTACATTTAAATGGCTTATCTCCTGTGTGAATACGCGAATGTGTAATCAGAATACTTTTCCGCGAAAAAGTTTTTAAACAAATGTCACATTTGAATGACTTTTTTCCTGTGTGACTATGCAAATGTAAATTTAAATTACGTTTCTGTGAAAATGATTTCAAACAAATGTCACATTTAAATGGCCTTTCTCCATTGGGAGCACGCAAACTTTTCTTCAATGTCTGACCTTCATCTATATTTAACTTGAACTCTTTAGTGAATCCTATATCCTGCAACCCTGCGTTCAAATCATGTTCAACTATTTCAATTTCATTTTTTACAGTTTCATCAAGATTTCTGAAAATGGTAAGGTCAGTTACATGTCTTTTTCTGCAACTTGTATTGTTCTGGTGAAATTTCGTGTTATACAGTAATTTATTCAGTTTCACGCAATGATTTGTAGAAAAGTGAGTAAGGAATTCTATTCGTTTCGTGCATAAATTTCCACAAAATCCACAAAACATAATCCCAGCAATGGTATGTGGGTTTGTACGTTGTCCATTTTTTAATTGTCCTGTAAAAAGAAAATTAGAACTAATTTTTCCAGGATTTGAAATTTGTGTGAATAAAAAATTTAAAAATTATGTATACGTATAGTTACATATTTTAAATGGGTGATAACAATATCAGTGTTTTTGAAAGTACATTGAACACAATTGAAATACAAAATAAATTTCTATATTAAATCCCCAGTTAAGAAGACATTACAATAATATGGAACAATACACTGTGTCCACGCATTACTGATAAAACTAGCGGAACAGATGGAACACTTATTTCATGAAAATGATGTTATTTCAGAAAAACTTTTATTGATGAAGCATCTGTTTCTCTGTGTTTGTTTGAACTCTCATTATGATCAGTCAGATATTAAATCAGTCAATCCATCAACGACCCTCATAATAATAATAATAATTATTATTATTATTATTATTATGTTTTGTATTGTTCGATTTACTTAGTCTATGTTAGATATATTTTTATAATAATAATAATTATAATAAGTTTATTAGCATAAAAATTTACAAATAATAGTTAAAAAGCAACATTCTGCCAAGAAGATATAAGAACCACAGAACTGATACGAGTTAGAAATAACAAAATTTAAAAGTGATAAATATATAGTGTGTGCACGTTTACAAATATGCACAATGTTATCTAAAAAAGTGTTATACATGAAAATATGAATTAATAGATGTTAGTACAAGAATTCATTGACATTGCTTACTAAACACTTGAAAGTAACAAAAAAACAAACACTGTCCATGAATATATAAAATGAGTAAATAATACATTGTATATAGATAGTACGAAGTTTATACACATTTTCCACAAAATCAGTATGCGCTAATTTGTAAACACTCTCATGCAGTATATTCTTGTAATTACATGTCAACGCTTCCAATTTCCGATTTTTCAAGAGCTGTGGGACCTGGTTATAAAGCTTAAATATTTAAAGGTTTGATAAATGATGTACCATATGTAAAAGCCTTCTCTTTTCCATTCTCCGCCGATTGGCGTCCCTCAATTTGTGGCTTATGCTCTGAAATGTTGGTATTCCATATACAAATCCCAGACAAGAATTTTGAATCCTCTGGATACGAAGAGTCATTGAAATTTCTAAACACCTTAATACCACATATCAATATTTTTGTCTCTTTGTACGTACAGATTGGAACAAATTCGTCAAAAGTTTGATATGGCAATTGAGGAAAAAGATCAGACACGTCGATTTTATTTCTCAGTTGCGCATTTTTGGGTGTACTCATATTTTCGATGGCGTCATCAGCGTTCGAATTATGACGTCCTCATCATTTTTTTTAAAGGAAAGTACCCTACCCGACAAAAAGAACGTATTTTTCCGTGTATGAATGTCATATGTTACATAACCATACGTTACAGAAATAAAAGACATTTCATTCATAATAATGTAACTTATAAAAATGTGAACAGGACTAAATAAATATAAACATCATCATCGCCGTTCAAGTCAGGGGGATTATGGCTAGCCCATTAGACCTGTGTTTAATCCTATTGACGAGATAGACCACTCCTCATATTAGTGCTTTTATCTATCCTGGCCTCATTTGCTACAGTTTTCCATTTTCTCCTGTCTCTGCATTTTGTTTTCCAGTCTCTGATTTTCAATGCTTTTATATCTTCCGTTGCTTGATCCCACCATCTGCTTCCTGGTCTTTCTCTTGTTCTTATCTTTAATGAAACCCATGTAGTTATTCTCTTTCTGATTTCTGTTGGTGCACTTCTCATGTGTTCCATCTATTCCAGTCTCCTAGCTTTTATATATCGGACTATATTTTCTCCACCTGTTTCCTTTTCTACTTCAATGATTCTTTTTAATCTTATTTCTCCTGCTCTTGTTATGTTTGGTTCAAGTATTGTTCTCAATATTTCCCTTTTTAGTATTTTTTAGGCCTTCTTCTTTTTTGTTTATAGTTGTTGGCTCAAGAGCGTAAGTAATGACTGGCCAGATCAAAGTCTTATAGATTTGTACCCTTGTTTTTATTTGCAGTCTTCATATACGCCACAATGTAGCGCTCCCCAACTTGTTTTTAAATGGAAATAGCCTATTTTGATAGTTCCATCAAAAAGGTCTAATGTTTCAGAGTATACGGATGTCATATTTTTTATGTTACATAACCGTATGAGAAATAAAAGATATTTTATTCATGATAATGTAATTTATAAAAATGTGAGCAGAGGTAAATTAAATGCTAGATTAAATTACAATCCTGCCTTTTTGAGACTGCAAGGTGATTAATCGAAAATATTTGATTTTCTGATTAATTGATTATTTCAAACTAACTGATTTATCGAGAATAATCGATTATTTTCAATTAAACGATTAATCGAAAAATGCTCGATTATTCTCAATTATTCGATTAATCGAAAATAATTGATTATTTTCAATAATAGATAATCGATTATATCATTGGTTCACAACGGGGGCGATACCGCCACCCTGTGGGCGCTGCAGCCTTTTAGGGGGGCGGTAGCGGATTCAGAAGCAAATAATAAGCAGTAAAGAGGAATGGTGAAATAAAAATGATTTAGTAAGGGTTAATAAGCAGTTTTGAATTAGCATTAATAATAATACTAATAATTATAATAATTTCTTTTAGTTCAGAATAGAAGTATATGACTTGTCCTCGCACGTTGATAAGCGAACGCGCGATGTTCATACAAAATAACATGTTTCGATATGTTCGCACACAGACAAGTTGAATCATGCACGAAATGAAACGTATAAAAGCAACAGCTCTACGAATTTTTTGTTAGTTAGTTGTATGTGCTTGGCCGCGATATACAGTCGTGAATCATAAGCTCTGCCGTAGTAAATAATCGTGAGTGGTGTGTCATTTTATAAACATTACTATCTATAAATCTATTGAGAATTTAATTTTTGTATGAAAATGGCTGAATCTACTTCTAAATTAAAAAAGAAATGCCGGCAATACAGTATTGAATATTTAAAATATGAATTTTCGGAATCTTCTACAAACAAATCATTACCCATGTGTTTAATTTGCCGAAAAGTTTTTTGAAATGAAGCTATGAAACCTTCTAGGCTACAAGAGCATTTACATAAAATGTATCCTGATAAGAAGAACAAAGATATATTCTATTTTCAAGAACTCGAAAAACAATATTTACAACTGCCAACTATATCAAACCTTTTTGCATCGTCTTCTAAACGAGACGATGGTGGGCTACGAGCCTCATATAACGTTTCATTGTTAATCGCAAAGTCAGGAAAACCACACACCATTGGCGAGGAATTAATTTTGCCGGCAGTCGAAGAGATATTAAAAACTGTTCTCCAATAAAAGCGTGTTATTATTATTATTATCATAAGACACCATTTTATATCATTAAAAAAATTCCTCTCAGTAATAATTCAGTGCAAAGAAGAATAGATGAAATGGCAAATGACGTTGAAATATCATTATGCGATTACCTAAAGACTTGCAAATTTTCAATTCAACTCGATGAATCAACTCTACCAAGTAACGGAGCTCTACTATTATCATACGTACGATTTATAAAAAAAGAAAAAATTCATCAAGAGTTATTATTTGCTAAGAATTTGGAATCTGATACAAAGGGACATTCTATATTTAATATCATGCAAGAATTTTTTCAAGAGAAAGAAATTCCTATTAGCAATATTTTGTCTGCTGCTACTGATGGTGCTTCAGCAATGTCATAATGGTTTTATAGCACATTTGAGAAAAGCAGTGCCAAATGTACTCGCTGTACATTGTATTATTAACAGTCAGCATTTGGTTGCAAAAAAATTAAATGAACGTCTGCATGCGTCCCTCAATAACGTTATTAAAGCAATCAATATCATTAGAAGCAATTCATTGAATGACCGTTTGTTTCATAAGCTTTGCAATGGAAATGATGAAGACTACAATCGCTTGCTGCTACACACAGAAGTACGTTGGCTCTCTAAAGGTGTTTGTCTGAATCGTTTTTTCAATCTATTTGACTCAGTGTTAGAATTTCTTGAAGAAAACGAACAATTGCGCGAAAACCTGATTACGTCAAAAAATGACATCGCTTATTTGACGGACCTGTTTAAAGTATTTAATCAAGTTAATCTACAATTGCAAGGTGATGATTTAAATTTAATTAAAACTAAAAACGTCATAGCTGCTTTTGCAGGAAAACTTCTTATATTCAAAAGAAATCTTAGTAGAGGTGAGTACAACCATTTTCCCACATTATCAACAGTGTCTGCAAAACCGGAAGATTTACTTACTTACTGCCACCACTTGTAAGTTCTTCATGTTGATTTTACAGAGCGTTTCCAAGATATTTTAAACATGGAAATACCAAGTTGGGTTATAGATCCTTTCGCAAACACAGATACTGAAGGCTCATCAAATTTGGAAGAGGAGCTATTAGAACTCACAACTAACGAAGAACTGAAAGTAAAATTCAAACGTGGATATCAAGAGTTCTGGCTTCAAAAACCAATACCAGTTCTCTATCCTGGATTGTGGACAATAGTACAGAAGTTGTTAATTGCATTTCCTTCGTCCTATATGGCTGAGCGTGCAGTCAGTGCAGTAACTGATTTGCTGTCAAAGAAGAGAAACAGACTACACATCACTGAACGTGGCGATCTGCGATTGATGTTAACGAAATTGGAACCCGATATTAACAAACTGGTAACACTCCACCAGCCTCAATCGTCTCATTGATTTTTTCTTTATTATTAATTTTGTATTTCTTATTTTATTGCATTTCTTATTTCTATTGTGATTGTATTTCTTATTGGTTCTGTGTTTACATTAAAAAGTTTAATAAACAATTTTATTGTACATTTGGTAGTCGTTTAATAAATTTCTACTTCATCATTCCTCTAAAATAAAATTTAGACATTAACTGAAATTAAAGCTAAATACAGATCAATTGGGACGGTACAAATGATATTCAAATAAAATTAACTACTTTGGACTAACCAGCGACGGGGGGGGGGCTGTTGGTGAAATTTTTGTTCTCTTCTATAGGGGGCGGTGGTCCGGAAAAGGTTGGGAACCACTATATTTTTTGATAATCTCCCACCCCTAGTTGAAACTCTTGTAAAACATGATTCAGGGTACCAGCGTTAATTCAATGAATTTCGGTCCTAATTTTCTTTTTTAATGCACCAATATTATTAGGTCTATTAACGTAAACTTTTGAGTTGAGGTATCCCTAGGCAAAAACATCTAATGGGGATAGATCTACTGATCTATTCCCACTAGATTTTTTGTGTCAAAGCTTACTTTAACAATCCTAATAATATTGATGATCTAAAAAAATATAATTAGGACCGAAATTAATTCAAATAACGCTGATACCCTGAATAATCAACGGTACCTTACATACCATCAAGATGCGAATGGTTTGCAATGGGGTAATTTTCATATTTTATTTTACCATTAGGAAGAGTACATAACTTTGAGACACTGCCAAAAATTAGACGTCAGCGAGACTCATAAGTCGCCTAAAAAAATTATAAACATGTAATCGCGATCCTTTCCGAAATTCAGGCGTGACGTCATTGCATAGGAAATCTCACGTTCGGAGACTGCCAAGCGCTGCGCCGATCCTTTTCGATTAGTTGACTACTTAGCTAGTAACAAGTTTTGTCTGGTAATTATTATACGTTTTAGCAAACTCTAAACACTATTGTGTTTGTCAAATAAGAACGTTTAGAAAGAATTTAAACTATTCGACACAAAGGACAACCAGAGAAAAAAAGGTATAAATATTGCGTGGTTCCAGAAAGTAAAAGTACTCCGATTAAAACACCTAACAAAACATTAATTTCTATTAGTAAGGACGCAAAGTAACGAAAGTAGTAACAGAAAAGCATAAAAAGAGTAAAAGCATTTACTAATAAGTCAACATACTTTGTCAGTGAGCATTGTAATGTAAGTATTTTTAATCTTATTTTTCTTCAATCAGAAGTACAAAATCGTTATAAAGAAAATAATGCCCACTATACGTTCATTTAAATTTTGTGGGAAGACATTTTTAATTGAAGACGGCAAAGTTATTTTTTATACAATGTGGCTCAAAGTATTTAAAATAAAAATCTTAAAAATCGTTCGTGGCTTTAATCCTTCAATTTCAAACCCTAAGCATATTAAAATTAGGTACAATTTACCCCCCCTTTTCTAAAAATCTTGAAAGTTTAAGTTGAATGGTTAAAGTTACACGAGTCCGATGTGACAGTACTTAAAATCGAAGTGCATATTTTTCGTTAGACCTCCCTGTATATTAATTAACAAAAGATTTTTCATGCATTTATATGAATATTTTAGTTTTAGCTTGAAACTGAAATATAAAACTTTATGTATTTTAAAACGATGAAGAATGTTCCAGAGAAGTTAAAATCTAATGTTGTGTCACGTTTTGATTTTATCATTAAACATTTTCGATTCATAAATTATAATTCTTATTAATTTAGTTTAATCTCGATATATTCAAGTGAAATGTCTAGTTAATTTACCCACAACTCACTGTTATTATGCCCAGTTCACATTCTACTTCTGCAACTCTTTCATGCAAATTGTGATTTAACCTTTTACTCGTATATTTCAAAAATCTATATAATGTTTCGTTTTATGTTAGTTGTATACAGGCAAATAGCATTGTGTTTTGCTAAAATCGACATTTTTACGAACTAATTCGGTAAAATGTAGGGTTTTATAATAGAGGAAATTATAATCTATCATTTTCAAACAAATGCACTCTGAAAAAGGATTGTTTGGTTGAAGTAAACGTATTTGTTTGAAAATGATTTGTTTAGAATTAACAATTTTTAATAAATGCAAAAGAATTGAGTGTTCAATTAAAAAATTCAAATTGTTTGAATTGACATTATAAATTCTTTGCAAATACTATTTGGATTGCTTTCTTTCAAATATAGCAATTATTTAATTTGAAGAATATTTATTTACGCTGAAAACGATTGGTTTGAATTAAACAATTACATTTATTTAATAAAAACTTTATAATAATAACAAATGTTGTTTAACTCAAAGCAATAAGTGGTGAATGAAGAAATTTGAACTGTTTAAATATAGTGTGACAATATTTATTTCTCTGTAATGTAAATTTGAAAAATTAAAATGAAATTTTGAATAATGTCACTGTCAAATTATAAATTGTCACACTTGGGCTTTTACAAACAGTTTATTATACCAAATTTGAATTTCTGGGCTCCGGCTATATAATAATTTCTACTAGATTTAAATTTTAGTTGTATGTATCTTATTTGAGAACTCTTTGCTTCCGCTCTCTGGGCGTACGGGTTGAATATTTCAACTTTCCAGACTTATGGCCTCCATCTGTGTCAGACTTTCAATATATCAATGCCCAACAAAACTACTCCAGGAAAACAAACTAATTAATTCCAAAATATGTTTATTAATTAAGTAAGTTTGAAATTTTTAAAGAATGGATTTCCAAATTTAGGTCAATATAAATATCGATGAGAAATTTCAAGATAGTTCAATGTTAGACGTAGTAGATTGAATGCATTCTCTCTACGAAAATAAGAGAAGAAACTTAACCTATAAATCTACAATGATAAATCCATGGGGTGCTCACTCTCGATGTTTGACAGTTTTTTATTTGTAGTTATTCCTCATGTCGCAAGTGTCGTGAGCGTCGGTCTCATGGATAAAGAATAACTCTGACAGAGACCAGCAGAGATCACGGAAAAGAAAATTTAATTAATTCTTAATTCAGAAGAAGAAACATGTACCGTTATATTTTTTTTCAAACTGTGCTCAATTTACATTTGTGATTTTAGAGTTACTGTTTTGGAATAATTTTTAATTTTACTCTTTATTATAATTATTATCAAATTAGTTTTTATGTGATCTATTCCTGGTTGCAGTAATACAAGAATATTGCATTGTTTACCAAAAGATCCAGAGGTAAGCTATTCTGAATTAATTAAGTAATTACGAATTTATACATATTTTGATTTATAGATTAAACGACAATGGTGCCTGGCTATAGGAAGAAACGATGTTGTTGACGTAAATACTAAAGAAAGGCACGCATTTAGGATTTGTGATCTATATTTCTCTGGAGATATGAAATTTATTATCAATAAGAATCGAAGTATATCTGTAATTTCAACTATTTAAACAAAACTTAAAAATTATTAAATATTATTTTTGTTACTTAAAATATTCATGTTTAGCAAATATGGTGGCCATAAGTCCTATTCACCTAGATCAAACACAAAATGACAATTACCAATGACACATGTACCTACTTATTCATTAATTGTTCATCCTCATATTAGATTTAATGCAGGTATCGATAAAATATTGTAAATATATCTACTTTGTTTATTTACATACTTAATATTGTTGTGTATAATAAATTTTGTCTACTTTTTTTAATTTTTTTCCGAATCCTATTAATCATTACCCCAATACAACAGTGAAACATGCAAAATATTTGTTTCAATATCAGATATAATGTGCGAAGATTTGTATCTTCAAATATTATTATTAGCATTATATTTATCTAAAGTAATTTTTTCAAGCATCTAATTTCTACTTTTAACTGTTTGCGAAAATTAACTTTATTGGCGCCATATATTGGATGCAATAAGTGTAAAATAGTGTAACTCTTTTTTTGTATAATCGTTTTAATTTACCAAAGCGTTGAAGTATACCCAACATTATTTGTTGGCGCTTTGGACGATTAAAACTGAGAGTTACACTATTTTGCGCTCATGGCATCATTTATCAGTGAACTTATACTAATTTCAAAATTGGCGCCTTGGACCCTAGTTCATCCTCATGTCGCGAGCGTCACTAGTAAAACGTGTTTTGGAGGGAAGGCGAGAGTCGGCTATCTAAGGGAGTATATATAATCTGTGGATAAATCTTACAATAAAAAAACGGAGTTATGTCAAATAAAGTCTTTGTACTGTTTCTAATTTCTATAAACTTGAATGCAAAGCATACAGACTCAACAGCAAGCAAATCGTTAAGGATATCTATCACTGTCTATTCAATAATTTTAAAGTTTCCAATCAAGATGATGATTCTCTCCTACAAAATATTGATAAAGATTTGTTACCTTTCAGTCCACTGTCAAACACTCTTTATAAAGGAAATCGTCTTGAAGAAATTATTAAACTCCTCACTAATCCAGTGTATACGGTATGTACGATTTACCCTTTCTTATCTTCTCTTCAACATTTTGGAAATTATTTCCTTTTACCATTAAATACAAAACATGTCCACTTCAGCTTGCTTTTCTTTTATCGATAGTATCTGTTTAAAAGACTTCTATTTTATTAATTATCTCTTTTTTTTTTGAAAACTTTTTGACTTCTTGACAGCTCTTTCCAAATTTTCTTCATGACACTATTTAATTTATTTTTTAGTCACCTGGATTTCTATCTCTGGGTTACCGCAAACAATGAGAGAGTAGTCATTAGACATAGAACAAGTATCCTTTCTCCTTACTCATCACTAACTTTTTTCTATAACGTTAATATGTTACGCACTTGACAAATATAAATTTCATAACATACTCTGTATGTTCGGGTAAATTATTATACCTTCTTATAACTAAAATCTTACGTAATATATAAAATAATTTACAATCAATAAATAAAGCTTTGATACTCCTAGACTTTTGTCAATGGCTTGTGAAGGTATGTTTCTTTATCACACTGTACCCTTTTGATTTCATTTCAATTTCAAAATCTTTACCCAACTTCTGATTAATTACTTAGCTACTTTTAAAACTTCTACAGTCTGTGTCAAATTTATCTGATATTTTATAAACCAAATATTGTTATTTGGTACATTATTCTATCTAAAATTTTCTAAGACAATTTGTTTGTCTTAATAGATTATGAATTGTTTGAAATTAATTATCACATTTATTTCTTTCAAACATGGCAATTATTAAATATAAAGAAAATATTTGTTAAAAATATATAATTTGTTTAAATGAAAATATAAAATTCTTATAGATAATGAATCATTCGTTTCGTCATAGTAGTTGTTGGACTGTAGATAAGTAAGTAAGTAGGTACTTGGTGATGTATTTATATCGTGGACCGTGCATACGATCAGAAACAAAACCCGTTAAAAGTTCAATTTCTTTATATTATGATGTTTTGTATGGATTGTATTTGCATACAATGGTTATACTTTAAAATTGAACATTTACTGCCAAGTCACAGATTAAAAAAGATCTCATCATTAACCTGTGGCCAATTTATGGATTTACTGGATGTGTGGGAATTGTCCCACCTAATGGAGTGTTTTGCAGGTATGTATATATTTGTATTTTGAGAGGCAATCATAGTATTCCAGTACAAAACCAACTGGGTTAGTTGTCTACATAGATAAATCCTTGAATTCCTCTCTGTATGTAGGTAGTTTTGTTTATTTCGACACGTGTTTATAAGTAGGTACATAAAGAGGTATACAGGGTGTCCCGGGACTAATGGGAAAAAAGTCGGGAGCGTATAATATGAGCTAAAATAATGTTAGTACTCCATATAAACTTTTTCTATGCAGGCCCTCGTTTTCGAGTTATAGGCCTCCCAAGTTTTAATTTTGAATTTGGTTTTTATTTTTAATTTTTGTACTAGTTATTTGATCTTTATAAAATTTACGGCAAAGATATATTGTATGTGTATGTTTATTTTGGTAAGGTAAACAGATTTACAGTAGTGCATTGAAGCCAGGGACGAACTACTTGCAATGGTTAGTGATCCAAAAATTTTGCAGGGATGGCACACCCTGTATGAAATTATCGAATTTCACTTCCCCACACATTAAGCTAACGAAAAGATACTCTTGTTGAAATTCGATAGAATAAGCCGTTTGGCTAATATTTACAGTTTTATTCATGCACTACGTACCAATTTACGCATTCACCATTTTTATAAGTACACAACGAGGTAAAACGTAACTTATTAATAGATGTCCAAGATTTACCTACAGTACTACAAAAAAATAATAGCAGAAGATGAAAAACATTAACGACTTATTAATTCGAAAGTTGGTAAAAACTTTTTATAAGTGTTTTTACCGTTTATCAAGTTACCATAGGATTAGTTGTCAAACGTTGTGTAGAATAGTTCATAGTCAGTACTTGTCAATAATTCATAAGTCCTTAATTTAACAGTTACAATGGCAAAATTCGCTTTTATCGAGTACGCAGATATGCATCTAATGTATGGACTGGCTTCTCGAAACTGTTTAGAGGCCAGAAGGCTTTATGAAGAACATTTTGCAAACAGAGCATTGCCAGACAGACGAATGTTTGAGTGTATTGATCTCAGGTTACGAGAAACAGGTATGAATAAGTAAATGTAATTTTCTATGTATACAAAACAAAATTTTTAATTTTAGTAATATTTTTGCCAAAAAAGTGGAGAAGGTCCAGTACGAAGCATACGTACTGTGGCAGTTGAACAAGACTTGTTAAATGCAGTTGATAATGAACCATCAACGAGTTTTCTAAAAGTATCAAGAGAACATAACGTTTCGAAATTAGTTGTTCATCGCGTCCTAAAAGAACAGCTGTTATATCCTTTTCACATGAAAAAAGTACACAGTATGACAGTGGTTGATTATCCTGCACGGCTTGAGTATAGCCAGTGGTTTCTGCGACAACAACAAGCAGACAATACATTTATTAGTAACGTTCTCTTTACGAACTAATCCAGTTTCACCAGAGATGGAATCATAAATTCTCATAATATGCATTTATGGGATGATGTGAATCCACATGGCATTATCCAAACTAGGAGCCAGCATAGATTCATGGTTAATATTTGGGCAGGAATAGTTGGCAATCATTTGATAGAGCCATATACTTTATTGGCGGTACTTTGACTGGTCAGAGATATTTGGAGTTTTTGCAAAATTAGTTATGGAACCTGTTTGATGATGTGCTACTACAAACTCGTAGGAATTTATGGTTTATGCATGATGGGGCCCCTCCTCATTTCAGTTTAGATGTACGACAGCATTTACACACAAGGTTTCCTAATAGATGGATTGGTCGTGGAGGCCCTTTTCAATGGCCACCGCGATCAGACGTTAATCCTATGGATTTATTTCTCTAGGGTTATCTCAAAAGTAAGGTATACGCAACACCTGTGCAAACAAGACAAGATTTAATAGACAGAATTGTGTTACACTGCAATGTTATAAGATTTAATAGACAGAATTGTGTTACACTGCAATGTTATTAGAAATAATGTGGGATTGCTCATTCAAGTGCAAAGAAACAACCTTTGTAGACTTAGAATGTGCGTGGAAGTGGGAGGAGCTCATATTGAACATTTATTAGAATAACGTTAGTTTTTGTTGTTGTTTAGGAATTAGTATTAGTCTAATGTTTTATAACTTGTGTTTTTTGAGGTTTTCTTAATGGTTTAATAATGTTTGGCTCGTAATTTTGATTGAAAGGAAGTAAATCCTGGACATCGTATTAATAAGTTAGTCAGGTAGATTTGTACGTAGTGCATTAATAAAACTGTAAATATTATCCAAACGGCTTATTTTATCGAATTCTAACAAGAGTACCTTTTCGTTAGCTTAATGTGTGGGGAAGTCAATTTCGATGATTTCATACAGGGTGTGCCATCCCTGCAAATTTTTTGGATCACTAACCATTGCGAGTAGTCCGTCCCTGGCTTCAAGGCAGTACTGTAAATCTGTTTACCTTTCCAAAATAAACATACACGTACATTATAGCTTTGCCGTAAATTTGATAAAGATCAAATAACTAGTACAAAAAATAAAAATAAAAACCAAATTCAAAATTGATACTTTGGAGGCCTATAACTCGAAAACGAGGGCCTCCATAGAAAAAGTTTATATGAAGTACTAACATTATTTTGGCTCAGATTATACGCTCCTGACTTTTTTCCCATTAGTCCCGGGACACCCTGTACATAAATTTGTATTGTTTCTGTGCAGGTCATTAATTAAGAATCAATGAGTAAATTTTATTTACAAAATTTGAATTATTTGCAGGCAGATAAATAGTTTTAAAAGGCACAGCTTCTGATCATTATTCCTATTACTGCCAAAAGGGAAAAAGAAATGTCTTGTCAAAAACATAGTTATTGCCTAATGCCGTACCATTTTCTTAATCAATTAATAGTTACTAAACATTTGGAGGGAAACACACAAATGACGCCAAACGAGCAAATAAATGTTTTTTTTTAATTGAAACCACAACAGGTTTACTTTGAACAAATAAACTTTCTCTCAAATCATTGAAGTTTTGATTTAAACAATGATTTGTTTGAATAAAAAATGTTACTTTGGATGAAACAAGGTAAATTTCTTTTCAAACAACCTATTAGTTTGAAGTGAGTAGACCTATATAGGTACCTACTTGTAACTACAGCCCCATAATATTGTTCCCACAAATTTTCAAATTAATGATTGAATATTATTTATTTATTACCTAGGTACTTAAAAATATTTTTATAATAAGCTCTTGGATAATTAAACACCTATATTATTACTTAATCAAATTTTACTTTTCATGGCACTACAACTGGTAGGTCTGTACTTTTGTTTACATTGTACCTAAGTGTCGAAATATACATAAGGATACCTACTTACTTCTGTCTCTGTACTTAATTCTTGTTTCTTGTTTTATAGTCAATTTAAAGAGACACATTCAGAAATTTTATAATATATTTATATCACCGAATGTATATTTTACAAGTTTTAAACAAGTCTATTTATTTTTGTTGAAGCAAAGTGACATAACAGCATGCGTATTTGTTTGTTGAGCCAACTTCTTTTTAAATAATTCTGTATTTTTAAACAAATAGTAATTATGTGCAAAAATATATGAGCCAAGACCAAAGTATAAATATTAGTGGCCGTTTTGATCTTCTCTTTGGCTCAGTTTATGAGAAACGTAATCATTTACTGAAACAATGAGATGAACTCTTTAGAGAACAGTTAAATGATGTGGATACAAGTTCTGGTAAGTTTCATATGCATAATTTCAACTGTAAATTATACAAGTTTATTAGATATTTTTGCAGATTCAATACGGTTGTAGTTGTTAGTGGCATTAATACCACCCAAAGGGTGCACTCATATAAGTGATAGAAGGCAATAGAAGCCATCAATATCCGAATGTAAAGATGCTCTATTTTTGCAAGCCAAGGCCCTGGGGACATAGAAAAATTAGAAAAAGAACGACTGTATATATTATATTCAAAAGGCTTAACGGTTCAACCTTATATAATGCTAGTAGGGCCTTGTCTCAATAATATTACTGCTTATTATGTCATTTTAAATAACTTCAATTATACAAAATCTAGTGTGTTGGAGGCTATACAGTTTTGTTTTCAAACCTGTATCATACTTGATGTCAAATATGCATTTGAATGTCAGCACATATGGTATCTCTTTCAATGGTATATTTGGAAGATTAGGAACAGCAGCGGTCCTAAGATCCCATATATAAGTAATTTATTAGAACACATATAAAAGTTTATATTTTCATTATTTTGTATGGATAGTGAATAATCCATAAGAAAATATAGTAGCTTGAAAGTTTTCAGTAGTAATATAACAAGAGAGTGAGAATAAATTGAAAATTATTTGACAGATTTTTTGAAAACTTGTTGCCAGGCAATAGTCACGAGAGCCCGCAGGGCTCTAGTGGCTATTGCCAAATGACAAAATCTGTCAAATTATTTTCTAATTTATGGAACTCTCGAGTTATATTTGACTAGATTATTTTTTGATTCACAAATTGGTGAAGGTCTTAAATTGTCTCCATATAGACTGATTACTTATTAGAATATTTTTCGAAGTAGTTTCTATAATCTTATTCGTTATTTCTTCATCAGAAAAGGTACTAAACCGATTATGTTCACTCATTTTATATATAACGTTGACACAATTAGATAATTATTTTGACAACTATCTGACACTTGCTAGACAAATAAAAGCAACAGTGATTATTCCCGAGAATAATCACAAGAGCTTTATTCCCACTATAATAATGACATGATTGGTTGAAACTTTCCCTTGTGTCAAATAAAGAAGCATTTCATTGGTTTTAAGAAACGTCAAAAAATAATCAGAGTAACCTATTTTTAGTTTTTCATTTCTTACTGAAATTATCAGACTCTTTAGTTAAGAAAATATTTTCCGTTTATTTTATGTTTTCTGTGAGAAGCAGCAAGCTGGGTGAAATACTCAATTTAAGTTAAGTGATTTTTGATAATTTTTGTTTTTAATTCTTTCATGTTTTCTGTGAAAAACCCCAAGCTGAAGAAAATAGTTACTGATATTTTAATAGAAATGTCTTTTATTTGTAATTTATCATTTGTTAATCCTACTAGTTTATGTCAACACTTAAAAGCGTTACATCCATTTGTGGAAAAGTGTATATGTAAGCAAAATAGCTGCAATACAACTTTTTCTGACTTGAAGAGTTATATATATATAAAACAATACTTTTTTGTTTCTACTCAAAATCAATGATTCTATGTTTGTGTTAAGTTTTTGTTATATAATTATTTAATAAATATGTTTGGACAGAGCAAGACTTTCCACTTAAATTTCCTTTTCAGTAATCTAGCCTTTTTGAATTTGGTTTTAGTTTTGTAGAACTTTGTCATCAGCACAAACACTCTTTAATATGACTCATTATATAAAAATAAATAAAAGGATTATTTGATTTACATCAATTAAACTGAAATAAAACCAAATTGAAAAACGATTTTACTCTAAATTAAAAAAAGTACATTCTTCTATTTAAACTAGCATTTATTTGAAGCAAACCAATTATTTTTAAAAAGTGAGGCATGATTATTCTTATTTAAAAAATCCATTGTTTGAACAAAACAACTCGAGTTTTGATGCAAGAAATTATTCAGGAATTTTAAACAAATGTATTTTTTGACTGAAACAAATCACAATTTAAAAAAACGGAGAGTGGATTTTTAAAGAAATCAATTGTTGTATTTAAAATAGTAATACTTTTTAAAGTAAACAACTCGAGTTTGCACAAAAGAAATTATTCTGAAGTTTAAAAAAATCTATTGTTCCATTTAAACTTGTAGTTGTTTAAAACAAAGAGAGCAAAGACATGGTCATAACGTTTTGAAGAAATTAATTGTTTATATTAAAATATTGATTGTTGGAAGTAAACAACTTGGAGTTTGGACTAAAGATATAATTTTCTCAAATTTAATCAATTGAATGTTTATATTACACTACAATTAGTTTGAATGATCCCAATCTCTTGTTTGAAATTTTAAAGAAATCGAAATTTTAACTTAACACCTCAGTTTGGTTGACTCTATTCAAACTTCAGATTTGTTTATCCTAAACAAATTTTCTTTTATTCAAGGAAATCTTTTTCAGAGTGTGTGTAAAGGCCTTCACTTTCATTTCCACACCTTCGTTATTTATTAAGCAGATTAGTTTTTGCCATATAATGCCTTTTTCTTTGAATTATTTTTATCGGTGTCTGTGAGTACGAAATTTGAAGAGAATTTTAATTTGACTTCACTACGAGAATTGTATTCGGCTGGTTGGAGATTTAATACCCTGTATTTTGTCACTTTTTTGTGGATTTTGGGCTTATTCTCCGAAGGAATCTTCATGGCTCGTTTGTTCTGAATTCGTTTTTTGGCTGAATACCAGAAGATTCACCTGAAATTCAGGATTTTGAGGCCACCGACGACTACACATTTCTTTGAAACCCCTTTAAACCATCCCAGGGTAAGATATAACTTTCCTTTACTTATACCGTTACCTAGTACTCATAATTTTTTTATTATAAGTTCAGTTTGTTCTATTTCATCCTAGATTTAAGTTATTTTCTCTATAATTAATTTCTGGGTTAATTTTGACACGTGATGGTTGGGTTAATTAGTGGTTAGAGTGCGTTTACTTTATCATTTCTCTCATTTTTAATTTAAATAAACCTAAAGTTATTTTCTATTTATTCCTGGCCAACATTGTTCCATGTATTTGAATATTCGAGGAAAATATAGCGACTTTCCTTTTTTATTATGTGCTAAATCTTATTTTCTATTGGGACACAGTTTTCTAGTTTCATATCATTTATTCTCTATGATTTTGTACATCAGGTCGCCTCATTGTTTCAAGAAAATGTTTTATTTAGCGGTTATTTTCACAAAGAAATTAAATTATACAGTTGAAATTCTGGAAGATAATCAAGATGAATTCGGCCATCTGGAAATAACATTTCAACAAGATGGTGCTCCTGCAGTGCAGTAAGACGTTACCTGGATGAATAATATCGAGGTAGATGGATCAGCCGGCGAGGTTCTATAGAATAGTCACCTCGGTCACCAGATCTGACACCATTAGATTTTTTGCTATGGAGGTACTTGAAATCCAAGGTTTATACTACGGCACCAGATAGCATTGGCGTTTTGAAAGAAAGAATTACTGAAGAATGCAATGCTATTTCAGCTGACACATTCGAACGAGCACGACAAGAGTTTACTAATAGGATGTATTACTGTCAGGAAGTAGACGGAGCACATTTCTAACACTTGCTATAAGAATCCATTGTTGATATTTGATTAAATAAATTTAAAAAAATAATCTCAATAATTTTGGTATTTATTTAATTTATCCGTCAAAATTAATTTAAACCCAAACAAAATTAATATGGCTATGTAGCCAATGTCAATGCCTTTCAAATAAGATATCACTTGCCATAAGGTCCTATTTGAAATTATTGGCCAGAGTGGCACTGTGACGTCATCTATTACTATTACGTCACCTGTTACCATTCGTAGAGAAGTTTACAACACTTTATTTTCACCCTCCAAATTTTATTAATGTAAGTGTAGCCGTTCAAAAGATACAAGGGGGGGGGACTTTTGAATAGCACTGTATATATATATATATATATATATATATATATATATATATATAAGAGCAGAACGTGATTATTATCGGGTATGCGGTCAGTATAAGAATTAAAACTCTATATTCCCACTCTCAATATTTCGTCATTGTTCAATAGCTTCATCAGGAGACAAGATGTTTAGAGTCAATAAAATTTGATGTACACCATGTCAAGCCCACAAGTGGACCAGCTAACAAATTTCTCAAAAAATGACAAAATGTCGTACTTCAAGTACCATAGCACCCGTTGTACTGGCTCTGGTGAGCTTAAAATTAATAGGGTTCATCTGTGACATGTCCTTAACAATATTCAATCATAAAATTGGTGACTTACTGCACTCCGGAGGCTGTATCGTGCTAACAAGACATGTAAGGAAAAGTGGCCGGCGACAACGACATACACACAGGATTTTTTTTCTAAAAACCGTTTTTTCGTGTTGCTGTTGATGGAAAACGTAAAAATAACTCAAAAAAAAATTTCAAAATTCCAACTTTTTTGGGGTAAACCAATACTTTTCTCGCATATAGATAGGTTGGGCGGAAATGTAATCTGGATCAGTACTTCGCAAATAAAATTTTATTAAATATTGCTTTTTGCTAAAAGCAGATAATCTTTGTTAGTACATCAACAAAACTAGAATCTTATTCATATGCTTTAAAACAAATTATTTTATGCAAAATACGGATCAGCCATCACAAATATCTCTTTTTTCCAGTGAGGTGCATCTGAAAATGATGGAAACACAGTAATATTACCTGCTTAATCAAGATAATTTTTTCGTGTTCTTTTCAATATTGATGATTTAATTTCCACTACACAATCATCAGCAATAACATCTGGGGAAGCTCCTATAATTGGGCAATCTGCAGATAAAAAATGTTTAGTTTATAGGAAACGCGTTCTTCAAGAATTTTAAGTAATTTCTCTTCTAAATCTAAACATCTGTTCATTGCTTTTGTTTGGAAGAATTTTGCCCATAAAATGTCATAGGTACCACGCTTAACGGAATCATATATCAATTTCTTTGAGCACACTGTTTGTCATGTATGATTGACAGAAAGTTTCAAAACTATCATAGTCAGTTGTTTGATTGGGGTGTGGGATCTCAAATTTATTTTTTAACCTTTTCATATTTCATTATTATAATATCTAAGCATACTATTCGTAATTTTTCTTTTTTTTGTTGTTTTGTTGAATTATTTTGAGCCCAGGTATACCTTTATGTCTGCGGATTATTTTCATTACAATGTGGAAAGATCTCTAAAAGACCATGAAGAAGTTATATGATTTCAAAGATTTTAAGATAGCAATAGAAAAGACAAAAGCCAAAGTTAATGAATTTGGATGATTTCTCTTTATGAGGACCATTCAAAAAAATATGAATGTAATTCAACAAAGTGTATTTACATAGCATTGTAGAATTATCTGCAAATAGAGGAAATTATTGTATAAGTTATTGTTCTGATTTTGAGAAACCTGCACTGCCGTTGGACTTTATTAAGAAAAGTACCTTTAGTACCTTTACCAGAACCTGTATTATGACAAAGAGAAATTTCTGAACAATGATGAAATGGAATCATAAAGTTAATTCAGAATAATAATAATAATAGCGGAGAAAGTAACCAAATTATATCTACAAATAGATTGGAGTTTTGGGAAAATATTCCATTAACACTTAATGATGCAGCTGGTTATGGTGACGAGGAGATTTGGGTTTTAGGGTTGCATATCTATATTAGGTGGCTTTTATACAGTATAAACTTCATATTACTTATATTTTTTTTATAAAATACTTGGACTATTAGTTATTTTATTGCTTTATTTACTTGAAGATAATTAACAAATTATTCTGCATTAAAAACAGTTACCGCTAAATGGCTTAGTTTTTCATAGATTTTCTTCAACGTAAAATAGCGGTATTTACATTATTTTTTATAAATGTGTGATTTTGGGAATATTACCCAATGACACTGAAAACTGTTTACTTACTAATCATAAAAGCAACCAATGTGAATGTGGAAATTTCATATGAATTAAGATACCAGAATAAAAATTAAAAACTCATTTTCTCACACAATAGTCAAATTTCAGTTACCATGGATGTAAGCCCATCCAGATATACAGTTGGTACTTTGGTTCTTTACCCGTGTGTCATTAATACTTGATAACATAACTGACATAATTATTAAGTGTTATTTGTTTCTATTAATAGTGAAAAACAAGACAAAATAATCTGATATTTGTTGATTATGTTATCAAATATTAATGACGCATGGGTAAAGGTCCATTTGATTCTTATTAGATAATCATGCTAAAGATCATTTAGAAGTTTTTATTCATAAATAAATAAGTCATAGTACTGTATACACCTGATGAATATCTAGAGAGTCAGCCTGTTGAAATAATAAATTTGACGAGTATTTAGTTGATTTACTATACCTACATTATTTTTAATATTCTCTATTATAATTGGTAACATAAGAACTCCAGCAGCACCCCATGATTTGGAGTATTATATTTTGATAAAATATTTCTTTAACAATAAAATAGTACAAAGAAGGTTTTATCAAAATTCATGGTCAGGATTTGATAGTTAACCATTCTATTATTGATTTTAAATTCTTTTGAGATTTTTATTTCAAGCCTTCCCATTTATTCATTGTGTATAAAATGATAGTGTCGTCTGCAAAATTTATAATTTTTCATTTAAGTCCTACTAATGAAAGTAAATCATTCGTGTATACTGAGAATAGTACTGTCCTACAGCTTGAGGTACTAGTGCTCAAAACTTGTTATTGACCTAACTTAATTTTAATCTTTTTTATTACTGAAAACATTGCCAATCCTCAGAACTATCTGAAATCTATCATGTAATTTTCACAGATTGCGGGCAATTCCCAGAATTCGTATATTTTCCAGGGCATCTAGTAATAGAATGAAATTTACAGAGTTATTGACCAATTGTTGAGAATTTGAACCAAAAAATAGTTTCTGAAATATGTTATGTAGACGAACTAAATATCTGAGAGAATTCATGTAACCTTTATAGTTCAGATAAAAAGTTAAATGTTATATTTATAAATTTTATCAACAATGTTGGTAAGAAATTAATTTGGGTTTTAATAATACCATTCATATTTACTATAGTACTATATTATACAAAATTAAAATATTATTGTTATTTACTCAGATGATAAGATTTTTCAATGATTTAGTTATCTGAAATGCTTAACGATACTTAGCATATGAAAATACTGCCACAAAGTATGTTACATCTAAATAGGTATCAATGAGTGTAACTCACCTATAAATTTAACTCGCCTTCCAGGTTTACGTCTTAAATATTTAAATTTGTTTCTAATGTTGTGTTTATTGACCTTATGAGAGCTGTCCTCTGTTTTAATTGCAATCAAAGATTCTTCAACCACTTGAAAATCGTCATTAATTTCTTGTTTGATAGGATGCATTCTATTATTATTAACATTTTTAAAAGTTGTCACAGGTATTTCGTCATTCACTTCTTGCTTAACGTCCATATTCCAAACAAAATTATCGTGGATATCGATTTCTTCTTTAACGAATTGCTCCATTCTGACTGGATTATGTTAAATGAATATGTTATTTGAACAAAAAAAGCAAAGTCCAAATGAATAACGAGCGAGGAAATAACTTCTTCTTTTTCTATAGCTTTAGCCATAGACAAATAAAAACACACAATATGCATTCCACTTAAGACCACAACGATTGCAACACACATTATATCGTTCCGTAGTCTTCGCAAGTGGTCATTCAACTTCATAGATAACGTCAATGTTTACGACCACGATTCGCCCATATAAATTGGTGGGTCTGAGTGAGCTTTCATCAAAACGTAGCGGCAATTCAAATACGGCGATTGTCTCTCATTCGTTTTGTCAAATAAAAGACAACCATAAATTCATGGGAATCCGCGATGAATTAAAATTTACACCGATCTATGCGATATATTTACTCCACACTGCTACAAAAATTATTTCATTTATTATACACACAAACTGCACGATTTCACCAAGCCGACATATTTGTAAACCTACCTCGTTCAAATGTGCATTCCACTTATAACTTTCGCTACAACGACCGTGGTCTTTTTACGTAAGTGGAACGGGTATTTTAGCAGTCACGGTCATTGTGGGCTTTAAGTGGAACGCACACAATATAATTCATGGTGTATATTGCCTCGGCCCACAGTTTTTGGCTTCGTTTGCTTTGGCATTTTTGTTGCGGCGTATATGGTGATGTGAACCTTCTCTTGATCCCATGTTGTTTCATTAAATCATCATATTTTATATTTTATGTGTAATCAGTGCTTCCCTCGATAAAAATAATCATCATCGATAAAATGCAGAGAACATACTTTCATATTTCTTGTAACTGTTTTACCGATTTTGAGTTTCTATTGCCAACCTTTTTGTCGATCCATCAACACTTTACTCCCCAATTTCCCTTCTACCCAAACACGATATTTATCACCAGCTAGAGGAAAAGCATGGAAATTGATATTTTGAATTTCTTTTTTCACAGGAAGAACACTGAGGAACTGAACAATAGCGATTCGAACGACTCATTACTTTAAAATTATTTCTAAAAGATATTAATATTTCCAGAAAACCACACAACCTCAAAGCAGAATAAAAGAACTATTTCAAGATTTTAAGTTATTCTGATTGCCACCAGACGGCGTAGCGCTTATTTTGATTTGGCTATAGATTTAGCCATAGACGAATAAACACCCACAGGATGCGTTCCACTTAAACCACAACGATTGCAACACACATTTAATCGTTCCACTTAAGGATCGTGGTCGTTCAACTTCATAGTTAACATCACTGTATACGACCGAGTTTCGGCCATATAAATTGGTGGGTCTGAGTGAGCTTTCATCAAAACGTGGCGGCAATTCAAATCTATTCTCTTATTCGTTTTGTCAAAGAGACAAACATAAATTCATGGGAATCCGTGATGAATTAAAATTTACCCCGATCTATGCGATATATTTACTCCACATTGCTCCAAAAATAATTTTATTTATTATTATACACACAAACTCCAAGCCGACATATTGTAAACCTACCTCGTTGAAATGGGCATTCCGCGAGTGTAACGGGTAATTTAGCGGTCACGATAGTTGTGGGCTGTAAGTGGAACGCACCCAATATAATTCATGGTGTGAAAAGAATATGATAATTATTTACCCTTTTCTTTGAAGCTACAGGCAAAACAACACAAACTAACTACAAATATATTTCCTTGTTCAACATATTACAAGAAAAAATCAAAATTTCTTAAAAAAATGCTGTTCGTTCTGACATATTATTTTTTACTGTCAAATGCTAAAGCTCCATCTGCCCGCATTCAGTACGCGTTTTTCGCTCCAGCCAATTAGCGGCCGTTCTCACTCAAACCTCCTTATAAGAAACTCACTTTCGCTACAACGACCGTGGCCTTTTTACGTAACTGGAACGGGTATTTTAGCAGTCACGGTCGTTGTGGGTTTAAGTGGAATGCACCCAATATAATTCAAGGTGTATATTATCTCGGCCCACAGTTTTTCGTTTCATTTGCTTTGGCAGTTTAGTTGCGGCGTATATGATGATATGAACCTTCTCTTGATCCCATGTTGTTTCATGAAATTATCATATTCTATATTGCAGTCTTCAATTCCGTTGTCAGATTGTGAGCTTTTTATCGGTTATGAAATTTTTCAACATTGCGTTTGTATTCCTTAAATTTTTCAAAAACTTCGTTTTGTTGCGATATGAAGTAGGCATAACAATATTTAGTGTGGTCGTCCAGGAATGTCAGGAAATATTTTGATCCGGCTAGTGTTACAGTGTTGACTGGCCCGCAGATGTCACTGTGCACAATTTCCAACGGTTGTGTATACTGTGGTCCATCTAAAGATGAAAATGGTAGTCTATTTCTATTAATGCATACTTCACAGTCCGGTAAATTTCCTTCTCCTAGTATCAATCCTTTAATCAGATTATTGTTGGCTGGTAACATTAAGTCATTCTCATTGAAATGTCCAAGTTTACGATGCCAAATTTCAATATTGTTAACAGTTTTTGCTACATTTACTTTTTGTCCCTTTATGTAGTTTTCTTTAGTAGCAGTTAGAGTTACGTCCCCTTCTTATATAGGGGACAAGTTGAAAAAGTGTCCAGCTGTAAGCAGCAAATTACAGTTCAATAATCGACCACAATAACGCTAGCGTAGCTAGTGGAAAGGACATGAAATTTATTATTTTACAATACTGAAGTTAAGAAATATAAAACAATTATTCATTTTTTATAATAATTGTGAATCATTATCATAAAAATTAATTAACAAACTTAAAAAGTGCTAACTTTATTATCCTACTCCAATGAATTTATGGCGCTGTTTTTAAAATCTTTCCACTTGCTATTATGGCGCCACCTTAATTTGCTCCCTGTCAGCGGACACTTTCTCATACACTGAGTTGGTCCTCCTTAGTTCTACCCTCCATAGTTGAAATGAATGCATAGGCGGTTTGATAGTGGTTGATGTTTATTTGATAAGATAGACTATTGTTAATGTATTGGGTGTTATAGTCGTGTTACAATAATTCAGAGAATAGGTATAAATTACGTTTTATCCAAAAATGTCAGGAATGACAGAAGAACAAAAAAAAATTTTGATTGATTATGTTCAGCAACACCCACATTTACACAGTGGCAAATTTTCAAAAGATTTTTATTTAAAGACGCAGAAAAACATTGGCTGGAAAAAACTAGCATATTAAATGGAATTCCTGGATCTTAAAAATTCGTTATAGTACCTATGGAGTATTTATTATAATATAGACAAAAACTAAGGATAAAAATTATTCATGACAAAAATAGTCTCACATAGACAAATACAAATCATACAAAATTACCATCGTACACGACAGCAAACATCGGCTACTTTAGATCAACCGATGTCATATCGTACACGACAGATTGTGTCGTACACGAAGATTCGAAAATACATGTTCTTTAAATTTCGTGCGAAAGAGCATGCGACGGCGCATCGCACAAGCTCGAAAATCTCACCCCAGGTTCTTCACCCACTCAACCACTGGCGGCGTTAGTTTGATTACATCAATTGGGTTCCCATCATAGACACTGCTTACGCATTCCTGAACTACGTGGGACATGGTTTGACGCTGGTTACCACAGTCACAATCAGCAGATGTCAATTTTCCCCATTTTTGCAAAAAGTCAGCGGTTCTTCCATGGCCAGTGCGCAGTCTTCCAGGTCTGTCGCGAGATATCAAAGCCATTCGGTTTCTGCGTCGTGGTAAGGTTAAAATGGATGTCGGACGTCGTAGCCTGCCTCCACTCCTCTGACCTTTTCTGTTCAATGTTAAAATTGTCATTATATAATTCAATAGCGGTTTGCGAAATTTCAACCTTCGGGAAGAGGCGCTGACAATGTCTTGGTGGATGGGCATTTGCTGATCTTCCATGATTTTTGTGTATTGATACATCAAAACGCCTCCTGTCTACTAAGATGTGGCTTAATGTTGAGAGCCAATGTGATGTTGTTGATTTGAAGCATCCCGTAATAACTCGCATCATTTGGTTCAGCTGTACATTCCGCAGCACTATCGACAAAGCCGAGCTCCTGAACGTAGTGGCGCTCCAGAGATTGTGCCACACAGCTTCTGTATGACGTTACGAGTCCGGGCCATAGTTGCGGTATTATACAGGTGTTGTTTATAGGTTAGGGTTCTATCGAGGGTGATACCTAGGTACCTTGGGGTAGGGTTATGTTGAATTATGGTGCCGCTAAAGACCAGAGTAAGTTGTTGATTGGCAAGCTTATTGTTTAGATGGAAGCACGTGTATTCCGTCATATTCAGGTTTGCAGTGAGTCACCATATATGGTAATATTCCTTTAAGATTTGGAGGTCATTAACTAGTATGTGCTCTGTGCTTTCAATCGTTTTCCGTCTTATACCTATTGCTAGATCATCATCTTGTTGCCACAGTAGGTACGTAAAATGCATCATGAAGGTTAACTGTTTCATTTTATGTTTATACGTATATTTCTTCAACTTTCGTAGTGTGATTTTCATACGCTAATTGCATAGTTCAAGTTTCAGAATTCAAGTTCTTCCTGTGCGCACATATGGGACGAGCAGCCATTATCAAGGCACCAGGTGTCTGCAGATGTAATTGACTAACAAGTAGGCGCATTATACTGAAGTTTTTCTCTTCTCTTTTCTGGAATAGTAGATTTTGATGATGTTTGTTCTTCTTACTCCAGTATTCCTCAGTATTATGTCCCTTTTTCTTACGTTTGTGCCAGTATTTAAGCTTTTTTTTTTGGAACAGATTGCACTTTCACTTTTTACTTTTGGTACATCTTTGTTTTCTCTACCTTCGCTTTCATCTATAATTTTAATTTTCAGTTCTTCGGTAGTGTATCTCTCGATTCTAACGCTATTTTGAAATTTTCAAATAAAGCGGGGAAGCTGTATAGCATCTTGATACTGAGCAAATTTGAATTTGGAGTAATGTCCATATCTGCCAATTTATCGACGGTATCCACGAAGTCGTTTAGATGTTCGCGGGCATCACCCTTATCATACTTATTCAGTATGAGACGCTTCAGCAGTGTTACTTTTCTTGCGAAATACTTCGATAAATGCTTTTTAGATTTCTCCAAAGCTAGTTCGAGGTCTTGCAGCTTGTGACGTGTTTTAACTCTGATGGTGAGATAAGTAGCAACAATTCTGAGCGTGCTAGTAGATCTTTGTGCAGACATTCTTTCTTTTCAATCTCGTCGCTAGTTGAAATAGGTTCGAATATGTCTCCATTTGCGTATCTCCATAGGCTATTTTTTATTAGCACTGCTTGCGCTTGTAGAGACCACGTATCATAGTTTTTTTTTGTTAGGACTTCGATGCGATGGTATGACGACGAAGTGGTACCAAAATTTATTTTCACCAACTATATTTATACCAGCAAACCACGCTCTGCTATCAATTGTTGGGTGGAACGCAAGTTGAAAGAATAAATTCTATTTATTAAGAGATGTTTGCTTAATCTACTTAACACAATGTTCTCAAATACATATACGTTACTAAATGTTTGACTAAAACATCCGAAGTATAAGTGTTAAAAATTAGAACTCCGCAATAGTGATGAGATTATGTCCATAAACTTACAGAACTATCAATAAGACCAAGTTATAACACTTCTCCTCGATTTGAAATGTTTACATAAAAATCGCAGAGTAAAATGCTCTAACTTAAATAATGTAATTCACTTTTCTTTACATATACATACCTCATTCCTAAGACAAATAAATACCTCAGTACCTAAAGATTTTCTTGAAATGTCTGCCAAATTTAGATTTGTTGAGACATATTCTATACTAAGGTCCTTTTGTGGCACCAAATCTTTTAAATAGCGATGTTTAATGTCAATATGTTCAGAGATTTTTTAGTTTTCGTTACTCTCTGACATCATAATCGAATTTTTGTTATCACAGATTAAAACAATCTCATTTCTCAAGTTGTCCTTTACACCAAAATGTGATTCTTTTAGGCCGTAAAGCACCCATTTTAGTTTTAGTACAGTTATTTTACTAGTCAACCTTTCTGGTGCATAAATATACACATCACTCTCCAAAACCCTGTTAAAACAATAAAAGGTTTTAAACATTAAAACTAACTTTTCCGCATCTGTAAGATGCCCTGAACAATATTCCATCATAAAATTGGTCACCGGAGGCTGTATCCTGCTAAAGAACTTAATTTCTCCTAAAATGATAAAAAATGTCGTACTTATAGTACTATAGCACTTGTTGGACTGGCTCTAGTGAGCTGAAAATCAATAGGGTTCATCTGTGAGATATCCAGAACAAGCCGGAGGCTGTATCTTGCTAACAAGATATGTAACGAAAAGTGGCCGACGACAACTACACACAGGATTTGTTTTGTAAAAACCGTTTTTTCGTGTTGTTGATGAAAAACGTAAAAATAACTGATTTTTTTTCAATATTCCAACATTTTTTGAGATAAACCAATACTCTTCTCGCATATTAGATAGGTTGGGCGGAAAAGTAATATGTGGGAATGTCCAGCTTGCAGTTATTTTGTAATGAAATGTATAGAAGTAATCTTATTGACTAAGATCTTGCCACTGGTGAATATGGTTGAATTGCATCCTTCTCCTAGATCTGAAGAACTTTTGCTACAATTCTTGCTTTCTTAGTCCCGTCTTCCTTGGTTTGAAATACCCACTTTGATTCAATTGCTCGCTTTCCTTGTGGCAGCTCCGTCTCTTTCCGTGTGTCTAGTTTTTCGTGTGTATCTAATTCTTTTCTAACTGCCTCTTTCCATTATTTATCTTTTACTGCTTCTTTATATTCTGTAGTATCTTCCACGTTAGTTCCAATCAAACAATTTGCTACATAAGTTTAATAGTCTCTTAGATGTTTCGGTTTAGTAATTCTCCGTCCTCTGCTGGTAGTTTCTATACTTGGTGTATATTCTTCACGACTTTCAGAGCTTGAACTTTCTATCTCTTCCTGTTGATTTGTTTCACCTGATTCACTTTCTTCTTGTACCTCTATTTTAGTTGGATTTATTTCTCTCTGGACATAATTTTCATCCTGAAGCAACTGTATTCCTATCTGTTTCTCAATCTCTATGTGACTACGTAAATGTTTATTTAAATGACTTTTTTGTGAAAAAGCTTTTAAACAAATGTCACATTTGAATGACTCTTCCCCTGTGTGACAACGTAAATGTTTATTTAAATTACTTTTTTGTGAAAAAGCTATTAAACAAATGTCACATTTGAATAACTTTTCCCCTGCGTGACTTCGCAAATGTATATTTAAATGACTTTTTTGAGAGAAAGTTTTTAAACAAATGTCACATTTGAATGGTTTTTCTCATGTGTGAATTCGTAAATGTCTAATCAATTTACTTTATTGAGAAAAAGTTTTTAAACAAATGTCACATGTAAATGGCCTTTCTCCTGTATGTATACGCAAATGTGAATTCAGACTACTTGTCTGCGAAAAAGTCTTTAAACAAATATCACATCTGAATGGCTTTTCTCCTGTGTGAATTCGTGAATGTTTAATCAGACTACTTTTCTCCGCAAAAGTTTTTAAACGAATGTGACATTTTAATGGCTTTTCTCATGTGTGACTACGAAAATGTCTATTCACATGAGATTTATGTGAAAATGTTTTCGAACAAATGTTACATTTGTATAGATTTTCTCCAGTGTGAATACGCGAATGTGTAATCAGACTACTTTTATGCGAAAATGTTTTTAAACAAATGTCACATTTGAATGACTTTTCCCCTGTGTGATTACGCAAATGTGTATTCACTACTTTTCCGTCAAAATGTTTTAGACAATTGTCACATTTGAACGGCTTCTCTCCTGTGTGACTATGCAAATGTAACTTCAAATTATGTTTCTGTGAAAATGTTTTAAACAAATGTCACATTTAAATGGCTTTTCTCCTGTGTGACTACGAAAATGTCTATTCAGACTATTTTTCTCCGAATAATTTTTTAAGCAAATGTTACATTTAAATCGCTTTTCTCCTGTGTGAATACGCAAATGTGTAATTAGATTACTTTTCAGGGAAAATTCTTTTAAACAAATGTTGTATTTGAATGGCTTTTCCCCAGTGTGAATACGCGAATGTGTAATCAGACTAATTTTCTGCGAAAAAGATTTTAAACAAATGTCACATTTGAATGCCTTTTTTCCTGTGTGAATACGCAAATGTGTATTCAAATTACTTTTCCGTGAAAATGTTTTTAGACATATGTCGCATTTGAACGGCTTTTCTCCAGTGTGAATTCGTGAATGTTTAATCAGACTACTTTTCTCCGCAAAAGTTTTAAACAAATGTGACATTTTAATGGCTTTTCTCCTGTGTGACTACGAAAATGTCTATTCACAGGAGATTTATGTGAAAATGTTTTCGAACAAATTTTACAATCATATGGCTTTTCTCCAGTGTGAACACGCGAATGTGTAATCAGACTACTTTTATGCGAAAATGTTTTTAAACAAATGTCACATTTGAATGACTTTTTCTCTGTATGATTACGCAAATGTGTATTCAAACTACTTTCCCGTGAAAATGTTTTTAGACAAATGTCACATTTGAACGGCTTCTCTCCTGTGTAACTATGCAAATGTAAATTTAAATTACGTTTCTGTGAAAAAGTTTTCAAATAATTGTCACATTTAAATCGCCTTTCTCCATTGTGAGCACGCAAACATCTGTGTAAATCATTTTTCTTCAATTTCTGACCTTCATCTATATTTATCCGATACCCTGCAACTCTGCTTTCAAATCATTTTCAACTATTTCAATTTCATTTTTTACATATTCATTAAAATTTATGAAAGTAGGAAGGTCAGTTACATGTCTTTTTCTGCAACGTGGATTGTTCTGGTGAAATTTCGTTTTATATAGTAATTTATTCAGATTCACGCAATGAATTGTAGAAAAGTGAGCTAGGAATTCTATTAGTTTCGTGTATAAATTTCCACAAAATCCACAAACCATAATCCAAGCATTTGTTTTTTGGTTTGCACGTAGTCCATTTTTTAGTTGTCCTTTAAAAAAAATTAGAGCTAATTTTTCCAAGATTTGAAATTTGTGTGAAGAATAAAAAATTTAAAAATTATGTATACATATAGGTACATATTTTAAATGGGTGAGAACAATATCAGTGTTAGAAAGTATTTTGAAAGTACATTGAACACAATTAAAATACAAAATATATTTTTAAATTAATTCTCCAGTTAAGAAGACATTACAAAAATTTGGAACAATACACTGTGTCCACGCATTACTGATAAAATTAGCGGAACAGATGGAAAATTTACTTAGTAAAAATAATGGCATTTCAGAAAAACTTTTATTGATGAAGCATCTGTTTCTCTGTGTTTGTTTGAACTCTCATTATGATCAGTCAGACATTATATCAGCTCTTCTGTCAATCCATCAATGACACTCATAATAAAAATAAGTTTATTTGCAGAAAAAATATATAATTTACAAATAATTGTTAAAAAGCAACCCTCTGCCAAGAAGATATAAGAACAGCAGAGCTGATACGAGTGCCATCTCTAAGAAATAACAAAAAAGTGATAAATATATAGTGTGTGTACGTATACAATTATGCTCAACGTTATCTAAAAAAGTGATATACATGAAAATATGAATTGATGTTAATACATCGACATTGCTTACTAAACACTTGAAAGTAACAAAAAAAACAAAAACTTCATAAAAATATAAAATGAGTAAATAATACAATGCACATAGATACTACGAAGTTTATACACATTTTCCATAAAATCAGTATGCGCTAATTTCTTAACTCTAACAGTACTTTCTTGTAATTATATTTGAACGCTTCCAATTTCAGATTTTTCAAGGACTGTGGAAACTTGTTATAAAGCTTAAATATTTAAAGGATCGATAAATGATGTACCATATTCAAATGCCTTCTCCATGCTCAACCGATTGGCGTCCCTCAATTTGTGGCTTCGCCTCTGAAATTCTCGTATTCCATATATAAATCGCAGACAAGAATTTTGAATCCTCTGGATACAAAGAGAATCAATATATACTGTCACCTAATAATATATCGCAATACTTTTGTCTTTTGGTCCATTATACAGTAAATGTTGAAACAAATTCGTTAACAGCTTGATTTGGCCATTTGGGAAAAGCTCAGAAACGTCGATTTTATTTTTCAGTTACGCATTTTTGGGTGTACTCATATGTTTAATGACGTCATCACGAATTATGACGTCCTTATCATTTTTTTAAAGGAAAATACCCTATTTTGATAGCACTATCAAAACGAACACATTTTTCCGTGTACTGATGTCATATGATACATAACCGTACGTTAGAGAAATGAGACATTTAATTCATAATAATGTGAACTAAACATCATCAACTAGTGTTGCGGAATTGACCTGTCAAATTTTTTTCTGTCAATTGACCGAAATAATTTTAAAATTACAATGAAACTAATAAAAACAAATTATTATTTTATTTCACATAATCATTGAAATAAGATATAAATAAAAAATATTTTCATTTTAACACAAAAAAAAATTGTAAAAATTACAAAAACATATTTCTATTTCAACTAAAAATAAACAAACATTATTTTAAAAATATTTTTATTCTAATTCAAAACAAACAAAAAAATTAAACATGTTTAATTAACATAAATAGACGGTGGTAACTTCTCATCTTCAGAGTCGATGTCTGAAGACGAACATTTCGGTGACAATATAATAAATGAACGATGAGTTAATAAATTCAACCTCACTGTAATGTAATTGTTCAGTCCAGATATCAGTCAAATAGCATAGTTTTGATAGGAAACATTTATTAATTAACGTACAGGTGATGGTGAAAATAAATATGCAGTGTGTGAATACTGATACCCAACTAAATTTCAACACTTCATCGATTACTCGAATAAATCACCGATAGTGAAAATAAAATCGTAATTTTGCTATATAAGGCACACATTATATAATGTAGAAATGATCAAAATAAATAGAATTTTATTTTACTGTGTGAGAAAAGGAAATGCTATAACCTCTAACGACAACGAGTGCAACCAACATCAGTTCTTATTATTTCTATAGTTTATACAACTATCAAGAAGTCCAATTTATAAAATTTTCTCCTGTGTGGCGACGTATATGACTGAAATTACTTTTCCGTGAGAAAGTGTTCAAACAAAGTCACATTTGATTGGCCATTTTACTATGTGAATACGCAAATGTGTAATTGAATTACATTTCTGTGAAAAATGTTTTTAAACAAATGTCAGATTTGAATGACTTTTCCCCTGTGTGACTACGCAAATGTTTATTCAGAATACTTCTCTGTGAAGTTTTTAAACAAATGTCACATTTGAATGACTTTACTCTTCTGTGACCACGCAAATGTGTACTCAGAGTACTTTTCTCCGAACAAGTTTTTAATCAAATGTCACATTTGAATGACTTTTCTCGTCTGTGACCACGCAAATGTGTATACAGATTATTTTTCCGTGAAAAAGTTTTTAAGCAAATATCACATTTGAATCGATTTTCTCCTCTGTGACCACGCAAATGTGTATTCAGATTACTTTTCTGCGAAAAAGTTTTTGAACAAATGTCACATTTGAATGGCTTTTCTCCTGTGTGAATTCGTAAATGTGTAATCAGACTACTTTTCAGGGAAAAAGTTTTGAAACAAATGTCGTATTTGATGGCTTATCTCCTGTGTGAATTCGTAAATGTCTGATAAGTTTACTTTTCTGCGAAAAAGTTTTTGAGCAAATGTCACATTTGATGGCTTTTCTCCTGTGTGAATACGCAAATGTGTATTCAGACTACTTGTCTGCGAAAAAGTCTTTAAACAAATATCACTTCTGAATGGCTTTTCTCCTGTGTGAATTCGTGAATGTTTAAACAGAGTACCTTTTACCGCAAAAGTTTTTAAACAAATGTTACATTTAAATGGCTTTTTTCCTGTGTGGATACGCAAATGTGCAGACTACTTTTCTCCGAAAAAGTTTTTAAGCAAATGTCACATTTGATGGCTTTTCTCCTGTGTGACTACGCAAATGTGTTTTCAGATTACTCTTCTGGGAAAAATTGATTAAACAAATGCCACATTTGAATGGCTTTTCTTCAGTGTGACTACGCAAATGTCTATTCAGAATACCTTTCTGCGAAAATGTTTTTAAACAAATGTCACATGTGAATGGCTTTTCTCCTGTGTGTATTCGTAAATGTAAATTTAAATGACATTTCTGTGAAAAATTCTTTGAACAAATGTCACATTTAAATGGCTTTTCTCTTTTGTGAGCACACAAAAGTCTGTGTAAATCACTTTTCTTCAATGTCTGACCTTTATCTATATTTAGTTTGAACTTCTCAGTGAATCCGATATCATGCAACTCTGCTTTCAAATCATGTTCAACTATTTCAATTTCATTTTTTACATCTGCATCAAGATTTCTGAAAATGGTAAGGTCATTTACATGTCTTTTCCTGAAACGTGTATTGTTCTGGTGAAATTTCGTTTTATACAATAATTTACTCAGATTCACGCAATGATTTGTAGAAAAGTGAGTAAGGAATTCTATTCTTTTCGTGTATAAATTTCCACAAAATCCACAAACCATAATCCCAGCAATTGTTTCAGTGTTTGCACATTGTCCATTTTTTAATTGTCCTGCAAAAAGAAAATTAAAACTAACTTTTCCAAGATTTGAAATTTGTGTGAACAATAAAAAATCTAAAAATTATATGAACGTATAGGTACATATTTTAAATTGGTGATAACAATCATCAGGAGACACTACAATAATCAAAATAGAAATAAAATAACAATGAAACGAACATAAACACTTACAGATTTTAAGAGTCAATAAAATTCGATGTACACCATGTCAAGCCACAACTAGACTAATAGACTACTAATTTACAAAAACGGTACTAGTGTGAATAGGTAAAAACAATATAACTTAAATTAAAAGGGGGAACAATAAAATGAGTAATCTGAGAATATAAATACCTGATGTGACAAAACAATATTAAAATGAATTTAACATGTGACAATAAATATCACTGAGTTTATTAGTGTCAGATTTGAGATTAATAGCATCCTTTTGCTTGTTGATGTGATACATTTCAAAAAATAAAAGATTCTTGTAATGGTCAACTTTCTGCAGAATTTCTGTCTCGTCATAATTGAATGTATGTCCTGTTTCTATAAAATGATCAACAATTGCACAGTTATTCTTACCTACTCGGCAATCACTTCTGTGTTGGGTAATACGGTTTTTTAACCATTGAGACGTTTGACCAACGTAGCATCCTGAACACTGCGAGCAATTTATTTTGTAAATAACGTTGGTTTGGTACATTAAAGGTGTTTTATCTTTGACTTTAGAAAAGAGAATTAGTAGTTGAACTGTATTTGGCAACTCTGAAATTGGTGAATTGTTTAAACAGTGGCAGAATCAATTGAGTTAAACCATTAATATATGGAAGTCTTTTAAATTGAATGACCTGTTGATTAGATTTGTCAACCTGACCATCGTAAAAGTATGTGTTATAGATTAATTTTTAAAAAATGTGCTTGGGGTAACCGTTGTTAACAAATATATCAAATAACGATTTTAAACAAATTTTTCATCGCTAACGTGTAAGATTCTATTTTTCATAGTTAAAACCAAGTTGTACTTCTGACTCTTAGGATGGATGATCAGAGTAGAAATTCAAAAACCTACCAGATGATGTTGGCTTCTGATACCAATGCAACAAGATAATGTTATTATCGGATCTTATAACTCTGGTGTCCAAGAATGGTAAGCTGGCCCCAATCTCTAGTTCCACAGTGAATTGTAAATGCTTATTAAACGAATTGAAAACATTAAGTGTCAAATCGGTCTTATCAAAAGGAACAGCACAAATTATATCATCAACATATTTATATAGAAAAGGTAATTTGAAAGGCAATTTAGGGAATACATTGTCAAGTAACTCGTCAAGGACAATGGTGGCTAGAATTGGACTGATGGGGGATCCCATTGGTGTGCCAAAAATTTGGCGATAAAATTCGTTGTTGAAACTGAAATAAGTGTTATCAAATATAAATTCAATTAATGATCAAAAACTATCCTTGGATAATGTATTGAAGGGTTCCAACAGAAACCAATTTTCATCAATAATATTGGTAATCAGTCTAATGGGATATTAGTAAATAAAGATACGACATCCAAAGAAATAAGTATGTAATCCTTTGTTAATATACAGCCCCTGATAGCATTTACAAAAGAAAAGGTGTCATTGATATTATAATTGTTGTGATCCTGAAACGCATTATGTAGAATATCAGATAAAAACTTTGATAGTTTGTAAGTGGTAGAATTAATGGAACTAACTATCGGGCGAACTGGTATCTCCAATTTATGTATTTTAGGTAAACAATACAACTTAGGAAAAGTAGAGTTATAAATGAATAAAAATTTAGCGATATCATCGGAAAGTTCCTGTTTGGTTTTCAACTTTTTAATTAAAATATTGTAATTCCTTTGTACCGAGTTGGTAGGATCTGTATTCAGTTTAATATAAGTTGACTCGTCACGTAATAAAAATTCAGTTCTCTCAACATAATCTGACCTATTCATAGCAACCGTACAACCTCCTTTGTCTGCTAGCAAAATATAAAGTTCCGGATGAGATTTTAAAAAACGATTAGTTTTATTGACATTTTAGTGTAGATAGAGAGCTTGTTAGGTTTAGATTTATGCAGAAAATTAGTTATATTAGTAGCAAGGGCTCTTATTACATCTTTGGAATCCGTAGGTAAATCATCAATAATATTCTCAACATCGGCCATAAAAATATCCAATCTAATATTCGCGGAATCGGGAGAAACACTAAATTTAGGCCCCAGAGATAAAAAGTCTGCTATATCTGAACCATTTATTATTATCAATGAATAATGTATTATTTTCGGGTAAACTATTAACTGCTTTATTGAATTTATTAATATTATTAGATTTAATCCTGTTTAAACTGTTATTAAAAGTTGTTTTAAGCCTGATTTCACCAATGTAACGTTTAATTTTTGAAATGTAGTTACAAGATATTTTTATTTCTAACGACAAAGTTTTTTGACACATTTTTAAAATAAAGTTATCAACCTTATTAGTTATTACTTTATCATTACAGGCAAAAAGTAAACTGTGAACATTTTTTATACTGTCCTTAATATGTCTAGGTATTAGTCCGGTTGTCCTATATCGTAGTAAAAATATTCTTTTGTTCGTTTTCTTGGCTAGCTTGATGTTTAACTTCGCCCACTGCTTGAGTAATTTAGTGGCATTCAAATTCATTTCATTCAACCATTTCAAAATTCCAACTTTTTTTGGGGTACACCACTTTTCTCGCATATAGAAAGGTTGGGCGGAAAAGTAAAAATTGCCAGAAGACTAGATGGAAGAACGGCAAGGTGATTCCTATGCTAATTTCCATACTTGTTGGATCGATTTTTAGATTTCATCTGTGAATACAAGCGTTTTTCTATATTTTTCAAAATCTTTAAAGTTTACAGTGTTTAGTAAAAGGGTTCAATAGAGACAGTTCTTATTGAATTCCTTACCATACCGTCTCCTCCCAAAACGGGAACAATCCCCTACGAGACTGAATATACTCGCAGACAAAAAGAAAAAATTCAAACCCTCAAAATAACGAAACCAGAAATCTTCACTAGTGAAAGTTTAATAAACAATAAGAACGTGCGTGTACGCAAAAGTATAGTGTCAGTTAAAACATCTCCCAAAGACACAAAACACAAAGGTACGTTCAAACACAAAATTATTAAAAAAAAGCCGGTCGAATCTCAAAAATTTCCATAGAGAAAAAAATATTGATCGAAAAAAAAGTGACGCGAATATCACATCTTCTTCTTTTTTTTATTAACATATATTAAGTCAATTACAAGGTCACCTCTTGGTCTAGCCAAAAATAACTACTAAACGTCAGGTAGGCATCAAATGAAATGTAAATTCTGTCATTCTGACGATGATAATCAGTTATCGAAACAATCGTCAATTTTTAGAATTTTCAACATTTTTCATTATATTGTGGAATTAGCTAGAAACATTGAGTTTCATTTAAAACACTAATATGAGTAGATTCAACGAAGTAAGGGTCGAGACGGTTAATTTTATTTTTTATTATTTACATTTGTTTTGAACTGAACAACTCATTATTCATAAACAGGTACAAAGGTTTAGGATTGAAATGACTTTTTTGCGAAAAAGTTTTAAAAACAAATGTCATACTTGAATGGCTTTCCTCCTGTGTGACTGTGCAAATGTATTCAAGTGAATTTTATGTGAAAAAGTTTTAAAACAAATGTCACATTTGATTGAATTTTCTACTGTGACTACGCAAATGTGTATTCAGAATACTTGTCTGTAAAAAGTTTTTGAACAAATGGCACATTTGAATGACTTTTCTCCTCTGTGACCACGCAAATGTATATTCAGAGTACTTTTCTCCGAACAAGTTTATAATCAAATGTCACATTTGAATGATATTTCTCGTCTGTGACCACGCAGATTATTTTTGTGAGAAAAAGTTTTTATAAAAATGTCACATTTGATGGCTTTTCTCCAAAGTGAATACTCGAATGTCTAATCAGACTACTTTTATGCGAAAATGTTTTTAAACAAATGTCACATGTGAATGGCTTTTCGCCTGTGTGAATTCGTAAATGTTTAATCAAATTACTATTGTCCGAGAAAGTTTTCAAACAAATATCACATTTCGATGCCTTTTCTCCTGTGTGAAAACGCAAATGTTTATTCAGATTACTTGTCTGCGGAAAAGTCTTTAAACAAATATCACATTTGAATGGCTTTTCTCCTGTGTGAATTCGTGAATGTTTTTTCAGACTACCTTTCTCCGCAAAAGTTTTTAAACAAATGTTACATTTAAATGGCTTTTCTCCTGTGTGAATACGCAAATGTGCAATCAGACTACTTTTCTGAGAAAAAGTTTTCAAACAAATGTCACATTTGAATGGCTTTTCTTCTGTGTGAATTCGTAAATGTCTAATAAGTTTACTTTTCTCCGAAAAAGTTTTTAAGCAAATGTCACATTTGGGCTTTTCTCCTGTGTGAATTCGTAAATGCCTAATAAGTTTACTTTTCTCCGAAAAAGTTTTTAAGCAAATGTCACATTTGAATGGCTTTTCTCCTGTGTGACTAAGCAAATGTGAATTTAAATTACGTTTTTGTGAAAAATTCTTTAAACAAATGTCACAGTTAAATGGCTTTTCCCTTTTGTGAGCAGGCAAAAGTCTGTGTAAATCACTTTTCTTCAATTTTTGACCTTCATCTATATTTGATTTGAAGTTATCAGTGAATCCGATATCATGCAACTCTGCTTTCAAATCATGTTCAACTATTTCAATTCTATTTTTTACATCTTCATCAAGATTTCTGAAAATGGTAAGGTCAGTTACATGCTTTTTACTGTAACTTGTATAGTTCTGGCGAAATTTCGTTTTATACAGTAATTTCTTCAGTATCAGGCAATAATTTGTAAAAAAGTGACTAAGGAATTCTATTCGTTTCGTGTATAAATTTCCACAAAATCCACAGACCATAATCCCCGCAATACCACTTGAGTTTGCGTGTTTTCCATTTTTTAGTTCTCCTGCAAAAAGAAAATTAAAACTAATTTTTCCAAGATTTAAAATTTGTGTGAAGAATAAAAATCTAAAAATTATATTAACGTATAGGTACATATTTTAAATTTGCGATAACAATATTAGTGTTAGAAAGTACATTGAACACATCTAAAACACAAAATAATAATATCTAAGCTTCAATATTTGTAATATCGCACCTTCTTCTTTTTTCTATTAACATATATTAAGTCAATCACAAGTTAGGTCACTTCTTGGTCTAGCCAAAAATAACTACTAAAAACATCAGGTAGGCATCAAATGAAATGTAACTTCTGTCATTCTGACGATGATATTGATTTATCGGAACAATTGTCAATTTTTTAGAATTTTCAATAACTTTTATTATATTGTGGAATTAACTAGAAACCGTGAGTTTCATTTAAAACACTAAAATAAAGTTATTGCCGGCTTCCCGGCTTGATCGAAGCCGATGGTATCATTGGAAAACGTTTAAATTTTATTATCATAAAATGTAAAAATACTTTATCGATATTTTACGCTTAAAAAACATTTCCACATGAACATTACTTCATGTCCAGCACATTTCCTTTTTTATAGTTAATCATGGCAATATTTCAGGCATTGTTCGAATTCCTTCCTCAGTATGACAGTTTTATATCCATTGGTCAGATAATAACATCATTAGAGTTTCGATATTACACTTGCTGTTTGAATGTTATCTATCATTATGTGTTTCGATTGATCGTTAATATCAGTGTGCATATTTATAAAGAATAAACATTTATTAGTATATTAAAGTATAAGTGAATAAAGAGGTCTTCTAAACACGCGCGATTTTTCGAGCACGACGGCGCAGCCGGAGTGCTCGAAATAGAGCAAGTGTTTGAAAGACCAGTTATCCACGAATACTTTACGCTATTTTTTTATTGGTGCACTTTGAAATCATAAAATATTATTATTATATTATTACTACAAAAAAAATGGAAGTCCGTCCCCGATGCCCAGCCAAGTTTAATTTCATAAAAGCCCTCCTCGATGCCTAGCCAAGCATCTTAGAAGTCCATCCTCGATGTCCAGCCAAGTTTCGTGAAAGTCCATCCTAAATAGTATTTATTTTTATTTGACGTAACGAGGAACTGCTGTCAGATCAATAATCAAAAAGTTGTCATTGATACGTTTCTCAAGTTGTTGTTACCATGGTAACTTTAAAAAGCGGGCGTGTTTGAAAGTTCGATTTAAACATGCTGAGGTGTGCTTTAAATAGGTAAAATGAGGCAGCAATAAAATAAAATTTTATTTTGTTTTTGGTTGCAGGTATAAATATACAACTCCAAAGTAACCACAGTTTATTTTAAAACAAGCCGGTTAAGGGCAAGTGGAAATTTTTTACTTTTAAATGAAATACAAACAAAAATTGCTCGCTATATTATTATAATACGACTGTTTAATTACCGTATTAATTTAATATGTAATTGGATTAGATATTTCTTAATATTCGAAAAATTAATAACAATCACATATAAGATTCAAATTAATTATATAATAATGATATGTCGATTAAACAAATAATCGATTATCCGATTATTGGCAAATAGTCAATTTAACGATTAATCGAGAATATTTGATTTTCTGATTAATTGATTATTTCAAACTAACTGATTAATCGGAAATAATCGATTAATCGAAAATAATTGATTATTTTCAATAATATATAATCGATTATATTTTTTGGATAATCTCCCACCCCTAGTTGAAACTCTTGTAAAACATTATTCAGGGTATCAGCGTTAATTGAATGAATTTCGGTCCTAATTCTCTTTTAATGCACCAATATTATTAGGTTTATTTACCATAGTGAATTCTCCGGTAGCATGGATGGATTGGAAAAAGAGAATTTTTAGAGTGATCAGCCAGATCCCCTGATCTATTCCCATTAGAATTTTATTGTCAAAAGCTTACGTTAACAGACCTAATAATATTGAATAACTAAAAGTGAGAATTAAGACCGAAATTAATTCAATTAACGCTGAAATCCTGAATAATGTTTTGCAAGAGTTTCAGCATCACATTGCATATTGTCAAGAGGCAAATAGTTCGTAACTTGAGAATTTTTTTTAAATTTGTGTTGTTTGGAAATATTTTTAGCTGATGTCTTTTGGAAATTAATTTAGAAGTCGATGTGGGCTGACCACTAAATTATAACGAACATTAACTGTTTCGACCCTTACTTTGTGGAATCTACTCATATTAGTGTTTTAAATGAGACTTGCTATTTCTAGCTAACTCCACAATATATTGAAAAAATGTAAAAAATTGACAATTGTTTCGATATTACCTAAATATCATCGTCAGAATGACAGAAGTTACATTTCATTTGATGCCTACCTGATATTTAATTATTTTTGGCCTACCTTGATATATGTTAATAGAAAAAAGAAGATATGATATTACAAATATTAAAGCTTAGATATTATTAGCCCTATGGGGATATCCTGGATACCATTTTTCCCAATTAAGATCAGTATAACTGTGCAATGATATAGAAAACCAGGAAAACTATATCTGCTGATCTTTCCAATTATCACTTAAGAAGACAGTTTAAAAGTGGAGAACTCCCTAGATTTATCTGTTCATTGACTACTTCATATTGTGTGTTTTCTAATTTCCAATTCTTCGAGGAAATTCAGTTCTTGATCCTTATCATAAATATGTAGTACTTCTAGTTCTGTGTTAGGTGTCAATGAATGATTGGTCTCAAGTAGATGTCTGGCGTAGTGGGATTTATCTGGTTGTTTTAATCTGTATGCTCGTAAGTGTTCACTGTATCGGATTTCAAAATTTCTAAGGGTCTGACCCAAATAGACAGCATTACATAATGGACATTTAAGTTTATATATACCAGATTTCTTCAATGGCGATATTTGTGTTTTCACATTTAACAATTTTGTAAATATGTTACTTTCTGTTTTAAAAGAAATCATTGTATTTGTTACTAAAGATATTATTTTTGAAATATTATTAGAAATATTTCCTGCATATGTAATGGTTTTATAAGTTTTTATTTATTTAGTTTGTTTAGGAAATATTAGTTGTATTGCCACTTTTTCCACTTTTTTATTAATTAGTTTATTTATCATATGTAATGGGTAACCGTCGGATGTTGCTATTTGTTTAATTGTGTTAATCTCTCTATCAAAATTATATATGTTCATAGGAATTGAAAATGCTCTATGTATCATTGAATTATATGCCGCTATTTTATGTGACATGGGATAATTGGAACTATATGGAATGGTCACATCAGTGTGTGTTGGTTTTCGGTAAATCGAATAATCAAGTACATTATTAACTATTTGAATTTTTAAATCAAGAAAATTGATTGAACTATTTTCTTCAATTTCTAATGTAAATTTAATGTTTGGGTGTAACATTAATGTGGTTGAAAAATATATCTAATTGTCGTTCACTACCCATAAAACAAGCTAATATGTCATCTACATATCTATAGCAAAATAAAACATTTTTTGAAATATTACTTTCAAGGGTCGAGACAGTTAATTTCATTAAAACATCTTCGAGAGAAGACATGACCCGACTGTACCAGAAGTTACTACAAAAACGTTCCAAAGCATCACAAAACATTTGTTTTAACCAATAATGCCTTAGAAAAGAGGTAATACCAAATTATGTGAATATAAAATGCCATACTAAAACACGTCAAGCACAAAAAGCTATGAAATGTGCTCAACGAATTTGGCTTAAAGAAGAATGTAAGAAAGTAGAAGATAATAATCTAACTGTTACAAAATCTGACAAGGGGAACGCCACTGTCATATTGACAACTAATGATTATAATTCAAAGATATATGACTTTATAGAATCTATCGATGTAAAAGTTCTTAGAGCCGACCCAACAAAAAAGTTTTCTAATATTGTTAATAATTTAAATTATCTTTTCAGTGATTACGAAAAGAGGTCCATCATAAATAAGAATCCTCATTCTCCACAATTATATGGAACCGTTTAAATTACATAACATAGCGAAACCAATTAGACCTGTAGTTTGTTATGTTAATACTCCTAATAATATATTGGCAAAGAAATTTAACGATATACTTTATAGTTACGGATATACATCTAAATATTCAATAGAACTAATCAAAAAATTAAAAGCATTCAACTTGCAAGATAACTTCTAAGCTTAATCCATTTGATGTTACCAATATGTTCACTAAAATTCCTCCTAAAGAATGTCTAATACTTGTAAGGAAGTTATTAAAAGATAAAAATATTAATCCAGGATTAATATCAGATATACATTTATTTGATGTATGTATTAATCAGAATTATTTCACGTTTGACAACAATATATAATATATTAATACAGTTTTACGTTAACTATTGATTTATTTATTAAATTTAATTTATCTATGTATATATTTTGTCTATGTTTTTTTTAATTATTGTTTGTTTGTCTATGGTTTAAATTAAATAGCTAGCTCAGGGTAATTTATTAATATTCTTTTATTTCTTATTAACTAATGGAGAACATGAGAACACTCTACTCCCGTGGGATTAGAGATTAAATCGAAATATATGAAATTTGTTTTTTCTAAATATTGTATTAACATTATCTCCTCCAAAAGCTGTGAGTATTTATGTGGAACATACCCATTCGACCTCTATGATATCACTCCTTTTTCTATCTTTATCAGATGACATGTAAATAAAATTCCGAATAGTCAAAATTTAGTTCATATAATTACGGATAGACATCAAATTGAAAAACATTATAATTATGAAGGAAAAACTCCTGTTAAACAAAATTATTACTACAAACTAACTTACTTAAATTGAATATTCTTATACCTAGAAAATTATTCGTGGTGAAATTTGGCCAAATTAGTTATGTGTGTCTGAATTTTTTTAAAATGGTTAACCATATAAAATTATTTATACACAAACCTGTTGACAACACTTGAAAGTTTCTTTGTTCACTCTGCTCCTGTTCTTCCCTCGAATGAAGCTGGACTCTCTTCAACTCATGGAAAAACAAACTCTACAGTTTGTATAGCAGGTAAGTCGAGATAGTTTTATTAAATTGGTCGTTAAATTTGGCTTAGGATGTTTCTATGATGATATTAAATGTTTTTTATCTAGTTTTTAAGACTGTAATGTTGATCACTTCATTAAAATTTACGCATAGCGTCCCTTCTCAAATTTCAATTATCTGTATTTTTTCACAAATAATTACTATTTACTGATAATTTCTGCTATAAATGTTTCTAAGGTTATAATTTAGCATTTGTATTAGGTTTTGACTTTAATATCAAATAATTTCCACATTTTTTAATTAAATTTTAGAAAAAATTTCTTACATGTCCATTTGCTTTCACATCACCCAACACACCCTTGTTTTTTCAATCAACAAAACTTTTGTTGCTAGCTTTGTTATTTTCAAACATGTAACGAAGTTACATTTTCAAAGACCGGGCAAAAGCACAATCTTCCGTATAATATGAAATAAAGCGTTCGAACACTGTATTTCTCCGTCCGTATCGGTACAATGTAATATAAAAATCGGTACAATATAACATAATATAATTTATCAAACCTGCACCGACAGTCGGCGACACTTACGTCTTCGCACCGTATCCCCAACAAGCCATACCGTAAAGCAGAACGATTCTCAGAGTCGTCAGTCTATCCGTAGACTCGATACCTTGCCCGCATACGCTGGCGAGAATTAAATCTAAGAGCATTCATTGTGCTCACAAACCCGTTCTCTTTCAGAAAACCGATACCGCTAGATCAACCGTACCGTTTACCGAGGTGAGTGATATTCCATTTTATACCTTAGGGTATATGGTTCTCGCCGTACAATCCGAGCAGGGGAAGTAAAGGGAAACCGTGTCCGCTACTAGAAAGTTGAGTTCTCACATCCTAGTAGCGGCCGTGCTTGGGCCTTCAGCCATCCGATCGAGGGGAACCGTGTCCGCTACTAGAAAGTTGAGTTCTCACATCCTAGTAGTGGCCGTCGCGACTCCGAGATTTCGATACCGCGGAAACCGAGAGCCGTATCCCCCGAAAGTAGAGCTTTGATTAACCTAGAGGGTCGCTTGCAATCCGTAGTAGTTCTGCACACTTCCGCTAACCGTCCACCGCACCACCCGGCTTCCGCTAACCGTCCACCACACCCCCGCCTATTTTTGCTTTCGCTTGCATAGCTTTGTTTTACTCACCGTAGTAGAGACCGTTTCTAACCAGCAGGATAGTAGTTAGTACTAGTGCTTTTGCCCCGCCTACCCGAATTAGAGGACATTTAGTTTAGTTTTCCGTTTAATAAAGACTCTTTGTAGGACATTTAGTTTAGTTTTCCGTTTAATAAAGACTCTTTGTAGATAGGTAACTTTTGGTTTCTCTTCTCTCCAACTCCAACTACCAGTAAACCTCCGTAAATAGGTAAGAACGTTAAGCAGCTAATACCCAGGTTACGAACCCGGGGAGGCAAGTAAAATCTGCCCGACCGGCCGCAACACTTTCGTCACCACCATAAAGTGACCCCTGGAGTATTTTAATTCTTCACTGACGCTGCCCGGTGCGAGTGGAGCATACCACTTTAATAAACTGGCGCCCGAGGCAACCCGTCACCTGTAGTTAAGGCGCCAACCCGTCAAGTAACGACGCAAGAGCGTTACAAACAAAACACTAACAAGTTACTAGATATATCATAGTCTTTTTTATTTAATGTTTAATATTTAATTTAATTGTCTTTCTCTTATTCCTATTGTTATTAACTGTTTATGTAAAATTTCAAAATAATTCCTTACACCTATTTACATGTGAAATATTTCCAAAAATATACCTTATATTTATATACAATGATTATATTTATCCAACTTTAAATTTAAATATCAATGAATTTACAATCATTACCTCCTTAAAATCTTTCATAATGCCTTCCAATTCATTTCTTATATTTGATTCAACAATTATCTCATATAAATTTGGCCTATTATTTAATACAGTTACATTTTTCCAAACATCCAATATGCTTTGAAAATAATCAATAATTTAGAACCTAAATACTTCTGTGGTTGAATATATTTCTGATATCTTTATTCTATGCTACATGACATGAAGTTTGTATTGACATTTCAGTTTCATTTCAACAACTGTGATAACTTGTCTGTATATTAGTATCAAATATCCTGTTTATTATTGTCTAATAATAACTTTATGTTTATGTTCTTTTCAGATTCATTTTGATATTCTAGATAAATTATACAAGTCATCATCTGTGCTGCTAATACGAAAGTGAATTTATAATTTACCAAGGGAATGAATTAAAATTTATGACTCACAATGTTTACATTCTGAAATTTAAGGTAACTACTTTCAATATTACTGGTGTATTTATATAGTTATAAGGATAATTGATATCATAGGTGTTTGATTTGATATGAGATATATTTCTTACTTATTATCACACGTTAAAATGATAATTCTATCTGTCTGAAGAAAGTAATCTCTATTTGTTATTTTACAAAGTTACAAATTTCATATATTCGTGTCTTATTCTCTTCAAAATTTGCTACGATAAGTTCAAATCCCTTTAATATTTAGTACCTGGATATATTAATTCATAACTGTTTATACCGTTTTCGGTTAGAATTTCGAATGGGACCTCTAAATATGGCTGCAACTTTTTTACAAACGTTATTGTACCTGTTAGGTACTCTCAAATGTTTTATTAACACCAAATCACCTTTGTCAAATGTCGTAGGTTTAGTTTGTTTTCTAAACATTTTGTTTTTTGTATTTCTCAGCATTTTTGCTTAATTTTTCCTAACAAAAGTAATTAGGATAGTCCTCATTATGGACAGTTTATACTGTTCCAATATATATATATATATATATATATATATATATATATATATATATTATAATATTTCGTTATATTTCAAACTTGTAGTTGCCCTACGATGTGGTGACAACTTATAATATGTTGTCGCAGCGACAATTATTGTACATACAACTTAAGTACGTATTCTATTTCAATTTTGACAATAGTTGTCAAGAAAATATGCCCGGCGCCAATAAATATCAATCTAAAGATGAATTTATATACAATCGACCTATTACTCCTATCTCAGGGTGAGATCAAAGTTGTTCAAAATTAATTCTTCAAATTTATTTGTTTTTTTAACGTATTTCCAAATTAAATGTTTCATTATTATCAAACTCTCGAATAACTGTTAATTCAATATAATAAAAGGCCCTTTAATTATTTTATGACATTTACTATTTTACTGTCACTGAAAATCAACCAAATGTCACTGATTAAATTGAAAATTCTATGAATGTAAAATGATAAGTTCAACGAGATTGGATACAAGGAGTTAGAATCAAAATTATATATTATACTGTAAGATACGCAAATTCAACAAAATTATTATTCGCAAAAATTACCATAAAAGAACAACAGTCGTAATCTCTACAAAACTTAAAATTAGAATACAACTATGCTAGAATTTAACCTAATTAATTATTATTATCAAACGTTCAACTTGTCTAATTTACACTTGACGTGTATCAATGTCAAATAACGAAATTTCTGCTCAAATTGTCTATTCACTTGATGTTGAAACTGATATATGTATCGATAATTTTGGTATATTTCAAAATTTCTTATATAGATGCATCTAAATTTTCAACTGTATTTAAAAAGGCCTGATATTTCTCGAGAAATAAATTTAAAACTGGAGTGGACTCACCAAATGGATCAGGAAAACTCGTACGTATTCTAAACGTATTTAGAATTCTGCAAACTTTCTAAATATATACAATTTATACAATCTACCAAAAAATTGAGGCAACTCAAATTCTGATGTTGTCTCTTCAAAGGATACAAAAATACTGACTAAATTTTTATAAAATAAATAATTCTCTTTTTCGTTGGTTACCGATTTACCTTGTTTTTTTAAAAAAATTACTAATCTATGATTTTCAATAACCAAGTGAGATTTTGAAATTCTTTTATTACATTTGCAATGTTGCTAGCAGAGACCTCTATATTTTGCAATTTCAAATATTTTCTCCAAATCATATTATGTTCTATCTATCATTAGATATATTCTACACAAATGTAATCGAAATTTTGAAATGTCATGTTTGATATTTCTACTGAATCTTTCAAAATTTAATAATTTACATAGAGTACAGTGTGTATCGAAAGTATGGCAGCCAAAATTAAATAAATTTCCTTGTGTTTTACTTATTGTTTAAATTTCAAATAGAGGAGATTTTTAAGGTTATTATTGTCATCCGTTTTAGTGTGGATTTTTAAGAAAAATATTAAAATCTAAATGAATTACTAACAAGTACGTGTTTAAATTAAATCAAATTATCATAAATTTTATATTACAAAATTATATAACTCTGTAAGTAAGCATTACAAACAAAAAAAATGGGTTTGAAAAGTTTTTATGCGAATGATAAACAAAATGTCACGGTACCTTTAGCACATGCATCCACTGATCACTGTTCCTTCCAGGGCTCCATCTATTCATTCAACAACGTTCTCAAAAGATAACTCTGGATTGGCAAGACCCAAAACCTATTTTTACAAATCAACGTTCCTCTCTCACACGCAATGGAATGGAACCAAACAATTTAAACTTGATTCAAAATTCTGATTTCTCCCATCTTCTTCTGGCACATAATGACAGCCGCTTTATTTTTCTTCCAAAATGTTATAATTATTTAAATTGTCATGATTTCTGATTTCCAGTACGTAATTATATCAGTTAATAATTGTTACATAGATAGATGAATCAAACTTTTGGCTTTTTCTAATATAATTCACAATGGCTGACTTTTCATTCCTCTATCGTCTAAACAAAACTCTTTAAACTTTTTTTTTACTCCCAACATTGCCAAACTGCTTATATTTGTTATTAAAATTTTATAAAAATAACCAAGCAATGGAGATCAGTTATGCCACCTTAAACTGAGTATAAATTACATTCATCTAACTCACTTGACAAATGTCAAAAAATAAATTTTCAAATCAAAGAACCATCCAATAAAATTTAATTAAAGTTTTTCTCTTCATTCTCTTGATGTGGTCTTAATTCAGTAGAAGAGTCATCACAATTGAACCACTTTTCTAAATAAGCATTAATAAGTCCTATTTAAACTCCCATTTAACATAAAAAAATATCTTTTCAAAACATTATGACCATAATAATTTTACCTTGCTATACTTACAGGGTATATCAATTAAACTACTATAAATAATAATAATTGAAAGCTTCCTACAAAAGCTGCAAAACTTTTATTCATCCACAATAAAACCGTTTGGAAAATATTTACAAAAGTCTGTGATTGGAATCTAAATCTCAAAATTACAGATTATATTTATTTGAAATGATGGATTATATTTTATGAAGAATGTCTTCTGAATACAAGGTTAAGTTTAATAACCGTTTAGTTCATCATAATATGCATTATGATTATAGGATGTAACTCTCAACTTCACTCGTTCGAGGTAAAATTTCGTAACTCCTATTAGGTTAAAATTTCAAATCTTGTTTGATCTTATTGTATTATATTATATTGGTTTGTTTGGTGTGAATAAAGCTCGATTTGAACATTATTGATAAATTATAAACAATAAATTTACATTGATTAACAATTATTGTATTTTCCTATGTGATTTATATGTAACGATTTCTTATCTGTTATATATATATATATATATATATATATATATATATATATATATATATATATATTCAAAATGAAGGTTTACCAATGGGTAGCCCAATATCGCCAATTTTCGCAAACATTTTTATGGGCAGTTTAGAAAGAAAATTACATATATTTTTCAACCACATTAATAATTTACACCCAAAAATTAAATTTACATTAGAAGTCGAAGAAAATAGTTCAATCAATTTTCTTGATTTAAAAATTCAAACAGTTAATAATGTACTTGATTATTCGTTTACCGAAAACCAACACACACTGATGTGACTATTCCATATAGTTCCAATCATCCCATGTCACATAAACTGGCGGCATATAATTCAATGATACATAAAGCATTTTCAGATCCTATGAACAAATGTAATTTTGATAGAGAGATTAACACAATTAAACAAATAGCAACATCCGACGGTTACCCATTACATATGATAAATAAACTGATTAATAAAAAAAGGAAAAAGTGACAATACAACTAATATTTCCTAAACAAACTAAAGAAATAAAAACTTATAAAACCATTACATATGCAGGAAATATTTATAATAATATTTCAAAGATAATATCTTTAGCAACAATTACAAAGATTTCTATTAAAACAGAAAGTAACATATGTACAAAATTGTTAAATGTAAAAACAAAAAGATCACCATTAAAGAAATCTGGTATATATAAACTTTAATGTCCAGAATGTAATGCTGTCTATTTGGGTCAGACCCTTAGAAATTTTGAAAACTGATACAGTGAACACTTACGAGCATACAGATTAAAACAACCACATAAATCCCACTACGCCAGACATCTACTTGACACCAATCATTCATTAACACCTAACACAGAACTAGAAGTACTATATATTTGTTAACAGATAAATGTAGGGAGTTCTCCACTTTTAAACTGTTTTCTTAACTGATAATTGTAAAGATCAGCAGATATAGTTTTCCTGGTTTTCTATATGATTGCACAGTTATACTGATCTTAATTGGGAAAAATGGTATCCAGGATATCCCCATAGGGCTTATAATATCTAAGCTTTAATATTTGTAATATCATATCTTCTTTTTTCTATTAACATATATTAAGTCAATCACAAGGTAGGTAGGTCACTTCTTGGACTAGCCAAAAATAATTAAACATCAGGTAAGCATCAAATGAAATGTAACTTCAGTCATTCTGACGATGACATTTAGGTAATATCAAAACAATTGTCAATTTTTAGAATTTTTTACATTTTTTCAATATATTGTGGAGTTAGCTAGAAACAGCAAGTTTCATTTAAAACACTAATATAAGGAACGTTATTACTTTTTAAAGTTCCTTAAAAAAATCTAAAAATAATGACAGTCAAAATCTGATGTTGTTCAAGAGATCAGATGGCTGTCACTCTAAAAATATTGCATATAACATCAACATAAAAACATTGACATAAAGTGTCAAATATAAAATATTAAATATTTTGTGAAACCGCTGACTTTAGCGTGAGCACTACTATTAATACAATCTCGGATAATTCCTTATTATTTATATTTGAAATATTTTCACTGAATATTAAAAAACTAAAGTTTGATTGTGTATAATTGGTGTACATGTATACTTTACAATTTTTAAAAATAGTGCTTATATTGCTCGTGTATATAGTAAATAATATTGGAGCCTACACAATAATTTGAGGTATCCCACAGAATACATAATTCATAGCCAATATTCTTACATTAGTCATAACAAATTGGAAACGGTCAGTCAAATCATTTTCTTCTAACTCAATTACAAGATTGGTAAATCGTACATAATGAAGATTACTATACAGAAGTAAGTTTATATTTAATTGTATCCAAATCACTTGAATAGTCCAACAACAGTAATACAATCGTTTCATTCGTTAATATTCTAAACATATTTTGAAAGTTTGTATTGTTTTCATTCTCTTTGAATGTTATTGAACTGGAGTTTTACATCTTTCTAGGGTTCAAATTTCGTACATGCACACAAATTTTTCATTTGATTTAATAACGTCAAACTATACAGTGTGGAAAAGCCAAATCGAATAAAATCATTATTTTGATTACTGTTCATATTTATAAAAAAATCCCGAAATACATCATAGACCGGGAGATGGTGACACAAAATTTCCGATCATTTTTACCAGGTATGACAACCCTTCTGGGGTCTAATTATGTAATGACGAAAAGCAAAATGATGGTCATAGCGCTGGCACTGTCGACCCAATCGCGTGGTCGTTAATGGTACATATTGGATAAATTACGAGTGACGAACGATTTGTTACACAAAAATTCTTTTCTTTTCCGATAGTCAATGAAAAAAGAAGTAGGCGGTAGCGTAATGCCATACTTCTCCCTCTGGTGTGGCTTACAATTCGTCATACCTGAGAGAACACGTTAATTAAATAATACAATTCTTCCATTTGTACAAGGTTAATTTTTGTACAGCTTGCTCCATGCCACACTTTCCGACGGTACCAAATGGCGGCCATATTGCCGTAAAGGAGTATTTATTTATTATGGGTAAACCCCACTAACTGTTACAATACAACAATAAATAATACAATAAGGTCAGGTATAAATACTGATACAACACAACCAATTAATTTAAATACATAACACTTTCCATATAGCTACAGGTGCAAAACAATACTTATATAAATAAAACAAATTAAGAACACAACATAACTCAACAAATCACAGCCCTAAGCAATGTTTGAACTGACCCAAAGACATATTGAAAATATCAAAATTAAAGAACAGATATCTATTTATAGGCATCATAGCACCATATATTGTTCTATGAAAGGGCACATGAAAGGTAACTTGATGGCTAAGCCCCACCTGACTAAAAAGATCCGCACAATCAACCTGTCCATTTAGGAGTTTAAATATAAATATAGCCCCCAACATATCTCTATAATTACCAAGAGGAGCTAGTAACATTTGTTTTTCAATTTCAGCATAATTATGATGTAATATTCTATGGTTGTTCCCAAGAGCACAGTATCTAAGAAATCTATGTTGAACTTTTTCAACTGAATTAATATGATTATGAAAGTATGGGGACCATACTACTGAGCAGTATTCCAAGATGGACCTAACAAGGGAGCAATATACTAAGTTTTGTAGATTCAATAGAAAAATAATTGCAATTCCTCATCACAAAGCCCAGCATTTTGTAACTCTTCACAGAGATTCTATTGATGTGCTTAATAAATGATAATTTCTCATCCAGAACAACTCCCAAGTCCATAATTGATGAAACATATTTTAAAGCATTACCATTAATGGAATAACTAATTTGCATCCTACTTGCTTTACGAAAAAAACTAATCCAGCAACACTTATCAATATTCAGCTGTACACCACACACCCAGTTTATCCAGATCTTCCTGTAACAATTCCTGATCTCGCACAATGTCCACCGTTCTCCACAATTTGAAGTCATCAGCAAATTTTATTTATAACACAATCAACTATATCACCGATGAAAATATTAAATAAGAGTGTTGAGCAGTGACCTCCCTGTGGAACACCAGATGAAACATGGATTGCCCCCGAGAAGAAGCTGCCAATCTCAACACATTGTGTATGTTGGGTTAAAGAATTGTCGATCCAAGAACAAAGATTAGAATGGAATCCAGCTTTACTAAGTTTGCGCAGAAGCAGCTCTACTAAGTTTACGCAAAAGCAGCTGATGGTCTAGATGATCGAAGGCTTTAGAAAAGTCAGTGTATATTGTATCTACCTGATTACGATCTTCCATACTCTGTAAGATATTTGTTTCATAAACCACCAAATTAGACACCATTGATCTATGTCTAGTGAAACCACGTTGTTCTTCCGGTTACAGCCCACCCACATCCTCATCAACTGATTGCTGGCAAGACAGTCAAAAAGCTTTGGAATGGCCGACTAGATACATACACTTTTGTAATTTGCCACATTATCCCCTTGACCACTTTTAAATATTGGCACTACATAACTTTGCTTCCAGTTGCCAGGAATATAGAGGTTCTCAGTGATCTGTTAAAAATAATAAACAAAGGCAGAACGATCGTGCAAACACACTGCTTTAGCAAAAAGTTAGGGGGCACCGGTGGAACGTGAGGTTAGTTTATTTGGAAGCTTTTCATCAAAGATGTCAGTTTTGGATATTTCGGTGCAAATAATGTTGTTGCCAATATTATTGTCAACAAACTCAAGATCAGTACTGCTGATGTTTTTAGCATATACAGTTTGAAAGAATTCCTTAAACAAATTAGCAATACCCTGACCCTCACCTGCAGACTGATCGCCCTAAAATAATGAATCAGGAATTCTGTGACTAGACCTCTTATCATCAATATATTTCCAAAGATACTTGGTATCATCCTTTAGGTTTAAATCTATACCCACAACATAGTTGGAAAAACACTCATTAGAAAGCCTCTTACACTCAGCACGCAGCTGAGAAAATACTGCATAATTAGCATTTGATGGGTGCGCAACAAACAGCGAATGAGGATGCCTCTTCCACTGAGTCAGGTGTTGGAACTCAGTGGAGAACCACTTTGGAAAGCTAGATGTTCTAAATTGCTTCAAGGGCACAAAACATGCTACACCTATGGCCAGCATCTCATAAAAGAGCTGTACTTGGGAGTTTACATGAAAAGTATTTAAATATACTTGTCAATTAACTGATGCTAAATACTCATCAAGACCCCTGAATCTGCCATTTCTAAAAACAGTAAAATTCATCTTACAAGTTTCTTAATTTATATAGTTAATAGTAAACGTATTGAAGCTAATGAAATAATAGTAAATTATTTTGAGTCCGAGTATACCTTTATGTCTGCGGATTCTTTTTACTACAGTGTGTAAAGATCTCTAAAAACCATGAACAAGGTATACAATTTCAACTATTTTAAGGTAGCAATAGAAAATATAAAGTTATTGAAATGAATTTGGATGATTTCTCTTTATGAAAGGACAATTAAAAATATATAAATGTAAGGATTCCGACAAGATGTATTTACATAAGATTGTACAATTATCTGCAAAAGGAGAAAATTCTTTTTAAGTTACAGTTCTGATTCTGAGAAACCTGCACTACTGTTGAACTTTATTAAGTATACTTAAATCAGAAGAAATTCCTTTACCAGAACCTGTATTATGACCCAAGAAAAATTTCTGAACAATGACGAAATGGAATCATTAAATTAATTCAGAATAATAATAATAATAATGGAGGGAATAATCAAATTATATCTGCAAATAGATTGGAGTTTTGAGAAAATATTCCATTAACAGTTAATGATGCAACTGTTGATGATGATATATATATATATATATATATATATATATATATATATATATATATATATATATATATATTTCGATTTTCTACTACACCTGTTTTAGTCTAAATTTCAATAATTTCGACTTATTGGCCTGACCGTTCTTCGAAGGGCAAAACAACTACATTCCTGGCTAATACCACGCAGAATATTGAATTACATCCCCTTCGAAAACCGTGACGTCGATCGGCCATTTTGCCGATACGGACATCTGAGGTGATTCGCAACTGATAGCGGAAGAGCATAGTACACTTACGCGTTTCGACCTCCTTGGGTCTCTTCAAGAGTGCCGTAATGCCTTCCAGTTCAGAATCTCTGAAGATTACACCCTCCGACAACCTCTCTTGGTTCGTGTAGTTACACAAGCGAGAAGTAGTCAATTGGCGCCATTTTCACTTTCAGTTGCGAACCAACACCTCAGATAAATGCGACCGTATTAGTCGTGTGAAATAAAAATGAATATAATTTCATAAAATACGAGGTGCTATATGAAATATAAATTTCGATTTTCTACTACACCTGTTTTAGTCGAAATTTCAATAATTTCAACTTATTGGCCTGACCGTTCTTCGAAGGGCAAAACAACTACATTCCTGGCTATTACCACGCAGAATATTGAATTACATCCCCTTATATATATATATATATATATATATATATATATATATATATTATGTATCTTTTATACAGCATAAACTTCAAATTACTTTTTTTAATAAAATACTTAAGCAACTTATTAGTTATTTTATTGCTGTATTTTCTTGAAGTTAATTAACATATTATTCTACATTAAAAACAGTTACCGCTAGATGGCGTAGTTATTCGTAGATTTTCTTCATCATAGAATAGCGGTATCTACATTATTTTTTATAAATGTGTGATTTTGGGAATAGACACTGAAACCTGTTTACTTACTAATCATAAAAGCAACCAATGTGAATGTGGAAATTTCACGTGAATTAAGATACCAGAATAAAAATTAAAAACTCATATTTCCACACAACAGTCAAATGTCAGTTACCATCAATGGGCTTTGTAGAGCAGATATACAGTTGGTACTTTGGTTCTTTACCCGTGCATCATTAATACTTGATAACATAACTGACATAATTATTACGTGTTATTTGTTCCTATTAATAGTGGAAAACAAGACAAAATAATCTGATATTAGTTGATATTGTTTTAAAATATTAATGACGCATGGGTAAAGGACCAACCTATCAACTGTACCTTTGAATTGATTCTTATTAAATAATGATGCTCTAGATCAAGTTTTTGTTTATAAATAAATATGTTGTAGTATTGTATACACCTGACGAATATCTAGGACCTTAGCCTCATGAAATAATAAATTTGACGAGTATTTAGTTGAGTTACCATACATTATTTTTAATATTCTCTATTATAATTGGTAATATAAGAACTCCAGCAGCACCCCATGATTTGGAGTATTATGTTTTTATAAAATATTCCTTTAACAATAAAATAGTGCAAAGGTTTTATCAAAATTCACAGTCATTATTTGATGGTTAACCGTTCTATTTTAAAATTCCTTTCAGATTTTTATTTCAAGCCTTCCCATTTATTCATTGTGTATAAAATGATAGTGTCGTCTACAAAATTTATAATTTTTCATGTAAGTACTACTAATGAAAGTGAATTATTCATTTATAGTGAGAATAGTAAGGATCCTACTACTTAGGGTACTCTTGCCCAAACCTTGTTATTGACCTAGCTAAATTTTAATCTTTTTCATTACTGATAACATCACCAATCCTCACAACTGGTCTGAGATGTGTCAAGTCATTTTCAATAGATTGCAGGCAAGTCCCCGAATTCATATATTTTGCAAGGCATCTAGTAAAAAGGTTGAGATTTAGAGATTTATCAACCAGTTGCAGAGAATTTAAACCAAAAAATACTTTCTGAAATATGTTATGTAGATGCACTAAATATCTAAGAGAATTCATGTAACCTTTATAGTTCAAATAAAAAGTCAAATGATTTATTTATAAAATTTATCAACAATGTTTGTAAGAAATTAATTTGGGTTTTAATATCATTCATATTTACTATAGTACTATATTATACAATTATTTACTCAGATGATAAGATTTTTCAATGTTTTAGTTATGCCAAGCGCTCAAAGATACCTAGCACATGAAAAAACTGCTACAAAGTATGTTATATCTAAATAGCCATCAATAAGTGTAACTCACCTTTTAATTTAATTCGCCTTCCAGATTTAAGTTTTAAATATTTAAATTTGTTTCTAATGTTGTGTATATTAACCTTACGAGAGCTGTCCTTCTCTGTTTTAATTGCAATTATAGATTCTTCAACTACTTGAACTATGTTTAGATCTCCATCAAGTTCTTGTTTAATAGGATGCATACTATTATTTACATTTTCCAAAGTTGAAGGCACTTCATCACTCACTTCTTGTTTAACGTCCATATTCCAAACAAAATCATGGTGGATATCGATTTCTTCTTTAAAGACTTTTTGCTCCATATCCATTATGACTGGATTACATCAAATCAATAATAATTATATGTAAATGTTATTTGAACAAAAAAGCCAAGCAAGTGAATAAATAACGACAGAGACAACACATAACCACAGAATACATAATCATTATAATCAAGCTGGTGTATTCTCTGACATAACGAGCGTAGAGTTATGAGTTATCCACAGTGCTGCCAGACGTGACGTAAGAAATTATCGAGCAGCGTTGCCAAAATTATCGGATTTTTCAGAAAATTATGTTACACATAGAATAATTTAAAAGCTAAAAGCGGAGGTCACTAAGGGCTCTAATAAGGAAATATTATGCACCGATTTTTTAAATCTATTTTATTAATAATAAAATGTTTTTGTTAAAATATAAAAACATAAATTATGTAATAAAATATATAAAAAAAAGAAACAAAAACATACTTTCTACTCTACTAACTCAACGTAACATCTGGGAAAAAAATCACAGTCAAAATCATAAAAATAAAAAAAACTTATTCAAAACAAACTTGGACGTCGTCTTCATCGTCCTTTTGATAAATATTATTTGAAGACATTGCCTTTATCATCTGACGAGTAACTTCAAAGTTATAGCATTCGCCGATACATCGTTGTGATGATAAAAGCAATGCATTTACTGTTTTTGTACAAATACTATTTCGAATATTAGTTTTTATTAAATTTATTTTAGAAAATACTCGCTCACAGTCAGCGTTGGAGTGAGGTAAAACGAGTATGCTCAAGACAAATTCGCCCAAATCCTTAAATTACATACATCCTGAAAGGTCTTTATTTATTGATATTTTATACCAATAACTGTCGATACTGTTTTCATTTTTGATTTTATCTGGAACTCGTTTAGGCGTTGACAATACAGCCTCCACTGATCATCAATTTTTTTGTTTTTTGTCAGTATCGTCGGCAACTTGATTACCCCGAGAAGGGACTGAGGTCTTTGCTTAACATAATTTTTGTCAAAAATAGCTATTTTGGACAAAATGCTATCTCCGAAATCAAACCTTTTTTTATTTCTTTGGCGGACAGTATTAAAAATTTTCGACAACAAATGTAAAAATCATCTTGTTGGTATTGATTTAATTTACTAATGTTTTCCATAATTTTAATACCGAGATATATTTGTTTAAAATCTATGGAATAGACATTATTATCGGGGTCTATGTTAGCTAGTGGTGTCTGGTGCATATAATTCGATTTTAAGAAGGTTAGTGAATTTTTTTTAATGTTTCACACATTTTGGTGTAAACTGTTGTTAAAATGACGTTTCTACAAATTTTGGAAGTATCCAACAAAAAAGTTTGGGTTCGTTGTCAATTAACCTGTTGGCAATGGTTCCAGATGCTAGTAATCTGTGTTCAATCCACTGCTGGGTAAAGTATAATCTTAAGAGTTCTCACTGCACTCACTCTGCACTTACTCTGCACTCGCGTATACAGGTATACAAATTTATACAAATACTAACAACGCAACGGTCCTTTCCTTATTATTCTAATCTAAGTTCTCCCTGAATTCAGTGAAGTCTCAAGTAAGTTCCACTTCCACCAGAGATAAGTGTCTGTGACTTCCACTTCCCAGAGAAGGGACTACAGATTTGTTTACGCCGACGCAATGCGACAGACGTAGCAGTTCGGGCTAGGGGAATTTTAGAAACATTTAATGAATTGCAGAACAGTAGCAAATCAAGGATCGTGAATACCCATAAAAATGTATGTCCCATGTTATTTTACTTAAAAAATACTGATTAGCGTTTTATTTAAAAAAATTAATATTAGTTTCTGCCTCAGTAAAATTATGTTACAATTATCGATTATGGTACAAGTGAAATTTCAACTTTAGTTTAGGATAAAATTATGTTACAATTCGATAATTATGTTACATCTGGCAGCACTGGTTATCCACAAACCATAGATCATTTTTAGGTGACGTCAGGATCAGCCCGCCAAATTGTGGGTAAGGCATACTAAACGTTCGCGTCGTAAACATTAGAAAAGATCGTTTTTAAAAACGTAAATAATTTAAAATTCCGGCGTTATGTCCTGTTGTGGGATATTCCAAAGGGGTAGAAATCGATCAAATTCGTTATTTTAAAATCTCCAAATCCTTACAAATCCGAGGAGAAATTCTGAACGCCTTATCAAAACACCGTCGAGAAAGTTGGGTTAGCACTTTAAACGGGGCAAATTGTGCGATACATTCCTTAAACATACATGAATTTGTACAGATCATTTTGTATAAGGTAGGTAAATTATATTAGTACATAAGAAATACAAAAATTATTATTCAAAATGTTTGAATTTATAGTTGTGTTATGGTGTTAAACTAAACAATTTTTGCAAGTTTTTAGAAGAACCAGCCAAACTGAAGTTAGGGATATAGCCCTAATTGGGTCCCTTCTGTAAATATGGGATACATTTGCACCAAATCACAGGATGAGCAAAGTCTAAAAAGACATATTAGATTTGTTAAACGTCATAGGGAACTTCTTAAAATGGTCAGTATTATTGTTATTTAAAAAAGCTGTAATCCCCAATCAAAATCTTCATTTTCTTTAGGATGAGGTAGATGAAGCTGGGAATACTCCATTAAATATAGAACCCTCAGCAGGTCAACCCATATAAGCCGTAGAAATTTCTGTGCAACGAACACGAAAGTCCAAGGAATGCTAATATTCAACGGATTTGGTTATGGATCTCGTTTTCTAAACATAGACTCGTTCCATAAAAACCGGCCTTATGAAACTTGTTTTTAAATATAGTGTAATTCTAATATGGTAACTTAGTACTAATTAAATACTTTTAATTATAGACTGTATTTTAGTAATGACAATGTATTATGTGCGATATCTATAATAATGTAGAATGAGCATTTATCCATTTAATTATTGAACATCATTATTACGTCAAAATGCTTCGTGATGAAAACTTTTGAATAAAAAAACTGGATTGTAACATAACCAAAATTAAAAAGCATCCTGTACATCAGGTTTCTAAGAAGGAGTTCAACAGTACTATGTCGAAGGATTGGCATGACCCAGATATTTCTGTTCTAAATGTTCTGGGCGCGTATTCTGTATCGTCTTATAGAAAGAAATTTCTTTCTATGAGTATAGAGAGGAAATTTCTTTCTATTTCGTGAACCTATTCTGTACCATTCTTTCTAAACCTATTCGGCAATGCTCGGCTATAGAGAACTGATAATTATCGGATGTAAAAACATTGTGTTTAGTTGTGAGAGTATTGAGGTGTTAGACTAATGGATCATTTAGAGTTATAAAAATATATTTTGGTTATTTAAACATTTACACTACATAAGACATTTATATCGAGTACCAATAATAATGGAATAATTATCTGACATTATTTGACAGCGTGACAATTGACATTAGCAGGTTTCTGGTGAACCTCATACTGAACACCTTCCCCTTAAAGATTCAACCTTATCAATGGTTTGATAGGTCGACCATGACGAGATCTTACAAACAATGAGCTTACATCTATCATGTCATCATTAGTGTTGTTTTGCACATTGAGATGATTATTGACGATATTGGTTTTTTCACATTGTTCAGGTAGCAACTCAGGTTTTAAAATTTTTTCATACGGATCAGATATAGTTATTGAGAGCTTGATTTGGCTTGTGTTTCTTCGGACAATACTATTATTTTTTTCTACTTGCAACCAGTATGATCGGGGTTCATTAGCCTTCTCTAGTATGGTGGATTTGTGCCATGTTTTATCTATTGAACTTTTTGTGACTACTTTATCCCCTTTTTTAAACTCTTGAGGAGATCTACGGCTGGTTTTATCATATTGTCTTTTCATGTTTTCTTTTTGTTTGCATAAGTGTTGATAGATATTGTTTTGAACTTTTGGTTCCAATTGTGCACTGGTAATCGGTATTTGTGTTTTTAAAATCCTACTGTGTAAGATTTGAGCGGGAGATGCACCCATATTAATGATGGGAGTATTATTGTATTCTAGTACTGATTCACGATAATCAGTACCCTCATCATAAGATTTTTTTAAAATTTGTTTACCTATGTAAACACTTTTTTCTGCTAGCCCATTGCTTTGATGGTAGTGTGGGCTACATGTGGAGATTGAAATATCTTTTTCTTTGTAATATTCTTTGCATTTCCTTGAAATAAAAGGTAGGTTGTCCGCTATTAATTGTTGTGGATAACCAAATCTGGTAAATATATTTTGCATCGAGTCAATTACGGCTTCGGATGTTTTATTTCGTAGTGGAGATATTTCTATCCAGTGTGAAAAATAATCAGTTAACACAAGATATGATTTAGCCCCAAACTCCAAGATATCCACACCCACTTTACTAAATCTGAGTTTTGGTACATTGTGAGGTAGCATGGGTTCTTTAAAGTTTGTAGGCATATATTTTTCACATATTTTACATTTTCTGATATAATGATTTATGTCAGAACTTAAATTCGGCCAGTACAGAGTTTGTCTGGCTTTATGAATGGTTTTATTAATTCCCAAGTGCCCCTTATGTAACAAATTTAATATATAAGTTTTTAGACTTTTAGGAACTACTACTTTATCATTTACAAAAAGTAGTCCTGCTTCGACATATAGTTCGTTTTTCAAATTAAAGTATGGTCTACAATTTATTGGGAATTCCGATATTTTTGTTGGCCATCCAATAATCTAAAATTATTTTTAGAATTTCATCATTTGCTGTCTCTTTCCTGAATTGAGATTTTTTTTTATCAGACATCGGTAAATGCTTAGAGACAGTGTGAACTATTTCCATCATTTCATGATCAAAACTTGTACATTTTAGACTTGACCTTGATAACATATCTGCAAAATGAACTAGTTTACCAGGAACATATTGTACATCTAAATTATATTTTAATAATTTTATTCTTAAGCGTTGTAAACGAACGGATCCGATTTTACACAAAGGTTTTTTCATGATAGAAATGATTGGTTTGTGATCCGATTGTACTATAACATTTGCTTTGTAGATAAATTCATGAAGTTTTTTAGTCCCGTAGTATATCGATAACATTTCTTTCTCAGTCATACTATAGTTTAATTCATGTTCATTCATATTACGGGAGGAACAGGATACTAGTTTTAATATACCCTCATGTTCTTGGAATAAGCAACAACCAAGACCGTTTTTTGAGGCATCACATTGCAAAATGATTTTCTTATTTGGGTCAAACGAGACTAAAGCCGGTGCTGTACTAATTACATTTATCAAATCTTCGAATGCTTTTTGATGTATCGGAAGCCACTGAAATTCTGTGCTTTTCTTTAACAATTCACAAAGGGGTTTCATAGCTTCAGCCATATTTGGTATATATCTCCTAACATAATTGAATGACCCTATTATTCTTTGAAGCTCATTTTTATCTTTGGGATTACTTAATTTTTTTAAAGATTCTATTCTCTCAGAATCAATTTCCATACCGTTTTCAGAAAAAATTTGGCCCATGAACTTAACCCGTGGTTGACAGAATTGTATTTTTTCTTTATTAAACTTAACATTAACTTTTTTAGCCCTGTTTATTACTTTTTGTAATGTTTTATCATGTTGTTCTTTATTTTTCCCGGAAATTGTCATGTCATCATGACATATTATTACATTTGCAATATCCCCAAAATGTTTTTTCTATAATTCCTCCTCAAATATATCTTGAGAGTTTGCTAAACCATATGGTAGTACCATATATTTGTAAGTGCCAAAAGGCGTTGAAAAGCAACATTTCCATGTTGACTCCTCGTCGAGTCTTACTTGATGATATCCTTCTGATAGATCAAGACCAGTAAATATACTTTTACCGCATAGTTTTGCGCCAATTTCATCAATATTTAAATTCAACCGTGACATTCTTACTATGTGTTTATTTAAGTCTGAGGGGTCCAAACATACCCTAATTTTACCGTTACTTTTTTCAATAAGAATAACCCTATTTATATTTGCATTTTCATTTATATTTTCTACTTTTGTTATAGCATTTCTACGCACTAATCTGTCTAACTCATTTTTATAAGCTTCTCGTATTGCTAATGGTACTCTTGTCGGAGGGTGACAAACAGGAGTAAAATTTTTAGATACAGTTATCCTACACTTACCAGGAAATTCTCTAGACCCTGAGAACACTTCTATGTTATGTTTTATAAATTGTTCTTTATTTAAATCAATTTTCTGTTTCTCAACAATTTGAACCCTTTTTATTAAATTTAAATGTAAGCAAGTCTGTCCTCCTAATAAAACCTGGGTTGCTCCCTCAACTATTACAAAATCAACATAAGTATCGACATTTTTAAATTTACAATGGAGATTTACAATACCTAGGGGTTTACTAGTTGTTCCTTCGAACGCTTTTAATACATAGTTTGTAGGACGAACCCTGAACTGATTATTTATTATTTTAAATATTTTTAAAGGTAGTACATTTATGTCTGCCCCTGTGTCCAGTTTTGCTTTAATTTTTTTATTTTCTACTAAAACTATTTCTTCACATACATCTTTAAATTTACAGTTATTAATATTTTGACATGAGCATATGTTGGTTGTAACTTTACCTACAAAAATGTCGCTGGATCCGTCACTGTCCTGCTCTACCTTTTCAATATTTTTAACTTTACATGCAATGGCAAAGTGGTTTAGTTTTCCACAGCTCTTACATTGTTTATTGAAAGCAGGGCATTGACGCGGTCCATGCTTATTTTTACATCTCCTACACTGAAATGTTTCAAAGGGTTTTATATTAACATTTACCTGTGATTGCTCCTTTTGTTTATCACATTTAATTCTAGATTTATTTTTGAATTTATTCTTTATATACTTCACTTCAATTTCACATCCATTACTTGAATTTGCTTGGAATTGTCTATTTTGGTTTTTGCTCTGTTCACTCGTTCGACAGAAATCTATGGCTTTTGTCACTGTAAGCTTGTCAATTCTCAATAATGCTTCTCGTGTTGTTGTATCTCTGATACCCATTACAATTTTATCTCTTAGTTGCTTATCTTCAGGGGTTTCATTAGGATCCACTACATTATAATTGCACGGCTTGATCAGGTGTTTGCATTCTGTTAGAAAGTGCTCAAATGACTCACCTTCTGCTTGGTACCTCTTTAAAAAATTATATCGTTCGAAGCACTCGTTCATTCTTGGGTTTACATATTTATCTATCGAATCTAACGTGTATTTATACTCATCTATGTTTCCACTTGGAATATCAAACGTGGACATAATTCTCGCAGCTTCTGTGCCCATAATGTTTCTCAATATGGAAAGTTTTACTTTGTCTGTGGCTTCGTGTTGCCCCGTTGCAACTAAATAATCTTCAAAGGCAGTTTTCCAGAACTTCCATTCGCTGGCTGCATTCTGTGCTTGTAAATCGAAGTCGGGCGGTAGTTTTACGGGACCTGCCCCAATCCTAGATTTGCCATTCTTAAATTTCGGCGTGTCTATACTTAACCTCAACTTTAATTTCTACGTTTTCAGACTTAAACGATGTTTCCTCACAAAACTTTTTAGATATGTCGCAGCGCCATGTTTAGTTGTGAGGGTATTGAGGTGTTAGACTAATGGATCATTTAGAGTTATAAAAATATATTTTGGTTATTCAAACATTTACACTACATAAAAACAATTATATCGAGTACCAATAATCATAGATAAATACTTTTAATAAGAAGTAGATTGGAATCTCCTGTACTAAGTAAGAAGTCACAAAGTTTTGTCGAGTGCTGCGCCATCTATTGTGGTGGAAGGTTACTAATCATCAACAGGGAAAAAATAAAGGAAGAGACCTGCATGATTAGTCACAGTTTACTAGCTACTACTAGATGGCAAACCAAGCATATACTGAAGGTTTTTTGAATTATGCCTATATTGTTTTTTCTTAAATAAACAAATAAAAACAGTCACACAAAGTTTAAACACTTTTTGAAATAACCTGTTATTTTATTTTGGCTTAAAAGTAGGATAGGTTGTTTCAAAAACCTGTTTAAAGCTTTTATCCGTTTTTATTAACCAGGATAGTTTATTAAAAGACGTATGTCGACAAATAGTTTCAAAAATTTAATATAAAATCTTGTTTATAAAATAGTACAGGTGCTTTTCTTTATTTTCTTCTCAAACTTAAGATAAGAATAATTTATTGATAATAGCATGTGCTAACAAATATTACACATATGATACAATATAATGGATTCCAATGTTTTTCAAACACTAATTTTTTACAGTCGTCTATATATTTTTGAAGTGTTCCAATGAAAGTATTTGTTGCATAGTTAGGATCTGGATTCAAGTATAAGAAATCCCAAGATTTTTGTCTGATTGTATTTTCAAGTTTTGTTTCATCTATGTATTTCACTATTCCTCGTTCTTTGGGGCATTTGGTCTTTTCCAGTACTATCTGTAGTATTGTTGAGAAATTATCTGTAATGTCGGTTTGCAATACTAGGGACAGTATTTGATCGAGTACGTTGAATTTGGATTTTAAAAATATGCGTCGAATGTCGAATTACTGGAATTTTCACATTATTTTCAAGCGATGTTACTTGCAGATTACTCGGAATTCTTTGTGTTTTCAAGAGGGTGCCAACGCTTTCAATTAAAGTGTTGATTTTTAAATTTAATTGAGATATTTCATCTATCGCATCAACCTTTTAAATTCTAAAATAAATTCAAAATATGATTAAATATAAAAATTAATTAAAATTATTTAGTTTAGTCACCTTGATCATCAATTGTATCTGTTTGTGGTGATGATTTATCTCTTTTGTGAAGTGTTCATCTGATTCCACTGCCACAAGGTTTTGACTCTAAAAAAAGTTGAAAAAGGGTACATTATAAAATGAAGTATTTTTATACTAAAAGTCAAATTTAATATGCCAACTTTAGGTTATTATAAATTATGATTTAACTTAAGAAACAAATTAACTCTAGGAACAGCAAATCCCGCCATATCATTTGATTCTTTATTCTCAAGAGAAATTCCTTCAGCTTCAGACCTCATAGTTCCGGCAATAGATTCCACTTGAATCTCTGGAAAAGTACTACTCGATTTATAATTCCCCGACTTTTCATACAATACTGAAAAATATATTATTTGCACAAAACATTCTTATTAATTTCTTTAAATACTTACAATTTGTTTGTGGTGTAGGTTTAAAAACATGATAAATGTTACGATTTAATAAGGGACACTCGTCTGAATCAGAACTAGAGTAATGGGAAATATACCTTGTATTTTTTTCCGTATCCTTGATCCCCGTCCTTTGTAAATATCGGAACTAGACGAAAGGTCTGTTGTAATTAAAGCCTTTTTGGCTTTCCTTTGTGCTACAGTAAAGTCATCTACAAGTTAAAAAATTATTTCTCTTTAAAAAATGACAAATACAATAAAACTCTGTCAAGTGTCTAATATACTGATCAAGTTGTTATTGTTTTACTCCTGACATTTTGATGTCGTTAGTAACCTTCCAAGCGAATAGATGGCGTTAAAAATGCAGTTTAGCAGTGGCTATAAAAGATCGCAGGGCATGCCAATAATAATGGAATTATCTGACATTATTTGACAGCGTGACAATTGACATTAGCAGGTTTCTGGTGAACCTCATACTGAACACATTGACCTGTTGTTAGGGGAATTTGGGATATCTTTTGATTAAGTCGGCAACAATAGCAACATTTGTTGGTTTATTTCTCAGGAGGATAATAATAGTTACGAGAATTATTCCATTGTGGGAGTCAATTATTATTATAATCATTTAACTGTTATTATAGTGTGTGGTGTAAATATTATAAACTATAACATAGCATATTATCTGTTCTAAGTTATTGTTTTTTAATCTTCATTGCGAGTACATTATGAAGTATGGAACCAATTCATTTGCTACAAGTAGAAGATGAAGTACGACAAAACCAATTACGTTTAGAGAGAAGAATTTATTAATCCTTAAAATCACCAACGTTAAATATATTGAACTTCTTAAGAATTGGATTAATGACAAAAATTAAGAAGTTTAGTAATTAATGTAACACAACGTTCAACACAGAAATATTTCACATTTACAGACGTATAAAATTGCAATATTAATAATACTCAATTAGTCCAAAAATTATTTTTCCAACATATATAAACCACAAAACACCATAAACATAACATAACCGATATGTACCTTTCCTTTGAAGAAAAGTAAACATGCCAACAAAGATAAATCTAATGATTGTGTGTTAAAAAGAGACAGGGATACTCAAAACATCATAGCAAGACCTACCGAACGAAGCGTTAGTGACACACGACCAATGCCGAAGTAGCTTACAGAATAAGGTAAAGTGGGGTATAGAGAAATTATAGAAAGAAATTTCCTTTCTATGACGATACAGAATACGCGCACTGAGTTTCCAATTATTCTTATTTAACATGTAACCTAAAAATATTATATTTATTTTTTTACTTTGATTGAAATTTTCTTGCGATAGAGATGGGTGATAGAAATATTAAGCTGTTGTTGATGGCAGGCACTGCGGCTGTAACTTTACAACATAGAAAAAAATAGACGTTTTAAAGTTCGACCCATGAATAGGGACAAAAAATTTAATGTGTATAAAAATTTTTTGGAATATGCAAAAGCGCATGATAGGGAGCAATTTTTTAAATACACCAGATATAAACCATGTAGCCAAAACAAAAAGTGGAATTCACTAAGTTTGCACAAAACACAAAGTAATTGTCAAAAAGATGCAATTTGATTGGCTTACTCTTACTTCTTATTTTACTTTAGTCATCTGTATAACCAATGTTTTTTTTCCTTATTTCTTAACTTTTTTTAATTAGTTCCTTATTTTATTTTATTTGCTGTATAATCTCACCTTAATACGAAATTGTGTCAGATAAGTAGAAACTTGTAACTTAATTAAAATATACCTTTAAGAATTGTTATATATTTAGTAAAATTATCAAAACGTTCTTATAAGATTTAGTTTTTAATTTTTTACCTACTCCAGATGTAAAAAACACATTTTCTAAAACTATACTTTTATTTGCATAGTAAGTATATACAAATGTCAAGAATTATGCCAAAAAAAATTTTAACCTTAAAATTTAGCGCGTCTTGTAGCGCCCTCTTTTTCGATAACATTACCAAGGTATATATATATATATATATATATATATATATATATATATATATATATATTATTATAGAGTGAAACACCCTGTATATCAAACAATAAAGAATTAAGATTGTGCATTGTAATCTAGAAGAATTTCTTTAAGTCAAAAATTTTTTTAAACATTTGAATGGAGACAATCTGTACGATCCACTATTCGATAGAGAAGGCACCTAGAAAGGACAGACTGTATAATGTAGGGATAATTGCGAATAGGTGTGATAAACAATTTATGTGAAATAAATTAACCAAACTTTTATTAAAAAGATCAAGTATCAGAATTTGTTCATGATAAGAAACTAATAATGCTTTATTCTGTAAAGTCAAGCTAATCTCATAATATTTGTTGATTAAAACATTGAAGTAAGTTAGTGTAGCTGTTTAGACATAACAGAGCAGAAAAGTATATAATAATGTGAATTTCAGAGAACATGACTCATAAAAAAAAAACGAATTTTCATTTTGCATATATATTTAAAGGTAACAGTTGTCATCTATTAAAACATTAAGAATATTCATTTGACATACATACTTAGAGGTTAGGAAATGTCATTTTAACAATACTAGGAAATATTATTGAATGAAAATAATATAGGAAGTCTAAGCAATTAAAAACCTTAAAATACAATATCCTGATATAATGGATGAACATTTCACTGGTTGAAATGAAGAATTTGAGTGATAAAATAAATAGTCAAATTTGATTGGTAAATAAACATTTAAAAAAGATCATATTGGCGACAATTATGTTGCTAACGGAAAAAAATCGGAATGTGAAAAGGTTGTTGATTATGGGGTCTATTGACTAGAAGCTTTTTTTTGGGTAGAAAAATTTGTAAGCAGAAAAACTCTTTGGTAAAGAAAATCATTTGAAATTATTTGGAAGATAAAAATTTGACTATAGAATTCAAGAACAAATACATTATACTTACAAGATATACATCAGTGTAAGTAGTTAAGTTTATATTAATAATTAAAAAAGGAATTGTCGAATGTTGTACAGTACTAACCATGATTTTTATTTTATAATATGGTGTCTTGTGTCTTGTGGAAGTAAAATAGCCACAATAGCTTTTGGAAAACACTGAATAATGGAATTTATATAAACTGCTTGGACTTTAAATGAAGTACAGCATCGATTCCTGTTCTGGTGGAAACGGAGTGCCAGCATGGAGTTTTTCCAGGAGGAGAATCTGAAACAAATAAAAGAAACGGATCATTGAGGTGAACAAACAAAACAGTGAAGTGAATAAGGTAGTAAAAGTTAATTTATTAATATATTAAAAAGTCAAGCGTACTTACCAATTTATGCAAAGAACTAAAATTTTGTGACGCATAGACGTTTTTAGGAGTGTATTTCGCCATTTTCTAAAAATCATATGTTTATGAAGTTGTATAATTGTATTTCACTCTTATAATAATATCTCACCAGAGTGCGTGTATGTTGTATGAAAGAGTCATCCTTTTAGATAGTTGAATTTCTTCAAGAACACTTGTAAAAGTGTAATGTATTTATTTTCATTAAATTAAATATCGTTTTTCCTTTGAAGAACGTTTTAAAATATTTTTGAGTTATTCAGTTATTCATTTCATCTGGTGACTTGCGCACCATCTACTTACCATAGGCAGAAGCTCTGAATGACATCTATTGAATTATGCAGATTTGTTTTAAGCAGGACAGGACCGTATTTAGTTTGGAATCATTGAACAAGTAACATATTCTGATTAACAAATTTGTTTTTGAAATATAAAGCATTTATTAACTTTGGCGCTAATATATATAAAATTCTAAAATCATTTTATCCTAAATACTTGAACTCTACCCTGAGATGAGAAGTTTTCATGTTAGTAATATAAACTGTTTATCATATATATAAAATCATCAATATACCGGGCAAACAATAAACTTAAAGTAAATTTAAACTAAAATAAAATAAGTATAACTTTCTTATTACACCATAGCCAATTCATAATAATATATATATATATATATATATATATATATATATATATATATATATATATATATATATATATTATGCCCCACGTTTCAGGAGACAGATTTTGGTATAACTATAATTATCAATATCTGAATATTACAATAATAATTTTATTCTGATCCACGTTGCAGGCACAAATTTGTTAGAATTATAACTATTGTACGTATACAATTTATTTATTTTTAAATTCAATTTAGATAATTAAGGTGTATACTATTTACGTAAATGTTATAGGACGCCAATTTACCATTAATAGGCAAGTAAAATTTAATAAAAATTATTCAGACCTTATTGAAATTACCGTAAAAAAAATATGAAAATATATTTGCTCCGGCTCTATACAAAATGTCTTATTTACAGGGAGTCAGTTCTTGAAAAAATGGCAGTACTAAATTGTGTCTTTTGTTTTTTTTAATTAAATTCAAATTTGTTACAATTTTACAATTATATATTTATGTTTTAAAATTCTAATTAAAGAAACACCCTGTATTGTAATTTCTTTTGTTTATCCGAAATTTATTATATTCAATCTTTTTACTACTTTAATCTCAGTTTATTAATTAAATCTCTTACCTTTTGATATACAGGAACTGCTTCTTTTTGTATTCCTCAAACAAAGCTTTGTTTTGGACTATCTTTTCAATACTAAAATTATCTTATAAAAGAAATATGTTAAAATTACAATTACCAAGAAAAATTCAATGTCATATGATCTAAGAAATAAAAAAAATTTACACAACTACGAAACTTCTATAAAATCATCCAGACCTTTCTCAAATTACTCTCCTTTCCTCAAAATCTTCTGAATCTATTTTATTTGTACCTATATATTAAATGTGTTACGTTATTCTCATGTATTTATTCACCAACCTTCCATCATCCCAAAATATTTTATGTCACTTTTCAATGTGATGTTTGATTTCCAAATTATTTATAATATTCTCAAATTATTCTCCTATTGCTCAAAATCTTCTGAATATGTATTATTTATGTATAACTGTCTTACATCAATCTCCTGTATTTCATTATCAACCTTCCATCATTGAAAAATATTTCATATCTTTAAATGTACTGTTTTATTTTTGAATTATATTCGTAATATTATTCGTATTCACTTTAATGTTGTTAATTTTCAATATTTTAATCGTATCCAATCTATTTTATATTATTTCTCCTTTGGAAAGATTTTTCTTGTCAAAAAAGATTATGTCAAGTACCTAGTTTTTCTTTTCAACAAACTCCACTAACTAACTTAGCTACCTAAATTTTAAAGGATTGTTTGCAAACATTTCTATTTTAATAAATGTCATTTACTGTCAAATCCTAAAACATCATAAACATTCTCACATAATTCTATAAATGATACTTTCAGCCCTCTGCAAAACTAACAGCCAAACAGACCTATGTGACGGTAAAAATCCTGGAGGTTCACTCAAGATCTGCATAGCTTTGTACATATCACATGGAGAATATAATTGGATAAATACACAAGTCGTTATCATCTACATTCGACAAGCAGCGACACAGTTCGTCCTCCATTCTCACACGTTAGATCCATCTATCGACAAATAATACGCTGTACACTACATTCTCTACTGACATTCATAATAAAACAAACCACAAAATTTTTCGATACAATGAAATTATAAAAATATGGAAAGTATATTGTGACAAATCTTTCAGAAGTAGTTTGTGTACGTAATATAAACTATAAATTGGTAGACAAGAGCTGACAGAGACAAGACGTATGAATGAACTTGTTGATAAAAATGTAGAAAATGTTGAACAAAATATATCAATATTGGATTTTATTCAATGGAAATTAACTGATGAAATATTGATAACGCAATTGTACTGAATCTACCATTTTGTTTTCAAATGATAATAATTTTATATATATATATATATATATATATATATATATATATATATATATATATATATATATATATGTATATATATATATATATATATATATATATATATATATATATATATATATACCGATCGATAGAGAATTTTTTTGAGTATATATATTTTGAACATTGAATTTTCGGAATTTTTAGGCGAAATATACATCTTTTATTGAGGCTAAAAAATTTCTATGTACGTGTCTAAGCGCCCTCTACATTTTTAGCCTCTAGCATTTTTCTGATATGTTGCAAAAAAATTATTTGTCCGTTATATTCAATGTAGTTAGGGGGGGCAAGCTTTGCCCATAGGGGGGCATATTTTTCCTGTGAGTTACCCATGATGGACTATCATAACCCTCCATCAGGTACACGGCCAAAAATTTTTTTAAAAATATTTGTCCCCCATGACCCCCCTCAGATTTTTTTATAGGCTCAATTACCACGCCATGTCCATAATGCTCACAGTTGGCAAAAAACTTATAATTGCTGGTCAGTTCACTTGCACCAACATTGTCTATAATTGGAAGTTTTCAGTCGTAACGCGATTTCACATTTCCTTTGAAAAATAGGTGGTATTCAATTCAAGCTATATTGTAGTTAAAGTTGATAAAACATGCAATAAACGCACTAAAAACTCGAAATAAACATCACAAACCTGCCGATAACAATGAGAACCTTATGGCATACCCACCCTTGTATGACCTACCGACAAAATGGCCGCTCTGTCAAAGTCACGTGACTCAAAATGATCTATAGAGTAAGTAATAAAAAGTATTATTTGTCTATTCACAAAACCGAGTTAATCTGTGGAGGAAATAACTTCTTCTATTTCTATAGAAATAAACACTCAAAAAAGTTAAGGTGTAGATAGGTAAATCTTCGTAACCGATTCTCTATCTGACGAGTCTTTGTGCAACTAAGGTAATATACATGTTTTGGGTAACTTGAAGCAGTGTAAAATTGAGGTTGCGAATTAAATTATTCTTGCGTTTTATTTATATTGGATACGAATAATTATTACTGTTGTGTTCCTCAGTGCTTTTCCTGCGCAAACAAAATTTGAAAGTTTTTGTGGAAACATAAAATGGGGGCAGAGAATTTGTTAACAGAAGGAAAGAATGGATTCGCAATTTAAAAAAGGATGTCTATATGAAAGTTTGCTCTTTTCATTTTAAAGAAACTATTTTTTTCCAAAAATGTTTATTAATATATGAATTCAAGTTATGTACTAGAATTTAAATCAAATGTTTTTAGAAAAGGTAAAACGCAGAAAACTAAAATGTAATGATGTCCCATCAAAGAGTTTATCTGGTATTCCCAGTTCACCCCTCAGGTCTACAACTTCTAGAGAAGAGGTTAAATCGGAGGATACTCCGGATTTAAAAGAAACAATTCGAAGTGTCAATATCTTGTGAAAATGGACTCGATCTTGAATATCACGAAGATAGAGAAGCTGCAGATACATTATTGTCTTTGATGAATTCTCGGAAATGTGAAGAAACTGATGCAGGCCATAGTCATAAATATTTTAATGTGCAAGTAAACACACCAACAGTTTACTGATAACTTCCGTTGAAAAGCGAGAAACTTCACTGAAATAAATAACTTTTCAACTTTTAAAACTATCGTTTAGTTTTGTGAACAATAGGTGCGCTCTTTTTGACTGAGATCTCAGATCACTTCAGTTAAGGTGATCAGGAGATAAAGTGATGTGAGTAAGCACCAAAAAGAACGACATCTCAATTGAAGCGCGCGGTCTGTCGAAGCATACGTGAATAAGAAACAAAACATATAAACATAATCTATCTCGATATAGTCGACATCTCTGATAACTACGCTTGATTTTGTTATTTTTAGTTTCAAATAGTTCTTTGAGTTAAGATTTGTATTATGGCTAATATTCCATTATTCGTTTTTAACTTCCTTCGCATCTTCAAGGGAGAGATTTAAACTATACGACAGCATCTAATAATGTTATTGTATCCATAATTTTTAACAAAATAAAAATAGATTAGTTTGTTTATATGTCAATGGGAAAAACCGTAGATAACCTTGGTTGAAACTACAAATAACCCAAGTAAATCGAATATTTCTTCATCCCCTCCTCTTTATTTCAGACTCAAGTCCAACTGATTCCTCCTTACAACACATTCAGCATCGGTGAAGGGGGAGTAAATATCTCAGCTCACTTAGAAGTGGATAGAACAAAAAGAACTCTCACATTACTGATGTGAGCTGAGATTATCTGAGATCTCAGTCAAAAAGGACGCACCTAATATATAAAAGATAAGTAAAAAACTAATTCAAGGATTTTTAGCTGTCTATCGCCTCGGTCCACAGTTTTTGAGGTATTTTTCCTTCGATTATCAAACACCGTGCTCTATCGAGAAGTGACCTAATTTTGCCGGTTTGTTGCGGCGTGTATGATGTGAGCCTTCTCTTGATCCCATGTTGTCTCAGGAAATTATCATATTCTATACTGCAGTATTCCGTTGTAAGATTGTAAGCTTTTTATCGGATATGAAATTTTTCAACTTTGCTTTTGTATTCCTTAGATTTCTCAAAAACTTCGTTTTTATGCGATATGAAGTAGATATAGCAATATTTAGTGTGGTCGTCCAGGAATGTCAGGAAATATGTAAATCCGGCTAACGTTTCAGTATTGACTGGCCCACAGACGTCGTCATTATGCACAATTTATAACACTTGTGTAGACTGTGGTCCGTCTAAAGATGAAAATTGTAGTCTAGACATATTTCGTTTAATGCATACTTCGCAGTCCAGTAAATTTCCTTCTCCTAGTACCAATCCTTTAATTAGATTCTTGTTGTCAGCTAACATCAAGTCATTCTCATCGAGATATCCAAATTCACGATGCCTAATTTCAATATTGTTAACAGTTTTTGCTATATTCGCTTTTTCTGCCTTTTTGTAATAGTCTTTAATAGCAGTCACCTTATTGGTTTTTGATTTACGCCTTATGTTTCGTGAACAATACGGTGTTTCCTTTTTCAGTGATCTTTGCGAGTGAAATCAGGGTTTGTTGCCAAGGTAAGTACGTACAATGCATCAAGAAGGTTAACTGTTTCATTTTGAATGTTTATACGTACTTTTCCCTTTCCTTCAACTTTAGTAGTGTGATTTTCAGACGTTAATCGCAAGCTCCAGTTTCAAAATTCATGTTCTCAAAATGTTCTTCCTGTGCGCACATATGGGACATGCAGCCACTGTCAAGGCACCACTTTTTGAATTTGGTTTTTAAAAATATTTTTTTTTTAAATATAACTACTTTATTTAAACACAAATATACTTCTTAACAATTTCAAGTCTAATATCATTCTGAATAAAATATGTATAAAATCCAAAAGGAAACATTTGCTGACATCGAACTAAATATTTATATTACATATTATTGTTATTGGGTTTATTATTGACTCATCAAATACACGTTCCATAACTACCAGGTGACCGCAGAGGTAACTGACAAACAAATAGGCGTTATACTGAAGTTTTTCTCTTCTGGAATGGTTGATTTTGTTGACGTTTATTCTTCTTACTCCAGCATTCTTCAGTATTATGTCCCTTTTTCTTACATTTCTAGCAGTATTGAAGCTTCTATTTGGAATAGAATGCACCTTCACTTTTTGTACATCTTGGTTTACTATTCCTTCGCTTTCTTCTATAATTTTAATTTTCGGTTCTTCGGGCTTTGGTAGTGTATCTCTCGATTCTACCGCTATTCTGACATTTTCAAATGAAGCGGGTAAGCTATATAGAATCATGATACTTAGCAAATCTGAACTTAGAGTAATTTCCATATCAACGGCATCCACGAAGTCGTTTAGATGTTCGCGGACATCACCCTTATCACACTTTTTCAGTATGGCATGCTTCAGCAGTGTCGCTTTTCTTGCGGGATCCGTACTTCGATAAATGCTTTTTTGGATTTTTTCCAAAGCTCGTACGAAGTCTTGCAGCCTTTGATTTGTTTTAACACTGATGGAGAGATAAGTAGCAATAATTCTGAGCGTGTTAGTAGATCTTAGTGCAGAAATTCTTTGTTTTCCGTCTCGACTTGCGTATCCCTACAAGCTATTTTTGATTAGCACTGCTTGCGCTTGTAAACACCACGTATTGTAGTTTTCTTTTGTTAGTGCTTCGATGTGATGGTACGACGACGTGCTTATTTCGAACAAGGCTGATTTTCACCGACTATCTACCAGCAAACCACAATCTGCTTCCAATTGTTGGGTGAACGACAGATAAAAGAATACATTTTATTTGTTAAGAAATTATTATTTAATCCACTTATCACAATGTTATAAAATACAGATAAATTACTTATTGTTTTACTAAAATGTCAGAAGTATAATTGACAAGTATCAAAAATAAGAATTCGGCAATAGTGATGTGATATTATGTCCATAGACTTACACAACTAGCAATAAAACTAAGTTATAACATTCCTCATCGATTTGAAATGTTTACATAAAAATCGCAAACAGTAAATGCTCTTATTTAATTAATGTAATACACTTTTATTTACAAAATACATACCTTATTCCTAAAATAAATAGATATCTCTCAGTTGAAAATGCTTCATAACCCCTTTCAAATGTATAAGGTATTGAGCAGAAGTAGCGGCTGCCACGTATTACGCTTCAGTGCATGCGACCCAGCTCTGTTTTTTTTTGAAAACCATAATATTGTATTCTCTGCATATAATATCATGCAGCCACTAACGTTGATCCTTTCTTTTCAATTCAATCTCCAATCTGAGTATTGTATCAATTTTAGGACTGTTCCAGTATAATTCTTATGATAAGTTAAACACATATATTTTGTACCTTGCAGATACTATATTATTCGTTTTCCTGCATTCCATGTCTTATTTGTCGGTCGATAAGAATCTAATAAGGTAGGAAACAGGGAGAGCAGTCATCTTTACGTGTGCTAAACCTTTTCCTAACCTCTGAACTGGTTTTCAAATTTACGAAGCTTCTAATATTTCTGGGCCCATAACATGTTACAGTATGTGGCCGAGAGGCTTAGTTTTGACAATTAAACTTCCTTGTTCTGCTTATACACGTTTTTCTTATTTCTAACATCTAACGACGAGTACAACCAACATCAGTTCTCATTATCTCTATAGCTTATACATACAACTATCAAAAATTCCAAATTATACAATTTTATCCTGTGTGACGACGTAGATGTGACTTTAAATTACTTCAAACAAAGTCACTTTTGATTGGCAGTTCTCCTGCGTGAATACGGAAATGTGTATTTAAATTACATTTCTGTGAAAAATGTTTTTAAACAAATGTCACATTTGAATGAATTTTCCCCTGTGCGACTACATAAATGATTGTTTTGTGAAAAAGTTTTTAATCAAATGTCACATTTGAATGTATTTTCCCCTCTGACTTCTCAAATGTTTATTTAAATGATTTTTTTGTAAAAAGCTTTTAAACAAATGTGACAATTTGAATGATTTTTCCCCTGTGTGACTTCGCAAATGTTTTTGTGAATGACTTTTTTGTGAAAAAGCTATTGAACAAATGTCACATTTGAATGACTTTTACGTGTGTGACTCCGCAAATGACTATTTAAATGACATTTTCGTGAAAAAGCTTTTAAACAAATGTTACATTTAAATGGCTTTTCTCCTGTGTGAATACGCGAATGTCTAATCAGACTACTTTTATGCGAAAATGTTTTTAAACAAATGTCACATTTGAACGGATTTTCTCCTGTGTGAATACGCAAATGTGCAATCAGACTACTTTTCAGAGAAAAAGTTTTTGAACAAATGTCACATTTGAATGGCTTTTCTTCTGTGTGAATTCGTAAATGCCTAATAAGTTTACTTTTCTCCGAAAAAGTTTTTAAGCAAGTTTCACATTTGAATGGCTTTTCTCCTGTGTGAATTCGTAAATGCCTAATAAATTTACTTTTCTCTGAAAAAGTTTTTAAGCAAATGTCACATTTAAATGGCTGTTCGCCTGTGTGAATTCGTAAATGTTTAATCAAACTACTATTGTCCGAAAAAGTTTTCAAACAAATATCACATTTCAATGTCTTTTCTCCTGTGTGAATACGCAAATGTGTATTCAGATTACCTTTCTGCGAAAAAGTTTTTAAACAAATGTCACATTTCAATGGCTTTTCTCCTGTGTGAATACGCAAATGTGTATTCAGATTACCTTTCTGCGAAAAAGTTTTTAAACAAATATCACATTTGAATGGCTTTTCTCCTGTGTGAATTCGTGAATGTTTTTTCAGACTACTTTTCTCCGCAAAAGTTTTTAAACAAATGTTACATTTAAATGGCTTTTCTCCCGTGTGAATACGCAAATGTGCATTTAAATGACGTTTTTGTGAAAAATTCTTTAAACAAATGTCACATTTAAATGGCTTTTCTCTTTTGTGAGCACGCAAAAGTCTGTGTAAATCACTTTTCTTCAATTTCTGACCTTCATCTATATTTGATTTGAAGTTATCAGTGAATCCGATATCATGCAACTCTGCTTTCAAATCATGTTCAACTATTTCAATTTCATTTTTTACATCTTCATCAAGATTTCTGAAAATGGTAAGGTCAGTTACATGCTTTTTACTGTAACTTGTATAGTTCTGGCGAAATTTCGTTTTATACAGTAATTTCTTCAATATCAGGCAATAATTTGTAAAAAAGTGACTAAGGAATTCTATTCGTTTCGTGTATAAATTTCCACAAAATCCACAGACCATAATCCCCGCAATACCACTTGGGTTTGCGTGTTTTCCATTTTTTAGTTCTCCTGCAAAAAGAAAATTAAGACTAATTTTTCCAAGATTTAAAATTTGTGTGAAGAATAAAAAATCTAAAAATTATATTAACGTATAGGTACATATTTTAAATTTGCGATAACAATATTAGTGTTAGAAAGTACATTGAACACATCTAAAACACAAAATAATAATATCAAAGCTTCAATATTTGTAATATCGCACCTTCTTCTTTTTTCTATTAACATATATTAAGTCAATCACAAGTTAGGTCACTTCTTGGTCTAGCCAAAAATAACTACTAAAAACAACAGGTAGGCATCAAATGAAATGTAACTTCTGTCATTCTGACGATGATATTGATTTATCGGAACAATTGTCAATTTTTTAGAATTTTCAATAACTTTTATTATATTGTGGAATTAACTAGAAACCGTGAATTTCATTTAAAACACTAAATTACCATAAAATGTAAAAATACTTTATCGATATTTTACGCTTAAAAAACATTTCCACATGAACATTACTTCATGTCCAGCACATTTCCTTTTTTATAGTTAATCTTGGCAATATTTCAGGCATTGTTCGAATTCCTTCCTCAGTATGACAGTTTTATATCCATTGGTCAGATAATAACATCATTAGAGTTTCGATATTACATTTGCTGTTTGAATGTTATCTATCATTATGTGTTTCGATTGATCGTTTATATCAGTGTGCATATTTATAAAGAATAAACATTTATTAGTATATTAAAGTATAAGTGAATAAAGAGGTCTTCTAAACACGCGCAATTTTTCGAGCACGACGGCGCAGCCGGAGTGCTCGAAATAGAGTAAGTGTTTGAAAGACCAGTTATCCACGAATACTTTACGCTATTTTTTTATTGGTGCGCTTTGAAATCATAAATTATTATTATTATATTATTACTACAAAAAAAATGTAAGTCCGTCCCCGATGCCCAGCCAAGTTTCATTTCATGAAAGCCCTCCTCGATGCCTAGCCAAGCATCTTAGAAGTCCATCCTCGATGCCCAGCCAAGTTTCGTGAAAGTCCATCCTAAATAGTATTTATTATTATTTGACGTAACGAGGAACTGCTGTCAGATCAATAATCAAAAAGTTGTCATTGATACGTTTCTCAAGTTGTTGTTACCATGGTAACTTTAAAAAGCGGTCGTGTTTGAAAGTTTGATTTAAACATGCTGAGGTGTGCTTTAAATAGGTAAAATGAGGCAGCAATAAAAAAAAATTGTTTTGTTTTTCGTTGCAGGTTTAAATATACAACTCCAAAGTAACCACAGTTTATTTTAAAACAAGCCGGTTAAGGGCAAGTGAAAAATTTTTACTTTTAAATGAAATACAAACAAAAATTGCTCGCTATATTATAATACGACTGTTTAATTACCGTATTAATTTAATATGTAATTGGATTAGATATTTCTTAATATCCGAAAAATTAATAACAATCACATATAAGATTCAAAATCAATTATATAATAATGATATGTCGATTAATCAAATAATCGATTATCCGATTATTCGCAAATAGTGAATTTAACGATTAATCGAAAATATTTGATTTTCTGATTAATTGATTATTTCAAACTAACTGATTAATCGGAAATAATCGATTATTTTCAATTAAACGAATAATCGAAAAATGCTCGATTATTTTCATTTAATCGATTAATCGAAAATAATTGATTATTTTCAATCATAGATTATATTTTTTGATAATCTCCCACCCTTAGTTGAAACTCTTGTAAAACATTATTCAGGGTATCAGCGTTAATTGAATGAATTTCGGTCCTAATTGTCTCTTTTAATGCACCAATATTATTAGGGTTAATTTACCATAGTGAATTCTCCGGTAGCATGGATGGATTGGAAAAAGAGACTTTTTAGAGCTTACGTTAACAGATCTAATAATATTGAATAACTAAAAGTGAGAATTAAGACCGAAATTAATTCAATTAACGCTGAAATCCTGAATAATGTTTTGCAAGAGTTTCAGCATCACCTTGCATATTGTCAAGAGGCAAATAGTTCGTAACTTGAGAATTTTTTTTAAATTAGTGTTGTTTGGAAATATTTTTAGATGATGTCTTTTGGAAATTAATTTAGAAGTCGATGTGGGCTGACCACCAAATTATAATTGTTTCGACCCTTACTAATTAAATATAAACTTACTTCTGTATAGTAATCTTCATTATGTACGATTTACCAATCTTGTAATTGAGTTAGAAGAAAATGATTTGACTGACCGTTTCCAATTTGTTATGACTATAATGTAAGAATATTGGCTATGAATTATGTATTCTATGGGGTACCTCAAATTATTGTGTAGGCTCCAATATTATTTACTATATACACGAGCAATATAAGCACTATTTTTAAAAATTGTAAAGTACACATGTACACCAATTATACACAATCAAACTTTAGTTTTTTAATATTCAGTGAAAATGTTTCAAATATAAATAATAAGGAATTATCCGAGATTGTATTAATAGTAGTGCTCACGCTAAAGTCAGCGGTTTCACAAAATATTTAATATTTTATATTTGACACTTTATGTCAATGTTTTTATGTTAATGTTATATGCAATATTTTTAGAGTGACAGCCATCTGATCTCTTGAACAACATCAGATTTTGACTGTCATTATTTTTAGATTTTTTTAAGGAACTTTAAAAAGTAATAACGTTCCTTATATTAGTGTTTTAAATGAAACTTGCTGTTTCTAGCTAACTCCACAATATATTGAAAAAATGTAAAAAATTCTAAAAATTGACAATTGTTTCGATATTACCTAAATATCATCGTCAGAATGACAGAAGTTACATTTCATTTGATGCCTACCTGATATTTAATTATTTTTGGCCTACCTTGTGATTGACTTGATATATGTTAATAGAAAAAAGAAGATATGATATTACAAATATTAAAGCTTAGATATTATTAGCCCTATAGGGATATCCTGGATACCATTTTTCCCAATTAAGATCAGTATACCCATGCAATGATATAGAAAACCAGGAAAACTATATCTGCTGATCTTTCCAATTATCACTTAAGAAGACAGTTTAAAAGTGGAGAACACCCTAGATTTATCTGTTCATTGGCTACTTCATATTGTGTGTTTTCTAATTTCCAATTCTTCAAGGAAATTCAGTTCTTGATCCTTATCACAAATATGTAGTACTTCTAGTTCTGTGTTAGGTGTCAATGAATGATTGGTATCAAGTAGATGTCTGGCGTAGTGGGATTTATCTGGTTGTTTTAATCTGTATGCTCGTAAGTGTTCACTGTATCGGATTTCAAAATTTCTAAGGGTCTGACCCAAATAGACAGCATTACATTTAAGTTTATATATACCAGATTTCTTCAATGGCGATATTTGTGTTTTAACATTTAACAATTTTGTAAATATGTTACTTTCTGTTTTAAAAGAAATTGTATTTGTTGCTAAAGATATTATTTTTGAAATATTATTAGAAATATTTCTTGCATATGTAATGGTTTTATAAGCTTTTATTTCTTTAGTTTGTTTAGGAAATATTAGTTGTATTGCCACTTTTTCCTCTTTTTTATTAATTAATTTATTTATCATATGTAATGGGTAATTGTCGGATGTTGCTATTTGTTTAATTGTGTTAATCTCTCTATCAAAATTACATTTGTTCATAGAAATTGAAAATGCGCTACGTATTATTGATTTAGTGTGTGTTGGTTTTCGGTAAATCGAATAATTAAGTACATTATTAACTATTTGAATTTTTAAATCAAGAAAATTGATTGAACTATTTTCTTCAATTTCTAATGTAAATTTAATGTTTGGGTGTAACGTTAATGTGGTTGTAAAATATATCTAATTGTCGTTCACTACCCATAAAACAAGCTAATATGTCATCTACATATATATAGCAAAATAAAACATTTTTTGAAATATTACTTTCAAGGGTCGAGACAGTTAATTTCATTAAAACATCTTCGAGAGAAAACATGACCCGACTGTACCAGAAGTTACTACAAAAACGTTCCAAAGCATCACAAAACATTTGTTTTAACCAATAATGCCTTAGAAAAGAGGTAATACCAAATTATGTGAATATAAAATGCCATACTAAAACACGTCAAGCACAAAAAGCTATGAAATGTGCTCAACGAGTTTGGCTTAAAGAAGAATGTAAGAAAGTAGAAGATAATAATCTAACTGTTACAAAATCTGACAAGGGGAACGCCACTGTCATATCGACAACTAATGATTATAATTCAAAGATATATGACTTTATAGAATCTATCGATGTAAAAGTTCTTAGAGCCGACCCAACAAAAAAGTTTTCTAATATTGTTAGAGATATTGTTAATAATTCAAATTATCTTTTCAGTGATTACGAAAAGAGGTCCATCATAAATAAGAATCCTCGTTCTCCACAATTATATGGAACCGTTAAATTACATAACATAGCGAAACCAATTAGACCTGTAGTTTCCTATGTAAATACTCCTGATAATATATTGGCAAAGAAATGTAACGATATACTTTATAGTTACGGATATACATCTAAATATTCGATAGAACTAATCAAAAAATTAAAAGCATTCAACTTGCAAGATAACTCTAAGCTTATTCCATTCAATGTTACCAATATGTTCACTAAAATTCCTCCTAAAGAATGAATATATATCTATATACATATACATATGTATATTTTGAAAACATTTATCTCATAACAAAATGATTATTAAAAACATAAAAATTCATGTTAAAGATTTTTTTGGCAATTTAGTGGACATTCGGTATATTAGAAATGTTTAATCTGGGTAACTATATTCACTGGATCATTTAACACATTCACTGCCCTTAGGAAAAGGTTGTGTTCTGCCATGAGCCATGTAACTTTTTTTTGTATATTAAACATAAAAGCAGTGAATTGGTATTAAACTGAATATAGCTATATATTTTAAAAAAAAATTATGCAAAAAAAAACAAAAACCCGCTAGGCGCGTTGTGGGCACAGGGTAATTAATAAATCATGCTCAGTGCCCATAACCGCACGAGGCGCGTTCGTGTAGGGAAATATTGCAACAAAAATGATAAATAATGTTTATTTAATTATTGCAGTTACAAAAATTATTACAAACACTAAATCTACTGAAAGTTCAAACGCACAAAATAATTTGACCTTGAAAAACATATTATAATAAAGGCCATTATTTGTTTGAATGAAATACTTTGAAACATGGCGTAAGACAAAGTCCAGGACCACCAGGACACTAAGGTCAGTAGTAAACTGAATCCTTTCGTTTTTTGCCTTCACACCAGCAGACGGTGCATCTTCTTCTCTTAGCTTTTCCATTTTCTCCTACTGAACAGTACTCAGGAAGATGCTGAAGGTTTATTTTAGGTATTGAATTTGGCGGAGGTGGTCCAAGCAAACTTCCTATTACATCCAGTCTGAATTCGTAAAAACTTTACTCTTTCTAGCACCTATCTTGTACAAATGGTATGAATTTAATAACATGATCTGAAATAAATGGATGGCTAGTTTTTTGTACCAGACTAGTCTTATGTTCACACGGATAATAAGCTAACATTTGGTCGCAGTGATCAACCCCAGCCATGCATTTATTATATTCATTAATGAGCTTTGGTTTCATCACTACTCTACCACGTTTTGTAGTTACTTCTTCCATATGTCCATTAAATTCGCTGGAAATAGCTAAAATTTCTTTACGGTCCTTCCATTTAATTATACAAATTCCCTCTGGACTGAACTGCATTAGCAGTTCACCTTTTTTAACTTTTTTGATAAAACTTCAGGTGGGTTCCCTTTCCTATTTGCTCTCAGGGTTCCTGTAACGTATGTTTTATTATCTAGCAACTCCTTGGTTAATTGTATACTGTTGTAAAAATTGTCCATAAATATGGAATGCCCAATACCTAACTTTTCTCGTAAAAGGGATATTACAACTTTTTCTGTATGTTGAGAACCAGATAACTCGGCATCAGCGGATCTAGAATATACAATTATTTTTAAAGTTAACCCATTTGGTTCGCAAAGGACCTACAATTTGACCCCAAATTTGTGCCGTTTTCCTTTTATATATTGACGAAATTTCAACCTTCCACGCCATAGCACCATAGATTCATCTAAGGATAACTGTTTATCTGGATAATAAATAACCTGCATCCTATTGTTGAAAAAAATTACTAGTGGAAGAAGTTTTCCTAATTGGGTGCGAGATATCTGGTTCTCGAAATCTTCAAAACGCAACGCTCGTAATATCAGTAGAAAACGATTTCGGCTCATAAATGTTGCGAAAACTTGAAGGTTAAATAAGTAATGTGTTTTCCAGTAATCGTTTATTCTGTTCAGACGAATTGTGCCCATGTGAAATAAAAGCCCGAGAAATATTTTCATTTCAGTGGGAGTAATGTCTTTCCAACGACTAATTCTGGATTGAACACCTTCACTTTTCGACAGCAATTCCACGGCATGTGCGTTAGCATTAGAACAGAGTATGTTATATAGCTCTTCTGTTGCTAATAAGTGAAAATAATCAATTGGCTCTGACCCCTCTGCATCGACAAGAATACCTGGTGGACGTGTAAATGGGATATCTGGCTCCATCGTATGACCATTGGGAGGCAACTGGTGTAGTCGGAGGTGAAGGTGGTTGTAACTCCTCTTCAGAATCGCTGCTCGGATTATATTCGGTATCGTCTTCGTCTGATTGTTCAAGCAATGCAAGAAGTTCGTCATCTGTAAGACCTTTTTTTTTGTCATATTTTCCCCTTTTTTTGGAGGTTCACATTCCTTTGATGTTCCATGATAAACTATAATAAAACAATGAAATATAATATTTTTAAAAAGTATGTGCTGCATGTGCCCAATAACGCGCCTGGTGCGGTCACCAGCTGATCAATGCGCTCAACAGGCATATTCGGCATTGGTATTTGAAAAGGCAAGCATATTTATTTGTTTTGTGTTATATTCAAACATTTAAGCATCAACTAAATCAATAAAATATAATACTTACGTTTTACTAATCGCACTTCAAAAATATTAACGTAATAAAAACAACGCAGGCGAAAACTTCGAACCAACTATTTCACCCAATACCTAAATACATACTGACTCGCCCAGCAATTATTCGTGGTAATCTGGCTGTGCCTCCCTTCCTAACACAGCGTAGTATTCGGTTCTACACAAAACGCACCTAGCGCGGTCCGGGCATCACATCGTTGTTATAGTGAACGCGCCAGGCGCGTTGTGGACAGTGAATGTGTTAATAAACAAATCTTGAAGTACCAACGTCTGTATTTAGTTATTACAGTTCCACGTAACTGTGAACGTATCCTATCAGAGGTAAATTTCAAAATTGTCATTTATCCAGTCAATAAAAGGAATCTGAAACGATGTCACATTGAAATGAAATAATAAAATGTTTAACAAATCATATTTTGCCATACATAGAACAACTATTAAATAACAATGAATAATTAAATAAAATAATATGTTATGAAAGATGAATTGGTTGGATAAGTGACAAGACGAGACTAAATCAAACATTTTTGACAACTGGAATATTTTAAAGGTGACAATTATATTAAAGCTTGATCTCCAGATTTGATTGCAATGGTTCATCTGATTGGAGATAATCGTAACGTTATAAGAAGGAAAATTATTAGAAATGTCAGTGTCAGATTTTTTTGGAAAGATAGCGAATTGTAATTTGATATTAGTGTTATTGATAATCATTCAAAAAGTAGAGATAAAACAGCGATACAACTTGCCTGTATTAATAAATTTTATAAAGCGTTTCTCGTGTGAGAAATCTTGTATTCTGGAGGCAGCTAATTTGAGTCCAGTTTAAAACGAGAAGAGGCTTCGTCAGCTAAGTATACCGAGGAGAAGATTGGTAACAAAAAATTTGAATATTATATCGATATAAAAAAGTTTAAAAGAAAACAAATTCAATTGAAAATCAAACAAAAAGCATGCTAAATTGAACGTGAACTTTTGGAACATTGAGGAACTAAATTAAAATCCAATTAGTGCGTGTAAACTCCAAAATCTTTTCAATACTTGTATTTTTTTTATATTTTCCATTCTATTCCGGGACTATAGTTAAGATTTAGTTATAAGGTGTATAGTTATTAGTTATATTTAAATAATTGTCTTTAATGGGAAGAACTTTATAATTTTGAATTTGTTATTAGAATGTTAAAGGATTAGTTATTTTATTTTGATTTAAATAAGAATTTCACTCATTAAATTTAAAATAATAATAAAATTAGCACCCGAAAGAACTCACCTGTGATAGGATCTCAGGCCGTGGCAAATATAAATTATATTATAAAGTTTATTAAGTGATTGACATTAAAATATACATCTCAATATATATATATATATATATATATATATATATATATATATATATATATATATATATATATATATATATATATATATAATATATATAACTTAACTTTTAATTTACTGAAAACGTGTTTTTAAAAACTAACTTTATTTCTAAGACAAACTAATACAATAATTTCAAATACTGATATTTTTATTATAAACATGAATTTAAATAACCTCGTAACAAACACAAACTAAGCAATTCTACAATAATATAAATACTTAATCAGCACAATATACTGTCCACCTAAGGGCAATGGCGTAGGTGACACCTCCCCCTTTAGAAGGAAGCTTCTCCTGGAAGCTGGATCCCATCTTCCGTTGACTCCTGCTGACTCTTACTCGTCCTTCCTGAATGTTTCCTCTTGTACATGATCCACAGGAAGGTCACTATCAATGCTGTATAAAGAAGAATAGTCCAAATACTGGGAATGTGAAAATTATGGTTTTCCGTGAATATTGGCGTTACCAGTTGATTTGGAATATCCTTTATTTTTAAACTTTTTAAATCAATCTTCATTGGAGAAACGTGTAATTGATTTAATTTCAATTTTAATTCATTTATTACAAAAGGTTGTCTAAAAGTTTTTTGTTGAAATATTAACTCTTGATTTCTAAATATAATTTTACATGCTGAATTTTCAATTAAATAAATGCCTTTAAGAGTTTTCACTTCAGTTTATTTCTTACATTTTATGATTAATTTTTCTTCTACTGGAAATATTGCCAAAAATTGATTTATCTCCGGAATAATTTCAATGTGATTCTTAATTATTTCAATTTTTGTATATTGACAAAATGTAGAATTTCCTGCTAGCAATATGTTTTCTTCGCACCCATAATTATTATTGTCTTGCAAATGGTTAGGACATTGAAAAATATTGCCGCGAGTGCAAATGTCATTTAGAGGTTTAATGACATTATTTGATTTTAGTAAAAATTTTGAATTAGGTATTAATGTTACGTATTCTGATTCAATTTCTGTAGGTATAGGTAACATATAAAAAGATTAAATAAAATGTCATAATTAATAGGTATCGATAAAAAATATTGTATTTGATTATTTTCTACTTTACAAACTACGTCTATGACGGCTTCAAATTCTAAAATGTTTTTATGTTTTAATTCGAAAGGTAATTCCGTTTGATAGTAATAATGCACTTTTTGCAACTCTGCAAATAAGTCGTCAGATTTTATAATACTTGGATGTAAGGTTTTAAGTTTACAGAAGGTTAATGAATTTTCTACCGTTTCTAAAACGTCTAAAATTACATTGAATGTGATAAGAAGTTCGTTGAATAGCTGTTTCAAATAAATAATATTTTCTGCATTTGCTTGAAAATCTAAAATATCTCTTATCTCAAATATTTTCGTTTTTAATATTTTTTCATTATACTGGATGTCCTGAATTGTCTTATTAAAATTATCAATTATTTGGTGACTAACAGAATATTGCATTTTAATTTGAGTTTGCAAGTTTTCTTGATTTTGTTTTAAATGTTCCATGATTGAATTAATTCTTTCTCCATCTTCAGAGTCCAAATTTCCCGTAATTGTTTTTACTATTGATCCAAGACCGTTAATTAACCCTGTCTTTGGTCTATCTAAGGCTGAATGAATATTAATGTTATTAAATTTCTCATCTATACTATTCTTAGTGTACTCTATTATATTTACAATATTTTCTGTTTCAGTTAGAAAAAATGTATTATTAGATATATTATATTTAACGTGATATATTGTATACTTAACTTATTATATTCTACTAGTAGCGGACTTAAATTATAAAAATGAACAAAAGTATGGCTGGATTTCTGCAGTTTGGCATATCCAAGATTTATGGGATGTATTCCCAAGTTATGGGTAACATCTTTTATTTTCATTGTTGCGTCTCCGACGGTGACGAACCTGAAATGAATTTATATGGAGTCTTTTTAGGACGTTTTATGTTTGAAAGATGAATATTTTCTGAAGTATTTTTGTGTTTAGCAGCGATTTTTGCTGTTTTTAGTCTGATATTTTTACTTTTAATTTCTTCACTTTTATATTTATTTTTGGTTTTACCTTGTGCCTGTTTATTACGTACATACACTTTAGTGGGTATTGTATCTGGTAATTCTTCACGGCTTTTATTGGCTTTAGATATTACTTTTGATTTATTTTCCTGTAATTTTTTATTTAAATTCGAGTACAAAATTTTCATTTTATCTTTATGATTTTGTATATAATTATTAACTACTTGTCGATCTAATTCTATATTGAAGGGTGTATTACTATCTATGTGTCCGGTAATTATTTCGTTAGGTTTCAATTTTGTTGCTAATAATGCATAAAGTATTTTATTTTCAATAGTCTCATTTTTAAAATCTTTTTGATTATTCAAAAGTCTGATGTGTTCAATAATCGTAGAGTGGAATCTTTCGGCAATTCCATTCGATTCTGGATGTTGAGAACTTATAAAATGAATTTTCATTTTATGCGTTTCTAATAATTCCTTTACAACAGAATTTTTCAACTCAGTTCCATTATCCGAAATTATTTGTTCTGGTATACAATGGTGTGTAAAATATTTAATTAGACTATGAGCTACTTCTATTCCTTGTCTAGATTTTAATTCATACATTTGACCATATTTAGAAAATGAATCTATTATCGTAAGAAATTTACTATTTTCTAAGCTTATCGTGTCTAAATGCAAAATTTGGAAAGGTTTAGTCGCTGTAGGAGTAACATTTAAAAATGGTTTTATTGGTTTTCTATCATATTTGCTCAACTGGCAAACTTCGCATTCGTTTATATAAGTTTGTATAGATGCTCTTTGATTAGGCCAATAATACAAAGCTTTTAATTGATTTTCAGTTTCATCTAGACCTCTATGATTAGTCTTACCCTCGTGGTAATTTTGAATTACTTCTTTAACTTCATTTAAAAGAACATCTATTAATTTTTTATTACATTTAACAAAGTCAATTTGAGAATCTTGAAAGTGATTTTGTAAAATAACACTGAATTTTTCATAAATTGGGTCCTCAAAATAAATAAAATATTTAGTTTTAGGTACTATGTATTCTTTCACGAAATTAATGACATCTTGCTCAAAATTATTTTTAGATAATTGTACAATAATTCTTTGTTTATTTTCATAGAGTTTTATAATAGTGGGTATGGCTGGTTCGAAATTTACTTCTGTAAATATTAATTGATTTTTACCAATATTTATCGCTGAATCTGAAATTGGTATACCGATTACAGGATTTTCTTCATTTGTATGAACTGTGATGTCTTCGTCATCATCCTCATTATTGTTACTTTCATTATCTGTTTCGACTATTAGAGATACATTATCATCGGGAGATGATGAGAGTTTTTTATTAAATTTGTCCATATAAACTAATAAATTTTTAGAACATTGGGGTTCTTGTAATTCAGTTTCATTAATATTTATTTGAATTCGGGACAAACAATCGCTATTGGTATTTAAAGCACCTTTTTTGTATACGATATCATAATCATATTCTTCAAGTTTCAAGCGCCATCTGACAAGCTTTGAACTTGGATCTTTAAGTGAGAATAACCATTGAAGTGGTTTATGGTCAATAACTAATGTAAATTTTCTGCCAAAAAGATACGGGCGGAAGTATTTCGCTGCCCAAACTATGGCAAGAAGTTCTTTCTCGATTACAGAATAGTTGCATTCTGAATCATATAAGGTTCTGCTGGCGTAAGCTACAGGTAAATCAGAGCCTATTTTGCCTTGACTTAAAACAGCACCTAAAGCATAATTGCTGGCGTCTGTGGTAAGGTTAAAGGGTTTGGTAAAATCTGGATATTGAAGTATTGGTTCATTTATCAACAGATTTTTACACATTTCAAAACATTCGACATAATCTGAATCATTTACATTGATAATTGCATCTTTTTTCAATCTAATAGTTAATGGTTTTGTCAATTTTGAAAAATCTTCATAGTGCCCATTTTCAATATTAAAGGCTGTTTTTGGAATATCCTCCTCAGCCATCTCGATCTGATGGAAACCAGAAGCGAGATCTAATGTTGTAAAATATTGACAACGTCCAAGCTTATCTAGTAACGTTGTAATATCTGGTAATGGATATCGATCTCCAATTGTGATCTCATTCAGTTTTCGATAATCAACAACGAGTCGATACTTTGGCTTTTGAGAAGCATCTAGCTTCTTTGGAACTATCCAGATATTGCTCGGACACGGAGAGCTGGACGGCCTAATAATATTATCATTTAACATTTTTTTAATTTGATTTTGAATTTCCGTTCGGTGAATCTCAGGATGTGTCTGTATGATTTTGAATAAATAGGTATATCATTAGAAGTTTTAATATGATGTTTTATTTTACTTGTGAAAGTAAGCTGATTTCCTTCAACATGAAAAATATCACTATACTCTTGAACTAATTTTAATACAGATTGTTTCTCTTCGAAATTCATATGTTCAGTTCTAACTTTCGAAACATCAAATTTAACATTTTCAGAATAAATATTATTAAAATTTGGGTTGAGGGTTTGTTCGTATTCATCGAATGTCTCAACACTAATAGAAGGGCTTAAATCTACTCGAAAGTTGGATTCTGAAGGATTTAAAATTGTACATATACAAGCTATATTATTTTCAACTTTTGTTTAACATTCCGGGATTTCTAATTTCCCAATTCGTGTATATGGTATAATTACATTACCATTTTTTACATTTTCAATATTTAATTTAATTACTTGTTCACAACGTGGATGCACTACTATACAATTCGTGGATCCAGTTTTAATGTCAAAGTAATTCATTTTAATTTGACTATAAGGAGTCATAAGCAAATTATTATTTAAGTCAATAATTGCATTAAGTATTTTTAAATTATCTAATCCTAACAAACAATCAAAATGATAGTGAAATTTGAAAACGCAATATTCTAAATTAAGCGGTTTCCTATAATTAAACATTTTTGGGACTGGAATAAAAGTGCAGAAATTTTGTTGACTGCTACCAAAGGCAGATTTTACATGGAATGGTTTTTTGACATAAGATTTTTTGAAATATTTTTCAGCTACAGCTGGTGTCACAAAGGATCTTGTGCTACCAGTATCAATTAAAACTTTTAGATTTTGTTCTGGGAAAATTATATAGGGTAACACACTTTCTGAATTATTTAAGTTTAATAATTCGATAATGTTTGAATTGGTTCCGAGACTGGTGTCTCTAAAAAATTATCGGATTCATCATTAATACAATCGGAATCGTCTATATTATGGAGTTCTTCCGAGATAAAATTTCTAGGTTGATTAGGATTGTGTTGGAACCTATTTTGATAATTTTGGGGTTGGGGTCTAGGTGTGTTTCTGGTAGACATACTCATTGGAGTTGGATTTGAAAATCTTTGATTTGGATTAGGTTTGAAAACGTTATGACCATTACTAGAAAAACTTGTATTATTCCTATTAGAAGAATTATAAGAAGTTGATGGACGATTTTGGGGGTTTGATGCGGGATTTCGATTAGTGTGTTGATAATTCTGCATAGAATTTGGCTTAGGAGGTGGCTGCCTATGTGCCACATTATTTTGGAAATTGGTTTTATTTTTATGCGAATAATTTTGCGTATTTAAATTTGAAAAAATATTTTTTGGATGATTATTCTGGGTCATATAAACTTGAAAATAATTTGTAAGAACATTTAAAGCAATATTTAAATTTTCTGGATTTTTTGTACGCATTAATGTACCTAAAGGTTCTTTTAAACCGCGTAGCAATACTCTGAGAGCCAAATTTTTAAAGTAATTTCCTAAAGTTAAATGTTCATTCACATTGGAATGTGTGATGAGATAAGAAATTTGTAGATTTAATAAATGTTGAATTCTATTATAAAACTCGAAAGGCGTTTCATTACCTTGTTTCATTTCTGAAAGTTCTATATTTAATGTGTAAATATCTATTTTATCAGCATAAGTATTAAGAAGTGCATCTTTTAGATTTTCCCAAGTTCTTATCGTACAAGAAGAAATGTTTATAGCTGCTTCACCTTTTATTTTTGCTAAGATGCTGGACATCAAATATTCATTTTGAAAATCCCCTACATCTGCAGTATTATAAAACTTACTAACTAATTTCTCTGAAATTTCAATAAATCTAGGAAGTAATGCATTGTTTCCATCAAATTCTGGTATCATATCCAGATATTCTTTTTTTAAAATTGGTAATTGTGGAGTAGCCATTTTATTAAAATCATTTATGGGAAAAAGTTTTGGTGATGCTAAAGTTAATTTTATTTTAGTGTTAAGAGAGTTTGAGCCTGAATTTGAATTATTTGAATCAGAATTTGAGTCAAAATCGTTAGATGTGTCAGAAAAATAATCAATATTCCCTCTATATGACATAAAAACACTTACAGCAATAGAACGAAGATCCTTTCCATTGGCTCGGACTGCACAGGAACAACCAATCTCCTCTTGATTCTTCCGGTTTCTCGCACAACACAGATCTTCTAGTTGAGTTACTCAGTTCGCCCAACTAAGAGTTCTAATAATTAAAATTCACTTGTTCGAATAGTCAATAAATCGTAGAAACGAACCGAATGTTCTATTCTTTAACTTTCGATTGACTATCCTACTGACTGCGCCACTTAACTTTTAATTTACTGAAAACGAATAAACATTTATAATAATTTTTTGTTTTGTTTTTGATTGCAGGTTTAAATATACAACTCCAAAGTAACCACAGTTTATTTTAAAATAAGCCGGTTAAGGACAAGTGGAAAATTTTTACTTTTAAATGAAATGCAAACAAAAATTTCTGGCTAAATCGATATTATAATACGATCGTTTAATAACCGTTTTAATTTAATATGTAATTGGATTAGATATTTCGTAATAATCGAAAAATTAATAACAATCACATATAAGATTAAAAATCAATCATATATAATATTGATATGTCGATTAACCAAATAATCGATTATCCGATTATTCGGAAATAGTCACTTTAACGACTAAACGAAAATATTTGATTTTCTGATTAATTGATTATTTCAAACTAACTGATTAATCGAAAATAATCGATTGTTTTCAATTAAACGACTAATCGAAAAATGCTCGATGTTTTTCAATTAATCGAAAATAATTGATTATTTTCAATAATAGATAATCGATTATATTTTTTGATAATCTCCCACCCTTAGTTGAAACTCTTGTAAAACATTATTCAGGGTATCAGCGTTAATTGAATGAATTTCGGTCCTAATTGTCTCTTTTAATGCACCAATATTATTAGGTTTATTAACGTAAATTTTTGACTTGAGGTATACCTACACAAAATAATCTAATGGGGATAGATCAGGAGATCTAGCTGGCCACTCTAAACATTCTCATCTGCGAATCCATATATTGGGAAAAATATATTTTAAGTACTTATTCAAGTAGGTACATGATGTGCGTAATACGGGGGCGCTTCATTTTGCAGGTACCATAGTGAATTCTCCGGTAGCATGGATGGATTGGAAGAAGAGAATTTTTAGAGTGATCAGCTAGATCTCCGGATCTATTCCCATTAGAAATTTTTGTGTCAAAAGCTTACGTTAATAGACCTAATAATATTGATTAACTAAAAGTGAGAATTAAGACCGAAATTAGTTCAATTATTGCTGATACAGTAATACAATAGTTTCCTGTCCCTTATCAGTATTGTGGAAAATATCATCCGTAGCCTCCAGTAGGGCAGTTGTACAGCTAAAGCCCAGCAAAATGTGTTATTCATCCAAATAGAATTGAGGACTTCAAAGTAGGCCTCGGAAATAATTCGAGGTCTTTTGTTCACATTGTTGTTGCAATAGTTTTATTTGTTAATATTCTGAACATATTTTGAAATTTTGTATTGTTTTCATTCTCTTTGAATGTTATTGAATAGGAGTTTTACATCTTTCTAGCCAAAGCATAAAAAGGTTCACATTTCGTACATGCACACAAATTTTTCATTTGATTTAATAAAGTCAAACTATACAGTGTGGAAAAGCCAAATCGAATAAAATCATTATTTTGATTACTGTTCATATTTATAAAAAATCCCGAAACACATGGTAGACCGGGAGACGGTGACACAAAATTTCCGATCATTTGTACCAGGTATGACGACTCCTCTGGGGTCTAATTACGTAATGACGAAAAGCAAAATGATGGTCATAGCGCTGGCACTGTCGACCCAATCGCGTGGTCGTTAATGGTACGTATCAGATAAATTGCGAGTGACGAGGGTGTAGACTAACTCGCGTCCGTGGCAGAAAGCTACACGTGCACCCTGGGTAATGCTAAATGAGTTAGAGCAATCTTCGGCAGCCAGACAATATCTCCGGATCTCCTGGCTACTATACATGGATTCACATACTTCAAAATCTCACAACCATGGCCCTTCTCAGGGCCAAACGACAAAAAACCTCGGAGAAATGATCCGAATTTGCCAAATAAACGCCGAAGAACTTAGCAGAGCCAAGAGTGAGTACATTTCAAAGCTCTTGCTAGACCAAAACATTGACATGGCCATTATCCAAGAAACCCACATCGAGAATGCAGACCAACAGCGCCAAAGAGGGATTCGACCTACTGGGAGCCACCTAACATCGGTCCTATGGAAATGCGACCTATGTCCGAAAAGACATCGAAAACGCTATACTACTAAATTCCAGCATAAATTCAAACGTTCACCAAGTAATAACAAAAATAGCGGACATTACGGTCGCAAACATCTACAAACCACCACGAGCACCCTGGCCTGATAACGTTCTAGATACTTACCACACCCTGCAATATACGCAGGCGATTTCAACAGTCACCACACTGAATGAAAATACCGTACCACAGATGAGAACGGCGAGCGCCTTGCCAACTGGGCAGACTCACACGATCTCCACCTAATCTTTGATGCTAAAGAACGAAATACTTTCAGATCAGCTGCGTGGAACACTGAAACCAACCCAGACATTTACTTTGCCTCATAGAATGCTCTATAACGCCCGATTCCAATGTCAAGAAAAGTCTTAGACGACTTTCCGCACAGCCAACATCGTCTTATAGTCCTCGAAATTGGAATTAAAATTCCGATAATCCACTCTACACCCAGGCCCAGATGGAATTTTGGAAAGGCCCAATGGAATGAATTTGCTGTTCAGCTGGATAAAGTCGTTAAATGGATCCCTCCAGTGAGCAGCAACTATAATAGATTCGTAAAAGCCGTGATAACAACTGCGAAAAAGTATATACCTCGAGGATTCCGCAGAGAATATATACCGGGCTGGAACGCTGAGACGGAGCAGCTTTACCAGGAATTCCAGAACAATGGAGACTCTGAAATAGCCGACGAACTCCTCAACCGCCTGGACACAGAACGCCTTAATAAATGGAAAGAAACAACAGACAGCATGGACTTTAAGAGATCTAGCAGGAAAGCTCGGAGCCTTTTGAAGAAGCTGGGTAGCTCTAATCCACCAACCCGCGAACCACCGGAAGTATCAGCTGACCAAATCGCTACAAGAGTCATAACACTCTCTAAGGCCCCAAGTATAAGACAACAGAATGCACATATTAAGAAACAACTGACACTCCTCCGCCATACGACAACACCCCACCCAGAATTCTCCAAACCATTCTCTGCAGAAGAGGTAGATAAGGCACTTGAAGACACCAAATCTGGCAAAGCTCCGGGATTCGACGGAATTCATCCCGAATTCCTCAAGAACTGTGGAAAACACACTCGAATGTGGCTGAGTAAATTCTACTCTGACATTTTACTGACAAGTTATATGCCAATGGAGCTTAAGAAATCAAAAATAATTGCGATTCTAAAACCAAACAAACCCAAGAACCTACCTGAAAGCTTTCGCCCAATAGCCTTGTTAAGCTCATGCTATAAGCTTCTAGAAAGGATGTTATTAAACCGACTGAGTCCTCTGATAATGGAGCATATTCCTGTTGAACAGGCTGGGTTTAGGCCCCACCGTAGCTGTGTCGACCAGGTGCTCAGCTTAACAACACACATCGAAGCAGGGTTTCAAAAACAGCTGAAGACAACTGTAGTGTATGTCGACCTGACAGCAGCATACGACACGGTCTGGAGAGAGGGGCTCCTCTACAAGTTTCTCAACGTGATACCATGCAGTCGAACAGCATCTCTACTGAACAACATGCTCTGCGATAGACCCTTCCAAATAATAACAGGAGGAAGCAGAAGCAAGATGAGACATCTCAATAATGGGCTGCCCCAGGGCTCTGTACTTGCACCTGTCCTGTTTAATCTATATATTTCCGACACCCCACAGACATCGTCAAGAAAGTTCGGATATGCCGATGACCTGGCCCTTGCATTCCAAAGTAAAACCATCGAAGAAGCTAGTAACGTACTGTCAGAAGACCTGAACATGCTGGGAAAATACTTCGCCGACTGGAGGTTAATTCCAAATATGAACAAGACTGAAGCGATGTGCTTCCACCTAAACAATAAACAAACACGAGTGGAGCCCCAAGTGTATTTCAATAATAATCTACTACGCTATAATCCTTGCCCAAAATACCTAGGGGTAACAATGGATCGAACACTTTCATACAAAACACATTTAAAGAACACCGCAGCTAAAATGAATACCAGAAACAATATAATCCGCAAACTCTGCGGCACTACTTGGGCCGCGAACGCATCCACTCTTAGAACCTCAGCGCTCAGCCTTGTCAACTCAGTAGCTGAGTACTGCGCCCCAGTCTGGATAAACAGCTGCCACGTAAAGAACATCGATACCAAACTCAACGAGACAATGAGACTAATTAGTGGCTGTCTAAAAAGCACACCTCTGCCCTGGCTCACTGTTCTAAGCCACATTGCACCTCCCTCCATCCGCAGACAAGAGAGCCTAGTTAGGGAATATAATAAAATAATAACAAATCCCCGACTTCCAATACATAGTGACCTTCCCGAAGCCGGCCTGCAGAGATTGAAGTCTAGATCTCCCCCAATATTGCTAGCAGAAAGACTTGTGAGAGATAATTTCAATTTGACCAATAAATGGAGAGAATACTGGGAAGCCTCGAAACCAGTCCAGGCTGTACATATAACTGATCCTACAGTGTCCTTACCAGGTATGGAGCTGCCTCGCCACGAGTGGAAAACACTTAACAGGATAAGAACGTCTCACGGTATTTGCCGTGACTCATTCTACAAGTGGGGACTCACCGAAACACCAACCTGTGACTGCGGAAAGCCTCGCCAGACTGTCCACCATATTACAATGGAGTGCCCCCTTACTGCATACGGAGGAGAAATGAGCGACTTCTATGAGGCCACTGACTCTGTGCTGGACTGGATCAATGGTCTAGATTTTAAAATTTAACTTTAAATCGCGCTATATTTATGTTTATATTTTATTTCCACTTTTCTACTTTTAGATATACACTTATATGTTTTTTATGACGTAATAATATGTGAATGTGTACAATTTTTAACTAATTATAACTAAATCCATGTATGCCATACGCTAAATAAATAAATACGAGTGACGATCGATTTGTTACACAAAAATTCTTTTATTTTCCGATAGTCAATGAAAAAAGAAGAAGGCGGTATCGTAATGCCATACTTCTCCCTCCGGCGTGGCTTACAATTCGCCATACCTGAGAGAACACGTTAATTAAATAATACAATTCAACCATTTGTACCAGGTTAATTTTTGTACAGCTTGCTCCATGCCACACTTTCCGACAGTTCCAAATGGCGGCCATATTGCCGTAAAGGAGTATTTATTTATTATGGGTAAACCCCACTAACTGTTACAATACAACAATACATAATAGAATAAGGTCAGGTATAAATACTGATAAAACACAACCAATTAATTTAAAATACATAACACTTTCCATGTAGGTACAAAACAATACTTATATGAATAAAAAAACATTAAGAACACAACATAACTCAACTTACAGCCCTAAGCAATGTTTGATCTGACCCAAAGACATATTGAAAATATAAAAATTAAAGAACAGATATCTATTTATAGGCATAGGTTTTTCAATTTCAGCATAATTATGGTGTCATATTCTATGGTTGTTCCTAAAAGCACAGTATCTAAGAAATCTATGTTAAACTTTTTCAACCGAATTAATATGATTATGAAAGTGTGGGGACCATACTACTGAGCAAAATTCCAAGATGGACCTAACAAGGGAGCAATATACTAAGTTTTGTAGATTCAATAGAAAAATAATTGCAATTCCTCATCACAAAGCCCAGCATTTTTTAACTCTTCAGAGATTGTATTGATGTGCATAATAAATGATAATTTCTCATCCAGAACAACTCCCAAGTCCCTAATCGATGAAACATATTTTATAGCATTACCATTAATGGAATAACTAATTTGCATCCTACTTGCTTTACGAACAAAAACTAATCCAGCAACACTTATCAATATTCAGCTGGAGCTTATTTGCTGTACACCACACAGCCATCTTATCCAGATCTCTCTGATCTCGCACAATGTCCACCATTCTCCACAATTTGAAGTCATCAGCAAATTTTAAATATTTGCTGTTTATAATACAATCAACTATATCACTGATGAAAATATTAAATAAGAGTGTTGAGCAGTGACCTCCCTGTGGAGAAGCTGCCAATCTCAACACATTGTCTATGTTGGGTTAAAGAATTGTCGATCCAAGAACAAAGATTAGAATAGAATCCAGCTTTACTAAGTTTGCGAAGAAGCAGCTCTACTAAGTTTACGCAAAAGCAGCTGATGGTCTAGACGATCGAAAGCTTTAGAAAAGTCAGTGTATATTGCATCTACCTGATTACGATGTTCCATACTCTGTAAGATATTTGTTTCATAAACGACCAAGTTAGACACCATTGATCTATTTCTAGTGAAACCACGTTGTTCTTCCGGTTACAGCCCACTGCACATCCTCGTCAACTGTTTGCTGACAAGACAGTCAAAAAGCTTTGGAATGGCTGACTAGATACATACACTTTTGTAATTTGCCACATTATCCCCTTGACCACTTTTAAATATTGGCAATACATAACTTTGCTTCCAGTTGCCAGGAATATAGAGGTTCTCAGTGATCTGTTAAAAATAATAAACAAAGGCAGAACGATAGTGCAAACACACTGCTTTAGCAAAAAGTTAGGGAGCACCATCGGAACGTGAGGTTAGTTTATTTGGAAGCTTAGTAATTTCATCAAAGATGTCAGTTATGGATATTTCGGTGCAAATAACGTTGTTTCCAATACTATTGTCAACAAACTCAAGATCATTACTGGTGTTTTTAGCATATACAGTTTGAAAGAATTCCTGAAACAAATTAGCAATACCCTGACCCTCACCTGCAGACTGATCGCCTTAAAATAATGAATCAGGAATTCTGTAACTAGACCTCTTATCATTAATATATTTCTAAAAAGACCTGATATCATCCTTTAGGTTTACGTCTATACCCACAACATAGTTGGAAAAACACTCCTTAGAAAGCCTCTTAGACTCAGCAAGCAGCTGAGAAAATACTGCATAATTAGCATTTGATGGGTGAGCAACAAACAGCGAATGAGGATGCCTCTTCCACTGAGTCAGGTGTAGGAACTCAGTGGAGAACCACTTTGGAAAGCTAGATGTTCTAAATTGCTTCAAGGGGACAAAACATGTTACACCTATGGCCAGCATCTCATGAAAGAGCTGTACTTGGGAGTTTACATCAAAAGTATTTAAATATACTTGTCAATTAACTGATGCTAAATACTCATTAAGACCCCTGAAGCTGCCATTTCTAGAAACATAGTAAAATTCATCATACAAGTTTCTTAATTTATATAGTTAATAGTAAACGTATTGAAGCTAATGAAATAATAGTATACAATTCAACGATTTTAAGGTAGCAATAGAAAATACAAAGTTATTGAAAAGAATTTGGATGATTTCTCTTTATGAAAGGACAATTAAAAATATATAAATGTAAGGATTCCAACAAGATGTATTTACATAAGATTGTCCAATTATCTGCAAAAAGAGAAAATTCTTTTCAAGTTACAGTTTTGATTTTGAGAAACCTGCACTACCTTTACCAGAATCTGTATTATGACCCAAGAAAAATGACGAAATGGAATCATTAAATTAATTCAGAATAATAATAATAATGGAGGGAATAACCAAATTATATCTGCAAATAGATTGGAGTTTTGAGAAAATATTCCATAAACAGTTAATGATGCAACTGTTGATGGTGACAAGGAGATTTAGGATTGTTTTAGGGTTGCATATGTATATTATGTATCTTTTATACAGCATAAACTTCAAATTGCGTTTTTTTAATAAAATACTTAAGCAACTTATTAGTTACTTTATTACTGTATTTTCTTGAAGGTAATTAACATATTATTCCACATTAAAAACAGTTACCGCTAGATGGCTTAGTTTTTCGTAGATTTTCTTCATCATAAAATAGCAGTATCTACATTATTTCTTACAAATGTGTGATTTTGGGAATATTACCCAATGACACTGAAACCTGTTTACTTACTAATCATTAAAGCAACCAATGTGAATGTGGAAATTTCATGTGAATTAAGATACCAGAATAAAAATTAAAAACTCATTTTGCCTCACAACAGTCAAATTTCAGTTACCATCAATGGGCTTAGTAAAGCAGATATATAGTTGGTACTTTGGTTCTTTACCCGTGTATCATTAATACTTTATAACATAACTGAAATAATTATTAAGTGTTATTTGTTTCTTTTAATAGTGAAAAACAAGACAAAATAATCTGATATTTGTTGATTATGTTATCAAAATATTAATGACGTATGGGTAAAAGACCAACAGATCAACTGTACCTTTGAATTGATTCTTATTGAATAATGATGCTCAAGATCAAGTTTTTGTTTATAAATAAATACGTTGTAGTATTGTATACACCTGACGAATATCTAGGACCTTAGCCTCATGAAATAATAAATTTGATGAGTATTTAGTTGAGTTATCATACATTATTATCAATATTCTCTATTATAATTGGTAATATAAGAACTCCAGCAGCACCTCATGATTTGGAGTATTATATTTTGATAAATATTCCTTTAACAATAAAATAGTACAAAGGTTTTATCAAAATTCACAGTCAGTATTTGATAGTTGACCGTTCTATTTTAAAATTCCTTTCAGATTTTTATTTCAAGCCTTCCCATGTATTCATTGTGTATAAAATGATAGTATTGTCTACAAAATGTATAATTGTTCATGTAAGTACTACTAAGTAAGTAAGGGTCCTACTACTTAGGGTACTCGTTCCCAAAACTTGTTATTGACCTAGCTTAATTTTAATATTTTTCATTACTGATAACATCACCAATCCTCATAACTTGTCTGAGATGTATCAAGTAATTTTCACATACACTGCAGGCAAGTCCCCAAATTCATATTTTTCGCTAAATCGAGCTCAGTTTCCTTTGCTTTGATCACAAACAAACATTGTCTTATATTGTCTGTGATTTAGTACTATAGTCTGTATATACTTTTCTTTGTGTGAAGTTCCATTGATGGTTTGTTAAATTCCGATAATTTCGATATTTGGTATTATCCATATATCGAAACTGTTGAGTAATATAGATACGATGTTTTTCTTCCCATTCCCAACTAAAGATCGATCACTTTTAGCTGTTCTTTGACACACAATTTTTTTTCTTGTTCCGTGTATTTGACGAGTGACAGTTAAATAATTATTTTATTTTATTTGTCTGTATAAACCGAACAAACTTTCCTTATTCCTTTCTATTTTATTTTATGCTATTTTATTTGCTGTATAAACCCAACTTTACGCTTTCGCGTGTCTGGTCATCAACCATAACTCCTCCCAGCCTTGAAATTTAAAATTTTAATTATTTTTTTATTACATTTTATATCCTAGTCTTTTAAGGAAGCTACAGATTATTGAAGCACTACTTACACTAGGGTTACTAAGCATGCACTCTAAGTTTAGCACACATTGAGAATGTTGTAAGCATTGAAGCATTTCAAAGTAGAATTTATCTCGCACAGGTCTGTTAATATTGCACTCTAATAGTATGTGTTGGAGATTTCCAATTTTACCACATTCACATAAGGGGGACTCACTAACTCCAATTTTGTTTAGATGTTGTTGTGTACAGCAATGTCCTATTCTCATTCTAGAAATTGTGGATATCTTTTGTCTGTCCAGATTTATTTCATAGAACCATGGTTTAGAAGGTAGTTTATTCATTAGGTTAAATAATTGTTTTCCTTTTATTTCTTGATTTCTTTCCATTCCTCTTCCCAAAGTAGCTTGATATCATTTTTGATGTTTGGTAGTATGTCTTTATATTCTACTAGTTTAAATGTGATGTCGTCTTTTGTTAAACTTTCTTTGGCAAGTTTATCAGCAATTTCGTTGCCTTTGATACCTGTGTGGCTTGGTATTCATCCTAGTTCAATTATAATGTTTTCCTTATATGCAGTCCAAATTGTTTGTCTAGCCTTTAATTGTATAGAGTCTGCTGCGTACAGTAGTCCTCTTTTTTGTATTTTCTGGATGGCGCTATGGGAATCTGAAAGTATCAGTGCTTTGGGGATTTGTTATTGTAAGATCCTTTCAGCGGCCACTGCAATAGCGAGCATTTCTGCAGAACAAATACTGTGATCGTTAGCAATTCTTGATGCCACTTTAAATTGGCTTCCCTTATGGTCATTATATATTCCTATTCCTGTTTAGTTTGTTTTTGGATCCATCTGTGTAGAAGATATGACTGTTGGTTCTTTCTTCAGATATTGTTGCAGGGAAGGTAAGGTTGTTGGGAGAGTGTTTATTCAGCCCTAAAGATACAATGGGTATATTATAAAATTGGGATTCATATTCTGACAGGAAGCATGGCAGGTTTTCGAATTTTTTAATTTTTTGATATACAACTAATGCTTTATAATTGGAAAGTTGATATAATTTTTTATTTGGTGCTGATTTTTATATAGGTTTAGTAGGGATTTAAAAATTGTACTATTAGTTAATGAACTATGTTTGAGAATGTATTTCTCGGCAAGACAAATTCTTCTCCATTTGAGAGGAAGTTCTCCCGTTTCTGCTAAAAGTGAGAGTATGGGTGAACTTTTCATTGCGCCCAGTATGATTCTCAAAGCCCTATATTGTACCCTGTCTAGACGGTTTAAATTTTGCTGTGAGGTTTTGAATGTTAAAATCATTCCAAAATCTAAGTGTGACCTTACTAGTCCTTTATATATCATCATTAAAACTTTCGGATCAGCTCCCCACCAGGTGCCTGATATTGACCTCATAATGTCTATACCCTTTTGTGCTTTGGCAGTTATATTATCGATGTGGTTGACGAGTTTCATTTTATCATCTAGTACCACTCCTAGGTTAGGTTTAGGTTTAAAAATCTCTTTATTAACAATAATTTATACAAGCCCATCTTACAACAAGATTCAAGAATAACAGTCATGCCGATCGTCTGGCGATTCTTGAAATTGTTGAGTGCATCGTCCATGAAGTGAATGTGGCTCCTTGCGTTCACCGCATTATCCATAAGTTGTGATTTTTTAAAATAACTTTGTCCCCGGTATATATTTCTCGCTCCTACGATATTTCGGCTGGGTTTTCCCTGAAAAGCAGCTGAAAAACAGGGTATTTAGATTTTTAGATTTTTTCTCGTATCGAATGGTGTCATTATTATATCTCAGTTCTGGTAATATTTGTTTGATTTTTCTTTGGCTGTATGCTACTGCATGTGATTTCTCAGTTGAAAGTTCTAGATAGTGTTCTTTCATCCAGCATTCAAGATTTTGGAGTGTTTCATTTATGGATCTTCCCATATCGGTAATTTTTTTCCTTCTGTGATCAAAATTATGTCATCTGCATACGCCAACATTTTAACGCCGTTAGCTACAAAGTTGAAAATGTCGTTTGTATATATATATATATATATATATATATATATATATATATATATTGTATAACAAAGGACTTAGTGATGACCCCTGTGGCAATCCTTTGATTAGCTCTCCTTTTTTGAGTATGTTTTTGAGATATTGTCTCGATTGATCATTTTTCTTGAAAATAACCTGTTAATTACATTTATGATTTCCTGTGATATTTTAATTTTAGATAATTTATTGGTTAAAATGGGTATCCTAACATTGTCATATGCGGCTTTAATATCTAGGTAAACTATAATTACGGTGTTATTGTTTTTAAAGGCATTAATTATTCTATTTTGAACTATAATTAGATTGTCTGTGATTCCGCGGCCTTTTCTAAAACCTGTTTGATTTTCGCTTATAATTCCCTCTGATTCGGGTTTAAATTCAGTTCTGTTTTTAATCAAATTTTCAAATGTTTTTATCACACAGGATTGTAGTGCTATGAATCTATAGTTGAATAATTGTGAGGGATCTTTATAGGGTTTCGGAATAGGGCAAATTATTTGTATTTCCCAATCTTTTGGTATTGGGTCTCGAAATAGTATACCATTGAAATGTTTTAGTAATTGAATTTTCATAATTTTTGGTAAAAATTTCAGTTGTGAGTAGGTGATTGCGTCAGCACCAGGGGCAGTGTCTTTGCTTCTGAGATTTAGAGTTGTGTTTAGCTCGTCGATTGAGAAGGGGATTTGTTCTTTTACATCTGAATTTAGAGTAATATTTGGAATGAAATTGATATCTGGGATTGTCATAATGTCAACAAAATTGTCTAAGTTATTCTCAATAAAGTTGTTCTTGCACTGGTTAGTGTTTACATTATTAAATCTTTTTATTATTCTCCATGTTTTACTTAGATTGCTATCTCTATTTAGACTTGCACAAAAGTTTCTGAAGCTAGTTCTTTTTTCATTTCTTAGTATCTTTTTTGTTAACGCTATTGTTCTGTTCATATTTATATAGTTAGTGATAGAGCTGTCTTGTAAGTATTTCTGGATGGCCATCCTTCGGTTTTTAACTAGAATCGAGCATTCTTCATCCCACCATATAGTAGATTGCTTATTTACTTGGTTCATTTTGTAACCCTTTTTTGGCGTCAAAGTATCTGTGGCTTTATCAATTGTATTAATGATATTCTCATATGAAGTGTCACTAGTTTGTTGAGCTATCTGTTGACATAATGATTCATATTTTCTCCCATCTATTTTTTTTATATTGTATGCCTGTGTTTTTATACCATGTGTATTAGGATATGTACTGTTGTGATTATGTACTTCCATATTTGTCTCCCTGAATTTTACAATGATAGGAAAATGATCACTATTACCCTTATCCAGAGGAAGAGTGGTCCATTCGCCCATTAAGCCTAATCGAGATGTGCAAAATGTTAGGTCCGTAATGTTTATTGCTTGTCCTGGAAGGCTGATTCTTGTGGCTGATCCATCGTTCATGCAAATAAAGTTTTCGTCCAGCAACACTTCTACGAGAAGTTTTCCGTTGTGATCATTTTTATTGTTGCCCCATACTAAATTTTTTGAATTGAAATCCCCTCTTATTATGTTTTCAATATTATCTCTATTCTGACATATTTCCTTTAAAAATAATTTATTAAGTTTTACGTTATTTGGGTTGTAAATATTTATGATAAGGTGATTAGTTATTTTATTACTTTGAATTTGGATTCCATTTGGTTTATTTCTTAAATTAAGATGATACAGTGAAGCTGTTTTATTATGTTTAGTTAGTATAGCTATACCATTATGACCTTCAATTGAATCTATTCTAAATATATTATAATTTTTAATTTTCCATATACTGTTATGTTTTAAAAATGTTTCTTGTAACATGACAATGTCAGGATTTTCCCAATGTATTAAAATTTCTAAGTTGTGACTATTAGAGTTTGTACTTCGGATGTTCCATTGTAGGATTTTGAATGTGATGTGAAATTAATTTAGTACATTTCCATGTCATGTGACATGGAGCCTGTTCTTTGTATAGGGCTTTGAGAATTTGGGGTTTTATTCAGTGTTACTCCTCTTTATTCAAGTGCAGAGTTGAGGGTTTGAGAATAACTGATGAGTTCTTCTACTGGGGTGTCTGGATTAGAAAAGTAGTCAGTGAGATTCACAATCTCTTCGATATTTAGTGACGGGCTTATATTTTTGGATGGCGATATTAAGTTTGAAGAGTTGTGCTGGCTATTGGGAGTGGCTTTTTTGTCTGTTTCTGGGATTAAGTGAGAATTGTATTTATTGTTGATTTTTATTGGTGAGTTGGGATATAGAGGAAGGTTGAGGAGATATTTATCGTGTGTCTGTTTATCATATGGAGGGCTGCTCGGACATTTCCTTTTACTGCCAGAAGCTACGTCTTTGTAACTTTTACTGTTATTTGGGTGACTAGTCATTGCTCGTTGAGAAATTGATATAAGTTCATTACTTACTGCTTTTCTCGCTATTGGTGGGAAGTTGTTTAAATTAGGTACTATACTTGCTGTATAGTTGTCTATATTTTCGTTGTGTTTTCTTGGTACCTTTTTGTTTGCATCGAAGTATGACACGTTTTCGAAGCTCATGATTTCGTTTATTCTCTTTTGCCTAAGAAGTTCATCACATCCATCTGGGTTTTTTAGTTGTTCGGTTATCAAGTGGGGTTGCCTACAATAAAAACAATTTTTTAGATTAGGGAATTAATTACATTTCTCCTCCTCATGGTTATCCTGTCCGCATTTTGGACATCTGCTTTTGCTATGGCATTGTTTAGCAGTGTGGTTAAATATGTAACAATTTCTGCATAGAGTTATGGGCCGAGTATATGTTCTTACTTCTAGTTTATTGGCGTATATATTAACGTACCTTGGAAATGATTTGCCCTGGAATGTAAAGATATAGGTGCCAGTTGGCACATAGCTGATTGTATGGTTACTTTTGTCTTCGACTCTTCTGTTCAGACGTCTAACTTCTAAGACTTTATATACATTTTCAGATTCTTCATTTGATTTTTTTATGACCTCTTCTTCAGTGATGTTAACTCCTACCCCTTTTACGACTCCTTTACAGGATATTACCGTAGCCGGAATAAAAGTTTTATATCCCAGTTTTGCTATTGACTCATTGTTTTTGAAATTGTTAGCTTCAGTTGATGTTTTGAAAGTGATAGCAACTCTGTTTTTGCCTTTTTTTCTATGTTTTTTATTCCTTCAATATGTTTTTCATGTAATAGTCTGCCTAATTCTACTGGGTGTAGGTTACCTACGTTATGTTCTGAGTGCTGCATCATAATCTTAAATGGGCCTGTATCATATTTGCTGTATTGTAGGTCTTGTAGAACTGATTTTCTTCTTGAACTTGAGTTAGGTCCATGGCACTGACCTATAACCAACAAATGGAAGGATAATGCAATTTGTCAGTATTACGCTAAATTGAATTCGCGCATACCACGTGATCTGTTGGAAAAATTGGATCCGGAGAATGCGCAGCTAATTAACCGTACAGGACCGGCCTTGCAAATAAATAATACTATTGAACTGGTACAGTACATACTTATGTTTTATTTAAATAAACTGAGAAAGTCTTATTTGTAAGGACTGAATTAAAATTATAAACTTGTTTATATAAGAAAAACATAAAATAATTACAGAATGAATTTTGACAGATTGTGATTTATATTTTATCAACACTTTTTGTGGAAAAATTGTAATTGTTATATACTTGATATACCTACATAATCAGAGATTAGTAACTTTTATACATCATAATTGAGTGGGTATATTTAACTCTACTTATACAGATAATAGTCGGGGAGCTGGCTACATAAAACAGCATCGATAAGGTACACGACGTTTGAGCTTGGAAACGGGGAGCCCGTAATTAGACATCACCAAACGGCATTTCTGGCACTCTGTACAGGTCGGATATGAAAATGTCAGCCGGTTTTCCCGGGCAAAAAAATGGGCTGCAAAACCTCATATGGTACACGAGTGAAGACTCTTGGATCGTGGGGTCCGAACCTCAAATAAGAACGCTGTAATAACGCCAGAAGTTTTGGAGGTCGGAAAAGCCTCGCCAGAAGTGACCGAAAGTGCCGGAAAATTCGTCTGAAAAACCCGATATGGTACACGAGTGAAACCTTGTGGAAAGTGAGGCCGGACTCTCAACTAGTAGCGGTGTAATAGCGCCAGAAGTTTTGCAGGTCGAGAAACCCTCGCCAGAAGCGACCGAAAGTGCCGGAAAATTTATCCGAAAAACCTCACGTGGTACACGCGTCAAACTTTTTAACTTGACTTTTGGGGTCTTAACTAAGAGTGGTGTAATAGCGTCAGAAGTTTTACAGGTCGGAAAACCTCCGAAAAAATAAGGAAAATCGACGTACTTGTGAAAATGAAAATTTTTCGCTTTCGGCTCTAATGAAAATTATTTTTATTGGCTTCATTGAAAATATATGTTTGCGCTACCCAAAATTAAAAAAAATCATTAGGAAACGATGAAAACTCGCTGAAATACAATCTTTTTTTTGCGCACGTGATTTCATGCCGCTTACTCATTTTCCGTTTCGCGCCGCCACCGCCAACTTCGCCGCCGCGAAAATGGGCCTCTAATTTTTTTTTGTAATTTTATTTACAGCGCTAATTATTAACCGATTTTCATGAATTATCTTCGCTTTCGTCGGTATCGCTCTCTGCGAGTAATTGACTATTTTCTCTAATCATCTCCTCATCTTCACATACAGGTGGCTCATCTAGAAAATAACACCAATAAACAAATTGATAAATCTGTTATTAATCGATAAATCAAAATAAAAAATGAAATCGTGTACCCTCATTTTCTGCGACTTCATTTAGTATAACATCCTTAATAGTAATAGTTTGAGTCGAAAGCGAAAAATTTTCATTTTCACAAGTACGTCGATTTTCCTTATTTTTTTTCGGGGGTTTTCCGACCTGTAAAACTTCTGGCGTTATTACACCACTTTTAGTTAAGACCCCAAAAGTCAAGTAAAAAAGTTTGACGCGTGTACCACGTGAGGTTTTTCGGATGAATTTTCCGGACTTTCGGTCGCTTCTGGCGAGGGTTTCCCGACCTGAAAAACTTCTGGCGCTATTACACCGCTACTAGTCGAGAGTCCGGCCTCACTTTCCACAAGCTTTCACTCGTAGGTAATTGTTATATTATTACTAAATCTGTCTGTACAATTTTTTTGTGGATATTGTAAGTAAAAATAATTAAAAACATGTTGCTAATAACAGTTTTTTTTTCAGAGAGTTTTGAGAGTTATATGCATCAGCCAACCAAGAAACTGAAACAGCATGTTTTAACTATGGCAAAAGACGCTGATGTTGTTGCAACCTCAGACACTTACTCTAAAGAACTCAACCTCCAAATAGGCAGATATTTTTATGCAACTAATACTCCTTTTCTGCATGCTGATCATACTGAATTTAAGAAAATGATGAATTCATTACGGCCCGGTTTTAATGGCCCCTCTTCATATCAGATTGGAGAACCTATTCTAAATGAAGTGTATGATGATATTTTGAAGGAGTGTAGGCATGCATTGCAGGGAGAAACAGTTTGTATGTCCCTGGATGGATGGAGCAATGCTCGTAACGAGCCTCTGGTATGCTGTAGTATTATTACTCAACATGGTGAGTCGTTCTTGGTGGAAACTACTGAAACGGGAGCAGAATCACATACTGCAGAGTATCTTAAAATCTTGGCACTTGAGGCAATAAGGAAAACAGAAAACCAATTTCAAGTTCATGTAAGGAGTTTTGTCACAGATAATACAGGAAATGTAAAGAAAATGCGTTCCGAACTAGAAAATCAAATCGGCCATAATACAATATGGATGTTCAGCTCACATTTTGAATTTATTGGCAAAAGATTTAGAAATTCCTTCAGCTACTGCAAATATTGTAAAAGTTATAAAATATTTTCGCAACAAACATGTACCATCTGGACTCTACAAAGAGGCTGGAGGCAAAAAATTGGTTATGCCTCTGGAAATAAGGTGGAGCACAATGAACAATACACTTAAATCATTTTTGGCCAATAGGGGAGTATTAGTTCAGTTATGCCAGGACCATAAAGATGTCATCGAAAGTGACATTATAAAGATAGTCAACGATGCTCAGGTTGCATTAAATTCCACTGACCTAATTGCTCGTCTAGATCCAATAGCCATAGCTCTTGATAGAGTTCAAAGAGACTATACAACTATATCTGTGTGTGTAGAGGTCTGGCATAAATTAGAATTGGATTTCTCAGAACAGCCACTTTTGGTGAAAAAAAGTTTCTTTAAAAGAAAAAATATGGCACTTGGGGCAATGCATTATCTAGCAAATATTATTGATCATCGATTTTTGGGACGACATTTAACAGCTATTCAAAAAGGAGAAGCTTTTGAATATTTGAATAATATCAATAGTTCTTTTGTTCCATTTGTGCTGTCTCTTATATCACAAGTTAGCCCATTTCCAAAGTACTTTTTTGGGGATCATTTTAGACTTACTCCACCAGTAACGTGGTGGAAATCGATCCCTGTATTGGACTCTGACTGGCCAGACAAGGACGCTTTTTTGAAATTATGTGAACAGTTACACACTGCAGTGGCCTCTACAGCTGGGATTGAAAGGACCTTTTCTTCTTTCGGTTTGGTTCAATCAGATTTACGAAACCGCTTAGGAAACCAAAAAGCCAGTAAGCTGGTTTTTATGTTCAAGTATATGAACCAAAATACAGACAAAAAGAAAACCAACCTTGATTGGGCATGGGAACCAGCATTATCGGAAGATTCTGAAGTTATGGTCACTAAGAATAACATTATTGATATTGATGATAATGGTGATTCATCAGATGAGGATGGTATACCAATATCAATGTTAATAAAATAATGTTAAAATCTGTTTGTTTTTAATTCTTTTCTTTTTACCTAATTGGAGTTATGAGCAAATGTTAGAATAAAAAGTTTTTTGTTTAGAATATGTTTTAATTTTGTGATTGTGTTGAAATATTAATGTTAATAAAATAATACTAAAATCTGTTTATTTTAATATTTTTAATAATGATTTTTGTTTTTCTGCTTAATTAGAGATATATATATATATATATATATATATATATATATATATATATATATATAGAATATAGGTTTTTGTTAATGAGTTTGTGTTAAAATATAGTTTGTGCAAGAAACAATGCCGTTTTTTAATTAAGTAAATAAATTTTAAACATGATTGTATATCGGATATATATCCGATACATATCCGATATATATCGGATATATATCATGTGATATGATATTTATATAAATATCATGATATTTTCGAACCCTGGTGTATTTACATAGCATTGTACAATTATCTGTAAATCGAGGGAATTACTGTATAAGTTATCGTTCTGATTTTGAGAAACCTGCACAGCCATTGGATTTTACTTAGAAAAGTATACTTAAATCTGAGAAATTCCTTTACCAGAACCTGTATTATGACAATTAGAAATTTCTGAACAATGACGTGATAGAATTATAAAGTTAATTCAGAATAATAATAATAGTGGAGAGAATAACCAAATTATATCTGCAAATAGACTGGAGTTTTGGGTAAATATTCAATTAACAGTTAATGATGCAGCTGTTGTTGATGATGGCGAGGAGATTTAGGATTAAGTTTTAGGGTTAGGGTATATATAATATTGTCATCGTCATCATCAACAACAGCTGCATCATTAACTGTTAATTGAATATTTTCCCAAAACTCCAATCGATTTGCTGATATAATTTGGTTATTCTCTCCACTATTATTATTATTCAGAATTAACTTTATGATTCCATCTCATCATTGTTCAGAAATTTGTCTTTGTCATAATACAGGTATAATATCTTTTATACAGTAAAAACTTCACATTACTTTTTTTTAAAACCTAAGTAACTTAATAGTTCTTTTATTGCTTTATTTACTTGAAGATAATTAACAAAATATTCTGCTTTAAAAACAGTTACCGCTAAATAGCTTAGTTTTTCATAGATTTTCTTCAACGTAAAATAGCAGTGTCTACATTATTTTTTTATAAATTTGTGATTTTGGGAATATTACCCAATGAGACTGATAACTGTTTACTTACTAATCATAAAAGCAACCAATGTGAATGTGGAAATTTCACGTGAATTAAGATACCAGAATAAAAATTAAAAACTCATTTTCCCACACAATAGTCAAATGTCAGTTACCACCAATGGGCTTAGCACAGCAGATATACAGTTAGCACTTTGGTTTTTACCCTTGTGTCATAATAGTTGATAACATAAATGACATAATTATTAAGTATTATTTGTTTCTATTAATAGTGAAAGATGTAACAAAATAATCTGTTGATTATGTTATCAAATATTAATGACACATGGGTAAAGGACCAACTAATCAACTGTACCTTTGAATTGATTCTTATTAAATAATGATGCTCAAGATAATTTTTAGAAGTTTTTATTTATGAATAAATAAGCCATAGTATTGTATACACCTGATGAATATCTAGAGAGTTAGCCTGATGAAATAATAAATTTGATGAGTATTTAGCTGATTTACCATACATTTTTAATATTCTCTATTATAATTGGTAATATAAGAACTCCAGCAGCACCCCATGATTTGGAATATTATATATTGATAAAATATTTCTTTAACAATAAAATAGTACAAAGAAGGTTTTATCAAAATTCACGCTCACTATTTGATAGTTAACCATTCTATTATTTTTTTTTAAATCCTTTTGAGATTTTTGTTTCAAGCCTTCCCATTTATTCATTGTGTATAATATGATAGTGCTGTCTGCAAAATTTAGAATTTTTCATGTAAGTACTACTAATGAAAGTAAATCATTCATTTATAGTGATAATAGTAACAGTCCTACAGCTTGGGGTACTAGTGCCCAAAACTTGTTATTGACCTAACTTAATTTTAATCTTCTTCATTACTGCAAACATCGCCAATCCTCAGAACTTGTCTGGGATCTATCATGTAATTTTCACATAGATTGCGGGCAATTCCCCGAATTCGTATATTTTGCAGGGCATCTAGTAATAGAATGAGATTTACAGATTTATTGACCAATTGCTGAGAATTTGAACCAAAAAATAGTTTCTGAAATATGTTATGTAGACGAACTAAATATCCGAGAGAATTCATGTAACCATATAGTTCAGATAAAAAGTTAAATGTTATATTTATAAATTTTATCAACAATGTAGGTAAGAAATGAATTTGGGTTTTAACAATACTTCATATTTACTATAGTACTATATTATACAAATTTAAAATAGTATTGTTATTTACTCATATGATAAGATTTTTCAATGTTTTAGTTATCTGAAATGCTTAAAGATACTTATCATATGAAAATACTGCCACAAAGTATGTTACATCTAAATAGCTATCAATGAGTGCAACTCACCTAATTTAACTCGCTTTCCAGATTTACGTCTTAAATATTTAAATTTGTTTCTTATGTTGGGTATATTGACCTTATGAGAGCTGTCCTCTGTTTTAATTGCAATCAAAGATTCTTCAACTACTTGAACTATGTTAAAATCGTCATTAATTTCTTGTTTGATAGGATACATTCTATTATTTACATTTTTAAAAGTTGTGTTAGGCACGTCGTCACTCACTTCTTGTTTAACGTCCATATTCCAAACATAATTATCGTGGATATCGATTTCTTTTTTAACGAATTTTTGCTCCATATCCATTCTGACTGGATTATATCAAATTAAGATGTTATTTGAACAAAAAAAGCCAAGTGAATAACGAGCGAGGAAATAACTTCTTCTTCTGCTATCGCTTTAGCCATAGACTAATAAACACACACAGGATGCGTTCCACAACGATTGCAACACCCATTTATTCGTTTCACTTAAGAACCGTGGTCGTTCAACTTCATAGTTAACGTCACTGTATACGATCGCGTTTCGGCCATATAAATTGGTCGGTCTGAGTGAGCTTTCATCAAACCGTGGCGGCAATTCAAATATAGCTGTTGCCACTCATACGTTTTGTCAAAAAAACAACCATAAATTCATGGGAATCCGTGATGAATTAAAATTTACCACGATCTATGCGATATATTTACTCCACACTGCTCCAAAAATTATTTTATTTATTATTATACACACAAACTGCACGATTTCACCAAGCCGACATATTGTGAACCTACCTCGGTCAAATGTGCATTCCACTTATAACTTTCGCTACAACGACCGTGGTCTTTTTACGTAAGTGGAATGGATATTTTAGCGGACACGCTGGTTGTGGGCTTTAAGTGGAGCGCACCCAATATAATTCATGGTCTCAAAAGAATAGGACAATTATTTAACCTTTTCTTGGAAGTTACATGCATCCATAGGCAAAACAACAAAAACTAACTACAAATATATTTCCTTGTTCAACATATTACAAGAAAAAATCAAAATTTCTTAAAAAAAGCTGTTCGTTCTGACATATTATTTATTACTGTCAAATGCTAAAGCTCCATCTGCCCGCATTCACTACGCGTTTTTCGCTCCAGCCAATCAGCAGCCATTCTCACTCAAACCTCCTTATAAGAAGCTCAACGCTACAACGATCGTGGTCTTTTTACGTAAGTGGAACGGGTATTTTAGCAGTCACGTTCGTTGTGGGCTTTAAGTGGAATGCATCCAATATAATTCATGGTGTATATTGCCTCGGCCCACACTTTTTGGTTTCGTTTGCTTTGGCAGTTTTGTTGCGGCGTATATGATGATGTGAACCTTCTCTTGATCCCATGTTGTTTCATGAAATTATCATATTCTATATTGCAGTCTTCAATTCCGTTGTCAGATTGTAAGCGTTTTATCGGTTATGAAATTTTTCAACATTGCTTTTCTATTCCTTAAATTTCTCAAAAACTTCGTTTTGGTATGATATGAAGTAGGCATAATAATATTAGAGTGATCGTCCAGGAATGTCAGGAAATATTTTGATCCGGCTAGTGTTACAGTGTTGACTGGCCCACAGGCATCACTATGCACAATTTCCAACGGTTGTGTATACTGTGGTCCATCTCAGGATGAAAATGGTTGTCTATTTCTATTAATGCATACTTCGCAGTACGGTAAATTTCCTTCTCCTAGTATCAGATTTTTGTTGGCTGCTAACATCAAGTCATTCTCATTGAGATGTCCAAGTTTACGATGCCAAATTTCAATATTGTTAACAGTTTTTGCTACATTTACTTTTTCTCCCTTCATGTAGTACAGGCTGTTTTCTTTTGTAGCAGTTAGACTTACTTCACCTTCTTGGATTTTGATGTATGCCTTATGTTTTATGAACAATGTGGTATTTCCTTTTTCAGTGATATTTGCGACTGACATCAAGATTGTTGCCAACGTATTTATTAATTTCTCACATTGTACATACATGGAGTTATTCTCAAAAGGGTAAAATAAGTACACAAACATGAACTAACCAATACAAATCTAACATAAACATGAAAATGCTAAAAAGATACACTGAAAAATGTTCATAAATAAACGAATTAATAGGAAACACAGGGCTTCATTTACAGAGCAACGTCCAGGGGTGGGATTTTCGAGCTTGTGCGATGCGCCGTCGCATGCTCTTTCGCACGAAATTCAAAGAACATGTATGTTCCAATCTTTGTGTACGATCAATTTGTCGTGTGCGATATGACATCGGTTTATCTAAAGTAGCTGATGTTTGTTGTCGTGTACGACGGTAATTTTGTATGATTTGTATTTGTCAGTGTGAAACTATTTTTGTCACGAATAATTTTTATCCTTAGCTTTTGTCTATATTATAATAAATACTCCATAGGTACTATAATGAATTGTTGAGATCCAGGAATTCTATTTAATATGCTAGTTATTTCCAGCCAATGTTTTTCTGCGTCTTTAAATGAACAAATGTATTGAAAATTTGCCACTGTATAAATGTGGGTGTTGCTGAACATAATCAATCATTCTTTTTTTTTGTTCCGTCATGCCTGACATTTTTGGATAAAACTTAATTAATACTTATTCTCTGAATTATTATAACACGACAGTAACACCCAAGACATCAACAATAGTCTATTTTATCAAATAAAAATAAACCGCTTTGCATTTCATTTCAACACAAATAAAATTAGAGATATTTCTGACATCTACTGTGTTGCCACGTTCAAAATTTAGTTTTCGAAATAAGCGATCGGTCGGAAGTCCAAAATACAACATTTATAAATCATTCGATGCGGCCGTCGCATGCAGCTAGTCGTGTACGATGACCATCGATTGGTTTCGAAAATCGCAGCCCAGGTTCTTCACTCACTCATCCACTGGCGGCGTTAGTTTGATTACATCAATTGGGTTCCCAGCATAGGCACTGCTTACACACTCCTGAACTACGTGGGACATGTAGCGATTTCGTCCCGCTTTGGTCTGTCAAATACATACCAATCGATTTCGTTTCAAAAACGATGACGTCAAGCTTACTTTGTTACCCTATCCCATACAGAGATCTGCAGAGCACGGTTACTGAAATTGGTAGCTCTCTATCCTTGTCCAAAGTAGTTTTTGTCTTGCTTTTTATTTGTAAACAAACAAAGTCGTTGAAACGAATTGAATTTTTGGCTAATATTCTAAAATTATTCAAGTTTTGTTTGTTTTTTTCTTTTTTTTTTGTCTAGTAATAATGGAATCTGTTGATTTTATTATAAGTGGCAAGAAGCTTTTTTTGGGTTTTTGCTATATATATATTTAACTCAAAACTCCAAGACAATATAGTAAAACTCAATAAACAACTTTTCCGATCGGAATACAAAACGTAAATGTAAATTTCATCAATCAGCTAAACATACCAATAGAGAACCAAACGATTTCGCCTGTAATTGGTACTTTACGTCATACCGGTGACGTAGGATCTACCATTTGGTTAAAATTGTAAAAATAACAAAAACATATTTCTATTTTAACTTAAAATAAACAAAGAACATTATTTTAAAATTATTTCAATTCTAATTCAAAACAAACAAACAAAATTGAACATGTTTAATTAACATAAATAGACGGTGGTTAGGTTAGGTTAGTTCTCATCTTCAGAGTCGATGTCTGAAGACGAACATTTCGGTGACAATATTATAAATGAACGATGAGTTAATAAATTCAACATCACTGTAATCTAATTGTTCAGTTCAGATATTAGTCAAATAGCATAGCATAGTTTTAATGGGAAACATTGATTAATTAACGTACAGGTGATGGTGAAAATAAATATAAAGTGTGTGGATACTGATACCCATCTTCATTTCAACATTTCATCGAGTACTCGAATAAATAATAATATCGATCACGCGAATGTGCAATCAGACTACTTTTCAGAGAAAAAGTTTTTAAACAAATGTCACATTTGAATGGCTTTTCTCCTGTGTGAATTCGTAAATGTCTGTTAAGTTTACTTTTCTCCGAAAAAGTTTTTAAGCAAATATCACATTTGAATCGATTTTCTCCTCTGTGACCACGCAAATGTGTATTCATACTACTTATCTGCGAAAAAGTTTTTAAACAAATGTCACATTTGAATGGCTTTTCTCCTATGTGAATTCGTAAATGTTTAAACAGATTACTATTCTTCGAAAAAGTTATTAAACAAATGTCACATTTCAATGGCTTTTCTCCTGTGTGAATACGCGAATGTGTAATCAGACTACTTTTCGGGGAAAAAGCTTTAAAACAAATGTCTCATTTGAATAGCTTTGCTCCTGTGGGACTACGCAAATGTTTATTCAGATTATTTTTCTCCGAAACAAATGTTACATTTTAAATGGTTTTTCTCCTGTGTGAATACGCGAATGTGCAATCAGACTACTTTTCAGAGAAAAAGTTTTCAAACAAATGTCACATTTGAATGGCTTTTCTCCTGTGTGAATTCGTAAATGTCTATTAAGTTTACTTTTCTCCGAAAAAGTTTTTAAGCAAATGTCACATGAGAATGGCTTTTCTCCTGTGTGAATACGCAAATGTGTATTCAGACTACTTTTCCGGGAAAAATTTATTAAACAAATGTCACATTTGAATGGCTTTTCTCCAGTGTGACTACGCAAATGTCTATTCAGAATACATTTCTGCGAAAATGTTTTTAAGCATATGTCACATTTGAATGGCTTTTCTCCAGTGTGACTACGCAAATGTCTATTCAGAATGCCTTTCTGCGAAAAAGTTTTTAAACAAATGTCACAGTTGAATGGCTTTTCTCCTGTGTGAATACGCGAATGTGTAAACAGACTACTTTTCTCCGAAAAAGTTTTTAAGCAATTGTCACATTTGAATAGCTTTTCTCCAGTGTGATTACGCAAATGTCTATTCAGAATACCTTTTTGCGAAAAAGTTTTTAAACAAATGTCACATTTAAATGGCTTTTCTCCTGTGTGAGTTCGTAAATGTTTAATCAGACTACTTTTCTCCGAAAAAGTTTTTAAACAGATGTCACATTTGAATGGCTTTTCTCCTGTGTGAATTCGTAAATGTTTAATCAGACTACTTTTCTCCGAAAAAGTTTTTAAACAAATGTTACATTTTAATGGCTTTTCACCTGTGTGACTACGCAAATGTAAATTTAAATGACGTTTTTGTGAAAAATTCTTTAAACAAATGTAACATTTAAATGGCTTTTCTCTTTTGTGAGCACGCAAAAGTCTGTGTAAATCACTTTCCTTCAATTTCTGACCTTCATCTATATTTGATTTGAACTTATCAGTGAATCCGATATCATGTAACTCTGCTTTCAAATCATGTTCAACTATTGCAATTTCATTTTTTACATCTTCATCAAGATTTCTGAAAATGGTAAGGTCAGTTACATGCTTTTTACTGTAACTTGTATTGTTCTGGAGAAATTTCGTTTTATACAGTAATTTCTTCAGTATCAGGCAATAATTTGTAAAAAAGTGACTAAGGAATTCTATTCGTTTCGTGTATAAATTTCCACAAAATCCACAGACCATAATCCCAGCAATACCTCTTGGGTTTGCGTGTTTTCCATTTTGTAGTTCTCCTGCAAAAAGAAAATTAAAACTAATTTTTCCAAGATTTGAAATTTGTGTGAAGAATTAAAAATCTAAAAATTATATGAACGTATAGGTGCATATTTTAAATTGGTGATAACAATATTAGTGTTAGAAAGTACATTGAACACATCTGAAATACAAAATAAAGTTTTAAATTAAAACTCCGGTTAAGAAGATATTACAAAAATTTGGAACAATAAACTGTGCACACACATTACTGATAAAATTAGAAGAACAGATGGGAAATTTACATAATGAAAATAATGACATTCCAGAAAAACTTTTATTGACAAAGCAGCTGTCTCTCTGTAAGTTTGTTTGAACTCTCGATATTATCAGTCAGACATTATATCAGTTCTTCTGTCAATCCATCAACGACACACATAATAATAATAAGTTTATTTAAAGAAAAAAAATATCAAAATTTACAAATAATTGTTAAAAAGCAACATTCTGCCAAGAAGATATAAGAACAGCAGAACTGATACGAGTTCCATCTCTCAGAATAAAGAAAATTTAAGTGATAAATATATAGTGTGTACATTTACAAATATACACAATGTTATCTAGAAAAGTGATATACATGAAAATATGAATTAATAATAGATGTTAGTACAAGAATACATCGACATTGCTTACTAAACACATGAACGTAACCAAAAAAAACTATTCATAAAGATATAAAATGAGTAAATAATACATCACATATAGATACTACGAAGTTTATACTCATTTTCCATAAAATCAGTATGCGCTAATTTCTAAACACTATCATGCAGTACTTTCTTGTTATTATATTTGAACGCTTCCAATTTCAGATTTTTCAAGGACTGTGGGACCTGGTTATAAAGCTTGAATATTTAAAAGTTGGATAAATGATGTAAATGCCTTCTCTTCTCCATGCTCAACCGATTGGCGTCCCTCTATTTGTGGCTCATCCTCTGAAATTTTCATATTCCATATATAAATCATAGATAAGAATTTTTAATCCTCTGGATACGAAGAGAATCAATATTGTTTAAACAGGGACCATATATTGTGTCACCTAATATCATATAGCAATATTTTGTTTTCCAGTCTCTGATTTTCAATGCTTTTATATCTTCCTCTACTTGATCCCACCATCTGTTTCCTGGTTTTCCTCTTGTTATTATCTTTAATGGAACCCATGTTGTTATTCTCTTTCTGATTTCAGTTGATGCTCCTCTCATAATGTATCCCAACCATTTCAGTCTCTTTGCTTTTATATATCGGACTATATTTTCTCCAACTGTTTTCTTTTTAACCTTATTTCCCCATCTTGTTATGTTTGGTCCAAGTATTGTTCTTAATATTTTCCTTTCTAGTATTTTTTAGGTCTTGTTCTTTTTTGTTTATAGTTGTTGGCTCAAGAACTTAAGTAATGACTGGTCAGATCAAAGTCTTATAAGATTTGTATCTTTGTTTTTTTGCAGTCTTCGTATACGCCCCACTGTAGCGCTCCCAACTTGTTTTTAAATGGAAATACCCTATTTTGATACTACCATCAAAAAGATATCATTTTTCAGAGTATACGGATGTCACATTTTTTTTGTTACATTACCGTATGTTAGAAAAATAAAACATATTTTATTCTTGATAATGTAATTTAAAAATATATGAACAAAACTAAATAAAACTACGAAGTATTAAATTGAATGCTCGATTAAATTGCAAATCATCTGCCTCTTGAGAATATGCAAGGTGATGTGATAGATTAGATTTTGATTAATTGAAATCTAATGACCATCGAATAATTGATTCTAAACTAATAGGTTAGGTACACGAAACTCGACAAAGATAAAACTTCCACCACTGGATACTTCAATATTAATCGATATTCCAAGAGGAGTGCGGGCAATTAGCGAGAACTATGTAATACGCATGGCATCTTTGGAAAACGTTTATATTTTATTACCATAAAATGTAAACAGAGTTGTAAGCAGAGTTGAGGAAATCAGTTATTAAATAAAAATACTTTATCGATATTTTACGATTAAAAAAAACATTTTCAAATGAACATTACTTCATGTCTAGCACATTTATAGTTAAACTTGGCAATATTTCCTGCTTTGTTCGAATTCCTTCTTCAGTATGGCAGTCTTATATCTATTGTTCAGATAATAACATCATTAGAGTTTCGATATTACACTTAACGTTTACTTTTTGATTTTTATCTATCATGTTTTTCGATTGATCGTTTATACCAGCGTGCATATTAATAAAGAATAAACATTTATAATAATTTTTTGTTTTGTTTTTGATTGCAGGTTTACATATACAACTCCAAAGTAACCACAGTTTATTTTAAAATAAGCCGGTTAAGGACAAGTGGAAATTTTTTACTTTTAAATGAAATACAAACAAAAATTTCTGGCTAAATCGATATTATAATACGATCGTTTAATAACCGTTTTAATTTAATATGTAATTGGATTAGATATTTCGTAATAATCGAAAAATTAATAACAATCACATATAAGATTAAAAATCAATCATATATAATATTGATATGTCGATTAACCAAATAATCGATTATCCGATTATTCGGAAATAGTCACTTTAACGACTAAACGAAAATATTTGATTTTCTGATTAATTGATTATTTCAAACTAACTGATTAATCGAAAATAATCGATTGTTTTCAATTAAACGACTAATCGAAAAATGCTCGATTATTTTCAATTAATCGATTAATCGAAAATAATTGATTATTTTCAATAATAGATAATCGATTATATTTTTTGATAATCTCCCACCCTTAGTTGAAACTCTTGTAAAACATTATTCAGGGTATCAGCGTTAATTGAATGAATTTCGGTCCTAATTGTCTCTTTTAATGCACCAATATTATTAGGTTTATTAACGTAAACTTTTGGAAACCGAAATAGAAGCATTCTGGCAGTTCCTTCCCGGGTTGGAACATTCCAAAAAGTTCCTGTGGAACTTTGACACTGTTAGATCCAAAAAAAATTTGGACCTCAGTAAGGATAAGCTACATCTCCTCGCGGGCTTTCTTACAGGACACTACCGCATTAGGAAGCACTTAATAAGAATAGGTCTAGCAGAGATTGACGAGTGTAGATTCAGTGGAGAGGAGGATGAAACTCCGGATCACCTAGTTCTGGAATGCCTCGCCATTGCAATCCAACGCAAGAAATGCTTCAGACAAGAAACTTGTAAAAGTGAGGACCTAACCTCGTTGAAGCCGTTCCAAAGACTAGAGTTCATTATAACCTTGAAACTGGAAGGCGAGCTGTAGTGGTAGCGAGAACAGCTCTGATCAGTGCACTGTAACCCCGTTAAAATCTAATCTAATTTAATCTAACGTAAACTTTTAACTTGAGGTATAGCTACACACAAAAATCTAATGGGGATAGATCAGGAGATCGAGCTGGCCACTCTAAAAATCCTCATCTGCCAATCCATTTATTGGAAAAATATATTTTAGGTACTCATTCAAGTAGGCACATGATGTGCGTAATACGGTGGCGCTTCATTTTGCAGGTACAATAGTGAATTCTCCGGTAGCATGGATGGATTGGAAGAAGAGAATTTTTAGTGTGATCAGCTGGAACTCTTGATCCATTCCCATTAGAAATTTTTGTCTCAAAAGCTTACAACAGACCTAATAATATTGATTTACTAAAAGTAAGAATTAAGACCGAAATTTATTCAATTATTGCCTGAATAATGTTTTGCAAGAGTTTCAGCATCACCTTGAATATTGTCAAAAGGCAAATAGTTCGTAGCTAGAGAATTTTTTTTAAAATTTGTGTTGTTTGGAAATATTTTTAGTTGGCGTCTTTTGGAAATTAATTTAGAGGTCGATGTGGGCTGACCACTAAATTATAACGAACATTATTACTTTTTTAAGTTTATTAAAAAAATCTAAAAATAAGGACAGTCAAAATGTGATGTTGTTCAAGAGAACAGATGGCTGTCACTCTAAAAATATTGCATATGCCCTTAAAATAAAAACATTGAGTCATAAAGTGTCAAATATAAAATATTAAATATTTTGTGGAACCGCTGACTTTAGCGTGAGCATCACTATTAATACAATCTTGGATAATTACTTATTATTTATATTTGAAACATTATAAATAAATATTAAAAAACTAAAGTTTGATTGTGTATAATCGGCATACATGTATACTTTACAGTTTTTAAAAATAGTGCTTATATTGCTCGTGTATATAGTAAATAATATTGGTGCCTACACAATAACTTGAGGTGCCCCACAGAATACATTTTTCACAGCCAATATTCCTACATTAGTCATAACAAATTGGAAACGGTCAGTCAAATCATTTTCTTCTAACTCAATTGCAAGATTGGTAAATCGTACATAATGAAGAATACTATACAGAAGTAAGTTTATATTTAATTGTATCCAAATCACTTGAATAGTTCAACAACAGTAATACAATCGTTTCTTGTCCCTTATCAGTATTGTGGAAAATATCATCCGTAGCCTTCAGTAGGACAGTTGTATAGCTAAAGCCTAGTAAAATATGTGTTATTGATCCAAATAGAACTGAGGACAAAGTAGGCCTCTGAAATAATCCGATGCCTTTTGTTCGCATTGTTGTTGCAATAGTTTTATTCGTTAATATTCTGAACATATTTTAAAATTTTGTATTGTTTTCATTCTCTTTGAATGTTATTGAACTGGTGTTTCACATCTTACTAGCCAAATCATAAAAACGTTCACATTTCGTACATGCACACAAATTTTTCATTTGATTTAATAAAGTCAAACTATACAGTGTGGAAAAGCCAAATCGAATAAAATCATTATTTTGATTATTGTTCATATTTATAAAAAATCCCGAAACACATCATAGACCGGGAGATGGTGACACAAAATTTCCGGTCATTTGTACCAGGTATGACGACCCTTCTGGGGTCTAATTATGTAATGACGAAAAGCAAAATGATGGTCATAGCGCTGGCAGTATCGACCCAATCGCGTGGTCGTTAATGGTACGTATCGGAAAAATTACGAGTGACGATCGATTTGTTACTCAAAAATTCTTTTATTTTCCGATAGGCAATGAAAAAAGAAGTAGGCGGTATCGTAATGCCATACTTCTCCCTCCGGTGTGCCTTAAAATTCGCCATACCTGAGAGAACACGTTAATTAAATAATATAATTCAACCATTTGTACCAGGTTAATTTTTGTACAGCTTGCACCATGCCACACTTTTCCGACGGTTCCAAATGGCGGCCATATTGCCGCAAAGGAGTATTTATTTATTACAGGTAAACCCCTCTAACTGTCAGGTCAGGTATAAATACTGATAAAACACAATCAATTAATTTAAAATACATAAAACTTTCCATGTAGCTACAGGTACAAAACAATACTTATATAAATAAAAAAAAATTAAGATCACAACATAACTCAACAAATCACAGCCCTAAGCAATGTTTGAACTGACCCAGACATATTGAAAATATCAAAATTATAGCACAGATATGTATTTATAGGACTCATAACACCATATGTTGTTCTATGGAAGGACACATGAAAGGTAACTTGATGGCTAAGCCCCACCTGACTCAAAAAATCCCCACAATCAACCTGCCCATTTAGGAGTTTAAATATAAATATAACCCCCAACATTACTCTACAATTACCAAGAGGAGCTAGTAACATTTGTTTTTCATTTTCAGCATAATTATGGTGTAATATTCTATGGTTGTTCCTAAAAGTACAGTATCTAAGAAATCTATGTTGAACTTTTTCAACCGAATTAATATGATTATGAAAGTATGGGGACCATACTACTCAGCAATATTCCAAGATGGACCTAATAAGGGAGCAATATACTAAGTTTTGTAGATTTAATAGAAAAATAATTGCAATTCCTCATCACAAAGCCCAGCAACTCTTCACTGAGATTGTACTGATGTGCTCAATAAGTGATAATTTCTCATCCAGAACAACTCCCAAGTCCCTAATCGATGAAACATATTTTAAAGCCTTACCATTAATGGAATAACTAGTTTGCATCATACTTGCTTTACGAAAAAAACTAATCCAGCAACACTTATCAATATTCAGCTGGAACTTATTTGCTGTACACCACACAGCCAGTTTATCCAGATCATCCTGTAACAATTTCTGATCTCACACAATGTCCACCGTTCTCCACATTTTGAAGTCATCAGCAAATTTTAAACATTTGCTGTTTATAACACAATCAACTATCACTGATGAAAATATTAAATAAGAGTGTTAAGCAGTGACCTCACTGTGGAACGCCAGATGAAACATGGATTGCACCCGAGAAGAAGCTGCCAATCTCAACATATTGTGTACGTTGGGTTAAAGAATTTTCAATCCAAGAACAAAGATTAGAATGGAATCCAGCTTTACTAAGTTTGTGCAGAAGCAGCTTTACTAAGTTTACGCAACAGCAGCTGATGGTCTAGACGATCGAAAGCTTTAGAAAAGTCAGTATATATTGCATCTACCTGCTTACGATCTTCCATACTCTGTAAGATATTTGTTTCATAAACCACCAAATTTGACACCATTGATCTATTTCTAGTGAAACCATGTTGTTCTTCCAGTTACAACCCACCGAACATCCTCGTCAACTGTTTGCTGACAAGACAGCTTTGGAAATCTTTGGAATGGCCGACTAGATACATACACTTTTGTAATTTGCCACATTATCCCCTTGACCACTTTTAAATATTGGCACTACATAACTTTGCTTCCAGTTGCCAGGAATATAGAGGTTCTCAGTGATCTGTTAAAAATAATAAACAAAGGCAGAATGATAGTGCAAACACACTCCTTTAGCAAAAAGTTAGGGAGCACCGTCGGGATCCGAGGTTAATTTATTTAGAAGCTTAGTAATTTCATCAAAGATGCCAGTTATGGATATTTCGGTGCAAATAATGTTGTTGCCAATATTATTGCCAACAAACTCAAGATCATTACTGCTGGTGTTTTTAGCATATACAGTTTGAAAGAATTCCGTAATCAAATTAGCAATACCCTGACCCTCACCTGCAGACTGGTCGCCATAAAATAATGAATCAGGAATTCTGTGACTAGACCTATTATCATTGATATATGTCCAAAAAGACCTGATATCATCCTTTAGCTTTAAGTCTATGTTCACAACATAGTTTGAAAAACACTCCTTAGAAAGCCTCTTACACTCAGCACGTAGCTGAGAAAATACTGCATAATTAGCATTTGATGGGTGCGCAACAAACAGCGAATGAGGATGCCTCTTCCACTGAGTCAGGTGTGGGAACTCAGAGGAGAACCACTTTGGAAAGCTAGATGTTCTAAATCGCTTCAAGGAGACAAAACATGCTACACCTATGGCCAGCATCTCATAAAAGAGCTGTACTTGGGAGTTTACATCAAAAGTATTTAAATATACTTGTTAATTAACTGATGCTAAATACTCATTAAGACCCCTGAAGCTGCCATTTCTAAAAACATAGTAAAATTCATCATACAAGTTTCTTAATTTATATAGTTAATAGTAAACATATTGAAGCTAATGAAATAATAGTAAATTATTTTGTGTCCGGGTATACCTTTATGTCCGCGGATTCTTTTTACTACGGTGTGGAAAAATCTCTAAAAACCATGTATACAATTTCAACGAGTTTAAGGTAGCAATTGAAAATACAAAAATATAAAGTTATTGAAATGAATTTGGATGATTTCTCTTTATGAAAGGACAATTAAAAGAATATAAATGTAAGGATTCCAACAAGATGTATTTACATAAGATTGTACAATTATCTGCAAAAGTAGAAAATTCTTTTTAAGATACAGTTCTGATTTTGAGAAACCTGCACTACCGTTGAACTTTATTAAGTATACTTAAATCAGGAGACATTCCTTTACCAGAACCTGTATTGTGACCCAAGAACAATTTCTGAACAATGACGAAATGGAATCATTAAATTAATTCAGAATAATAATAATAATGGAGGGAATAACCAAATTATATCTGCAAATAGATTGGAGTTTTGAGAAAATATTCCATTAACAGTTAATGATGCAACTGTTGATGATGACAAGGAGATTTAGGATTGTTTTAGGGTTGCATATGTATATTATGTATCTTTTATACAGTATAAACTTCAAATTACTTTTCTTAATAAAATACTTGGGCAACTTATTAGTTATTTTATTACTGTATTTCCTTGAAGGTAATTAACATATTCTACATTAAAAACAGTTACCGCTAGATGGCTTAGTTTTTCGTAGATTTTCTTCATCATAAAATAGCAGTATCTACATTATTTCTTACAAATGTGTGATTTTGGGAATATTACCCAATGACACTGAAACCTGTTTACTTACTAATCATAAAAGCAACCAATGTGAATGTGGAAATTTCACGTCAATTAAGATACCAGAATAAAAATTAAAAACTCATTTTGCCTCACAACAGTCAAATGTCAGTTACCATCAATGGGCTTAGTACAGCAGATATACAGTTGGTACTCTGACTCTTTACCGGTGCATCATTAATACTTTATAACATAACTTAAATAATTATTAAATGTTATTTGTTTCTATTAATAGTGAAAAACAGAACAAAATAATCTGATATTTGTTGATTATGTTATCAAATATTAATGACGTATGGGTAAAGGATCAACGGATCAACTGTACCTTTGAATTGATTCTTATTAAATAATGATGCTCAAGATCAAGTTTTTGTTTATAAATAAATACGTTGTAGTATTGTATACACCTGACGAATAACTAGGACCTTAGCCTCATGAAATAATAAATTTTATGAGTATTTAGTTGAGTTACCATACATTATTTTCAATATTCTCTATTATAATTGGTAATATAAGAACTCCCACAGCACCCTATGATTTGGAGTATTATATTTTGAAAAAATATTCCTTTAACAATAAAATAGTACACAGAAGGTTTTATCAAAATTCACAGTCAGTATTTGATAGTTATCAGTTCTATTTTAAAATTCCTTTCAGATTTTTATTTCAAGCCTTCCCATGTATTCATTGTGTATAAAATGATAGTGTTGTCTACAAAATGTATAATTTTTCATGTAAGTACCATTAAGTAAGTAAGTAAGGGTCCTACTACATAGGGTTCTCGTGCCCAAAACTTGTTATTGATCTAGTTAAATTTCAATATTTTTCATTACTGAAAATATCACCAATCCTCACAACTGGTCTGAGATGTGTCAAGTAATTTTCAATAGATTGCAGGCAAGTCCCGGAATTCATATATTTTGCAAGGCATCTAGTAAAAGATTGAGATTTAGAGATTTATCGACCAGTTGCAGAGAATTTAAACCAAAAAATACTTTCTGAAATATGGTATGTAGACGCACTAAATATCTAAGAGAATTCATGTAACCTTTATAGTTCAGATAAAAAGTCAAATGATTTATTTATAAAATTTATCAACAATGTTTGTAAGAAATTAATTTGGGTTTTAATATCATTCATATTTACTATAGTACTATATTATACAATTACTTACTCAGATGATAAGATTTTTCAATGTTTTAGTTATGTCACATGCTTAAAGATACCTAGCACGTGAAAATACTGCCACAAAGTATGTTACATCTAAATAACTATCAATGAGTGTAACTCACGTTTTAATTTAATTCGCCTTCCAGATTTAAGTTTTAAATATTTAAATTTGTTTCTAATGTTGTGTATATTAACCTTACGAAAGCTGTCCTTCTCTGTTTTAATTGCAATTATAGATTCTTCAACTACTTGAACTATGTTTAGATCTCCATCAAGTTCTTGTTTAATAGGATGCATACTATTGTTATTTACATTGTCAAAAGTTGTTGTAGGCACTTCATCACTCACTTCTTGTTTAACGTCCATATTCCAAACAGAATCATCGTGGATATAGATTTCTTCTTTAAAGACTTTTTGCTCCATATCCATTATGACTGGATTATATCAAATTAATAATAATTAAAATAAATGTTATTTGAGCAAAAAAGCCAAGCAAGTGAATAACGACAGAGACAACACATAACCACAGAATACATAATCAAGCTGTTGTCTCTGCTGTTAGGCAATCCAACGACCTGTCAAAATAAATTCAATATGGCGGTGAAGGTCAAATAAATAACAAATTTACTGTAGAGTGTGATTGTTTAACCCACGTTAAATTGATTTTCTTTCTGTTTACTGCCTGTAAATGGTGGCTTTTGAATATTGTAGTGTTTGTCTTCGATATGTATTATAGTTGGTTGTGGAAGCCGTTCTAATCGTGATGAAGTTTCGTGTTGTTCCCGCAGAGACAAAACACAGGTTTCTAACGAAGAAAAACGTTTTGACCAAACTTGGCAGGGCTGCATGGATAACTGTGGCATGGATTGCAGCAATAAAGAGAGACGATTAGACCGAATCTATATTGTAACACCAGAAAGTTTGCTGTAGACACTTTATAACTGGTAGGCTTCTTATCAAATATATCAACTCTACTAGCTCCTAGTTTACGTAGTTTGTACTCAAGTAGGTATTAACTCATTTTAGGCAAACTTGCTGTCCTCGAAGATAAAGAACACCCTGACTGGGTACCATCTCAACATATGGGACATGTGTCTCAGAAAGTAAAAAAAAAGGCTGCAGATGTTGATCGAAAGAATCGCAGAGATAAAAGGACAAAACTGACTAACACTAAGGTAAAAATAATTAATAGTAGTCCTTTTTTATGTAAATTGTCTCAAGAGCTAAATGACAATTGATTGGGATATGTGTAACTGATCGTCCTGGTCAAGAAAAGATACTCGATGAGCATGTTCTGCACACTTTATTTTGATAAAAAGAATGTTAATTTTTAGTAATAGCAATGTTAAGTTATGTATTGATAGTTGCTGAAAATTGTTATAATTAATTACTTTATCAACAGGTCATGGATATTGATGAGATGCCTCAACGGTTCCAGGATGATCAAATTGAATTTATGGAGACGGTGGTGTTTATGATGCTTAAGTATTTATGTTTTAGTTTTGAAGCTAAACATTTAGTAAATATTACTTTGCAACTTTTATTATTTCTCAACATTTAATGAATGTTTTATTTTGATTTGTACTTAAATTAGTAATAATTCTTGTCTCTTCATAATACGTATAACGTTTATGTACTAAGTGTTATTATAGTAACATATTTTTACATAGCCTTGTCAATAAGATCAAAATCTTTAAACAATGAGGCTGAAGTTCATTGATTTTTCTCATGTTAATATTAAGAAATATGTATTGTAATGTACACATGTCAAAATCAAATAAAATTTATATTTTGCAGTGTAAAATAATTGTTTTTCTAATGCCTTAAATGTCACACACTTTAGGGACAATAAAAAAACAAAACCCTTATATAACAGTTTATTTTTTCCAAAAACAAAAAACTATATAATAAAACCCCTAGGGTCGTAGAAACAATTTCACAAGCCAACATCGACAAAAAACAATCTTTTATAAACTCATTACATAACTACAAATACATATATAATTCCTTACAATCAATGAGAGGCTAACTTAGTTCTACATTTATTTACAAAAAATAAAATACAACACTGATTTAATAGCAGAAGATTACACAAAATATATCTATTAGCTAAACTATTTATGTTTTTCCAACATCTGGATTTTACACTAATAACGATTTAAAATAAGCACTCTTCATCTTAAAATAGGAAAATTGTGCTTCTCATACACTACAAAACACCTTAAAACCCCACAAAATACAAAATAAACCGTTTTATAACTATAAAACTCTGCAGCTTCTAAACATAAATGAATGTACTGAATCATAGATAAGATAATATTATGTTCTGAATCCAATGCTTGACCTTCGCCGCTATATTGACAGCTAAACAGTCACGTGGTTTGGATTGCCAAGTTGTATTCTCGACAGGATCTATAGATGGCACGGTCTGCAGACAACCATGTTTTGTGTAGAAACTCCTCGATTTCAGGTTGACCAGCTGTCCTGGTGTCGTCACACTATCACGCTCCATTATCTGTTGTCTATGGTATAAATATTGAAAAACTGAAATAATGGCTAGAAACAATCTAATTATTGTATTATTTGATGATTGTGATACAATTTAAATGAACTGGAATATTATAGCGCATGCAATAGAAGATTTGGAGGAACAAAAACTATTACTACATGGTTATAACACAAGAAGACGTGGAATTAGTGAAAAAAAACCGCAATTATAAATTTAGCTGTTGCTGAGTCTTTAAACTAGATGTATTTTTGTATACTATTATAATAAATAAAAAATAATACATATACAAAAAAATAAGAAGAAGTTATATAGGTATGTATATAAAATAAATAAAAACCATTTTTTTTAAATGCGTGTAATTTTTTGTGTCCATTATGATTAAATCCATAGATAATCTTTATAAAAAACACAAAACATCACAATCTGCAACGGGTTGTGCTCAGTGAGCGGTGAGCGCACTTGAAAACCGCTCAGAAAAATGACGTCGCTCATCAAACATGTAGAGCTTCGCTCTCTCATCAAAGTACGTTTTCAACATATACGTAATAAATAAATTTATATGTATATGGTTTTCAACATTCTTTTATCTATGGTTTTCAACTTCACTCAACGGTTATAGAACACTTCTGTGTTCTGAACGCGACCTATGGCCAATAATAAAAAAAAATTTTATTGAAAGTGCTATAGAAATAGAAGAAGAATTTATTTCCTCCAGAGCTGTTCGTCGTTCATTATTTATTTGATTGCCTTTTGTAATAGAAATAGCTAACATTTATTTTAATTCGTCGAGCGAAGAGTTATCCACAAACCATAGAGTAAGTAATAAAAAATATTATTTGTCTATTCAGAAAACAGAGTTAATCTGTGAAGGAAATAACTTCTTCTATTTCTATACAAATAAACACTCAAGATAATTAGAGGTGTAGATAGGTAAATCTTCGTGACCGATTCTCTCTCTGACGAGGGTTTGTGTAACTAGGGTAATATAAGGTTTGTTCCAACAATAAATCCTGGAGAAATCCCAGACTAATTTAGGATTTTGAAATGAGCATGTGCGGATTCTTATAAATCCATGAACCATTCCGGATTACAGTGTCGGTGTTGCAGGTTTTTTGCGGTTTTCCTGCATACTCTGTGAATTTATTCACTAGCCAAATGGACCAACGATCGACGCACCCGCATTTTTAGATTTTTGATTATTATTATTCCACCGACCACCGTAAATAGTCCCAAACCACCGAAGGCGCGTCACCGCAACTTTTCATCAAATCTCAACAAACCACCTAATTCCATACACTTTTGAAAAATGTCTCCCATACACTTTTCACATAACTCCAAAAAACCAAAAAAATTATTAGTCTTCAATATTCCTAATATATCACTCTTAAAATACCGGAGACATTTCAAAATCAGTAAATAGCACTCAATTTTCATAAATTTCTGACACCTAGCTCTTCGCATACATCTATGTAACGGCAACGATACATGGTTCGTCTTCAACATTTACACTTCCATCCCAGACACCTTTTGTAACACCATCTCCGCACATTTGTGAGCTTCGCTGCTTCCAAACATCACCCCCGATACACCCCAACACAATACAACCCTCCGATTACTTTCTAGCGAAAAGCCCATTCAACCACTCTCAATTCCATACACTTTTTTAAAACAAATTTCCTAGTCACTTTTTAAAAAAAAATTCGGGAGGATTGGGAACCAAATATAAATACTAGAATTTGCAGTGCTCATTTTGTCAATAATCAAAAATCAGATAATCCCCTACACCCATCTTTCTTTTTTATTACATACCAACAATTTTTACTGGCAAAGAAAATAAAAAGATCTATTCATTTTTTGCATTTTGTAGGTTGTTTATTATACTGTTTACATCACAATGTTTTTCTTATTTAACACCAGGGCGCTCTATTTTCGGCAGAAGTGCTGCCTCTATAGTTCGGTCTCGATCCCTATACATTAATTTATTAAAGAAAATATGGACTATATTAATAAAACAGGTAAAATGAAAATGGTACATGATTAACGCTTTAAGTAATATTTGTTTGTTCTGTTTTTTGAAATGAAAGCATGCTAAGCTAGGTAAATATATTATCCGACGACCTAAAAATTTACATCCACTCAATCAATCCCACTTTTCAACAGATAACTCTAATAGAGGTTCCGCAAATACCATTAATATACAAAATGAGGGAGCCTCATATATTAACATCCAGACTAATACATAAAAAACATTAAGTGGAAGTATTCAACCTATTTTTTCTTTGAAAAAAGACAACTTAATGTTGAATAGCTCGGAAAACAACAAATATGAAGTCCTAACAACTGTACAAGCAAGTCCTGAATATAAATATTGGAGTGAAAATCATACAAAAATGCTTATTGATTTATATGATTCATATAAAAAAAAGTTGGGAATGTTTGAGGTAAGATCTCTAAAAAAACTACGGGAAATTCTTGCAAAACAATTAAATGAAATATATAATATCAATGTTTCGCCCTCAAATGTAGAGAACCCATGGATAGTCCTCGACAGAAATTATAAGAAATGGGTTGATAGCCAAAAACGGACTGGTGGTGGAAGAAAAATTTTTCCTTTTGCCGAGCAGATGGAGAAAATAAAAGGAAAGAAAAAATATTAAACCAGAAATCCTTTTATCATCCTCATCAGTTGATGAAGATATAACGGATACCAAACTAGATTTCAGTAGTGAAGCAATACCGAAGAAACAGAAAAAGTGGAAGGAAAAACTGGAACAAAAAGTATACCAAAAATAAATCGAACCAAAGGACTTCAAAATCGAAATTCAATATTAGAAGCAATTCGGAGACAGAAAAGAGTACCATGAAAAACAATATAAAATCAATATTGAAAAAATCGGAATCATATATAAGAACAATTAAAAGAGCTCAAAAGAAAAAATGATTTATTAGCAGAAAGAAATGCACTCCTGAAGAATTTGGCCATTAGCAAAATTGAAGGCTGGTTTCTGAATGAATATTCTCCATTTATAGAATGTTTCATTTGAGACGAACTGATATTGTGTGTTTTGATGTCCTGCCGTTTGTTCTTAAGCAAAGAATATTTGTTTTATTTTAGAACATATAAATGAGTATTTCCACACATTATATGGGAGATGAAGTGATATTTTGAAGCAAAGGATATATTTTATTTTAGAACTTATTTTTGGAAATGCAATAATACCTAAACCTTCCTCTAGTGGGGTGACTGTTTTTGAAGTGTGAGTATCCAGTTTAAGGATAGAAAATATATTTTCTTAGATTTTATTGGTGATAGATTGATGTGCCTTGTCAGTTATTTCTAATCTTCAACAGGATACTCATATCAACTGCAGCTTCATATACTAAGAGTTTGTAGAAAAACTTACTGTTACTTTATTTAAAATAATAATGTTGTTTTATTTTCAATAACATATTAGTATTGATACTATTAAAAGGTATTTTTAATTTTATGTAATAAAAATATTGATAAATATGTTAATGTTTGCAGGAATGCTGCTACCTAATTCACCTATAAAAAAATAATAAGATGTAGGTACATGCATTTTACTTCATCAAGCAATTTTGAGCTGTGATTTAAAATAGTTTGGCATGTTAATTGAACGAAAATAATAATGTAACAAACATATATAATTGATCTTATGTATTTATATTTTAAAAACCTCATTATTTTAAATTGACATTTTTGTCAACACATTAATTGATTTTTATTTAATGGCAAAAAATCCTTAAAATAAGTCAAAGTCATATATTACATGCTATTACAGAAATAGTTTGCACAAGTCAAAATATATAGAAATTAATGATTAAATAAAATTGAACAACACAATGAATATTTATAGAAACAATGAAAAAGGAAGAAAAAACAAACATAAATATTTGACATATCTCAGTAAAATAAAAGAAAGCAATTGTATATTTAATGAAACCGAAACAATACTTTATTGTTTCGGTTTCATTAAGTATACAATTGCTTTCTTTTATTTTACTGTGATATGTCAAATATTTATGTTTGGACACTTATTTAAATACACCTCATAGGAAAAATCAGGAATTTGGTTTAGAAAGTTGTGAATTTTCTCCTTAAAACCAAGCTGCCTGATAAAATTAGTCGGTTTATAAAGAAATTTGATACACAAATACTTGGAATCATTCTAACATCTCAATATGTATAGTAGATCAAGAAAAATACTGAAAGTAAAGGCTCTTAAGACAATATAAAAATTGAAATTTACAAGTTATTTATAGTCTGTTGTCTTATTTGCACAGCATTTCTATCTTCTTGTATATCTTCTTCTGCTGGAAGAATGTTGACTTCAATAGCGTCCTGCTCTGCTTCCAGTAATACTTGATCAAAATTTAAGGCAAATATTGTGGAACAATACACAAGCTCTTATAAGGTGTACCATAAGCCTAATACTTCTTAATTTGAGATGGTAAGTTGCCTAAATCGTTACTTCAACAATCCAATGCCATGTTCCACCAGAATTCTATTTTGGGACAGATTCGAGTTGTAATTTAATTGAATAGATGAGGCTTTAACTTGATATAATTTAATTGTCTTCTTGTGAGCTGTCCCCTATCTTTAAAAAGTGTAAGTAAGTTAGGTAGTAGTGGGTAACCACTGTCACCTAATATATGTAAGTTGTCACATTTTTCTTCCAATGTCTGGATAAGAGGAGAAGTTCTGAACACTCTGCTATCGCGCACTGATCCCGGGAACCCGAGAAATATATGCCGAATTTTGAATCTAATTGCACCTGTAAAAAAGAAAGTGAATTTACAATAAGTACATGTTTTTTAATTTACTGGTGCCATGTTTATATACCAGTCTTATGGCATAAATACAAAAGTAAGAGTAATAAGATTATTTTACAATATATAGAAACATATTTTAGTTACTATTACCAATCTATATTAATACTTACTTGAATTGAATAGTAACCCTTCCGATTGATGTAAGAGTCAGGGTCATCATTTGGCTTATCAATTTTAATGTGAGTGCCATCAGTGATCCCAATAATTCCAGGAGTTACATTTTTTTCTCGAAAGTACTGTTCAGTTAGTCTTTTCTCTTCTTCATTGGGTCAAGTGATTATGTTAAGGGACTGGTTTGACAAAATATTGCTCATCCGACAAATAAATCGATGGAGGCTGCTGATTGTTATAGAAAACCCATCTGCTACATCACGAAAACTGGCAGTTAGATGCACTACGAACCATAAATAAATGAGAATATGCTCCTTAGACACCAATCTGCCAAATCGGCCGGATGTTGTGTGACATATCTGCTATTCTCATATAAATTCGAGATTTCGTCTAATCGACCCCGCGAAATTCTAAAGTGTTCAAGAAACACTTCATCAGAGTATTGGGGCACAATTTCATTTAAATTGTAGGACTTGCGTCATTCTGGGTTGATGGCTGGTTAAAGTTATTATCCGAGGCCACGTCAACTGTCATATGAATAAAACAGAAAAGGAGAAGAGAATTGGCGGCAAGGATGGTCGTGGTGGTGTGGTTGAGTTTGGTTATGATTTATGTACTGTTTTTATTTTGTAATTAAATAATCATGGAACCGATCGAGCGGTGTTTTAATAGTAATGCCTCACAAAATAGTTTTTGTTTTTTTGCAGCGGATTTCCATTTCCCTCTATGACCAAATAAAGTTCTTGATCACTAGATAATACATCCAAATCCTCCATGGAGGCATCCGACAAAAATTCGTCAATATCTTCCATCAGATGTTCCATTTTAATATTTACACTGAATATTGATAGAACCAAATATCAAAAATCGTACAATATGGTTCAGTTAAGACTACTTTACTACACAGACAAAAACTTTACTACTTAAAACTACAGAACAAGAAACAAATAAAAGACATTACATTATTAATCAAAGTCTAGGTTAACAGAAACAAAAACTGGCAATTCGTTCTACGCGAGCGCGAATCCGAAAAAAAATCCACAAACTTTTCTGGCGGTCCCAGAACAGTCCTAAATCAGTTCTATTGCTTGTTGGAACATTGTACTTTACGCATAATCCTGACGATCTCGGACTATTTCTGACCGTTGTTGGAACAAATCTATACATGTTTTGGGTTACTTAAAGCAGTGTAAAATTGAGGTTGTGAATTAAATTATTCTTCCGTTTTATTTATATTGAATATGAATAATTATTACTGTTGTGTGTTATGTACTAGAATTTCAATCAAATGTTTTTAGAAAAGGTAAAACGCAGAAAACTAAAATGTAATGATGTCCCATCAAAGAGTATACCTGGTATTCCCAGTTCACCCCTCAGGTCTACAACTTCTAGAGAAGAAGTCAAATCGGAGGATACTCCGGATTTAAAAGAAACAACTCGAAGTGTCAATATCTTGTGAAAATGGACTCGATCTTGAAGATCACGAAGATACAGAAGCTGCAGATACATTATTGTCTTTGATGAATTCTCGGAAATGTGAAGAAACTGATGCAGGCCATACTCATAAATATTTTAATGTGCAAGTAAACACACCAACAGTTTTAACATTACGTGAACTGATAACTTCCGTTGAAAAAACGAGAAACTTCACTGAAATAAATAACTTTTCAACTTTTAATACTATCGTCGAGTTTTGTTAACAATAGGTGCGCTCTTTTTGACTGAGATCTCAGATCACTTCAGTTAAGGTGATCAGGAGATAAAGTGATGTGAGTAAGCACCAAAAAGAACGACATCTCAATTGAAGCGAACATAACCTATCTCGATACAGTCGACATCTCTGATAACAACGCTTGATTTTGTTATTTTTAGTTTCAAATAGTTCTTTGAGTTAAGATTTGTATTATGGCTAATATTCCATTATTAGTTTTTATCTTCCTTCCTATCTTCAAGTGATAGATTTAAACTATACGACAGCATCTAATAATGTTATTGTATCCATAATTTTTAACAAAAGAAAAATAGATTAGTGTGTTTATATGTCAATGGGAAAACCGTAGATAACCTTGGTTAAAACTACAAATAACCCAAGCAAATCGAATATTTCTTCATCCCCTCCACTTTATTTCCGACTCAAGTCTAACTGATTCCCCCTTACAACATATTCAGCATCGGTAAAGGGGGAGGAAATATCTCAGCTCACTTAGAAGTGAGTAGAACAAAAAGAATGCTCACATTACTGATGTGAGCTGAAATTATCTGAGATCTCAGTCAAAAAGAACGCACCTAATATATAAAAGATAGCAAAAAACTAATTCAAGGATTTTTAGTTGTCTATCGCCTCGACCCACAGTTTTTGAGGTATTTTTCCTTCGATCATCAAACACCGTGCTCTATCGAGATGAGACCTAATTTTGCCGGTTTGTTGCGGCGTGTATGATGATGTGAGCCTTCTCTTGATCCCATGTTGTCTCAGAAAATTATCATATTCTATACTGCAGTATTCCGTTGTCAGATTGTAAGCTTTTTATCGGATATGAAATTTTTCAACTTTGCTTTTGTATTCCTCAGATTTCTCAAAAACTTCGTTTTTGTGCGATATGAAGTAGATATAGCAATATTTAGTATGGTCGTCCAGGAATGTCAGTGTTAATCCGGCTAACGTTTCAGTATTGACTGGCCCACAGACGTCTGCATTATGCACAATTTCTAACACTTGTGTAGACTGTGGTCAGTCTAAAGATGAAAATTGTAGTCTAAACATATTTCCTTTAATGCATACTTCGCAGTCCAGTAAATTTCCTTCTCCTAGTACCAATCCTTTAATTAGATTCGTGTTGTCAGCTAACATCAAGTCATTCTCATCGAGATATCCAAATTCACGATGCCAAATTTCAATATTGTTTACAGTTTTTGCTATATTCGCTTTTTCTGCCTTTATCTAGTACGGTCCGTTTTCTTTAATAGCAGTCAGAGTTACTTCACCTTTTTGGATTTTGATTTACGCCTTATGTTTCGTGAACAATACGGCGTTTCCTTTTTCAGTGATCTTTGCGACTGAAATGTAGGTTTGTTGCCAAGGTAGGTACGTACAATGCATCAAGGTTAACTGTTTCATTTTGGATGTTTATCGTAGTTTTCCCTTTCCCTCAACTTTAGTAGTGTGATTTTCAGACGTTAATCGCAAGTTCCAGTTTCAAAATTCATGTTCTCAAAATGTTCTTCCTGTGCGCACATATGGGACATGCAGCCACTATCAAGGCACCACTTTTTGAATTTGGTTTTCAAAAATAACTTTTTTTAAAATATAACTACTTTATTTAAACATAAATATACTTCTTAACAATTTCAAGTCTAATATCATTCTGAATAAAATATGTATAAAATCCAAAAGGAAACATATGCTGACATTGAACTAAATATTTATATTACATATTATTGTTATTGGATTTATTATTGACTCATCAAATACACGTTCCATAACTACCAGGTGTCCGCAGAGATAATTAACAAACAAATAGGCATTATACTGAAGTTTTTCTCTTCTGGAATGGTTGATTTTGTTGACGTTTATTCTTCTTACTCCAGCATTCTTCAGTATTATGTCCCTTTTTCTTACATTTATAGCAGTATTGAAGCTTCTTTTTGGAATAGAATGCACCTTCACTTTTTGTACATCTTGGGTTACTATTCCTTCGCTTTCTTCTATAATTTTAATTTTCGGTTCTTCGGGCTTTGGTAGTGTATCTCTCGATTCTACCTCTATTCTGACATTTTCAAATGAAGCGGGTAAGCTATATAGAATCATGATACTTAGCGAATCTGAACTTTCCATATCAACGGCATACACGAAGTCGTTTAGATGTTCGCGGACATCACCCCCTTATCACACTTTTTCAGTATGGCATGCTTCAGCAGTGTCGCTTTTCTTGCGGGATCCGTACTTTGATAAATGCTTTTTGGAATTTTTCCAAAGCTCGTACGAAGTCTTGCAGCCTTTGATTTGTTTTAACACTGATGGTGAGATGAGTAGCAATACTTCTGAGCGTGTTAGTAGATCTTCTTTGTTTTCCGTCTCGACTTGCGTATCCCTACAAGCCATTTTTGATTAGCACTGCTTGCACTTGTAAACACCACGTATTGTAGTTTTCTTTTGTTAGTGCTTCGATATGATGGTGCGACGGCGTGCTTATTTCGAACAAGCCTGATTTTCACCGACTATCTACCAGCAAACCACACTCTGCTTCCAATTGTTGGGTGGAACGACGGATGAAAGAATACATTTTATTTTTTAAGAAATGATTGTTTAATCCACTTATCACAATGTTATAAAATACAGATAAGTTAGTTAATGTTTTACTAAAACGTCAGAAGTATAATTGACAAGAATTCGGCAGTAGTGATGTGATATTATGTCCATAGACTTACACAATTAGCAATAAAACTAAGTTATAACATTCCTCATCGATTTGAAATGTTTACATAAAAATCGCAAACAGTAAATGCTGTAACTTAATTAATGTAATACACTTTTATTTACAAAATACACTGGCGAGCAAAAAATTGAGGTCACTTCAGAAATTGCGAATAATTTAGCGTCAATATTGATAAGGACGTAATAGTATTAGTAGGCGTTAAAGCAATTTTTTCCGAGACTTAACAGCAGTCATTCGATTTATTAGAGTACGACTTCTATGAAAAATGTGCCTTTGCGCTAATTGAACACTCACATTCCCCTTGCCTGTTTTCCAGTTTACTGTTGATTCTTTGTGTAAAACCTAACGATTGCAAAGTGTAGTGATTTAACACGCCCATAATGCCTTTATATCCGATTGTTGCGCTGTTACAAGATGGTCGGGGGCAACGTGAAACTGCAAGAATTGTTGGTGCTAGTCTTTGTGGTGTGCAAAGGGTGTACCCGCGCTTTCTAGAGACTGGCCTGATCACTAGAAGACCAGGGTCTGGGAGAAAAAGAGTTACCACTCAACGAGATGACCGTTTTTTGTTGTCCACAAGTTTGCGGAATAGGACAGCTACTGCAGTTTCACTGCGAAATCAGTTGGAAGAAGTGAGAAATGTCAACGTTAGTGAATGGATCGTTAGAAGAAGACTTCGTGCTGCTAAACTGTCATGCAGAAGAATGGCTACAGGTCCCCCGTTGCAACGCCAGCATCGGACTGAAATATTGACGTTTGCCAGAGATCACGTTCGTTGGAATGATGATGACTGGAGTTGGGTATTGTTCTCAGATGAGTTGTGTTTTTGCCTCACTGGGTCAGATGGAGGTCGACGAGTGTGGAGAAGACCTGGGGAAATATATGCTGAAGTTTGCATTGACAAGCGTCTTCTATTTGGCGGTGGGTCAGTTATGGTTTGGGCGGGAATCACTGCACAAGCTCGTACAGAGTTGGTCTTCATAGAAAATGGCTCCCTAACCTCTCACAGGTACATTACGGAGGTGCTAGAAGACCATGTTATGCCTTCCATGGTGACTATGGGGGAACGTGGCATTTTTATGCAAGATAATGCGAGACCACATACAGCCAGAATTGTCAGGGAGTATCTGGATGAGGTAGAAATTAGGCGGTTTGACTGGCCAGCCCGAAGCCCAGACATGAATCCCATAGAACATGTCTGGGACGACTGGTCCGCAGACACACACCAGCACCAAGAACTGCCCAGGAGCTGAGAAGATTGCTGTTGCAGGAATGGGATAACATCGACCAGAATGTGATTCACAACTTAATTCAAAGTATTCCGCGCCGACTTCAAGCAGTTATCAATGCGAGAGGAGAAAATAGACGTTATTAGTGTCAAGTTTGTTCGTTCCATATTTTCCCTAACAACAAAATGTTGAATTTCGCCCAAAATGTTAATTTGTTGCTTTTTCAGAATAAATCATGAAATCCAAGAAAAAATACAGTCGTCATCTTTACGTGTGCTTAACCTTTTCCTAACCTCTGAAATGGTTTTCAAATTTACGAAGCTTCTAATATTTCTGGGCCCATAACATGTTACAGTATGTGGCCGAGAGCTGAGTTTTGACAATTAAACTTCTTTGTTCTGCTTATACACGTTTTTCTTATTTCTAACCTCTAACGACGAGTACAACCAGCATCAGATCTCATTATTTCTATAGCTTATACATACAACTATCAAAAAGTCCAAGTTATAAAATTCTATCCTGTGTGACGACGTAGATGTGACTTTAAATTACTTCAAACAAAGTCACTTTTGATTGGCAGTTCTCCTACGTGAATACGGAAATGTGTATTTAAATTACATTTCTGTGAAAAATGTTTTTAAACAAATGTCACATTTGAATGTATTTTCCCCTGTGCGACTACGCAAATGATTTTTTTGTTTTTAAGCAAATGTCACATTTGAATGTCTTTTCCCCTATGACTTCTCAAATGTTTATTTAAATGATTTTTTTGTAAAAAGCTTTTAAACAAATGTGACAATTTGAATGATTTTTCCCCTGTGTGACTTCGCAATGTTTATGTAAATGACTTTTTTGTGAAAAATCTATTAAACAAATGTCACATTTGAATGACTTTTCGTGTGTGACTCCGCAAATGTCTATTTAAATGACATTTTTGTGAAAAAGCTTTTAAACAAATGTTACATTTGTATGGCTTTTCTCCAGTGTGACTAAGCAAATGTTTATTAACACTATTTTTCTCCGAAAAAGTTTTTAAACAAATGTTACATTTAAATGGCTTTTCTCCTGTGTGAATACGCGAATGTGTAATTAGATTACCATTCTGCGAAAAGGTTTTCGAACAAATGTTACATTTGTATGGCTTTTCTCCAGTGTGACTACGCAAATGTGTAAACAGACTACCTTTCTGCGAAAAAGTTTTTAAACAAATGTCACATTTGTATGGCTTTTCTCCAGTGTGACTACGCAAATGTGCAATCAAACTACTTTTCATGGAAAAAGTTTTTAAACAAATGTCACATTTGTATGGCTTTTCTCCAGTGTGACTACGCAAATGTGTAATCAGTTTACTTTTCATGGAAAAAGTTTTTAAACAAATGTTACATTTAAATGGTTTTTCTTCTGTGTGAATACGCGAATGTGTAATCAAATTACCTTTCCGCGAAAAAGTTTTCGAACAAATGTTACATTTGTATGGCTTTTCTCCAATGTGACTACGTAAATGTGTAAACAGATTACTTTTCATGGAAAAAGTTATTAAACAAATGTCACATTTGTATGGCTTTTCTCCAGTGTGACTACGCAAATGTGTAATCAGATTACATTTTGTGGAAAAAGTTTTTAAACAAATGTCACATTTGTATGGCTTTTCTCCAGTGTGACTACGCAAATGTGTAATCAGATTACATTTCATGGAAAAAGTTTTTAAACAAGTGTCACATTTAAATGGCTTTTCTGCTGTGTGACTACGAAAATGTATATTCACCAAAGATAACTGTGAAAAAGTTTTCGAACAAATGTTACATTTGTATGGCTTTTCTCCAGTGTGACTACGCAAATGTGTAATCAGATTACATTTCATGGAAAAAGTTTTTAAACAAATGTCACATTTGTATGGCTTTTCTCCAGTGTGACTACGCAAATGTGTAATCAGATTACATTTCATGGAAATAGTTTTTAAACAAATGTCACATTTGTATGGCTTTTCTCCAGTGTGTCTACGCAAATGTGTAATCAGATTACATTTCATGGAAAAAGTTTTTAAACAAATGTCACATTTGTATGGCTTTTCTCCAGTGTGACTACGCAAATGTATAATCAGATTACATTTCATGGAAATAGTTTTTAAACAAATGTCACATTTGTATGGCTTTTCTCCAGTGTGACTACGCAAATGTGTAATCAGATTACATTTCATGGAAAAAGTTTTTAAACAAATGTCACATTTATATGGCTTTTCTCCAGTGTGACTACGTAAATGTATAATCAGACTACTTTTCATGGAAAAAGTTTTTAAACAAATGACACATTCGTGTGGCTTTTCTCCAGTGTGACTACGCAAATGTTTATTCAGACTATTTTTGTCAGAAAAATTTTTTAAACAAATGTTACATTTAAATACCCTTTCTCCTGTATGGATACGCAAATGTGAAATCAGACTACTTTTCAGTGAAAACATTTTCAAACAAATGCTGCATTTAAATTGCTTTTCTCCTGTGTGAATACGCGAATGTGAAATCAGACTACTTTTTTGCGAAAAAAAATTTAAACAAATGTCACATTTGAATGACTTTTTCCCTGTGTGAATACGCAAATGTGTATTCAAACTACTTTTCCGTGAAAATGTTTTTAGACAAATGTCACATTTGAACGGCTTTTCTCCTCTGTGGCTATGCAAATGTAAATTTAAATTACGTTTCTGTGAAAAAGATTTCAAACGAATGTCACATTTCAATGGCCTTTCTCCATTGTGAGCACGCAAACTTTTGTTCAATTTCTGACCTTCATCTATATTTAACTTGAACTTTTTAGTGTATCCAATATCCCGCAAATCTGCTTTTAAATCATGTTCAACTATTTCAATTTCATTTTTTACGGCTTCATCAAGATTTCTGAAAATGGTAAGGTTAGTTACATGTCTTTTTCTGCAACTTGTATTGTTCTGGTGAAATTTCGTTTTATACAGTAATTCATTCTGTTTTACGTAATGATTTGTAGAAAAGTGAGTAAGGAATTCTATTCGTTTCGTGTATAAATTTCCACAGAATCCACAAAACATAATCCCAGCAATTGTATTTGAGTTTGCATGTTGTCCATTTCTTAGTAGTTCTGTAAAAAGAAAAAGAAAGCTCATTTTTCCAAGATTGGTAATTTGAGTACTTTTCTATAGTAGACGATAGATCATGTGGGTATTTAGACGAGTCAAGCTTGAAATATTTCAAACAACATTTTTACAATTATGCCTCTAATGGCCGTTTTTTTAAATTACTGTGTTCAGTGGCTTATATTCATAACTTTGAACAGGACCTGAAAGTTAATGTTACGTTCAATTTATTGTGCTTTAGCCACTACATTGAACAAGTTAAAGGTTAAAAAATATTTTACAATACTTTTGTGTAAAAAAAACATTCCAATTAATAAAAAACTATTGAAAACTGTGATAACATTTAATGAACTGCATAAAATAAGAAAAGCACAAAGAAATGAGTATTATATAAATACTGAAAAGTTGAAAATAATCCCATTTATAGAATATCTTTCAAGTTTTCATTAAATATATAATGGCCCCTAATTTCTTAAGGATTTTTCAAAGGACATTTTATTTGAGAACTATCAATGTATGATATGTCTTCTACGTGAGGAAAAATAAAAGTTGAAGGTTTGGCCATATCGTCCAAGGCAACTTACTTCAAACCCTTTTTCATTTTTGGCAATAATTTTTGATACAAATTGTTTTTTCATTTCCTTTTTTGTTCCTTTATTATATGTAAATTCTGCCAATACATATTCATAAGCAGGACCATCAGTTTCTGTGCGAAGAGAAGCGATATGGATTGGATTATCCTCTTGTGGAACATTTAATTCCCGACCAAGATTTGGTGATTTGGTCGATGACGGTGCAGAAGAAATACTTTCTGCCTCCGAGCTATGGCGCATGAGTTCCCTTTCCTTGTCAACAATTGCAGCAAGATCCTCGTCTTCTGACGAATCCATGTAACTTATGTTACCGAATTCACTAGTATCGCTATCGTCGAACGCAACCTTTGCGAGCTTTCTGGGGTTTCAAATTTTCTTTGCCAATCGCTTTGCTGGTTGATGGGCGGTTGTGTTGTTTAAGGTCTTCAAAAGTAATCCTTTTGCCAGGTGCTACGTCAAATTTAGTTCTTTTTTTTTGGAGGTGCATTATCTTTTTCTCCATACCTCATTTCCTTTAGCATGTTTATTACAATATCAGAAACAACAGATCCTACCTCAGAATTATCGTTATTGTTCGGTTTCCTTTGGAAACACTTCATCTGGATTCCATGGGAATATCCCACAATTTTTAAAACATGATATTAAATTATCAGACTAATTATTTGGTGCAATAACATCACATAATGTTTTTAATAAACAGGAAATTTCTCTTTAAGCAACGTTTGTGACCTTTTCTTTGAAGACTGTTTCCATGCATCCAGTATGGTTCTCCACTTTCGCTTTAAGGGTCCATAAAATGCAACATCGAGTGGCTGTGTAGAATTTTTCGGAAGACAGCAAAATGAAATATCGTTTTCTTGGGCTGCTCTTAATACGTCTTCAGAAAAATGGCTTGCGAGATTGGCAAAAATGACTGTGTCAAATCAACCGCTCTTACTACGATTAAATCGTGTGTTTTTTGGACCGCCTTCAGTCCAAGTTTGCCATAGAGTATCTGCTTTATAGACCGCGTTTGAAGTATTTGCCCAGCTGCCGAACCACAAAACATTACAGAAACACTGCTTTTAGAAGAATCTCTGATGCGTTCAGGATATTTTATTCCCTTCCGAAAAATACATTTCTTGGTCGCTGGGTCATCTGACAAGTTAGTCTCGTCGTAATTAAAGATTCTGTTTGAAGTTATAGGCTCATTGTTCTCAAATATTATGTCTTCTAAATTTGAGAAATATGCTGCCATTATTTCAGGGGTTACATTTGCCTTTGTCTTTTTTAAATTTTGACAAATATAATTTTTGTATCTACGAATAAACCTTCTGCACCACTTTTTAGTGGGTAACTTATTTTTCCCAAGTTGAAGAGCCGCTAAGCCTTGTCGTGTAATTAATTGAACAACCAAGATAGACACGGTTGCTGTTCCGAAAACTCGAGATCTTCCAATTGAAGGCACAAATGAGCGTTTGGTTTCCGTGTTGAAATCCGTTGTTTTGTGCTTTCCCATATTTCGATTAACATCTTTGATCCCAAATTGCACATCCTCATTTGGTTATACCGTGCTGAAGACGACAAATGAGCCAGAAACATGCATGTCCGCGGTTACCACTTTGTTTCAGTAGCCCTTTTTCTTTTTGTTTGAATTACCCATGAATCTCTTTGTTGTTATATATATATATATATATATATATATATATATATATATATATATATATATATATATATATATATTAATACATATCCTCTATCTAGATTATAAAGAAAATATTGAAATAAAGAAAAAGTTGATTATTTGGGTGTAATACTAGTGATATACACTGTATTATCAATAATTTGAAAGGTTCAATATACCATTAAAATTTGACATTTCAATTTCATATGACATTAATGCAGAATGGACTTAATGATAGATAGATTTTAAAACGATTTGGAAACAAGAATACAGATGTCTCTGTTAGCAAAATGGCATTTATACTAAAAGAATGAAAATCTCTCTTTGTATATGAAAACGTAAATTTGTATTTTTTAAAAAAAAAAGAATTTTTGGTAACCAAAGGAGAGGAGAATTATAAGGAGAGGAGAATTATTTATTATAACATTTTAGTTAGTTGAATTTGAGATCCCCATGAGACAACATCATAATAAGAGTTGTCTCAAATTTAATTTTGAATATTAGGGAATTTATATAATCATTGTCATTTCAACACATCTTGTCTTTGTAAATCCAGTGCGTGTACTATTCACAAAGAATTACGGCTAATAGTGCGAGTGGTTTTTCCCGTTTTCTAAATTATTGAATTTGGAAAGGTTGTTCCGGAAATTCTAAAAATACGTTTTAGAATACGTACGAGATCTGCTAGTATCCAGTTTGGTGAGTCCACTCCATATTATTTAAATTATTCTCGAGAATTAATAGGCCTTTGATCAAAATTATTTCGAATATAGATGCATCTTATGATTAAATTATAGTAACGTTACTTATATAAAATTCTACGTCAAGTGCAGACAATTTTGGAAAAGACAATTTACAAGAAAATTTACTTATTTTACAGTGACATACATCAAGTATAAATTTAGACATTTTGAACTTTCGGTTAAATTATTTAGATAGGAAATTTCTAATATAGGTTGTTTTTAATATTAAGATTTGATAGAAAATTCTATCTTTGTTTATGCGTTTATGATATTTTTTGAAGAGTTTTAATTTTTGTAAGTGTTTATTTGATAATATATTATATAAATTTGAATTCCAATCACTTTTTGGCTTTCTTTTCATATTCATTTTCATTATATTTGACAATTTTATGCTAGAGAAAATTTAGTATAATAAGTGACATTTAGTTAATCTCCTGACAGTAGATTTCATATATGTCATAAGATAATTTAAATGGTCTTATAGTGTATTGGATAAACAGTTACTGTAGATTTGAATAGTGCAATACGTAATTTGGGAATTATTTGGAAAATTTATAAATTTGAATTATTAGTTGAAATCTTTGATCCCTCCCTGAGAAAAGAGTGAGTTGATTGGTATTATATTGATTTATCTTTCATAATATAAAATTTAATATTTATTTAGCCGCGCATATTAATTTGACAACTGCTGTCATTAAAAATTTTATAGTTTATAATTAGCAGTAAAGGTATTTTCACAATAGTATTGTTATTATCACAAATTGTGACGACAGCTACAAATTAAATTCAGCATCATATAAATTCATATTCATATATAAAGTCATAAATCATAATAAAAATAGTAAAACACATTAGATATATTATAATTTGTCACCCGAACGTGGGGTTCTTATAGAAATAAATAGATATATAATAATAATAATATATATATATATATATATATATATATATATATATATATATATATATAATATATATATATACATATATATATATATATATATATATATATATATATATATATATAACAAAATAACCTTCTTTGTTCACTATACATCATGTCTGCAGACAGGATTCAACTTGTTAAAGAATTGCATAAACCGATTCGACGAAATTATCCACGTCGACGAACAATAATCAAAGGTCTTGATGACTTATGGCAAATGGATTTAGCTGAAATGAGACCTTATGCAAAGCATAATAAAGGATTTAAAATGATTTTGGTGGTTATCGATTGTTTCTCGAAATTCATGTGGACTCGTCCACTCAAGACGAAAACAGCCGAAGAAATAACACGAGCATTTTCGAGTATTATCAGGAGTCGAACGCCAAAAAATCTACAATCAGATCAGGGAACGGAATTTTACAATAGTAAATTCAAATCTCTAATGAAAAAACATAATATCAATCATTATAGTACATTTAGTACGAAGAAAGCTGCAATTGCAGAAAGAGTTATTAGAACGCTCAAAACGAAACTCTATAAACATTTCAGCTTAATTGGGAAATACCAATGGATCGATATTTTACCTCAAATCACAAAGGAATACAACGACACAAAACATAGTAAAACTGGATACAAACCATCAGAGGTGAATCGAAGTAACGAAAAATTGATTTTAAATAAGAAATTCAGTTATTTGAAAATCGCCGGACCCAGAAAATTAAATGTGGGAGATATTGTGCGAATAAGTAAAGCGAAACATGCTTTTGAAAAAGGTTACACTCCCAATTTTACAACTGAACTATTCAAAATTACGAAAGTCAAAATAAGGAATCCTGTAACGTATTTGATAGAAGATATGACTGGATCGTCTATTAGAGGTTGTTTCTATGAAGCAGAATTACAAAAAACCAAAAATCCCCACATTTATCTCGTTGAAAAGGTGTTGAAGAGGAAACGTAACAAAATGTACGTTAAATGGTTAGGATTAGATGAAAAACATAACAGTTGGATTAACACTGATGACGTAGTAGTATAGATCGCCAGCAACCAATCAACTTTAATTGAGTGGAGGACAGAGATAAACATATAAATTGATCGACATTAGTTTAGAAGTCATCATAATGAGTAGTCACGATTCTGGGTATTATAGTGTTACAATGTCATGTAGTGATAATAGTAGTTATGATGAAGAACCAAATTATGATCGTGATTTAGATCAAATTGTACTTAATTATGAAATTGCAATAAGAAAAGAAAGACATTATTTATTGCATACAGTTTTCAATGTTGGTCATCGATTTGAAGTTGGATGTTGCCTGAGTCCTGTCAGAACTTTTGCACCTGCCATCATTTTATCATCGTTTATCGTGGAACCTTCAAAAATGTCATTCAATACTTTAGAATGGGATGAGATCATAGAAGTGCTGCATAAAAGTAACGAGTTATTCTTCAATTCTCCAGATGATGATGTTGTAGATTCTAATCCCATCATGTTGTACCAAGATTTTTGTCAAATAACTAAAGTTATTTATGATAATCAATAATTTGTGAAAATTCAGAAAGATGATGTAACAGTTTTCCTCGATGAAGAAGAAGTTGTAGAAATTCTACGTGTTCATGAGAATTTGCTTCAACATCACATTTCAATTTTAAATAAAGTGAACTTTTGCGATTTTTATTATAATATCATTAATTTATCAAAGACATTTATATCGAATCCAATATGTGGCTTTTCCAATTGTTTAGATTTAATGTATGCTGTTTGTGATATTTATTCTTATGACAACAGCAGTTTAATAGGAAGAGCACTTAGAGAATATCTGTACTATTACAAAGTCCATGTAATCAATGATTTAACATTATAAAATTATGAAAATATTCTTTGTTTCATTTCACCTCTAACACAAGTAATGCTGATGATGAAAACTTTTATGTTGATTTGGAATCAGTATTGAACATCGAAAGTGAAGGATGTTTCTTTTACCATTAATAATAATTCTACCTTTAGTGACATCTGAGAAAATTGATGTAAATTATCGAAAGATTTGGATATGTTAACAAGTCGGAACATGATATCACAAATATGTCATCGATTTTAAAAGATTTCCAAGAGAAATTAAATTTTCCTGTAGATGGCACTCTAAATCCTGCAACTATTCAACTATTAGAGCGACCTCGATGTAGTGTAAATGAAAACGATCATGATGGTGAACATTCGTATCGCGTTAGAACAAAATGGGAAAAAGACTAACCTAAATCGGTATTTTCCTCAAGCATCACCGTCATATGTTGCTGAAAAGGCATATTTGGCAACAAAATTCCAAATTTACAATTTAAACACCAGTCTAAAGGAACAGCACTTCTTACTCATGTACTACTTATGAAACTTCAAATCGACGTCATAACGTTAAAAATTCTTGAAAACCTGTGGGGAAGGAGCTAGGATAAAAAATCAAGTTTCAAGGTTATATGAATATTGTTTTATTAATTGTATTTATATACATATTACATCAAATGAAAAAAAAAACAGTACATATTACATTAAAGGCAAAATGAAAATTATGCATTTGACAATACATATTAAATATAGTTATACAGATAAAAGATACAGTGAAATCAGTAGGGTAAATCTGCTGCAGCCTCTAGACACTCAAAATATTCTCGTAATATGAAAACAACTGCCTCAAAATCATTTTGACACCAATAGTGTTCAGAATTATAAAATCTTGTTAAATTTTCTGAAGTGCTCACACTAATTTCTTCGTGAAATGTGTAATTTATATTAGGCATAAGTTTAAAATATTTCTGAAAACACTCTTCGCAAACTTTTAGACCCAAAGGAGAAATGTGGTAATATTTACTAATTAGGCAGTAGAGATCGTGTTCAGTAAACACATCTAAATAAGTGAAATTTAATAAGGTATCTCGAAGCTCTGGTGAAATTTTTGTTTCATATTCAAAATCAAGCAATATAGCATCACAGTGATCAGATTTATCACTTTCTTCTTTTATCTGCAACCATTTATAGGTACGAAATTCTCGAGAAATTTTTATTTTCAAAAACTGAGGAATTTGAGCTTGTACAAGAAAACTTGAAATTCTAGTAATACGATTACAAATTATCTTAATACATAGATCTTCCAAACTCTTCATCTGAAAATAAATTCCAATCAATTTATTGTAACTCCATAATACTATAATGTCCCCACGGAAGAGTGTCATGTGAACCAGGTATCAAATATCTTTTATCATTTGATGGGTTTAAAGCAATTTTTGTCTGTTCAATGGTGTATACATCATGTAACTTTGATAGTATACAACGTTGAGTTGCATGCATGAAACACTCTTCTTGAGGATTTTCTATAAATTTCTGCAAACAGAGAATATAATCATCAAAAGTTATTTTTTTCTTTACCACATTAGACTTAATACCTTTAGCTTTTTTTACATCGTTTTCCTCACCTAACACTCTGAAGGCATACTGTTTAGAACGTAAACCTACAAAATGTGTCATAATTTTTGAGTTATTTTCATCCTTCATAATTCCGGGTACTTTCTTATTAGCTAGAGGAATATCCCACACATTATTTACAGGATAATCACTAGTATCAAAACGGTGAATATCCGCCTTTATTACTTCTTCATATATGTTATTACATTGAATTTCGTATACTAAACTATCAGTATCGGTATAAAGTAATTTACATTGTTCAGGTGAAAATTTGGTCAGCATATAATCATAATGAAATTCATAAACACATATTTTTGAAATATCTAAAATTACTAATCCTATATAAAGAGGTTTGTCAAATACAATTTTAGTTTTCTTAAGCTCTATAGCCAATAAAGGATTCTCAACATCATCGTTAAATATAACACGACTATGAAATGTGGGACTTGCAATTAAATTTCTAGCTCCTCGTTTGCCATACCACGTTCGAACTAATTTCACTAACCGATGTTTACGCAAATTTTGCATCGTTTTCCCGAATACTGCATTATTCATAAGTTTATACACATTTTTTTCAAAATTATTTTTTGCGTGGGATCTCATCAAAGTATTTAATTCTATATAAGGCTTCAACCAACAACATTGCTGAAATTTTAATACACTATGAACTTTCTTAAGCAATAATCCATGAGCTATAGCTTGGTTTAAATTTTTGTAATGTATAATATAATTTTTTTTATTATACAGAGTAGTCATTAATTTCTTTTGTTTAGAATTTGGTGGTGAAATATGTTCTACACAGAATGGCAGATCTTTGTGTAGATCGTGTTTATTTTTTGGATACTCTAAATCAACCTCGAGCAGGTACCCTTCAGGGGAATCATCTGGAATTTGAGTTATATCAATATTATGATCTACCCATTTAAATCCTCCGTAGGGAAGCTCCTGACTCATAGCCCAACCATAAAGATTATTAATATCTGTATATAAAAGATACTTCACAGGTTTGTTTTCATTATACGTAGGCATATACTTGTTGTTAGCTTCACCGTATCGATTACAACATTGAGATATTCCACCCCTTATACCTCTTTCAAAAAATAGCAGCATGTCAATATCTTGCACTGTCTCTAATTTACAATGAGTATACTTGAGCATACAATCCCAAGTGTAACCAGGAACTGAATAATAATGACCAGGATCCAAACCATATGTTTTCCAGCAAGTATCACGAAATGTTTCAAAAACAGACGCTAGAAGTAAAATATCTGTTTTCATATACAAGTCACTGTAATCAGCAAGGGTTTTCATACTAAATGCTAACCAAACTAATTTTGCATGCCTATAGTCAATATCTTTTATATGTTCATCGTTAAGTTTGTTGTAAAAATATTCTTTACTAGGTAATGCAGATTCATCTAATCGCTTTATATCATCTAAATAATCATAAAAGAAAACACCTTTTCTAGTTAATAAACTAAATTGTTCAGTATTTAGATTAGAAAATTCTTTTCTAAGTGGAATGAGATTTTCTGGTTCAAATGTTGATACCAATGAATCTAATGAACATCCCATAAATCTAAAAGAGTCTATAAATCTAAACCTAATATTTGTATTATTATCCCAGATTGTAAAACTTATGTATTTTTCTTTATTAACAGGTAAAAGTTGAACATAATTTCGGTTAGCTAAATCTCTAATTATGAAATGTGAATCATAACCACTTAGGTTGTGAAAAACTACTGGAATGACAAATGATTTTTTATAATTAAGATTACAGTGGTTGTGAGCAAAACCTCGAAAATTACCTGTTAGGTGACAATGTTCCCTAACAATCTTATCACCTTCCTTAAATATCTCCTCACAAATATGACATTTATCTGAAGCATCTTTTAAATTCACTTCAACATTCATTGGTTCAACATTTTTTAATTTTGACATTACAAATTTTGCAATATTTTCAATTTTATCAACAAACCATAGCATACAATCAGAACTTCGATTACTATCATAAAATGACCAGTTATCATTAAAATTACATTTAAAATATAGTCCAGTACTATAAGCTTTATGTTTTTGATACCTAGCACTTCTCTTTACCGACTGTGAACCATATCCCTTTTGAGATTTTATTCTAGCATCTACATCAATATAAGGAATAAGTAGTGATTCAAAATCTGCATAAATAATAAAAGGTACTTTTTCTTTGTATACAAAATTTTTAAACTTGACATATGGATCTTTAGAAAACTCAATTTTACAATTATTATCAATTTTTTCACAATATTTGAAATGGTCATCCAATTTTTCTTGAGAAACAAAATAATTCAAACATCTATCACATATATATTTTTTCTAGTATTTTTAGAGAGTTGCTTGGATAAAAGTCTTGACAAGTCTTTTATCCAAATATAGTAATACTGTATATCATCACTAAAATCATAATCATCATCATTATCTGACTCTGGTTCACAATCATTCTTTTTAGGAAAATATTTATTTTGAATAATCAGTAAATTGACATGCTTTTCTCTTTTTTGTTTTGTTAAACGTACTGGCACAACACTAAAATTTGATTGTCTGAAAATTTCCAATTCAAAAACATTAACCGAAATATTGACATTATTTTTTTCGAAAGTTGTAATCTGATTTGGGTGTACAGGAAATGTAAGACCGTTAATGTTCAAAACTTTGCTATAATGAGGATATGAACAAGTACGTGTAGGATTTTTATTAATAACGCAAGGGAACAAAGCTGAAACAATTGCCCAAGCAAAGCATGCATTATCGTCATTCTGAACGTTGATACACGCCTTTCTTTTAGCTATTATGTCTGGTAATTTAATATATGATGATATTCCACTAGCCAACTCGTATTTATTTATATTGATTTCCAGAGATATAATTTTACTTAAGGCCCACCCCGATCCTTCCTCAGAATATTCTGAAAGTTTTCTTAAAATGACATCACTTACATTAACTGCAAACCATTTTTTAAAGTCAGTTGTCTTATCAATTATTTCATTTTTTGTAGAAAAATATTTATTTTCTGTAATTTCAGTATCACCTGATTTTCTAATAAATTCTGCACAAAAACAAGTATTGACTTTCAACATATTGCATTTTTTTAATGCGTTTTTCATTCTAGTGCTGAAAAGAAACAACGAATCATCAAAAAACTGTAAGATATCTTTATGAGATTTATTTATAATAACCCCGGTTCGAACTCTACTTTCAAAAATTGAATTAATATCTTCCCATTTTACTCTATTACTTCTTTTTTTATTAATAGTAAGCCCCTTTCCAGATTTACTTAGATTCTGAATTATTATTCTAAACCGCTTTAAGTGACCCAAGTTGGTTTGTAGTTTACGTAATGTACCAATGGTTAGATCCCCATCACTTATTGCTAAGTTGCAAAGTCTAATGTGACATTTAGCTTGTTTTGACCATTTTTCTATATCATAAATAGTACAATTTTTTTTTGAAATAAAATATTTTCAATTGCTTGAAACTTTTTAACAATATTATCAGTTAGGAGAGCTATTTCCTCAGAATTCATTTTCAAAAAATTATAGAAACTTACGATTTTGAAAACTGAAGCTGTTCACCTGTGTCCAGATTATTTTTCAAGGTGTTGAAATTCAATATGTACTGTTTTTGTTATGTTTTTTATACATTCTCCTCTATTTTGAAGAGGGTCCTAGGGGAAACCCTTTGGAAAGTTTGAAGTCCCAGGAATGTAATGCTGAACTTCCCCGGCGTAAATTGATTTACATGCGGCGCAAATGCATCCGTCACTCTTTTGGGGAGAAATACTATATTTTCTTCCAGCTCCAGAAGTATTTGGGCTCCAAATTGCTCCTGGCGCACCTTTGCGCTGTTTATTCTATGTGGTGTATCCTTTGGTAAATCTTTCAGTTTTATAACGGGTTTTATTTCTGCAAAAGCAGTGCTTATTGTATTGATCTCATTTAAAAAATTTATCTGTAATAAAGAAAGAATTATTTGAAAAGATAACAGAATAATAATAATTTAACAATTAAGTTTTTTAAAATAGTTAAAGATGAATGAAAAAAAAATAGTAAACTTATAAATAACTTACTATGTATTGTGGAACCTTAAACGACAACTTTTCACTGGAACACTAAGTACAGTCTATTGCCTAGTATTTACTGTAAGCACTATTTAAAAGAATATTTTATTATAGAGGGGGATGCACAAGTCCAATGAGTTATTTTTGATATCATCATCATATTTCCAGAAAACTATATTTTCTACGATTTCGTACAATCTAATCTGTTACTAACAATTATAAACCAGAAATCATGACATTGCAATCTAATCATATTTGAAACAAGTTCACTATTGTCTGAATAAATGATTTGGCCTGCACGTGCTTCCTAACTATAGAAATAACGCATAAATATTACCTACTAAGCGAATTTAATATAATGTGAGATTTCATGTATTACAATATAAAAAAACCTTCTATAAAAGGATATGAATTCACACACATATCCGTTTTAAAAAAAAATGTTGGTTATCAATCTAATAACATTCCTTTGAGAATTTCAAAATATAGAACCCTTAAAAAATCAGCTAACTGCATAGCCCCTCCCCCTCGTAAGCACTACCCCTCATCTCTTACACACACACAATCCTCCATATATTTTCTTTCTTCTAATTACTTCTTGTATACACCCTTATTTACTTTTTACGCAACCCCCCCCGTAGACGCTACCCTTAAAACCCTCCTCGCTTCTTCTAAATCACCCCCTAGATACCTTATACACGTAAAAACATACACACTTATTTACTTTTTGCATAACCCCCGTTCTTGTATACACCCTTATTTACGTAATCCCCGTAGACGCTCCCCTCCCCCGTAGACGCTACCCTTAAAACCCTATTCGCTTCTTCTAAACCACCCTCTAGATACCTTATACACGTAACAACATACACACTTATTTACTTTTTACATAACCCCCGTTCTTGTATACACCCTTACTTTTTGCGTAATCCCCGTAGACGCTACCCTTAAAAACCCCTTCGCTTCTTCTAAACCACCCTCTAGATACCTTATACACGTAACAACATACACACCTATTTCCTTTTTGCATAACCCCCGTAGACGCTACCGTTATTACTTGCTAACCATCTAGAGACTTCTTCTACTTCTTGTAAACCCTCTGGAAACTTCTTCCTATCGGTAACCACCCATAGGCCATCCGCCTGTTCATCCGATAAAGTGTCACAGAACATACGTGTATTAACTACTTATATCTCCCGAAATAATAGATAATAGCAATACAAACTTATATATTTGAAAAAAAGCAAGAAGACGTACAATACAGTAGAGAGAAAGAGAGAGGTAGAAAGAGAGAGATATAGAGAGAGAGATTGCAAACTAACAAGCAAGAGTGAAAATTTGGCTCTGTTTGGAGTATTATTGCTTATAGGAGTGAAAAAAGGTAATAGAACTAATGTTATGAAATTATGGTCTAAAGATGGGACTGGTATGATGATACTGAAAGCTACCTTTAGTTATAAAATATTTCGGTTTTTACTTCGAGCTATTAGAATTGATAACATATTTACAAGAAAAGACCGTGAGGCTACAGATAAGCTTGCAGCGATTCAAGGCGTATATACTAGATTTATTGAAAAATGCCAAAAAATTATGCCATTGGTGAATATGGTACCATAGACGAAATGTTACATAAATTCCGAGAACGTTGTGGGTTTGTAAAGTATATGCCGAATAAACCTGCCAAATATGGCATTAAATTTTACGCCTTGTGTGATAGTAAAACATACTACACCTGGAATTGAATTATACTGTGAGAAACAAAAGCCCGGACCTTATAAAAATTCTAATAAACCGCTGGAGATAGTAGATAGATTAGTACATCCACTAAAAGGTATTAACCGACATTTATCAACCGATAATTATTATACAAGTTACCCATTAGCTGAGCATTTATTACACAATGAAATAAATTTGACTGGAACTCTAAAAAAGAATAAGGCAGTAATCCCTCCATAACTTATTAACATCAAGAATCGTGAAATTGGATCAACAATAAAGTTATATTACTGCTATCAACTATGCAAGATACTGGTAAACCGGAAATAATACTGGACTATAACAGGCGTTGATACTGTAGACCAGTTATGTGCTTCTTACTCAACGCAAAGAGTCACAAGAAGATGGTCATTGGCTGCATTTTTCAGAATATTGGACATTGCAGGCATAAACTCACAAATTATATATTGGGAAAACAAAGCTTCAGAGAAACAACCAAGAAGAAGAGTTTTTCTTAACAATTTGGCTTTTAGTCTTATGGAAGATTGTTTAAAAGAAAGAGCCCAAGAAAAGTCACTTACTAAAGATGGATAGGTACTAATTTCTTTTAAAAGATCGCAGTCCTGAGAGAGAATCTCCTCCTCCTAAAAGATGAGTTGGAGCCTGTCACTTGTGTGGTACAATATTAAATAATAAAACTACTATTTCGTGTGACAAGTTTGTTTGTAAAAAATATAGTAAGCATAAAGTTTATACTAACATGTGTAATAATCTAGAAACTGACGAAAGTGATGTTTAATTTTCTATTAGGTATGTCAAATATTTAGCTGCTTTTATTATTTATTGTCCTTTCCTCAATGTTCCTTGCCATAATTTATGTTTATAACATGTTTGATTTTTATTTGTTTTTTAGAGTTCCTTGTCGTCTTTTATGTTTGAGATAGGTTTAACTATATTTTTTAAACGGCATTAGTATTTTAATTTATGTCTAAAATGAAAAATGTATAGTGGTACGGAGTACCGCCGCGCGCCTGCTCATGTGAAATTCTTAGGCGTACCCGCCGAAGGGTTAAAAAAATATGAACAAGTTAAACAAACCTATTAGGTGTTAAAAAAATAAATGCTCGATAAATTGCAAACCATCTGCCTCTTGAGAATATGCAAGGTGATGTTGAAACTCTTGTAAAACATTATTCAGGGTATCATCGTTAATTGAATGAATTTCGGTCCTAATTCTCTCTTTTACTGCGCCAATATTATTAGGTCTACTAGGTCATAACGCTGGCACTGGCGACCCAATCGCGTGGGCGTTAATGGAACGTATCGGATAAATTACGAGTGTCGAACGATTTGATACACAAAAATTCTTTTATTTTCCGATAGTCGATGAAAAAAGTAGGCGGTAGCATAATGTCATACTTCTCCCTCCGGTGTGGCTTACAATTCGCCATACTTGAGAAAACACGTCAATTAAATAATACAATTCAACCATTCGTACCAGGTGAATTTTTGTACAGCTTGCACCATGCCACACATTTCTGACGGTTCCAAATGGCGGCCATATTGCCGCAAAAGAGTATTTATTTAATTATTTAGTACGGGAAAGCCCCACTAACTGTTACAATACAATAAGGTCAGGTATAAAGACTAATACAACACAACCAATTAATTTAAAATACATAATGCTTTTCATGTAGGTACAAGTACAAACCAATACTTATATAAATAAAGAAAATTAAGAACACAACATAACTCAACAGATCACAGCTCTAAGCAATGTTTGAACTGACCCAAAGACATATTGTAAATATCAAAATTAAAGCAATTCAAAAAGCACAGATAAATATTTATAGGGCTCATAGCACCATATGTTCTTCTATGAAAGGGCACATGAAAGGTAACTTGATGGCGAAGACCCCGGCAAGGAATGCTCAGCCCCACCTGACTCAAAAAATCCACACAATCAACCTGCCCATTTATGAGTTTAAATATAAATATAGCCCCCGACATATCTTTACGATTACCAAGAGGAGCTAGTAACATTTGTTTTCAATTTCAGCATAAGTATGGTGTAAAATTCTATGGTTGTTCCTAAAAGCACAGTATGTAAGAAATCTATGTAGAAACTTTTTCAACCGAATTAATATGATTATGAAAGTATGGGGACCATACTACTGAGCAGTATTCCAAGATGGACCTAACAAGGGAGCAATATACTAAGTTTTGTAGATTCAATAGAAAAATAATTGCAATTCCTTATCACAAAGCACAGCATTTTTGAACTCTTCACTGAGATTGTACTGATGTGCTCAATAAGTGATAATTTCTCATCCAGAACAACTCGCATGTCCCTAATCAATGAAACATATTTTGAATCCTTACCATTAGTGGAATAACTAGTTTGCACCCTACTTGCTTTACAAAAAAACTAATTCAGCAACACTTATCAATATTCAACTGGAGCTTATTTGCTGTACACCACACAGCCAGTTTATCCAGATCTTTTTGTAACAATTACTGATCTTGCACAATTTCCACCGTTCTCCACAACTTGAAGTGACCTCCCTGTAGAACGCCAGATGAAACATGGATTGCCTCCAAGAAGAAGATGTCAACATATTGTGTACATTGGGTTAAAGAACTTTAGATACAAGAACAAAGATTAGAATGGAATCCAGCTTTACTAAGTTTACACTAAAGCAGCTGATGGCCTAGATGATCGAAAGCTTTAGAAAAGTCAGTGTATATTGCATCTATCTGCTTACAATCTTCCATACTCTGTAAGATATTTGTTTCATAAACCACCAAATTAGACACCATTGATCTATGTCTAGTGAAACCACGTTGTTCTTCCGGTTACAGCCCACCGCACATTCTCATCAACTGTTTGCTGACAAGACAGCTTTGGAAAGCTTTGGAATGGCCGACTAGATACATACACTTTTGTAATTTGCCACATTATCCCCTTGACCACTTTTAAATATTGGCATCACATAACTTTTCTTCCAGTTGTCAGGAAATATAGAGGTTCTCAATGATCTGTTAAAAATAATAAACAACAGCAGAACAATAATGCATACACACTGCTTTAGCAAAAAGTTAGGGAGCTCTGTCGGGACACGAGGTTAGTGTATTTGGAAGCTTAGTAATTTCATCAGAGATATCAATTTTGGATATTTCGCTGCAAATCATGATGTTGCCAATATTATTGTCAACAAACTCAAGATCATTACTGCTGGTGTTTTTAACATATACAGTTTAAAATAATTCCTTAAATAAATTAGCAATACCCTGACCCTCACCTGTAGATTGATCACCATAAAATAATGAATCAGGAATTCTGTGACTAGACCACTTATCATTGATATATTTCCAAAGATAGTTGGTATCATCCTTTAGCTTGAAGTCTATACCCACACCATAGTTGGAAAAACACTCCTTAGAAAGCCTCTTACAATCAGCACGCAGTTGATAAAATACTGCATAATTAGCATTTGATGGGTGCACAAAAAACAGCGAATGAGCATGCCTCTTCCACTGAGTCAGGTGTCGGAACTCATTGAAGAACTACTTTGGAAAGCTTGGTGTTATAAATCACTTCAAGGAGACAAAACATGCTACACCTGTGGCATCTCATAAAAGAGCTGTACTTGGGAGATTACATCAAAAGTATTTAAATATACTTGCCAATTAACTGATGCTAAATACTCATTAAGACCCCTGTAGCTGCCATTTCTATAAACATAGTTAATAGTAAACGTATTGAAGCTAATGAAATAATAGTAGATTATTATGAGCCCGGGTATACCTTTAAGTCTGTGAATTTTTTTTACTACAGTGTGGAAAGACATCTAAAAATCTTGAAGAAGGTACACAATTTCAACGATTTTAAGGTAGCAATAGAAAATACAAAAATACAAAGTTATTGAAATGAATTTGGATGATTTCTCTTTATAAAAGGACCATTAAAAAATATAAATGTAAGGATTCCAACAAGATGTATTTACATAAGATTGTACAATTATCTGCAAAAGTTACAGTACTGATTTTGAGAAACCTGCACTGCCGTTGAATTTTATTAAGTATACTTATATCAGGTGAAAATCCTTTACCAGAACCTGTATTATAACCCAAGAAAAATTTCTGAACAATGACGAAATGGAATCATTAAGTTAATTCAGAATAATAATAATAATGGAGGGAATAACCAAATTATATCTTCAAATAGATTGGAGTTTTGAGAAAATATCCTATTAACAGTTAATGATGCAGCTGTTGATGATGACAAGGAGATTTAGGATTAGGTTTTAGGGTGCATATGTATATTATGTACCTTTTATACAGTATAAACTTCAAATTACTTTTTTTTAATAAAATACTTAAGTAATTTATTAGTTATTTTATTGCTGTATTTCTTGAAGATAATTAACATATTATTCTGCATTAAAAACAGTTACCGTTAGATGGCTTAGTTTTTCATAGATTTTATTCAGCATAAAGTAGCAGTATCTATATTATTTTTCATAAATTTGTGATTTTGGGAATATTGCCCAATGTCACTGAAAACTTACTAATCATAAAAGCAACCAATGTGAATGTGGAAATTTCACGTGAATTAAAATACCAGAATAAAAATTTATAAACTCATTTTCCCACACAATAGTCAAATGTCAGTTACCATCAATGGGCTTAGTGGAGCAGATATACAGTTCCTACTTTGGTTCTTTATCCGTGCATCATTAATACTTGATAACAACTGACATAAATATTAAGTGTTATTTGTTTCTATTAATAGTGAAAAACAGAACAAAATAATCTGATATATGTTGATTATGTTATCAAATGTTGATGACTCGTGGGTAAAGGACCAACTGATCAACTGTACCTTTGAATTGATTCTTATTAAATAATGATGCTCAAGATCAAGTTTTTGTTTATAAATAAATACGTTGTAGTATTGTATACACCTGACGAATATCTAGGGCCTTAGCCTCATGAAATAATAAATTTGACAAGTATTTAGTTGAGTTACCATACATTACTTTCAATATTCTCTATTATAATTGGTAATATAAGAACTCCAGTAGCACCCCATGATTTGGAGTATTATATTTTGATAAAATATTTCTTTAACAATAAAACAGTACAAAGAAGGTTTTATCAAAATTTACAGTCTGTATTTGATAGTTAACCATTCTATTTTTAAATTCCTTTCAGATTTTCATTTCAAGCCTTCCCATTTATTCATTGTGTATAAAATGATAGTGTTGTCTACAACATTTATAATTTTTCATGTAGTGAGAATAGTAAGAGTCCTACTTTTTAGGGTACTCGTGCCCAAAACTTGTTATTGACCTAACTTAATTTTAATCTTTTTCATTACTGAAAACATCACCAATCCTCACAACTTGTCTGAGATGTATCAAGTAATTTTCATATAGATTGCAAGTCCCAGAATTCATATATTTTGCAAGGCATCTAGTAAAAGATTGAGATTTGCAGACGAACTAAATATATAAGAGAATTCATGTAACCTTTATAGTTCAGATAAAAAGTTAAATGATTTATTTATCAAATTTATCAACAATGTTGGTAACAAATTAATTTGGGTTTTAATATCATTCATATTTACTATAGTACTATATTATACAATTATTTACTCAGATGATAAGATTTTTCAATGTTTTAGTTATGTCAAATGCTTAAAATGAAATGAAAATACTGCTACAAAGTATGTTATATCTAAATAGCCATCAATGAGTGTAACTCACCTTTTAATTGAATTCGCCTTCCAGATTTATGTTTTAAATATTTAAATTTGTTTCTAATGCTGTGTATATTAACCTTACGAGAGCTGTCCTTCTCTGTTTTAATTGCAATTATAGATTCTTCAACTACTTGAACTATGTTTAGATCTCCATCAAGTTCTTGTTTAATAGTATGCATACTATTGTTATTTACATTTTCAAAAGTTGTTGTAGGCACTTCATCACTCACTTCTTGTTTAACGTCCATATTCCAAACAAAATCATCGTGGATATCGATTTCTTCTTTAAAGACTTTTTGGTCCATATCCATTATGACTGGATAATATCAAATCGACAGCTCAATCAAATCAATAATAATTAAAATAAATGTTATTTGAACAAATAAGCCAAGTAAGTGAATTAATAACGACATAGACAACACATAACCACAGATTCCACAGAATACATAATCAAGCTGGTGTATTCTCTGACATAACGAGCACAGAGAAATTTATATTATTTGTCTATGATAACGAGCGAGAGTTATGAGTTATCCACACACCACAAAGTAATAAAAAAAATTATTTGTCTATTCACAAAAACGAGTTAATAGAGAGTTTTTAAGCCCTTTATTTTGTCACGTAAGTATGGTTATCGTTATTCTGAGAATGCGCAGTATGAAAACTTGGAGACCTTAACTTTAATAACGATAACGGACTTCGTTATTTACGGAGAAATACCGTAAGAAGGTTTTTATGCTTATGGTTATTTTTCCACTTACAACGTTGTCAAAATTGATATATTTTGGTACACGCAATTGTTAAAACCTACTTAATTTCTTCATATATACAGGAAACTACTATATTTCTTTATGTTTTAGAAGACAATAGTTTATAACACAATATTTTTTTATCAATACAGCTGTTACCATATTTTCTCTGAGAAAATCTGACAACGTCAAGAATTTATTGTGCTAAACAGAAAACCTAACCTTTATTATTATTATCCATGATTAATTATTATTCAATCTGTAAGGATCCATCCAACAATAACATTTTGTAAAGCTTGTTCCATTGTTAAATTTATGAAATATTGATCCATTTACTATTTAAATAACATGGGGTTATATTTCCAATTCGTCAACTGTCATTATAATTGATCTGTGACTGTTAAACAGAATACGTTATTTTTAGATGGCTTAAAATACCTTCTTTTCTTGTTCAATCTAATCGTTATTGTTGATAAAGTTAACCATAACTACATCCAAAATCTCCGTTATATTTGTAGGCTTAAAAACTCTCTAATCTGTGGAGGAATTATTCTTCTATTTCTATAGAAATAAACACTCAAGATAATTAGAGGTGTAGATAGGTAAATATTCGTAAGCGATTCTCTTTCTGACGAGTGTTTGTGTAACTTAAGGTAATATACATGTTTTGGGTAACTTAAAGCAGTGTAAAACTGAGGTTGTGAATTAAATTATTCTACCGGTTTATTTATATTGAATACGAATAATTATTACTGTTGTGTTTCTCGGTGATTTTTCTGCGCAAAGTGTCTAATTACATGAAAATTTGCCCTTTTCATTTTAAAGAAACTAATTTTTCTCAAACCTTGTTGTTACGGTCTCCAAAAAATTGTATAACGTTGAGTCAACGGTACCTCGCAGCAAAGCGACGAATGTCGTCTATTACCATAGCCTTAATGTGTAATCTCATGCTATCGCTCGTCTCTCGGTTTCAGCGACAAATCTGGTCACGTGACCGAATTTTGAATTTCCCGCGACTCAAAAAAGTAGCGACAAATAATAAATCGTCGCGGTGAAAAGTAGCGAAATGTCACAAATTGTCGCCATGGAAAGCAGCGGCAACATGGCTGCTTGCAGCGATATCATTGACATAATATACTAGTATAATATGTCAATGAGCGATTTCGAAAGCTGACAGACAAAGATTAATGAGAGATAACCTTAAAACTGATTTTCTAATTTTGTTTATTTCTTTAGTGGCAGAGATACAAATGAATGAAATAGGACTGAATAAAAATATAGTAGCGTTTTAATCTATAATCAGCGACACTCTGCTACGATAGTAGGAAATTGACGAGATGTCGTTTGCTTAGAAATATCAAAAGTGGGTTGATCAGTGTCAACAAATTTGTATCAGGGCACGGATTCAAAAAATTCGGCAAAAAGGAATATTGACAGCTCTCGTAGGAAATGAAATTTTGTTACGCAAATACAAGAAGGAATGTAGTCAAAAACGTTTTTGGGTTCACCCATTGTATAAATTTTTTAAGCAGTTTTTTCTACACTCTTCTGGTACGCAGATAAATTTGAAATTTATTTGCGGCTGTCACCGCGTCAATTCGAAGTGCAGCTATTTTTAGTTGGGCCTCTCATAACAAAACAGAACGCAGTGAGGGAGCCCATTTCTGTTGCTGCACAACTTCTAATAATTCTACGGTAATATTGTAGATTTGCCTTGCTTAATCACATTAAGTTAGTTTACACCGTGTGGACCAAATCGTGTACTTATTTAGCTTAGAACATAAGTGTTTATACTGACTGTTTTGCTGGATTAAAATAGTCCAGTTTTAATGCCAGGGACCAAAATTGACATTTTTATATTAAAATGACATAACTTTAAATCTTTAGGAATTTTGATGGTAGACTTTGACTTTATTTAAAAATGAATACAAAAATAGTTGCAGTGGTAATAGAGTTCCTGAAAAAGAAAAACATATTCAAAGATTTAAATTAGAGTCATCGAAGTCTCCATATTTAAGAAGCAATTTAGCTTATTTGCTTTTAACTAGCAGTAATTTTGTAGGATTGTTAGACAATCAAAGAATATGGATGAAACCTAGAAGTAGTGATAATTGGACAATAATGTTAAATCAGTGAAGTACAAATCCACAGCTGACCTATTTTTACTCTGTGCTTTTAGAAAACCGTCACTTTGGTCCACGAATACTAATATGCTGTCAAAAATTGAATTTGAACTACCCTAGATGAGATTGATCAAATTCGAGTATCAAATTTTACTCCTTTGTTGTTTACACCGAAAGTAAAGTACACGTGACGTCATTTAAACTTCGGACTAAAAATTTAGTACGTCCGGTGTAAGCGTACCTAGTGATTACAGGCATTAAAATAAATGCAATCTTCAACAAATATTTAGCTACAGGTGACTGTTTCACATCCATATCGTATCACAGTATCTGGTAGAGACGACAACGGCGAGCATAATTGCAGAAATGTGAAGAGCACTTTGGAGTTGTCTCAAAAAGGAAGTTTTACTTTTAATTTATGTTAAATTTTAAACGTTTGCTCATCTCCTCATAATATTATGTAAAAATAAATATATATAAATTTTCTAATTTTTTTATTTTAAATTATTTTGGAATATTATTATTAAACCATACACTACCCCATGGACAGGCTTTGTATTTATGGGAACACATTTGAAGTTAAATTCTTAATATTGTATGAATGCTGCATGTTTATTGTTATTGTATTCTATTGTAGGAATACATTATTATGTTGAGTTGTCCGGAACTGATACTAAAGAAATAAAATTTTGTATTTTTTGTTTATATGGCTAAATTATTTCTGTATTTGAAAGAAACCCAGATCCCAAGAAGTCCACAAACTCAAATGAACCTAATAGATTCTAGAAAACTCCATTGTTCAATATCGCACGTGCACAAACACACTCACTTAAGGAAAGAAAATTGAAACAAAATAATTCATTACAATATATTTAATTTAAACTAGGATACACAGCGATTTTTCTCATTTCAGTATAAAAATGTTTCATTTGTTGATTTAACAATATTATATTATTAAACTAGTCAACATGAATAGTTTGTTTCTTTTCAGTTCTTTCAATTATCACACTCATTAAAAAATTGTCCTTTTTTTGTTAATAATAAAGGAATTAACATGCATTTATATAAATAAACAAAACAAGTACTTAATTATCACAACAAAACATTTAATATCTGTCATCTAAAAACTTTTACAAACAAAAATGTGGTTAAAAAGTTACATCATTTCTCGAGAAAACTGTATAACAAAGAAACAAAATTATCGGTTTAAACGTATATTTTCATACTTTACCAATTAATAATCTTTTAAAATATTGACAAAGAATACACCAACTGATTTATTGGTGTATTCTTTGATATTTACCTCGCCTGAATCCATTGTTTATAATAATATAACAGTAGTTATATGATCTGTGAATATAACAATAACAAAGACGTTGCACATAGAGAAAAAAACATATTATTATTTGATTTGTGTATGAAGTTGCATGTCGCTCAGTTCTAGCAACAAAAGCAGACAAATATGCAGAACTTCTAGTTTTGTGTTAGGTGTCAATGAATGACTGGTGTCAAGTAGATGTTTTGCGTAGTGGGATTTATCTGGTTGTTTTAACCTGTATGCTCGTAAGTGTTCATTGTATCGGATTTAAAAATTCCTAAGGGTCTGACCCAAATAGACAGCATTACAGTGAACACTTACGAGCATACAGGTTAAAAAAACCAGATAAATCCCACTACGCAAAATATCTACTTGACACCAATCATTCATTGACACCTAACACATAACTGGAAGTGCTGCATATTTGTGAAAAGAAACAAGAACTGGATTTCCTTGAAGAATTGGAAATTAGAAGACATTTAAGAAACCCACAATATGAAGTTGTCAATGAACAGTTAAATCTAGGGAGTTCTCCACTAATAAACTGTCTTCTTAAGTGATAATTGTAAAGATCAGCAGATATAGTTTTCCTGGTTTTCGATATCATTGCACAGTTATACTGATCTTAATTGGAAAAATGATATCCAGGATATCACCATAGGGCTAATAATATCTAAGCTTCAATATTTGTAACATCACATCTTCTTGATCCCTTTTTAAATATTTCCATTATGTATACAATGTACAAATAAATGTGCCAGGGGAAAAAAATTATAAACTCAGTTTCTTTTGAAAAATATAAGGGAATATAATTTAGGGTTCTTCCGGCCAAAAAGGACCAGTGAAAAAAGTGTTTAGAGCAACAAGAAATGACAGAAACTGAAAGAATAAAAGGAGAAGACAAATTTCAAGAACATTTAGAAAGAAAAGAATTAGCTCGCAAGTCCAGGGATAATGACAAAAAAATTGCAAAGGAAAATGCGGAGGTTTTATCTTTTAATTTCGATCTGAAAGCAGTTCTTACAACACCGAAAGGCCCAGCAGGTCAAATCTTTTATTTAAGAAAATTAGCCATCTACAATTTCACAGTATACAACTTAGACAACCAAGATGTTCTTTGTTATGTTTGGGAGGAAGCTCAAGGAAAAAGAGGATCAGTTGAAATCTCTTCATGCATTCACGATTACATTCTATCACATCAAAATATTAAAGAGGTTCGAATGATGTCCGATGGGTGTGGTGGCCAAAAAAAAACTCTATTTTTGCTGTCAGGTGCCTTCAAATTCTCTCAAGTCATCCTACTCTAAATCTAATAGATCATAGATTTTTTGAAACTGGTCACACGGAAATGGAGTGTGACTCAAAACATTCGAAAATAGTAAGAAAGGCGAAATACGTTCCAGTGTATTCTGCAGAAGATTGGACACAAATTATTCGCAGTGCAAGAACAAGACCACGACCTTTTGTAGTCAAAAACCTAACACATCAAGACTTTTTAGATTTTAAGGCATTGGAACACAGTCTTTCAACATGAATCAAACTCCATGGCGCAAAGTTTGCTGGCTTCGCTATGTAAAGGATGAGCCAACAAAATTTTTCTTTAAAACAAGTTATACAGATGAAGATTTTAAAGAGGTAAATTGTTTCAAAAAAGGACGGCCAAGAAAATTTGCATTAAACAAGCCTTATAACGATGAGTTGTCTATTTCCAATGTAGTTTCAAGATTTGCAGAAAATGTGTAATGATCTTACAATACCTAAGATTTACCACAACTACTACAGATCTTTAAAATGTAGCGTAAAAATCCGGGACTGTTTACCAGTACCGAATGTGCCGGAAAATGACTCAGAAGAAAGTGATTAGTTTTTTTTACAACTGAATGTTTTTTTTTTAATTACCTGAGTGTTACGTTTTGTTTTCTTATTTCTTTTATTAAACAAGTTTCAAAAATTTAATGGCTCTCATTTTTCTGTTCAACGAAACTAAATTTGTTTCAAATCTTTCAACGGCAAAAACACGAATGTGTGTTTTTTAAAAAAAAACTGAATATAACCAAAATTTTGTTAGACAACTTAAATTGGTCAATACGACTTCTACCTATTGCAGAGAATATTTAAAGTCACACAAAAACCCTATTTTTACCAATCGTTACAAACTTTAAATGCAATTATCTCAAAACTGTAATTTTGCACATTCATGGTTTTGGCATGGGACCAACGTTATTCAACATTGAATGAATGAATAAAATCTGATCAGATTCGAAATGATAGTACCATCAAATATTACCTCTAGGTATTATCGTTGGACAGATAGTAATATACAGATATGCATGTAAATATTCACATAGAATGATAAACATAACATAAAATACCTAATTATCTAAGGGTAGGGGAGACCGGGGCTAAATGTCACAAAATTAGGTTGTTAATTTTTTGTGAAACCATTTTTAATCCTAGCAAAGTTATTTCTGGTGCACTTTGTCACTCTGTTATTTGACTATACAAAGTGACTAAAAATGTATTTATAAATAATGCGAATTTATTAATTTTTTTGCAAAACGTAAACTGTTACAAGTGTGACATCTTGCCCCCATTATGGGACACGTTGTCTCACGGAAAGGGGTGTAAAGTCACGCAGATATCAGGTTAGATTTTATTTAAAAAAGCTCAAAAATACAGATAAAAAGAAACAAATCATACATTATATTATGCTCTATTCCAATTTTGTTATTCAGTGTCGTCATCTTCACAGTTCTAACAAACGTACCACGGTGTACCGGGAGTGCACAGTTCATGGGCCCATAGCTTACAGACTGTACATTGAACCCAAACTTCTATTGGTGAACTATTGGAAAATGGTTCCAAGCAGACAAGACAAAAACTTTCTTCATCCTCGTCCTCTGATTCTTCAGGGCACTTCTCTTTAGCACTTTTATGGTTTTTTCCCTTTTTATTTTTATTATTTGACACTCTTATATTTCCTGTAAAATTTTTCTTTACACTCTTTCTCTTAGCAAACTCCGCCTCAAGAGCCTCTTTCTCTGGCGTATCAGTTAGTACAGCCGACTTCCTTTTCTTTCTATTTGACCCTTTGTTTCTTGCAGCTGCAATTTAAGGTAATTGTTATTTAAAATGTGTCCTCACCTGATTTTGGTAAAAGTCTTACCTGCTTTGGGCAAGGGCCTTATATCTGAGACACTAAATATACTTTCCTTAGGCCCAGAATGCTGAGTATGGTTTGGGATTTTTTCTAAGGATGAGCCACTAGGACCAGGCTGCTGAGTGTCGTGAAGTTCTGTGTTTGCAGGTTCTGACACAGTTGTTTTTTTGTTGCCTATTTCAAGAAAAACAAATTATTGCAGAATAATTTTAAGATACTCATGTAACTAACTTACTTGTTAACATTTCGTCAACTGTTGGTTCATCAGTTTGGAATGAAATTCCACTGGTCCCGGGCTTTGGATTTTCGAGATCTGGTTCCTGATTTTCTTGGTGCAAGTCTCTGTCTGTTACTTTACATGGACTAAATTCTGTTTCATCAAATACATTTTGGTTGAAGGGACATATCCCTGATACACGAAATCCGGATTGTATATCTTTTGGTGTTGCGGCTAGGGGATAGCTTTGAGCAACTAAAACTGGAATATCATATATCGTCATCGTTTGACCGGGCTGATTCATCATCCACGCATCGCAAGCATTATTGTACTGTTTTTTAAACGGACCATAAACTGACCTATCAAGAGGCTGCAACTTGTGCGAGCAGTGGGGAGGAAAAGATAACATAACTATACCACTTTCCTTAGCCAACTCAAGTCCCTCGATAGAAAGATGCGACTGATGATTATCAAGAAGTAACAGACAGGGGTGCTTATTGGAACATTTTGAAAATTTAATGAAATGTCTCAAAAATAGCACAAAATTTTCTTCTATCATCCAGCCACTTCAATTAGCTGTTCCCGCACATCCTGCTGGTCCAGATGTTAGCCAGAATTCTCTAAAATGCACTCTTGGAAATATAAAGAATGGCGGGATGCTATTTCCCAAAGCAGATACGGCACACTGCGACGAGGGTTCCACGTTCCCCAGAAGTTATGGATCCGACTTGTTTAAATCCTTTTCTGGCCACTACTTTACAAGGCTTCTGAACAGTGGTCACCCCCGTCTCGTCCATATTCCAGATTGAGGATGGATCAAACTTATATTTTTTCATAACCTTTTCCAGATTTGTAAAAAAGCTGTTCACATTTGCTTGGTTAAAATTTGTTGCGCGTGCGAAACTTGTTGGTTCTGGAGTGCGAACAGATAAATCATTGTTTCTCTTTAAAAGTGATGTAAACCATTCAGGTCCAGCCATTTGATCCCTTTTCCAAGGCTCGGGAACAGCTATTTTATTGGCAATGGCAAACTGGAATGCAAGCTTTATAATTTCCTTAGGACAAAGTCTGAAATAAATATTTGCTGATTCGAGTAGGTATGTTTTTAAATCCATTTCCATTTCTCGGCTTAATACCATGCGAGGTTTGCCATATCCCACGTCTATATTTAACTGATCTTGATTAAGGTCCTCTGCTGAAAGCTTTTTGCAATAGCGCCCCACTGTTCTATAATTTAAATCAAAATTTTTTGCTGCTTGCCTAATAGAAATATTTTCATTTTTTACTTGTAACACCGCTTTCCTTATTGTTTCCTTATCAAAACTCCCTCGATCTGTTCTTTTTCTGTATTCGCGCACCATCTAAAAACTAAATCCGATTCAGAGCTTTACTTCTTTTAATATCGGGATAAAAAGTCACACATGACAACTTGCCCCACAACGTGTGAGACAAGTTACCTCAAACGGTCCTGCCATTTTCTTTCTAAAATAACTACCTAACCTAATTTTATGAATTAATAAATTTATAGTGACTTTTTGGAGAACACCTAGGGGTATCATAAATATAACACGGAATTTTTAAATTCTGGCACTGAGATAAAATATACGGTTTGTATAACTAATCCAAAAAATTACTTACATTGGCTTTTTCCGTAAATTCACTTATAAACATATACACATGCGACTTATACGAATGGAGGAACTAACTAGCATTGAAATAGTTCCTGGCGTATGAATATGACGAGGTTGCCATATTTACTTTGCGCAGGAAAGGGTTTGTGACTTTAAACCCGGGAGACTTTAAGCCCCGGCCTCCCCTATCTCAGATAATCTGCCTTCAGATCATTCTTTGATAATTGTAATTTTTGTATGCGGATATCCAACGGTGAACAGTAATATATTACTGGTATGAACATTCAGATTCCAGACAGCTAGACATCTAGGTGGTAGACCATAATAATGTAGGGTTGATTGCGGTACTGAGTGAGATTTGGAATGAGCCTCGCAAGAAGGTGGCATCCAGGATGAAATAAGCTCTCAGATCTAAATGAACCCCAGTTTGAACTCGTTTTGAGAATGGGCCCACAGGTAGAAGTGGGTCTCAGCTTGAGAGTCGGCCTTGCTTTGAACGTTGGCCTGGCTTTAAAAGTGGGCCTCTTCTCTGAAAGCGAGCCTCTCCTTGAACCCTGTGAAATAGGTAAATGACAACCTATTACAACACGTGTTGAGTGAGTAAAAAATAGAGAAGGAAAAAAACTAGTATAGAATTACAAAAAATACGTTCATTACTCCAGAGGGTTCACCAAAAAACTCAAAGTCAATTATTTCAAATCACTAAATGACTGAAAGGGGCAGATCCCCAAACCTTGAAGATATTCAGAGACTATGAGGAACGACAGATCTCCTTGACGTCTCGTTGATCTTCCAATAACAGACCATTTACTCGTCTCAATTGCTTACTTCCAGGATCCGGAAATCGTATGACAATCAGTGTTACCAATATTCGAAAAATGGAAATGAAACTCTCTTATTCACTCGAGGATAGAACAGGTACGGAACAAGAAATAAATATTGGAACACGCCAAAGTTCACACTGAGCGAATAAGTAGTACATGAAAGGGAACTAGAATACTTATTAGTAATGTGTTCGCTGCAACAGCTGATACTTGTCTACTGTCTGGATATTAACCTATACTTTCACAAATGAAAACAAAATATTACCACCATGAATTATGATCGAATGGCTCCGAAATTAAACATATAATCAATGAAAAGCAAATACATAATAATACAATAACGTAATTCGAAAAATAACAGTTAGGTACGGACAATAATATTCATTATAGTGACAATATTATAGAATAACGACAAGTTAATAAATTCAACCTCACTTTAATGTAATTGTTCAGTCCAGGACTACGGATATTAGTCAAATAGCATAGCATAGTTTTGATAGGAAGCCTTGATTAATTAACGTACAGGTGATGGTAAAATTAAATATACAGTGTGTGAAAACTGATACCCAACTTAAATTCATCGATTACTCGAATAAATAATCATATTGGTCACCGATGATGAAAATAAAAATGTAGTTGTGCTATATAAGGCACACGTCATGCTATGTAGAAATGAATAGCATTTTATTTTTAAAATCTAATATACTGTGTGAGAAAAGGAAATGCTATAACGTCTAACGACAACGAGTACAACCAACATCAGTTCTTATTATTTCTATAGTTTATACAACTATCAATTAGTCCAATTTATAAAATTTTCTCCTGTGTAACGACATATATGTGACTTTAAATTATTTTTCCGTGAGAAAGTGTTCAAACACATTTGAATGACTTTTCCCCTGTGTGACTACGCAATTGTTGATTTAAATGACTTTTGCGAAAAAGTTTTAAAAACAAATGTCACATTTGAAAGGCTTTCCTCCTGTGTGACTGTGCGAATGTATTCAATTGAATTTTATGTGAAAAAGTTTTAAAACAAATGTCACATTTGATTGAATTTTCTCCTCTGTGACCACGCAAATGTATATTCAGAGTACTTTTCTCCGAACAAGTTTTTAATCAAATGTCACATTTGAATGATTTTTCTCGTCTGTGACCAGGCATATGTGTATTCAGATTATTTTTGTGTGAAAAAGTTTTTAAACAAATATCGCATTTGAATAGATTTTCTACTCTGTGACCACGCAAATGTGTATTCAGATTACCATTCTGCGAAAAAGTTTTTAAACAAATGTCACATTTGAATGCTTTTCTCCTGAGTGAATTCATAAATGTTTAATCCGACCACCATTCTCCGAAAAGTTTTTTAAGAAATATCATATTTGAGTGGCTTTTCGCCTGTGTGAATTCGTAAATGTTTAATCAGACTAGTTTTATCCGAAAAAGTTTTGAACAAATGTTACATTTAAATGGCTTTTCACCTGTGTGAATACGCAAATGTGTATTCAGACTACTTTTCTGCGAAAAACTTTTTAAACAAATGTCACATTTGAATGGCTATTCTCCTCTGTGAATTCGTAAATGATTAATCAGACTACTTTTATCGGAAAAAGTTTTTAAACAAATGTCACATTTTAATATCTTTTCTCCAGTGTGACTACGCAAATGTATATTCAGAATACCTTTCAGCGAAAAAGTTTTTAAACATATATCACATTTGAATGGCTTTTCACCTGCGTAAATTGGTAAATGTTTAATCAAACTACTTTTCTGCGAATTCGTAAATGTTTAATCAGACTACTATTGTGCGAAAAAGTTTTTAAACAAATATCACATTTCAATGGTTTTTCTCCTGTGTGAATTTGTGAAAGTTTAATCAGAAAAAGTTTTTAAACAAATGTTACATTCAAATGGCTTTTCACCTGTGTGAATACGCAAATGTGTATTAAGATTACTTTTCTGCGAAAAAGTTTTTAAACAAATGTCACATTTGAATGGCTTTTCGCCTGTGTGAATTCGTAAATGTTCAATCAGACTACTATTGTGCGAAAAAGTTTTTAAACAAATATCACATTTCAATGGCTTTTCTCCTGTGTGAATTTGTGAAAGTTTAATCAGACTAGCTTTATCCGAAAAAGTTTTTAAACAAATGTTACATTTAAATGGCTTTTCACCTGTGTGAATACGCAAATGTGTATTCAGATTACTTTTCTGCGAAAAAGTTTTTAAACAAATGTTACATTTAAATGGCTTTTCTCCTGTGTGAATTCGTAAATGATTAATCAGACTACTTTTATCCGAAAAAGTTTTTAAACAAATATCACATTTCAATGGCTTTTCTCCTGTGTGAATTTGTGAATGTTTAATTAGACTAGTTTTATCCGAAAAAGTTTTTAAACAAATGTTACATGTAAATCGCTTTTCTCCTGTGTGAATACGCAAATGTTTATTCAGATTACCATTCTCCGAAAAAGTTTTTAAACAAATGTCACATTTGAATGGCTTTTGTCCTGTGTGAATTCGAGAATGTTTAATTAGACTACTTTTCTGCGAAAAAGTTTTTAAGCAAATGTCACATTTGAATGGTTTTTCTCCTGTGTGAATTCGTAAATGTTGAATCACACTACTTTTCTCCGAAAATGTTTTTAAACAAATGTCACATTTCAATGGCTTTTCTCCAGTGTGGCTACGCAAATGTCTATTAAGAACCCCTTTCTGCGAAAAAATTTTTAAACAAATGTCACATTTGTGTGGTTTTTCTCCAATGTGACTACGCAAATGTATATTCAGATTACCTTTATGCGAAAAAGTTTTTAAACAAATGTTACATTCAAATAGCTTTTTTCTTTTGTGAGCACGCAAAAGTCTGTGTAAATCACTTTTCTTCAATTTCTGACCTTCTTCTATATTTAATTTGAACTTATCAGTGAATCCGATATCCTCCAACTCTGCTTTCAAATCATGTTCAGCTATTTCAATTTCATTTTTTACATCTTCATCAAAATTTCTGAAAATGGTAAGGTCAGTTACATGCTTTTTACTGTAACTTGTATTGTTCTGGCCAAATTTCGTGTTAAACAGTAATTTCTTCAGTATCAGGCAATGATTTGTAAAACAGTGACTAAGGAATTCTATTCGTTTCGTGTATAAGTTTCCACAAAATCCACAGACCATAATCCCAGCAATAACACTTAGGTTTGTGCGTTTTCCATTTTTTATTTGTCCTGCAAAAAGAAAATTAAGACTAATTTTTCCAAGATTTGAAATTTGTGTGAAGAATAAAAAATCTAAAGATTATATGAACGTATAGATACATATTTTAAATTGGTGATAACAATATTAGTGTTAGAAAGTACATTGAACACATCCAAAATACAAAATAAAGTTTTAAATGACAACCCCAGTTTTTAATTAAAACTCCGGTTAAGAAGACATCACAAAAATTTGGAACATTAAACTGTGTCCACACATTAATGATAAAATTAGAAGAACAGATGGGATATTTACTTAATGAAAATAATGATATTTCAGAAAAACTTTTATTGATAAAGCATCTGTTTCTCTGTAAGTTTGTTTGAACTCTCAATATTATCAGTCAGACATTATATCAGTTCATCTGTTAATCAATCAACGACACACATAATAATAATAAGTTTATTTGCAGAAAAAAAATATCAAAATTTACAAATAATTGTTAAAAAGCAACATTCTGCCAAGAAGATATAAGAACAGCAGAACTGATACGAGTGCCATCTTCCAAAATTAAGAAAATTTAAAAGTGATAAATATATAGTGTGTACGTTTTCAAATATACACAATGTTATCTAAAAAAGGGATATACATAAAAATATGAATTAATAATAGATGTTAGTACAGGAATACATCGACATTGCTTACTAAACACTTGAAAGTAGCCAAAAAAACTGTTCATAAAGATATAAAATGAGTAAATAATACATTGCATATAGATACTAAGAAGTTTATACACATTTTCCATAAAATCAGTATGCGCTAATTTCTAAACACTCTCATGCAGTACTTTCTTGTAATTATATTTGAACGCTTCCAATTTCATATTTTCCAAGGACTGTGGGACCTGGTTATAAAGCTTAAATATTTAAAAGTTCGATAAATGATGTACCATTTCTATGCTCAACCGATTGACATCCCTCAACTTATGGCTCATCCTCTGAAATTTTCATATTCCATATATAAATCGCAAATAAGAAATTTGAATCATCTGGATACGAAGAGAATCAATATTGTTTAAACAGGGACCATATATTGTGTCACCTAATATCATATAGTAATATTTTGTTTTCCAGTCTCTGATTTCCAATGCTGTTATATCTTCCTCTACTTGATCCCACCATTTGTTTCGTGGTCTTCCTCTTGTTCTTATCTTCAATGGACCCCATGTTGATATTCTCTTTCTGATTTCTGTTGATGCTCTTCTCATAATGTGTCCCAACCATATCAGTCTCTTTGTTTTTATATATCGCACTATATTTTCTCCACCTGTTTCCTTTTCTATTTCTATGTTTATTTTTAATCTTATTTCTCCATCTATTGTTATGTTTGGTCCAACTATTGTTCTCAATATTTTGTTTTCTAGTATTTTGTAGGTCTTGTTCTTTTTCGTTTATAGTAGTTGGCTCAAGAGCGTAAGTAATGACTGGTCAGATCAAAGTCTTATAGATTTCATCTTTGTTTTTTTGCAGTCTTCGTATACGCCATACTAGTTTTTAAATGGAAATACCCTATTTTGATACTACAATCAAAAATATCTCATTTTTCAGAGTATGTCATATTTTTTATGTTACATTACCGTATGTTACAAAAATAAAAGGTATTTTAGTCATGATAATGTAATTTAACCCTTCGGCGGGCGCGCTATGGCACTATGTACCGACGTTTTACTGTTTTGAACGGGACGCGTATCCTGTTACTTGAAACATCTTATACTTGTAAGTATTCTGGGTTGCCTATATCCGTTAGTGACTGCTGAAACCAGAGTTATTTTATATACACTTATTCAGTCTCAATTCAACGTCAAACGAAGAGTTCAGTTTTCGGCACTGCGTACCGTTGCGCGCCTTATAATGTAAGTATTTTTTATGGTGATTTTTTATTTATTTTATGTATGACTATTTATTATTTCTGTTGTTATTTTATTTTTATATCAGTCTTACTTGTTAATTTACATCAGGTATTATTTCAGGAAACAAATGTGGGGTCGAAAATACCTTAATCCAGATGAATTACAGGAGGTGGCAAATCATTTGTCACATGTGGAAGACATACCAAACCTGATAGATGATAGTGAAAGCGAGGAAGAATTTATAATAACTGAAGAAATACGTTATACGTCGTCAGAACAATCCGAAGGAAGTGGTGATGAAGAAATAGCCGAAGAAGCATCTGATTATCAATTTTATATAGGGAAGGACAGTGAAACGCTATGGATTAGCAATTAAGTGGCTACTGTAAGCAAAACTAAGTTGAAAAACCTTGTGAAAATAATACCTAGTCCTGTCAGAGGTGCAAGAAATGCTGAAAAAGAATTAGAAGCATTTTTAAAAGTTGTATCTTCCGAAATAATAGATAATAGCAATACAAACTTATATATTTGAAAAAAGCAAGGAGACGTACAATACAGTAGAGAGAGAGAGAGCGAGAGATAGAGAGAGAGATTGTAAACTAACAAGCAAGAGTGAAATTTTGGCTCTGTTTGGAGTGTTATTGCTTATAGGAGTGAAAAAAGGTCATAGAACTAATCTTATGAAATTATGGTCTAAAGATGGGACTGGTATGATGATACTGAAAGCTGCCTTTAGTTATAAAAGATTTCGGTTTTTACTTCGTGCTAGCAGGTTTGATAACATATTTACAAGAAAAGACCGTGAGGCTACAGATAAGCTTGCAGCGATTTGAGACGTATATACTAGATATATTAAAAATGCTAAAAACATTATGCCATTGGTGAATATGTTACCATAGACGAAATGTTACATAAATTCCGAGAACGTTGTGGGTTTGTACAGTACATGCCCAATATACCTGCCAAGTACGGCTTAAAATTTTACGCCTTGTGTGATAGTAAAACATACTACATCTGGAATTTGGAATTATACTGTGGGAAACAAAAGGCCGGGCCATATAAAAATTTTAATAAACCGCTGGACATAGTAGATAGATTAGCACATCCACTAAAAGGTAGTAACCGACATTTAACAACCGATAATTATTATACAAGTTACCCATTAGCTGAGCATTTATTACAAAATAAAATAAATTTGACCGGAACTCTAAAAAAGAATGAGGCAGTAATCCCTCCATAATTAATTAACATCAAGAATCCTGAAAATGGATCAACACTTTTCGGATTTCAGGATAATATTGTGATGATCCCAAAAGACACTATTAGATTTAATTAGATGTAACTAGATTTTAATTTCAAATATTGCTAGCGGCCAGTGAACTTGAAGGACACTGACAATGTGTAGTAATGTTATTAACAAACTGAGGAATCACGACTGTTGTGTAAATATATTTTTGTCGCGTCTTAACAATAAATAATGTAGTATGACAAGGTCGACGTAAGAGCATCGACTATTGATGTTTTGGTTTAACAAGGTATTTATTGAATTTTCTATATGTCCAAGTATTGTTCTCAATATTTTGTTTTCTAGTATTTTTTAGGTCCTGTTCTTTTTCTTTTATAGTTGTTGGCTCAAGAGCGTAAGTAATGACTGGTCAGATCAAAGTCTTGTAGATTTGTATCTTTGTTTTTATGCACTCTTCGTATACGCCGCACTGTGGCGCTCCCAGCTTGTTTTTAAATGGAAATACTTATTTTGATACTACCATCAAAAATATCTCATTTTTCAGAGTATACGGATACCATATTTTTTATGTTACATTACCGTATGTTAGAAAAATAAAAGATATTTTACTCACGATAATGTAATTTAAAGAAATATGAACAATACTAAATAAACCTACGAAGAATTAAATTAAATGCTCGATTAAATTGCAAACCATCTGCCTCTTTAGAATATGCAAGGTGATGTTGAAACTCTTGTAAAACATTATTCAGGGTATCAGCGTTAATTGAATGAATTTCGGTCCTAATTCTCTCTTTTACTGCACCAATATTATTAGGTCTACTAGGTAAACTTTTGACTTGAGGTATACGTACACAAAAAAATCTAATGGGATAGATCAGGAGATCTAGCTGGCCACTCTAAAAATCCTCATCTGCCAATCCATATATTGGGTAAAACATATTTTAGGTACTCATTCAAGTAGGTACATGATGTGCGTAATGCGGTGGCGCTTCATTTTGCAGGTGAATTCTCCGGTATCATGAATGGATTGGAAGAAGAGAATTTTGATAGTGCTCAGCTAGATCCCCTGAGCTATTCCCATTAGATTTTTTTGTGTCAAAAGCTTACTTCTACAGACCTAATAATATTGATTAACTAAAAGTGAGAATTAGGACAGAAATGAATTCAATTAACGCTGATATCCTAAATAATGTTTTGCAAGAGTTTCAGCATAACCTTGCATATTGTCAAGAGCCAAACTTTTTTTTAAATTTGTGTTTGGAAATATGTCTAGCTGATGTCTTTTGGAAATTAATTTAGAGGTCGATGTGGGCTGACCACTAAATTATAACGAACAGTATTGCTTTTTTAAGTTTATTAAAAAAAATCTAAAAATAATGACAGTCAAAATCTGATGTTGTTTGGTGAGTTTTTCTCATATACAGAAAGTACTGCAAAGATTCACAAAGAGAAACATGGCTTAATCAATAACAATAATTGCTATTGAAAAACAAGATATCAGATGGCTGTCACTCCAAAAATATTGTATATAACCATAAAATAAAAACATTGACGTAAAGTGTCAAATAAAAAATATTAAATATTTTGTGGAATCGCTGACTTTAGCACGAGCACCACTATTAATGCAATTTCGGATAATTCCTTATTATTTATATTTGAAACATTTTCATTGAATATTAAAAAACTAAAATTTGATTGTGTGTAATCGGTATACATGTATACTTTACAGTTTTTAAAAATAGTGCTTATACTACTCGTGCATATAGTAAATAATATTGGTACCTACACAATAATTTGAGGTACCCCACAGAGTACATTTTTCATAGCCAATATTCTTACATTAGTTGTAACAAATTGGAAACGGTCAGTCAAATCATTTTCTTCTAACTCAATTGCAAGATTGGTAAATCGTACATAATGAAGAATTCTATACTGAAGTGAGTTTATATTTACAGCTAAAGCCCAGCAAAATATGTGTTATTCATCCAAATAGAACTGAGGACTTCAAAGTAGGCCTCGGAAATAATTCGAGGCCTTTTGTTCACATTGATGTTGAAATAGGTTCATTTGTTCATATTCTGAACATATTTTAAAATTTTGTATTGTTTTCATACTCTTTGAATGTTATTGAACTAACATATTTCTAGCCAAATCATAAAAAGGTTCAAATTTCGTACATACATACAAATCTTTCATTTTATTTAATAAAGTCAAACTATACAGTCTGGAAAAGTCGAATCGAATAAAATCATTATTTTGGTTACTGTTCATATTTATAAAAAATCCTGAAACACACCATAGACCGGGAGATGGTGACACAAAATTTCCAATCATTTGTGCCAGGTATGACGACCCCTCTGGGGTCTAATTACGTAATGACGAAAAGGAAAATGGTGGTCATAACGCTGGCACTGGAGACCCAATCGCGTGGCCGTTAATGGAACGTATCGGATAAATTACGAGTGACGAACGATTTGTTACACAAAAATTCTTTTATTTTCCGATAGTCGATGAAAAAAGGAGTAGGCGGTAGCGTAATGCCATACTTCTCCCCCCGGTGTGGCATACAATTCTCCATGCCTGAGAGAACGCGTTAATTAAATAATACAATTCAACCATTTGTACAAGATTAATTTTTGTAAAGCTTGCACCATACCACACATTTTCGACGGTTCCAAATGTCGGCCATATTGCCGCAAATGAGTATTTATTTATATATTTATTACGGGAAAGCCCCACTAACTGTTACTGTTCAAGATTGTAAAATCTTGAAATTTATTTGTTTACGATACTTTTAAAATATGTGAGATATTTGTATGCGTCCTTTTTTTTATTGTATATATTTAAGGCGTCAATTCATTTTAGTTAATAGCTTTGTAGAAATATGTTGCAGAATTGATAACATCTTTATATTGTTGTAAATTCAAAGGATAACTTCATTTTATTTTCAAAATACTTTAAAATATCACGTTTTCCAACAATGATTGTAAATTGTTTTGTATGGGCATATGAATAACACCTTTTTCGAAAGTCGACATCTTGATGCATTGTCCTATAGTTAAGAAGTTAGAAAAAGGTCACGTTTCACCCTATTATATATTGTATTGTGAAAAACCTAAATTTAGTGTCACTTCTGCATGAATTTTATGGTCGAGGTTCGGAAGACATGAAAGATATTTTTGAATTACCTTTCTGAGTAAATAGGTTACAATTGCTATTGTAGTATTCCATAGAAATTTATTTAACTATTGGCGGCACCCATAGTTGATTATTGTCTAGGAACCCGACAAGTCAAATGATACTGGCCAATAGGAAATATTTATTTTCGTTTGGTCAACCCAATCTACGTGTAAACACGCCCCTCGCAGATTTCTATTTAACACGTCTCACAACGTGAAGAAATCAGTTAGACAATCATCGAATCGAGCGCAATGCTCAACAACAAAGTTAGTTTTTAACTCAACGATTCGAGCGCAACGCTCAGCAGCAAAGTTACACAATCATAGACTCGATCGCAATGCTCAACAACAAAGTTAGTTTTTAATTCAACGAATCGAGCGCAAGGCTCAACAACAAAGTAGTTTTTCACTCGTCAGTTTTACACTTCTAGACGCGAGTCTTACATTCATCGACGCGAGTTTTACACACTCATCGAATCGAGCTCAACGCTCAATAACAAAGTTAGTTTGAAACTCGTCAAATCGAAACATAAAGTGTCTTCCGATCTGAAACCACAGAAATTCAGCGTTCACAACTCAACTTTGTAACATTTTGTAAATTTGTACATAATAAATGATTAATTTCGACATTAACTTTAAGATTATTTATTTAGTTGAATGTCCACGCCAGTTGACGAAGTTCAACTAGAAATATAATCAAAAACAGTTACAATACACCAATACATAATACAATAAGGTCAGGTATAAAGACTAATACAACACAACCAATTAATTTAAAATACATAATTCTTTTCATGTAGCTACAGGTCCAAAACAATACTTATATAAATAAAAAAAATTAAGAACACAGCATAACTCAACAGATCACAGCCCTAAGCAATGTTTGAACTGACCCAAAGACATATTGAAAATATCAAAATTAAAGCAATTCAAAAAGCATAGATATCTATTTATAGGGTTCATAGGACCATATGTTGTTCTATGAAAGGGCACATGAAATGTAACTTGATGGCGAAAACCCCGGCAAGGAATGCCCTACCTGACTAAAAAAATCCGCACAATCAACCTGCCCATTTATGAGTTTAAATATAAATATAGCCCCCGACATATCTCTACAATTACCAAGAGGAGCTAGTAACATTTGTTTATCAATTCCAGCATAATTATGGTGTAATATTCTATGGTTGTTCCTAAAAGCACAGTATGTGAGAAATCTATGTAGAAACTTTTTCAACCGAATTAATATGATTATGAAAGTATGGGGACTATACTACTGAACAGTATTTCAAGATTGACCTAACAAGGGAGCAATATACTAAGTTTTGTAGATTCAATAGAAAAATAATTGCAATTCCTCATCACAAAGCCCAGCATTTTTGAACTCTTCACTGAGATTGTACTGATGTGCTCAATAAGTGGTAATTTCTCATCCAGAACAACTCCCAGGTCCCTAATCGATGAAACATATTTTAAATCCTTACCTTTAATGGAGTAAATAGTTTGCACCCTACTCACTTTACAAAAAAAACTAATCCAGCAACACTTATCAATATACAACTGGAGCTTATTTACTGTACACCACATAGCCAGTTTATCCAGATCTTCCTGTTACAATTATTGATCTAGCACAATTTCCACCGTTCTCCAGCAAATTTTAAACATTTGCTGTTTATAACACAATCAGCTATATCACTGATGAAAATATTAAATAAGAGTGGTGAGCAGTGACCTCCTTGTGGAACGCCAGATGAAACATGGATTGCATACAAGAAGAAGATGCCAACATATTGTGTACATTGGGTTAAAGAATAAAGATTAGAATGGAATCCAGCTTTACTAAGTTTACACAAAATCAGCTGATGGTCTAGATGATCGGAAGCTTTAGAAAAGTCAGTATATATTGCATCTATCTGCTTACAATCTTCCATACTCTGTAAGATATCTGTTTCATAAACCACCAAATTAGACACCATTGATCTATTTCTAGTGAAACCATGTTGTTCTTCAGGGTACAACCCACCGCACATCCTCGTCAACTGTTTATTGACAAGACAGTCAAAAAGCTTCGGAATGGCCGACTAGATACATACACTTCTGTAGTTTGCCACATTATCCCCTTGACCACATTTAAATATTGGCATCACATAACTTTTCTTCCAGTTGTCAGGAAATATAGAGGTTCTCAATGATCTGTTAAAAATAATAAACAACGGCAGAACGATAATGCAAACACACTGCTTTAGCAAAAAGTTAGGGAGCTCCTTCAGGACGCGAGGTTAGTTTATTTAGAAGCTTGGTAATTTCATCAAAGATGTCAATTTTGGATATTCCGTTGCAAATAATGATGTTGCCAATACTATTGTCAACAAACTCAAGATCATTACTGCTGGTGTTTTTAGCATATACAGTTTGAAAGAATTCCTTAGACAAATTAGCAATACCCTGACCCTCACCTGTAGATTGATTGCCATAAAATAATGAATCAGGAATTCTGTGACTAGATCTCTTATCAATGATATATTTCCAAAGATACTTGGTATCATCCTTTAGCTTGAAGCCTATACCCACACCATAGTTGGAAAAACACTCCTTACAAAGCCTCTTACACTCAGCTGAGAAAACACGGCATAATTAGCATTTGATGGGTGCGCAAAAAACAGCGAATGAGCATGCCTCTTCCACTGAGTCAGGTGTTATAATTCACTTCAAGGAGACAAAACATGCTACACCTATGGCATCTCATAAAAGAGCTGTACTTGGGAGTTTACATCAAAAGCATTTAAATATACTTGCCAATTAACTGATGCTAAATACTCATTAAGACCCCATTTCTAAAAACATAGTAAAATTCATCATACAAGTTTCTTAATTTATTTTGAGCCAGGGTATACCTTTATGTCCGTGGATTCTTTTTACTACAGTGTGGAAAGATCTCTAAAAATCTTGAAGAAGGTACGCAATTTCAACGATTCTAAGGTAGCAATAAAAAATACAAAGTTATTCAAATGAATTTGGATGATTTCTCTTTATAAAAGGACCATTAAAAAAATATAAATGTAAGGATTCCAACAAGATGTATTTACATAAGATTGTACAATTATTTGAAAAAGTTACAGTTCTGATTATGAAAAACCTGCACTGTCGTTGAATTTTATTAAGTATACTTAAATCAGGAGAAAATCCTTTACCAGAACCTGTATTATCACACAAGAAAAATTTCTGAACAATGACAAAATGGAATCATTAAGTTAATTCAGAATAATAATAATAATAATGGAGGGAATAACCAAATTATATCTGCAAATAGATTGAAATTTTGAGAAAATATTTCATTAACGGTTTAATGATGCAGCTGTTGATGATGACAAGGAGATTTAGAATTAAGTTTTAGGGTGCATATGTATATTATGTATCTTTTATACAGTATAAACTTCAAATTACTTTTTTTTAATAAAATACTTAAGCAATTTATTAGTTATTTTATTGCTGTATTTTCTTGTAAATAATTTACATATTATTCTGCATTAAAAACAGTTATTGCTAGATGGCTTAGTTTTTCGTAGATTTTTTTCAACGTGAAATAGCAGTATCTACATTATTTTTTATAAATGTGTGATTTTGGGAATATTACCCAATGACACTGAAAACTGTTTACTAATCATAAAAGCAACCAATGTGAATGTGGAAATTTCACGTGAATTAAGATACCAGAATTTAAATTGAAAACTCATTTTCCCACACAACAGTCAAATGTCAGTTACCATCAATGGGCTTAGTAGAGCAGATATACAGTTCCTACTTTGGTTCTTTACCCATGCATCAGTAATACTTGATAACAACTGACATAATTATTAAGTGTTATTTGTTTCTATTAATAGTGAAAAACAGAACAAAATAATCCGGTATTTGTTGATTATGTTATCAAATATTAATGACTCGTGGGTAAAGGACCAACTGACATTTGAATTGATTCTTATTAAATAATGATGCTCTCTATTATAATTGGTAATATAAGAACTCCAGCAGCACCCCATGATTTGGAGTATTATATTTTGATAAAATATTTATTTAACAATACAATAGTACAAAGAAGGTTTTATCAAAATTCACAGTCAGTATTTGATAGTTAACCATTCTATTTTCAAATTCCTTTCAGATTTTTATTTCAAGCTTTCCCATTTATTCATTGTCTATAAAATGATAGTGTCGTCTACAAAATTTATAATTTTCCATGTAAGTACTACTAATGAAAGTAAATCTTTCATTTATAGTGAGAATAGTAAAAGTCCTACTACTTAGGGTACTCGTGCCCAAAACTTGTTATTGACCTAACTTAATTTTAATCTTTTTCATTACTGAAAACATCACCAATCCTCAGAACTTGTCTGAGATGTATTACGTAATTTTCACATAGATTGCAGGCAAGTCCCCAAATTCATATATTTTGCAATGCATCTAGTAAAAGATTGAGATTTAGAGATTTATCGACCAATTGCTGAGAAGTTAAACCAAAAAATACTTTCTAAAATATGTTATACAGACGAACTAAATATCTAAAAGAATTCATGTAACCTTTATAGTTCAGATAAAAAGTTAAATGATTTATTTATCAAATTTATCAACAATGTTGGTAAGAAATTAATTTGGGTTTTAATATCATTCATATTTACTATAGTACTATATTATACAATTATTTACTCAGATGATAAGATTTTTCAATGTTTTAGTTATGTCAAATGCTTAAAGATACCTCGCACATGAAAATACTGCTACAAAGTATGTTATATCTAAATAGCCATCAATGAGTGTAACTCACCTTTTAATTTAATTCGCCTTCCAGATTTAAGTTTTAAATATTTAAATTTGTTTCTAATGTTGTCTATATAAACCTTATGAGAGCTGTCCTCTGTTTTAATTGCAATTATAGATTCTTCAACTACTTGAACCATGTTTAGATCTCCATCAAGTTCTTGTTTAATAGGATGCATACTATTGTTATTTACATTTTCAAAATTTGTTGTAGGCAGTTCATCACTCACTTCTTGTTTAACGTCCATATTGGTTGGATATCGATTTCTTCTTTAAAGACTTTTTGCTCTATATCCATTATGACTGGATTATATCAAATCAATAATAATGAAAATAAGTGTTATTTGAACCACAGATTTGAACAAAAAAGCCAAGAAAATGAATAACATAGACAAATAATAAGAGGTAGTTTGATGCATAGGCAGCATTCTCTTCTATAAACGTTGGGCTGTTGGGCATATACCACGGACTTATCGCAAGTCCGTGGAATATACGTAATAAATATTTACCTTTGTTCGCGAGTCTGATTCCGAACCAGTTTAGGGACTAGCCGCATGCGCACATTCAAAATCCTCATCCGCGGTTCGTTCAGTTCTGAATGTGCGCACGTTGATTTTGAATGTGCGCATGCGGCCAGTCCCTAAACTGATCGGAATCAGACCCGCGAACAAAGCTATATTATATGTATATGAAACCTAACCTAACCTAACCTAACCTATCCTTTATCTATGGGCGGTATGTGGCACAACGTTTCTGCGCAAGTTCCCCGCGCATGAGTCTCTACTGTCGCGAACTACAAGACTGCTTTACATAAACAAAATATCATAAATTTCAATACATTTCAAAACATCGCCTTTAATGTGGATAAATATTATAAAATATCCTAGTATATTAACTTCTACGTCATTAAAAATGAAAATATACAAAACCAATCTTGCATTGGTTGGTGAATCTGGTTTCTGTTTGTCAAAAGCAAAGTGACAGTGTCAAAAATAACAATTCCGAAAAAGAAGACAATACAAGAGTGAGTATTTTTTAATTTATTTAGGATTTAGTTTTAAAAAAGTAAATAAAATTAAGTGAACTTTTAAAGTGTCACCACCAGGTAAAATTCGTCGTAGTTGTATAGCAAAAAATTGTAATAATACATATTTTTGGCCGCTTCGCAATTTGGAGTTTAAGAACAAAACATTTTTCAAATTTCCATCTGATATTAGTCAAAGGGAAGACTCAATAAGTTTGCTGTACCTTTGCAACCCTTCCATCATACACCACCAAAAGTAATTGAAGATAATAATAATAAAACTCAAGCTTTTGAAAATACATTATTGCCCGTAAAAAGAAATCTTATTTTTTGTAACAAAAAATGATAGTCTTAAAGAAACTGAATTTGAACCTTTGCCTAAAAAATAATGTTTGGAATCAAGTATTTTAAGTAAAATAAACGAAACTAGGGTCAGTAATTTATCTCCCAAGAAGAAGAAAATGTATTACATTAATAAAGATCAGACACATAGAATTTGTAAATTAAAAAAGGCACTTATCAGTAGTAACAACAAAATTTGAAAAGCAGTAAAATTGTCAGAATCAAAGTTATTTCAAAATTAGATCCGGCAGGCATGGAGTTTTTAAAAAGTAGTACTGCTAACTCTAAGAAACATAAACCTTCATGGTCAATAACGGATAAGACCCTTTCATTAAGCAATAAAGAAATGTTTGATAGGCTTAAAGAAAGGGTTGTCAAAATGAAGCAGATAGATATAAATTGTGTACTCTTATTTGATGAAATAGCTTTAAAAGAACAATTGACTTTGGATGTGGCTAATGACAAAGTTGTAGGATTCGTAGATCTTGGTAGCAATTTAGGGAGAAAGTTAGAACCTGCCAATCATGCATTGGTGTTTGTTATTAATGGATTGCATAAAACTTGGAACCAACCAGTGGCTTATTATTTTACTAAGGATCAGAGGTGGAATTTTCGAGCTTGTGCGATGCGCTGTCGCATGCTCTTTCGCACGAAATTCAAAGAACATGTATTTTCGAATCTTCGTATACGACACAATCTGTCGTGTACGATATGATATCGGTTGATCTAAAGTAGCCGATGTTTGCTGTCGTGTACGACGATAATTTTGTATGATTTGTATTTGTCAGTGTGAGACTATTTTTGTCATGAATAATTTTTATCCTTAGTTTTTGTCAACAGTAAAAACACAAGAGCTTTTTTTTATCGGATAAATTTCTCTTTGCAACGAAACAGTTTTGCCAATCACTAATTTTACGAGAAAAACTGACATGATAAAATCGCGACACCGAAGGTGGAGCGATTTTATCTAATGTCAGTTTTTCGAGCAAATTTAGTGATTGGCAAAACTTTGAGTCAAAGAGGAATTTATCTAATAAAAGAAAAGCTCGAGTGTTTTTTGGCAAGATAAATTAACGACAGAATATATGGATGAACAACAACAATAATTATCTTTATTAATACAATAAACTACAGAATATATGGATGAACAACAACAATAGTTATCTTTATTAATAGAACAAAGTTAAATAATTACCACACCGATTCAAAATAAAAGCACTATATGTTTAAAATTCAAAAATCTGACAGACTAATTGACAGTTTTTGCAGTTTTGCCAACACTTAATTGCTGTGAAATTATAAGTAACCAAACTTGCGACTCATTGTCATTGTGTAAAAGTGACGTCCACTTACTAGATATTGAGGAAGAGAAGTTTTTATCCGATAAAAAAGGATGCACCTTTTTTATCGATGTCAAAGTGACAATAACATTTCCAGGTATATGACATTTTAACATTGGAGTTAATTTATCTATTATAATAAATACTCCATAGGTACTATAATGCATTTTTAAGATTCAGGAATTCCATTTATTATGCTAGTTATTTCCAGCTAATATTTTTCTGCGTGTTTAAATGAAAAATCTTTTGAAAATTTCCCACTGTGTAAATGTAGGTGTTGCTGAACAAAATCAATAATTTTTTTTGTTCTGTCATTCCAGACATTTTTGAATAAAACGTAATGTATACCTATTATCTGAATTATATAACACGACAGTAACACCCAAGATATCAACAATAGTCTATTCTAATTCTATCAAATAAACATCAACCACTATCAAACCGCTATGCATTTCATTTCAATACCAATAAAATTAGAGATTATATTTTTGACATCTACTGTGTTGCCACGTTCTAAATTTGGCATTCGAAATAAGCGATCGGTCGGAACTCCAAAATACAACATTTATAAATCATTCGATGCGGCCGTCGCATGCGGTTAGTCGTGTACGATGACCGTCGATTGATTTCGAAGATCGCAGCCCCAGGTTCTTCAGTCACTCAACCACTGGCCTTGATATGTTTATTTCTCTATGGTGAATAACCACAGAGACAACACATAACCACAGAATACATAATCAAGCTGGTGTATTCTTTGACATAAGGAGCGAAAAGTTATCCACAAACCACAAAACAATAGAGTAAGTTATAAAAAATCATATGTAGCTGCGTTCGTTATTTGCGTCTGATCAATCTTTTTTGTCCGAATCGTTCGTTTATTACATCTAGAGGTAGGCAGATAAATCTGAACCGTTCGGTAATTCCGCTCGGATCAGTCCGATGTAAATCTTTTTGCTCGTTATTTGCGTCTGATCAATCTTTCTAGTCTGAACCGTTCGTTTATTACATCTAGAGGTAGGGAGATAAATCTGAACCGTTCGGTAATTCCGATCGGACCAGTCCGATTTAAATCTGTTGGCTCGGAATATTTTAACCGACGAGAAAAATTAATTTGTTTACCTGTCATGCTGTGAGGTTATGTTGTGTCTCTTAGAAAACGTTTTGTGTACAAACATTTAATTTTTAGATTTTATTTGTCCATTCTCCATGTGTTTGGCAAAAGAGACCGAAATTGAGGAAGACAAAGTATATAAATTTCCTGTATCACAAGAAAATTATAATGACATTATTGCTGGAGGTACATTATTTGTGTTTATGCAATGTTTATCACGTAGGTGTATCCAATTTACTTAGAATTTGTCTGAGAAAGCCCATCTCTGCAAAATGTATGACACATATCACGACATATCTGGAGCTTGGTAGAAAAAGGGCCAATGTCCATTAAGACACTTTAGAGAAAATGTAAATTAAGAAGTTAGAAAGACATCTTCGTTAAATTTATATAATAACTCCACTACTCGCCAATTCATAGGGGCATACAAAAGACCCCTCGTAAGGGGTGAAGTTATAGCCGGCGGTGTAGGAAACTGCATTCCTTTGGAACAGGTTCCAGTGTTATTTGCTTCCAGTAGAATTAAAAAAAACCAGATGAAATTATATATCACAATTTAAATGGAAGAAGTTATCCACATTACCTGTGGAAAATGATATATTTTTAATAAAAAAACCCAATCAATCATAAATATTATTTGATGAAAACAATATGTGAAAAGTTTTTAAATGTCAGAATATATTTTATAGGTAACTAAAATTGAATCCCAACAAGAAGATGGGGTTCAAAGCCAACTAACGAAATTATTTCGAGGACAGTGAAAACATACTGTTCTCGATATAAATGAATTTCGTTAATTAAATAAAATAGGTTTAGAGAGTCCTTTTTTGTATTATCTTATAGTTATATAGTATAAGTTAATATGTATGGGTTAATTTTTAGCATACTATCAAATAACGTTTGATAGGAAATAACTATTGTATTTATACTGGCATCACAGTAAAATTGTACTGATTTCAATATATTTTTTCCATTAATACATCGTTTTATTTTTGTATATTGTCATGTATTTGTTACTCTTTAAGTAGATTAGATATACCAAACCATATTATTGTTAGACACTGATGTATATAAGACATTACTTATATTCATTCACATAATCCATAAGTTGAATTATTAATCATACTCTTTAGTTAAATAGTATCAAATAATATGAATCCATATTATATTTTGTTAAGTAAATAAGTTAGTGGAAAATATTTAAAATGTATAAGATGTGTTGTATTTTTATAAAAACAAGTATGACTAAGCGCATATCAATTCGATAACAGAAAGAAATAAGGTATTGGATATTTTTAAGCAGGCATTCTATTGAGTTACAGCGAGAACAGTTGTAAAATTATTAAATAGTGGTTTTTGAAGAATATTGTAATTATTTCAACACCCGTGTAATAATATTCATATTCTACAAATTTGAAATTAAATAAAAGTCCTATCTAATGCATTCATATTTCTTACACCTAGTAGTCCTAATAAATTGACCAACTTTATTTGAATTTAGTGCTTCTCAAGCAATGTAAAACTTTTTCATAACTATAATGGCCTTAAGTTACATATAATATGTAAAAACAGTTAATGAAAATATTTTGTAAAAAATTGTAATGTTTCACACTAAAAACATAATTAACTTGTAATATTTTCGTTCCTAATTGATACGCCCAGCGCGCTACTCACTTTGAGCACGGAATAAAAAACAATTGTTTTCGTGTTCCATGGTTTGGTGCAAGTGGTGGTTTCATTGTCTAAGGTATATATCTATGGCTTCTGTAAGCTTTACACTGTCGTTTATTTGCTCGAGCCGTTCGTTAATGAAATTTGCTCAGATTAATCTATGATCATGTGACCAAAAATCCGTCGCGTCTGCGATGCAAATACCGAACGCTACTACATATAAATAAATGGTGCGTTCTTTTTGCCTGAGATCTCAGATCACTTCACTTAAGGTGATCTGAGATAAGTGATGTGAGTAAGCACCAAAAAGAACGACATCTCGATTGAAGCGCGCGATCTGTCGTTGATTTAAACTGTACGACAGACTCGTTTCAGCATCTAATAATGTTAATTAATGTATCCATAATTTGTAACAAAAGAAAAATAGATTATGTGTGTTTATAGTTTATATGTCAATGGTTAAAACCTTAGATAACCTTGGTTAAAACTACAAATAAACCAAGCAAATGAAATATTTCTTGATCCCCTCCACTTTACTTCCGACTCAATTCCAACTGATACCCCCTTACAACACATTCAGCATCGGTGAAGGGGGAGGAAAAATCTCAGCTCACTTAAAGTGAGTAAAACAAAAAGAACGCTCACAATACTGATGTGAGCTGAGATTTTTCCTCCCCCTTTACCGATGCTGAATGTGTTGTAAGGAGGAATCAGTTGCACTTGAGTCGGAAATAAAGTGGAGGGGATGAACAAATATTTGATTTGCTTGGGTTATTTGTAGTTTTAACCAAGGTTATCTATAGTTTTAACCATTGGCATATAAACACCCATAATATATTTTTATATTGTTACAAATTATGGATACAATAACATTATTATTATATGTTTTGTTTCTTATTCAAGCATGCGTCGACAGACCGCGCGCTTCAATTGAGATGTAGTTCTTTTTGGTGCTTACTCATATTACTTTATCTCAGATCACCTTAACTGAAGTGATCTGAGATCTCAGTCAAAAAGAGCGCACCTTCTGTTCCATGGGCATGTTTCATGGTGGGTCCTCATGTGCGGACTATAAGCAGAGCGCACTGGTGTTCGATGACGTGGTTGGTTGAAATGATCTCGTGATCTATCAAAAGTGCGCTGTCACTAATCTGCGCGGATTACGCCATCAGTCCGCTGAAAAGTAGAATTTGTCTCTCTCTAGTTTTCGGCGTACTACTGACGTAGTGAGCACATGCTAGATAAAGACATTAGATAGTTATCGGTAACCCAAAAACGTCAGGCCGTATTAGCGCATATGTTATTTTGACATTTAACGTATGCGCGAGTCGATTCTTAAGAGAACGTCCCTAAATAACGTTACAGCCAAGCGTTATTTGCGGAGTCTAACGACAGGCCGTATTTTAAATAGCGCTTAATAGTTAACTAGCCGAGCATGCGCAGAGTTTTCTATGTTAAAGTTATTTGATATGTTTATTTCTCTATGGTTATTTGTTGTGGATTTACCACATAAACTCTCTGTTTAGAGTATATAGTAAAATGTCTGAAAGGGAACCAAAAAGATTAAGGTTTGGACCAGAGGACGACATGGCTCTCCTCAAAGAGTTTATTAATTTAAACCCGTTGGAAGACCCCGAAAAATGGGAAACAATCCAATCCAACATACACGTTATAACTAGAAAAAAGTTTTTAATAAGAACTCTAAAAGATCATTTGTTCCGTTTATTAGAAATGTGGTTGAAAAAAGACAAAGGAAACCAAATAATGTAGGTATTCAAATAATTTCCATGAATAATTATTATATACTTATAATAGTATTATTCATTCTCATATACTTATTAATTTTTTATGTGTAGGTCTGGAGTGGAAGAAATATTTTGTGAAAGAGACCAGCTTCTACAAGACGTAAGCGATCTTTGTAATAATGCAAATGTTAAGCCTATTACAAAAAAAAGAAGAACAAATTCAGGAACTAGGAATATCAGCAAGAGATGAGTGTGCTAGAACTCTGAGTTTGAACCAAAAGAATGTATGGACTGAACGTCAAAATAATGAGAATGCCCCTTCTTCATCTTGTGATCATGATTATTACTGTAAGTGCAACAGTAGACTGCAGATTAAAACTTATTCTTAGTTTTTTTTGTATCTTATTTTAGACACCAAAATAAAATTTTGAATTTTAAAATAAAATGACAAGTTAGTTTATGATCAAATAATGATTATTCAAGATATTTAACAGTTATATCAAAATATGTTTGTAACTTTATGGAATACATTTTATTTATTTATTTTTTTAGTAATTCCTACAGTATATAGAAAATGAAGTAGAGATTTCAAATGATGAGACAACTAACCATGTATAAATTGAGCCTTTGGAGGCAACTGCACAAAAATCTTCTATACTGAACTCTGGGGTAGAACTTCTACCAATACCTGAGCCAATGCCTCATAATGAAAAAATCATATTAGGTAAATAAAACCGAGAGTAAAAGTACCTACCTATTTTTATGTCCAATCATGCAAAAATTTATTACAGGTCCCAAAAGAACAAAATTAAATAAAAGTGGGCCCTTAAGGAGAAGTGCATTAGAATATTTACAGGCTAAGGAGGCAAGGGAGGAAGTGTTAAAATCCAGACAGTTACATTTAGAAGAAGAGAAATTGAATTTAGAGAAAAAAAGAATTGACCTGGAGCAACAACGCCAAGAATTCGAAATAATGGAGAGAAAGGACAGACATGATATGGAAAAAATAAGGTTTAACCACGAAATATTTGAAAGAGATCAAAAAACAAAAATAGAACAGCAACAGCAACTAATACAGTCACTGCTGGAAAGATTAAGGAAATATGAAAACCAATAAATTTTTCATTTGTTGATATGTGCCAACGCTATAAATGTTTTAAATTTAACGTTCCTAATTTAAGTTCAAAGTTTAAGACTGATGTTCTAATAACTGTGATTCTATACCTAGAATGTATTTTGGTATGAAAACAATTAGAAGTTTGTTTTTTGTTAAATTGAACTAGAATTTAGATTTTTTTTACAACTAAACTGCTACTGTATCTTTTTTTAACAATATTGGAAGTGCAATCATTTTAGTATAAATAGAAATATTTAGTCGCATATTAATTTTTGTTGAAAATATTAAAATTTCATATTATATAAAGCTATGCATGCCAATATTCAAGTGGCCAGTAGTTCGTTTGTTCTTTAGCTCCTTAGTATATGATTATGTAGATTTTGTGTAAATGTTTTGAATAAACTTATTTTCTCAACGAAAGTTTTAACTATATTATACTCCTAAAGTTTTTCTAATATACTTTCTTCTGGGTCTTAGAGAAAAATAACAGTGTAATAATGAAATTTGAATGAGTTTATTTATCAGAACCAAGAAAAATATAAAAAGGAATTCTTATAGGTCCATCCTGTGAGTGTATCTTTTGGTTACAGAATCTAAAAGACCTTAATTTGTATTAAAATATATAAAAATAAAATTCACATTGCAAAATAAAATCATATTATTTACAATCGCAATATAGTCAACAGTGCAATTTATCTGAAATACTAGGTACTGTTAGATATTTTTGAAGATGAAATGATTTGGAAACAATTTTTCTACATAATATGATTTTGCTATAAACTTTCAAAAAAGTGTACTCTTGCAAAAAAATTTATTTTCAACTGTATCAACATCCAAAAATTTTTATGAAGAATTACTATTAACCAATATACTGTTCCAGTCCTATGGGATTTATATTAAAATACTGGGCCGTTTGGCTCCCATATATGGTAGTATGGCAGTTCGTCAATAATACTCCCACTTTATACATAGACTCAATGTCTTGTAAAAGAAGCTTTTGATTTTTTCTAAAATCCAAAAATGCAAAATTTGAAATGGTTTTCTGAAAACCCCACTCAACGGTTAATCTAAGACTTTTCATGGCATTATTAAATTGTACTTGATAAGGTTCCATGTTAGCTCTATTGCCATAGGGAGCCCAAACTAATTCCCTCATCCCATAGGCTTGGTCACCGTAAATAATAAATTGTTCTCCATCTGGGAAAACTGCTACCCTTTCCAGTTCAGTGTATAAATTTGATTCAGTGAACATTGCAGCATCGTGTCTTCTGCCTGGCCAACCTCCCTTCAAGCTAGCAATAATTCCATCTGGACATAAAAGAGATTGAAATTTTACGCAATGAAATCTTTTGTGTCCTGAATAATAGTTCTCCTGTTCTAAAGATGGCCTGCAAATAGCCCTAGCAGTGCCATCGATGAAACCCCAACAGTTGGGCATAGGTGCTCCTTTATCCTGGATAGCCTAAAACAATTAAAAACAAATACTTTAATAGAACAAATATATTATGCTTTTTATATTACTTACTAGACCATATATTCTCAACCTTTGCCGATTTAACCACGTTAACTGTGGAAGGTGTGTTAATAGATGTCCATGATTCTGTATTAATATGTCTGTAATTCTGCTTATTATAAGTGATATTGCTTGAGGGGAATATCCAAATAATTGTCGTAAATCCCTTAATCTATTAGGATATGTAAGTCTTCTTAATAGCATGCAAAGCGCAGTAATACCTGCAATAAAATAGGAATATATTTAGGTATTATAGGTACACTACCTACAGTTGAATTATGATATTTGATAAAAAATAAACTTACCTGTCACTTTATTTTCATTGTATGTTCGTACAAACTCTGGGATTTGAAGAGCGTGGTACAATCTATAAATATCATCTTTCTCAAACCTAAACAAAAATTTACAGTTTTCATCTGGTACCTCATCTAAAGTAAAACGCAGTTGTTGGGCACCACCGTCTTGTTCATCCCTCAAAATATGCATTAAAATAGCAGCTTCAATGTCTTGATCATTTCCACCACCAATAATTATCGCTTCAAGATCTTCATCCATTGCAGAGATTCTAGTGGAAGTTAAGAAAAAAATAATTGTAGATAAAATGAATCTATAGATACACTACTAGGTACCTCAAAAAATAAATGTTCGTCTTTTATTTGAACAATGATACAAAAAAAATCGGATATAGCTAAGGCAAACACACACATTTAATTAACAACTTATAAGCACGAACTTCGTATACAATAACCAACAATAACAATAAAGCAAGGTTATCTACATACTATGCAATAAAGCTAGGTTAAGTCACATTATCGAATGGCGCGGGTAAAGCCGGATTTTCATGCATACGATATCCGACGATCCGATATCCGAAATGACGTTAAATTTCGTATGAAATATTTTGCAATTTTCATGAATGATTCAAATCGTCCCAAATTTGACAGTTGACATTCAATTTGAGGAATATTTTATATTGTTTACGTTTTAACTTCAGTGAGTGGTACATTATACAAATATAATAGATGTTAAACATGGACGATAGTACCGAGGAAACTGAGTTAGAAGTAAGTACGCTTATATTCATAAATTTTTAACAGAACGTAAGAAAAAGATACCCAAAATATATGGTTCCTGAAAACCCAAAAGCCTTGAAATCTTATACTTATTTTCTTTCCAGCAGCAAGAAATCACTGAGGAAGTGACAGTGGAGGAGCTATTGATATCTTGTGTACAAGCCAGGCCACCCTTATGGGATTCAAGACTTCCTATAAAGGACAGGTCTAAAACAATTAGGGACAATTTGTGGACAGAAATCTTTCAAGAATTTGGAGAAAATCCTAATTTTCCATTAGATTTCTTAATAAAAAAGTGGAGGAACCTTAGGGACACATATGTTCGCTTAAAAGGTGAATATACCCCCAGTGGTTCAGCTGCCATTAAGAAGAAAAAATGGGAATATATTGATGTCATGTCATTCTTAAATGACACTATAAGCTACAAAACAACAGTGTCCAACTTGGACATTCGTTCACCAACGGATTCGAGAAGTAGTAGCATCACTCCACCATTACCGTCCCCAACTACTTCCAAGCCCCCCAAAAAATTTGAAAATACCAAGTCCGCACAAAAAATTGAAGGGGCTCTTCTGGATGCATTGACTAAAATAAATACTGTCCCAGTACCCGATAGCACACTGAGTATGAGTCGTATCCCCATGAACCCAATTTGTATCAGAATTTCTGAATTGTTGGAGAAAATGCCGCAACAGCCAAGAACGGAACTGGAACTCAAGTTACTGCAATTAGCATATGATCAAGCAAAATGTTATTTAACATAAGGAAAAAACTGAACTTCCCATTTCATTTGAGTTTTGTGCCTTTTATTTTTGTCTACTGTTTTTCTTGGAAGTTGAAAATATTAATAAAGATATTAACTTAATAAATATATATATTCGTTATATCATTAACTAGGTTGAACATGAAAATTTCATCTATTCCACTGGAATGTCACAGCACCATCTGTCATGAAGTATCTTGTTAACGTTTCTCTCATATTTTGTGCATTCTTGCAATACATATTTGTGCTGGTTTTTTTCACTGGTATTAGGTTCAAATTAGACTCTTTTCGCCATTCTCCTTCAATTACTTGACCACTTTCATCTTCTCTGTCAATGCTAGAGGTATTTAAATATCGCTTGTCAGTTCCGTTTTCTATTTCAGTATTCATTAAATAATTGTGTAAACATACTGTTGCTTTGACTACTGCTACTACAGTAGATTGACAAGCTATAATAGGTTTTCCATAAATTCGCCACCTTGATGCCAAAATGCCAAAAACATTTTCTATCACTCGTCTTGCCCTGCAGAGCCTGAAAATTATTTTCTGTATTGGAAAACGTTTAACAAATTTACATAAATGGCTATATTTTATATAAAAAATGTCCTTTACCTGTAGTTGAAAATACGCTTGTCTTGAGTTAAAAACCGGCCTGGATAGGGTCGCATTATAGAGGTTGTTAATGGAAATGCTTCATCGGCTGCAATATAATAATGTACTAAATTTGGTTCCTGACCTAATGGAGATGGTGCAGGAAAATCCATATTATTTGCATTGATGACTTGCCCCATCTTGGAGTTTTTGAATATGCCACCGTCACTGTGCCGGCCTTCAGCACCAATGTCAACAAGTGTAAATTTATAATTGGCATCACACATTGCCAATAGTACAATACTAAAACTTCCTTTATAATTGTAAAATGTTGACCCTGACTTTGGTGGAGCCTAAAATAATGAATGAACATAGTTACAAATTAATATTGAACATTAGATTTGATTTGAATCATAATTAGGTACTATGTTGATGACCTGAATTATTATGTGTTTGCCATCAATGGCACCAACACAGTGAGGTAATTGCCATTTATTTTCAAAGTCTGCAGATATCTTCATCCAGGATTCCTCACTTGATTTAGGCAAGACACTTTGATTTAAACAATCCCAAATAATATTACATGTTTCATTTATAATATTTGAAACTGCTGTAGGAGAAACCCGAAAAGCGTAAGAGATCGATACCATACTATCACCACTAGCTAGGTACCTATAATACGAATTTAGGTCTTATTATCAATCTCAAACACCTGATGTAACTTTACCTAAGTGTAAGAGCAAGCCGTTCACCCTCAGATATTGGTTCACGTACATTATAATTTCTTGTCAACCTCGGACCCACAATAGTCAATAATTCTTGAAATATTTCGCTGGACATCCTTAAGTAATTGAAGTACTTTTCGGAATCAGCCAATTTCATCTCTTGGAGCAGGTTGTGATAGGCACCTTGTCCTTTCCTATTCTGAAAAATATCTCTTACCCAAAATCTTTTTTTTTTGCTTCTTTTGTTTATTTCTCATTTTTAGTAAAAAAAGATATGACAACATTAAAACATTATTTGTTTTCCAAATATAAAAATTATTTATTTGTATTGCATTCATTTTTGAAACATTGAGGTTAAAAACCATACGATTTTCGGAAAAGTTAAAAATATTTCAACTCGTACGACAGTCGGATGAAAGTTGAAATGTTTCGGATGAAAATTGGCGCGAAAACAATTCAACCAATCAGAACATTTTCGTACCATCGGATCATCGGATATCGTATGCATGAAAATCCGGCTTAAACCGTCGCTTCCGATAACTGTTAAATAAAATTGAAATACCGCTTGACGTAAAACCAATACGGCAATACGTTAATAACGTTCACATGCGCAATTTATTTCACCGATATCTCTCTATTGTTGACCACGTTGAGGAATTTTGCTTTTCAGGTTATAATGGTTGCGGTTTGTTTGCAGTTTGATTTATTTTTTTCATAATATTGAAGCTTTGTTCTGCTGTAAATATTTCTATTACCCAAAATCCCTTTCTTCTACTAATTACTGTTATTTCTTTTTGCAATTGATGAATTACATGTAACTTTACTAGATTTTGCTTCATGGCAGGCCTTTGACTCGAACATTTCGATAATTTGATTGCCAAATTAAGCTGAGTACGATAATTACGCACTTTTCTAACTTTTTCAACCGAAGCGTCTTTTAATTCAGAACTTTTTACACTTTTTTAAACTGATTTCTGTACGATAATTCGGTCCAAGTCAAAATGGTTTTAAACTTTTTACACTCGATTAAAATAGAGTTAACCCAGTTACACTGTCATAAGTGACAAATATATTAGGTTTTTATTAATAAAAAATGGCGTGCAACGATAATGAAATATTCCAATTAGAATTAGAATATGCTAATATTAGATTTAATGTGCAAACGGATTATGAAACACGTCAACAGCTGCTTACAGGTAAATATTCAACCAAATAGTAAATCCATTATATTGTTTTCCAGTATTTTGAACATATGATTTATTAAATAAAAGACGATATTTTCCCAGCAATCTTGTTTAATGTTAAATAATAATTATACAACTATGTTGTTATAGTTATTATAATACTTACAAGTTAGGATTATAATGTAACAGATAAAAGCAATAAAAGAAACAAAAACATTATTGGTAGAGCTAGTGTGTTTGTGTGCACCATCATTGTTATTGTTAAGCTAAATAGTGTAGAAACTTGTAGTGTATTGAATAGTTTTTGTTGCCCTTAAAGTTGTAGCCAAAAAATATGCGGTTTAGGTTACTGGTTAACCAATTTAAAATTTTAAATGCTGGGACAATATTGTGTTTTACTTAATAAATACTTATTGTTCTTACTAAGTAATCAAAACATTTATTCTTCAGATCCTCAATATAGATTGAGATATGCAGAGGTTGTATATAACCAATATATTGCCGAAGAAAAAGGAAACAAACAAAATATCAAGGAAGGAACTGACCAAATAGGAAATGATGCAGAGTTTGTATGTAACCAATTTTTTGCTGACGAAAATAAAAATACAGACAACGTAATGTGCGAAACTGAGCAGACAGGCGATGATGGTAAGTATTATTATTGAGTAGGTGGTTTTAATTAATATAATTTTAAATTAAAGTGATGTTTAACTTTCAGTAGAAATTAGTCTACGGAATATATGATAATAAATAAATATTATTTATTTTTATGAAGATTTACCTACTTGATATTAAAAATTGTTTTCGAATAATAATAATATTTGTTGTAGGTAAACTTTGGACAGAAAGCAACATCATGTTATTGATATCACTATATAAGAAATATGAAAATTTAATGGAAACTACAATAAAGAAAAAAATTTGGACAAAAATTGCCAAAGAAATAGAGGACGTAATAAAATTTCCTTGTTCTCAAATACAAGTAGAGAACAAATGGAAAAATTTAAAAAAGAAATATGTTGAAGTTAAACTAAGAAATAAACAGACGGGTAAAAGTGCCAAGCCTTGGAAATTTTTCCTTGCCATGGACGAGATTTTAGCAAAAAACCCAGAAGTAGTTGCTCCTGCTACTTGTTCAAGTCTACAAGGACTACAAGTGGCAACAAAAACAGATATAGAAGAATCCTTTCCCACTACATCCCAAAATAATGTGGAAACAAAAAGCATCAGCAACTTTCAGAATAAAAGAAAAGCCAAAGCAGATGCTGCTGAGAGACGGCATCAATAGAAGATGAGAAGAATTGATGAGCTCAACAAGACAATGAACAGACTTGTTGACATTTTTGAAACCAAAATTAAGACTGGAAAACAAGACTGAAAAATTTGATCTATTTAAAGTTAATTTTTTATAATTTTATGTTCTTGTCCTTAAGTAATATTTAATGGAGGTTATTCTTGAGAATATAGGATAGTTTAATAAAACTCAAAAATCCAAATGATTGACTGGTTTCTCCTCACTTCGTGTGCTTCACAGATTTTGAAGTAATGAGAAATGGATCAATCATATGAATTTTTAAGTTTTATTAAACCATCCTATATTCCCAAGAATAACCTCAATTTTCGTTTAATATTTTTTTTTAATTTAGGTGTTATTGTTTTTAATACTGATGTGTTTTTTAGTTGAAAATTATGTTTTATTTCTATTTTATTGTTCCTTGTTTACTTTTGTTGTTGATACTGTGGTGACAGTAGTTTGACACTATACATTTTATTACTAAATTTAGCAATATCGAAGAGTAGGTACATCAGATAACTAATTACTACAAATAATTACGCCTAAAAATTGTCAAATTATAGAAATCATCTAATTGACAATTAGTTACCTGATGTACTCTTCAATATTGCCAAACATTTAGTTTATGGCTAGGAGTTTAGTTTACAAGGCATTGATTGTGAGAGCCAATTAGATGTTGTATGATTATTTAAAGTAAATTATATACTGTCAAACAGCTTTAGGTATAAGTACTAATTATTTGTACAGTCACATGTGATATTACCTTTAAATTCTCTTTTTCTGTCATTACCAGCAATGAAATATTTGGCAACATCGAAGAGTACATCAGATGCAACTAATTACTAAAATTAATGAACTCTATTATTAAACAATCAAAAAGTCACACAAAAATTGTCAATTTGATGTACTTTTCAGGCATACTTTTCATAAATTGAAAATTTTTGAGTTTCGTTTTGATTGTTTTTTAGACGTCATTAATTTTAGTAATTACTAATTCTTCGATGTTTGCAAATATTTTGTTAATGGAAGGCATTAGATGTAGATTTTGAAATGTTAATAAAGTTTGAGTATATATTTATGTTAAATGTGATATGGTTCTTTCATCTTTATTAAAAAGAAATTACAGCTTTTTTTAATTTTTCAATAAATATATTTCATATTATATTATGCAATATTTTTATCTCAATTAAAACAAAATATGTAGGTACTAAATAATTGGTTTTATTTATAAAATTATTAATTATGGTAAAAAAAAATTGTTCCTTAATAAAACTAAATTCATGATGTTATCCCTTTTGAGACGGGCATTCTCATATTCTTCATCATCATCATCATCTGAGCCTGCATCATCTAATTCAACCTCAATAGGATTTTCTATTGCTATGAAGTCTCTTCTTCTCATACAAATGTTATGAAGCATACATGCAGTCATGATGTACTGTGGTATCAAATCAATCCTTTTTGTTTCCATTCTTTTTAGTCTCCGAAATCTAGCTTTTAGAAGTCCAAACGCGTTTTCTACCCTAATTCTATTGATACTTAATAGTTTGTTGAACCATATTTCTTCCGCTGCAAGATGACCATTATCTTTAAATCCCACTATTACTTTAGAAGACAGTTTGTAGGCCAGATCACCAATTAGGTGACAGTCATTTGGGAAATGAATTGTACCTTCCCTTATTTGCCTGTAAATTGGGGACTTGGTAAATAGCCTTTAATCATGGATGCATCCAGGCTCACCGGCGTAAATATCTAGAAACAACTTGTTGGAATCACAAATCCCTTGTAATAGTACTGATGGATATCCTTTTCGGTTAATATATGAATTTCCATTTCTTTTAGGTTTTTCAATTTCTATATGACAACCGTCAATAGCACCAATTATGCCTAAAATAATAATTACTAGGGAAAATTCTTGCGGAAATTAGTGTTGAAGAAAATAAAAGGCATACGAACAGAAATTGTGTAAATTTTTTTAGGTTACACGCAAGGAGATATACATACATATACACTATAGTGTACAACATTTTAAGGGTAATTTAATCCTCGTAAAAAATATTAAAAGCTAAATTTTATAAATGAAAAAACTTTTTTAATATATCAAAAATACCACATTACCAGGAAATCCATTAATTTTCTCAAATTTTTGAGTAACAGCGTCAACTTCATATATACGAGGAAATGCGATTACTCTTCTTATCTGATTTAGTTGAATCATTTGTGAGACTATTTCATTAGTCACATACCAACAACAATGTTTGCCAATACCAAAGCGACAAGCAACGCTTCTAATGCTTTCGCAATCTCCTAAATACCATGTACAAATTAATAACTTTTTTTCAAGAGGCATTTTTGGTCTTCCTGCAGCTGATACTTCATTCAAATTATTTATTGACGATAATTGTAAGAGAAGATATTCAAAAGTCTCTCTGGAAAGGCGAAAATGTTGCTTAAACTGGTTGTCATTGAAATTTGGCACAGTAATTTCGTAATAATTTTCCGCCTTCTCCAAGACTTCCATATTATCTTCATCGCTTTCAGCTAACTCTTCTACCACACTTCTTACGGTATTTGTCATGACGACTATAGATGCAGCCGCCTCCATATCGTTCATATCCATTGCAACAACAGAAATTTATTTTTAAATTGTTTTACACGAGTTAAAATTAAAATACTATTTGTAATAATTATACACAACTATGCAACATGCAACCAAAATACGATTGTTAATTCTTAAACTTTATTGAGGTTATGTACCTAACAGAGGTTTAAAATAATTTGCACTGAAGTGTCCCATAATAATTATTATTTCAAACATTAAACTGGCACCACATGATCAAAAAAACTGAACTATTTGCACTTTAACCAGTGTGAATTATCGTACTCAGCTTTAGGTAGGTATATATCTCTTTCCATTTTATAAGTATTCAACTGAAGACACAATAAAAAATACAATATTAATTAACTTTCAATGAAGACATTACCTACCCACTATTTGTAAACAAACTGTATCGTCAGGATCCAGAACGCTGAAACGAGCGTATGCGCTGTCAAATTGAGTCCGCTCCAAATCCGCCCATGAGGACGCACCTTGAAGGTTAGGTTAGGTTAGGTTAGTAGTTGCAGTTGACTTGACAGTTGGCGGTAACGACCAGTAAAAATTGCGGTTCGACCATCTTATATACGTTATTGTTATTAGGGAGATTTTAAGCCACTTATTTGATCAACGCTAAACGTTATCGGTTATTTTGCTCATGCGCGGTGATAAAAAAATAACCGATCACCTTAATAAGCGGTAACGTACTCCGTTACTTACGTTGAAATAAGCGGAACGTTATTAAACGTTAAGGTTTTAACATCAGTGCCAAGTGTATTATATTAAATTGGTTTAATGAAAGAAAAAATATTAAAAACTATTTATAATGCATTAAAACTGTTCACAAATAATATTAAACAATATATTTTAACACATAATTATATTTTGGCCTTCAAAATATGGTATAAATATCATTGAATGTTTTAACATGGCAACGCCGATTTAACGTCAAATTTGTATTGTCAAGTCAAAATATAATTGACATTTTCTGTTATTGGGATTTGATCGTTTGATGCTCATATTTGTAATATTTATTAATTCGGTGTTAATTTTCTTTTCACCTTTTTGTTTTGTGATGGATGTTTTAAGAAAACGTCAGCGATTTACGGACAACGATGATTTGAGCTTGCTGCGGGAGGTGCTGGCACAGAATCCATTTGAAAATCCAGCTCGATGGGAAGTTATCCGGGAACATGTGCTAAGTGTTACGGGTAAAACTTTTTCTATAAGGACATTGAAAGAACACCTGGAAAGGCTGGTTAAAATGTGGTTGGAGCAGTACAACATTTTGAAAGACAAGTAAGTAGATACATACGTATTACTATAGATCATCAACCAAGAATAAATTAGGTACCTACAGTTTTATAAACCATTTTTTTTTTCTCTTAAAATATTATATTTATCTTGCTGTTAATTTATTATACTTTAAGGTCCGGTATTGAAATTCAGGTCACAGAAAAGGAAAATATGGTACACAATGTGTATGATTTGATGAGAGAATTTAAAAATGTCCCCCCAAAAAAGAAAAAGATGAGCAGTGACTGTGCAGCAAAAATTATGGGAGTGGAGGCGAGAAATAAATGGACTCGGTTATTGGGAGACTCATCAAACATTGTAGAGTCGACAAGTAGAATTCATAATTATGCATGTAAGTATTTCAAAGTAGTTTACTCTTAAAACAACTACTAATAATCACTATTAAGAAGGGCAATCCCCATTAACACTATATTTTTTACTTTTTAGCATTAGAAAGCCCTTCTGTTGATGCTGGCAGAACAGTTTATGAGGTATACGAATTGGAAAACGAGACCTCAGATATTGGTAAGTAAAGATAATATTGTTTACAATCTTCAAAAAATTTTCCACAAATGTAAGTTAACTAGATAAGTTATGGGTTTAACCTAGATCTTGAATGGTTTAAGTATTTTATTTTTTGTAATTTGCATGAGAAAGTCATAAATTCTCTAGCTACTTACATATCTTACTCCCATATAATTATTAAGTACAGCGGTGGTAACACATTTTGTTTTAATTTAAACATTCCAGAACCAGAAATACAACTTAGTGTAGACATTCCCGGACCAAGTTGCACTGAAGATAATGTACAGATGTCTTTGCCAACCCCTAACGGAATGGAACTTCAGCAGACACCCATACAGGCTTCGAGCAATAAATTAGGTTTCAAGCCGTCAAGGATTTTGGGTATGTGATTTTTAAAACTTCACTGCAATAATAAGAAAAAAAGAATCCACAAGAAATATGAGATTTTTTTTCCATTTTTAATCATTTGTTTTATTTTAGATAAAGTTAGATCTAGAAAAAGGAAACTGAATTCTCAAAGACAAGGGCTTGCATATCTGGAACAATATGATAAACAGCAAGCTGCATTAAAGCAAAGAGAGCTGGAGTTAGACGAAAGAAAATTGATTCTAGAGGAGAAAAAGGTGGAGCTGATGGAGAAACAGCAAAATTTGGCTGAATTTAAAGTTAAAAAACAGCTGGAATTGGAGGAAAAGAAAATTAACCTTGAAATTCAATCTAGGAGTAATTTGGAAAAATTAATTGAAAGGCAGGATAAAGTATTGAACTTGCTTATAAACAAGCTTACATAATAAATAAATACCTACATGTCTTTGGTTTTATTGCAAGAACAATTTTTTACTATTGGCAATGAGTAATGAGTGTGTACTTTAATTTTAAAATCCTGCTAAGCGCTTTCGGTTAATAGCCCTTTATCAAAGCTGTCGTCAAAAAAATTGACTAGATAGCTAAAAGCGGCACCATCAAAAGTAGGCATGTATTCTATCGGTTAAAATTTATAAAACCTTATAGAAATATTCGTAATGACTAAAACTTCCAGTTACAACAAACATACTGATTAATTACAATTAACCCTGTAGTAAGGGTGTACAATTATATTGTTAAATATTTAAAGTTAACAATATAATTGTACACCCTTAGTACAGGGATAGTTTTAATCAATCAGTATGTTTGTCGTAACTGGAAGTTTGAGTCATTACGAATATTTGTATAAGGTTTTATAAATTTTAAGCGATAGAACACATGCCTATTTTTAAAGGTGATGCTTTTAGATACCTGTAATTAATTTTATTGAAGACAGCTTTAATAGTGGCTGAAAGTGCTTAACTGGATTTTAAAATTAAATTGCACACTCAGTATTCGTCGTTTCTTTCATTCAATTACAAATTTATACATTGGATCAGGAACTTAAAATTAAATAAATTACTATGTCTTTATTTCAATATATTTATATTTGTAACAACCAGAACTTCACTACAAAATCAACCAAATACCTAATTATTAAAATTAAGATATTGTTCTAAAGTTGGTGGAATTATATTAAAAAACTGCGAGGTCTGATTGCCATACAAGCAACTGTGACAATTACTTAAAATAGTAGCAGTTTTATACATTTCTTGTATATCCTGAAGCATAATTTTTTGATTTTTTTTAAAATCTAGAAAAGCAAACAATTGAATAATTTTCTGGAAACTCCATTCTACTGCCTGCCTCACAACAGACATGGATGCATTAAAGTTTCTTTGTTCCTCATTGACACCATGTCCAGGAAATGGGCACAACAGAAGCTCTCTTATGCCATAGGCTTGGTCCCCGAAAAGAACAAAGGCTGTTCCGTTAGGAAGTCTTACTTTTTGTTCTAACTGATTGTACAATTCTGACTCTCTGAATATACCAGCATCATGCCGCCGTCCTGGAAAAGCCCCAATTGCACTAACAGTCACCCCATCTGGAGTAACCACTGACTGGTACTTAACACAGTGAAAATGTTTGTGACCCGAATAGTAATTTTCTTGTTCTTCTGAGGGACGACATATTGCCCTGGCAGTGCCGTCTATAAATCCCCAGCAGTTTTGTACTGCCGCACCCTTTGCAGTAATAACCTAAAAAAAATTCCTACTTTAATAATTTACTAAGAATGCAGAAAATTAACTTACTTCAGAATAAAGTTGTAAACGGTCTTGATTAAGCCAGTTTAAATTATTCAAGTCCTCCAAAAGATGTGTAAAATTATTATAAATGTGCTTATTTATAAAATTGCTAATCTCTGAAAGAGCTGCTGTGGAACGATGGAAAACAAATTCCAGGTCACATAAACGATTTGGATAAGCCAAACGACGTAACAGAATGCACATACCTTCGATACCTGTAAATAAAAAAATAAATCACAAAAGTTGCTAACAGTTCTATTCTTGATCTTGATATAATGTTCTTACCAGATGAAATATGCCCAGATCGAGTTGTAAACATGTTTGGAATTCCCAAAACTTGAACTAATCTTAGAATATCCTCCTTTTTAAATCTAAAGTTTTGTTCTGCATATCTCGCATCAGTTTCGTTAAAGTTAAAAACTGGTCTTGGGGGTGCCAAAATAGGTGGGTCGAAAATGTCATGAAGAATGGCGCCTCGTATTAAATTGTGGTCTATTAAACCTTGATCATTTCGACGTCTAATTATATTTTCGATATTATCCATCACACAAAAAAAATTTGAGGTTAGTTTACACAAAACAATATAACGTGTAACGTCATTCACATGTTATGGCTTCAAAAACTAAAAAATGCGTAAATGCCATCCGCTATTTATGAAAGACTGCGCCTGCCCAGTTTAACGTTTAGCGTGTAACGTATTTCAAAATTTATCTGGCTTAAAATCTCTCTATTGTTATTATTGGTGAAATAGTAGTAGCATAGACAAATAATAATATGTTTATTTCTCTATGAGTAGTAGTATGATTAATTATTTTTGATCGTTAATTAATTAGTCAATTTTTTGCCACTGTGAAGTTGTTTAAATATAATTCTACGGTGTATTATATGCTACGGGTGGAACTAATACATACGCATCAAAACAGGTACGTTTTAAGCTGCATTTATAAACTTTCCGTTCGCCGTTGGCGTTGGCGTTCGCCGTCGGCAGTTCGTACCAACGACATTGACCAATTATAAACTTGCCGTTCGCCGTTACGAAAACTATCATAACCTCACTTTAATGTGTCGTATACATATGACTTGACAGCAGTATTGCCGATTGGCGGATAATTATCCGATTTGCGGATAATTTGAAGGGTTGCCGGATATTTTTCTCACCCTGTCGAAAATCGGATAATTAGGATCCGACTGAAAGCTAAAATTACGAGCAATAGTTGGAAATGCAAGATTTCATTATAGACTTGACAGCAGCGATATTTCGTGTTGAAGGCGTTGAAACATAGGGTTGATATTCTGTGTAACGAAGATTTCTATTGTCGAATTTCCTTTATTCCATGAAAAGTACAATTCTGTAGTACATGATGAGTACATGTTATCCCATCGCAGTGTCTGTCACGCGAGAGATTCCGCTATTCACTATCAGATGTCGCGAGTAGAGCGGTTCTCCCCACATTGAAGTCCACTTTCATAATATTTACCTACGCAATTGATTATTGTTTTGGTTGTTTAATGTTTTGAAGTGAATAGTGAATATAAGTTTTAAAATAAGTTGTTCTAAATAAAAGCATTGCTGGTTGCTTGATTTGCACATCCTAAAGAAATAAAAAAATGGACAAGTGGCTTATTGATTATAAGGTAAAACTTTAAAAGTTCGCAGATAACATAGAAGTATTAAAAAAAATTGGTATCAAGGGTTTTATAATATGCTAATATACTATTTTTTGTTGTGGATTTTAGAAAAAGGAAAAACGGATACCAGAAGTAATAATTAAGCCGTCTTCAGATGTTGTGATCGGGAAAGGAAAGCCAAAAGCAAATGATCAAGAGAAACCAGGTTGCAGTAACATTGCTACCACAACGTGTGATACACCTAGGGGTGACGATAAATGGAAGGAGCCTTCGACGTTCTTTGCGACAGAGACAGAACAATCCTGTGGAAATGATTTTGTGAGTATTTTCTCATAAAGGTACAAATAATCTACTGTTTAATAAAACAAACAAATTTGGAATAGATAATTCAGTATTACATTCGATTATTTTAGGCTGCAATTTCTCAACCAGAAAAAAAAACGAAAAAAATTGGAACTCCTGGAAAAAGGGAAAAGAAGACTGGCTTTGTACTTTCTTGGATCAATAATCCCAAATTCAAGGGTTGGTTGGAAAAGTATTCAAAACCAGCAGGTCGAGGAACAGCGTTTGCCTTTTGTAACGTATGCAATATGGATGTGGTAGCTCATAAAACTGTCCTTACTAAACACTCGAATAGTGAAAAACACAAATTAAATTGGCAAAAAGTGTCAACTAGCACCAAGATAACAGAATTTTTCACAGAAAAGAGTGAAGACATTGCCGTAAGAATCGCGTAAATAAAACTTTGTGCCCTGTTAGCTACAAATCAATTACCTTTTTTGTTGATGGATACTTTGTGCCCACTTTTAAGAACTATTTTTCATGATTCAAAAATTGCACAAAAACTGAGTGTAAAAAGAACCAAGGCCACTGCTATTGTATGCAATAGTTTGGGAATCAATTTTCTAATAGATTTTCACAATAAATTAAGAGAGTCAGGATTCTTCTTCTCATTAATCATGGATGAAACGACAGATATTTCTGTCAAAAAGCAGTGTGCTTTTTCAATCATATATTACGATAACAATGTAAATATGATTAAAACAAATTTTTTTGATCTGGTTGAAGCTAATGGTTCCACAGCTGTTGATTTATTCAACATTTTAAAAAATTGCTTGATATCGAAGAAAATTCCATTAAAAAATTTGGTAGGGTTTTCTTCGGATACCACTAATGTTATGGTCGGAGAGCACAATTCTGTTTATGCTCTTCTGAAAAAAGAGTTGCCTCAAATAATATGTATCAGGTGCTCCTGTCATATGGCACATTTGGCAATTTCGAAAGCCTGTTTAAAACTACCAAGGCAGGTGGAAGACCTACTTCGTAATGTAGGCAGTCATTTTAACAGGAGCTCCTTGCGTAGAAAAAAATTTGAAGAGTTTCAACATTTTTTTCAAGTAGAAATACATAAAATACTCTCCCTAGCCGTAACAAGGTGGTTGTCGATAAAAGCATGTATTGACAGAGTGCTTGAACAATATGAGCCACTAAAACACTATTTAATGGAATCGGTGCTTGAGGACCCATCACACACAACTGACAGTATGTTAGAAGCAATGAAGAATCCATTTACCAGAGTTTATCTGGAATTCATGTCGTATTCTTTGGGGCTTATGACTGATTTTAACATGCTGTTTCAGTCTGAAAAGCCTTTGCTCTACAGAGTTAAGCCAGAAACGATAGTATTATTAGAAACGTTATATGCTAATTTTCTTGAGCTATCACATATAAAAAAAGCCAAAGATATTTTCAAACCGAATCATGAAAATCCGGATTTTTTCCTACCTTTAGAAAATATTTATTTGGGGATGGCAGCAACAGAATCCTTTGCAGACTTAAATACAAATCCCAACATTCAAAGAAACGATATTGTTAAATTTTCAACGTCAATTTTATCGTTTTATACTGATCTTGCAAAAAATATAAAAGAAACATTCAATTTTAAAGAACCAATTTTCGATAGATATATTAGATCCAAAAGTTGCACAATCTTTTAAGACGAAGTCTTTAAAACATATTATTGACTCATTTCCAGTTTTAAAAGACCACGTTGATCCTCAGGCTTTGGACAATGAGTGGAAAAAACATGCTTTATTACATTTTGAAGATCTCCACATAAACATAAAAGATTGTGAGCAATATTGGTCAGAAATTTTTAACTTGAAAAATAATGCCGACGTTTTATTATTTCCTAATTTAAAAAAAACCTTATCATTACTGCTTGTGTTGCCATTTTCTAACGCGAGTGTTGAACGAATTTTCAGTAATGTTTTTAATATAAAAACAGACAAAAGAAACCTATTAAACACTTCTACTCTAAGGGCAATTTTAGCTACTAAACAAGGAGTAGATAACAGTGGGGGTTGCGTTAAATTTCAACCAACAAAACAAATGTTGGAGTGTAAGATTTGGCAAGATAAGCAATAGTTGAAAGAAAAACATTTCAAGTTGGTAGGTGACTTAATATTATTTTTTCATTACAGTTACATATGCTTTTTTAGTTTGAACACAAATAAGTATTTTAGGTAAAATGTTCCTTTTTTTCTATGAAAAAATAAATATAAAATAACAAATTAGGTACGTGTAACTTTCGTGTTTTCCTGTTATTATTTTTCAATGTATTTTAATCAAAGATTTTTTAGTTTTAATTGAAGTATATCAAGAAAATGTATCTTTTTTCTATTAAGGTATAAATATGAAATTACAAAATTGGTACACGTAACTTTTTTGTTTCTTAAACCTTTTTTTGTATTTTAATGCTACCAAAGATTTTTTAGTTTGAATAGAAGTATTTTAGGTAAATGTAATTTTTTTCAATATTTTTTAGTGTATTCCAATGATACCAAAGATTTTTTAGTTTGAATAGAAATATTTTCGGTAAAATGTTCCTTTTTATATAAATTGTTGGAATAATGATTTTGTAATGTCTTGTCAAGTCTAAAAATAAAAGAAGAAGAGTTTTAAGGTTAGTTAGTTGGTTGACACGATACAAAATGAACATGAGTTTGTAATAAAATACTTTTGAGTAATATAGAAATAAAAACTACGAATGGTGTTTAAATATGTTATATTTTAACATGGTAGCAGAGGTCCGTGGTTTATAAACTAAAAAGTAAAAGGAAATATTGAAGGATGGCAGAGAAAAAGGAAGAATTTATTTTACAAATGTTTGATGGCGTAGAATATGCGAAATGGAAATACAGGTTGAAACTATTTTTAGAGATGAAATCGTGCAGTGAAGTAATTGAAATGGAAACAAGGCCCGATGCAATTAAAGAAGAAGATTGGCAAAGAAAAGAAATTAGAGGAAAGAATTATATAGTAAACAGCATTTCAAATAATCAATTAGAATTGATCATTTCAGAAGAAAAAGCAAGGGACATGCTAAATAGGTTAGATTCTATGTATCTTGTTAAGAATAGTGCCCTAAAATTAATGTGTAAAAGGAAGCTATTAGATTTAAGAGACGAAAATCCTGTTGAATTTTTTAATGAATTTGAAAAAAGGTGCAATGAACTTAAGAATGCAGGGGAGACAATCACAAAAGAAGACAAGCTAAACTATTTGTTATTAAGCCTCCCAGAAAATTTATCGCATGTTGTTGATATTATTGATGCTTTGCCAGAAAATAATAAGACTGTTGAATATGTGAAAACTAAACTGTTAATGGACTTTCAAAAAAGAACTGCAAATCCAAGTGTGAGTACAAATAATCCACATGCATTTAACATGCACACATCCCGACCAGTATCAAAACCTATACCAAGTACCAGTAATACTCGATTTGTGTCATCTCAAGTTAGATGTTTCCGATGCAATAAAATAGGGCATACCCAGAATATATGTAGAAGTTCTTATTACAATAACAACAATAATTCAAGTTGGCGAGGTTCAGTAAGAGGAGCCTATAATAGAGGAAGAGGAAGATTTCAAAGTAATAGACATTCACCTCAAGCGGCTACTGCTCTAGATGATTCAAGTTATGAAAATGAATATAATTCCTTTATCATTGAAGTGGCAACAAACAGTGTAGAGATGGGTCCAGAGCAGAATAATGGAGCAGATATGGAAATTGAGTGGCTTTTAGATAGCGGGTGTTCTCATCATATTATAAACAACGAAAAGTATTTTTACAATTTACAAATTTAAAATTTTAGATCATCCCTTGGACATAAAGGTAGGTGACGGTTTTTCATTAAAGTCAGATAAAATAGGAACTGTTATGGCTAGTTTTAAAGTTGAAGATAAAAATGTGCCAATAGAAATTAAAAATGTATACTTTGTCCCAAATATGAAACAAAATTTACTTAGTGTCTCAACTATTGTTAATCAAAAAAATTTTGTGGTTTTTGAAAATGATAATGCAAAAATATACAATTGTAAAGATGAATTAATTGCTACTGCGTACTTAAGAAATAAGTTATTCATTGTAAAAGGTAACCTTTTGAATTGCAATGATAATGCTACTGTTTGTGTTGGATCAAACCAAATGTCTGATAAAGAAAAATGGCATCGTATGTTGGCACATGCTAATTTTAATGATTTAAATTATTTGTGTAAGTTTCAGCTGGCAGATGGATTGCCAAAAAATATTGAAAACAAATTTTTAAAATGTGAGATATGTTTAAAAAATAAAATGACTAACATAAGGTTCACTAATAATCGAAGTAGGGCAAACGATACACTGGAAATAATTCATACAGACGTTCATGGACCTATTAGTCAAACGGGTTACAAGGGTGAAAAATATTTCGTAACTTTTGTAGACGATTTCAGAAAAATTGCTACTGTTTATTGTATCAAACATAAAAATGAGGTGTATGATTGTTTTGTTAAGTACATAAGATTAGTGCAGAATCAAACTAATAAAAGAATTAAACAAATTCAATGTGATAATGGTACGGAATATATAAATAAAGATTTCTATGAATTGGCAAAAGAAGAAGGTATATATTTGAGGCCATGTCCTCCATATACACATGAATTAAATGGCGTTGCTGAGCGTTATAACAGGACAATCATGGATCGTGCTCGATGTCTACTTTCAGAAGCTAAATTAGAAAAGCGTTATTGGCCAGAATGCATTTACACAGCGGCATATATTGGTAATAGATTACTTACAAATACAAAAATAAGAAAAACACCTTTTGAATTATTTTTTAATAAAAAACCTAATGTGTCAAATTTGCATTTATATGGAAGTATTGCCTACGTCAAAATTCCCGAAGAGGTTAGATCGTCCAAATTAAATCCAAAAGCGGTTAAAGGTATTTTAGTTGGGTATACCGATTTAGGTTATAGAATTTTAGTAGATAATAAGGTAGTAATTAGTAGAAATGTACAATTTATAGAAAATAATAGTAGGTATATTAAGTTGGAAGAAGATGAAGATGAAATATCAGATAGAAAGGAAGAAGATTCAGACAATAAAGAAGACGAAGAAAAAGTTAAGGAGGTATCTAGTCATGAAAGACCTAAAAGAGAAGTCAAAGTACCTAAAAGGTTTGAAGATCATGTTGTTTATGTAAATTATTCAAGTGTAGAAGTTCCTGAGGATTATGAAGAAGCAATCAACTCGAAGGATAGCAAGAAATGGAGAGATGCAATGTATGAAGAAATTAAAAGTCTAGAAGAAAATGAGACGTGGATAGTTACAAATATACCAGAGAACAAAAACATTATTGAAGTTGAGTGGATTTACAGGATCAAGTCAGATGGTAAATACAAGGCACGTGTTGCCGCAAAAGGTTTTCAACAAGCTTATATGGAAAACGAAGATGTATATTCTCCTGTCGCAAGAATGCATACTCTAAAAGTTATGTTATCTGTAGCCTGCAATGAAAATTGGCATATTGAACAAATGGACGTTCAAACAGCCTTTCTTAATGGTGTAATAAAATCAGAAGTATATATTTACCCACCCGATGGATATTTAGTAGAACAAAACAAAGTTTTTCTTTTGCAGAAGTCTCTCTATGGGCTTAGGGAGAGTCCTAGAGATTGGTACAAGTGTTTTCACAACTTTATGCTGTATCTAAATTTCAGAAGGTCTAACTATGATTATTGTTTATATATAGGTTGTTATAATAGTAATCAAGTTTACATTATTTTGTATGTAGATGATTTATTGATTTTTAGTGCTGACAAAGATTCTATTGGGAAAATTAAAACAATGTTAAGCAACAAATTTAAAATGACAGATTTAGGGCAAGTAAAGCAATATTTAGGTATTGAGATTGAGCAAAATTTAAAAGAGCGAAAAATTACTTTAAGTCAAGAAAATTATATTGAAAAAGTAGCTGAAAAATATTGTGTTAAAGATTCTAAAAATTTTGATACTCCCATGGAAATAAATTTAAAATTAGAGGGTGCAGAAATTGTAGAACCTAACTTAAAATATAGAAATTTAATAGGATCACTATTATACATAGCTAACGGATCCAGACCTGACATATCATATGCTGTAAACTACTTGAGTCGCTATCAAAATAATCACTGTAGCACTCATTTCAAATATGCTTTAAGGGTACTTAAATATTTATACTGTACTCGTTCTTTTAAGTTAATATATGATACAAATTTTGTTAATATGTTAGATGCATATGTTGATGCAGATTTTGCTTCAGACTCTTTAGATAGAAAATCAACTACTGGGATTGTTATACGTGTATTTAGTAATGTAATAATGTGGAAGTCACAAAAACAAAAAATTGTCTCTAGAGCCTCAACTCATGCAGAGTTTTATGCATTGGCTGATTGTGTAGAAGAACTGTTACCAATAAAAGGTATATTAGATGACCTTAATTTAAAAATAACCAGTGCCATAAAAATCTATGAAGATAATAGTGGAGCTATAGCCTTGGCCAAAAATGGCAAATTCTCAAAGAACTCCAAACACATAGACGTAAGTTATTATTTTGTAAATGATTATGTAAAGCAAGGGTTAATTAGTGTTGAAAAGGTGTCCACAGAAGACCAAATAGCAGACATCTTAACGAAATCTCTCGTTAAAATTAAATTTCAAAAATTCAGAAATTTACTTGGTTTACAAAATTAATCTGTTTATTTCTTAAGTTAGTAGTAATTGATGAATCTACTTATTTCATTTGGTTTATATTCCTTTTGTTACAAAATCAAGGAGGTATGTTGGAATAATGATTTTGTAATGTCTTGTCAAATCTAAAAATAAAAGAAGAAGAGTTTTAAGGTTAGTTAGTTGGTTGACATGATACAAAATGAACATGAGTTTGTAATAAAATACTTTTGAGTAATATAGAAATAAAAACTACGAATGGTGTTTAAATATGTTATATTTTAACATAAATAAATATGAAATAACTAATTTTTTTCATTATTTCTACAAAATAGCCATTCCTGCCTTCTATTTGGGTACGAAACCTGAATATATAGTAGTGATTTACTATTTTTGATTGTTTTCAACATATCGGATAATTTCGAGTTCAGAAGAGGATATTTTCATTCTCATCCATTGGCAACACTGCTTGACAGGGAGAAGTCGTCTTTGTGTTTTCAGTTTACGTTTTGTTTTTCTTGATTTCTGTTAGGGTGGTCTGTAATTTAAAGCGTTATATCTTGAATAAAATGGATTTGGATTTTGAAGCCGATTATGCACTTGCTGCGTTTGGAGTTATTTTGTGCTCATATGCAGCATATCTTGTAACAAGTCGTCGGAGGCAAAGACGGTTTAAAGTGAGACCCATCAATAGGGCACGAAGAACCTTTAGAAATTTCAATTATTATAGAAAGATGAAATCGTGGGACCCAGAAGAATTTTTTAAATATACCAGAATGACAGTTCCAGTCTTCGAAAAACTGCTGAATAAAGTGAAGACAAAAATCGGAAAACAGTATCGATCCGATGGTATTACACCTGAAGAAAGACTTGTTCTTACTTTACAGTAGGTTACATTTTAAATTATAGAACAATTTTGAGAATTTAATATTATTTTATTCCAGATATTTGTCACAAGGTACTAGTATGCAGGTCCTAGCTTGGACTTATCATATAGGACACACCACTGTGCATAAAATCATACACGAGACTTGCAAGTCTCTGTGGAATATTCTTAGTCCTGAATACTTGAAAACTCCAGAGTCTGAAGAAGATTGGTTGGACATTTCCAAAGGCTTCTATGAAAGATGGAATTTTCCTCATTGTTTAGGAAGTATTGACGGAAAACATATAAATATTCAAGCTCCGGCTAAAAGTGGCTCTTTATTTTACAATTATAAAAAAATTTTAGTATTGTTTTATTAGCATCATGTGATTATAAATATAAATTTTCCTTTGTTGACATTGGTGCATATGGTTCGCAGAGTGATGGTGGAATTTTCAGAAATAGTGTGTTTGGGCAGAGAATGGAATCTTCAAATTTAAACATACCTGCAGAAAAACAGTTACCAGGAACAAACATCGTCACACCTTTCTGTTTTGTTGCAGATGAAGCATTCCCATTAAAAAAATATATAATGAGACCGTATCCTGGGAAAAATTTAACAGATAGGCAAAGAATTTTCAATTATAGACTTTCCAGGGCCAGGCAAGTCATTGAAAATTCTTTTGGTATACTAGTGGCTCGATGGAGGATTTTAAAAACTACAATCAATGCCAAACTTGAAAATATTGACAATATTGTTAAGGCAGTTGTTGTTCTGCATAATTACTGCCAAACTGAACTTTCTGAGTCTGAAGGCACAAACATATATTGTCCACAAAGTTATGTGGATACTGATGGTGAGGAAAATGGAGGGTGGAGGGCAGAACAAGAACCTTTAGCATCTGTTGGTCGATTAGGCTCTAATGTGTCTAAACTTTATATTTATGAAATTAGAGATACATTTGCAGAATATTTTATGTCAGATAAAGGTAGACTTGCATGGCAAGACAAGGTGTTATTTGCAGAATAAATATACAATTGTTTAAAATAATTTTTAGGGAGTGTACAGTTATGGGTGAATCTGCAGTTTGGCAAATTTTCGACTTTCTTTGTATAAATATTTGTTTTTAGTCCAAACTTAATATATTTACACTAATTTTATTTACAAAAGCTAGATCTATTGTGGTTAAGTCTGGGTGAATGTATAGTTTTACTCAGTTGTACTTTGTAAATTAGAATATTTTTTTTTTGTAAATCAAACGTCATATAAGTATTCCAAAAACAATTATTTACCTGTATCAATAATAAATGTACTTGATATGGATTTCCATTCCATTATTTTTATGTTTAAATATACTTTGTTGATTTTTTTTGAAAATATTAGTAAATTGAAAATCTTAAAAAAGGTTTCGACTTTCTTTGTATAAATATTTTTTTTAGTCCAAACTTAATATATTTACACTAATTTTATTTACCAAACCTAGATCTATTGTGGTTAAGTCTGGGTGAATGTATAGTTTTACTCAGTTGTACATTTGTAAATTAGAATATATTTTTTTTGTAAATCAAACGTCATATAAGTATTCCAAAAACAATTATTTACCTGTATCAATAATAAATGTACTTGATATGGATTTCCATTCCATTATTTTTATGTTTAAATATACTTTGGTGATGTTTTTTTGAAAATATTAGTAAATTGAAAATCTTAAAAAGGGTTTCGACTTTCTTTGTATAAATATTTTTTTTAGTCCAAACTTAATATATTTACATTTTTAAATTAGAATATATTTTTTTTGTAAATCAATCTTAATATAAGTATTCAAGAAAAAATTGTTTACTTGTATCAATAATAAATGTACTTGATATGGATTTACGTTCCATTATTTTTATGTAATATACTTTTGTGATGTTTTTTTGGGGGGGCTGAAACTATTAGGAAATTAAAAATCTTAAAAACAGTTTTGACTTTATTTTTCTTTAAAAAACAGCATTAATATATCTTTTCGTTTCTGTTTTGCTTCCTCTTCGGGCATGCTCTCCAACTCCTCATACAAATATTGGACGAATGTGCTGTTTGCGTTTCTGGGAACGGCCTGCCTATTTTCAAAAACATTTGTTATGGACTTCGCCATTCCCAGAATTTCGTCCAATTTGTCTGCTTCATTCACCTTCTGCTTTCGTGCTGTGGTAGAAAATATTTTGATAAGCGAACTTACATATACTATTTATTTATTTATTTATATTACCAACGGGTGTAGTGGGCGTCCTACCAGTCGGTAACTTCCGTTTAACTCCACTAGGACCGGCCACTGGTGGTTCTTCCCCCTGCGTGGAGTGTCCAGGACTTCGTTCTTCAATGGGGCTTTCGGTCCTACTTTCTGGAGACGTTACAGTGTCCATTGTCACGGAGCTCCACACAGAGGGTGACGTCGATTGCCTACTTGGTGGGATCTTTTTTGTAGCAGTAAATGTCCTATAAAGCATAAAACCAAAATTATTGATAATATGCATATATAATAAAACAGTAGAAAAGTCAAATTAAACAGTGAATACTAACATTCTTTTCTTCGTAAATTTACTATAAAATAGCATGGAATCAAAATAAATCCATTTGCTAGTAGGGGCACCAGCACCAGAAGGAAACTTATTCTTCTCTTTTACAAATCAATCTCTAAGGTTCTTCCATAGCTTCATGCACTCTTCAACTGAAACAGACAATATTTGAAATATTTTCAGATACAGCATTGAAATAAACAATTTAGGTACTCAGATATATTTCTCACCACTACAGTTTAACACTGTGCTAATACGCTGCCAAGCCAGTTGTTTCTTGGTATCTTTGTATGATTTGTTGGAAAATCATACAAGTACTCATACTCTTGGATTGCTTCTATCAAGAGGCCTGGGTCCGAAGCACCTTCTTGATCTTCAATAGGCATTTCTGTAAAAAAAATATATATATTGTTGAAATTATAGACAATAGAATATTTTATAAATAACGATCTGAATTGCTGTATGTTAAACATGTGAAGATCGTAGTTAATAGTTACAAGTTTTATATATGTCGGTATATAATATATGTACGTCAATCTATAAAGTAATATATGTCGGTATATAATATATGTACGTCAATCTATAAAGTAATATATGTTCAATAAAATTCATCCACTTATAATTGTTGAATCCAATAACATATATAAATATAGAAAACAGAAAATACCGAGGAGAAAACTACTAACCGTATAGGCTCTGGGTAGTCCCCGTCTCCAGTTCGTCTCCGCTGTGGTCCGGATCACACATCTGTAGAAGATAGAACATAAATTATGTGAAGTGAAATATTTACCTATCTACCCACCTTCAAGAGTTTCTTTAAAAATGAAACAAAAAATGTTTATCAGACTATTCACTATTAACAAAAAACAACAAAGAAAGTAGCAAACTCAAACAAACACAATCAAAATGAAAATAAAAAGTTTATAACACTATTAACAAATTCAATTCACAAAAAAGACAAAGGAACAAACGACTTGTGTAAACACAATTAAATGCCAACAAATGGCATTTGACATACGACGTAAACCAAGTGACAGCTAAAAATCGTTTTGATTGGCTCTTCAGACTTGCTACGAAGGGTGCTACGAACGGCCGACGGCGAAAGTTTAAGTTCATTCAAGTCGAACGGCGAACGCCAACGGCAGATATAAATGGTCTTACGGGTTTCTGTACTTTTAATTGGGAACGGCAACGGCGAACGGAAAGTTTATAAATCCAGCTTTATTGTATTTTTTTTAATGCCTGTTGATTTATCAATGCATTTTTTAGAAAATTATCGATTTGCTGCTAAAACTTCCAATAAATGATGAGGCAAAGTTTGAAGAAGTTGAGTTAGCCTTGCTGAAGAATCCTATGAATATTTTGTAAGTTGAACATTCAATATTATATCCAAGTCAAGATGAAACTGCCTCGAAATATTGGAGTATTTATGTGTTACTTTTTATATTTAGGTGCATGAAAATATTAAAATAATTATTGATTGCATAAATTTTTCCAAAAAAATTATTGGATAAATGTTTTCAATTGTAAGTAGAGTAGAAATTCACCTCGTTGCTGAAGGTACAACAAAATTTTATTTTCTCAGGTAGTTTCACGTAATTATGTTACCGAGATGTATGCTATGAATTCCTTAATCAAATTGCCTATAGTCACCTATATTCCTTTCATTAATTGGGATTGACTAGAAAGCTTTACACAACTGGTGATCTGATAATTAAAAGTTAAATTAGTTCTGACATTTGGTAAATAAAAGTTATTGCTGGTCAATTGTACAAGTGTCTAGTTTCAGGCATATGTATACTGTTCACATAGATGAAAGCGGTCTTATATTTTTGTTCGTTTGTTATAACTGTGCTTATAAACTGTAATTGTTCAATTTTTCAAACTTTTGAGATTAACTTTCAAATTAATACAATTTTAGGTTGTACCTCTGGCAAGATTAGAAGGTTCCTTATTTGCAACAATATATTAAAATATTCTTGCAAAAAATCCTGATAGATTATTCAATGAAGGGCTACAGTATGCATGGATAAAAAGGAAAAAATGCTTTGGAAAAACAAAGCTCTTTGAAGCAGTAGTAGGTATAATCATGTTATTTTATTTTGGAATGTACATGTAAATTAAATTAATATATCGTGTACAAGAAACAAATAACTTCTAATCACTATTTTGTTTGGAATATTTTGCTTTTTACTTGTCTCCTACAAGACTTATTTTTTAAATTACTTATTGGATGTTTAACTTCATCTTTTAAGTTTCAGTTTTTGGGATTATATTTTGATTGTTATACATACATACATAAAAATCACAGTAGAATAGAAATTGCTTATTAACAAAAAATGTATGCGTCAGTCCAAAACTAACAGCGTCAAAAGTGAAACTTTTCATGTAATTCAAAAACTGTCAATGAGTGTACAAAAAAATACATTGCAGCAAAGAAAAATTGACTGGAAATTATAATAAAAATGATTTATAATAAAAATCAAGAAAAATCTACAGACTATCCCGAATTAATTACTACGGAAGTTTCACTTGTACGTACTATTATTTACATATACATAAACTATATACATATACGTACAAGTGAAACTTCCGTAGTAATTAATTCGGGATAGTCTCTAGATTTTTCTTGATTTTTATTATAAATCATTTTTATTATAATTTCCAGTCAATTTTTCTTTGCTGCAATGTATTTTTTTGTACACTCATTGACAGTTTTTGAATTACATGAAAAGTTTCACTTTTGACGCTGTTAGTTTTGGACTGACGCATACATTTTTTGTATCTTCATTGAAAATAACTGAGAATAAAAACAATATTAAAAAATTTTTAATATGAAATAATTTAATAGACATATACATATATACATATATATATATATATATATATATATATATATATATATATATACATATACATAAACATTCTACATTAAGAAAAGAACTATATAAGTAATTAATATGACTTATGTTAATGAATCACAGATTCAAATATCTTTATCTGCACTGTCATTTTTATTTGGCAAAATAGAAATAATTGGCTGATGATAGCTAAAGTAGGATGCAAATACTTCAGATCTCAATGAATTCAAGTGTCTTGAAAAAACAGCATCCAAGCAAGTTCCATATCTTGTTGTTGAAATATGAATGTCATTGTTTATTTTTAATTGTAATTTATCATATAAAAATGAAATGAGTGGTTCTGAACTTTTGTCACTAAAATTTACATTAAAATCTCCAGCTAAGATCATTGGAATCTTATCTTTTTCTGATTTAGCTTCGGATGCATGTGGTATAGTATATATTAATAATTTGTTGAAGATAAACTCGATAATTTCATTAGTTTTTTGTTTCGGATAAATATATATTGATATAATAATTATAGATAAAATAAGACAAACATCTGAACAAGCAATTTCCATCGCCAACGACTGAAATTGAAGTTTTTTGTCCATTCATTTTCATTTATCAAAAAATAATTTTAAATTACAATTACAAAAAAAAAGATTTCCATAAATAAAGCAACACTAGTTACAACGACTTTCTCTGATGAACTGAGACTTACTTGCTCTTCTACGTACAGGTTAGCAAATATAGCTGAAAGTTTGAAAGTGGACACGCCCACGATGCGCGTTGGTCTCAATGCGGAAAGTAGGAGATAACACAGTTTATGCTTAAACTTTAATGAGTACAGAACTTATCTGTACGGACAAGTATACCTGTTTATTTCCTTTTTCAATATATTTCAATACTCTTGTTACGTTTTATTACATATTTTTTTCAAAATAATACAAATAAATACACAATGCAAAGAAATTTCCTAGTTTTTATCGCCTTAATTTTAAAGGTAAACAATTTATATATTAATTTCGCACTGGATTATACCAATATCGGCAGAAATTATTAAGCGCTTTTTGTATCCTTTTCCCCCCGAATGCGTTCTCACTTTATCGTTCGCGCAGCGAAGTGGGGATTGATAAACGGAATAACATGATTGCCATCAATAAACAATGCCCTGCGACTATTCTCGGCGTCTCCTCTTTGTGAGGATCTTCGTTAATTTTTTCCGCCTCTCTCACAAGGAGTTTAACAGTTTTGTTAGCTCGACGAGTTAACTCTCATGACAAAACGCTAGTGTCCCATAAAAAGTTTCACTTCAAAAATGTAATTATTTTATTGTTTCAGATGCCGTCCAAGAGTTGTAAAAGAACATAACAAACAAAGGAGTTGAATTGAAAACAGGAGTTTTCTTAGCCAAATGTAAGGAACGGCAGAAATCGGTTTCAAAATGTTCGTTGAGTACGGAGTAAGTCAGTGAATTTTGTGATCTCGGATTTGAAAATTATGTTAGTTTCAGTTATGTTATGAGGTACATCTTATATTTATGTATAAATAAATTAACTTGAACTCAATGTTTCCCGTGCTTTAATTTTTTCAATTAAAAATATTTTTTCCTATATATACAATTCGAAATTTTGAAAGATTCCATCATGTAAATTATAATTGTACACCCTTTCAACAGGGCAATTTTAATGTTTTTAATTTAATGACTTCATCATAACACTGATTCAACTTTGAGCATTGTTTCTTCTTTATCAACTGGATGGTTTTGACACCTATTTTTTAATGACGACAGCTTTGATAATGGCTCAATAGCCGAAAGCGCTTAGCTGGAGATTAATAAACAAATACACACTGAGTATTCGTCGTTTGCATTCACTCAATTTACATCTAGTGTGTACACCATACCCACAGACAGTTCTATTTAAATAAACATTTGCGTAGTCACACAGCCAATGAGAAACAGGAATACAGTTGCTTCAGGATGAAAATGATACACAGAGGCAAATAATCAAACTAAAATAGACGTACAAGAAGAAAGTGAATCAGGTGAAACAATTCAACAGGAAGAGACAGAAAGTTCACGCTCTGAAAGTCGTGAAGAATATACACCAAGGATAAAAACTACCAGCAGAGGACGAAGAATTACTGAACCGAAACACCTAAGCGATTATGAAACTCATGTAGCATATTGTTTGATTGCAACTAATGTCGAAGATCCTACAGAATATAAAGAAGCAGTAAAAGATAAATAATGGGAAGAGGCAGTTAGAAAAGAATTAGATTCACTCGAAAAACTAAACACACGGAAAGAGACTGAGCTACCACAAGGAAAGCGAGCAATTGAATCAAAGTGGGTATTTCAAACCAAGGAAGACGGGACTAAGAAAGCAAGAATTGTAGCAAAAGATCTTCAGATCTAGGAGAAGGATGCAATCCAACCATATTCACCAGTGCCAAGATCTTAGTCAATAAGATTTCTTCTATACATTTCATTACAAAATAACTGAAAGCTAGACATTCCAACATATTCCTTTTCCGTCCAACCTAAAATTGTTACTTGTATACACTTCGGGGGATGTATCGTGCTAACAAACCGAAATTTCTCCAAAAATAACCAAAAAGTTAGTATATCTGGATTTATAGGACCCGCTGTACTCGCTCTAGTCAACTGAAAATCACTAGCGTACATCTATGAGATACCCTGAACAATATTCAATCATAAAATTGATCAATCGTATACTCTTTGGAGGCTGTATCGTGCTAACAAACTGAAAATTCTCCAAAAATGACAAAAATTTGGTACTTCAAGTACCATAGTACCCGTTGTACTAGCTTTAGTGAGCTGAATATCAATAGGGTTCATCTTTGAGACGCTCTGAATAATATCCAATCATAAAATTGGTCACTTGTATATACTCCGGAGGCTGTATCATGCTAACAAACTGAAACTTCTCCAAAAATAACAAAAATATCGTACTTAAAGTACTGTAGCACCTGTTGTATTGGCTCTGATGAGCTGAAAATCAATAGGGTTCATCAGTCTGATATCCTAAATAATATTCAATCACAAAACTGGTGACTTGTTGAACTCCGGAAGCTGTATCGTGCTAACAAACTGAAATTTCTCAAAAAATGACAAAATGTCGTACTTCAAGTACCATAGCACCCGTTGTACTGGCTCTGGTGAACTGAAAATCAATAGGGTTCATCTGTGACATGTCCTTAACAATATTCAATCATAAAATTGCTGACTTATTGCACTCCGGAGGCTGTATCGTGCTAACAAGACATGTAAGGAAAAGTGGCCGACGACATACACACAGGATTTTTTTTCTAAAAACCGTTTTTTCGTGTTGTTGTTGATAGAAAACTTTTTTTGGGGTAAACCAATACTTTTCTCGCATATAGAAAGGTTGGGCGGAAAAGTAAAAGTTGGAATATTGAAAAAAATGAGTTATTTTTACGTTTTTCATCAACAACACGAAAAAACGGATTTTACAAAAAAATCCTGTGTGTAGTCGTCGGCAACTTTTCGTTACATGTCTTGTTAGCACGATACAGCCTCCGGAGTGCAAGAAGTCTCCAATTTTACGATCGAATATTGTTCAGGACATCTCACAGATGAACCCTATTGATTTTCAGCTCACTAGAGCCAGTACAACAGGTGCTATAGTACTTTAAGTACGACATTTTTATCATTTTAGGAGAAATTTCAGTTTGTTAGCAAATACTGGCAGAAACTTAAGAAAAATGGACATAATACTGAGTAATACTGGAGTAAGAAGAATAAACATCATCAAAATAAACTATTCCCGAGAAGAGAAAAACATCAGTATAACTACTTGTTAGTCAATTATCTATGCAGACACCTGGTGCCTTGATAATGGCTGCTCGTCCCATATGTGTGCACAGGAAGAACTTGAAATCTGAAACTGGAATTTTGCGATTAGCGTATGAAAATCACACTACTAAAGTTGAAGGAAAAGTACGTATAAACATATAAAATGAAACAGTTAACCTTCGTGAAGCATTGTACGTACCTACCTTGGCAACAAGATGATGATCTAGCAATAGCTATATGACAGAAAACGATTGAAAGCACAGAGCACATACTAGTTAATGACCTCCAAATCTTAAAGGGATATTACCATATAAGCTTGTTAATCAACAACCTACTCTGGTTTTCAAACAAATGTCACATTTAAATGGCATTTCTCCATCGTGAGCACGCAAACGTGTCTGTGTAAATCACTTTTCTCCAATTTCTGACGTTCATCTATATTTAATTTGAACTTGTTAGTGTATCCGATATCCTGCAACTCTGCTTTTAAATCATTTTCAACTATTTCGATTTCATTTTTTACATCTTCATCAAGATTTATGAAAGTAGGAAGGTCAGTTACATGTCTTTTTCTGCAACGTGGATTTTTCTGGTGAAATTTCGTTTTATACAGTAATGTATTCAGATTCACGCAATGATTTGTAGAAAAGTGAGTTAGGAATTCTATTCGTGTCGTGTATAAACTTCCACTTTCATTGATGACGCATCTGTTTCTCTGTGTTTGTTTGAACTCTCATTATGATCAGTCAGACATTATATCAGCTCTCCTGTCAATCCATCAACGACACTCATAATAATAATAAGTTTATTTGCAGAAACAAATATAAAAATTTACAAATTATTGTTAAAAAGCAACACTCTGCCAAGAAGATATAAGAACAGCAGAACTGATACGAGTGCTCAATTTTATCTAAAAAAGTGATATACATGAAAATAAATGAATTAATGTTAATACATCGACATTGATTACTAAACACTTGAAAGTAACAAAAAAAAAACAAAAACTGTTCATAAGGTATAAAATGAGTAAATAATACATTGCAAATAAATACTACAAAGTTTATATACATTATATTCGGCCTCGTCTCATAAATAAATAATATGTAGTACCTCCGCCTCTGGCCAATACATCCACAATCTTGAAAGAAAATATCTACCCTCTCCCATCTTTGCCCAAACTACGGTCGTATGAATCAATCAGTCTTTGTTTTTGTGCTGATACATACGCATCGCATTGTGAGTTACCGGAATTCGGTAGTGGAAATTATAAAATTTTTTTTAATATCATGCCCAAACATTCGCGAAAGAGAAAAAGGAGTCGGTCAGGGGAAGTGTCGGATATTTATAGAATGTTCAACAGACTGGAAAAAAGACTTGTTAATCTGGAAGAAACAAAGGGACGCCATCGTCGTAAAATTCGTGTAATAAGCGATAGTGAGTGTGAGACGGAAGATTCCCGTTCTAGTTCATCGTCTAGAGAGAGGCAGGATGATAGCTCCGGCACGTGCAAAAAAATTTACTCGGGGTCAAAGGTCACAAAAACGGGTTTTTCGCGATTTTCAGCAAAATGGTAAGTTTTATCATAAAATTAGCTTAGACAAAAATTGTAGATCAGATAATTATCTATAAAAAATGTCTAGATACTTTTTTTCCTAAGAGCCACCGTTTTTGAGATATAACGATTCAAAAAATTGAAAGAGTTGTAATCGTCATAATATGCACACGTTTCCACACCACCTTTGAGGTAGTGTACTTAGCGCGTTTTTTTTAATGTGGTTTCCCTGGTAGGCCTATTCCACTGATCTTTTATGATTCTGTTTAATTTGAAACTCGGTCCAAAAAAAGTGTCAGTGACTCCGGAATTTCATTGTTTAAATCTTCAAACATGCGACCTGGTGGAGGGTAGTCAGAATTATCTAATACGGTGGATTGAATATCTTCGTGAATGATTGCTGCAGCAGCTTCTACAATTCTCAATCGTTCTTCTTTTTTATTTGTTTTTTTTTCGTACCAAGCTTGATTTAAAATATCATGATGATTGTCTATTAAGCATACAAAGGTTGATGTTCCTGATTTTTCAGTGATATAATTTTATCACCATACCTCAATTTTAATCGAACCTTTATCGTCCTGTTATCTACGATTGTAGTTTTACATTTTTCAATTCGTTTAAAGTGAATTGACAGTCATCACTATTTTCGATGTAAGTGAATATTTCCTCCATTGCCAGATTCGTAGATTCATCTTGCGGTCGACCGACTTTAACCCCAGTTTTAGGACTTAAGAAGGAATTGAAGCAGTCATAAAGATACTTAGCCTCAGCAGCAACTAAATCGTATTCGTATTCTACTCGAGAAAGAACAGTTTTAGCCATAGCATCAGAACGAGCCTGAGCTGTTTCCAGAACCATATCTTTGAATGTAGCTGTACTTACTTGTTGAATTTTACGGCGAAAATCAGAGGACCTTTTTCTTTCATGCTCTTCATTCAATTCGTGGCCGCAAAATAAGCATTGTTTTTTAAAACAAAAAGTTGACTCACTTACACGTGATCTGGTACGAGGAGGACTTTTAGTAGATGTACTGGCTTCTTGTTCTTCATGTTGTCTTTTAATAGCTGCAGCAATAGAACACTTTCGAGTATAATTTTTACGACACTCCACATGTATGGTCACAGATTTCTGATTTTTAAGATATTCTGAAAATTCATCAGCTCTTTCAGTACTTGCATTGATTAATGTCTTCATACCACGTTCAACAGTAACAATTTCACCTTCAGTTAAAAGTTTAGCACAAATAAAACAATATTCTAGACATTTTTGTTATAAAATTCAAAACAGCACGAAATAGGTTAGAAAAAATAGGTTACAATAAGCACGTGTTTTCACTCCAGAGCGGCACTCGAAACTAATAGCATTGAATGTATTGGACATAGTAAAATAAAGCAGGTATGCGACCCTAGCCACGCAGACAATTGAATGAGAGACAGATGTTGCTGAAGGTTACACTGGCATAGAAAATAAAGGACTGGTATTTTTTTACCCGAAATTTTCATATTTTATATGTGTAAGTCACACTGACCGATAGAACGATATTTTTGCTTGTATTACGGCTTCAGTGATGTATATACGTGGTGTACTTATACATATTATGACGATTACAACTCTTTCAACTTTTTGAATCGTGATATCTCAAAAACGGTGGCTCTTAGGGAAAAAAGTATTTAGACGTTTTTTATAGATAATTATCTGATCCACAATTTTTGTTTGAGCTAATTTTATGATAAAACTTACCATTTTGCTGAAAATCGCGAAAAACCCGTTTTTGTGACCTTTCACCCAGAGTAAATTTTTTTGCACGTGCCGGATCAATGAGGACTTTTCACATTTCCTTTATAATAGTGTATTGAACAATCCTACCAATATTCAGCCAAGTGGGAATTTTTGTAACATTACCCCTATTTTTTAGTCTTATTTGACCGGATTATATATAATTTTTGTGAAATGTTCCTAAAGGTAAAGGAATGTAAAATAAGGGACTTTGCTAGGTTTATTGGAACGCTTGTCTCGGCCTGTCTAGGAATTAAATATGGTTTTTTTCCACACCAAGATATTAGAGCGTAGTAAATATCTAGCACTAAAGGAGGCCAATGGGTGTTATAATGCAAAAATGAATATACCAAAGCAGTCATTTCCCGACATTGTTTGGTTCAAAAATAATATCACACATGCTTCAAATAACATTAGTTTATCAAAATTTAACCTAGAGATATTTTCTGACGCGTCCAGGACAGGGTGGGGAGTTTTCTGTAAGGACAAAAGCACCTTTGGTTACTGGTCTGAAGAACAAGACCATCACATAAATTATCTAGAACTTCTTGCATTGTTTTTCGGTTTGAAATGTTTTGTATCCAAGTTATCAGAAGTACTCTATTATGTCGAGTAGACAATACTACAGCTGTAGCATGTATCAATAGAATAGGGAGTGTTAGGTTTCATAAATTAAATCACATAACGAGGAAAATTTGGAATTTTTGTGAAGAACGATATATTTACATATTTGCTAGTTATATCAATACAAAACTTAATGTAGAAGCAGATAGAGCATCCCGTCAGGTGCATAAAGAAACAGAATGGAGCTTATCGGAAGAGGCTTTCCAAAAGATAAAAAGTTATTTCGGAAGACCAGACATAGATTTGTTTGCTAGTAGAATAAATAAAAAAATGTCCTCTGTTTATATCATGGATGAGAGATCCAGAGGCGTATAAAGTTGATGCTTTTACTTTAGATTGGAATAAGTTTTATGCCTTTCCACCATTTAGCATGGTCTTGAAAATGCTTCAAAAAATTATAGAGGACAAAGCTGAGGGGATTGTAGTCGTTCCTCTCTGTGTCTCTCAACTGTGGAACCCTATTTTTAAGTCTTTATTAGTCGGTGATCCTCTAATTTTTAAACCTAATAGGTTTTTACTTTCTTTTAGCAAGTCGCCGCATCCCCTTTGGAAAAACCTTATCCTGGTGGCAGGGAAGCTATCAGGAAGGCGTTGTTATTAGGGAAAGTACCCATGGATTCGCTAGACATATGCTTACAATCAATTACGCCCGCCACACTTAAACAATATAATACTGCTCTGAGATTATGGTGGGAATTTTGCTTAGAAAAGAATATTAACCCATTTGAAGTGATAGTTCCAAATTTTTTAGAGTTTCTGACCTTATATTTCAAGAAAGGGGCTTCATATGGTACTTTAAATAGTTATAGATCCGCGATTGCGCAAATAGCCGGACCTAACTTGGGACAGGACTTCCGAATTAAAAGATTTTTTAAATGAGTTTTTAGGAAAAGAAAACCCTTGCCCACATATGAAAATTCATGGGACCCAGGTATAGTCCTTGATTATTTAAAATCGTTCAAAAATGAAGAAATCAATTTGGAGATTCTTACTCAAAAATTAGTAGCCTTAATGGCACTGGCAACGGGACAACGGATACAAACTCTTCATTTAATTAGTATCGATAACTTAATTATTCAACGTAATAAAATAGAAATAAAAATACCAGACAGAATAAAAACTTCAGGCATTAATAGAAGTCAACCATTTATTGTATTACCTTTCTTTGATGCAGATCCTAACATTTGCGTTGCTAGGACTCTATTGAAATACTTAGATAAGACAAAAGAGTTACGGGGTATCTGAAAATTTCTATTTTTAAAAATATAAGAAACCCTTTCATATAGAGCAACCTCACAAACCATAGGGAGGTGGATAAAGCAGGTTTTAGGCAAAAGCGGTCTGGATATAACTCAATTTAAGGCGCATAGCACACGTCACGCTTCCACATCAGCGGCAGCTAGGGGAGGAGTTAGTTTTGATTCCATAAGGTTGGCGGCGGGATGGCCCAACAACTCAAATACATTTGCCACCTTTTATAATAGGCCCTTGATTTGTAATGAGAAGTTTGCTAATACTATTTTGAGTTTGTGAAATGTTTAGTTTATCGTTCTCTATACATTTATTTTTAGTTTCTCTTGCTGTTCAGTTTACGTTACATTATCTTAGTTAACTATTTGCATATTACTGTATACATTTTTATTTTAATTGTAAATTATAAACCACTTAAAGTTTGCCTGCATTGTTAGTTTTTTCTGATTATTTTGAGGTTGCTTACGATAAATGTTTAGTTGTTGCAACTTCTTAAAACATCTACATATTATTTATTTATGAGACGAGGCCGAATATAATCATACGATCAAACGAACTTACCAAGTGATGTTCGATCTTGATTATATGAAGGCCTCGTCGAAATAAATAAAGTCCCACCCAACCCAGTTTAACAGCATCCCTTTTGGGTTGCAACAACAGCTTTAAAATAGACTGATTCATACGACCGTAGTTTGGGCAAAGATGGGAGAAGGTAGATATTTTCTTTCAAGATTGTGGATGTATTGGCCAGAGGCGGAGGTACTACATATTATTTATTTATTTCGACGAGGCCTTCATATAATCAAGATCGAACATCACTTGGTAAGTTCGTTTGATCTTATGATTTTCCATAAAATCAGTATGCGCTAATTTCTTAACTCTCATAGAGCAGTTTCTTGTAATTATATTTGAACGCTTCCAATTTCCGATTTTTCAAGGACTGTGGAAAATTGTTATAAATTTTAAATATTTAAAGGTTCGATAAATGATGTACCATATTTAAATGCCTACTCTTTTCCATGCTCAACCGATTGGCGTCCCTCAATTTGTGACCTCGCCCCTGAAATTCTCGTATTTCATATATAAATCGCAGACAAGAATTTTGAATCGTCTGGATACGAAGAGAATCAATATTGTTTAAAAAGGGACCATATATACTGTTCATAATTTTAAAAGTACAATGAAACTAATAAAAACAAATTAATATTTTATTTCACATAATCATTGACATAAGATATAAATGAAAAATATTTTCATTTTAACACAAAAAAAATTGTAAAAATAAAAACATATTTCTATTTTAACTTAAAATATGTCTGAAGACGAACATTTCGGTGACAATATTATAAATGAACGATGAGTTAATAAATCCAACATCACTGTAATGTAATTGTTCAGTTCAGATATTAGTCAAATAGCATAGCATAGTTTTAATAGGAAACATTGATTAATTAACGTACAGGTGATGGTGAAAATAAATATAAAGTGTGTGGATACTGATACGCAACTTAATTTCAACATTTCATCGATTACTCGACTAAATATAATCATATTGATCACCGATGATGAAATAGTATATTGTGCAACTAGTGCGGAAAATAGGATATTTCGTACGAGTGTGACAAGATGATGCACCACGAGTCGCAGACGAGTGATTCATCATCTTGTCACACGAGTTGTACACTATACTTTTCCGACGACCTGCAAAACAAAATATTTCGGATTTTAAAAATATGTTTGAACCACTAATAATACAAGTTTTCATTCATAGACATTTTTCAAGTGAATTGTGCATTATTAAGAAAGATTTATTTGAACAGGGAATAAGGTCAAATTCTATTGAACATACATATTTAGGTACATTTTGGTCTGTATTCAGGTACTATTAGAATAGTAATTATTAATCGTTATATTGGAACAATTGTTTAACACCAATGGAATATGACCATTTTCTTCAATTACACTTTGAACTGCCTGAGCCTTCATTCCTGTCAGATTATTAGTTTCAAACACTGTACTCGAAATTGATGGTCTCACAGTGACTGATTGTAATTCCGAACTGGTTGTGAATGATCTTGATGGTAGTTCCTCTGTGAAGGCTGTTGCATGTTCTATAGACTGGGTTATACGATTGGACATTTCCATGGAAATAAAATCTACCGTTTCATCGTCTGACGAATATTCCATGTTTTCGTTACAGATATTAACAGATTCAACTTATACAAATAAGTATCAATTTGATTAATAAATAAATCAAATAAACGCACTGACAGTAGGTATTAATATGTCATGAATTTATTTAAATATATGTCATTGTCACAGCTGCCTACAATTGTGTGAATATCAGAGTATAGGTACCTATTAGGTGAATAAGCACAGCAATCCATCAGAACAGTTGACTGCGGGGTATTTCGCACTAGTGCGAAATAGATAACTTTGTGCGCTAGTTTAGAGTGCGAAATGATACGTTGTTAATGCAGGTCGTCGGAAAATAAAATTGTAATTGTGCTATATAAGGCACACATCAAGCTATGTAGAAATGAACAAAATAAATAGCATTTTATTTTTTAAATTTAATGTGAGAAAAGGAAATGCTATAAAGTCTAACGACAACGAGTACAACCAACATTAGTTCTTATTATTTCTATAGTTTATACAACTATCAATAAGTCCAATTTATAGTATTTTCTCCTGTGTGGCGGCGTATATGTGACTTTAAATTACTTTTCCGTGAAAAAGTGTTCAAACGAAGTCACATTTGATTGGCCATTTTACTGTGTGAATACGCAAATGTTAAATTTGAATTAGTTTTCCCCTATGTTACTACGCAAATGTTTATTCAGAATACTTCTCTGAAAAGTTGTTAAACAAATGTCACATTTGGATGACTTTTCTCTTCGGTGACCACGCAAATGTGTAATCAGAGTACTTTTCTCCGAACAAGTTTTTAATCAGATGTCACATTTGAATGACTTTTTTATCAAATATCACATTTGAATCAATTTTCTCCTCTGTGACCACGCAAATGTGTATTCATACTACTTTTCTGCGAAAAAGTTTTTAAACAAATGTCACATTTGATGGCTTTTCCCCTGTGTGAATTCGTAAATGTTTAATCAGACTACTTTTCTCCGAAAAAGTTTTTAAACAAATGTCACATTTCAATGGCTTTTCTCCTGTGTGAATACGCGAATGTGTAATCAGACTACTTTTCAGGGAAAAAGCTTTAAAACAAATGTCACATTTAAATGGCTTTTCTCCTGTGTGAATTCGTAAATGTCTAATAAGTTTACTTTTCTCCGAAAAAGTTTTTTAGCAAATGTCACATGAGAATGGCTTTTGTCCTGTGTGAATACGCAAATGTGTATTCAGACTACTTTTCTGGGAAAAATTTATTAAACAAATGTCACATTTGAATGAATATTCTCCAGTGTGACTACGCAAATGTCTATTCAGAATACCTTTCTGCGAAAGTTTTTAAAATGTAACAGTTGAATGGCTTTTCTCCTGTGTGAATACGCGAATGTGTAAACAGACTACTTTTCAACGAAAAAGTTTTTAAGCAAATGTCACATTTGAATAGCTTTTCTCTAGTGTGATTACGCAAATGTCTATTCAAAATACCTTTCTGCGAAAAAGTTTTTAAATAAATGTCACTCACATTTGATGGCTTTTCTCCTGTGAGACTTCGTAAATGTTTAAACAGATTACTATTCTTCGAAAAAGTTTTTAAACAAATGTCACATTTCAATGGCTTTTCTCCTGCGTGAATACGCGAATGTGTAATCAGACTACTTTTCAGGGAAACAGCTTTAAAACAAATGTCACATTTGAATGGCTTTGCTCCTGTGTGACTACGCAACGTTTATTCAGATTATTTTACTCCGAAAAAGTTTTTGAGCAAATGTCACATTTCAATGGCTTTTCTCCTGTGTGAATTCGTAAATGTCTAATAAGTTTACTTTTCTCCGAAAAAGTTTTTAAGCAAATGTCACATGAGACTGGCTTTTCTCCTGTGTGAATACGCAAATGTGTATTCAGACTACTTTTCCGGGAAAAATTTATTAAACAAATGTCACATTTGAATGGCTTTTCTCCAGTGTGACTACGCAAATGTCTATTCAGAATACATTTCTGCGAAAATGTTTTCAAGCATATGTCACATTTGAATGGCTTTTCTCCAGTGTGACTACGCAAATGTTTATTCAGAATACCTTTCTGCAAAAAGTTTTTAAACAAATGTCACATTTGAATGGCTTTTCTCCAGTGTGATTACGCAAATGTCTATTCAAAATACCTTTCTGCGAAAAAGTTTTTAAACAAATGTCACATTTAAATGGCTTTTCTCCTGTGTGAATTCGTAAATGTCTATTCAAAATACCTTTCTGTGAAAAAGTTTTTAAGCAAATGTCACATTTGAATGGCTATTCTCCAGTGTGATTATGCAAATGTCTATTCAAAATACCTTTCTGCGAAAAACTTTTTAAACAAATGTCACATTTGAATAGCTTTTCGCCTGTGTGAATTCGTAAATGTTAAATCGGACTACTTTTCTCCGAAAAAGTATTTAAACAAATGTCACATTTGAACGGCTTTTCTCCAGTGTGACTACGCAAATGTCTATTCAGAATACATTTCTGCGAAAATGTTTTTAAGCATATGTCACATTTGAATGGCTTTTCTCCAGTGTGACTACGCAAATGTCTATTCAGAATACCTTTCTGCGAAAAAGTTTTTAAACAAATGTTACAGTTGAATGGCTTTTCTCCTGTGTGAATACGCGAATGTTTAAACAGACTACTTTTCTCCGAAAAAGTTTTTAAGCAAATGTCACATTTGAATAGCTTTTCTCCAGTGTGATTAAGCAAATGTCTATTCAAAATACCTTTCTGCGAAAAAGTTTTTAAACAAATGTCACATTTGAATGGCTTTTCTCCTGTGTGAATTCGTAAATGTTTAATCAGACTACTTTTCTCCGAAAAAGTTTTTAAACAAATGTCACATTTGAATGGCTTTTCTCCAGTGTGACTACGCAAATGTCTATTCAGAATACATTTCTGCGAAAATGTTTTTAAGCATATGTCACATTTGAATGGCTTTTCTCCTGTGTGAATTCGTAAATGTTTAATCAGACTACTTTTCTCCGAAAAAGTTTTTAAACAAATGTCACATTTGAATGGCTTTTCTCCAGTGTGACTACGCAAATGTATATTCAGATTACCTTTATGCGAAAAAGTTTTTAAACATATATCACATTTGAATGGCTTTTCTCCTGTGTGAATTCGAGAATGTTGAATCAGACTACTTTTCTGCGAAAAAGTTTTTAAACAAATGTCACATTTGAATGGCTTTTCACCTGTGTGACTACGCAAATGTAAATTTAAATGACGTTTTTGTGAAAAATTATTTAAACAAATGTCACATTTAAATGACTTTTCTCTTTTGTGAGCACGCAAAAGTATGTGTAAATCACTTTTCTTCAATTTCTGACCTTCATCTATATTTGATTTGAACTTATCAGTGAATCCGATATCATGAAACTCTGCTTTCAAATCATTGTCAACTATTTCAATTTCATTTTTTACATCTTCATCCAGATTTCCGAAAATGGTAAGGTCAGTTACGTGCTTTTTACTGTAACTTGTATTGTTCTGGCGAAATTTCATTTTATACAGTAATTTCTTCAGTATAAGGCAATGATTTGTAAAAAAGTGATTAAGGAGTTCTATTCGTTTCGTGTATAATTTTCCACAAAATCCACAGACCATAATCCCAGCAATACCACTTGGGTTTGCGTGTTTTCCATTTTTTAGTTCTCCTGCAAAAAGAAAATTAAAACTAATTTTTCCAAGATTTGAAATTTGTGTGAAGAATAAAAAATCTAATAATTATATGAACGTATAGGTACATATTTTAAATTGGTGATAACAATATTAGTGTTGGAAAGTATATTGAACACATCTAAAATACAAAATAAAGTTTCTAATTAAAACTCCGGTTAAGAAGATATTACAAAAATTTGGAACAATAAACTGTGCCCACACATTACTGATAAAATTAGAAGAAGAGATGGGAAATTTACATACTGAAAATAAAGACATTCCAGAAAAACTTTTATTGATAATGCAGCTGTTTCTCTGTAAGTTTGTTTGAACTCTCGATATTATCAGTCAGGCATTATATCAGTTCTTCTGTCAATCCATCAACGACACACATAATAATAATAAGTTTATTTGCAGAAAAAAATATAAAAATTTACAAATAATTGTTAAAAAGCAACATTCTGCCAAGAAGAAATAAGAACAGCAGAACTGATACGAGTTCCATCTTTCAGAATAAAGAAAATTTAAAAGTGATAAATATATAGAGTGCATACATTTACAAATATACACAATGTTATCTAAAAAAGTGATATACATGAATATATGAATTAATAATAGATGTTAGTACAAGAATACATCGACATTGTTTACTAAACACATGAACGTAACCAAAAAAAACTGTTCATAACGATATAAAATGAGTAAATAATACATTGCATATAGATACTACGAAGTGTATACACATTTTCCATAAAATCAGTATGCGCTAATTTCCAAACACTATTATGCAGTACTTTCTTGTTATTATATTTGAACGCTTCCAATTTCAGATTTTTCAAGGACTGTGGGACCTGGTAATAAAGCTTAAATATTTAAAAGTTGGATAAATTATGTAAATGCCTTCTCTTCTCCATGCTCAACCGATTGGCGTCCCTCAATTTATGGCTCATCCTCTGAAATTTTCATATTCCATATATAAATCGCAGATAACAATTTTGAATCCTCTGAATACGAAGAGAATCAATATTGTTTAAACAGGGACCATATATTGTATCACGTAATATCATATAGCAATATTTTGTTTTCCAAGATTTTCAATGCTTTTATATCTTCCTCTACTTGATCCCACCATCTGTTTCCTGGTTTTCCTCTTGTTCTTATCTTTAATGGAACCCATGTTGTTATTCTCTTTCTGATTTCAGTTGATGCTCTTCTCATAATGTGTCCCAACCATTTCAGTCTCTTTGCTTTTATATATCGGACTATATTTTCTCCACCTGTTTTCTTTTCTATGTTTCTTTTTAACCCTATTTCTCCATCTTGTTATGTTTGGTCCAAGTATTGTTCTTAATATTTTCCTTTCTAGTATTTTTTAGGTCTTGTTCTTTTTTGTTTATAGTTGTTGGCTCAAGAACTTAAGTAATGACTGGTCAGATCAAAGTCTTATAGATTTGTATCTTTGTTTTTTTTGCAGTCTTCGTATACGCCCCACTGTGGCGCTCCCAACTTGGTTTTTAAATGGAAATACCCTATTTTGATACTACCATTAAAAAGATCTCATTTTTCAGAGTATACGGACGTCGTGTTAAATTAAATGCTCGATTAAATTGCAAATCATCTGCCTCTTGAGAATATGCAAGGTGATGTGATAGATTAGATTTTTATTAATTGAAATCTAATGACCATCGAATAATTGATTCTAAACTAATAGGTTAGGTACACGAAAATTGACAAAGATAAAACTTCCACCACTGGATACTTCAATATTAATCGATATTCCAAGAGGAATGCGGGCAATTAGCGAGAACTAATACGAAATCTAAGCATGTGTTTCGCGTGATATTGCCGCTTCCCGAGAAGAGAGTTGTAAGCGGAGTTAAGAAAATCAGTTATTAAATAAAAATACTTTATCGATATTTTACGATTAAAAAAACATTTTCAAATGAACATTACTTCATGTCTAGCACATTTCCTTTTTTATAGTTAAACTTGGCAATATTTTAGGCTTTGTTCGAATTCCCTCTTCAGTATGAGAGTTTTATATCCATGGGTCAGGTAATAACATCATTAGAGTTTCGATATTACACTTAACGTTTGCTTTTTGAATTTTATCTATCATTATATCAGTGGTATATGGTTGCAAGTTTAAATATACAACCCAAAGTAACCACAGTTTAATTTAAAATAAGCCGGTTAAGGGCAAGTGGAAAATTTTTACTTTTAAATGAAATACAAACAAAAATTTCTCGCTAATTCGATATTATAATACGATCGTTTAATTACCGTATTAATTTAATATGTAATTGGATTAGATATTTCGTAATAATCAAAAAATTAATAACAATCACATATAAGATTAAAAATCAATCATATATAATGTTGATATGTCGATTAATCAAATAATCGATTATCCGATTATTCGGAAAGTCAATTTAACGACTCATAGAAAATAATCGATTGTTTTCAATTAAACGACTAATCGAAAAATGCTCCATTATTTTCAATTAATCCATTAACAGGTTCACTGCTAACGGCCAAAGAGAATACTTACCCGGTGGCGGGTTACAAATATTTACGAAAATCGGTATAAAATTACTTTAGATAGGTTAATATACATTTTGAAATGACACTTGTCACATATGAAGTGAAATGTCAAACAGACGCGCATGTGCGTCGTCAACACCCAGCTATGAATTTTCACTTCAGGTGCTGATGGACGTGTATGCGCGTCTTATCTTTTTTAGTAAAAAGCTTATAAAGTTGAAAGTATTTTATTGCTGTACATATAGAAAATATAAGGAATACAAACGAATTAAAAAAGGAACTCATTTTGGATTACAACATTTAAAAACTACACTAAGAACAAATAAAATTAATAAAACATAAAAAATACATCAAATAAAATAAAGAGACATAAAAAATAAATAAAGTAGTTAAAATAAAGATTATTTTGAGTTAGAAGAATATAAACTCTAGTCCATAAATAAATACAAACCCTAGTCAATAAATGTAAAGAAATAATTAATCTTTGTGATAAGAAGTAAAGCACGGTGATAAACAAAGGCCAGGTTTTTCATTACACATGAGGCACTAATAAATTGTATCTTTTCTCACTTTCCTTTGTGTACATACTCTGCATTTCTTCCGTTTTGTTTTACCCATTTCGTTTTTTTCCCTTATTATGGAAGGTGTATGAGGTCCAACGAATTTTTTGTTCCCTTTTTAAGTAAAACTCGAATTATTTCTAAACGGAAGTCATATAGAGATAGTTTTCTTTCTCCAGAGAACTTATTATACAAATAAAATGAATTCAATAACATCACTTGAAGTATGTGAACCCATATTTTCTTATACCACCTTAGCGTTTTCCGCTCGTAGGGGTAGTATGCCTGTAGTGATCCCTAAAGGACAGCAATGGCAAAAGGACATTAACTTAGAAATAATATTTAAATTTAGGTTAATATTAATTATAGTATTTAGGGAGCATTGATCGGCCACGGTCAATGTCAGTTATCAGTGGAAGCACGTTCGTGTTTATATACAAACATGTACAACTTATAGACGGAGGTCAGAATGCAGAAAATCATATCTATTTTATATTATATTTCCTATAAATTAAGAGTTAACGAACCAGGATAGGAGAGTTGTTATTAATACTTTGAATAAGACGAGTGGTTTTATATTTATGTATTTTTAATGTATTAAACGTCATCCCAGTGAAATTTACAGAAGTGATGTTTATTTTATTCCCGCATACAGGTTGCTAGGTAAGTGGTTTCCTCCAAGATATAATGCCTTTATGGTAAGCGTCGAGTATACGAGGGACCCTTACTAAGTAACCACCACATGGCGATCCTGCCAGGATCAAATAGCGCAGTTAAAGAAAGAAAACTACGATTTAAGGATGGAAAATACGGAACTAAAGGAAAAAACAGTATTTTTGCAAGGAAACATGACAGATACTCAGAAAAATTTTAGGGAGAAGAATTTAGTAATACATGGTATAGAAGAAGAAAACGAAGAAGAAAACGAAGAAGATGAGAAAACAAATTAGAAGATGTAATGAACAAGGTTAATAACACAGTAGATGTTAAAACAGATATTTTGAAATGTAAAAGATTAGGAAACAAAACCAGTAACAAAAATAGACCAGTTTTAATAATGATGAAAGATGTGAATAAGAAAGTAGAGACTTTGAACGGAACGAATAAACTAAAAGGAACGAATATATACATTGATGAAGATTATCCAAAAGAGATATTGGAACAGAGAAAACAGTTAATAAGATACATGAAACAGGCGAGAGAAAGTGGAGCTAAAGCTAAGATAATTGAAAATACATTAATGATTAATGACAACGTGTACAGTTTAAAAGAATTAGAAGAAAGGAAGAATCAGTTTGAAATACATACAGGATGGAACAAATCAACGTTTAAGGAAAATAACGAAACTGATCCGAAAATTTTGGATAAAATTTTCAGCGATAAAAGTTTTAATCAACTAAGAGGTAAACAAATTGTCTAGGAAAAATTTGAAATTTTATCGATTTGGAAGAATATGATTTTGAAATACAGTATGTTAAAGGTATAGCGAACTACGCGGACAGTATATCGAGAATATCCATAGAAGAACTTAAGGATTTATACATAAATAATTCACATGTCTTGGCAATCACAAGAGCACAAACGCAAAAAGAAAACGTACAAACAGAAAAGGATCAAAGGAATAAGGTAGAAACAAAAGAAGTAAGAATACGAAAACCTGCAGTAGTAAAAGTTTTAAATAACCTTGAGGCACATAAATTACCAACTTTACACTTTGAAAATAACCGTATCTCACTTAGGATGAGCATCCGGATCAAAAATAAATTGAAATTTAGTGAAGCCTTAAATACCGGATTACACAACTTCGACCTAAGACGAACGTTGGAAAAGCTTGAAGAGCTATCGGTAAGAAATGAAGTAAAAAGAATGAAAATATATACAAATGATGATATATTTAAAAAGTGCACAGTAGAAGAATTTATAGAAGTAGGAAATCAAAGGTTAAAAAGTATTCAAGTATGTATATGCGGAGTACCAAAAACGGTACAGCAAAAAGAAGAAATCCAAAAGATATTAGAAAGATACCACAATGATCCAATGTTTGGGGGACATGTAGGAAATAATAGATTATTAAAGAAACTAATAGCGAATTTCAAGTGGAAAAACATGGACAAAGACGTAAGAAAGTATGTAAAAAATTGTCATAAATGTCAAGTGAATAAAGCAAAGCCTAATCACAAAGAAAAATTCGTCGTCACAGATACATCTATAAAGCCGTTTGATATTATTTACATAGACACAATAGGTCCGTTTGTAGAAAGTAACAACGGAAATCGTTATTGCATTACAATATTATGCGAATTAACTAAATACGCAGTTATGATACCGGTTCAGAATAAAGAAGCACACACAATAGCAAAAGCAATATTCGACAATTTTATACCAAATTACGGATTAATGAAGGAGATAAGCACAGATCAGGGGACGGAATATAAGAACGAAATAATGAAGAATTTAGCGGAACTATTAAATATAAAACATAATTTTTCAACAGCGTACCATCATGAAGCAATAGGCAGTTGTGAAAGATTACATAGGACATTTAACGAATATATAAGAAACTTTATCAAAGATTCTAGGGATAACTGGTGTGAGTTTGTAAGAATGTTCGCATATTGTTATAATACAACGCCAAACACGTATCACGGATATACTCCTTTTGAGTTATTATATGGGAGAAAACCCAATTTGCCAGAATTTTTAGACGTAAAAATTGAACCGTGTTACAATTTTGAGAGATATGATAAAGAACTAAAGTACAAATTACAATACGCTAATGAAAGGGCCAGACAGTTTTTAATAAATAATAAATTAAGTAGAGTTAATAATAGTGAAAATGATTCTTCACCCGTAGATTTAAAAATAGGGGAGTTGATTATTTTAAAAAATGAAGGGAGAAATAAATTTGATCCACATTATATAGGTCCGTTTAAAATGACGGGAATTAAGGGGGTAAATTGCGAGATTACATCTCCAGACAATAAACAACAAATAGTTCATAAGAATCGTATGTTTATATACAAAGAACGGAAACATTTGTAAATAAGTGAAGTGTGTTGATAAACGAACAAGTAGTGTTTAGTAAACAAAGACAAAACAAAAACATTCTTAAAAACAGTTACAGGTATAAGTAATATCGAAAAATTAAAATGATAATTTTTCTCTTCCAAGAGGGGATGATGTAGTGATCCCTAAAGGACAGCAATGGCAAAAGGACATCAACTTAGAAATAATATTTAAATTTAGGTTAATATTAATTATAGTATTTAGGGAGCATTGATCGGCCACGGTCAATGTCAGTTATCAGTGGAAGCACGTTCGTGTTTATATACAAACATGTACAACTTATAGACGGAGGTCAGGATGCAGAAAATCATATCTATTTTATATTATATTTCCTATAAATTTAGAGTTAACGAACCAGGATAGGAGAGTTGTTATTAATACTTTGAATAAGACGAGTGGTTTTATATTTATGTATTTTTAATGTATTAAACGTCATCCCAGTGATATTTACAGAAGTGATGTTGTTTGTTTTATTCCCGCATACAGGTTGCTAGGTATGTGGTTTCCTCCAAGATATAATGCCTTTATGGTAAGCGTCGAGTATACGAGGGACCCTTACTAAGTAACCACCACATGCCATCATTTGATCTTTACGATCAATGCCGCTCATGTCTTCATTATACCTGGCAACCGGTAATGGTTTGATCTTAATTTGCTTCCTTCTAGTCTCACACTCGACCATATTATTCACAAATTCTGTTGATAAATAGAGAACATCACGTTTGTCCCTCTTAGATGCTATAATCTTTGTAGGGTTACCTAGTCTTCTTGGCAGAAGTGTACCAGTACAATACGTTTTATTTGCTAAAAGGGTTTCAGCAAGATCTACACTCATATAAAAATTATCAATAAATATAGAGTGGCCTTGATTTAAATAATCTTCCATCAAGGAAAGAACAACTTTTTTACTGTGCCCTTTTCCCGCTGTTTGATCGCGTTTCCCAGCATATACTATTAATCTTAGAACTAACCCGTAAGGCTCTGTGAGTTCGTACAACTTTATACCAAATTTATGGCTTTTATTTTTTATATAGACTCTAAAGCTCAAGCGACCCCGCCATAAAACTACTGATTCATCAAGTGACAAGTTCTTTGATGGTTGATAAATTGTTTTCATTTTTTCTGTAAAGAAATTTAAAATAGGGGTAAGTTTATATAATGTATCTTCAGTAACCTCTCCTTCGTGGGGATTTGGTGCAAAAAGGCATCTTAGAATTAATAAGAACCTATCCCTACTCATGTTTTCGGAAAAACATTTTAAATTAAACAGTTCGCCAGTTTTCCAATAGTCTGCGATTCGATTTGTTTTTCACGTCCCCATGTGAAGAAGCAATCCAACGAAAATATGCATTTCATCAGTAGTTACTGGTTTCCATGCTGTTATTCTCGAATTTTGTGCAACTCCACTCAGAAACAGCTTTTCAGCATAAGTATTAGTTTCTGTTACTATCAAATTAAAAAAAGTCTCATCGGCCATAAGCATAAAATAATCAAAGGGCGTGTTATCTCCTGGACGAGCAACTAACAATGACATTACGTTATTGAAAGGAAAATTTTTCATTTCCACCGGATCGTCTTGCCACGATTGCATATCGATTAGTTGATTTCCTATGTTTGGATCCATATTCTCATTTGCAAATTCTTCATTGATCCCTTGCATTACACCAGAATAATCATCAATTTCATCGTCAATTTCTAAAATACACATTTCGTTAATTTTTAAATAGATTCTAATCTAAAATTTCTCACTTACCCGACTCATCACTATCAGATAATTCATTATCAGACGGCAGAAACTCTTCTTCACTATCAGAATTTAACAAAAAATATTCCAAATCCGCTTCAGATAATGGTTTATTTCTTGGCTTACTCATTTTATGCCGTTTTGGCTGCGAGGGGCCTGCTTCAGAGTCGGCCATTTTATAATTTCTGTCAAAGCCAACCAAACCGCAGATATTGAAAACAGCGGCTAATCCTTTCCGCACGTGCTATACCGAATTACAACCACTTCACACTCGTGCTTATAGAATACTGCCAGGTTAACCGAACTGTTACAGTGGACGCGTATGAGCGCCGTTAGCACACAGCGAAGAATGGCTAGGACGCACATGCGCGTCATTAGCAGTGAACCTGTTAATCGAAAATAATTGATTATTTACAATAATAGATAATCGACTATATTTTTTGATAATCTCCCACCCCCAGTTGAAACTCTCGTAAAACATTATTCAGGGTATCAGCGTTAATTGAATGAATTTCGGTCCTAATTCTCACTTTTAATGCACCAATATTATTAGGTTTATCAACGTAAACTTTTGGAAACCGAAATAGAAGCAAAATGGCGGTGCCTTCCCGGGTTGGAACATTCCAAAAAGTTCCTGTGGAACTTTGACACTGCTAGATCCAAAAAATATTTGGACCTCAGTAAAGATAAGCTACATCTCCTCGCGGGCTTTCTTACAGGACACTACCGCCTTCGGAAGCACTTATAAGAATAGGTCTAGCAGAGATTGACGAGTGTAGATACAGTGGGGAGGAGGATGACCTAGTTCTGGAATGCCTCGCCATTGCAAGCCAACGCAAGAAATGCTTCAGTCAAGAAACTTGTAAGAGTGAGGACCTAACCTCGTTGAAGCCGTTACAAATACTAGAGTTCATTAGAACCTTGGAACTGGAAGGCGAGCTGTAGTAGTAGCGAGAACAGCTCTGATCAGTGCACTGTAACCCCGTTAAAATCTAATTTAATCTAACGTAAACTTTTAACTTGAGGTATAGCTACGCACAAAAATCTAATGGGGATAGTTCAGGAGATCTAGCTGGCCACTCTAAAAATCCATTTATTGGGAAAAATATATTTTAGGTACTCATTCAAGTAGGTACATGATGTGCGTAATAAGGTGGCGCTTGATTTTTCAGGTACAATATTGAATTCTCCGGTAGCATGGATGGATTGGAAGAAGAGAATTTGTAACCTTACCTTGTTGTTGTTACTACAAGAAGTGAGGTTACATTGCCAAAGGTTCGCTTTTCGCCGGAGAGCATAAGGTCGTGAGTAAGTGAGGAATATTTGAAAGCTTGTCCTGTATTATTTTTTAAGGCGCCACTTGATTAGTAGGACATTCAAGAAACTTACTGATTAATCAAGAAACCAATAATTAAAAAATTAGCTATCGTAACTTTTCAAATATGATATTTATATCGTTTTGCTTTTACGTTTGTGAATCATTTTATTGCCAATGAAACAGTTTAATTAAATGGATGGTACCTTGAACAGATGTTGTAATAACCTGTCTCAAAAATATGAGGTGATCAACTCTATTTATGAAATGATAATCAGTTATCAATGGTTGATTAATTTAAAATGTTTAACAATTTCTAATGTTATCAACTAACTGAGATCATTATATACAATACACAAAATATTTAGTAACATGTAAATGGTATACCAGTTACCGCTTTACAAACTGTAATAATTAACAAGATATAACCAAATAGGTCAAAAGTATCTCTTATATAGTAAGATTAAGCTGAAATATAATTTCAGGGCGATATGCAATAACAAAGTTGATATTTCAACTCTAAAAAGTTGAAAGAATGTAATAATAAAACTGTGAATTGATAGACGTCTTTATAAGAATGTGAAGATACTAAATAGTAGAATATATTAGTTAATGTGTCATTAAACGTTAAAACATGAAGTTATAAATTGAATAATTTGCTCAAAGTTCAGATCAAAACAAATAAAACTTTAAATGTTACTTGCAGTTAGTGTCCAAACTATTAGACGTCAATTGTCTTAATTGACAAGCAACATCTGACTTATGGAACAAGATTCAGCCATGCGGTTAATAATCGTTGTCCATAATGGAATTATTCCGCTGTTGTCACCAACAAACATAAGTCCAGCTTCGTCCTTTGAACTGGAAACGCCGTTAAAAGCTCTTGTCGCTCTGTGACGTTAATCGCAATCCGAGGTACGATACGTCTCTACAACCCTGAACGGAGAACATTCAGCTATCCCTACGGGAATATATCCCATACAGAAAACATCCGAAATTTGAGGCTTCTTAAAATCTGGACATGATCATCCTATCATTGATTACCATCACCCATAAAAACTATTAAACCATATCCATTTAGCAAAAAATATTATAAAAACTTGCATGTAAAAAAACTATGCTGTATAGAAAAACCCTAAAAAGAAATTGGGGTTATAGCCGTGGAAATATATACAAGATGAAAGCTTATCTTGTTACCAAGGGCTTTTCACCACGATAGTTCCGAAAATAAATGGATTAAACCATGTGCCACCGGCCATTTTCTATACTCACGACTTGTCCAAATAGACACTCAACTTAACCATTCGAAAAGTATCAGACAAGTGATTTCAATAATTTTAGCTTCCCTTTACCATTGACATTTACAATCAGTGGCAGTCAAATAAAATCCCCACATAAAATGATAAAATACTCATGGATTGGTTAAATCACATGAAGAATATCAATAAAAATATTACTCTAGACACCCATTTAATTATTTAAATCCCGTTATTCCAGGATATGCTTAAATAATTTTAAAACCCATAGTTAATTCCCTTACGCAACCAACTATACAGAAGTGTGTATAAAGTTGCATACTCAGTGGGTGGCTTAACCAAATTAATGCACCTCCGAGAGTTACTCGTATAATACAATACAAAAAAAGCATTGTATTTTTAACATGCTACAAAATTTGGACCTCAGTAAGGATAAGCTACATCTCCTCGCGGGCTTTCTTACAGGACACTACCGCATTAGGAAGCACTTAATAAGAATAGGTCTAGCAGAGATTGACGAGTGTAGATTCAGTGGAGAGGAGGATGAAACTCCGGATCACCTAGTTCTGGAATGCCTCGCCATTGCAAGCCAACGCAAGAAATGCTTCAGACAAGAAACTTGTAAAAGTGAGGACCTAACCTCGTTGAAGCCGTTCCAAAGACTAGAGTTCATTATAACCTTGAAACTGGAAGGCGAGCTGTAGTAGTAGCGAGAACAGCTCTGATCAGTGCACTGTAACCCCGTTAAAATCTAATCTAATTTAATCTAACGTAAACTTTCAACTTGAGGTATAGCTACACACAAAAATCTAATGGGGATAGATCAGGAGATCGAGCTGGCCACTCTAAAAATCCTCATCTGCCAATCCATTTATTGGAAAAATATATTTTAGGTACTCATTCAAGTAGGTACATGATGTGCGTAATACGGTGGCCCTTCATTTTGCAGGTACAATAGTGAATTCTCCGGTAGCATGGATGGATTGGAAGAAGAGAATTTTTAGAGTGATCAGCTGGAACTCCTGATCTATTCTCATTAGAAATTTTTTTGTCAAAAGCTTACAACAGAACTAATAATATTGATTTACTAAAAGTGAGAATTAAGACCGAAATTAATTCAATTATTGCTGATATCCTGAATAATGTGTTGCAAGAGTTTCAGCATCACCTTGCCTATTGTCAAGAGGCAAATAGTTCGTAACTTGAGAATTTTTATTTAAATTTGTGTTGTTTGGAAATATTTTTAACTGACGTCTTTTGGAAATTAATTTAGAGGTCGATGTGGGCTGACCACTAAATTATAACGAACATTATTACTTTTTTAAGTTTATTAAAAAAATCTAAAAATAAGGACAGTCAAATTGTGATGTTGTTCAAGAGATCAGATGGCTGTCACTCTAAAAATATTGCATATATCCATAAAATAAAAACATTGAGACATAAAGTGTCAAATATTAAATATTTTGTGGAACCGCCGACTTTAGCTTGAGCATCACTATTAATCAGGGTTCGAAAATATCATGATATTTATATAAATATCATATCACATGATATATATCCGATATATATCGGATATGTATCCGATATACAATCATGTTTAAAATTTATTTACTTAATTAAAAAACGGCATAGTTTCTTGCACAAACTATATTTTAACACAAACTCATTAACAAAAACCTATATTCTATATATCTCTCTCTCTCTCTCTAATTAAGCAGAAAAAACAAAAATCATTATTAAAAATATTAAAATAAAGATTTTAGTATTATTTTATTAACATTAATATTTCAACACAATCACAAAATTAAAACTTATATTCTAAACAAAAAACTTTTTATTCTAACATTTGCTCATAACTCCAATTAGGTAAAAAGAAAAGAATTAAAAACAAACAGATTTTAACATTATTTTATTAACATTGATATTGGTATATCAATAATGTTATTCTTAGTGACCATAACTTCAGAATCTTCCGATAATGCTGGTTCCCATGCCCAATCAAGGTTGGTTTTCTTTTTGTCTGTATTTTGGTTCATATACTTGAACATAAAAACCAGCTTACTGGCTTTTTGGTTTCCTAAGCGGTTTCGTAAATCTGATTGAACCAAACCGAAAGAACAAAAGGCCCTTTCAATCCCAGCTGTAGAGGCCACTGCAGTGTGTAACTGTTCACATAATTTCAAAAAAGCGTCCTTATCTGGCCAGTCAGAGTCCAATACAGGGATCGATTTCCACCACGTTACTGGTGGAGTAAGTCTAAAATGATCCCCAAAAAAGTACTTTGGAAATGGGCTAACTTGTGATATAAGAGACATCACAATTGGAACAAAAGAACTATTGATATCATTCAAATATTCAAAAGCTTCTCCTTTTTGAATAGCTGTGAAATGTCGTCCCAAAAATAGATGATCAATAATATTTGCTAGATAATGCATTGCCCCAAGTGCCATATTTTTTTCTTTTAAAGAAACTTTTTTTCACCAAAAGTGACTGTTCTGAGAAATCCAATTCTAATTTATGCCAGACCTCTACACACACAGATATAGTTGTATAGTATCTTTGAACTCTATCAAGAGCTATGGCTATTGGATCTAGACGAGCAATTAGGTCAGTGGAATTCAATGCAACCTGAGCATCGTTGACTATCTTTATAATGTCACTTTCGATGATATCTTTATGGTCCTGGCATAACTGAACTAATACTCCCCTATTGGCCAAAAATGATTTAAGTGTATTGTTCATTGTGCTCCACCTTATTTCCAGAGGCATAACCAATTTTTTGCCTCCAGCCTCTTTGTAGAGTCCAGATGGTACATGTTTGTTGCGAAAATATTTTATAACTTTCACAATAATTGCAGTAGTTGAAGGAATTTCTAAATCTTTTGCCAATGAATTCCAAATGTGAGCTGAACATCCATACTGTATTATGCCGACTTGATTTTCTAGTTCGGAATGCATTTTCTTTACATTTCCTGTATTATCTGTGACAAAACTCCTTAAATGAACTTGAAATTGGTTTTCTGTTTTCCTTATTGCCTCAAGTGCCATGATTTTAAGATACTCTGCAGTATGTGATTCTGCTCCCGTTTCAGTAGTTTCCACCAAGAACGACTCACCATGTTGAGTAATAATACTACAGCATACCAGAGGCTCGTTACGAACATTGCTCCATCCATCCAGGGACATACAAACTGTTTCTCCCTGCAATGCATGCCTACACTCCTTCAAAATATCATCATACACTTCATTCTCCAATCTGATATGAAGAGGGGCCATTAAAACCGGGCCGTAATGAATTCATCATTTTCTTAAATTCAGTATGATCAGCATGCAGAAAAGGTGTATTAGTTACATAAAATATCTGCCTATTTGGAGGTTGAGTCCTTTACAGTAAGTGTCTGAGGTTGCAACAACATCAGCGTCTTTTGCCATAGTTAAAACATGCTGTTTCAGTTTCTTGGTTGGCTGAAAAAAAACTGTTATTAGCAACATGTTTTTTAATTATTTTTACAATATCCAGACAGATTTAGTAATAATATAACAATTACCTACGTACCTGATGTGTTGACACTTCTTTTTGTAGTAGTGGAAGTGGAAGGCAGAACATCTTCAGGAACAGAATGATGCTGTTGTGTTGTTTCACGACTTGGCGTATCACTGGGCATATTTTTTTGGTGTTTTAAAATATGTTTTTCCATTCGCGATGGTATACCCTGCATCTCCTTTGAACACTCGACATTTTGCCCATTTTCCAGTACTGTTTTTGTTTTTAATTATGCAGTCAAAATATCGCCAAACAGAATACTTTGGTTTTGGCATATTCAATAAAAATCACAACTAACTTACAGGTCAACACGGAGTGAAAACACAGAAATAAGATTATTTGGGAAAGCAATAGCGAAACAAATCGTCGTGTCGCGTACCTGGGAATCCCAAAGTCGGCGCGGTGATGCTTGCGCGATAGCCAAATGAATCCCTACAGTAATTATAATTTTGTACAGTGGCGTATTGAGACATTTTCGCATGTTTAGAATGGTGGAAAACATTTTTAATTTAATAAATGAAATTGTCGAATATATCGGATATATATCCTCCGAACCCTGCTATTAATACAATCTTGGATAATTACTTATTATTTATATTTGAAACATTATCAATAAATATTAAAAAACTAAAGTTTGATTGTGTATAATCGGCATACATGTATACTTTACAGTTTTTAAAAATAGTGCTTATATTGCTCGTGTATATAGTAAATAATATTGGTGCCAACACAATAATTTGAGGTACCCCATAGAATACATTTTTCATAGCCGATATTCCTACATTAGTCATAACAAATTGGAAACGGTCAGTCAAATCATTTTCTTCTAACTCAATTGCAAGATTGGTAAATCGTACATAATGAAGAATACTATACAGAAGTAAGTTTATATTTAATTGTATCCAAATCACTTGAATAGTTCAACAACAGTAATACAATCGTTTCCTGTCCCTTATCAGTATTGTGGAAAATATCATACATAGCCTCCAGTACGGAGGTTGTACAGATAAAGCCCAGCAAAATATGTGTTATTCATCCAAATAGAACTGAGGACAAAGTAGGCCTCGGAAATAATTCGAGGCCTTTTGTTCACATTGTTGTTGCAATAGTTTTATTCGTTAATATTCTGAACATATTTTAAAATTTTGTATTGTTTTCATTCTCTTTGAATGTTATTGAACTGGAATTTTACATCTTTCTAGCCAAAGCATAAAACGGTTCAAATTTCGTACAAACATACAAATCTTTCATTTTATTTAATAAAGTCAAACTATACAGTGTGAAAAAGCCAAATCGAATAAAATCATTATTTTGGTTACTGTTCATATTTATAAAAAATCCTGAAACACATCATAGACCGGGAGATGGTGACACAAAATTTCCAATCATTTGTACCAGGTATGACGACCCCTCTGGGGTCTAATTACGTAATGACGAAAAGCAAAATGATGGTCATAACGCTGGCACTGGAGACACAATCGCGTGGGCGATAATGGAACGTATCGGATAAATTACGAGTGACGAGAGATTTGTTACACCAAAATATAAAGGCTAATATAACACAACCAATTAATTTAAAATACATAATGCTTTTCATGTAGGTACAAGTACAAAACAATACTTATATAAATAAAGAAAATTAAGAACACAACATAACTCAACAGATCACAGCCCCAAGCAATGTTTGAGCTGACCCAAAGACATATTGAATATATCAAAATTAAAGCAATTAAAAAAGCACAGGTATCTATTTATAGGACTCATAGCACCATATGTTGTTCTATGAAAGGACACATGAAAGGTAACTTGATGGCGAGGAATGCTAAGCCCCACCTGACTCAAAAAATCCGCACAATCAACCTGCCCAATTAGGAATTTAAATATAAATATAGCCCCCGACATATCTCTACAATTACCAAGAGGAGCTAGTAACATTTGAATCAATTTCAGCATAATTATGGTGTAACATTCTATGGTTGTTCCTAAAAGCACAGTATCTAAGAAATATATGTTGAACTTTTTCAAAAGAATTAATATGATTATGAAAGTACGGGGACCATACTACTGAGCAGTATTTCGAGATGGACCTAACAAGGGAGCAAAATACTAGTTTTGTAGATTCAATAGAAAAATAATTGCAATTCCTCATCACAAAGCCCAGCATTTTTGAACTCTTCACCAAGATTGTATTGATGTGCTCAATAAGTGATAATTTCTCATCCAGAACAACTCCCAGGTCCCTAATCGATGAAACATATTTTAAATCCTTACCTTTAATGGAACCCTACTTGCTTTACAAAAAAAACTAATCCAGCAACACTTATCAATATTCAACTGGAGCTTATTTGCTGTACACCACACAGCCAGCTTATCGAGATCTTCCTGTAACAATTACTGATCTCGCACAATTTCCACTGTTCTCCATAACATGAAGTCATCAGCAAATTTTAAACATTTGCTGTTTATAACACAATTAGCTATATCACTGATGAAAATATTAAATAAGAGTGGTGAGCAGTGACCTCCCTGTGGAATGCCACATGAAACATGTATTATCTCCAACAAGAAGATGGCAACATATTGTGTACATTGGGTTAACGGACTTTCTATCCAAGAACAAAGATTAGAATGGAATCCAGCTTTACTAAGTTTACGCAAAAGCAGCTGATGGTCTAGACCAGGGGTTCTCAAACTTTTTGACACTGCGACCCCCATTTTAGACCTAGTATTTCGGCGACCCCCCTATTTTTAAATATAAACAAAAATGAAAAAAAAACACTATTGGCTAAGTTTTATCCATAAAAATACTATTAACTAGTAAAAATAAATACAAATTGTTGTCACTTGAATTGTTTTATAATAATGCTGAAAATTAATGTGCAGAAAATTACTGCAACCCTCTGTCGAGCAGTTTAAGGTAAAATGAATGAGCAGTGGTTTTCTGCAATTGTTTACCGAGGAAACTGTCAGATGCTTTTAATTCTGCTATGACTAACATTTTCAATACAAATGTAGTCTTGTTGCAATTCAACTTAATTGAATGCTAGTTAAAATAAAAATAAACTCTGTTCATTATTTATTTATAATCTTTATTTATTCTGTAATTATTTATTATTTATACACTGACAAAAATTGTATTTTTGAATGTCCAACTCCAACAATTCACATAAACGATTAACAAAACTATATGACCATATGGAGAAAACACAAACTTCAAATAATGTCAAATTGCTCGACACAGGATTGCAGTAACTTTCCGCACACCAATTTTGGGCATAAGAGAAAGTGGGATAACTCACTTCGTGGCACGAACAAGGACAAAGCAATGATGACTCATGGGGCCTAGAATAGACTGCAGTCACAGCTGTCTGCGCGCGCACTCTGCCAGCCGGTGCCCGGCAGACGACACGACAGTCTGGCTTCTTGAGTCGATCACTCAACACTGTGTGTACTTTGTGAGTAATATTGCGAGCAAATACAGTTGGAAAAAGTAGCAATGGATAAGTTTTTGAAAAGACCGTCGTCAAGTAGTGATGCTAGTGCTAGTGAGTGCGGAAAGACAAAATTCCGCAAATATGACCAGTCGTACATACAATTCGGTTTCACTGAACTGGCAAAAAAACCTCAATGTGTGGTGTGTAGTGAAGTGTTGTCAGCTGAAAGCATGAAGCCTTCGAAAATGAAACGCCATCTTGAAACTAAACATTTTGCTTTGAAAGACAAACCAGTGGAATTTTTCCAAAGAAAACTTCGAAGTCAACAGGTAAACATTACAGATCTTGCTAATGTTAATAAAAATTGCTGAGGAATTAATTCTTCCTGCTGCAATTGATATGGTTTCAAATGTAATCAGTCCTCAAGATGATGAAAAATTGAAAAAAATCCCGTTATCAAATGATACTATTTCAAGAAAATGTGACATGGCTGAAGATGTTCAGAACCAGCTAAAGAAGCAAATAAAAGACAGTACTTTTTTGCAATTCAGTTGGATGAGTCAACAGATGTTGCCAACTGTGCTCAGTTTTTATGCTTCATCCGGTACGATTACGGTGATGCTATTCATGAAAATATTTTGTTTTGTAAGCCCCTGCCGAATAATACAACAGGTGAAAGTCTTTATAAGGTGTTTGTCGAAGCAACTGAACCTTTTGAATTGGATTGGAAGAAATGTGTGTCAATTTGTAGTGATGGAGCAATGGCCCTTACGGGAAAGAAGAGTGGCTTGATTGCCAGGTTGAAATTATTTATACCGAATGCAAGTTGGGTCCACTGTTTTTTACATAGGCAAGCTTTGGCAGCTAAGAAAATGCCAGATGAATTACGGCAAGTGTTAAATGAAGCTCAAGATAGTGAACTACATCAAAAGTCGCCCACTGCAAATTAGGTTGTTTAATAACTTGTGTGAAGAGGTAGGAGCCTTGCATAAACATCTATTATTTCACACAGAAGTACGGTGGCTATCCCGTGGTAATGTATTAAGCAGGCTGTTTGGATTAAGGTCAGAAATGTTGTTATTTTTGGTTGATAGTAAACCCAAACTTTCCACTTTTTTCAGTGATGAAAAGTGGTTGGTTAAGCTTGCATATTTGGCTGACATCTTCTCTCACCTTAATATTTTGAACTTATCCCTACAAGGACCAGACAAAAATATGCTATATGCTCAAGATAGAGTAAATGCATTTGTAAAAAAACTCAGTGTTTGGAACGCAAGAGTTAAGAAAGAAGATTTTTAAAATTTTACACTAACTCAAGAGTTAATAGAGTATCTGTCAAGTATTAACGCTACATCCCCTGACACTTCATCTCTCTCCTTACTAGTATCTTCTCATCTCGAAGGTTTGATTGAACAGCTGACAGATTACATTCCAAATAAGGATACGAGTGGGGTTTTGTGGGTAGTCAATCCGTTCAGTGATCAAGTCGTAACAAAAGCTGAGCTAACTGCTCGTCAACATGATCAACTGATCGAAATTTCAAGTGATCAGTCAGCAAAACTCACTTTTAACAGTGCTTGTATCGACAAATTTTGGATAGGTATTAAAAATGAATACCCAGAACTGTCCACAAAACCATTACAGACTTTGATGCCATTTTCTTCTTATAACTGTGAACAAGGTTTCTCCATAATGGTGAATATCAAAACAAAATCAAGAAATCGCTTGACCCTGGAAAATGACATCCTTTTGTGTATAACAAAACTCAATCCGGACATACAATGGTTAATTCCAAACAAGCTCATGTTTCCCATTAAATAGTATTAGGCCTTTTTCAACTTGTATGTGTATTACAAATTTATGTAGCCTATAAATTTTGTTATTAATAAAAACTACAGCTATGACTGATTTGTTTTTTTCCTCCTTATCCTGTGACCCCCCTGGGGGTCGCGACCCACAGTTTGAGAACCCCAGGTCTAGACGATCGAAAGCTTTAGAAAAGTCCGTGTATATTGCATCTATCCGCTTACAATCTTCCATACTCTGTAAGATATCTGTTTCATAAACCACCAAATTAGACACCATTGATCTATTTCTAGTGAAACCATGTTGTTCTTCCGATTACAACCCACCGCACATTCTCGTCAACTGTTTACTGGCAAGACAGTCAGAAAGCTTCGGTATGGCCGACTAGATACATACATTTCTGTAATTTGCCACATTATCCCCTTGACTACTTTTAAATATTGGCATCACATAACTTTGCTTCCAGTTGTCAGGAAATATAGAGGTTGTCAATGATCTGTTAAAAATAATAAACAACGGCAGAACGATAATGCAAACACACCGCTTTAGCAAAAAGTTAGGGACCTCCGTTGGGACGCGAGGTTAGTTTATTTGGAAGCTTAGTAATTTCATCAAAGATATCAGTTTTGGATATTTCGGTGCAAATAATGTTGTTACCAATATTATTGTCAACAAACTCAAGATCATTACTGCTGGTGTTTGTAGCATACACAGGGGAAGAACTCCTTAAACAAATTAGCAATACCCTGACCCTCACCTGTAGATTGATCGCCATAAAATAATGAATCAGGAATTCTGTGAGTAGACCTCTTATCATTGATATATTTCCAAAGATAATTGGTATCATCCTTTAGCTTTACGTCTATACCCACAATATAGTTGGAAAAACACTCCTCAAAAATCCTCTTACACTCAGCTCGCAACTGAGAAAAGACTGCATAATTAGCATATGATTGGTGGGCAACAAACATGCCTCTTCCACTGAGTCAGGTGTCGGAACTCAGAGGAGAACCACTTTGGAAAGCTAGATGTTCTAAATGGCTTCAAGGGGACAAAACATGCTACACCTGTGGTCAGCATCTCATAAAAGAGCTATACTTGGGAGTTTACATCAAAAGTATTTAAATATACTTGCCAATTAACTGATGCTAAATACTCATTAAGACCCCTGTAGCTGCCATTTCTAAAAACATAATAAAATTCATCATACAAGTTTCTTAATTTATATAGTTAATAGTAAACGTATTGAAGCTAATGAAATAATAGTAAATTATTTTGAGCCCTGGTATACCTTTATGTCCGTGAATTCTTTATACTACAGTGTGGAAAGATCTCTAAAAATCTTGAATGAAGGTACATAATTTCAACGATTTTAAGGTAGCAATAGAAAATACAAAGTTATTGAAATGAATTTGGATGATTTCTCTTTATAAAAGGATCATTAAAAGAATATAAATGTAAGGATTCCAACAAGATGTATTTACATAAGATTGTACAATTATCTGCACGGGGAGGAAATTCTTTTTAAGTTACAATTATGATTTTGAGAAACCTGCACTGCCGTTGAATTTTATTAAGTATACTTAAATCAGGAGAAATTCCTTTACCAGAACCTGTATTATGACCCAAGAAAAATTTCTGAGCAATGACAAAATGGAATCATTAAGTTAATTCAGAATAATAATAATAATGTACGGGAATAACCAAATAACCAAATTATATCTGCAAATAGATTGGAATGTTGAGAAAATATTCCATTAATAGTTAATGATGCAGCTGTTGATGATGACAAGGAGATTTAGGATTAAGTTTTAGAGTGCATATATATATATATATATATATATATATATATATATATATATATATATATATATATTATGTATCTTTTATACAGTATAAACTTCAAATTATTTTAATTGTTTTTTAATAAAATACTGAAGCAATTTATTAGTTAGGTTATTGCTGTATTTTCTTGCAGATAATTTACATATTATTCTGCGTTAAAAACAGTTACCGCTAGATGGCTTAGTTTTTCATAGATTTTCTTCAAAATAAAATAGCAGTATCTATATTATTTTTTATAAATGTGTGATTTTGGGAATATTACCCAATGACACTGAAAACTGTTTACTTACTAATCATAAAAGCAACCAATGTGAATGTGGACATTTCACGTGAATTAAGATACCAGAATAAAAATTAAAAACTCATTTTCCCACACAACAGTCAAATGTCAGTTACCATCAATGGGCTTAGTAAAGCAGATATACAGTTCCTACTTTGGTTCTTTACCCATGTATCATTAATACTTGATAACAACTGACATAATTATTAAGAGTTATTTGTTTCTATTAATAATGAAAAACAGAACAAAATAATCTGATATTTGTTGATTATCTTATCAAATATTAATGACTTGTGCTTAAGGGACCAACTGTACCTTTGAATTGATTCTTATTAAATAATGATACTCAAGGAAATTTAGAAGTTTTTGTTGATAAATAAATAAGTTGTAGTATTGTATACACCTTACGAATTTCTACGGTCTTAGCCTCATGACATAATAAATTTGACGAGTATTTAGCTGATTTACCATAAATTATATTTAATATTCTCTATTATAATTGGTAATATAAGAACTCCAGCAGCACCCCATGATTTGTAGTATTATATTTTGATACAAATTTTAATAACAATGAAATAACACAAAGGTTTTATCAAAATTCAGTCATTATTTGATAGTTGACCATTCTATTTTTAAATTCCTTTCAGATTTTTATTTCAAGCCTTCCTGTTTATTCATTGCATATAAAATGATAGAATTTTTCATGTAAGTACTACTAATGAAAGTAAATCATTCATTTATAGTGAGAATAGTAAGAGTCCTACTACTTAGGGTACTTGTGCCCAAAACTTGTTGACCTAAATTAATTTTAATTTTTTTCATTACTGAAGACATCACCAATCCTCACAACTGGTCTGAGATGTATCAAGTAATTTTCACATAGATTGCAGGCAAGTCTCCGAATTCATATATTTTGCAAGGCATCTAGTAAAATATTGAGTTTTACAGATTTATCCACCAGTTGCCGAGCATATAAACCAAAAAATACTTTCTGAAACATGTTATGTAGAAGAACTAAATATCTAAGAGAATTCATGTAACCTTTATAGCTCAGATAAAAAGTCAAATGATTTATTTATAAAATTTATCAACAATGTTGGTAAAAAATTAATTTGGATTTTAATAATATCATTCAAATTTACTATAGTACTATATTATACAATTATTTACTCAGATGATAAGATTTTTCAATGTTTTAGTTATGTCACATGTTTAAAGATACCTAGCACATAGAAATACTGCCACAAAGTATGTTATATCTAAATAGCCATCAATGAGTGTAACTCACCTTTTAATTTAATTCGCCTTCCAGATTTAAGGTTTAAATATTTAAATTTGTTTTTAATGTTGTGTATATTAACCTTACGAGAGCTGTCCTTCTCTGTTTTAATTGCAATTATAGATTCTTCAACTACTTGAACTATGTGTAGATCTCCATCAAGTTCTTGTTTAATAGGATGCATACTATTGTTATTTATATTTTCAAAAGTTGTTGTAGGCACTTCATCACTCACTTCTTGTTTAACGTCCATATTCCAAACAAAATCATGGTGGATATCGATTTCTTCTTTAAAGAGTTTTTGCTCCATATCCATTATGACTGGATTAAATCAATCAAATCAATAATAATTAAAATAAATGTTATTTGAACAAAAAAGCCAAGCAAGTGAATAACGACACATAACCACATACCAGGGTTACTTATCTCTGCACATAAGGACTATAAGGAGTGAAGAGCTATGAGTTATCTATAAACCACAAAACCATAGAGTAAATAATAATAAATCATATACGTAATAAATATTTATATGTATATGCAATAAATATTATTTGTCTATGCACAAAACCGAGTTAATCTATGGAGGAAATGCTTCTTCTATTTCTATAGAAACAAACACTCAAGAAAATTAGAGGTGTCGATAGGTAAATCTTCGTAAGCGATTCTCTCTCTGGCGAGTGTTTGTGTAACTAAGGTAATATACATGTTATGGGTAACTTAAAGCAGTGTAAATTGAGGATGTAAATTAAATTATTCTCCCGTTTTATTTATATTGAATACGAATAATTATTACTGTTGTGTTCCTCAGTGCCTTTCCTGCGCAAAGTGTCTAATTACATGAAAGTTTGCTCTTTTCATTTTGAGGAAACTAGTTTTTTCCAAAAAGGTTTGTTAATATATGAATTCAAGTTATGTACTAGAATTTAAATCAAATGTTATTATAAAAGGTAAAACACGGAAAACTAAAATATAATGATGTCTCATCCAAAAATTTACCAGTAACTGGCGTTCCCAGTTCATCCCTCAGGTATACAACTTCTAGAAAAGGAGTCAAGTCGGAGGATACTCCCGATTTAAAAGACACAAATCGAAGTGACAACATCTTGTGAACATAGACTCGATTTTGATGATCACGAATATAGAGAAGCTGCGGATGCATTATTGTCTTTGATGAATCTTCGGAAATGTGAAGAAACTGATGTAGGCCATAATCATAAAGATTTAAATGTGCAAGTAAACACATCAACAGTTTTAACATTACTAGAACTGATAACTTGCGTTGAAAAAGCGAGAAACTTCACTGGAATAAATAACATCTCAACTTTTAGTGCTATCGTTGAGATTTGAGAACAATATATAAAAGATAAGCGAAAAATTGATTCAAGTTAAAAGTATTTTTAGTTAATAAATTAGTAGTTTTATTGAGACGTTCATTTATTAAAGAAAAACAATTATAATAATATTTTAATAAATTGTTACCTTCAAATATGCGGTTAATTTCAAAAAGATATAAATGTAAAATTATTAAAAACCAAAACAAAGTCCAAAACCAAAGCCCAGAAGACGACCACTAAAACAATTTAGTTATTTATTTATTTATTTACGGGCAAGCCCATTTTAGGTATAAATTACAATTTTAAAATTATAATTAAAATAAAATGAAAAGATATGGAATATTTACATGTCATACAATAAAGAATAAGTAAAAAGAGGTTAAAAATTTAAAAAGACAAAAGACAACAAACAATAAACTTCAAAAAAGCATTAACATCAGAACATTAGAGCTCGGCACTCAGTAACAGAGTTTTAAAGTGATGCTGATCTACACAAGTACACAAAACACCGTAACATAAACAATGGCAATGTATATTAAGTAGTTTCCGGTTGTATCCACCATGGCGCTGCAATCTTAAGCCGAGAAACTTATTGCCTCGGCCCATGGTTTATGAGGTATTTTTCCTTCGATCATCTGGTGCGCTCTTTTTGACTAAGATCTCAGATCACTTCAGTTAAGGTGATCTGAGATAAAGTAATGTGAGTAAGCACCAAAAAGAACGACATCTCAATTGAAGCGCGCGATCTGTCGATAGATTTAAACTATACGACAGATTCGTATCAGCATCTAATAATGTTAATTAATGTATCCTTAATTTGTAACAAAAGAAAAATAGATTATGTGTGTTTATTGTTTATATGTCAATGGTTAAAACCTTAGATAACCTTGGTTAAAACTACAAATAAACCAAGCAAATCAAATATTTCTTCATCCCCTCCACTTTATTTCCTACTCAATTCCCACTGATACCCCCTTACAACACATTCAGCATCGGTGAAGGGGGAGGAAAAATCTCAGCTCACTTAAAGTGAGTAAAACAAAAAGAACGCTCACATTACTGATGTGAGCTGAGATTAACTGAGATCTCAGTCAAAAAGAACGCACCTATTATGTATACAGATTGCCGCCTTCTCATTCTGTAAAAGCAAAAGTTTATATTCCTAATACCTATAATAACATCATATCGGCTTAAATCACCGATTTTACTTCAAATAATATTTGAAAACAATGATATTTTATACCGATTTTCGATCGGCGCGGTTTTCCAAAGCTAGTGTCGATGATCAATGACGCCGATATTGCAGTATTAGGTTAAAACCGAATCACCGATAACCGCATCGGCGAGGACTGAATCACCGGTAGCGCCAGTGATTTTACAATCACCGGAGAAATATCGTGGTTACCGATATATCGACCAAGACTATGGGAGAGATGTGTTGGTGTGGCGCCTCAGGTTGTGGCACATAGCTTGTGTATGATGTTACGAGTGCGGTATTATTCAGGTGTTGTTTATAGGTAAGAATTCTGTAGAGGGTGATACCTAGGTACTTTGGGGTAGGGTTATGTTGAATTACGGTGCCGCTGAAAACCAGAGTAAGTTGTTGATTGGTAAGCTTATTATTTAGATGAAAGTATGTGCATTCCATCTTACTCAGATATGCAGTGAGTCTCCATATATGGTAGTATTCCATTAAGATTTGGAGGTCATTAATTAGTATGTGCTCTGTGCTTTCAATCATTTCCCGTCGTATAGCTATTGCTAGATCATCATCTCTTTGCCAAGGTAGGTACGTATAATGCATCAGGAAGGATAACAGTTTCATTTTGGATGTTTATACGTACTTTTACTTCAACTTTACCAGAGCCACCTATACTTACAAGCCATGATCCTAGACTTGGCAACGCTGCATTATGTACTTACGGTAGTCCGGTTTTCTAGACGTCGCCGATGGTTACACCATAGGCATAGGTAATCATAAGGAAATGTTAAATTTGAAATCCAAAATATTTTCTGTAGAGTTCCACAAAATTGTCTATAGGAAGGCCCAAATAAATACACAAATAAAACAATGTATATTCACTAATAACAAAAAATATAATTATATTACAGTGAGTTAACACTTACACTATGCAAAATCAACTTTGTAAAGTTTTTAATTTTCTCTCTTTATCTTGTTTTTTTGCCGTTGTTTGTATACGTTTCCTTCGTTTTTCTTCCTTGACTTGCTCTTTATATGCATCATTGTAATATTTGGTGAAGTTATTTAATAAAATATTGGCAAAAGTAGAAATAACTTTTTTAATAATATTGTGTATGTGTTCTCCACAATGACATTGATCAGTAAATTCTTTAAAAAAGTTACTTGCCTCCAGACTTTTTTCTGTGAGATTGACTAATATAACATGTTGATTGTCACATTTAGAAAACTTATTTTCTAAATCAGGGTTGTCAAGTATAGTTTGAAAAATACAACATGTGTGAAAGAAAACAGTCTTAACATAAGAAGTAGCCTTATATAATCCTCCTCTTTGCAGATGGTCATTATACTCATCATTAAATTTTAAACCTTTCGATTCTACAAGAATAGGTAGACACATCGGACAATTTGAGAATTTCATCAGAGAATGTATGGCATAGCCTGAAATATATTCTTGAACAGGATTATCGATTTCCCTGAATTCTAATTCCAGTTTTGAAAATACTGAATAAAAATCAGAACAATCAACTGCATCAACATTAGAATAATTATGTTCACTTTCATTTGAAATATTATTTATGTTATCAAGTGTTAGAGTTAAATTATTGTCTTTTATATGATGAAATAACTTGTTAATTCTAATTTTCTTTTCAGATTCTAATACTTGCCTAAAAGATACATTATAATTACAACCTGAAAGACCTCTGTATTCTCCAAATCTTCTTTCCAAGTTATCAGTTTGCAATTTACCAGGCAAAATGTAATCTATGGATAATTCTGTTAAAGAATATACACTTAATTTAATTAGAACTAAGGTAGACCTATACATTGCTTGGAAAGTATCATTACTTAATTTTCCAACCAAGTCTCCTTCAAGAGAATGCCACTTTTCCAACCAAATTATAAACTGCTTTAGAAAAATAAGTTTATTATCATTTACATCTACAATAGGACCACACAATTCATCTTTTCGTTTTAATTTAGCTTTTAATGTATTTTTTGTATTCACAATATCCCACCACCTTTTTATAATTTGCAAAAACTTAACAGTGCCCTCACAACCCGGTTGACATTTTAAAGCAGCAGTTGTAGTCTCATGAAAAATATTGTCTACCAAAAGCACATTCTGTCTTTCAAAATTAGTCGGATACAATGATTTTCTATTCAATTTGAAAGCTTTGCGGACAAGACTGATCTTTTCTTCATTGTATAAAATTCGCAAGTGTTGAAATGAGGCAAATGTTATTTCATTATTTTCAAAGTCAGGAAATACAAATGTTTTCATATCATTTTTCAAATTTATCCAATTATTGCGAATATTTTTAAAAACATGAACAAAGTCATAAGTTAAAAATATTACCGAGTTTTCATTTACTGGGTTTTTCATTGACTCACAAACAGATAGTGTATTAAACATTTTCTGGTTTATTCTGTTATCATCAGTAATCACTGTTAAAACTGTAAAACCACATTGTTGGACAAATTTTATTGTTTCTAAAACCATGTCTTTCAATTCAGAACCAGTTATACATTTGACAGGCGATAATCGGACAATTTCTCTAAAGTTGCCAAATGTTGAGGTTATCATAAAGCTTTGAACTGTTTTCGCTAAGTGTTCATTACTGTTATCAGTAAACCCAACTATGTTTTGACTTTTAAAACTTAAAGAACTGTTAACATAAATTTCATCTACTAATAGTGATACATAACGTTCCCGAGGAACTAAATGTGAAGAAATATATTTCAGGTAATGAGATGTATTTTTACTATTTTCTGGAGAAATATTAAAACTGGAAGCCAAATATTGTAAATATCTTTTACTAGGTAAAATTAAATATTGGTGAATACATTTATAACCTACTGGTGATTGAGAGAAAATTAAAAAAGAAAATATTATTGTTTCTGGAGAATATCTTTTTCTTTTCAATGTGATTAGATTTAATTGATCATAAACAAGTTCTATTGTAGTTTTATGTACAAATGTAGCACATTCCTCTAAATTTAAACAGTAATCTAAACTTTGTTTGGCTCTCTCAATACTATCATGTAATGTAGTGTTATTACTAGTCTGATTGGTGTACCTACCTTATTAGAATATTCTCAAGCTGAGACCATCTGCTAAGTTTCGAATCCAAAGGCACCTGAATTTTACTCAAAAATACCCTTACAACTAAATTACTATTTACACTAACACTAGAAACTACATTCACCCCATTTATGTCTATACCAATGTCAATATCCAGTAAATAAAACCAAACCACGTCATCTTTTTTTTAAAGCTCCAGGAGGATATATTTTGTATTTTTTCCACAAATTCTGCAGAAAAGTTATTGAAAGACGAAATTTTGTCACTGTCTAAAAATGTCTCTATTTCAGCACACTTTCGTTCAAAAATATCGTTTCTTCGTTGTTGTGGGTCCGTACGAGGTTTCGACTCTGATGTCGATAAATAAGATGGGAGATTCTGAAAAACCTTCGGCACTGCATGTTTTTTTAATTTAGGATACTTTAAAGGAAAACTGATCGTATCACCTTCCTTGTTCTTTGAGATATCGAATCTTACTATATCTTCCACATGAAAATGATGTTCACAAACGGCTGTTGATTGTGAAGGCTGCCAGTCTTGTCGGGGAATAGCTCGTAACCATCTCCGTTTTTCCTTTTCCTCTTTTGGGAAACCAAATGTGCTCACAGCTTCACCATGTTTTAAGCGGCTATCATAATTGGACTTGCATCCTGGTACACAACACCTTCTCGGCATTTCTGAAATAAATTTTTTTTGATAAAAGCTAGGTTATGTGAAAATGTAGAATGCAGCTCCATTTCAAAAGAAAGCGTTCCCCCTTTAAGTACATATTCTCATATCGCTTCTTACCTTTGAATTAAAAATATCGCTCCAAAAACAAACAACTAATATAACAAATTCTATAAACGGCAAGCAAAAACAACAAAGATAGTCAAAAATACACGTCATTCATAAGTCAACTCAACTCAAACAAGGACTACCAAGCGCTGTTGCCAGATTTATAGAACATGGCTTGTAAGTATAGGCGGCTCTGACTTTACTATTGTGATTTTTAGACGCTAATCGCAAAGTTCTAGTATCAGAATTGATGTTCTCAAAATGTTCTTTCTGTGAACACATATGGGACGTGCAGCCATTATTAGGGCACACAGTGACAAACACGTAGGCATTATACTGAACTCTTTCTGTTATCTGGAATGGTTGAATTAATTGACGTTTATTATTCCCACTCCAGCATTCCTCAGTATTATGTCCCCTTTTCTTACATTTCTGACAGTATTTAAGCTTCATTTGGAATAAAATACACCTTCACTTTTTACTTTTTGTAAACATTGGTTTTCTCTAGCATCGCTTTCTTCTATAATTTTTATTTTCGGCTCTTCAGGCTTTGGTAGTGTATCTCTCGATTCTACCGCTATTCTGAAATTTTCAAATGAAGCGGGTAAGCTGTATAGCATCATGATACTTAGCAGATCTGAATTTAGAGTAATGTCCACATGTGCCAATTTATCGACGGTATCCACGAAGTCGTTTACATGTTGGCGGACGCCATTCTTATCATACTTTTTCAGTATGTGATGCTTCAGCAGTGTTGCTTTTCTTGCGGAACCCGTACTTTGATAAATGCTTTTTAAATTTTTCCAACGCTCGTACGAAGTTTTGCTGCCTTTGATTTGTTTTAATTCTGATGGTGAGATAAGTAGCGATAAGTGTGCTGGTAGATCTTTGTGCAAAATTTCTTTCTTTTCAATATCTTCGCTAGTTGATATCGCTTCGAACATGTCTCCATTTGCGTATCCCCACGAGCTATTTTTGATTGGCACTGCTTGCGCTTGTAGAGACCACGTATCGTAATTTTCTTTTGTTACTTAATGTTTTACCAAAACATCAGAAGTATAACTGGCAAGTGTCAAAAATTAGAACTCGGCAATAGTGATGTGATAGTATGTTCAAAGACTTACACAACTATCAATTAGACCAAGTTATAACACTCCCCTTCTTGATTTGAAATGTTTACATAAAATTCGTAAACAGTAAACGTTCTAACTTGAATAATGTAATACACTTTTATTTACAAAATACATACCTTATTCCTAAGATAAATAAATATCTTTATACTTAAAGATTTGTCAAAAGGTCTGCCAAATTTTGATCTGTTGAGACATATTTTATACTAAGGTCCTTTTGTGACACCCAATCTTATAAATCGTGATGTTTAATGTCAATGTGTTCAGACCTATTTGAGTATTTGTTACTTTCTGACATCATAATCGAACTTACGGGGATTCTTGGATAATATCTGGAACTACTAAAATTTTCTGGGCGTAATTTCAACCGATTCCAAAAATTGAAACATTTTTGAATTCACAAAAATAATACCTATGTATTGATGGAGCTCGATTTTTAATATTCGAATTAGTTATAGTTAAAACCACAAACTTAAGAATATTAAATTAAAAAAAAATTAAAAAATTCAATTCCATCAAAGCATATATATTATTTTTTAGAATTTAAAACTGTTTACATTTTTAAAATCAGTTTTAAGTAATAAGCTCAAAAAATTGACAAAAAGTTTTATTGTTTGCTCAAAAATTACAGAAACTTAAAACTGAAATATGGTATGCACGCACGTGTCTACTTCGTTATCGGCAGTGAGATGAGTCTTGTAGGGGAAAGGTGGGTCCACTGCTGACGACAAGAATCTATCTTTTTTTATCAAATCAATATAGTTGGTATATTTATTAATTATAGTAATACATTTATGTTAGTTAAACGTGATGAAAAAAATTCAAAATATCAAGTATGTAAACACGAAATTCACAGTTTAATATTGAAAAAGGTAGGGATTTATTGATTATTTTAAGCGAGCGAAAATTTTGAAAAATTTGCTAATAGGTACTGGGAGAATCTATGTCGGCTAATATAATATACTTTACTTTGTTACGGAAATGGAGTTGTCTTCGCTGTTGCAGTTTAGTGGTTTACGTTTTGTGTACGAAGATTTTGTTTTATTGTTACGGACTTGACAAATAATAGTTGTAAGTTGTAAATTTGTGCAGAAATTGCATAGTAGTTACTTTTTAGTTTTGTGTGTTTTGATTAAATGTTCCGATATTACTTTTATTTTTATTAGTTAAATCTATTATGACATATAGTTTTAAAAATGAGCCTTAACACTTTGGCTGCCATGTCAGTCACATTTGACTGACACTCACTTCACCGTTTGAGCCACCTATCGTAAGTGAAACTGTTCTGCCAGGCCAGGCGTGCTCTGCGCCATCTAGATAAAGTAGGACGAAGCTTCTTATATGTATCTATTCGCATACAGGTAACGATATCAAATCTGTTGTCTATGTCATGTCAGTCTTTTAAGACTGACGCGGCGTAGCAGAGACAAGTTCTGTTATGGCGCCATGTCAGTCGATTATGTAGTGTAATTTGTGAGGTTACAGCGTATATGGTTTGTGGTTACAGCATAATAATAATTATTCTATAACAATGTAAGTATCTAAAATATATTATTTTTTGTACTTATTCGTTCTTACGTTTATAGGAATCGAAAAAGGCAATTATCAGAAGCCGAGTTAAATGCATACTGGGAAAATTATGAAAGTGATGATGACGACCCCTTTGCTACCGACTCAGATTCAGAATATGCTCCAGGAAGCTCTGATGATACTACTGGTGAGTCAGATCTTGATATCACAGCTTATGAAGACGTTGAACCGAATGATGAGATTATGGAAAGTGAGGATAATGATGAACATAATGCAAATCATAATGTAGGTATTTCTGAAATGCAGTGGCAAGTGTACGAGGGAAAGCAAGCTGATATAACATTTGTTGGACAGGCTGGAATTCAAACAAATATTTCTGTCGATGCAACCCCAATGGAAGTGTACAAATTATTTTTGAACGAGGATGTCTTGAATTTAATTGTAACGGAAACGAATAGATATGCACAAAGTGTAATAAGCAATTCAGTATTAAGTAGATCCTCAAGATTACATAGTTGGGAAGATACTAATATCGAAGAAATTGAAAAATTTTTAGGCATTATTATTTGGATGGGCCTAAATATTCGACCAAAACTAAGTGATTATTGGTCAACCGATCCTCTTTATGAAAACATAGTAAGCAAACAGATGACTCGTAATCGGTTCGAAATTTTACTTAGAATGTTGCACTTTTCCGACAACAGTATACCAAATGAAAATGACAGACTGCGAAAAATAAACCCATTACTGAATTTACCTCAAAGTACTTTTCAAGAAGTGTATACAATAGGCAAAAAAATGGTTATAGACGAAAGCATGGTTCCATGGCGGGGACGCCTGTCATTTCGTCAGTATATTCCAGGAAAAAGGCATAAATATGGAGTAAAGCTGTTCAAAATATGTTCACCTGATGGATTTACCTGGAAAATTCAAATTTATTGCGGTAAATCTGAGGGTTCTGGTTCTGGTTTAGCTGAAAAGGTAGTAATGCATTTATGTGAGGGGCTTTTAGAAGAAGGCCGCATATTATATACCGATAATTTTTACACCAGCATCCCTCTGGCCAAAAACTTGCTTTCGAAAAAAACACATCTAGTCGGTACATTACGCAAAAATAGAAAATATATACCAAAAGAGGTGCTAAATCGAAAACTAAACATCGATGAATTTTATGGACTAGAATCAAATGAGGGAATCGTGGTATCAAAATGGAAACCTAAAAAAAACAAAGATGTCCTCATGCTTTCAACCTTGCACAATTTAGACAAGTGTCCTGTGCCTACCAAAAGGCGTCGATTACTATCAGAAGAAGAACCAGTGAGAGAAAAGCCAGCTGTTATAGTTGATTACAATAATGGCAAAATTGGAATAGACAAATCTGATCAGCTGTCTTCGTACTGCACATCTATAAGAAAAGGAATAAAGTGGTATCGAAAGGTAGCATTCGAATTATTGACTGGAGTTGCCATTGTCAACGCTCATATAATTTATAAATTACAAACCAAAACCAAAATAACAATAACAGCATTTCGTGAAAAAATTTGCAGAAACTTATTAGGTTTGGAAAACAGAGAGCGTGTGAAGGCGGTAAAAGTCAAACATTTGCTCAAAAAGAGGAATGCAGGAGGCACAAAAGATCGTCGCAATTGTGTAAGTTGCTATGACAATTTAGTAAAAAATTTACCAAGATCGGAGGCAAGAAATAAAGTGAGGAAAGTGAAGACTTATTGCGATGGTTGCGACAATAAGCCTACAATTTGTTATGAATGTCACGTTCGCATTCATGGTGGTAATACATAAACCATCATTATAAACTAAAGTTTGTGTTTTTATTCTTTTTATTTCCTTAGTTATTAGTTATTTTTTTCGACATATAAGATAAAACTTTGTAATACATTTCGTAATAAAGATATCTCATTGAAACATGTGTCCCAAGCCAAGCCAACATTATTATAGCTTGTTTCCTACAGGCCACAGAATATTCCCATCCATTAAAACTACATATAACCTTGTACAAATACGACTGACACGGCTTGAAAAATATAATATGCTGTCAGTCTGATGTGACTGACAAGGCTTGAAACTTGTAAATAGTTGTCAGTCTTATTTGACTGACAAGGCCCTTTAGAAAAATGTGCTAAATACCTTCTGGCAGCCAGAGTGTTAAAACTCTAAAAACTAGAACTAGGAGTCGGAAAATTTTGGCGTTGAGGTAAGAAAAATTGTTTTTATAATTGGCGTATAAAAGATACTTCATTATAAATGTCACAATGAAATCTTTTTGAGCACTATTTTAGTAATTTTTTGTGTCATACAGTCTGGCGTAGCTCTAGCTAGCAAATTAATAGATTATGTATTTATAATTTTGATAAACACAAGAATGAAATGAAAAAAATAAACAGTTTTATATACTAATTTTTCCGCACTTATACATTACGGAGGCTGTGTGCTTATATGTGAGACACCTTGAACAATATCCAGTCATAAAATTGGTTACTTGTAAACACTCCGGAAGCTGTATTATGCTAACAAAACGAAATTTCTTCAAAAATGGCCAAAAATGTGGTACTTCAAGTACCACAGCACCCGTTGTACTGGGTCTGGTGAGCTGAAAATCAATAGGGTTCATCTGTGAGACGCCCTCTTAACCATTCCCAATCATAAACTTGTTGACTTTATGCACTCCGTAGACAGAATCATAGTAAACAAGACATGTTACAAAAAGTGGCCGACGACAACATACACACAGGATTTTTTTCCATAAACCCATTTTTCGTGTGTATTCACTGAAAAACGTGAAAATAACTCAAAAAAATAAAAAAAGGATATTGAATAGAGCATCAACAACGAAATGCACAGTATTGACATAAGAATATGAAAAGAAAAATAATTAAAAATAGTATAAGTTCCCTTTAATATTCATTTGAATTAGTGAATGAACTTATTTCATTGTCTTAAAGTTAGAAGGTACAATTTGTGTGCGTCTATTCTAGTTCAGAGTGTATTATTCAACGAACGTAACATTGTACATTTTGTTTACAGGAATCTCAGAAATAAAGAAAATCGTGTGGTTGAAACCTGCATTCCTATTAATAAAAACTATGTGTCAAACAGTAATGATGATCTAGCACCAACTTCTGGAATTCTTGACAGTAAAGTAGTCCAAATAGACAAATCTCCAATTTTAGCTAACTCTTCTGGATATATTCAATTTGAAGATGATAGGCACTTATGAATACTTAGAGCCAATGGAAACAGAAATTAATGACGGCACTACAAGGGAGTTAAATATTCTTGAGGGCCGAAGAATTGTCGATATTATGAAAATATTTAAACAAATTGAAAATACCAATAACCACCAACCATTTGATTATAATTTTTCATATATGACATTCATTGAAGAAAAACAAAGAGGGCTTTCAAGTTGCTTTGTTTTTAATTTAAGTGTGTACTATGTGCAATATTGAAAAAGAAATTTTTTATGAAGATCCACAAAAGCAGTCAAACTTGAATGTTAATTCTGCTGCCGTCCTGGCTAAAATGAGTACTGGTGGTGGACCTTCCGAGTTAACGAAACAATACTCAATTTTAAATATTCCGTCAATGTGTTTCCATCAGTATGCCAAACACCATGATATTGTATCTGAAACCATATTTCGAAGCGCAAACACTGCTATGCAAGAAGCCGGCCAAGAAGAACTTCCTTTAGTCAAATAATTAGAATGTGTTGATAAAGAAGGAAACGGTCTTATTGCGGTAATAACTGAAGTGATCTACAATGCTCTATCAGGAGTGGCTTGTATTGTTGGCACTAAAACTGCAAAACTTTTCTATCTGGGTTCACGAAATAACTACTGTGTAACTTGTACTTTAAAAAAAGTGGATATTCCCCAACATAAACGCTTCAAAAATTGGAATGCATCTTCTACTTCCATGTAAACTAGCACTATTCTTGAAGGATTCCGACGGAGTGTTGAAATGCATAAACTAAAATATGTGAAGTTAATAGCATTGTATATGAAAAATTATGTGTAGAAAGACCGTATGGATAACAGTTTCCGATTCGTAAAATTGAATGTACAAACTATTTGTTGCGGAACTACTGCACTCGGCCGAGGGAGGTTGCAAAAAAGTTCCAAGAAAGTGACAGTTGGCGTTCCCCTGCGAAAACGCCTAGAATCCAATATAATGAAACTACGAGTTGGAATAAAAACTGCCGTAAACCATCATCGAAAAGAGAACAAACCCATGGATGAGCAAATAAAATTATTGAAAGAAGACATAAGCAACTGTCCTAGGCACGTCTTTGGCGATCATACCAAATGCAGTGCTTATTTTTGCAAAGGGCACAAAGAAGGAAACATAATTTAATTTCTGAAATGGAAAAATGTGGTCTATTAAATGATATTTTGGTTTGTGGAAATCAGTTGCACCAACATGTTCATAGCTGCAGAAGTCATATAACTCCATAATAGCACAATTTGTTGGAGGTAAACGAATAAATTTTTCGGTAAAAAATAGTTACGATACAAGATGTAGAGCCGCTGATCTACAATACAATTTGAAAGAGGAGTTTTATAATTTGGTTCATAAGCAATTAACAGGACAGAGCATTGGAACTCATACAAAGAAATTTGTTATAAACAAAACAAAAAAGAGGTTGCGTAACCTTAAGCGTAGACAGCTGTTCCCAAGAAAGAAAATTAAACTTTCATCAGTACCCGCTGATACTGATTACGGTATCCAGGAATTAGAGGTAGAGGATGAAGAAATTATGAAGAAACGAAAACAAGAATTTTTAACCCAAATGACGAAAACTACGGAAGAAATTGTCGAGTTAGAAATTAAAACAAGAGGACAACCCACAAATCCAATTTAAGAAGAAAAAAGGGCATATCGATTAACAGCGTCTCGATTTGGCGAAGTATGCAAACAACGAAAAACAACAAATCCAAAAAAATTGGTTACGAATATCTTGAGTAGTCAGTTTAAAGGTACCGCAGTAACAAAATGGGAAAATGATCACGAGGACATAGCTAAAAGGCAGTTTGAAAACGAATTTCAAGAACCTGTGAATGAATGTAATTGATTTATTTTGGAAGAATACCCATATTTAGCAGCCAGTCGCGATGGTATAACTGACCAAGGAGATATAATAGAAATTAAGTGCCCGTTCTCTGCAAATAAATATAAACCAAAAGAAGCAATTACGGAAAAAATAATCAAATATTTGGATATGGATGACGACGAAATTAAATTTAAATAGTGATTATTATTATCAAATACATGGCAAGCTTGCAATAACCAAAGCTAAGTATTTTTATTTTATTGTTTGGACACCGCTGGGTATGTATGTCCAGACAATAGGGAGGGATGAACAATTCTGGCTAAACGTGCTTTCTAAGTTGCAGACATTTTATCTGGACAACATGCTTCCCGATATTCTTAAAAAATAAGAGAAATAATAAACGACACCGTGTCATTGTATATATTTTTATCTTGTAGTGTAACTAATTTTGTAATTTCGTTTATTTCTTCTTCTGGCTCTGTTATTTAACATACAAATTCCGTTTCTATGGACTAGCCAATATATGTTCCCTTTAATCTATTTCTTCCTTTCAATATGTCCAGCTTTTTATCCCATGTCTTCACTTTTCATAATATTGGTCTATTTCTAAGTTTGTTCCGGTCTGCTATTCTTCTCGACTCTATTACATCTGACTCCACATTTATTTTGGTGTTTACTCTTTTCAGTACTTCTCTAATCTCATCATTCAGTTGTTCCGCATTTTCTCGAATTTCCTCTTCGATGCAATTTATTATCAGGTTTTCCCGTCTCATATCTTTTTCTATTTGAATTACTCTTGTTTCCAATTTCTTCGTAGCTTCTCTTAATAAATAATTTTCGTTTTTTAGATCTTGGTTCACTTTTATCAATATTTGTTATTGACTGTGGATATTGTCTAGTTTTTACTCGATTCTCGCATTTCTTTGATCCATATTTTTCAACTTCAGCAGTATCTCTTCCATTAAAAATTATTTTAATATTCGGAGTTTAAGAATTAATTCAATTTTAAATTGTAGAAGTCTGACCTGTGTTGATGTATTCAACTCTATATCTTAATTAGCTTATGGAAACAGTAAGTTTTTATTCCTATGCCAAAACAGTTTTGTTTTAAAATCGAAACATAATAAAACCAAATCGTTAACTGAATTACAATAAAAATTTGAGTAATTTTTAGATAAAACTGCCTGTTTTTTGCCTTCCCGATTATTGTTAAATGTTAACTTGAAATCTTGCTTTAATAAGGAAATCAAGTTATGTGACATACCTGGCACAATCAAAGCATCTAGTTCAATGTCTTTACCCTGGCATTTTCCTTTAGGTGTCTCTTGACTACATGCATCAAAACCTGGTTGTTTTTTGTTGTTCAATTTCAATTTCCCTGATGTCGGACATGTGTTCTTCGATTTTCCCCATTACCATATGTTGTGTGCACCTACAATCCAGTATGAAGTGGTTTATATTTGTTGTGGTCATTTTATTACTATACAATGCAATCAATGCAATTTTTTTAGTATTTGGATCTGTACAGTCTTCTCGGTTTGATAAGTTTGCTCGTTTTATTCAAGTACAGCTACGCCCTCTTATTGATCCTATAGTATGTCTAAAGTAACTCCTACCACTTTCTGCAGTTTTATTGGGACAATATTGGTAAAAATGATCTCCAAGGCACCCATAACATATATTATTCTCTCTGCTATTATTCACATAAAAAGCTGAACTTTCACCTCTATATTTTTAAGGTCAACTTTCATTGTCATACTTCTCTGACATTGTTAGTAAAATGTAGCATACCCTGTCACTTTCATCCAGATTAGCTCCTGCTCCTTCAAGTTGTCGTAACAATGATTCTACATTCATAGAACGCTCCTGCAGGTCATATATCGTACACTTCAATTTGAACAACCGTTTCATAATATATAATAACTTCATTAAAGGACTTTTTCTCTCAAAAACATTTTGCAGAGATTTTAATATATTATCATGAGCAGATTTGGGATATTTAATATATTCCAAATGTTTATCAGTTATGCATTGAACTATGATGCATCTGTCCTCTGTATCCTGCTTGTCGAGTTTCTCTTTAGTAGATAACCGGTCATACTGATTCTTGGTGACCTTGACTACACCATGGACTCCTTCCATTTCAAGAATAATTTGTAACCAGAATCGCCAGTTACTCTAGTTGTGGAAACGCTACAATCATGGAAGTCGTCATCTTTACGTGCACTAAACCTTTTCCAAACGTTTTGTAACCTCTGAACTGATTTTCCAGTTTACGAAGTTTCAAATATTTTTGGGCCCATAACCTGTTACAGTATGTGGCTGAGAGACTTAGTTTTGACAATTAAACTTCATTATTCTGCTTATACACGTTTTTCTATTTCATAACGATTTCTTTATTTCTAACCTTATGGCCATAATTTTACTTTGGTAAACAGCGAACAGCAGCCCTTCGTCTGGCGGTATTGGGTCGAGGTTCAGATGATTTGAAAAATTGCGAAATTTGATAGTTACATTAAATGCCTTGAGCGCCAATAAATTTTTTGTTTGAATGGGAACCAGAAACCCTTGAATTATTTGAGACAGAGTATTATGAAATAATAGTCACAAACCCCAATAATCTTTTATTGTTCAAAATGAGCAATAAGGACTATGTACAAATATATACAGACATTTAATGACAAAAAAATAAATGTAAACATGCGATTTCTGGAACTGTATCCAGAATAATTATTCAAAATTAAATATTACCTCTCGGTATTATCGTTGGACACATAGTAATATACAGATATGCATGAAAATATTCACTTAGAATGATAAACATAAAATACCTAGTTATCTAAGGGTATCACAGATAATCTGCCCTCAGACCATTCTACGATAATGGTAATTTTTGCATGTGGATATCCAACGGTGAACAGTAATATTACTGGTATGAACATTCAGATTCCAGACACACAGACATCTAGGTGGTAGACCATAATAACGTAGGATTGAGTGAGGTACTGAGTAAGATTTGGAATGAGCCTCGCAAGAAGGTGGGCCCCTGGATGAAAAAAGCTCTCAGATCTAAATGAACCCCAATTTGAACTCGCTTTTAACGTTGGCCTGGCTTTAAAAGTAGGCCTCTTCTCTGAAAGTGAGCCTCTCCTTGAACCCTGTGAAATAGGTGAGTGAGTGAGTAAAAAATAGAGAAGGAAAAAAACTAGAATAAAATTACAACAAATACATTCTTTACTCCAGAGGGTTCACAAAAAACTGAAAGTCATTAATTTCAAATCACTAAATAACTGGAAGAAGCCGATCCCCACACCTTGAAGATATTCAGAGACTATGAGGAACGACAGATCTCCTTGACGTCTCGTTGATCTTCCAATAACAGACCATTTACTCGTCTCAATTGCTTACTTCCAGAATCTGGAAATCGCATGACAATCAGTGTTACAAATATTCGAAAAATGAAAATGATACTCTCTCATTCGCTCGAGGATAGAACAGATACGGAACAAGAAATGAATATTGGAACACGCCAGAGTTCACACTGAGCGAATAAGTAGTGCACGAAAGGGAACTAGAATAATTTTTAGTAGTGTGTTCGCTGCAACAGCTGATAATTGTCTACTGTCTGAATATTAACCTATACTTTGGCAAATGAAAACAAAATATTACCACCATGAATTATGATCGAATGGCTCCGAAATTAAACATATTATGAATGAAAAACAAATACATAATATTACAATAACGTAAATAGAAAAATAACAATTAGGTACGTACAATAATATTCATTTCAGTGACAATATTATACATGAACGATGAGTTAATAAATTCAACCTCACTGTAATGTAATTGTTCAGTCCAGGACTATGATATCAGTCAAATAGCATAGCATAGTTTTGATAGGAAACCTTGATTAATTAACGTACAGGTAATGGTGAAAATAAATATACATTGTGTGAAAACTGATACCCAACTTCATTTTTCAACACTTCATCGATTATTTGAACAAGTAATCATATTGATCACCGGTGATTAAAATGAAATTGTAATTAGTGTTTTAAATGAAACTTCCTGTTTCTAGCTAATTCCACAATATATTGGAAAAATGTTGAAAGTTCTAAAAAATTGACAATTGTTTCGATATTAAATATCATCGTCAGAATAACAGAAGTTACTTCAGTAACAGTAAGTTTCATTTAAAACATTAATATGAGTAGATTCCACGAAGTAAGGGTCGAGACAGTTAAAATTGTAATTGTCTTATATAAGGCACACGTCATGCTATGTACAAATGATCAAAATAAATAGAATTTTATTTTATACATCTAATACCTATACTGTGTGAGAAAAGGAAACGCTATAACATCTAAAGACAACGAGTACAACCAACATCAGTTCTTATTATTTCTATAGTTTATACAACTATAAATTTATAAAATTTTCTCCTGCGTGACAACGTATATGTGACTTTAAATTACTTTTCCGTGGGAAAGTATTCACATTTGATTTGCGATTTTAAACAAATGTCACATTTGAATGACTTTTTCCCTGTGTGACTATATTGATTTGAATGACTTGCGAAAAAGTTTTATAACAAATGTCACATTTGAATGGCTTCCTCCTGTGTGACTGTGCAAATGTATTCAATTGAATTTAATGTGTATCACATTTGAATCGATTTTCTTCTCTGTGACCACGCAAATGTGTATTTAGATTACTTTTCTACGAAAGTTTTTAAACTAATGTCACATTTAATGGCTTTTCTTCTGTGTGAATTCGTAAATGATTCATCAGACTACTTTTTCCGAAAAAGTTTTTGAACAAATGTCACATTGGAATGGCTTATCTCCTGTGTGAATTCGTAAATGATTAATCAGACTAGTTTTACCCGAAAAAGTTTTTAAACACATGTCACATTTGAATGGCTTTCCTCCTGTGTGAATACGCAAATGTGTATTCAGACTACTTTTCTGCGAAAAAGTTTTTAAACAAATGTCACATTTGAATGGCTTTTCTCCTGTGTGAATACGCAAATGTATATTCAGACTACTTTTCTGCGAAAAAGTTTTTAAGCAAATGTCACATTTGAATGGCTTTACTCCTGTGTGAATTTGTAAATGTTTAATCACATAACTTTTCTCCGAAAAAGTTTTAAAACAAATGTCACATTTGAATGGCTTTTCTCCAGAGTGACTACGCAAATGTCTATTCAGAATACCTTTCTGCGAAAAAGTTTTTAAACAAATGTCACAAGTGAATGGCTTTTCTCCTGTGTGAATACGCGAATGTGTAAACAGATTACTTTTCTTCAAAAAAGTTTTTAAACAAATGTCACATTTGAATAGCTTTTCTCCTGTGTGAATACGCAAATGTATATTCAGACTACTTTTCTGCGAAAAAGTTTTTAAACAAATGTCACAGTTGAATGGCTTTTCTCCTGTGTGAATACGCGAATGTGTAAACAGACTACTTTTCTGCGAAAAAGTTTTTAAACAAATGTCACATTTGAATGGCTTTTCTCCTGTGTGAATTCGTGAATGTTTAATCAGACTACTTTTCAGAAAAAATGTTTTTAAACAAATATCACATTTGAATGGCCTTTCTCCTGTGTGAATTCGTAAATGTTTAATCAGACTACTTTTCAGCAAAAATGATTTTAAACAAATGTCACATTTGAATGGTTTTTCTCCTGTGTGAATTGGTAAATGTTTAATCACGTAACTTTTCTCCGAAAAAGTTTTTAAACAAATGTCACATTTGAATGGCTTTTCTCAAGTGTGACTACGCAAATGTCTATTCAGAATACCTTTCTGCGAAAAATGTTTTAAACAAATGTCACATTTTAATGGCTTTTCTCCTGTGTGAATTCGTAAATGTTTGTTCAGACTACTTTTCTTCGAAAAAGTTCTTAAACAAATGTAACATTTTAACTTTTCTTCTGTGTAACTGAGAAAATGTCTATTCATATCAGATTTCAGTAAACAAGTTTTCGAACAAATGTTATATTTGAAAGGTTTTTCTCCACTGTGACTACGCAAATGTTTATTCAGATTACATTTATGCGAAAAAGTTTTTGGGCAAATGTTACATTTTAATGGCTTTTCTCCTGTGTGTCTACGAAAATGTCTATTCACATGAGTTTTCAGTGAGAAAGTTTTTGTCACATTTAAATGGCTTATCTCTTTTGTGAGCACGCAAAAGTCTGTGTAAATCACTTTTCTTCAATTTCTGACCATCATTTATATTGAATTTGAACTTATCAGTGAATCCGATATCCTGCAACTCTGCTTTCAAGTCATGTTCAACTATTTCAATTTCATTTTTAACATCTTCATCAAGATTTCTGAAAATGGTAAGGTCAGTTACATGCTTTTTACTGTAACTAGTATTGTTCTGGCGAAATATCATTTTATACAGTAATTTCTTCAGTATAAGGCAATGATTTGTAAAAAAGTGATTAAGAAGTTCTATTCGTTTCGTGTATAAATTTCCACAATATCCACAGACCATAATCCCAGCAACACCACTTAGGTTTGCGTGTTCTCCATTTTTTAGTTGTCCTGCAAAAAGAAAATTAAAACTAACTTTTCCAAGATTTGAAATTTGTGTGAAGAATAAAAAATCTAAAAATTATATGAACGTGTAGGTACATATTTCAAATTGGTGATAACAATATTAGCGATAGAAAGTACATTGAACACATCTAAAATACAAAATAAAGTTTTAAATTAATACTCCGATTAAGAAGACATTACAAAAATTTTGAACAATAAACTGTGCCCACACATTACTGATAAAATCAGAAGAACAGATGGGAAATTTACTTAATGAAAATAATGACATTTCAGAAGTTTGTTTGAACTCTCAATATTATCAGTCAGACATTATATCAGTTCTTCTGTCAATCCATCAACGGCACACATAATAATAATAAGTTTATTTGCAGAAAAAAAATATAAAAATTTACAAATAATTGTTCTGCCAAGAAGATATAAGAATAGCAGAACTGATACGAGTGCCATCTCTCAGAATTAAGAAAATTTAAAAGTGATAAATATACAGTGTTGGGAACATTACGAGGAACATACGTTTTACCGTTAATGTGTTAGAAAGAGACAAAATACATATAAATTCAGTGTATCATTCTTTTTCGCTAACAGGATATCATAAAGTGGAAAACGTACATTCACTGTATTTCTAATGGGGTGTCTGGCAGACACCGCCTTCCTTCAAGAAGACTACCGTCTAGTGAGTTGTAGGTTGTAGGGTCACGGATGATCCTAACCAATGGATTTTCTAAATATACTCGATTCTCTAATTTATTCATTTTATACTTTTTCAAATATCCGAATATTTTTGATTTGTAAAAATTTTGCTATTCTGAGGTATTTTAAGTTTTAGTATACTGGCATTGGCAACAATGGTATCGGACTTTTAAATAATTTTGTAAGGTTTTGCGGAATGTAGAATAGAAATGTTTATTATTGTGCAAGATTATATGTAAATTTTATTTATGTTCCTTGATTATTATGTACTATTTTATTCAGTTTTTGTTGCCAAACTATTTTCTCTATTGATTATGAATTCTGAATGCAAGGAGTGCAAGAAATCGCTACCTCTCCAATTATAAATCTTAAGACGGGAGATGGGAGTTTAACTTAAAAAATTATATATATATATATATATATATATATATATTATTGACTAAACATTTATTAGGAAATCTCTTGCAGCTGACTAAAAAAATGTAAAGGTTCGATTACACCCCAGAAAAAAATATCTTCGGCGCTTATTGAAACTTTTCTGCAGAGTGCAATTTAATCTACGTATTTTTTCTTTATTCATCGTTTTTATGACTTCTCATGTTATTTTTTTAGATGACGAAAATAGTCTTCATATGCACGTAGTCCAAGAAAATTTCATTGAAGAGGACTGCATTCTCAAAGAATTATGTAAAAAGAATAGTTCAAATTATTTGAATTTGAAGAGAAAAAATGGAATTAAAATAAAGTTTTTGTAAATTCTTGAGGCTACAACTTCATTGGAGGAACTTGAGATTGTAGATAAAGCTATTGCCCCCATACCACCAATTGCAGCACTAGTGTCTAAACACCACCTTGTTAATTCTGCTTCTTCGCAAAATATTAATATTGCACACAATAAAAATATAGGTTGTTCAGTACGACAAAGAAGAAAAAAATATCAAAAAGTGGTGTTTGTAAGCCCAGTCATGAAGAAGTCGAAAAAATAGCTTTAAATTTGGCATCCAAGAATGTAAAAATAAATTATAATTTATAAGACAATCCCAATAACCTTGGTAATTTTTTTGTCCTGTGAAATATTCATATTTCCTTATGACAACAGATATAGGTCAAAATAAAACAGTATTTTTCTCGTTACAACTTTGATCAAAGTAAGAATTAGAATTTTCTTAACCATTCCATTATTTTGAAATCTCAGTTAATCTGCACAATTCGATCACTAAGTCATAACAACATATGCTGTTAAACGATTTTTTGTTGTTACTATATCAACAATTATTGCTAATATTGCTATAATAGCAAATTGATCGATACAATGAGAAAATAGAAAAGTTAAATTATTTTGGCTCTCCTACTAAACGATTTATATTTTAAAAATGAAATACCTATATTAGTATAAGTTTTATGGTAACTTAAGCATAAATGAGTAAATTAACATTTCAAAAAAGTACGTTTAACCGTTAAACAGTTTTTTTATTCAAATTTAACAAATTTTCTTAAGTTGAAATAACTGGATTGTACTATACTGATAGCTTAATGCAATGAACAATAAAAAAATTAACATTACTTTCGTTTCTCCCTTCATGATTAATTTACAAAGAAATAATTCAGTAGTAATAAACTAATTCACTATATCAGTTCGGGTAGCACACGCTAATATGATTTGAACAATAAATTAAAACCTACCTACTAGGTATTTGAAATAAGTACCACTAAAAAATCACTGGAAGATGGCTAAAAAAATTATATTAGTCGATATTGAGGGTACAATTAATGAATATAAGCATAATAATTTTCATTAACATCATAAGAAATAATATATGGCAACAATACAGAGTCCACAAGCGACAATATGTTGTAATAAAACAAGTATTTTCAGTGTATCACCATTCTTTTTAACAGGGTATCATAACATAAATAAGTCGTATGCTAATAGTTATTTACTGTCTTGTATGTACAAAAATATCTCAATATAAACCGCCTGTTTCCTACGCTCCTGATAAAACGATTTCGCTTACAGCTCTAATTCTTCTACGTTTATCTGTCACATCTCTTAATTTTCAAGAATTAAAAGCCAGCGTAGATTATTATACCAGACGAATACGAACCGCGCGTGCGCCTCTTGAAGATGTTCAACTGTACAATCTGGGTACTTCACTAAACGTTTGTTTGCGAATGAGTAATGATCTTTTGCAAATCTTATTAAAATGAGTATGCAAGTACACCATAAAGTGCACATTGTAAAATGGTACTACCAGGGTCATTCATATCGAGAAATAGCAAAAAATTTGTTTATTGTGGCATTCGAAAATGCCCAACCAATTAGCAAAAAACAAGTGAGAACGGTTATAAAAAATTTTGAAGAGCATGGATGTGTCAATAATACTAAACATGGACCGCGTACACAAAATCGTCAAATCCAACCCGAAAAAGAAGAAAGAGATATTTTAATTTGTGCCAGTATGGAAAATAATCCCCTACAATCGTCCACTCATTTAGCAAAGGATTTTGATGTTGATCCGAAAACGATTCGGACTGTATTAAAAAAAATGGTTATCGTAGTTTCAAACTGAAAAAGAGCCATGAAATTTTTCCAGTCGATCAATTTCGTAGAATGGAATTTTGTGAAATAGTTATGGAAAGAATACAATTGGACGCAAAATTTTCGAAAAATATTTTGTTCACAGATGAATCGACTTTTCCCATACACGGTGCACATAATTCATCCGTTATTCGATATTGGTCAAGGACAAATTTACACAAACATTACAATAATAAGACTCAATATCCCCAAAAGTTAAATGTTTGGACTGGAATATTAGGTGAACATTTAATTGGACCATTTTTTATTGACGGCAATTTAACCGGACAGAAATATTTGGACATGCTGGAAAATCAAATTACTCCTGCCCGTATACAATTAGGTGTCAACTTCAATGATATCTGGTACCAACATGACGGTTGTGCATCACATAATTATCGAATTTCTAAATACACAATTTCCCAATCGGATAATCTCCACGAATGGTAACGTAAGATGGCCTGCGAGATCTCCAGATCTGGCTCCCAACGATTTCTTTTTCTGGGGTTATATAAAATCGAGAATTTATGGGTTTCAAGAAAACAGAACCACTTCTCTAAATGAACTAAGGGAACTAATTTTTCAAATTTGTATGCAAATAACACCTGAAATGCTCATACGTGTTCGTCAAGAATTTTATAACCGTCTCGGTTACTGCTTACCTCAAAACGCGGATTTATTCGAACATTTGATTTAAACTCATTGAAGAATTAAGTTTTATTTTTCAATTTATTAAATATCATAATATTACTTTTATTTAAAAATTGTATGCATTAGAATTCGATTTTATTTTTATTTTCGTTTTTTTTAATTTGTACTGTGTGTGTGTGTGTTTACACAGAGAATTCGTTCTCATTTGCATACAAACGATAAAGATAGCAAATTTTTTTTAGTCACATTCGAAACACAGCAGATGTTTCGAGACCAATTTCACGTTGCCAAATCTGAAAAAAAGTAAAGGTTTTAACCGCTTTCAAACTGAAAACTAGAAAAATTTCCAGCATTACAATAAAATATTCAACGAATAGATGGAATTAATTATATCTTGATCTGTTACAACCTCTTGAATTATCATAATTAAAATCTTCTTATAACTTGTTCTCGTGTTAGAACAATGCATTTTACAATTAATATAAATATACAATGAAAATTGGCAATACTGTTAGTAGCTAAAAGAATATGTAAAACGCTGGCGTTCTGGGCATGTATTTTTCACTTTATGACATCCTGTTAGCGAAAAATGGGAATTGAGATATTTGGAAACACTTATTATTAATACAAATTTTATTTCGCATGTTACGGTTATTTATTCCAATACTAACCGAACTAATATAGTGAATTAGTTTGTTACTACTGAATTATTTCTTTGTAAATTAATCATGAAGGGATAAAGGAAAGTAATGTTGATTTTTTTATTGTTCATTGCATTAAGCTATCAGTATAGTACAATCTTATTATTTCTCAATTAATAAAATAAACTGTTCATATTACACATCTGTATTTCTAACATTAACTTCTTTTATTGCACGTTTTCCACTTTATGATATCCTGTTAGCGAAAAAGAATGATACACTGAATTTATATGTATTTTGTCTGTTTCTAACACATTGACGGTAAAACGTATGTTCCCTCGTAATGTTCCCAACACTGTATAGCGTGTGTACGCTTATTAATATACACAATGTCAAAAAAAGGGATATACATGAAAATATGAATTAATAATAGATGTTAGTACAAGAATACATTGCTTACAAAATACTTGAAAGTAACAAAAAAAACTGTTCATAATAATATAAAATGAGTAAATAATACATTGCATATAGATACTACGAAGTTTATACACATTTTCCATAAAATCAGTATGCGCTAATTTCTGCACTCTCATGCAGTACTTTCTTGTAATTATATTTGAACGCTTCCAATTTCAGATTTTTCAAGAACTGGGGGACCTGGTTATAAAGCTTGAATATTTGAAAGTTCGATAATTGATGTACCATATGTAAATGCCTTCTCTCTTCCGTGCTCAACTGATTGGCGTCTCTCAATTTGTGGCTCCTCTGAAATTTTCATATTCCATATATATAAATCGCAGATAAGAATTTTGAATCCTCTGGATACGAAGAGAATCAATATTGTTCAAGCACCATATATTGTATCACCTAATATCATATAGCAATATTTTGTTTTCCAGTCTCTGATTTTCAATGCTTTTATATCTTCCTCTACTTGATCCCACCATCTTTTCATAGTCTTCCTCGTGTTCTTATCTTTAATGGAACCCATGTTATTATCTTTCTGATTTCTGTTGATTCTCCTCTCATGTGTCCCAACCATTTCAGTCTCTTTGCTTTTATATATCGGACTATATTTTCTCCACCGGTTTCCTTTTCTATTTCTATGTTTCTTTTTACTCTTATTTCTCCATCTCTTGGTCCAAATATTGTTCTCAATATTATCCTTTCTAATATTTTTTAGGTCTTGATCTTTTTTGTTTGTAGTTGTTGACTCGAGAGCGTAAGTAATGACTGATCAGATCAAAGTCTTGTAGCTTTGTATCTTTGTGTTTTTGCAGTCTTGGTATACGCCACACTGTGGCGCTCCCCAACTTGTTTTTAAATGGAAGTACCATATTTTGATACTACCATCAAAAAGATCTCATTTTTCAGAGTATGTCATATTTTTATGTTACATTACCGTATGTTATAAAAATAAAACGTATTTTATTCATGATAATGTAATTTAAAGAAATATGAACAAGACTAAATAAACCTACGAAGTGTTAAATTAAATGCTCGATTAAATTGCAAACCATCTGGCTCTTGAGAATATGCAAGGTGATCTTGAAACTCTTGTAAAACATTCAGGGTGTCAGCGTTAATTGAATAAATTTCGGAACTAATTCTCTCTTTTACTGCACCAATATTATTAGGTCTACTTTTACTTTACATTACTTTAAACTTTTGACTTGAGGTATACGTACACAAAAAAATCTAATGGGAATAAATTAGGAGATCTAGCTGGCCACTGTAAAAATCCTCATCTGCTAATCCATCTATTGGGAAAAATATATTTTAGATACACATTCAAGTAGGTACATGATGTGTGTAATGCGGTGGCGCTTCATTTTGCAGGCACCATAGTGAATTCTCCGGTATCATGGTTGGATTGGAAGAAGAGAATTTTTAGAGTGCTCAGCTAGATCTCCTGATCTATTCCCATTAGATTTTTTTGTGTCAAGAGCTTACGTTAACAGACCTAATAATATTGATTACCTAAAAGTGAGAATTAGGACCGAAATTAATTCAATTAACGCTGATATCCTAAATAATGTTTTGCAAGAGTTTCAGCATCACCTTGCATATTGTCAACAGGCAAATAGTTCGAAACTTGAGAATTTTTTTTTAAATTTGTGTTGTTTGGAAATATTTTTAGCTGATGTCTTTTTGAAATTAATTTTAATTTAGAGGTCGATGTGGGCTGATCACTAAATTATAACGAACATTATTACTTTTTTAAGTTTATTGGAAAAATCTAAAAATAATGACTGTCAAAATCTGATGTTGTTTGGTGTGTTTTTCTCATATACAGAAAGATTCAGATTCACAAAGAGAAACATGGCTTAATCAATAACAGTAATTCCTATTGAAAAACAAGAGATCAGATGGCATATATTGCATATAACCATAAAATAAAAACATTGACATAAAGTGTCAAATATAAAATATTAAATATTTTGTGGAATCGCTGACTTTAGCGCGAGCACCACTATTAATACAATCTCGGATAATTCTTCTTATTATTTATATTTGAAACATTTTCATTGAATATTAAAAAACTAAAGTTTCATTGTGTATAATCGGTATACATGTATACTTTACAGTTTTTAAAAAGTGCTTATACTGCTCATGTATATAGTAAATAATATTGGTGCCTACACAATAACTTGAGGTGCCCCACAGAATACATTTTTCACAGCCAATATTCCTACATTAGTCATAACAAATTGGAAACGGTCAGTCAAATCATTTTCTTCTAACTCAATTGCAAGATTGGTAAATCGTACATAATGAAGAATACTATACAGAAGTAAGTTTATATTTAATTGTATCCAAATTACTTGAATAGTCCAACAACAGTAATACAATCGTTTCCTGTCCCTTATCAGTATTGTGAAAAATATCATCCTTAACCTCCAGTAGGGCAGTGGTACAGCTAAAGCCCAGCAAAATATGTGTTATTCATCCAAATAGAACTGAGAACTTCAAAGTAGGCCTCTGAAATAATTCGAGGCCTTTTGTTCACATTGTTGTTGAAATAGTTTTATTCGTTAATATTTTGAAATTTTGTATTGTTTTAATACTATTTGAATGTTATTGAACTGGAATTTTAGCTAAACCATAAAATGGTTCAAAATTCGTACATACATACGAATTTTTCATTTGATTTAATAAAGTCAAACTATACAGTGCGGAAGAGCCAAATTGAATAAATTCGTTATTTCGGTTAATGTTCATATTTATAAAAAATCTCGAAATACATCATAGACCGGGATATGGTGACACAAAATTTCCGATCATTTGTACCAGGTATGACGACCCTTCTGGGGTCTAATTACGTAATGACGAAAAGAAAAATGATGGTCATAGCGCTGGCACTGGCGACCCAATCGCGTGGGAGTTAATGGAACGTATCGGTTAAATTACGAGTGGCGAACGATTTTTTCACAAAAATTCTTTTATTTTCCGATAGTCGATGAAAAAACAAGTAGGCGGTAGCGTAATGCCATACTTCTCCCTCCGGCGTGGCTTACACTTCGCCATACCTGAGAAAACACGTTAATTAAACAATACAATTCAACCATTTGAACCAGGTTAATTTTTGTACAGCTTGCACCAGGCCACACTTTTCCAACGGTTCCAAATGGCGGCCATATTGCCGCAAAGGAGTATTTATATATTTATTTATTACGAGAAACTAACTGTTACAATACAATAATACATAATACAATAAGGTCAGGTACTGAAACAACACAACCAATTAATTTAAAATACATACCGCTTTTCATGTAGCTACAGGTACAAAACAATACTTAAATAAATACAAAAAAATTAAGAACACAACATAAATCAACAAATCACAGCCCTAAGCAATGTTCGAACTAACCCAAAGACATACTGAAAATATCAAAATTAAAGCTATTCAAAAAGCACAGATATCTGTTAATAGGACTCTTAGCACCATATGTTGTTCTATGAAAGGGCACATGAAAGGTAACTTAATGGAGAACACTCCGACAAGGAATGCTAAGCCCCGCCTGACTATAAAGATCTGCACAATCAACCTGCCCATTTAGGAGCTTAAATATAAATATAGCCCCCAACATATCTCTACGATTTCCAAGAGTAGCTAGTAACATTTGACTTTCAATTTCAGCATAATTATGGTGTAATATTCAATGGTTGTTCCTAAAACCACAGTATCTAAGAAATCTATGTTGAACTTTTCCAACTGAATTAATATGATTATGAAAGTATGGGGACCATACTACTGAGCAGTATTCAGATGGACCTAACAAGGGAGCAATATACTAGTTTTGTAGATTCAATAGAAAAATACTTGCAATTCCTCATCACAAAGCTCAGCATTTTTGAATTGTTCACCGAGATTGTACTGATGTGCTCAATAAGTGATAATTTCTCATCCAGAACAACTCCCAAGTCCTTAATCGATGAAACATATTTTAAAGCCTTGCCATTAATGGAATAACTACTTTGCACCCTACTTGATTTACGAAAAAAACTAGTAACACTTATCAATATTCAGATGGAGCTTATTTGCTGTAAACCACACAGCCAGCTTATCCCAACCTTCCTGTAACAATTCCCGATCTCGCACAATTTCCACCGTTCTCCACAACTCTAAGTCACCAGCAAATTTTAAATATTTGCTGTTTATAACACAATCAACTATATCACTGATGAAAATATTAAATAAGAGTGGCGAGCAGTGACCTCCCTGTGGAACGCCAGAATGCCGGATTGTCCCCGAGAAGAAGCTGCCAATATTAACATATTGCGTACTTTGGGTTAAAGAGCTTTAGATCCAAAAACAAAGATTAGAATGGAATCCACGTTTACTAAGTTTACACAAAAACAGCTTTACTAAGTTTACGTAAAAGCAGCGCTTATGGTCTAGACGATCGAAAGCTTCAGAAAATTCAGTGTATATTGCATCTACCTGCTTAAGATCTTCCATACTATGTAATATATCTGTTTCATAAACCACCAAATTAGACACCATTGATCTATTTCTAGTGAAATCATGTTGTTCTTTCGGGTACAACCCACAGCACATTCACGTCAACTGTTTGCTGACAAGACAGTCAAAAAACTTCGGAATGGCTGACTAGATACATACACTTCTGTAATTTTCAACATTATCCCCTTGCCCACTTTTAAATATTGGCGTCACATAACTTTGTTTCCTGTTGTCAGGAAATATAGAGGTTCTCAGTGATCTGTTAAAAATAATAAACAAAGGCAGAACGATAGTGCAAACGCACTGCTTTAGCAAAAAGTTAGGGAGCACCGTCGGGACCCGAGGTTAGTTTATTTGGAAGCTTAGTAATTTCATCAAAGATATCAGTTTTGGATATTTCGGTGCAAATAATGTTGTTGCCAATACCATTGTCAACAAACTCCAGATCATTACTTTTGGTGTTTTTAGCATATACAGTTTGAAAGAATTCCTTAAACAAATTAGCAATACTCTGACCCCCACCTGCAGATTGATCTCCATAAAATAATGAATCAGGAATTCTGTGACTAGACCTCTTATCAGTGATATATTTCCAAAAAGACTTGGTATCATCGTTTAGCTTTAAGTCTATACCCACAACATAGTTGGAAAAACACTCCTCAAAAATCCTCTTACACTCAGCTCGCAACTGAGAAAAGACTGCATAAGTAGCATATGATGGGTGCGCAACAAACAGCGAATGAGCATGCCTCTTCCACTGAGTCAGGTGTCGGAACTCAGAGGAGAACCACTTTGGAAAGCTAGATGTTCTAAATCGCTTCAAGGGGACAAAACATGCTGCACCTGTGGCCAGCATCTCATAAAAGAGCTGTACTTGGGAGTTTACATCAAACGTATTTAAATATACTTGCCAATTAACTGATGCTAAATACTCATTAAGACCCCTGTAGCTGCCATTTCTAAAAACATAGTAAAATTCCTCATACAAGTTTCTTAATATATATAGTTAATAGTAAACGTATTGACGCTAATGAAATAATAATATATTATTTCAATTATTTTGAGAACAGGTATACCTTTATGTCCGCAGATTCTTTTCACTACAGTGTGGAAAGATTTCTAAAAACCATGAAGAAGGTATACAATTTCAACGATTTTAAGGTAGCAATAGAAAATTCAAAGTTATTGAAATGAATTTGGATGATTTCTCTTTATGAAAGGATCATTAAAAAAATATAAATGTAAGGATTCCAGCAAGATATATTTACATAAGATTTTACAATTATCTGCAAAAGGAGGGAATTCTTTTTAAGTTACTGTTCTGATTTTGAGAAACCTGCACTGCTGTTGAATTTTATTAAAAAAAGTATACTTAAATCAGAAGAAATTCCTTTACCAGAACCTGTATTACAACCCAAGAAAAATTTCTGAACAATGACGAAATGGAATTGTACGAATTTGAATTCACACTCAAATTCTTCCTGCTATCATTACTTTCATCTTCACCCCGTATACCAAAATTTACGCATTCCGTATATATTATAAACAAAAATATCATTCTTCTTATCTATTCAATATTTCCTTACCTTCGCAAATATCCATTTTAACGTCCCTTTCACATAAAAACCTCTCTTAATATCAAACAAAACCTTATCTCATAACTTTACAAAGAAAATTAACCACCACACTCAAGAATTCATGTTATTTTGCATATACGCTATCTTTAAAAGTAAAATCCCCGCCCCTTCTGTACCAATTCTCTAGAACTTTCGATTGACATATAAAAAAATTTCCAGACCTAAAACCCCCTCTTTCATCGTCCAAACATAAATCAAGCAAGTGGTGAATAGATCACTCATTTACAGGCAAATATTAACCGGCCTTTCAATGATTGATTAACTAACAAGTACTCATTACAATTGATCCAGTAACGTAAAATTCTTAATTGCAAAAGCAAAGTGAACTTTATAATAACTCTTAAATAAAAGTAGTGAAAAGTGAATACCAATTTAATTTATCACCCTACAAACTCTAATAATGTTAAAATAAAATATATCTTGTCACACTAATACTGTGGCTGGTCCTTCGACGAAGAAAAGGATTTAAAACCGCACGACAACGCTCTAAACCTAACCAAAAGTTGAGTCTGTGTCTAGCAATCATTAAGTTAATTCAGAATAATAATAATAGAGGAGGGAATAACCAAACTAAATCTGCAAATAGATGGGAGTTTTCAGAAAATATTCCATTAATACTTAATGACTCAGCTGTTGATGATGACAATGAGATTTAGGATTAAGTTTTAGGGTTGCATATGTATATTATGTATCTTTTATACAGTATAAACTTCAAATTTCTTTTATTTTTAATAAAATACTTAAGCTAATTATAAGTTATTTTATTGCTCTATTTACTTGAAGATAATTAACATATTATTCTGCATTAAAAACAGTTACCGCTAGATGGCTTAGTTTTTCGTAGATTTTCTTCAACGTAAAATAGCAGTATCTACATTATTTTTTTATAAATACGTGATTTTGGGAATATCGCCTAATAACACTGAAAACTGTTTACTTACTAATCATAAAAGCAACCAATGTGAATGTGGAAAATCTTATTTTCCCACACAACAGTCAAATGTCAGTTACCACCAATGACTGACATAATTATTGAGTGTTATTAGTTTCTATTAATAGTGAAAAATGGAACAAAACAATCTGATATTTGTTGATTACGTTATCAAATATTGATGACGCATGGGTAAAGGACCAACCGATCAACTGTACCTTTGAATTGATTCTTATTAAATAATGATGCTCAAGATAATTTAGAAGTTTTTGTTTATAAATGAATAAGTTGTAGTATTGTATACACCTGACTAATATCTAGGGCCTCAGCCTCATGAAATAATAAATTTAATGAGTATTTAGCTGATTTACCATACATTTTTTATATTCTCTATTATAATTGGTAATATAAGAACTCCAGCAGCACCCCATGATTTGGAGTATTATATTTTGATAAAATATTTCTTTAACAATAAAATAGTACAAAGAAGGTTTTATCAAAATTCACAGTCAGTATTTGATAGTTAACCATTCTATTATTAATTTCCTTTCAGATTTTTATTTCAAGCCTTCCCATTTATTCATTGTGTATAAAATGATAGTGTCATCTACAAAATTTATAATTTTTCATGTAAGTACTACTAATGAAAGTAAATCATTCATTTATAGTGAGAATAGTGAGGGTCCTACTACTTAGGGTACTAGTACCCAAAACTTGTTATTGACCTAACTTAATTTGAATCTTTTTCATTACTGAAAACATCACCAATCCTCACAACTTATCTGAGATGTATCAAGTAATTTTCACATAGATTGCAGGCATTTCCCCAAATTCATATATTTTGCTAGGCATCTATTAAAAGATTAAGATTTAGAGATTTATCGACCAATTGCTGAGAATTTAAACCAAAAAATACTTTCTGAAATATGTTATGTAGATTAACTAAATATCTGAGAGAATTCATGTAATCTTTATAGTTCAGATAAAAAGTTAAATGTTATATTTATAAAATTTATCAACAATGTTAGTAAGAAATTAATTTAGGTTTTAATAATATAATTCATTACTATAGTACTATATTATATAATTATTTACTCAGATGATAATATTTTTCAATGTTTTAGTTATGTCATATGCTTAAAGATACCTAGCACATGAAAATACTGCCACAAAGTATGTTATATCTAAATAGCCATCAATGAGTATAACTCACCTCTTAATTTAATTCGCCTTCCAGATTTACCCTTTAAATCTTTAAATTTGTTTCTAATGTTGTGTATATTAACCTTATGAGAGCTGTCCTCGGTTTTCATTGCAATTATAGATTCTTCAACTACTTGAACTATGTTTAGATCTTCATCAAGTTCTTGTTTAATAGGATGCATACTATTATGTACATTCTCAAAAGTTGTTGTAGGCACTTCATCACTTACTTCTTGTTTAACGTCCATATTCCAAACAAAATCATCGTGGATATCGATTTCTTCTTTAACGCCTTTTTGCTCCATATCCATTATGACTGGATTATATCAAATTAATAATAATTAAAATAAATTTTATTCGAATAAAAAATCCAAATAAGTAAATAACGAATGATGACTATGACTACTATGAGTGAGGAGTTATGAGATTATATTATCTTATCTATGGTTATGAGTCATAGAGAAATAAACATAAGAGGCGATTTCTTCCCGCTTTGGTTGGTAGGGTCTTTGGTTAACCAAATGGTAGGTACTACGTCACCGGTATGACGTAAAGTACCAATTACAGGCGAAATCGTTTGGTTCTCAATTGGTATAGCTGATTGATGAAAATTACATTTACGTTATGTATTGCGATCGAAAAAGTTGTTTATTGAGTTTTACTATATTGTTTTGGAGTTATGAGTTAAATATATATAGCAAAAACCCAAAAAAAGCTTCTCGCCATTTATAATAAAATCAACAGATTCCATTATTACTAGACAAAAAAAAGAAAAAACCAGTACAAACTTAAAGAATTCTAGAATATTGGCCAAAAATTCAATTCGTTTCAACGACTTTGTTTGATTACAAATAAAAAGCAAGAAAAAAACTACTTTGGACAAGGATAGAAAGCTACCAATTTCAGAAACCGTGCTGCAGATCTCGGTATGTGATTTGACAGACCAAAAAGAGTACCAAAGTAAGCTTGACGTCATTGTTTTTCGGAACGAAATCGATTGGTATGTATTTGACAGACCAAAGTAGGGTACCAATCGATTTCGTTTCGAAAAACGATGACGTCAAGCTTACTTTGGTACTCTTTTTGGTCTGTCAAATCACATACCGAGATCTGCAGCACGGTTACTGAAATTGGTAGCTTTCTATCCTTGTCCAAAGTAGTTTTTTTCTTGCTTTTTATTTGTAAACAAACAAAGTTGTTGAAACGAATTCAATTTTTGGCCTATTTTCTAAACTTCTTCAAGTTTTGTCTTTTTTTTGTCCAGTAATAATGGCATCTGTTGATTTTATTATAATTGGCAAGAAGCGTTTTTGGGGTTTTTGCTATATATATTTAACTCAAAACTCTAAGACAATATAGCAAAACTCAATAAACAACTTTTCCGATCGCCATACAAAACGTAAATGTAAATTTCATCAATCAGCTATACCAATTGAGAACCAAACGATTTCGCCTGTAATTGGTACTTAACGTCATAACGGCGACGTAGGACCTACCATTTGGTTAACCAAAGTCCCCACCAACCAAAGTGGGACGAAATCGCCTATATTTGGGTATGTTCAGTGTTGCCAACTGTATTAGAAGCTGATATAGTACGGGCACTACATCTTATAATAGTAAGAAAAATATAGTACAATAAAAAAGAAACCAGAAATACATTTAATTGCTACATTATTTGCTGATGTTAACTCAGATTATGGTTTAACGAAACCCATTAGTGACGTTTGCGATTTGTTCGATTCTGTTTTTTTATGTGTTGCACTAGTTTCAATATTTAAATCTCCGATGTTAGTGCAGTGGAACAAACTTTACAGTAGGTACACCTTTGTTTAACTGACCTATGAACAACAAATGGAATGACAATACATTAGAATGCACGAAGAATTTTTACGGCTACTATGCGAGTGTTGAAAATTGGATACGGCTCATGCGCATTATGTATTCTACGTCACAGTGGATGTCTGAAATAAATTATATGGTGTGCTGTTGATACGTGTGTTAATTCTTATTGCAGATTTTAACAGGGCTGGCACAGCCGTTTGAATCGTTAGATTATAACCAACGTTCTTAAAATTTGTGTTTGTTTTTCGTTTTGTCATCGTTTTACTACTGTGTGTGAACTGTGTTTTATTACCAACAGTCATCAGCGCTACTGAAATTTTTGAGACTTTTTTCATCAGTTTTTTCCATAATAGGGAAGAACTGCATGGTGATGTAAGCACGATAGAGGGCGTATTTTTTGACGGATCGAAACCAAACTCGCTACAAAAATGGATTAGGCCAAAATCTTGGACGAGTTCGTTATTGAGCCAAATCGGCTCAGTAAAAACAAAATGGCGGCCTGTGAAATTGAAAAAAAACGTATTTCCTTTGTTTTTCATTTGACGTAAAAAAGTTACTGAGCTCTTTCATAGACCTTAATACGTTCTACAACTTTTGTATTTAACATTTTTCTCTAAATCGTACATTAAAACATTGATTTAAGAAAATTCACAAATTTACCAGAAATTTTTTTTCGTTTTTGATTTGATGCCTAAATGTTACTTTGGTTTTTTGTAAATCTCAAAACATTCTATTACTTTTGTATCTAATTTTTGATTTTGGGTTTTATGAAAAAAATGTTACTGAAATTAAGTCTGTCCAATTGGTCCTGTGCCATTGGGATTTTTGTAAAATATATTTATCAAGAATTAATTGCTGCCGAATAAATATTTCGTTTTGAAAAAGGTGTGTATTATTGAACATTAACTTATATGTATACAGAAAAAATTGGTAAAACAGTAACATTTATCACTTTTGAACTCTTCTGTCTGACTAAATGTTCATTTAAAAAATAGAAATGAAAATTTCTGTATAAGTATAGTTAAATATACCCACTCAATTATGATGTATAAAAGGTTACTAATCTCTGATTATGTAGGTATATCAAGTATATAACAATTACAATTTTTCCACAAAAAGTGTTGATAAAATATAAATCACAATCTATCTAAATTCATTCTGTAATTATTTTATGTTATTTTTATATAAACAAGTTTATAAATTTAATTCAGCCCTTATAAATAAGACTTTCTCAGTTTATTTGAATAAAACATAAGTATGTACTGTACCAGTTCAATAGTATTATTTATTTGCAAGGCCGGTCCTGTACGGTTGATAGACTGCGCATGCTCCGGATCCAATTTTTCCAAGAGATCACGTGGTATGCGCGAATTCAATTTAGCGTAATACTGACAAATTGCATTATCATTCCATTTGTTGTTTATAGGTCAGTGCTTTGTTTTAGGGTCTTTATCAGCACAAATACAGTTAAAACCTGTTCCCCATTATTGCCGATATTATTGTTTTCTCTTAACACATGGTCTCTTTTTTGGTGGGGTTGATTGACACTCTTTAGATTCGCTCTTATTTATTATTGTTTATAAGTATAGTGAATTTTGCAAGCAAAAGAATAACTTATCATATATATTTATATATACAGGGTGTCCCGGGACTAATGGGAAAAAAGTCAGGAGCGTATAATCTGAGTCAAAATAATGTTAGTACTTCATATAAACTTTTTCTATTCAGGTCCTCGTTCTCGAGTTATAGGCCTCCAAAGTTTTAATTTTGAATTTGGTTTTTATTTTTATTTTTTGTACTAGTTATTTGATCTTCATAAAATTCACGGCAAAGCTATAATGTACGTGTATGTTTATTTTGGTGAGGTAAACAGATTTACAGTAGTGTCTTGAAGCCAGGGACGGACTACTCGCAATAGTTAGTGATCCAAAAAATTTGCAGGGATGGCACACCCTGTATGAAATTATCGAAATTCACTTCCCCACACATTAAGCTAACGAAAAGGTACTCTTGTTAGAATTCGATAAAATAAGCCGTTCGGCTAATATTGACAGTTTAATTGCACTACGTACATTCACCATTTTTATAAGTACACAACGAGGTAAAACTAACTTATTAATACGATGTCCAAGATTTACCTTCAGTACTACAAAAAAATAATTTAACGATAGCAGAAGATAAAAAACATTAACGACTTATTAATTGGAAAGTTGGTAAAAACTTTTTAAAAGTGTTTTGACCGTTTATCAAGTAACCATAGGATTAGTTGTCAAACATTGTGTAGAATAGTTCGTAGTCAGTACTTGTCAATAATTCATAAGTCCTTAATTTAACAGTTACAATGGCAGAATTCACTTTTATTGAGTACGCAGATATAAATTTAATGTATGGACTGGTTTCTCGAAACTGTTTAGAGGCCAGAAGGCTTTATGCAGAACATTTTGCAAACAGAGCATTTCCAGACAGACGAATGTTTGAGCGTATTGATCTCAGGTTACGAGAAACAGGTATGAATAAGTAAATGTAATTTTCCATGTATACAAAACAAAGTTATAAATTTTAGGACGTTTTTTGCCAAAAAAAAAAGGTGGAGAAGGTCCAGTACGAAGCGTACGTACTGTGGCAGTGGAACAAGACTTGTTAAATGCAGTTGATAATGAACCATCAACGAGTTTACGAAAATTATCAAGAGAACATAACGTCTCGAAATCAGTTGTGCATCGCGTTCTAAAAGAACAGCTGTTATATCCTTTTCACATGAAAAAAGTACACAGTATGACAGTGGCTGATTATCCTTCACGACTTGAGTATAGCCAGTGGTTTCTACGACAACAACAAGCAGACAATAAATACATTTATTAGTAACGTTCTCTTTACGAACGAATCCGGTTTCACCAGAGATGTAGTCATAAATTCTCATAATATGCATTTATGGGATGATGCGAATCCACATGGCATTAGTCAAACTAGGAGCCAGCATAGATTCATGGTTAATGTTTGGGCAGGAATAGTTGGCAATAATTTGATACAGCCATACTTTATTGACGGTACTTTGACCGGTCAGAGATATTTGGAGTTTTTGCAAAATGAGTTATGGAACCTGTTTGATGATGTGCTACTACAAACTCGTAGGAATTTATGGTTCATGCATGATGGGGCCCCTCCTCATTTCAGTTTAGATGTACGATAGCATTTACACACAAGGTTTCCTAATAGATGGATTGGTCGTGGAGGCCCTTTTCAATGACCACCGCGATCAGGAGATGTTAATCCTATGGATTTCTTCCTCTAGGGTTATCTCAAAAGTAAGGTATACGCAACACCTGTGCAAACAAGGCAAGATTTAATAGACAGAAATCTGTTACACTGCAATGTTATTAGAAGTGCAAAGAAACAACCGTCGTAGACTTAGAATGTGCGTGGAAGTGGGAGGAGCTCATATTGAACATTTATTAGAAGAACGTTAGTTTTTGTTGTTTAGGAATTAGTTTCAGTCGATTGTTTTATAACTTGTGTTTTATGAGGTTTTCTTAATGGTTTAATAATGTTGTGTTTGTAATTTTGATTAAAAGCAACTAATTACGTTGTTTGCGTACCTTTTCAATCCCCATTAAATAAGTTCTTAATGTTTTTATTATCTGCTATCATCAAATTATTTTTTTGTAGTACATCGAATGTTAGTTAGGTAAATTTGTACGTAGTGCATTAATAAAACTGTAAATATTAGCCAAACGGCTCATTTTATCGAATTCCAGCAAGAGTACCTTTTCGTTAGCTTAATGTGTGGGGAAGTCAATTTCGATAATTTCATACAGGGTGTGCCATCCCTGCAAATTTTTTGGATCACTAACCATTGCGAGTATGCGAGTAGTCCGTCCCTGGCTTCAAGGTACTACTGTAAATCTGTTTACCTTTCCAAAATAAACATACACGTACATTATAGCTTTGCCGTGAATTTTACAAAGATCAAATAACTAGTAAAAAAAATAAAAATAAAAACCAAATTCAAAATTAAAACTTTGGAGGCCTATAACTCGAAAACGAGGGCCTACATAGAAAAAGTTTATATGAAGTACTAACATTATTTTGGCTCAAATTATACGCTCCTGACTTTTTTCCCATTAGTCTCGGGACACCCTGTATATATATATATATTAAGCCAGTCCTCTAGTATAGATAAATATTCATATATTAGATTGAATTAAAAAGGAATTTTTTTTTGTATATACGTATGGTGTATCATTAGACACTACCTAATTAAGAACAAAATTTAACATAAAACGAATGAATGACTTAAGCAAATGTATTATAAAATATTGAGTACATAAATTTAAGAAATGGATTAAGGATAAGGAATAGAATGGTAATGATAATATAGAAATTAATTCTTAAGAAAATGTTACCTTCACAAATAAATCCTAAGGTCAAGTCAATGTCAACAATTTTCATTAAAATCAATCTGAACGCTGCTATGTCCACACTTGAATCAGGAAAAGGATGTTAATTTGTTCAAAACCTAAAATAATAAGAGTTAATAATCAAATCACTAATTTATTAACGATATGCAAATACAATAAAAAGTTGCAATTTGAAAAAAGTAATTTATAAAAATAAAACTGTATGAAATATGACATTCGGAATAAGAGCCATATTGTATGTCATAGAAATCTAGTAAGCAAATCGAAATCAATGAAGGAAGTGATTGAATCTAGTTATAATATTGCCAACCTAAATTCAATGAGTTGGAAGTTAATATAAAACAGAGAATGTAAATTTGAAATTAAGTTAGAGTTTATATAAAGCGAAATTAGTGCTAATTAAAGAATTAAAAAATAAACAGTTCCATATATATAAATCATAAATTTAGATTGTAGAAATTGTATATTAATTGTAAACAAATGTACTAAAAAAAAAAAGAAATTACAAGGATTGAAACCATTGTAAGATATGTGAAAGACTATTAATATATTCTATAAGATATTGTTAAACCATTTATATAAGTGATTTCACTCTCCAAGACTATTTTAATTGAAGAATTCAGTATTTCTATAAAAAAACATTATCATTGACAATTGTTGAATAAAATAACAGATTAGGAGGCTGTGTTTTAGAAATTGTAAAAATGTTGTTGATTTTTAAAAAAAAAGAGAGTCGAGAGTTAGTTGGGGAATGAGGAACTGGGATGTAATTCTCTGGGAAGATTTTTGTAAAAACTTTAAAGTAAAAGTTATAATTTTAAATCTAAATCAATTAAAAATTCATGATATTAATGTCGATTAACCCCTGTGAAAAAGTGAAACGTGCCGAACGAGTATTTCTTGGGTAAGGAATACCTAAGAAAAGAGACGAAATGTTGCAGGTCCACCACGCCGAGAATGGAATATAAGGTCTGTGTTATTTGAGTTTTTTTAATTTGGAATTCCAAACAAACAAAGAAAAGTGAACTTTTGAAATTAATTTGAACATTTAAAATTGAATAATCTAAAATTGGCCAAAGAAACTTTAAAATAATCAATACCAAATTTTATCCATGGATAATTAAAGAACTCTAATTTTCTGCAACAATAATTTTAGATATTAAATATGTACTTACTTGTAAAAAGTTTTTCGTTTGTAAAATAATCAAAGTTCACACCACTCATAAATGCTTTTCCAATCTTAATTTCCGCTTTGCATGCTAACCTATTCTTATAACTATCAAACACACACTTAATTCACAACTTGAATTATATATGTAACTGTTTAATATAAGTTTTCAACCATATGATTCTAAATGCACTAAATTGATGCTCATTGAACTGTGAAACGTTTGTATCCTCCATGTTAAATGCATACTATAATTTTGTGACGACGAGAAACGTTGTACCGGAAGAGTTGCTCCGTTGCGCCGAAGCAGCTACTATAAGCGTTCAGTGCGCATGACGATCAAAGAATACAGAGGAGGTTCAGGAATATTTGTGTGTGTAAAATTTTGAAGATTTCATCAACAATTTATTAAAATATTTTTATTTAAGTGTTGGTATTTTTTTTTTATTCCAGTCAATGTCCATAACACTTTTCACGAACATGGTTTAAATCATTCATTCGATTATCCTATCATGAAATCATAATAAGTAAATGTTCATATATGTAAAATTTTTTTCTAATAGGTGTCCAGGACTCAAAGAGAGAAGTCTCATGCTTCCGACTACAGTATAAAATTTAAACAATACAAAATTTTCATATAATTATATAGGGCTAGCCGAAGGTAAAAAAATGGGTAAATAAAGTTAAATCATATAAGTATATATTAAAATATAAAACATATCCACTATAAATTGGCACCCAAAAACGTGGGGCGATTATAAAAATAATATATTAAAAAATTAATAACAAACAAAGAAATCATGGATAAGAAAATGGTATTGAGAGATGGAAAGCAGGTCGGAAATGATAGTGGATCAGAGGAAGAGAGAGAAGGAAGGAGCCATGGTATGGGAGATTTCCAGGTTCAATATATGATCCAAGGTCAGCAAGCTGAAGGAGATGCTCCTGAAGAAAGTAGGACAGGAGACGAAGAAGATTTGGAACAAGAAGATAGAAGACAAGAGAGCAAGAAAACACAGGCAGGAACAAGTACAAGTAGGGATGATTCAATGATGGTCATGATGCAACAATTATTTGCTGATATGAGGGGAGATTTAAATGGGAAGATTGACACCATAAATGGAAATATGAATAATATGGAGAAAAATTTGAAGGGAGATATGAACCAGAAATTTGAAGAAAATAGGATAAATATGGACACGATGAGGGGAGACATGAATAGTATGAAGGAAGAAATTAGGGGAGACATTCACAACATTCATACAAACATGCACCGATTGGAAAAGAAAATAGATGAAGTCAAATTGGAAAATTGTAAGGAGATTAAGGAACTCAAGGAGAACCAGGAAGAATTTAAGAAGAACATTATTGAGGTAAAAGAAGAAATGGAGAATAAAAATAAAAATTTGAGACAAGAAATACAAGAAAATGGTATGAAAATTCGTGAAAACATAGAAAAACAGATAGTAGAAGAAGTATTAGAATTTAGAAGAGATCTAGAAGAATATTTACCAGAGAATATCAAAGTAGAGGTCTCAAAACAAAATAAACAAATAACAAAGGAAGTGGAACAGATGAAAGATAACGTAAATAGAAAATTTAAGGATTTGGATGGCCGGATTGAAGAGAGAACGGGGATGAGTTTAGCAATAACTGAAGATATAAATCGACAAGTAAATCAAGAAATAGAAGAAATGAATAGGAAATTAAAGAATACGGTAGAGGAAATGGAAGAGAATTTGAGAAGAAGTGAAGGAGTCAATGTATGTCCAGGAAATTTCCATAGCAATTTAGAAATTGGAGTGAAATTTGATGGGAATATTAACAATATACATCCCAAAGTATTCCTCAAAATAATTCGAAACAAAATTAAAGGAATCAGAGATATTGTTGAGATCAAGCTTATTATAAGGAGCATATTACAGGGCCATGCTTTATTGTGGTTTTGTAATAAGGAAGAACTAATACAAAGCCTAGAAGAGTTCGAGCAACAATTCTTAGCCTATTTCTGGGGAGAATTGCAACAAGCAACATTCAGAGAGCGGTTATACTTCGGGAAATTTGATTATAAGAAAAGCAAAAACCTGAATAATTATGCGATGCAATTATATAATATAGCCCAGTACTTAGATCCAGGAATGAAGGAGGAGGAATTAGTGCTATACATTGGCAGACATTTCAATTCAGAAGTAGCTGAAACAATAGCGCTTCATAATATTAAAGCCATGGATAGTTTATCAAGATATCTACAAAGAGTGGAACGGAGCTATACAAATCATAACGATACAAGAGACAATCGATTAAATGAAAATGGGAATGGACAGAATAGAAGAGAAAATGAAAGGAGAAATGATCAGAGAAATTATGAAAATCGAAATTACGAGAGAAGAGGACCAGGACGGGATGATAGAAATCCGAGATATGATAATTACAGAAACGGAAATGGAAACTATCGTAATGGGTATCAGAATGGTAATAATGGGAATCGGAATAATGGATATAATGGAGGAAATTACCAAAATTATGGAAGACGGAATGATAACGACAATCGTAATCGGAACTGGCAACAATACAGAAGAGAGGGGAGAAATAATGAAGAGGACAGAAGAAATGAAAACAGAGACAGGAATTATGATCAAAGAGATAGTCGAGGAGGTGAAGATAGAAGACAGGTGAACATGATACAAAACCAGGTAGAGATAAGAAGGGATAGTGATCAGGGCACGAGTTCTGATCCAAATTTCGAGTAAGTTGCTCTTATGTGCATAATATTGTCTATTCTTCTAAATACCAACATCCTAGAGAATTTATATTAGAAGAAGAACCAACAAACCCAGAATTAAATAGATTAGTATTTATAGAGGGAAATTTAGATAACATTAAATGTAGAGTTTTATTAGATACGGGTTCCGAAGTTTCCATTATAAATCAAAATATAGTAGACAATTTAAAACAGGACAATATTATGGTGATAAATACAAATAAAATATCATTAATAGGGGCAAATGAAAGAAAATTATATGAAACAACTAAAACCATTATGACAAACCTAGAATTAAATGGAGAGGTTTTATCAGTACAATTGTTGATTGTGAAAAATTTAAAATATGACATAATCATGGGTACAGATGAATTAAGTAAACATAGAATTATAATAAATTATAAAATGCAAAACATAATATATAATAATCATACAATACCGTTTATAACAAATTATCAAACAGATATAGGAAAAAACGAATGTGCAATTGGACAAATAAATCACATTGCTGAAGAAGAACAAAACATGAGGGAGGAATTATGTCCGGAGGAATACAAACAGAGAGTCTATGAATTACTTGATTCTCACGAAAAGCTGTTCAATGAGGAAGTATGCGTTGCGACTAGATATGTTCACAAAATTGAAGTCATACCAGAAATAAAAAATTTTAAGATCAAAACTTATCCTATACCTTATAAATTAAAACAAGAGGTATATCAGGAAATTAATAAAATGTTACAAGACGGTATTATTGAAAGATCTAATTCACAGTACATAAGTGCAATAACCTGTGTAAAGAAGAAATCGGGGGATATTAGAATATGTTTGGATGCTAGGAATATAAATACATTTACTAAAAAACAATACGAAAGTCCATTAAATATTGAAGGTATATTTGGAAGAATTACAAAGGCTAATATATTTTCAAAATTAGATCTAAAGCATAGCTTTTGGTTAATTCCATTGGATCATCGTTGTAGACAATACACTGCATTTATGGTAGATGGAGTGGTGTATCAATTTTGTGTAGTGCCATTTGGACTCCAAAGTTCTTGTGCAGCCTTAGTACGAACGTTGCATACAATCTTGAATCCGTATGAAGATTTCACTCTCCACTACATAGATGACATTTTGATTTTTTCTGAAACAGAAACGAAGCATCATAAACATCTGGAAATAATATTAAAGGAATTAGAAAATGCCGGACTTAAATTAAACTTAGAGAAATGTCAGTTTTATAAAAGAGAAGTGGATTATTTAGGATATGTTTTAAGTGACACTGGTATAACAATGAATCCTGAGAGAATTAAAGCAATCCTAGAGTATAAAACACCACATAACTTAAGAACTTTACGAGGGTTTCTAGGTATCATCAATTATTTCAAGAAGTTAGTTCCTGATCTAAGTAAGAGAGAAATTCCTCTTATAGAATTATTAAAGAAGGATATTAGATGGAAATGGGACGAGAGAAGAGAAAAGGCATTTCAGGAGTTAAAGGAAATTTTTCTAAACAGCCTAAAAGTATTTCATCCACAATATGACAAACCTTTTATCTTGAGAACAGATGCTTCAATAGAAAGGTTGGCAGGGGTATTAATTCAAATACAAGATGGAGAAGAAGTACCTATTAGTTTTATATCCAGAGTGACTAAGCCAGCAGAAAAGAAATATTCAATAACAGAATTAGAAATGGCAAGTGTTGTATTTTGCATTAGCAAACTAAGATTCTATCTATTAGGAGCTAAATTTATTTTAGAAACTGACCACTCAGCACTTACAGCTATGTTAAAAAACCGCTATGCCAATAATCGTGTACACCGATGGATCTTGTTGTTACAAGAATATGAATTCGAAATCAAATATATTCCAGGGAAATCAAACGTGGTAGCAGATGCATTGAGTAGAGTAGATGAAGTAGGGAACAATAAAACCAAATTTCAAATTGGAATAAACCAATTGTACCAAACAGAGGGGATATTTACATTGGAAAAGGTTAAAGAAGATCAGACACAATTTGATAACGAGAAAGTTAAAGGTGCCTATAAAATTGATGAAGTGTGGTATAAGAAATTGGAGGACAGAGAAGTATTTGTAATAAGTAAGGAGTTTGCACAGGAAATTATTCGTCATCTACATAAAGAGAATGGACACATAGGAACAAGAAAACTATGGACTTTGTTTCGAGAAAATTATGTGGCAAAGAAGGATTTGAGTATAGTGAAAGAAATATGTAAATATTGTCAAATATGTCAACTGGCCAAAGAAAAAAATTACCACAATAGCATGACAGCAAAATCGATAATTACAAATAAACCATTACAGATTGTGGCAATGGATTTTATAGGAAACTTAATTAGGAGTGAATCGGGTAATAAGGATTTACTAGTAATAGTTGATGTTTATACCAAATTTGTTAAAACTTTTCCATGTAAGAGATCAACGGCTAAGGTGGTAATAGAATGTTTGGAAAAATATATAGAAGAAGTAGGAAGACCTGAAAGAATTATACTTGACCATGCTACATACTTTGAAAGTAAAAAATTAAAGCAGTATTGTGATAAAGAACAAATAAAACTTCAATTTATTAGTATTAGAAGACCTAGCTCCAATCCAGCTGAGAGATATATAAAGGAAATCTTAAAATATTTAAGAATTCTTTGTCAAAAGACACATATTAGATGGGATGAAAATTTGGACAAAATTGAAGAATTTATAAATAATTTACCACATGGGGTAACAGAGGAAAGTCCAATTTATTTAATGAAAGGTATCCAACCTAAAAGAAACTGGATTCTGAATAGAGATACTACTCTAGAAGAGACACTAGAAAAGGTGAATATCAGAATAAGGAGGAATGCAGAAAAATATATACGGGATCAGAACAAGAAAATTAAGAAGAAAACAATCTTTAATAAAGGAGAATTGGTTATAATCAGAGCATTAAAGACATCTAATAAAGCAGAAGACCAATGTATTAAATTGCAATTGCCATTCGAGGGACCTTATGAAATAATAAATGATAATGCACAAAATAGTTATAAATTGGCATACCCAGGAACAAACATGATCAGGGGTATTTTTAATATAGAATCAATTTATAAGTATAATTCACCATAAGAGGAATAGATAATATTATGTTACTTACATGTAAATAGATAGTAGTATAGGTAGATGTAAGGTTTTTTTTTCGATTTTACTTCATAAGACGTATTCTCATATACAACGTGAAGATAATGACCAAGTTAAACATAAGATTTTCAATTTTCATAGGTAGTGTACTAGTAGGCAGCATACAGTATCCGTGGTTAATGTAATCTAAAAAATTGAAACATAAGGAAATATAATGTATTAATGATAAATGAATAATATCAAAGAAAGATGGCAAGTTAAGCTTTAGTATAATAGTAAATTTTTATGAGAATTTCTTAGATAAAGGACATAATAAAATTAAATAAACACACATTAATAAGGACAGGTAGGAAATAGGAAGGATAAGATAGGAAATAATTAAATAAACAGTAAAAGAGATGAGAAGGAAAGAAAGTTTTCAAATCAAGATATAAGTAGGAAATATTCATGTCAAGAAAAATTTTATAGGAATTAGGGAGAAAAGTATAGTGAAATAATGGAAAGAAATATTTATAAAGTATATGATATGATTAATTATTATGAGATAGGGAGATATGATGAGAAAATTATGATATAATGAATATAGTTATGAAATAAAGTTGATGAATTATGATTAAGAAATATGAAAATAAATATAAATATGGATAGAAAGTAAAGAATTAAAGGTTCGACTATAAGAATAGATAAATTGACATGAATATAGGTTGAAAATTGATATGAAATTATAGGAAATCATTGAAATAATTAAAAATTATGTTCTTAGTATGAAAGATGAAATAGAAAAAATAGAAGAGTAGATAGGTAAAGGAGGAAGTATAAGTATTGAGATTTTGAATAAGAAACGGTGGAAATAGTAAGGAATATAAGATATGAATAATTTAATAAGAATAAGAATTATGAGAATAAAATGTAAGAATCATTATTGTTATGTCCCTAATGAGAAATTATTTTGGAATGAGTTTGACATGGTTAAATTATAAGAATATCATAAAAATTTTAATAATAAGAATAAAAATAAAAATGTTATCAGAAATGTAAGTACTGAGCTGAAATCTATAGATCGATTAGCATGGATTACAGATTGAAAATTGAAATTTTAAGAAGTTATCTAAATAGACACCTTTTAAAATTTAAATTTGAGGGGAGTTAAGCCAGTCCTCTAGTATAGATAAATATTCATATATTAGATTGAATTAAAAAGGAATTTTTTTTTGTATATACGTATGGTGTATCATTAGACACTACCTAATTAAGAACAAAATTTAACATAAAACGAATGAATGACTTAAGCAAATGTATTATAAAATATTGAGTACATAAATTTAAGAAATGGATTAAGGATAAGGAATAGAATGGTAATGATAATATAGAAATTAATTCTTAAGAAAATGTTACCTTCACAAATAAATCCTAAGGTCAAGTCAATGTCAACAATTTTCATTAAAATCAATCTGAACGCTGCTATGTCCACACTTGAATCAGGAAAAGGATGTTAATTTGTTCAAAACCTAAAATAATAAGAGTTAATAATCAAATCACTAATTTATTAACGATATGCAAATACAATAAAAAGTTGCAATTTGAAAAAAGTAATTTATAAAAATAAAACTGTATGAAATATGACATTCGGAATAAGAGCCATATTGTATGTCATAGAAATCTAGTAATCAAATCGAAATCAATGAAGGAAGTGATTGAATCTAGTTATAATATTGCCAACCTAAATTCAATGAGTTGGAAGTTAATATAAAACAGAGAATGTAAATTTGAAATTAAGTTAGAGTTTATATAAAGCGAAATTAGTGCTAATTAAAGAATTAAAAAATAAACAGTTCCATATATATAAATCATAAATTTAGATTGTAGAAATTGTATATTAATTGTAAACAAATGTACTAAAAAAAAAAAGAAATTACAAGGATTGAAACCATTGTAAGATATGTGAAAGACTATTAATATATTCTATAAGATATTGTTAAACCATTTATATAAGTGATTTCACTCTCCAAGACTATTTTAATTGAAGAATTCAGTATTTCTATAAAAAAACATTATCATTGACAATTGTTGAATAAAATAACAGATTAGGAGGCTGTGTTTTAGAAATTGTAAAAATGTTGTTGATTTTTAAAAAAAAAGAGAGTCGAGAGTTAGTTGGGGAATGAGGAACTGGGATGTAATTCTCTGGGAAGATTTTTGTAAAAACTTTAAAGTAAAAGTTATAATTTTAAATCTAAATCAATTAAAAATTCATGATATTAATGTCGATTAACCCCTGTGAAAAAGTGAAACGTGCCGAACGAGTATTTCTTGGGTAAGGAATACCTAAGAAAAGAGACGAAATGTTGCAGGTCCACCACGCCGAGAATGGAATATAAGGTCTGTGTTATTTGAGTTTTTTTAATTTGGAATTCCAAACAAACAAAGAAAAGTGAACTTTTGAAATTAATTTGAACATTTAAAATTGAATAATCTAAAATTGGCCAAAGAAACTTTAAAATAATCAATACCAAATTTTATCCATGGATAATTAAAGAACTCTAATTTTCTGCAACAATAATTTTAGATATTAAATATGTACTTACTTGTAAAAAGTTTTTCGTTTGTAAAATAATCAAAGTTCACACCACTCATAAATGCTTTTCCAATCTTAATTTCCGCTTTGCATGCTAACCTATTCTTATAACTATCAAACACACACTTAATTCACAACTTGAATTATATATGTAACTGTTTAATATAAGTTTTCAACCATATGATTCTAAATGCACTAAATTGATGCTCATTGAACTGTGAAACGTTTGTATCCTCCATGTTAAATGCATACTATAATTTTGTGACGACGAGAAACGTTGTACCGGAAGAGTTGCTCCGTTGCGCCGAAGCAGCTACTATAAGCGTTCAGTGCGCATGACGATCAAAGAATACAGAGGAGGTTCAGGAATATTTGTGTGTGTAAAATTTTGAAGATTTCATCAACAATTTATTAAAATATTTTTATTTAAGTGTTGGTATTTTTTTTTTATTCCAGTCAATGTCCATAACACTTTTCACGAACATGGTTTAAATCATTCATTCGATTATCCTATCATGAAATCATAATAAGTAAATGTTCATATATGTAAAATTTTTTTCTAATAGGTGTCCAGGACTCAAAGAGAGAAGTCTCATGCTTCCGACTACAGTATAAAATTTAAACAATACAAAATTTTCATATAATTATATAGGGCTAGCCGAAGGTAAAAAAATGGGTAAATAAAGTTAAATCATATAAGTATATATTAAAATATAAAACATATCCACTATAATATATATATATATATATATATATATATACATATATATTGTAATATTTCCAATGCTTTAAATATTTAATATTCTTTAATTGTAATTGCCCTATGATCTGAAGACAACTTATAATATGTTGTCGCAGCGACAATTATTGTACATGCAACTTAAGTACGTATTCTATTTAAATTTTGACAGTAGTTGTCAAAAAAATATGCCCGGCGCCAATACATGTCAATCTAAAGATGAATTTATATACAATCGACCTATTACTCCTATCTCAGGGTGAGATCAAAGTTGTTCAAAATTAATTCTTCAAATTTATTTGTTTTTTAACGTATTTCCAAATTAAATGTTTCACTATTATCAAACTCTCGAATAACTGTTAATTCAATATAATAAAAGGCCCTTTAATTATTTTATGACATTTACTATTTAACTGTCACTAAAAATTCAACCAAATGTCACTGATTAAATTGAAAATTCTATGAATGTAAAATGATAAGTTCAACGAGATTGGATACTGAATGAATACTACAGATACGCCAATTCAACAAAATTATTATTCCCAAAAATACCATAAAAGAACAACAGTCGTAATCTCTACAAAAACTTAAAATTAGAATACAACTATGCTAGAATTTAACCTAATTAATTATTATTATCAAACGTTCAACTTGTAATTTACACTTGACGTGTATCAATGTCAAATAACGAAATTTCTGCTCAAATTGTCTATTCACTTGATGTTAAAACTGATATATGTTTCGATAATTTTGGTATATTTCAAAATTTCTTATATAGATGCATCTAAATTTTCAACTGTATTTAAAAAAAGGCCAGATATTTCTCGAGAAATAAATTTAAAAACTGGAGTGGACTCACTAAATGGATCAGGAAAACTCGTACTTATTCTAACGTATTTAGAATACTGCAACCTTTCTAAATATATACAATTTAGAAAAACTGGAACCACATACACTTTTTACGATGCAATTCTTATCCGAATTATACACGCACTGGCTTTATCATATGGGTTATTTATCTGATTGTATGATATACAATTTACACAATCTACCAAAAAATCGAGACAACTCTAATTCTGATGTTGTCTCTTCAAAGGATAAAAAGCTACTGACTAAATTTTCATAAAATAAATATTTCTCCTTTCCGTTGGTTACCGATTTTTCTTGTTTTTTTAAAAAAATTACTAATCTATAATTTTCAATAACCAAGTGAGATTTTGAAATTCTTTTATTACATTTGTAATGTTGCTGGCAACGACCTCTATATTTTACAATTTCAAATATTTTCTCCAAATCCTATTATGTTCTATCATTAGATATATTCTACACAAATGTCATCGAAATTATGAAATGGCATGTTTGATATTTCTACTGAATCTTTCAAAATTTAATAATTTACATATAGTACAGTGTGTATCGAAAGTATGGCAGCCAAAATTAAATAAATTTCCTTATGTTTTACTTATTCTTTACATTTCAAATAGAGGATCTGTATTAATATATTAACACAAAATCATTTAAACTTACGTAAAAATGCCACCAACAGTAAGCTATTTATTTATGAATTAATTTGTAATAATTACACTAATAATAACAATCTGAGTTCAATCAACTGGTACTGGATTAGAAATTATAGGTACTTCTTCTAGTTCCCAGATGAATCCCCTAGGATTCTTAGTTTAATATTTGGTAATATGGAAATCCTTTTTACTAATATATTATGATTTAACGATCAATTTCGCTATTAACTATTAAATGACGCTGGAAACGATTTCCAGATTATTCAAATTTGTTGTTGAAATCGTCAGTAGAGTGATCAGAATATTCCAAAAACCTTTGGTATATTGTTATTATTTATGAATCTATTCTATATATTGTTGTTAATATGAAATTAAAGTACAAAGTGCGTACTATATTTACATTGAAATTTTATAGTACATGAAGTTATAATTATCGGACAAATACTATAATTATAGTACCGTTGCCAATGCTGGGTACGTTCCACTCAAAGCCCACAACGCAAACGACCGCTGAAATACTCGATCCACTTACGTGAAGACACCACGGTCGTTGTAGGCGAAAGTTGTAAGTGGAATGCACATTTGAGCGGGGTGGGTTCACAATATGGCGGCTTGATGAAAACGTGCAGTTTGTGTGTATAATAATAAATAGAATAATTTTTGGTGCAGTTTGGTGGAAATATTCGGCTTAAGCCGGGTAAAATTTAATTCATCATCGATTCTCGTGAATTTATGGTTCCGTTTTTGACAAAACGAATGAGACTATCGCCATGTTTGAATTGCTGTCAAGTTTTCATGATAACCTACTCAGACCCACCAATTTGTATGGGCGAAGTGGGCGAGACACGATTGCAAACAGTGACGTCATGTATGACGTTGAACGACCGCTTGCGACGACCACGGGCCTTAAGTGGAACTATAAATTGCGTGTTGCGATCGTTGAGGGCTTTAAGTGGAACGCACCCATTAAACGAGAGTTCGATTCCGTATAAATAGGGCATAGAGTCGGTCTCAGCGCACCGCTTGCGGTTGGCGAAATTAATTCTTCCAGGCGGGATATTTAAATTTGGTAGTTTGGATTATGGGCAGGTAATTTTTAGTTTGTCTTAAAATTGTTTTATATAATTATTTCATTCCGAAAAATAAAATCAAATATAATTTTTTGTAATGAAATAATTATAATAAACAAATTAATAAAATATTTGTTTATTATACATAGGTCTGTTATTTATACATGTTATTCTATATACATTATTAACTTTAAAATTCTTATTCTAGTAGTTAACGATAGTATCAAATTAACAAAAAAAATCTGATTAAATTATCAGTTACATTATTATTGAAAAAAAAATTAAATTAATTAAAAAGACAAAACATGTAAAACAGAGAAAACCCCAGTTGTATTAATATACAATGAACCATAGATATATAAACAAGACAATGAACCCATGAACATATACTTAACGAAAAGTAAAATAGCACACTAGCTTGGATATTAAATGTTTTAAATTGGTATTACAAAACATGAAAAAATTATTTATATCTATATCATTAATTCATCATAAAGTTACATATTAAGACAGAGACAGGTCTGAAACAAACCAAAAATAAATGCAGAACATAAGTTACTAAAAAAATATATTTTTGTTTGTTAGACCTCTTATCATCATATTTTTTAAATAATAAGGGGACACACACTATTATGAGTTGAGAAAATATGTATGATTTATGTTCTCGACAAGTGAACCAATCAAAATTTGTATAACCTTTTGCAAAGAGTTCAGTTTTTTCTGTAATATTCTTTACATGACTAGAAGTAGTAATTTTTACCAGGAACAATGGTAGCAGCCAGTGTGGCTCATAATTTTTGCAGCAACTGAAACTTTAAATTTACTGTTTCTACGAAAATCAAAAAATTATTCTCTAATTTTCTGCAAAAGCTGAAATTTTTTTGTTTGATCAATATAAAAAGTATTCTCAATAAGTTGCAACTTTGCACATGTATGAGTATCAAAATAAATATCATAATTAAATAAAGCGTTTCTCGAACATTTCAAAAGATGAGGAGGGTCATATAACGTTATTGTTTTCTTTCCATTTACAAACTAATAAGAACCAGGTTTTCCAATGTCTACTTAATTGCCTGCTTGATTTGTATTCTCTAAATCGCAAACAGTTGGCATTATATTTAATCCTACATCATAGTGGCTCTACAATAATTAATTTCAATATTGTTCAGTTTTAACATGATTCTTAGTAATATATTTAGACAACTAAGGCGAATTCTACTTGGTGCTGACATTTTAAAGGTTGACTTACTTTTATTTTATTAGAACTTAATCCTAAATAAATTAACAAATAACTATCGTACTTCGTAACTTGTAACGCCATATTTTCCCAATTGTTATTTTTGACACTGTCACTCTCAATTTGACAAACAAAAGCCAATTTCACACCAACCAATGTAAGATTGATTTTGTATATCTTCATTTTTAATGACTTAAAAGTTAATATACTAAGATATTTTATAATATTTATCGACATTGAAGGCGATATGTTAAAATGTATTATAATTTAATATATTTTGTACTATTTTGTTCATGTAAAACAGTCTTGTAGTGCACGTAGGTCAGTTGCGCAGAAACGTTGTGCCACATACCGCCTATACATCAAACAGGAAAGCTTAAACGAAAAGAAACCGTGCCTCGCTTCGTTTGTGAATTATCGGAAGGCGAATGACATGCTCGGCAAATTTGAAAAGATCGAAGTAATCTTTAGAGCAGTGGCACGTGCTCGAACTTGGATGTCAAAATCTGGTCGTATATGTTAGAGCTTGAGGCAATAGAAATGACAAAATTTTGAGCATATCCATTAATAACGGAAATGTTGAATAGTGAAAAGCAAAATTGAATATTTCAAATACTAAATCCGAACAAAAATGAAAAATTTATGACTATGTAGAAGAAAACGAAGAAAACAAAGTTTTGTTTAGAAAATGTATAGCTAAACAAAAGTTTAACTGAGTTCGAGTTACGAAAATTTAAGTCATTTAATATTAAAGCTTAGTTATTTTCCTTTCTTCGTTTTGTCGATATTGGCAACTTGATTAAGAAATTGGTGAAAAATGGCTAAAACTTAAATTTTTAAACGCGATTTCTGATAATATACGGATACATTTATCGACTTAAAAGCAGAGCACTTTATTTTATCTAATCTTTCAAATTTCATAGAAAATAATCGAAAATAGAACAAAAAAAGTTAGAGCGAGAATTAAATTTGACGCTGTTATTGTTTGGATTTTGAACTTCTGGCCATGCGTTTTAAGTAAGGTTAGAACAATGCAAGGAAGTCGTTTCCGCTCCGACTATTCACTAACGAAGAGCCGAAACTGTTTCGTTGCTTATTGTTCTGTTTTAGGTTTTATGTATTTTATTGAAACTATATTTATTCCCTTGTAGATTTTATTTGGTTTTTGTTACAACTTTAATTATCTATATGGCTTACAAGCTACCATCTTTCCTTCTGTCCCCTCTTCTTCTTTTTTATCTCCGACAGGACCAAAACTAACACGCACATAACTTAAATTTATGGAACACGCTTTTCCTTTTTTTTTAATAAAGCTCAAATTCACTCAAATAAGCAGGCTTCTTCACTACACGAGTAGGCGAACGCGATTTTCTTGGCATACTGTCACTATCAGGATTACTTGTACCTTCGTCACTCTCAAGATTTTCGATTACACTTAGATCCAAACTATCACTTAAAAATATATATTCTATGTTACTATCTGTAACAATTTCTCCTTCATTTTCAAAGTCAGATTCAGGAGAATTCTCATTTGCCAAAGTTTTATCTTGTGGCAAGTTTGTAACTACAGTTTGTTCAAACTCAGAAGTACTTAGATAATCATCAGACGAATCTGTCTCAGAAAATATTTCAACGAGATTGTCAACAGCATTTACAATGTTATCAACGTTTGTAGTTTTAAAATTAAAATCAGTAATTTCATATGTCATCAAACAAATTATTTGAAATTTTCACAGGTAAATTTGTTTGATTAACAAACTTCCTGTTTCTTCTGAATGTTTTCCCATTCTCATCTTTAATAAGGTAAGATCTGTCATTATATTGGCTCACTATCTTCCCTTTATTCCAAGAATTATTTTTTTGAAACAAAACATTTTGATTTATTTGCAAAGGTGGCACATTTTTGGCAGTTTTATTATAATTTTTTTGAATAGTTTCAGAAGAGCTCAGTTCTTTGTCAATTTTTCATTTGTAAACTTAAAAATATCTAATAAGAGCGGTTAGTTGTGTAAAAAAGTTTAAAAAAAAGTAATTTCGAGTGTCGATTATATTTCTTGCGTAGGTGACATATCACGTAAATTGGTTGAACAATTTTTATAAACACAATTACATGTTTTTGTCCTTTCTCATGTATTCCAACAGCATCATAGATTATGGACAACAGCACATAAAATCATATATCTAATAAATAATTTCTATAACACTGCACGACTTCTTCTTCTTTTAAATAACTTGTCTCAATAAACATCATAGAACAGCTGATTGCAAAGTACGGTGAAGGTTAAATCGTTAACTCATGCTACAGGGTGACAATACTGAAGCACGACCCAAGTGAGATTTTTAACAATCTTATAATTGGGGATTGTTTTTATTCTTTCAAAATTATAATAATGCTAGTAATGTTCAACAATAATTAAATAAATATTGTCTTTGTTACTTGATACATTTATTGGCTGGCGTCCAGCGGGAAATTTAAAATACTTCACATATAACAAGTCAAAAACAACATTATATCTATCTTTTATAATACACCACATGCAATAATATATATATATATATATATATATATATATATATATATATATATATATATATATTCATATATTTGAAACGCAATGTATTCTTGACCATTTAAATATTTTATATGGGAGGAATTTTCCTGAATGAAGGTCCTTACTTTTCAATAATTTGTTTATTGTTTGCCAAAAGACGCGTTTCGACTTGTTAAGTCATCTTCTGTTTCGGCTAGAATGTTACATTATGATTGATACATAACACATAAGTTAAAAAAAGACGTTACAAATTTTTGTATATAAAATAATAAAACAATTACCTTAATAACAGTGTCAAAAACATAAAAACATGGAAGGTTAAAAATTAAAACTAAAATGCTGTATACATTTTGTAGCTATTGTCAGTAAACTTTTAAAATGTATTATTTAGTTTGAAGGTGTTTCTTCTTTTTCTAATACGATGTGGTGTTAGTCTGGGCGCGTTTGCTTGATTTAACAGGTGTATATTATAGTAAGGTGCAGAAGCTTTCAACAATTTATTGGTTATTTTAACAGACCATCATATATTACATTAAAATTACGAATATCGTTTCTATTATTAATACTATTTATATCCTTTTTTATGTTAATCATTTCTAGTACAGTTCTAACTTTTTCATTATTTTCTTTAGCCAATATTTTTACATTGTCAAAATCAAATTTATGCCCTGTATTCTTAGAGTGATTGGATAAAGCTGTTACATCAGTTTTTGAATACTTATGAGCTTGTATTATTTTTTGGAGGTATTGTTTGCTTTGACCAATATATGTTTACTACAATCTCCACAAGGAATCTGGTATACTGTGTGTGTTTGTTTATTTTTCGGAATGTTTGGTTTCATTTTTGAAAAAAATGTTTGGTTGGTGTTCTTTAATTTGTGGGAAACAGTTAAATTTTCTTTCTGAAGGCTTTTGTTAATTTTTTCTGATAAGCCGTGTACATATGGTAATGATATAAATGATGTTGGTTTTTTTTGTGGTTTTTGATTTGAATTGTAGATTGCATGTATTCTTTTTTTAATAGTTTTGTTCACAAACGATAATGGGTAGTTATTTTCTTTAAGGATATTTCGGATTTTATTTAGATTGTTCTTTCTGAATTTAGGGTGAGATAATTTAATTGCTCTGTCAGTTAAATTTTTAATTACATTTTTCTTATGAGATAGGGGAGCATTTGAATAATAACTTGTGTACCTATGAGAAGCTGTTGGTTTTGAATACCAGTTTGTATTGATTTTACCTTCGTTATCGTATGAGATTGTTACGTCCAGGAAATTTATCGATTTTTCTCTTTCGCGTTCGATGGTAAATTTTAACCTTGGAATAAAATTGTTAAATTTGTTCAAAATTTCATCGATTCTATCCACTGGTACACATGCTACTATATCATCCACATATCTCTTAAAAAATACCGGTTTAAAAGTAAGTGACTTTATTATTGTTTCTTCGACATATTCCATAACAAGATTTGCAATTGTAGCTGCTATGGGTGATCCAAATATTTGTGAATAAAAAATGGATTCATATTGAAAATATGTCGAAGATAAACATAATTCGGCCCCATTGAGAAATTCTGTTAAATTTAATGTTGTACTGTTTTGGATATCGTTCCATTTTTCTTTTATAATGTTTAACGCTAATGTTGTGTCTATATTTGTGTATAATGATGTCACATCAAGAGATATTAACATATGATCTTTAGGTATTCTTTGGGTTCTTATGAATTTTACAAATTCCCATGAGTCTTTTGTGTAATATTCATTTTTTCCGATTATATTGATAAGTATGTTGGATAAGTATTTAGACAATTTATATGTAGCTGCTTGAACATTGCTTATAATAGGTCTTAAGGGAACTCCATTTTTATGGGTTTTGGGTAAACCATATATATTGAAGGTAGTTGGGCATTGTGTATCGTTAACTTATTTTTGGTTACCTTATCTATTAATTTTGATTGAAACCAATTATTTATTAATTTATTTACATTGTTTTGAATCTTTTCAGTGGGATTGAATATTTCTTTTTTGTATGTTGTTGTGTCATTAAGTAGATTTAACATTTTTTCCCTATATTCTGTTTTTTCATGATCACTGTTTTATGTGTTTTGTCTGCATATGTTATTAACAGATGGTTATTTTAATTAAGAAATTTTTTAGTTTTTTTAAAAAGTTTATTAAAAAATCGTGAATTACTTTTAAAATGTTTGTTGATGTTTTTTTTGAAATTTAGAATGATGTTGTTTACCTTGTACCTGATATCATTTTGAACACCTATTTCACAATTGTCTATTCCTGCTTCTAAGTTTGCAATAAGTAAATTTGTATGTATGTCATTTGTTTTATAATTGAAATTTTGGCCCAAGCTTAGAGTGTATAATACATCATCTGGTATATCTTCATTACTCAAGTTAGTTATCCAATTTTTATTTGGTTCGGTACATAAATGTGGTTTCTGTTGTAAAGTCAAATTGTCAATTTTTTTTTGGTGTTTCAATTTTGTTTTTATAAAAATATTTTCGTATGAAAGTTGTTGACATTCTAAGAAATTATTTACAATATGACTAGGTATATTTCGTTGAAGATTTATTTTCATTTCATTCAGTTTTTTACTCATTAGAGTGATTGTTTTAAAAGTCTCACTGATATGTAACTGAAGCAATTTAAAATAAAATATATGTAGTATGTTATGATATTTACTCACCAATTCATTGTTTTTAAAAGCAAAGTTTTTATTAATTTTCAAAAAATTAGGTACCAGCTCAGAACTCTTGCACCTCGCTAAAAATATACGTCTGTTCTTTTCCCTTGCAATTTTCTTGAGTGTGAACTATTAAAAAAGAATACATGCAATCTACAATTCAAATCAAAAACCACAAAAAAAACAACATCATTTATATCATTACCATATGTACACGGTTTATCAGAAAAAATTAACAAAATCCGTCAGAAAGAAAATTTAACTGTTTCCCACAAATTAAAGAACACCAACCAAAAATTTTTTTCAAAAATGAAACCAAACATTCCGAAAAATAAACAAACACACACAGTATACCAGATTCCTTGTGGAGATTGTAATAAAACATATATTGGTCAAAGCAAACAATACCTCTAAAAAAGAATACAAGCTCATAAGTATTCAAAAACTGATGTAACAGCTTTATCCAATCACTCTAAGAATACAGGGCATAAATTTGATTTTGACAACGTAAAAATATTGGCTAAAGAAAATAATGAAAAAGTTAGAACTGTACTAGAAATTATTAACATAAAAAAGGATATAAATAGTGTTAATAATAGAAACGATATTCGTAATTTAACTGTAATATATGATGGTCTCTTAAAATAACCAATAAATTGTTGAAAGCTTCTGCACCTTACTATAATATACACCTGTTAAATCAAGCAAACGCGCCCAGACTAACACCACATCGTATTAGAAAAAGAAAAAACACCTTCAAACTAAATAATACATTTTAAAAGTTTACTGACAATAGCTACAAAATGTATACAGCATTTTAGTTTCAATTTTTATCCTTCGATGTTTTTGACACTGTTATTAAGGTAATTGTTTTATTATTTTATATACAAAAATTTGTAACATCTTTTTTCAACTTATGTGTTATGTATCAATCATAATGTAACATTCTAGCCGAAACAGAAGATGACTTAACAAGTCGAAACGCGTCTTACCCAGACAACATTATATATTCTATGTATAATCCTGGAATATTCATTAGGGTATATTGGAATACATCCTGAACAAACATAGAATATTTATATTCATTATGGAATATTCTTTGAATCGACGAATGGGAATATCTTAGATATTCTCAGTATATCCCCAAAAGAATATTCCTGAATATTATAGAACATGCCAGTCATAATCCAGGTATATTAAGAATATTCTTGGAATGTTTGTGAATATTCCTTATATGTTGATGAATATTTTCAATATACTATGTATATTCTTAGAATATTACTTGTGGGCAAATCTAGAACATTTATATCCATTTTTGAATATTCACAGAATTGACAAATGGGAATATGTTGGTATATTCATAAAATAATATTCCTAAATATTTCTAAAATATTCCAAAAGTAGCTAAATAAAACCATGCATACTCATATTCGTATTTTACATAATTTTTAGGGCAGAAAAAAACTTCATAGTCGACATTCAAGGAGTTTTATAGCATATTTTTCTGTGCTAATTAGCCAATTGAAATAATAAAGTCGAATTATATATAGTTTTAAGAAATTGGCTAGGAAACTCTTCAATGTTACTGATGATTTTTTCCTGCCTTCTTAAATTATGTAAAATACAAATACAAGGTCTTGCGCTTTTACCAACAAAGACATGGTGAACATATTCACAAATAGTAGTTACAACCCATCTCCTATTGATAAATTATGTCTGCTGTGCAAAGAATTTTGTTTCTTTTTCATATGAAATACAGACAACTTATTTAGAGTACAAGATGAAATCGTTTATTTTGTAAACAAATACAATACTTCTATAAATTAAATTTTTAAAATAAAATGTATGTATACTCTAAAAAACAGTAAACAGATAAAATACTTCTATAAATTAAATTTTTAAAATAAAAGGTATACTCTAAAAAACATTCTGCTTAAAAAATAAATAAAATATTTTAGTCCAGTTCTCTTTCCTCTTGAGGTCCAATCCTAAAATAAATAATGTTCTTTTAATATGGAAATAATGTTATGAGATGTTTGATTAAATTTCTAAAAATAATTAAATACGTACAGTGTATTCTTTTTCAACCTTTCTGGGGCTTTAGCCAACCATTGTCCAGTTACTAACTCTATTTCTTTTTTACTGGTGTTATTGCTACATCTTTGTACAGCATCTAAAAGTAAGATATCACCTTTCTGCGGCATATTAAAGAGGCATATTTCTGTGGATGCATTAACCTACCCACAACAACTGAAAATAATTTAAGTGAAGAAAATGTTTTTTTCTTCTTGTGCCCACATAGGCTGTAGTTGGCTGCTAAATTGTCTGCAATGGCTCGCTTCATAAACCTTCTCAAACAGTCCTTAAAATCGCTACCTCCTATGCGTTCAAAGAACAGTACCTGTAAAAATTGAACTTATTTTTATGAGTATTTATTTACACTATTTATATTTACCTTTTCATGATATAATTGTGAATCATGTATTAATATGTCCTCCACAGTTTGTAGGTTTTTTTCTGAGCCTATGGGAAACATTTTTATTATATGTTCTTGTACATCATTGGTTTTTTCATTTGTGTTAGTAGGGAAAGTTTGGGTCAATAGCTTCTCCATATTTGAATTTAGGGTATCTAACTGTTTTTCTACATCATTAATCCTTCTACATATTTTATTTAACATTGTTATAGTTTCAACTTTAAATTGTTTCTCACCTACAACATTATATTTAAGAAATTTGTTCAAAAGTATTAACAACACTCAACACCTTCAGACCCTTTACTACATTGTGTTGAAGGACTTATTCTGCCAGCAGAACCTGTAAACAAAAACGTAATTTTTCTGTAATTAAATAGTAAGCTAACATTATAAATGTTTCAATGACATTAAAAAAGTTTTTAAATTATATACTTTTTTGACTCTAGAGAAAACAATGTGAAAAAAGTCATAAAAAAAACAAATTTAAAAGATTTATATTGAATAGATATAGATAATACCTTCAAAGAATTGTTCATTATTCTGTGTATTTTTCTCATGACTGTTTGTATTAAGTTCTAAGCTTGACTCACTATCTCCACCTTCAGAATCAGATTCAAAACCAAATCGCTCTGTCCTTTTTCTAACTCTTTTTATTGGTAGCTCATCTGCTTCAGTTGATGCTTCAGAATCCTCACATTTAGTTGCTTTGGCACTGGCAAATTTGAAATCTTCAAATGTTTTACGGCTTAACAGTTTTACACTGTATGTTTCCCAATCTGGACTAGGTTTTTCTCCATTCTTAATTGCTTTTGTTACTCTTTGTGGATCAAAATTTGGGTACCAAGTTTTATCCTTGGTTTGATGGAGCTAACATAATGGAACAACTTCTATTTCCTCAGTCTCAATAAATTTGACTACCACCCAGGGCATTTTCTCCATAAACATAAAAAGATAAATTATGTCTCAAAATAAGGAGAAACATATTACCTATAGAATAGATGTTAAATACCTGGTAAATGCCCAAAGTTCATGAATACCCAGTATTTTTTAATTTAAAGAAAATCACAAATCTTGTTTATACATATACTATGGTAACACAATTTATTTTAATAGTTTTCATTAAAGTTTGAACTTAATTTTGTAAAAATAGTACTTGAAAATATCGAGGGCAATAAGCAAAAAAGTTATAAATATCCAGAAAAGCATTTATTCAGTTTTACTAGGTAACTAGATATTACTAATTTCCTGTCAAGGTATTAAATGGCTGAAAAATTTATTTGATATAAATTATTGCTCAACACTTCATCAAATAATTTCATACAAAGCTCTAATATTAAAAATATATCCCGATTTTATTTAAGTACTTATAACGGCTTTACCACTGGGCATTTACCTACTACCTATGGTTTAGGTTTCCCCTATCCTCTAATATCACTACCTATTATATTGAAATAAAAATGTTTGATCTTAATATAATTTGATACTAACTTGTGTGATTTAAAGGATAAACAACAAACCCAGAATCACAAGGAAGCCTAACTGCTTTGTAATTGACTTCTGGAAACCGCCAATATTTTAATTCTCCCAATTTATGTACAAAATAGATATCTACTAATGAGGATGGGCATGGAAATTCAAAAAAACATTTTGATTCCTCACATGCTTGTCCAATAAGAACAAATTCATTAAATTGTTGACAGTAAGCTATATTTTTAATTTCAATAATAGACTTATTTTTTAGTACACAGCAAGAATCTTTCAAGGTACAAGAAAGTTGAAACTCTCTAAATGCTACAGTTTTGTATTCAGGTGCTGAACAACCTTCAAGTAGAATCCCACAGATATGTGGATTTATTAATTCAAAATCTACAGAATTTCTTTGATCTGTTTGAAGTATTCTATTAGAATTTAATTCATGATAACGATTAATAATCTGCTGCAAAGGTTTTTCGTTTTTTCTTAATAAATTCCCCAAATAATGTAAAAAAATTTCACTAGAAAAATTACTAAAATCATCAAGTGTTCCAAATCTACGAACATCATCTGATAAATGTAACAAGTTATGAAAATTATGTGTAAGTAAGTGACTTCCGTAGATTTCCTTTGTAAATTGAACAAAGCAAATTATCAGTTTCTCAGCATAGTCTACATGGGTTCTGCACATGTTTTTATTCATTAATATTCTTATAGCTACAGATAAAATAATAAAATGTTGATACTTTTTTTGGAAGTACTCCTTTAAGACAAATTGGACCTGTATAAAGTAAAAACTGTCTAAATTCTGTGGCCTTCCAGCGTTTGACTTCTTTGAGACTTCTGGGATGTCTAGCAAATTCACGTGGTATATATGGAACAAAGTCCACCAACAGTTTAGAAGCTGCTAACACCTGACTATTAGAAAACTTATTTGGCGGTGGCCCACAACACCAAATTCCACAAAGCATTTTTTTAACTACTCCCAAGAGAACAAGGTGCATATAGTCGAGAGGAATATCAGAGATAATATCTATATCTGGTATATTAATTAGAATTGTTTCACCAACATGATGTTCAGAATCACTTTGTAAAATGAAACTTTCGTGGTTTCTTTTAATAAAGTTTATATCAGGAAAGCATATTCGATCTTCAATGTATTCTCCTTCTTGAGTACATTTACTATATGAAGTATATCCAGAATGACCTTTCATGTACAAAACAGAAGCTTTAGCATCGGCATCAAATAAATACATTGATATTTTAAAAGGATATTTTTTTCTGAATAGTATTATTCCATTTCTTGTCAGATTTTTAGCTTCATCTACAAATTCTGACAAAAAGTTATTAAAATCATTTGGTTTGTTATAACCATGGTATAAACCAATCATGAAAACTATTTTAGAAGATAAATCAATTCCAAGTATGGGATAAAATTGACTTGAGGAACTTTTTGAAATGGGTAACCCATCTATATTAATCGCAATATTGACTGAGCCCTTAGGAAGTTCATTTAAACTGCGATATAAAACTTCAACTCAATTTTGTATACCAATGTGACAATATTCACCTGGTTCAACTTTTGAGGTAATTGTACTTTTCGGAGTAGATAAAAATGTTCGTGGATCTTTTGGTAACTGAGAGAAATCTTCAGAGTCTGCATGTCGTAATATATTTAATAATTCTTTTAATGCAGAATGCGGTATTTTATTTGTCACTGCCCAATTTTTCAATTTATCTACAGAATCATAAGCTTCAATATTTTGATTCGATAAACTTGGAGTAAAATCTTGTTTATTTTCAGTTGATATACTACCTTCAAAACTAATATTAAAATCTTTCGCGTCTAGTGTACAAGACTCACTACTACTAATGTCAAAACTACTACATGATTGAAAATTTCCCCGATCTGTAGCCTTACTTGACTCACTTTCGTTTGAAGAATTTTTCTCATTTTTGAGTTTTTCATCACTAAATATTTTTTTAAAATTAAATCATTTTCCCTGTGAAACTGCCTATGCCACGTACTATTTCTTTTTCTCTTCGGCATAATTTTTAATAAGAAATTAAAGAGAGATTACCTATCTTAACAATCCGCAATTTCGACACTGGCTATCTTCTTACTTTTTGATAAAAATTCTGAACCCTTCCTTCTCTATGATTTTTAAAAGTTTACAATCTTATAAAGAGAAATTACAAAATAAATAGCATAAACTAAACTTACCTGGGACCCTATTCTGTAACTCAAGCGAGAGCTCGTGCACGAGTTCTCTCTCACAATTTAACGTTACTGCGCATGCCACACTCCTAAATATCATAAATCCGTATTCTCTAAGGTAGGAGAGTGCTCACATACTCCTATGCGACTACTCTACTGGGTAAAAGCAGGGGAGTAAGAAAGCGGACTTGCGCATATCTTTAGTCACAGAATAAATGTAAATAAAAGGCCAATAAAATGATGACAAGGACCGTTTTATTTTTGTTCTTTAACTAAACCTCAAAAATCAAAGATTAATCATAATCAACGAGTTTTCTATGTTGAATGTTGTTGGATTGTTGTAATTAAAACAGTAAACAGGTTTAATTTTAATTGAACAAGTGGTTTAGTTCACAGTACAGACTTAGTTTTCAGTTGTTATTTATTTTTAGAGAAGAGTTAACACTTTAGTTTTTGTGGTTTTTAATTTGGCGTAAATTTTCCATTACGCAATTCTGGATGATTGTTCATAAATTCTATTAACAATGTTTTTTGTGCTTTACACAACATTATTATCGTCTTTTTTTAATATAGTAAATAACTAATACACAAAACTGAAATATACACAAAACTCAAATCACCCACAAATAACAACGTTGGACAACAAGAGAATCTAAAAATATTTCTTCGTTTCTTATCCTCATATAACCTAAAGTACATTTAAACTACTAAATAGTAGGTCAAAACTGGCCGTTTCATTTGGCAACGCTGAGCCAAATGTAGTGGAGTCGCCGATTCATCGTGAATACGGTTTTAAGAATTATGTGAGTGAGGAGTGAGAGAGTACTCATACCAATGAATAGTCGTGCACGATCTCTCGCTTGAGTTACAGAATAGGGACCCAGGTATCAAAATAAAACTTTGTAACTAAAGTAAATATTGAGGTTATCTGTGGTAAATTGTAAAGAGTAGGTGATTTATCTAGCGTGGGTGAATGCATGAATGCAATCGACTACCGGATAGATTTAGAGATATGACAAATGACATTTATACAGAAATCGAAATATTGGGTGTCTCTTTTTACTCAACAGGCACCGGTCGAGAAAGACGATAGTTCGATTCAAGTAAATTCACTTCGTATTATCAAGGTTGATGGTTAATCTCTCGTTAATGTTAAAAGAACAGAAAATCGATTCATAAAGAATGTCGAAAGACGAAATTGTCGCCAAACTAAAATTGAACTGTGTATAGACCCGCGCACTTAGGATTGTAGACTGACAAAAACAGCATTATAGACAAGTGTACATTAGGCAACCAAATTTAATTATTTCGAATAAAATATCATATACCTAATTACTAGAAAAAAATTAATATTTTTGAGAATTGACATGAGAATTAATTTTGAGTGTTATTTGATAATTATCCATCACACGTGTTTACATTATGAGTACCTATGATAAATGTATTCGCAAAAAAATATTCATTGAATGTATGAAATGGTATAAGAATATTCGTCACATTCTATGAATGTACTATATACATTCTTAAATAAATATTCTTTGAATATTCTATATCTATTCCGAAGATATAAATATAATAATGCAGAAAATGTAAATGAATAATTATGGAATGTTCATATTGCATTAGACAGGAACATTCACTGAATGTATAAAAAACATAGGAATATTTATCACATTCTATGAATATACTATCGACATTCTTAAATAAATATTTTTATGATATTCTATGACTATATCGAAAATATAAATATAATGAACGTATAATGTAAATGAATAAACAAACAAATATTCATATTGCATCATCCACGAATATTTGTTAAGAAATAATCACTGAATCTATAAAAAGTGATAATAATATTCGTCAGATTCAAGTAATATACTATGGATATTCTTAATACAATATTCTTTGATTAACCCACAATGAATATTCCTAGAATATTATATTATGAACATACACACGTAAATGAATATCCATGGAATTTTGACCTTACCGCAACTTCTCTATTCTCTAAGGGATATTCACTGAATATGTAAAGAAGCATGAAAATATTCTATGCATATACAAGCGGCATTCGGAATAGTCTTATATATTTTAGAATGTTTGAAGAATATTCTAGGAATATACGGTGCTGTCTGGGTTTTGGCAAACAATAAACAAATTATTAAAAAGTAAGGACCTTCATTCAAGAAAATTCCTCCCATATAATATATATATATATATATATATATATACACTGTCTTCTTTTATAACACAGTTGTGAAAGTTGTAGGATTTAATTTTTTAATTTCTCACTCAATTCACTGATTTTACTGGAACGATTTAAAAATACACTTTCTGTAAGCAATTTCAGAATCGACCTCCATATATATTTTGTACCTTGCAGATACCATAGTATTCGTTTTCCTGCATTCCATGTCTTATTTGTCGGTCGATCTAAAAATCTAATAAGGTGGGAAACATCGACAACGTCTGGTGTTTGTAGTAAGATACATTAACAACTTTTTCTACGTATTTGCCCTCCAACTAATAAAATGTCATCAACGTAGATCAGTATGCAGACCTTTTCATTGTAGAATAGGCAGTATTTTGACCTGACAAAGTTAGTCTTTAAATCAAAATCCGATTATTTTAGGCCATAAAGCACCCGTTTTAGTTATAATACAGTTGCTTCACTTTTCAACCTTTCTGGTGCGTAAATATACACTTCACTCTCCAAAAATCCATTAAAAAAAGATGTGGGAATGTTCAGCTGCTGCACCTTCCAGTTATTTTGTAATGAAATGGATAGAAGCTATCTTATTGTCGAAGTTCATGCCACTGGTGAATATACCGGAGAACGGCATCCTTCTCCTTTATCTGAAAACATTTTGCTACAATTCTTGCTTTTTTAGTCCCGTCTTCCTTGGTTTGAAATACCCACTTTGTTTCAATTGCTCGCTTTCCTTGTGGTAGCTCAGTCACTTTCATGAATCTAGTTATTAGAGGAAATCTAATTCTTTTCTAATTGCCTCTTCCCATTATTTATTTAGTAATTCTTAATGATTTTCAGGGATTGAACTTTCTGTCTCTTCTTGTTGATTTGTTTAATCTAATTCACTTTCTTCTTGTACTTCTATTTTAGTTTGATTTCTTTCTCTCTGTGTATCATTTTCATACTGAAGCAACTATATTCCTATCGGTTTTTCATTTTTTATTCTTTTGCCTTTTATTTCATCAAATTTAATCTGTTTTTTATTGAACTAGACATATCTTGAGCAAATAAAATTGTTATTTTCACAATGTCACAGAGTAACCAATATGTATACATGGCGGTGCTCTTCTCTCCAATTTACTTTGCCTTTTTAAGATGATTGCCCATGCTCTTGGCTCTCAAAAACTTTTAACTTAAATAAGTCATTCTTTTGTGAAGGTGTTTCCCCATTATTGGCTTCTTTTGGCTACCTGTTTATTTCATAAGCCCCTCAAATGCCTTGGTAAATTTGTTACTTCAAATTTTATCCTAACCTCATCCATGGTGGTTCGGTTCATCCGCTCCGATACACCGTTTTCCTACACAGTATATGGCATCGTATACTCTACTTCAATACCCTTGCTACCACAAAATTGTTTTAAATCAATTGACGTTAATTCTCCACCATTGTCTACTCGAATTTTTTGAATTTTTAAGCCATGTTGAGTTTTTATTAACTTTACGAAGTGAATTATATTTTGTTCAGCTTCACTTTTATTCTTTAATTGACCATCAAAAAATGGGAGAAGTCTTCTATTAAAACCCGAACATATCGATAACCTAGTGAAGGTGTTTTTGAATGACCATAACATCAGAATGAATCAAGTGACCAATTCTGAAAGTTCACTTTTCAACTCTAAAAAATGATTTTCTAGTACTTTTTCCTCCAATGCACGGACTAAATACATCATTATCCACAGATAAACCTAATCTACTCTAACTATACCTATTTACGTGACCAAGCCTCCTATGCCAAAAAAGTCTTGTTTTATAATCGAAACTGAATGAAACCAAATCGTTAACTGAATTACAATAAAAATTTCAGTAATTTTTAGATAAAACTGCATGTTTTTTTTGCCTTCCCTATCATTGTTAAATGTTACCTTGAAATCATGCTTTAATAAGGAAATCAAGTTATGCGACATACCTGGCACAATCATAGCATCTATTTCAATGTCTTTACCCTGGCATTTTTCTTTAGGTGTCTCCTGGTTGTTTTTTGTTGTTCAATTGTTCTTCCATTTTCCCCATTACCATATGTTGTGTGCACTTACAATCCAGTACGAAGTGGTTTATATTTGTTGTGGCCATTTTATTACTATACAATGCAATCAATTCAATTTTTTTAGTATTTGGATCTGTACAGTCTTCTCGGTTTGATAAGTTTGCTTGTCTTATTGAAGTACAGCTACACCCTCTTAATATGATCCTCTAGTATGTCTAAAGTAACTCCCACCACTTTCTGCACTTTTATAGGGACAATATTGGTAAAAATGATCTCCTATGCACCCATAACATATATTATTCTCTCTGCTACTATTCACATAACAAGCTAAACTTTCACCTCTATATTTTTGAGGTCAACTTTCCTTATTCTAGTAATCTGCTTTTTACAAAATCTGTTGTGATGCTAGTGGTCTGTTTCAATAGCTGCTATTACATTGTCATACTTCTCTGACATTGTTAGTAAAAGGTAGCATACCCTGTCACTTTCATCCAAATTAGCTACTGCTCCTTCAAGTTGTCGTAACAATGATTCTACATTCATAGAACGCTCCTGCAGGTCATATGTCGTACACTTCAATTTGAACAACCGTTTCATAATATATAACTTCATTAAACTTTTCTCTCAAAAACATTTTGCAGAGATTTTAATATATTATCATGAGCAGATTTGGGATCTTTAAAATATTCCAAATGTTTATCAGTTATGCATTGAACTATGATGCATCTGTCCTCTGTATCCTAATTGTCGAGTTTCTCTTTAGTAGATAATCGGTCATACTGATTCTTGGTGACCTTGAGTACACCTTGGGCTCCTTCCATTTCAAAAATAATTTGTAACCAGAATCGCTAGTTACTCTAGTTGTGGAAACCCTGCACGTCGTCATCTTTACGTGCGCTAAACCTTTTCCAAACGTTTTCTAACCTCTGAACTGATTTTCCTTTTAGAAACTTTTAAATATTTCTGGGCCCATAATAACATGTTACAGTATGTGGCCGAGAGGCTTAGTTTTGACAATTAAACTTGATTATTCTGCTTATACACGTTTCTATTTCATAAAGTTTTCCATATTTTTAACCTTATGCCCATAATTTGACTTTACCCTTCGCCTGGCGCCACTGGGTCGTGGTTCAAATGATTTAAAAAATTGCGAAATTTGATGGTTACATTAAATGCCTTGAGCAACACTAAATTTTTGTTTGCATGGAATCCAGAAATCCTTGAATTATTTGTGACAGAGTATTATGAAATAATAGTCACAAGCCCAAATAATCTTTTATTGTTCAAAATGAGCAATAATGACGACTATGTACAAATATATACAGACATATAATGACAAAAATAAATAAATGTCAAAATGTGATTTCCGGAACTGTATCCAGAATAATTATTGAAAATTAAATATGAATGAAATCTGACCAAATTCAAAATTATAGTGAAATCAAATATTACCTCTAGGTATTTTCGTTGGACACATGGTAATATACAGATATGCATGAAAATATTCACATATAAAGATAAAGATAAAATACCTAATTATCTAAGGGTATCTCAGACAATCTGCCCTCAGATCATTCTTTGATAATTGTAATTTTTGTATGTGGATATCCAACGGTGAACAGTAATATTACTGGTATAAACATTCAGATTCCAGACATCTAGGTGGTAGACCATAATAACGTAGGGTTGAGTGCGGTACTGAGTAAGATTTGGAATGAGCCTCGCAAGAAGATGGCCCCCAGGATAAAATAAGCTCTCAGATCTAAATGAACCCCAGTTTGAATTCGCTTTGAAAATGGGCCCCCAGGTAGAAGTAGGTCTTGGCTTGAGAGTCAGTCTCGCATTGAATGTTGGGCTGGCTTTAAAAGTAGGCATCTTCTCTAAAAGTGAGCCTCTCCTTGAACCCTGTGAGATAGGTAAATGACAACCTAATCCAACAGGTGTTGAGTGAGTAAAAAATAGAGAAGGAAAAAAACTGGAATAGAATTACAAAAAATACATACCTCTTTACTCCAGAGGGTTTTCAAAAAAACTGAGAGTCATTGATTTCAAATCACTAAATGACTGAAAGGGGCAGACACCCAAACTTTGAAGATATTCAGAGGTTATTAGGAACGACAGATCTCCTCGACGTCTCGTTGATCTTCCAACAACAGCCATTTACTCGCCTCAATTGCTTACTTCCAGGATCCGGAAATCGTATGACAATGAGTGTTACCAATATTCGAAAAATTAAACTCTGTCATTCACTCGAGGATAGAACAGGTACAAATCAAGAAATGCATATTGGAACACGCCAGAGTTCACACTGAGCGAATAAGTAGTGCACGAAAGGGAACTAGAATACTTATTAGTATTATTTTCGCTGCAACAGCTGATAATTGTCTACTGTCGGAATATTAACCTATACTTTGGCAAATGAAAACAAAATATTACCACCATGAATTATGATCGAATGGGTCAGAAATTAAGCATATTATCAATTAAAAACAAATACATAATAATACAATAACTTAAATAGAAAAATAACAATTAGGTACGTACAATAATATTCATTTCAGTGACAATATTATAAATGAACGATGAGTTAATAAATTCAACCTCACTGTAATTTAATTGTTCAGTCCAGATATTAGTCAAACAGCATAGCATAGTTTTGATAAGAAACATTGATTAATTACCGTACAGGTGATGGTGAAAATAAATATACAGTGTGTGAAAACTGATACCAAACTTAATTTCAACACTTCAACGATTACTCGAATAAACAATCATATTGATCACCGATGATGAAAATGAAATTGTAATTGTGCTATATAAGGCACACATTATGCTATGTAGAAATGATCAAAATAAATAGCATTTTATTTTTTAAATCTAATATACTGTGTGAGAAAAGATAATGCTATAACCTCTAACGACAACGAGTACAACCAACATCAGTTCTTATTATTTCTATAGTTTTTACAACTATCAATAAGCACAATTTACAAGTTTCTCCTGTGTGACGACATATATGTGACTTTAAATTATTTTTCCATGAGAAAGTGTTCTAACAAAGTCACATTTGATTAGCCATTTTCCTGTGTGAATACGCAAATGTGTATTTAAATTATATTTGTGAAAAATGTTTTTAAACAAATGTCGCATTTGAATAACTTTTCCCGTGTGTGACTACGCAAATGTTTATTTAAATGACTTTTTTGCGAAAGTTTCATAACAAATGTCACATTTGAATGGCTTTCCTCCTCCGTGATTGTGCAAATGTATTCAAATTCAATTGAATTTTATGTGAAAAAGTTTTAAAACAAATTTCACATTTGACTGAATTTTCTCCTATGACTATGCAAACGTGTAATCAGAATACTTCTCTGTGAAAAGTTTTTAAACAAATGTCACATATGAACGGCGTTTCTCCTCTGTGACCACGCAAATGTGTACTCAGAGTACTTTTCACCGAACAAGTTTTTAAACAAATATCAAATTTGAATGTATGTTCTCCTCTGTGATCACGCAAATGTGTATTCAGATTACTTTTCTGCGAAAAAATGTTTAAACAAATGTCACATTTGATGGCTTTTTTCCTGTGTGAATTCATAAATTTTTAATCAGACTACTATTGTCCGAAAAAGTTTTTAAACAAATGTCACATTTGAATGACATTTCTTCTGTGTGAATTTGTGAATGTTCAATCAGACTAGTTTTATCCGAAAAGTTTTTGAAAAAATGTTACATTTAAATGGCTTTTCACCTGTGTGAATACGCATATGTGTACTCAGAATACCTTTCAGCGAAAAAGTTTTTAAGCAAATGTCACATTTGATTGGCTTTTCTCCTGTGTGAATTCGTGAATGTTTAATCAGACTACTATTGTCCGAAAAAGTTTTTAAACAAATATCACATTTGAATGACATTTCTCCTGTGTGAATTTGTAAATGTTTAATCAGACTAGTTTTATCCGAAAAGTTTTTAAACAAATGTTACATTTAAATCGCTCTTCTGTGTGTATTCAAACTACTTTTCTGCGAAAAAGTTTTTGAATAAATATTATATTTAATTGGCTTTTCATCTGTGTGAATACGCATGTGTGTACTCAGACTACATTTCTGCGAATAAGTTTTTAAACAAATGTCACATTTTAATGGCTTTTCTCCAGTGTGACTAGGCAAATGTCTATTCAGAATACCTTTCAGCGAAAAAGTTTTTAAGCAAATGTCACATTTGATTGGCTTTTCTCCTGTGTGAATTCGTGAATGTTTAATCAGACTACTATTGTCCGAAAAAGTTTTTAAACAAATATCACATTTGAATGACATTTCTCCTGTGTGAATTTGTAAATGTTTAATCAGACTAGTTTTATCCGAAAAGTTTTTAAACAAATGTTACATTTAAATCGCTCTTCTGTGTGTATTCAAACTACTTTTCTGCGAAAAAGTTTTTGAATAAATATTATATTTAATTGGCTTTTCATCTGTGTGAATACGCATGTGTGTACTCAGACTACATTTCTGCGAAAAAGTTTTTAAACAAATGTCACATTTTAATGGCTTTTCTCCAGTGTGACTAGGCAAATGTCTATTCAGAATACCTTTCAGCAAAAAAGTTTTCAAGCAAATGTCACATTTGATTGGCTTTTCTCCTGTGTGAATTCGTAAATGTTTAATGAGACTACTATTGTCCGAAAAAGTTTTTAAGCAAATGTCACATTTGAATGACATTTCTCCTGTGTGAATTTGTAAATGTTTAATCAGACTAGTTTTATCCGAAAAGTTTTTAAACAAATGTTACATTTAAATGGCTCTTCTGTATGTATTCAGACTACTTTTTTCCGGAATTTTTTTTAACCTTCATAGGACTGGCCGGGGTCCGTTTGTACCCCATGACGTATGTTTTTGCTGTATCTTTGCAAACGCAAATTTTTAAACATTGATCTTTCATCTAGCTGCAGTTTATGAATTAATTTGATAAAATATGATGTATTTAGTAGTTTTTATTGGCTGGTATAAACAAAAAATAGTTTTATATTCCAGGGGTCTCTGCAGACCCCAGTCAGCCTTTTACGTCCGATAAAATAACCCCGGTAACTGTTAGTAAAATCGGGGAATCCCATACATTTAACGTTTGTTTACTCACAGGGAATTTACCCATATAATTGTAAAATGTAAATTACCAGTTCAAATGGGGGATTCCCCGCACTGCGATATAATTTTTAGACTTGAATATTCGGTTTAGTCTCTTGTGATATTGCGAGTAGGGTACATCGTTTTGAAAATGAGTCAGTTTTTATTTAGAAACAATCGCAAGGGGCTTACTGACGATGATATGTTACGTATACTTGAAAGTGATGATCCAGAGTTTGATAGTGTTATCAATGAGGAAACATCGAGTGGCTTAGAAGATGAAAACATTGTCACAGAAGTAGAGGAAGAAAATGATGTAGTAGTTGTTGATCAAAGTATAGAGAAAACGAACCCATAGGAACCAACAGTTAGTAACAGCCAGGGCATTCCAGTATATAAATCTAAAGATGGAACTGAGTGGTCAAAAATGCCAGGAAACACAAAAGTTAGACGTTCAAAAGCTAACATTCGGAGACATGCTCTAGGCCTTACAAATTACAGTTCTGATATCTCAAGTATAAAAGACGATTTTCTTCTTTTCCTATCTCCGGATATTCTGAACATAATAGTAACCGAAACAAACAGAAAAGCACAAACATATTATGATAAATGGAATATAGAAAATCCGAATAAAATTAAAGTTTTTGTACATGTTGATTCTACAGAGATTGAAGCTTATTGTTGGCGCACTTCACGGATCGAAAGTGGCTATCGATATGCTCTGGTGTCAAGATATTTCTTACTGTCGTCCTATAATTCCTGCTGCAATGTCAAGAGACAGATTCAAACAAATTACTTCATTTTTACGCTTTGATAATTTTCAAACAAGACAAGAACGAAAATTAGTAGATAAGCTAGCTCCGATAAGAGATATATTCGATATTTTCACTTCTAATTGTAAAAAATCACTTAATTCTGGCGACCATCTATGTGTAGATGAGCAGCTTATACCATTTAAGGGTAAGGCACCATTCCGAGTCTATATGAAGAGTAAACCTGATAAGTATGGAATCAAAATATGAGCTCTTGTGGACTGCACTACTTCGTATATTGCAAACATGCAAGTTTATTTGGGTAAGCTATTTGAAAACCAATATAGGCAAACTTTATATTCCTATATATCTATCAATTTTTAGGAAAACAAGGTAACAAAGCGGAAAAGGGTCAAGGTATAAGGGTTGTCATAGATTTGACAGACCATTTGGAAGGCGGATTTGTAATAACGACCGACAACTTTTTTACAAGTTTAGAACTTGCTGACAAGTTGTGGAAAAAAATATTACTTTATGTGGAACCCTCCGGAAAAATGAAACATTTATTCCCAGGGAACTTCTACCGGCATCGTACAAGAAAGAGTTTTCAAGTATGTTTGCTTTTAGAAATCAAAGAACGCTAGTATCCTATGTTCCAAAACAAAAACATGCTGTCATCTTACTTTCAAGTGAGCATACTGATAGTAAAGTAGCTGGAGAAGAACAGCACTATAAACCAGAAATTATTCTTCATTACAACAAAACAAAAGGTGCTGTCGACACTTCAGATAAGTTGGCCAAAGAATATACAGAGCAGAGAAAGTCAAACCGCTGGCCAACGGCAATATTTTCGCATCTAATAGATATGGCAGGAATAAATACTTATAAATTGTGGTTACTGCAAAACCCGGATTGGCGAAAAAACAGTTTGGATAAACATAAAATGTATATTTTGGGACTAGGAAAGGAACTCATAAAGAAAAACGTTTTCCGGCGATATAATAATAAATACATTCAGACGAATAGAAAACGGCATATGACAGACGTTTTTTCCCGAACTACTGTATGCAACAGAACATAAAGTTGAACAACAAAACATTACCAGGGGGCGCTGCCATATGTGTCAAAGAGGAAAAGACAGAAAATCCAGAAAAATATGTATTAGGTGTAATAACTTTGTGTGCCGAGAACATTCAAAATCGGAGATAGTTTGTATAAAATGTTAAAATGATATGTAGCTAGTAGTATTAGTGATTAGGGTATATTGTATTTTTTCGTGATGATTTTTGACTAATAAATGGTTAATAGTAAAACTTTAATAAAACTTCTTTTCTATATATTTAATTTGAAGAAAAATACAGCATTTCTGCAATTTTACGCATGGGGTCTTCTCGGACCCCAGTTAGTCCTTTTCGTAAAATTTTGATGTCTGTCCCATGAAGGTTTTAAACAAAGGTCACATTTGATTGGCTTTTCTCCAGTGTGACTACACAAATGTTTATTCAGAATACCTTTCAGCGAAAAAGTTTTTAAACAAATGTTACATTTAAACGGCTTTTCACCTGTGTGAATACGCCAATGTGTACTTAGACTACATTTCTGCGAAAAAGTTTTTAAACAAATGTCACATTTTAATGGCTTTTCTCCAGTGTGACTACGTAAATGTCTATTCAGAATACCTTTCAGCGAAAAAGTTTTTAAACAAATGTCCCATTTGAATGGCTTTTGTTCTGCGTTAATTGTAATAAATACCAAAGTAAGAATAATAGGGAGGATCACCCTGTATAACAAATTACCTTTTATATTGTAACGTTTAAACTAAAGAAAGTGGTCGTTAACATACATACAAAGTAAAAAACACTTAGCTAAGCAGTCTGAATTTGTTGCGAAAAAAAAAATCAACAGGAAATAATAATTGCGTCAAAATAACGCAATTTTGCGGAACAAATTAAAATTCTTTCTTAATCGAGGTAAAAAACCTATTACACAATTACGTCGAACGATACGTTTTCAACAGTTGAAGGATAGTTGGTAAAAACTCGCGGTCGGAAGCGGTCTAGTTTTTTTTTGGGGTTCGCGGATAGCGGTTTTTGAGGAGTCCTGAGTTTAAATAACATATAATTAAGACGTAGTGTTTTTACTTATCAAGTGTAATTTATTTCAAAAATGGGAAAAGAAGATTACAAGGGAGCGTCTACTGTACGCGCTCTGAAGGTTTTTTTGTTCGAAACGCCAATCATGGCCGTCGGCGTTTTTGTGAACACCCAGTCTGAGATTTGGTAAGTCTAATTTAAAGATTATACTAACTGTGTATTATGACTTTTTTTGTAGTTTGGTCAAATTATTAACATTGCCCGCCATTGCATCTATGATAATATCTAGATAATTTAATTTATGTTATTTCATATCAAGTACGAGTATTCAATGGTGATACCTCTCCGTATGAATCAGGGATAGGCAGCACATTTGAGGTTGAATACTAAATTGTTAATTTCAAAGTTTCGTATATGGGGTGCGCGAAAATATTTAGGTTGCGGCGATTATTTTCAAACTAACAAATTTCATTTTATTCTGCATTTCATTCTCGTTAATGTAACAGGGTATCTCAAGTTTTCTATCGATCCTCTCATTGGTTTTAATTATTTACAGTCACAAGACTTTAAATACAATTTTTCCTGACGCTTTGTCAATTGGTGTAATTTTTATAATACTCGTTAAAGAAATCATTATCGGTTATTTTATTTTCTCAACCAGGAGAGCATGATTATATGAATACATAACATATATCCATAAGAGCTACACCTAAGATTTTTCCACAGCCCACCCCTTTAACTGACATAACCCTATAGCACAAGACCTCTCATTACCAACGACAACTGGTAGCAGAGGAGGCCGAAGCCAACCCTTTCGGACATTTCTTTCAGGGGCCGACGACTCCTGTTTCCCACGAAATCGTGGGTGGTGACAGCCAGCTACGCTGCCTTCTCGTTCCATTGGGAATATTTTGGCGCAGGTTTATTTACACGTAAGCGATCTGTTACATTTGGGTGACAGCAGAGTTTTTTCTTGGTTATTACAGAGTTTTCTTTAGGGTTATTACACTGGTGAATACGTTTCTAAATGGGTGACTCCAGCGAATAATTACATTTAATGAATTTTTTTTGTTATTACATTTGTGACACCGGTAATTACATGACGGAATTTTCGGGATTATTACAGTGGTGACAGCGGAATTCCCTAGGTTATTACGTAAATGTTTAATTAGATTGCTTTTCACCGAAAAAATTTTTAAACAAATGTCACATTTGATAGCTTTTCTCCACTGTGACTACGCAAATGTTTATTTCGATTACCTAGATTTGTAAAAGATTTAAAACAAATGTCACATTTGAATGGCTTTTCTCTTGTGTGAATTCGTGAATGTACAATCAGATTACCTTTCAGTGTAAAAGATTTCAAACAAATGTCACATTTGAATGGCTTTTCTCCTGTGTGAATTCGTAAATGTATAATCAGACCACCTTTCCGTGTAAAAGATTTTAAACAAATGTCACATTTGAATGGCTTTCCTCCACTGTGACTCCGCAAATGTATATTTCGATTACCTATATTTGAAAAAGTTTTAATACAAATGTCACATTTAAATGGCTTTTCTCCTGTGTGAATACGCGAATGTGTAATCAGATTACATTTCATGGAAAAAGTTTTTAAACAAATGTCACATTTGTATGGCTTTTCTCCTGTGTGACTACGAAAATGACTAATCAAATGATGTTTCTGTGAAAAAGCTTTCAAACAAATTTCACATTTAAATGTCTTTTCTCTTGTGTGAATACGCGAATGATTATTCAAATTATATTTCCGCGTAAAAGTTTTTAAACAAATGTCACATTTGAATGGCTTTTTCTTTGTGTGACTACGAAAATGTCTATTCAGATGATAGTTCCGTGAAAAAGCTTTCAAACAAATGTCACATTTGAATCTCTTTTCTCCTGTGTGATTACGAAAATGTCTATTCAGACTACTTTTCTGGGAAAAAGTTTTCAAACAAATGTCACATTTAAATGTATTTTCTCTTTTGTGAGCACGCAAAAGTCTGTGTAAATTACTTTTCTTCAAATTCTGACCTCCGTCTACATTTAATTTGAACTTATCAATGAATCCGATATCCTGCAATTCTGCTTTCAAATCATGTTTAACTATTTCAATTTCATTTTTAACATCTTCATCAAGATTTCTGTAAATGGTAAGATCAGTTACATGCTTTTTACTGTGACTTGTATTGTTCTGGCGAAATTTCGTTTTATACAGTAATTTCTTCAGTATCAGGCAATGATTTGTAAAAAAGTGACTAAGGAGTTCTATTCGTTTCGTGTATACATTTCCACAATATCCACAGACCATAATCCCAGCAATACCACTTAGGTTTGCGTGTTTTCCATTTTTTAGTTGTCCTGCAAAAAGAAAATTAAAACTAATTTTTCCAAGAATTGAAATTTGCCCACACATTACTGATAAAATTAGATGAACAGATGGGAAATTTACTTAATGAAAATAATGACATTTCAGAAGTTTGTTTGATCTCTCAATATTATCAGTCAGACATTATATCAGTTCTTCTGTCAATCCATCAACGACACACATAATATAATAATTGTTAAAAAGTGTTGGATTTCATTAGATTTGAGTTTAAATTATTTTCCTGCGAGGTAGACAACCCGAACCACAAACGTTTGTAATCGTGGTTGCCTTCATGCTCGCGTTAATTAGAGATTCAATTTTTAATTTTCGAACACCTACAGAGACTTCAGCTAACCATTGCTTGGTGAAGAACAATTAGATTTCGTGTCCGGTAATTCGGAATAATTTTGTTAGGTTTAAATTAAAAAAAAAACGTTTTGTGTTATGGTGAACGACGATGCATTGGAGAGAGCTCTCTGAAGGAAAGTTTTAAGAGCTATTGGGAAAAGAAAATCTCAGGTGAGTGAATCTCTATTCGTCGCCAGTTATTTTTTTTTGAATTAACTGAATTTTTACATTCTCCTAATTAAAACCCGAAATCAAGCATATTTTGGGGTAAATTGTACAGTCCTGAACTTAACTCTCCTCATAGGAGCTAGCGAATTGGAGATCCATTAACCGGATCGCACAAAAAGCAACATTCTGCCAAGAAGATATAAGAACAGCAGAACTGATACGAGTACCATCTCTCATAATTAAGAAAATTGTGATAAATATATAGAGTGTGCACGTTTACAAATTATCACAATGTTATCTAAAAAAAATCCCAATGACACAAGACCAATTGGACAGGCTTATTTCAGTAACATGTTTGCATAAAACCGAAAATAAAAAATTAGATACAAAAGTAATAGAATGTTTTGCTCGACTGATTGGCGTCCCTCAATTTGTGGCTCATCCTCTGAAATTTTCATATTCCATATATAAATCGCAGATAAGAATTTTGAATCCTCTGGATACGAAGAGAATCAATATTGTTTAAACAGTGACCATATATTGTATCACCTAATATAATATAGCAATATTCTGTTTTCAAGTCTCTGATTTTCAATGCTTTTATAACGTTGGTTTAAAGCACAGATATTGTATGTCCACTTTTTGCCAATGTTAGGGTACAGTGATATTTTGAACGAAGTAATACAGATCTAGAGTCTGTGCAAATATTGTATGTCTCGAATAACGAGAAGTAAGGGTAATCAACATAGTGAAAATATACTATATCCATAGGTTAGTAGGATATGCCAATGCACACTTAGAGTGTGTCATAATTTTTCGCAGTTCAAAATAGTTCGAAGCACAAATATAGAAAGTCCGGACATACAATAGGATTATCAACACATGCTAAAAAGTTGTATGTCCGGACATAACATAAATGTGCACTATACTGCTGCGTACTTATAAATCAGCTGTTTAGGACTTGTATGGACTTGCAATATTTGCATGCTCTTCGTTTTTATTTAGTTTTATGTTAGACACCTTCGAAGTAGCATTGCGTTTTACAACATAATCCAGCTCATATCGTGAAATATTTCATTCCTATAATTTTATATTTGCCCATATTATTATTTAAAATACACTCAGTTTCATGATAAGTACTGTACAATGTGTTCCATTTTGGGCACTTTGGCACTACTAACAGTCAAATGAGTATAAACTTCTCTTGTTTAAGTTTTTTACGTACAGTCCAGTGGTGTATTCTTTTTTTAAACTTCACCGATTCGTTTAATCTCCTAAAGTCTGATCAAGATCGTTTGATTATTCCGTTTGGTATATTTCAAATTATCTAAATACGCTCTTCTATGACTAACAAATTTTGCATTTCTCACAGATTCATTTCAAGATTCAATTGAGACAAATCCTTCCTGTGGTGTTACTGTTGTTCATTGTGAATAAATTCCAGAGTATTTTGAGTTGCCTGAGATTTAACAAACATTTATATAGGACGAAGTGCCATCCAATATACAAGTTATCGAAAACACCGAATATTATGTCATCAACGAAAACAGTTTGTTACAGAATGCTCTCGACAAAGAGAATATTGAGGTATTAGCCTCTGATGAAAAAGCAGATAAAAGCTTATCGACTTCGAGGAGTATGTTCCAGATGACGAAGAAAACAGCTCAACAAATAACAATAACCTAGACGAATGTATTGAAGAAAATCCTTCAGAAATACCTCCAGTAGCATCAAAATCCAGTAAAACTTTAGTACCTGAAGTTCTGAAAAGAACTCGGAAAAGACTAGCAGACACCAATACATGGAAAAGGAATGATCGAAAAATTAAAAGAGCTTCTGGTCAGAGTTACCAAACCAGGAAAAATGAAGTTATGTCAGAAAAAGAACCAAGATACATTGATTGTTCAAAGTGCAGATTCAAATGTTCTGATAAAGTATCATTGGAGAGGCAGCAAATTTTGCATGGAGAATATTGGGGACTTTCTGACAGTGATCGTCAAAGAGCACTCTTATGTTCATTGGTTACAGAAACTAGCGTTTGCCGTCACAGAAAACAAAACCCAGAAAGCCAAGTCACAAAGACTAAATCACGCGTATATTCACTACAACATGATGAAGAGGGTAAAAGTACGCGAGTGTGCCTAAAATTTTTTCTCGCTATATTTAGCATAAGTTTTCAAGTCATTGACCTAGCTTTGAAAAAACGTGGTGTTAATGGCGCCTATATAGGTACCGATGGACGGAAAGGAAAAACTCCTGCTAACATTACACCCATTGATTCGCAAAATCACTATAGCCGACGTAATACAAAGAAATTATATATTTATCTGCTGATTTAAATATTTCTGTTATGTATCGTACCTATGTTGAGACTTATAGAACAGAGGAGATAATATCGCCGGTTTCCATTAGTGTTTACAGAAAAATATTCAATTGTTATGATCCACAACTTTCATTCCATGTCCCTAAGAAGGATCAATGCTCCCCATGCAATCTCTATTATAGCTCTACAGACAAACTGATTTGGAAGAAAGCTGGCAACTACACAAAAAGAGAGAAAATGAAGCAATGGAAATGAAAGATGTGGATAAAACAGCAGCGTTAGGAAACTCAAGCTTTCGAGCTATTTCTTTTGATCTGGAAGCTATTCTATCTGTTCCCTTCACCCCTGATTGTCAAATTTATTACAAACGGAAACTTTCTGTTTTTAATTTTACAATATACGATTCTTTTGATCAGAGTGGCCACTGTTTCCTTTGGGATGAGACTCACGGCTCCAAGGGATCTTCAGAAATTTGCACATGCCTGTTAAAATATTTGCAAAACCTACCTGAGACTATCTCCCATGTGTCTAGCTTTTCAGACAGTTGCGGAGGGCAGAACCGCAACCAATTTGTAGCAGCTGCAATGTTGTACGCTGTGAGTGAAATTAAACACTTACAAATTGTAGTTCTAAAATTTATGGAATCTGGCTATTCCTATCTTGAGGCAGATTCAATTCACGCTACCATTGAAAGAGCCCGTAAACACCGAAAAATTTTAACAACCGAAGAATGGGTATTACTAATTGAAATGGCAAGAAAAAACACCATCCCTATCAGATCCATAAGCTTTTTGCTTCTCTGATTTCTATGACCTACGGGCCCTGGCGTCAGTTGTTATGCAAAATACTAATCTGAATACATTGAAGGAACAAGTTAAATGGCTTCACATTAAATCTAAATCTAAACCATTTATCTTTCAATAAAAATATTCATTGACCGATAATGAATTCTTACAACTAAATGTTTTGTAAACCAAAAAATGTAAGAAAATTCCCATATTGAAAACCCTGACACAAAAATATGGCAATAGATTATCAATTTCAGAGGCGAAAAAGAAGGATTTAATTTATTTACTTCGGGAGCAAATTATTCCCGACGCTTACAAAAGCTATTTTAACGCATTACCAAGTTCAAAGAAAGCAAAAGATCTTGTTCCATACACTACACTTGAAGTTTTTTCAGACGAGGAGTCTGAAGAATCATAATAATAATGTCGATTCTACTTTGGATTTAATTTTGTGTTAATTTTTTCCTTCAATAAACAGTCGAAATGTGTGTATAAATACATTATAGATATTATGTTTTTACGTATGTAAATGTTTTCTTTCTTCAGTAAAAAACTTGAAAAAAAAAAGGAAAAAAACATCAACACCGGAAAAAAACTAGCCACACCCCCTTGCCCGTCCATCGTCGTAGATGGTAACGTGCAAAAACACAAAGACATGATTAATGTATTGAAAGGGGAAATTAAAAACAATTTTGAATTAAAATACACAGCAAATTCTAAGATAATTTTTACCAAAGATGTCAATGATTTTGAACACCTCAAGAAAACGCTGCGAGAAGAAAAAGTCCATTCCACACATATAGTAGAAGGGACGAAAAAACGCACGCTTTCGTGTTTAGAGGCCTCGCCGAGGGATTACAGCTGGACGATATTAAAGATGAACTAATCAACTCATTTAAAATTAACATCAAGGACATTTTACGTATGACAACGAAGGGGAGACCATTATACTTAGTCGTGACAGACTCTAAAATCACACTCTATTACCTCAATAAAACGGTGAGAGTAATCGAGCACACTAGAATCTAATGGGAGTATAGAAGATAGACAAAACCCATTATACAGTGTCATATCTGTCAACTCTGGGACCACGCAACGTCAAATTGCGGTAGGGCCCCCAGATGTCTAAAATGCGCTGGACAACACTTGACTCCAGAGTGTGGGAAGGACCGATCGTCACCCGCGAAGTGTGCAAATTGCAAGGGTGACCATCCGGCAAACGCGGAGGTTTGCCCAGAATATCTGAAGAGGAAAATATGGCTAGATGAGAGAAAAAGGCAACAAACCAAACCTACCCCAGTACAATTTATCCATGCACCCCCTCCCAAAATCAATCCCTGGCAAAAATCCGCCAACGACGCAGAATTTCCTAGTCTCCCCTCCAAGAATACCCCAAGTACAACATCCCAAACTCGTACCTCTCAAACAATAACAGCCAACCAAACAAGAACTCCATCAACCACTAGTAGCAACGATCTAAGCAAATTCACTGAAGTCAATAATCTTTTCAAGGAGCTACAGTCATTAGTCAACTTGGATGAGGTATCCAGAGCCGTGACGGACCTGATACAGCAGATGAGACAGGCGACAAACAAGATAGACAAATTTACAATATACAATAACTTTGTAGCGAATATAGACAACTATGACATCTAGACAGGTAGGTGGAAAATTTGGATTACAGAAACGATACAACCTCAAAATAATCTTTTGCAATGTACAAGGTGTACAAAACAAAATCCAATTAATTCGTCACTTTCTCAACATTCATAAACCAGATATTTTCTTCTTAATTGAGACATTCCTGAAACCCAACAAAAAAGTCAACTTCAGAAATCCCGAATATCGTCTATTCAGACATGACCGCCCCGATGATGCCAGAGGAGGCGGTATTGCATTACTAATCAGAAAAGGCATAAATTTCAAACTCCTGCAACAAAATAAATCGTCAATTGAGCATATCTCTATTCTGTTCGATAACAAAATCAAAATCGTAGGCACATATAGCCCTCCTGGTAATAAGCTTAAGAGGGGCCTCCTCACAGGTATATAAACCTAAAAACCTACACAATACTAGTTACTAATTTAGTAATTATTTGGTTCAAAATATTTACGATAGATGTCGATAGTAGTACTGAATCGGCTTTTACTTATTCAACATATTTTCTCTCTCTGTCTTTCCACTCTTGACGGTTCAAAGAAACGCATCTATGTTCGAATGTTTTGATTTCAAATATTTCCACTTATATGGTAAGCACAGAAACCTTATCTCTGTTTTTAAACGGTTTTATTTAGCTCACCCCGTTTGTTTTATTTATTATTTATTCTTGGGTCAAATTTAGTAATTCAAATTTCACCCTCTTCCTGTCAACCGATTAATCTGAAATTTTGTATACACTTTGGATTTTGGTGACAATACAATTATGTTTATTCATTATCATTATAAATTCAAGATGGCCGCCGCTACAAAATGGCGGATAATTTATGTTTTATTAATCCCATCAATATGGGTATCAAATGAAAGGGCTCAACAAGCAGAATACAATATACTATAAAAAATTGAAATCCAAGATGGCGGCCGCTACAAAATGGCGGATAACGTAGGTTTTATCAATCCCATCAACATGGGTATCAAATGAAAGGGCTCAACAAGCAGAATACAATATACTATAAAAAATTTAAATCCAAGATGGCGGCGGCTACAAAATGGCGGATAACGTAGGTTTTATCAATCCCATCAATATGGGTATCAAATGAAAGTGCTCAACCAGTAGAATACAATATACTATATAAAATTAAAATCCAAGATAACGGCCTCTACAAAATGGTGGATAACGTAGGTTTTATCAATCCCATCAACATGGGTATCAAATGAAAGGTCTCAACAAGTAGAATACAATTTACTATGCAAAATTGAAATCTAAGATGGCCGCCGCTACCAAATGGCTGATAACAATTTTTTATCAATCCCACCAATATGGGTATCAACAAATAAAAGGGCTTGACAAGAAGAATACAGTGCACTATACAACCTCAATATTTAAGATGGGCGCAGCCACTAAATGGCGTATAATAATAAGATTTAAATTTAGAAATTGAATCTGTAATTTAGGTATCTGATTAATCCAGCCTGAATCCACCACCCAAGTCAAGATTTTGTATCGTGTTGAGGACTGTGTGGCGTTAGGGTGGCTAAAAATGATACGTCGTTAGCGGTACACCACCCAAGTTAAGGTGAAAGGTTAAAACGCACCGAGAACTGTATGGCATTAGGGTGGATAAAAATGATATGTCGTTAGCGTTTTCCCCTCAAGACTCAGGCGCCTCTTGTACATAGCCTTGCCCCTTTATTGGACCTCTGGGGGGGTCGACCGTTTAAATGTCCATTACTCGTGGGAACAAAATGGTAAAAAAAAATATAAATAAAAATAGGTAAAAAAACTTTTTAAGTTAAACGGTTTTATGTTAAACATACATTGCAATGTTTAAGATAAATGTACTAAAAACCAAAAAATAATAAAATAGATACAGTCGTGGGAATTATAAACATATGCATAGACGAGACTAAAATAAAACCGTGGGTTACGTCAATTGTCTACAATCGTTGATTAAAATTTTTGTTTTGTAATGTTACACTATAATTAGGCAGTTGTTCAACCGACAACGATGGACGTGTGATAAGTAGGGCTAGAATGTGGAAACAAGCTAGCAAGCTCGATTATAAGCGAGTTTTAGGGTTTCATAGTGGTGAGCGAGTAGTACTTTTATCATATGTTTAGTCGATTAAAGACAAACTACGAGCAGTGAAACGATTCCTCGCCAGCCAGCAGTGTGAATGTCCAACGATAAACTAGTTGAAACATCTCTTTTATTTACATGGAGTGTATAACTATTGGAATTTCCATGAGCAAGAAAATAGTAAGTAATTTCCTCACCGTCTGCGGGCCAACTGCCTAACGACGAATTAAACGATTCTTCTATCGCACATTAAGTCGATAATTTGTAGACAATTGACGTGCCCCACGGTTTTATTTAAGTCTAGTCTATGCATATGTTTATAATTCCCACGACTGTATCTATTTTATTATTTTTTGGTTTTTAGTACATTTATCTTAAACATTGCAATGTATGTTTAACATAAAACCGATTAACTTAAAAAGTTTTTTTACCTCAAAATAATCTTTTGCAATGTACAAGGTGTACAAAACAAAATCCAATTAATTCGTCACTTTCTCAACATTCTTAAACCAGATATTTTCTTCTTAATTGAGACATTCCTGAAACCCAACAAAAAAGTCAACTTCAGAAATCCCGAATATCGTCTATTCAGACAAGACCGCTCCGATGATGTCAGAGGAGGCGGTATTGCATTACTAATCAGAAAAGGCATAAATTTCAAACTCCTGCAACAAAATAAATCATCAATTGAGCATATCTCTATTCTGTTCGATAACAAAATCAAAATCGTAGGCACATATAGCCCTCCTGGTAATAAGCTTAAGAGGGGCCTCCTCACAGGTATATAAACCTAAAAACCTACACAATACTAGTTACTAATTTAGTAATTATTTGGTTCAAAATATTTACGATAGATGTCGATAGTAGCACTGAATCGGCTTTTACTTATTCAACATATTTTCTCTCTCTGTCTTTCCACTCTTAACGGTTCAAAGAAACGCATCTATGTTCGAATGTTTTGATTTCAAATATTTCCACTTATATTGTAAGCACAGAAACCTTATCTATGTTTTTTATGTTGCATCCAAACCACAGCACACCTGTGCATAGATAAGAGAATATTATATACACGGATCCAAACAAAATTTGTTGAAATAATTCATAATTTCCATTTGAGTGTAGATTTTTGATTATTTAATAGTTTCATAAATGTTTTTGAAAGGAATAAATTGTTAAAAAGTAAGTAATCTTATTGACCCGATATCAAAAATTATAGTTATGATAATGTAAATTATCCTGCAATCCGTATTTTTTAATTTTAAAAGCTATGTTTGAGGTTATGTTTACTGGATTATTTGATTAATGTGAAAATATGAGATAAATAATACTGATGGTTTGTTCTAGAACATTCTCTTGAATCCCTGTTTCAATGATAATATGGGTTTGTTAGCGAAAAGCGAAAAATGTTTCATTGAAGTGAAGTGACCTTTGAAGAATCTGAATGAAGAAAAATTAAAACCGCTCTCAAAAGACAAGAATTGCACAATTCATTTTGATGAATATATAATAGTGATAATTGAAAAATATAACTATTATCACCTGATACAAGGTGCATTACATATTGGATGAAAGGACATGTGCTATTTAATAATATGGATACCAAGAAATTAAGAATGGAAGAAAAATATACATACTTTAAAAACACTCTACCTTTCAAAATTTGTACCATTTATATTAACATAATAAAATGTTTTCATGATTATAATTTTTTGTTTGTTTCATGCTAAGAAAATTAAACTGCGGAAAAGTTGCAAATGTACATGATTTAAAATAGGCCATTTAGTCTGAAAACACAGAATGTCGTGTCACAACTTTACCTCATATTTGTATCAGTTTCAGAATTTCTGCTTTCAAATTTTATTTGGCTTGTAGGCTCTTTTTTCAACTGCATGTGTAAATATATTCAATTTTATCTAGAAACAAATAATATAAACAAAGAGTTTCCAAATTTATTATACAAAGAAATATTTACTTGTAATACAATGCTTTAAGAAAGGGGAAAGTAAGGTAGTACAGTGAGGAATTTCAATTTAAAATAGCAAACGTTTAAAAAACTTACAAAGCAACTATAACAACTAATAAAAAATTTAAAGCGAAAGATCTGTAATGACAAATAATAATGTATATATTGTGGGGAGATCGATATATACAGTACAAAATCAAACATACAATCAACATGTACAAGTTTGCTTCTACCTTGTTTGCAAAGATTGATCATATGTGTTGTGGAGATTGGAACTGAAACGTTTTTCTTCATTATACAAAAAAATAGTTGGTTCATTCTCTTTTTTCCATGACAGATACACATATGTGTGATCACCTGAATGGTAAATTTTTTTTTTGTTATTGTATAATACATTATTGGTTTTATTACCTTTCCATCCAACCCATCTAATATGCGAGAAAAGTATAGGTTTACCCAAAAAAAAGTTGGAATTTTGGATTTTTTGAGTTGTTTTTAAGTTTTTCAGTAAGAACAACACAAAAAAATGCTTTTTAGAAAAGAAAACCTATCTGTATAACTCGATACAGCCCCCGAAGTGCAACAAGTAGACAAAATTAACTTTTTAGTCGTCCTTTGTTTTACAATTTTTTTAATATCAACAACTAAGACTATTACTAAGTCATCCTTTAATAATAATTTGGTTTCTTATTTTCTTTGATTTTTTGAAATGCTTATATAATCAAACAATTTGCAAGGAAATTTCGACTATTGGCTAGACAAAGTTTTAAAATATTTATGGTTCAAAGATTTTTAAAATGTAATGTTACCAACTTCATTCATTAATTTTTTTCAACAATTACTATTACCTATGGTGCATAGGCTAAGGCAAGCTAAAAAGTGGATAACCATCCTAATTTCTTATAAAATCTTTGGACAGGTTGTTAAGAGAAAAACAAATACACCTTGTCATTCTCTTGTTAAAACTGTTCTTAAAAAGACTTATTGTATGACGGAGGTAATGGAGTATGGAACTCTTAAGGAAAAAGTGGCTAAGGGCATGTTTGAACAAGTACATAATGTTGTGGTGGTTGATACAGGATTGTGGGTAGATGTTCAACACGGTGTTCTAGGTGCTTCTCCTGATGGTAAATATATTCAACATAACAAATAATTACCATGTGTTATAAATTCTTTTTGCATATTAAATGACATAGGTACATTTATTGATAAAATATTTTAGGGCTTGTAGGTGATGATGCACTACTTGAAATAAAATGCCTCCACTCTGCATCAAAACTGAATTTACAAACAAATACAATAAGCGAAATAATTGACCTCATGAAGAACAAAATTTGTCTAGAAAAACACAACAATAAAATTCAACTTAAGCCGAATCACAATTACTGTTAACAGGTATAAACATGATATATTTATTCCAAAGAACAAAAACTCAAAATCATTCTCACATAATATATGTAATCACTTTGATGTATTTACCAACCATAAATAAGAGTAACATTAAAAAGTAGTTATTTGTGTAATAGGTGCAAAAAGTGAATTTTTGTTGCAAGGAAGCATGAAGCACTAAACACAATCTTGTGAAGTAAATATGAATAGCATTTACGAAGCACAAATTTACTTATTTAGCATGAAAATTACTTAATTATAATCACTTACAAATACAATACACACTAAACTATAAATTTGGGATATTTTTATGAACACAAAACATATGACAACAGCATTTGACCCATAGAGAAAGTTATAATATTATTTGTCTATGAATTGATCGTCGTCTTCTGTCATTGTTCTATACAGCGCCATGCATCAAGACGGTGGAGCGGTAGAACTAAAGTAAAAAGATGTTCGTTTGCAAAAATTTGCGCACAACAAATCTCAAAAAATACAATGATTTGAGATTTCATATTTTCAGAATCGAATTCTCTAGGCTTCCTTTTGGGGATCAGGTTTTGGTGTCCATATTGGTGACCACAAATTGTCAAAACTGTCAAAATCACACCATCACTTAATGGCTTATATCTTTTTTATAACAATATAAAACTCAACCAAAACACCTGATCCCCAAGACAAAGGGCCAAGTTATATTTTGTTAAAATTTCAGCACTTAATTTTCCTGCGTTCTTTAGATTTGTTGTGTACAAAATGACCTAAATTTTGTTGCAAATCACGGGTGCCAACTGTTTTCAGGTTCCTAAAACGTAAGGTCCCTCTTAAGGAGGACGATTTCTTTAATATCGTAAACACACACAACAGGGTATTAATTGTAGGAGATCTCAACTGCAAATATCCGCAGTGGGATCCCTACACTAAACGCCCCAACACCAACGGAAGAACTCTGCGAAAATTCTGCGATCACTCGGATTGCAACATTTTTCACACTGACTCTCCTACATATTTCCCTTCTCAAACCACTCCCCTAGCATCCTAGACCTAGCAATAGGCAAAAATATAAATAACTTAACAAAAATTACAACCCTTACAGATTTCAATTCAGACCATGATCATGTCCTAATAAACCTGAAAAGTTCCCATCACACACAAACATAACAAGACACACACTATGATTATAACATCACGAGCTGGGTAAAATTTAGACGAATTATAAATAAAAACTTAAAAATCACAGATAATATAGAAAATAATAGTAGACTCATTAACATTAACAACTTACAAAATTTAATAATAAAAGCAAGAAACGAGTCAACAACTTTAAAGAAGATAATAAAAAAACAAAATAATTTACCTGAGTATATCACACAACTAATAAAAGAAGAAAACAAATTAAGAAAAATATGGCAATCAACAAGAGAAGAAGACCATCGATTACTAAGATTAACCCAAAAACAAATTAACCAAGCAATAAAAGAACACACGAATAACGACTGGACATAATTCTTAAATAACCTCAAACCGGAGGATAATTCCTTGTGATAAACTGCCAGGCGGTTTCGAGGAACAAATCGTGAAATTAATAGAATAATAGAAAACGGTAAAACCATTACAGACATGACGGTGATTGTGGAGAAATTCGGGGAGTTCTTCCAAAACAATTTTATAAACAATTCACCTCATACACAACAGCATCACAACGTTATAAACACAGTTCATCAACACTTACATTCATTAAACACAAAAGATTATGCAACATACACAGAAATTTACAACACCATACAGAAACTAAAAATCAAAACAGCCCCTGGCTTAGACGGAATCCACAACACACTATTAAAGAATCTTCCGAAAAAAGCTATTGTCCAACTAACATATATAACGAATTTCATAATCCAAACTGGACATTATCCCGATATGCTCAAGATCTCCAACATTATACCGATCGTCAACGCTAACAAACCACCTAGTTATGTGGATAGCTATAGACCAATTTCCCTCTTAAATAATATTGCAAAGGTGATAGACAGAATAATATTAAAAAGACTTCAAACATTTGTCAACAAAGAAAATATCATCCCCCCCGAGCAATACGGTTTCCGAAGCGGACATAGTACGGTAGCTCAAATTATCAGAGTAATAAACTACATCCGTGAGGGTTTTCAGCAAAAACGGAAATCAATCATGGTCGCAATAGACGTCCAAGAAGCTTTTGATTCTGTATGGCTCGAGGGGTTAATCTATAAACTTATTAAATTAATATTCCCGGATTACTTGACTAAAATTATTCATTCGTATTTGACTGACAGAAAGTTTTATTCAAAAATTAATGATTACGTCGCAGGTCCATACAGCATAAGGGCTGGAGTACCGCAAGGTTCTGTACTATCACCCCTGTTATATTCCCTTTTTGTCCACGATATCCCAACATCCCCAAAATTACTAACGGCAATGTACGCTGACAACACATGTTTTGTAGCATCAGCAAAGAATCAAGAACAAGCACTCAACACTGTACAAACTCATATTAATACCAAAATTTCACCTTATTTCAAAGAACACAAACTAGCTATTAATCCTTCAAAAACAGAGTATTTTTTACTCAGAAGAATAGCTAGAAAAGTTGAGCCATTGCAATCTCAGCTTTGCGTAGATGGGCATTATATTGCCCCCAAAAACACCCTAAAATACTTAGGGTATACAATGCAGGGAAACACTTCGGCAAATACGCACATTTCACAGCAAATACAAAAGGCTAAGATCGCAATGTGTCGACTATATCCACTTATATGTGAACACAGTAATCTCACAAGTCACAACAAAATTTTAATATACAAACAAATCATAAGACCTATACTCACATACTCTGCACCCATATATTACACAGGCACCAAACATAATTTTCACTCCCTGCAGGTGATACAAAACAAGTGTCTCAGAATGGCATTAAATCATAATACGGTTTACCCCAAATTACCTAAAACTTCCTGGTTACATGACAAGGCGAATATACCCACTATCAAAGACTTTATCAATAAAATCTCAGATAATTTTTACAGCTACTGTTTGCCACAAGCTTCGATACAAACTCAAAGCCGCAAGTCGCGCAGAAGGCATCCGAGATAGTGGGTGTAGGCCTCTGCATGGATCGTTAATTACATAACTAGGTTGTTGATCTCCAAACCACATTATCGTTTAAAGAGAGTAAAAGTCTTGCAGTAACACACAGCGGAACTTTTGCTCCACCTAACTCATAAATTTTACAATAATAAACAAACGTCTGCCAAGTTGCTTTTTCGAAAACTAATATCCCGTATCAATTCGTAACCCAGTTTTTCAGCTGTTTTTCTGGGAATACCCAAGTCGAAAAGTCATAGGAGTCAAACTTTTATATTAGGTACAAAGTTATTGTATATAGTGAAAATAAACGGATAATGCCAAACAGCAAGGAGCCGTGGATTGTATATATTGTATATATTTATTTCCTAACCTCTGTTAATAGGGAACAAAAAACTTTAATACAGACCTTTTTAAACTAAACTAAAACTTGAAATATGTATAATTAAATTTTTTATTACGCCCTTATGCAGAATGTAAATGTTTTTTTCAATAAAAACTCGAAATGTTTAAAATTACATGACGCTTCTTTGTAGTATGTAAATGTTCTTTTTTCTTCATTAAAAACTCGAAATGACGTGTACATTTACATTTTTTTATGACGCCCGTATGTAGTATGTCCACTATAGAAAATTCATAATATTGTATGTCCATACAACTTTACATCTTATACTGATTTTTATTAAAAATTATAATAATAATTAGTAGTTTGCATTATATTCTAATTACAAACATTCAAACTCAACTAAAACATATCAGTTCTTCTGTGAAAATATTACGAACTCTACTTTAATGCAAATCAAAACCTATTTTTTGTGATTCTGGAAAATAAGCAGAATTTGACATACAATATCTGCGCTCGATATCTTCCTCTACTTGATCCCACAATCTGTTTCGTGATCTTCTTCTTGTTCTTATCTTTAATGGAACTCATGTTGTTATTATCTTTCTGATTTTTGTTGATGCTCTTCTCATGTGTCCCAACCATTTCAGTATCTTTGCTTTTATATACCGGACTATATTTTCTCCACCTGTTTCCTTTCTATTTCTGTTTCTTTTTAATCTTATTTCTCCATCTCTTGTTATGTTTGGTCCAAGTATTGTTAATATTTTCCTTTCTAGTATTTTTGGAGTCTTCTTTTTGTTTGTTTATAGTTGTTGGCTCAAGAGCGTAAGTAATGACTGGTCAGATCAAAGTCTTATAGATTTGTATCTTAGTTTTTTTGCAGTCTTCGTATACGCCACACCGTGGCGCTCTCAGCTTGTTTTTAAGTGGAAAAACCTTATTTTGATACTATCATCAAAAAATCTCATTTTTCAGAGTAAGCGGATGTGATATTTTTTATGTTGCATTACCATATGTCAGAAAAATTAACGACATTTTATTTACGATAATGTAATTTAAAAAATATGAACAAGACTAAATAAACCTACGAAATATTAAATTAAATGCTCGATTAAATTGCAAACCATCTGCCTCTTGAGAATATGTAAGGTGATGTTGAAACTCTTATTTGAATGAATTTCGGTCCTAATTCTCTCTTTTACTGCACCAATATTATTAGGTCTACTAGATAAACTTTTGACTTGAGGTATGCCTACACAAAAAATCGAATGGGGATAGATCAGGAGATCTAGCTGGCCACTATAAAAATCCTCATCTGCCAATCCATATATTGGGAAAAATATATTTTAGGTACTCAATCAGGTAGGTACCTGACTCAAAAAATCTGCACAATTGACCTGCCCATTTAGGAGTTTAAATATAAATATAGCCCCCAACATATCTCTACGATTATCAAGAGGAGCTAGTAACATTTGATTTTCAATTTCAGCATAATTATGGTGTTATATTCTATGGTTGTTCCTAAAACCACTGTATCTAAGAAATGTATGTTGAACTTTTTCAACTGAATTAATATGATTATGAAAGTATGGGGACAATACTACTGAGCAGTATTCAAAGATGGACCTAGCAAGGGAGCAAAATACTAGTTTTGTAGATTCAATAGAAAAATAATTGCAATTCCTCATCACAAAGCCCAGCATTTTTGAACTCTTCACCAAGATTGTATAAATGTGCTCAATAAGTGATAATTTCTCTTCCAGAACAACTCCCAAGTCCCTAATCGATTAAACATATTTTAAAGCCTTACCATTAATGGAATAACTAGTTTGCACTCTACTTGCTTTACGCACTCTACTTGCTTTATGCACTCTACTTGCTTTACGCACTCTACTTGCTTTACGATAAAAACTAATCCAGTAAAACTTATCAATTCCTGATCTCGCACAATTTCCACCGTTCTCCACAACTTGAAGTCATCAGCACTTTAAACATTTTCTGTTTATAACACAATCAACTATATCACTGATGAAAATATTGAATAAGAGTGGCGAGCAGTGACCTCCCTGTGGAACACCAGATGAAACGCGGATTGCCCCCGAGTAGAAGATGCCAATCTTACCATATTGTGTATGTTGGGTTAAAGAACTTTCGATACAAGAACAAAGATTAGAATGAAATCCAACTTTACTAAGTTTACAAAAAAGCAGCTTTACGAAGTTTACGCAAAAGCAGATAAGTTTACGCAAAAGCAGCTGCTGGTCTAAACAATCGAAAGCTTTAGAAAAGTCAATGTATATTGCATCCACCTGCTTACGATCTTCCATACTCTGTAAGATATATGTTTCATAAAACAACAAATTAGACACCATTGATCTATTTCTAGTATAACCATGTGGTTCTTCCGGGTACAACCCACCGCACATCCACGTCAACTGTTTGCCGACTAGATACATACACTTTTGTAATTTGCCACATTATCCCCTTGACCACCTTTAAATATTGGCACCACATAACTTTGCTTCCAGTTGTCAGGAAATATAGAGTATTCAGTGGTATGTTAAAAATAGTAAACAAAGGCAGAACAATAGTGCAAACACACTGATTTAGCAAAAAGTTAGAGAGCACCGTTGGGACCTGAGGTAAGTTTATTTGGAAGCTTATAGTAATTTCATCAAAGATGTCAGTTTTGGATATTTCGGTGCAAATAATGTTGTTGCCAATATCATTGTCAACAAACTAAAGATCATTACTGCTGGTGTTATTAGCATATATAGTTGGAAAGAATTCCTTGAACAAATTAGCAATACCCTCACCCTCACCTGCAGATTGATCACCATAAAATAATTAATAAGGAATTCTGTGACTAGACATCTTATCATTGACATATTTCCAAAAAGACCTGGTATCATCCTTTAGCTTTAAGTCTATACCCACAACATAGTTGGAAAAACACTCCTTAGAAAGCCTCTTACACTCAGCACGCACCTGGGAAAATACTGCATAATTAGCAATTGATGGGTGCGCAACAAACAGCGAATGAGCATGCCTCTTCCACTGAGTCAGGTGTCGGAACTCAGAGGAGAACCACTTTGGAAAGCTAGATGTTCCAAATCGCTTCAAGGGGACAAAACATGCTACACCTGTGGCCAACTGATGCTAAATACTCATTAAGACCCCTGTAGCTGCACTGAAGCTAATGAAATAATAGTAAATTATTTTGAGCCCAGGTATACCTTTATGTCCGCGGATTCTTTTCACTACAGTGTGGAAAGATCTCTAAAAACCATGAAGAATTTCAACGATATTAAGGTAGCAATAGAAAATACAAAGTTACTGAAATGAATTTGGATGATTTCTCTTTATGAAAGGACCATTAAGAAAATATAAATGTGAGGATTCCAACAAGATGTTTTTACATAAGATTGTACAATTATCTGCAAAAGGAGGGAATTCTTTTTATGTTACAGTTCTGATTTTGAGAAACCTGCACTGCCGTTGAATTTTATTAAGAAAAATATACTTAAATCAGAAGAAATTCCTTTACTAGAACCTGTACGACCCAACAAAAATTTCTGAACAATGACGAAATGGAATCATTAAGTTAATTCAAAATAATTATAATAACAATGCAGGGAATAACCAAATTATATCTACAAACAGTTAATGATGTGGCTGTTGATGATGACAAGGTGATTTAGGATTAAGTTTTAGGGTTGCATATGTATATTATGTATCTTTTATACAGTATGAACTTCAAATTACTTTTATTTCTTTAATAAAATACTTAAGCAACTCATTAGTTATTTTATTGCTTTATTTATTTGAAGATATTAACATATTATTCTGCATTAAAAACAGTTACCGCTAGATGACTTAATTTTTCGTAGATTTTCTTCAACATAAAATAGGGGTATCTACATTATTTATTATAAATGTGTGATTTTGGGAATATTACCCAATGACACTGAAAACTGTTTACTTACTGATAATAAAAGCAACCAATTGTGAATGTGAAAATTTCACGTGAATTAAGATACCAGAATAAAAATTAAAAACACATTTTCCCACACAACAGTAAAATGTCAGTTACCATCGATGGGCTCAGTAGAGCAGATGTACAGTTAGTACTTTGCTTCTTTACCTGTGTGTCATTAATACTTGATAACATAACTGACATAATTATTAAGTGTTATTTGTTTCTATTAATAGTGAAAAACAAGACAAAATAATCTGATATTTATTGATTACGTTATCAAATATTAATGACGTATCGGTAAAGGACCAGCAGACCAACTGTACCTTTGAATTGATTCTTATTAAATAATGATGCTCAAGATCATTTAAAAGTTTTTGTTTATAAATAAATAAGTTGTAGTATTGTATACACCTGACGAATATCTAGGGCCTTAGCCTCGTGAAATGATAAATTTGACGAGTATTTAGTTGAGTTACCATACATTATTTTTAATATGTTATATTATAATTGGTAATATAAGAACTCCAGCAGCACCCCATGATTTGGAGTATTATATTTTTATAAAATATTTCTTTAACAATAAAATAGTCAGTTAGTATTTGATAGTTAACCATTCTATTTTCAAATTCCTTTCAGATTTTTATTTCAAGCCTTCCCATTTATTCATTGTGTATAAAAAGATAGTGTCGTCTACAAAATTAATAATTTTTCATGTACGTACTACTAATGAAAGTAAATCATTCATTTATAGTGAGAATAGTGAGAGTCCTACTACTTAGGGTACTTGTGCCCAAAACTTGTTATTGGCCTAACTTAATTTTAATCTTTTTCATTACTGAGAACATCACCAATCCTCATAACTTGTCTGAGATGTATCAAGTAATTTTCAGATACATTGCAGGCAAGTCCCCAAATTCATATATTTTGCAAGGCATCTAGTAAAAGATTGAGATTCATTGACCAGTTGAAGAGAATTTAAACCAAAAAATACTTTCTGAAATATGTTATGTAGACTAACTAAATATCTGAGAGAATTCATGTAACCTTTATAGTTCAGATAAAAAGTTAAATGTTATATTTATAAAATTTATCAACAATGTTGGTAATAAATTAATTTGGGTTTTAATAATATCTTTCATATTTGCTATAGTACTATATTATAAAATTATTTACTCAGATGATAAGATTTTTCAACGTTTTAGTTATGTCAAATGCTTAAAGATACCTAGCACATGAAAATACTGCCACAAAGTATGTTATATCTAAATATCCATCAATGAGTGTAACTCACCTTTTAATTTTATTCGCCTTCCAGATTTAAATTTGTTTCTAATGTTGTGTATATTAACTTTATGAGAGATATCCTCTGTTTCAATTGCAATTATAGATTCTTCAGTTACTTGAACTATGTTTCGATCTTCATCAAGTTCTTGTTTGATAGGATGCATACTATTGTTATTTACATATTCAAAAGTTGTTGTAGTTACTTCTTCACTCACTTCTTGTTTAACGTCCATATTCTGTAATGTAAATAACACACAACAGTTTCTTTAACAAAATATATTGACTTAATAATTGAAACAATGAATAAATTTAACAGTCAACCGTTATCAAGGACCGTTTAGGTTATCTTTTTTTTTTTAGAATGTCATGTGGCCTTGGCCACATAGAAACATTTATTACATCTTTCATTACAACTTTTATAACCCTTTTGCTTTTGGTCTGTGTCACTGTTGGTATGCTGTGGGGCAAGGCTTCAGAAAAGTTAGTCAGAGTTTCCTTACCTTTAATTTTGGATTCCGATTCAATTCCATTTGAGGCAGGAGTTACTGAATCTTCGGGAAGAGCATGTAAACGAGTCATAGGTTCATTAACAGAGTGTCTTAATTGGAAACTATTTCATCTCACTTTATTACCATTTTCTTTTTCTACAATATAAGACCTTGTAACTTATCCACAACTTTAGCAGGTTGCCAATGCTTTCCGTCCTTAACGACCACATTATCCCCTTCCTGAAAACCATCTCTTCTGACTATAGTTCTGTCATAATAATGTTTATATAGCCGCCTTTTATTCTCTATTTTTGTTTCTCCTTTCCATGATCTATCACTTCTGGTTCTAATAAACTATTTTTAATCGGTAATTTTGTACGCATGCATATGTTATTTAGAAGTTGTGCAGGAGACTTATTAGATCCAGAAATTATACTCCAATAGGGCAACTTCCAGACTATTGCATTTTCTCAACATGTTCTTCGCTATTTGAACAGCTCTTTCTGCAAGACCATTAGATCTAGGGTAATGCGGACTTGATGTATTAAATTTAAAGTTCCAGCTTTGGGCAAATTCCTTGCATTCAAAAGAATTGAACAGCATATTATCAGCGACAATCTCTAGTGGTATGCTATGTGTAGCAAAAACTGATTTAAAAGCATTGACTACAGATGTAGAATTTTTATTTTTTAAAGGGTTTACCTCCAGCCACTTCGAAAAATAATCTATAATAACTAAATAGGGCTGTCCAGCAAAGTCCAAAATATCACTTGCTAATTGTTGAAACAGCAAGTCAGGTAAATCCCTTAAAACTAAAGGCTCTTTTGCATTACTTTTTTGCAGTTTTTCACACGTAACACATTTCTTTATGTGATCTAAGATATCCTGATTCATAATTGGCCAATACATTATTGATTTAGCTCTTTGCCATGTCTTTGATATTCCATAATGGTTTTCATGAAGTTGAGCTAACATCTTTGATCTTAAAGATGTTGGTATGATCAAGAGTGACTGGTCGTCACTCGCGCCATGTCACGTCTCGACTCCGCCCTCTTTTAAATATTTTTGCGCTAGACGACAGACACTCTTATACCGAAAATTTCGTCTTTTCCCTCTCCCAGCAATTCTATTTTTTTTAATTAATTAAAAAGTATATTATCTACAGGCAAAGTATGCATATATTTGCCATATAATTCATATATGATCTTCCATTTGCAGCATCAATGATAATTTTCAATTTATTTATTGAAAAGATATTCAGTCCTAAAAAATAAAAGTTGTAACTTTTGTAAAAATATTTCTAAAGTTTAAGACTTTTCATGTGTGGTTTCGATATTTCGCTAAAAAATCAATGTCGCTACCAGTGATTCATTTATTGCAGGTGTGGTGGTCGATGATTAAATTTCATTCACCCTGATATCCTGAATCTCGTTATTCTTGACGTCGTTCTCAACGTCATGCATACGCAAGGCTGTGAATGCTCTATTTGCGAATAGTTCCTAAAAATGATATTCTCGAGCACCGTTCCTAAAATCATCGAATTGTTTCGTCCCTCACTCAGCGTCAGTTGACGTTATAATACAAATGTCATTTGTCATTTTGTTATGTCAAAAATAAATATAAACAAGCTTTTCAAATATGTTTATCAATTTCTTCTATAAAAATGAATTCTACAAACCCAAATTGAAGAGGCATACACAAATAATAATAATTTACTCATTTGGAACATTCTAATGAAGTGTATTTAGTGCAAAAAAACAAGTCTATTCTGTAACTTGTCGTTACGGTAACGATAATTTTTCAGAGTAGATTCTGTAATATCGTTGCGTTAAAATCTAAAGACAAAACATAACGATAATATTTTTACAATTTTATAAGGGTTGGTATATTTTTGACATATGCTAGGTAGCAAAAGATTATTTACCGATTTATTTGTTTATAGATGTTTGGTTAAATAAGCTTGTTATTCACTTACGTAATTTTTATTATGGATAAAGACAAAGTTAAAACACCACGACAATATAGGCACAATGTATTTGGATGAATTGAATACAAAAATGAACCGTTTAGGAATAACAAATTTGATGCTATAAGCCCTGTTATTATTAAAAACATAGGGAAACAGCTTTCAGACAAATTAAATAGTTTAGGTGGTTCTATTAAGGATTCAGCAGAATAGAAAAGGGTATGTACAATACTTGATTTTCTTTTTTTATTAGTATTATCCACAAAAGCAGTAATTACATATGTTTTTTGTTATAATTTTTACCAATTTCAGACATTCACGGACAGGAAGTGTCAAGTTAAAGCAAAGACAAGAAAGAATAGAATTATCACAAAAGAAACAGGAAACATAGGGTATCCTATTAAACCTTTATGAGATACTGAAGAACCATTACTAGATGTTACAGGTTGGGTGGTAGTCAACGGCATATTCTATATTCATGAAATAGGATTAGGTATGAATTACGTGATTTTTTAAATTTGGTTATATCCACTAAAATTTTAAAATTGCATACATACCAAATACTGAAGAAATTAGAGAATAGTCAGAGAAAGAGTTCCCAAATCAAAGTAGGATTCCTAAGAATCAACTAGTTGAACACACTCAGTTGAAGAGTCACTTAAAAGACCATCGAAGAAAGAAAAACGTCAAGTACTGGGGTGCAAGACTCTAAAATAAAGTAATTGTAATGATGAAAGTGAAAAAATAATAATCCTGGGGGGGGCACTGTTCTCCGTTGTTGTTTAACCTGTTTGTTAATGATCTCAAAGATGATATAAAGGAGTGTGGTTTTTAATATTCGCTGATGATCTCAAATTATTCTTAGTGGTTTGGAATGACATCGATAATGATTTAATTCAAAGGAAGCTAGATAATCTGTCTGAATGGTGTCGGGTAAACTTGTTGGATTTGAATTTTGAAAAATGCTTCAAGATCTCTTTTAGGAAAAAGGAAACTATGATCCCATTCTCGTATTCAATAGATGGTCAATTGCTGATAAGTAAAGAATTGGCTAAGGATTTGGGAAAACTTTTTGACTCTCACTTAAGTTTTGGTGAGCATATCAATCAATTGGTGGTTGGGTCTCAAAGGATGTTGGGATTTACTTTGAGGAATTGTAATCATCTATCTCTGGAAGCTGTGAGGTCTGTTTATGTTGGGTTGGTCAGATCTCAACTGGAATATGGAACAGTTATTTGGACGCCTCAATATTTATATTGTTTATAAGTTATTACTCGAAAGATTACAAAACAAATTCTTGAGATATTGTAATTATAGATTTAATTTGAATCTCATTGATCATGACTGTTCTCATATTTTACATGAACTAAAATTGCTTAATCTGGATAAAAGAAAGCTTATGTTTGACATGTCTCTGATTTATTAAATATTAAATGGTATTGCATCATGTCCATCCTTGCTGCCTGAAATATAAATATATCTTGAAGTTCCACAAAGAGCGCTGCGGCATTGTAAATTATTTTACATTAGTTTTCACAGAACTAATTATGGTAGACATTCATTCATAGACAGATCTCTAGAATTTTTAAATAGATGGGATAGATTGGATGTTTTTAATGGCTCATTCAAAGTCTTTAAGAGTACTTTACTAAGGTTCCTTTGAAGTGATTGTATATATATATGCTTGTTATGATATTATCATGTTGTGTTACTGTTACTTAGTTAAGTTAGTTAAATGTAAACATAACCATATTGTATGCTGTTGTATTTTGTAGTGGGGGTTTTCCGTTTAAATAAATAAATATAACGATGAAATAAAACAATATAATTTGTTTAAAACCTCATTGTATTTGAACTAATCTTCAATTTCAACTACTTGACGCGTTTCACTCACACAGTAGCTTTCTTGTAACGAATTCGTATGTTTACATTGTCTTTAGTTAGTTTAATACATTTCCTTCCATAATTTGGTTCAAAAGCTCAATTATAAATAGATTTTCTTTACGTTCCGTGTTGTTATTGACAGCATAGAAAAAGTTTATATATATATATATATATATATATATATATATATATATATATATTGTATTAATATATGGTTTTTCTTTTTTATTATTTGCCCCACTTTGGGGCCAATTATATCAATTTTTTTTATTATAGCCCTACGTTGCGCCGACAATTGAATTAATAATCATATTTATTTATTGTTTATTTATAATTACTTTACTATTTATACCTTATTATTTGTTTATCGAACTTACCTTATATATTTTACCTTCGGCTGCTGATCAATTTTGATATTTGGGTATCAAAATATATACTCCTAATCTTAGTTGGATTGATGGGCGATTGAAATAAATTGAAAAATGACCATATGCTTTTATATATTTAATTAATGAATAAATTGTTTCAAAGAAAATATGGATAAGAATGTTCCGACTGAAACTTATAATTAATTATTTATTTAGTATCACATTTTCATTTAATTATAGAAATAAAATTATGCGGTGCCTATGGTGTGCTCCTATCGCATACTGAAATTGATAGTCAACCTTCAAAAATATACAACGCTTGCGCAGAGCAGTCTTTTGTTACACATCTCACAGTATTAAATAACGCTAAACGTTGAGAAAATTGAAATATATATGATTGATTTGTGTGGCTGTGTTATTTTAACTTGTATAAAACAAGAAAAGATTCTATGGTGATAAACAACGAAACAGATTAATTACATATATGAAATTACCAACTATAAACTATAAAAGTATTTTTAGAAATCTCTTATAAACTACATGTATAGATTGAAAAACAGGTGAGTAATCATTGTTATACTCTATAAAATTGAACGATATATTAATTATTTTTCAAAATTGTTCTTTGTATTGTTTATTTATGGCCTTTAATATTTATTTTATTAGTTAATTGAATGATCATTTATATTTATTGTTCGTGTTTGGAACCCAAAGAAATAAATTCACTAACCTGTTATTTGAGAAAACGATTGTCTCAAAATGTCCGCACCTATTAGCGTCCTTTCTCACTCCTGTAGATCACCAAATTTCTCATATTACTTAGAGAAGACTCGTTTTGGATCGGGAATTTGTTTTCATTTGTTGGTAGGATCTCTGGTTGTAAAACTACTTTGTAGAATGGCCTAAATACTTAATTTTAATAATTTTTCGCAAAACATTTGAAGAGCCCCGACATGGAGTTGCTTATGCTTCTAGTTTCCTCGCCACACTCAATTGTTTTTTTATCAACAAACTTGCTTCAAGCGGATGTTCATAAACTACTAGATATACAATTTTTTATAACGATTGATTGTCATTCTTATTTGTCCAAAATCCCTCTATTATTCACATAAATGTCCTATTGTTTTATATTATTTATACTTTATATTGTTTATAATTTCATAATACGTCACAATCAGTTCTATAAATTGTCTTGTTAATTATTTTAATTTTCAAAAGTCCTGTGATTGGTGGAAACTTAAATTATAATTATATAATTTTGGTAACATGAACAATTATATATCATATATGTAATTATTCCATTTTTATTCTACTATTTGTTCATTCAATTATCATACATAGTTTCTTAATGATTTTCAAATTTTATTTATTCATCCCTCATGTATTCAATCAGATTTGTTGGTACGCATGTCAACATAATATGACATTTCTGGTTTTTGTACTTCCCTATATGAAAATAGATCTTTAAAACTTATATGTATTATATAAATAATATTTAATCTTCCATTACAAAATTCACAATTGTTTTCTTTTTTATGTGATTTAGATACTGTAGCTATATCGTTGATTTCTCAAGTTATTAGTTTGTCCTTTATATTCCTCCATTAAATTTTGGTTATGTCTAAGGTTTTGCGTTAAGTTAACTTATTTCATTGTCATTTATATTTGATTATTTGTTTTATTATTATTATAATATGACTTTATATGTTTTTATCTGAATTTAGTTTTATAAACTTTATTAAAATAATCTCAACTTTTGGAATTCTAAAAAATTGCTGAAAATTTAACTACAATTGACAGATATGGTCATTATTACTATTATATATAAAAAATTTGATCTTAGTTTCTTTATTTCTACATTACACTGGGTCACAATGTACGCCTCCATTCATACTACAACAATATATATATATATATATATATATATATATATATATATATATATATATATATATATATATATATATATATATACATATCTCATATATACATATATATAGGTATATATAATATTTTGTAGATAGTCTAGTCTTAGAAAAAAATATGTTCGATTAAGGAATATATTCTTGTCACATGTAAAGAAAACGAATCACTAAATGAAGAATAGAACGAATTAGAATATTTAACTACAAAAATAATTGAAATACTACCAAAACTGCCATCTATGGATGTCAGTAAAACTTTGCGCCATGTACACGTCTCAAGTTTAGAAAGAATAAAATTTCCATTTAATTAACAATAAAAGTACCTAAACAAGTTTAGATCACAAAAATTTTTGAAATCACGTAAAATACCATGTCGTATATTAAATTTATCCACCTTTTTCTATTTTCAATTGATACTTATAAAGACACATTCTTCCAAATAATTCTCAATTTATTGACTGAAATTTATTCAGATAAAATTTTTATATATACATAGTTATTTTCCAACTAATTTTAAGCTGATCTAAAAAATCATTTGGCAAGAAAAAAAATTAATGACTTGGCCCAATTTTTGCAGCCTTATACCAAAAATTGGGCCAAGTCTTACAAATTTTTTTTCTTGCCAAATGATTTTTTAGATCAGCTTAAAATTAGTTGGAAAATAACTATGTATATATAAAAATTTTATCTGAATAAATTTCAGTCAATAAATTGAGAATTATTTGGAAGAATGTTTCTTTGTAAGTATCAATTGAAAATAGAAAAAGGTGGATAAATTTAATATACATGGTATTTTACGTGATTTCAAAAAATTTTGTGATCTAAACTTGTTTAGGTACTTTTATTGTTAATTAAATGGAAATTTTATTCTTTCTAAACTTGAGACGTGTACATGGCGCAAAGTTTTACTGACATCCATAGATGGCAGTTTTGGTAGTTTATTATGTCACCATAAAAAATGAGATCATCTAATAAGTAAATGTTATTTCGGTCCTTGAATAATTTTTTAATCAGATCAGGGACTTTTGTTTTATGTTGGCCAACCCGTCAAACACATATCTTTTAACATATTCAGCTCAACATCTTTCTTAGGTTCCTCTTGTAAGTTTACTAGTCTCTCCTTAGTAACATTTAGGGAATGAACTATTTCAGTGATAAAGTTATCATCACCCGCTGCTTGTTTAATATAATTTCGTGATAGCATGTCTACTATCACGATTTCCTGTCCTGGTTTGTATTGAACATCTATATCATATTTTAGCAACTTTACTTTCATTCGTTGAAGTCTAGGGGAACTTACCTCTGCAACTTCCTTTTTCATTATAAATGTCAGGGGTTTATGGTTTGTGTGAATTAAAACATGTCTACCATAAATAAAATTATGACATTTTATACAAGAGAAAAGTATAGCAATAAACTCTTTTTCTATCTGACTAAACCTTGTCTCAAAGTCAGTGAGCACACGAGAAGCAAAAGCAACTGGTCTATCATTTTGTAAAAGTACACAGCCTACACCACTCTTACTAGAGTCAGTTTGTATTACAATAGGCTTGTCTGCATCAAAACTAACCAAAATCGGAGGAGTACTAAGTAGTTTTTTTATTGAATTGAACGAGTCTGAATGAGTTTTTGTCCATAAAAATGTAGAATTTTTTTTTAAGTAAACTTCGCAAAGGAGCAAATTTGGTATGTAGCTTTTAAGATAATTGATCATACCGAACATGCACTGAAATTCCTTTCTATTTTTTGGCTCCTCAAGCTCCATCATTGCTCTGATCTTATCATCATCTGGCCACATACCATGTTTGTCAAATATATTACCTAAATATTCAACTTCTTTTACCCTGTATTGAATTTTATTACAATTAAATTTTACTCCATTTCTAGCTCTCTCAATAACCTTAATTAAAATTTGATCATGGACTTCTAAGCTATCAGCTGATATCAGTAAGTCATCAAAGTCAACTATCACCCCAGGAATATCACCAAAGGTATCATTATTTATTTTCTGAAAAAATTGTGCAGCACAATTTAGCCCAAATGGCAAACGTAAAAATTTATGGGCTCCGAAGGGATTTCCAAAAGTGCATAGTTTACTTGATTAACTATCGAGTTCGACTTGATAGAACCCCTCTTTAAAATCCAACACTGTAAAATAAGACTTATTTTTTAATTTAGCATTTATATCAGCCAACGTTGGTATTTCACAAAAACTCTCTTTCTAAAGCAGAATTAAGATATTTAGGATCTAAGCAAAGTCTAAGTGATTTAGAACTGTCTGTGGATATGGTGTACACACTAGATGTAAATTGAGTGAATGAAAACGACGAATACTCAGTGTGTATTAGTTTATTAATTTCCAGCTAAGCGCTTTCGGCTATTAAGCCATTATCAAAGCTGTCCTATGAAAAATTACAAAGTTTGTGAAATTTTGAAAAAACAATTTAAAAAAGGTTGAACTTACGTCATTTAAAAAGTAGGTGTCGAAACCATCAAGTTGATTAAGAACAATGCTCAAAGTAGAATCATTGTTATGATTAAGTCATTGGAATAAAAACATTAAACATCATGTAAATTATAATTTTACACCATTCCAATAGGGTCTCCAAAATCACAGGTTTTAGAAAGTTTTTTAAGGTCTGTCACAAAATGATCAAATGGCTCACCCTCATCCTGTTTACGATTATAAAATAGGAATCTTTCATAAACAACATTCTTTCTTGGGGTCATATATTTTTCAAATTTGGTCATTACTTTATCGAAATCAGCTTTGTCTTCTTCGTTCAACTTTAACGTGTAGACTTCTAGACCTTCCTCACCCATAAGATTGAATAGCAAGGCGATTTTGACTTTATCTTCCTTTACAACTTTGCCGCTTGCTATTAAATATGTTTCAAATGACTGTTTGAACTTTCGAAAGTTTTCTGCCACATTGCCTTCAAACGATAATGGCTCTGGAAGTCTTACATCAGACATAATTCTTATTTTATGTTTTGAGGCAACTTGTAAGACACAATTTCCACAATAAATAGGACTGACCGTTAAAGGATATTTTATGCACTCCGACTATGATTACCACATAAACTGCGAAATGTAAAGTAAATAACACACAACAGTTTCTTTAACAGCATATATTGACGTAGTAATTACACAGATCATATAACTACTACAGAGACAACACACAACTACTATTAAAAAATTAAAACAATGAATAATTTTTACAGTCAACTGTTATCAAGTACCGTTTAGGTGATCTTCTTTTTTTTAGAATGTCATGTGCCCTTGGCCACCTAGCAACATTTATTACATATTGCATACAAAATCATCGTGGATATCGATTTCTTCTTTAAAGACTCTTTGCTCCATATCCATTATGACTGGATTATATTAAATCAATGTTAATTAAAATTAATGTTATTTGAACAAAAAAGCCAAGCGAGTGAATAACGACAGAGACAACACATTACATAACCATAGATCATATAACTAATCAAATAACGAGCGAAGAGTTATTAGAGAGTTTTTAAGCCCTTTATTTTGTCACGTAAGTATGGTTATCGTTATTCTGAGAATGCGCAGTATGAAAACTTGGAGACCTTAACTTTAATAACGATAACGGACTTCGTTATTTACGGAGAAATACCGTAAGAAGGTTTTTATGCTTATGGTTATTTTTCCAATTACAACGTTGTCAAAATTGATATATTTTGGTGGACGCAATTGTTAAAACCTACTTAATTTCTTTAATGTAAAGGAAACTACTATATTTCTTTGTTTTAGAAGACAATAGTTTATAAAACAATTTTTTTTTGTCAACAAAGCTGTTACATATTTTTTCTGAGAAAATCTGACAACGTTAAGAATTTATTGTGCCAAACATAAAACCTAACCTTCATTATTATTATCCATGATTAATTATTATTCAATATGTAAGGATCCTCCTAACAATAACATTTTTTAAAGCTTCTTCCATTGTTAAATTTATAAAATATTGATGTATTTACTATTTAAATAACATGGGGTTATATTTACAATTCGTCAACTATCATTATAATTAATCTGTGACTGTTAAACAGAATACGTTATTTTTAGATGGCTTAAAAACTCCTTCTTTCCTTTTTCAATGTAATCGTTATTGTTGATAAAGTTAACCATAACTACACCCAAAATCTCCGTTATATTTGTAGGCTTAAAAACTCTCTATTTTCACGTGACGCTGGAAGCTCAAAAATGAGCTTCAAAAGCTGTCACATGTCTAAATAGAGCGCTCAAATTTGTAGCTTCCATGAAAAAGGTATTCCAGCGTCAAAATTGGAGCGTCTTGCAAATAAAATACATATAAATCCTAAATTTAATTGTTCCTGTTAATAATTATATTGATAAGCAACTGCAAAAATGTCAAATAAAGATCGATATGGAAAAGATGTTGCCGAATATCATCAAAAATATACTGAATGGTATAATCGGAATATACAATATTTAGCACAAGTGTAAGGACTCAATATAAATCATAGATTCCAATTCTTCATTCATTTTACTCAATATTTATATACTCTTTGTTAACACATTAATAAACCATAAGGCAAATAATACTTATTCGATTTGTCTATGGAGTAACACAGTTCAAACCACTGTTGCCAAAGGTGTCGATTCTTCCTCAAATTGGGGATTTTTTAACGTAGTGACGAAATTATTAGGGTTTTTAAATTTTATTGGTAGAAAGTGAGAACCTAGTAAATTTGCTTACTTTTCATTAAGTAAGGTACAAAGTAATATTCTGTTTATTTGTGATGAGATATAGAAGAATGTTCTTATTTTGAAGTTGTTATGTGCATTGAAAAAATTTAATTTTGATTTTATATAATTTTATGCATTTTATAATAAAAAGTTTATTTGCAAAATTTTTGTTACATTTAATTTAATATGTTTGGTATTTTTAAATCACGGTTGGCACAGTTTGGGTAAGATGGTTGAGGATATTTTGCGCCTGGCAACACTGGTTCAAGCTGAAAATCGACGCTGAAAGTTGGTTTAAAACGAACTTCTTAAAGCGACGCTAAAACTGCACATGTAGTCATGTGACCACCGGTTTGAGCTTCAAAATCTGAGCTTCCAGCGTCACGTGAAATTGTACCTTTATCCACAAACCACAAAACAATAGAGTAAGTAATTAAAAAATATTAATGAAATTGACTGTCTCGACCCTTACTTCGTGGAATATGCTCATATTAGTGTTTTTAAATGAAACTCAAGGTCTCTAGTTAATTCCACAATATAATACAAGTTATTGAAAATTCTAAAAAATTGACAATTGTTTCGATAATAATCGATAATAATCGAAACAATTGTCAATTTTTTAGAATTTTCTATAACTTGTATTATATTGTGGAATTAACTAGAGACCTTGAGTTTCATTTAAAAACACTAAAAAAATATTATTTGTCTACGCACAAAAACCAGTTATTATATGGAGGAAATAACTTCTATCTCTATAGAAATAATCACTCAAGATAATTAGAGGTATATATAGGTAAATATTCATATGCGATTTTCTTTCTGACGAGTATTTATGTAACTAAGGTAATATACATGTTTTGGGTAACTTAAAGCAGTGTAAAACTGAGGTTGTGAATTAAATTATTCTCCCGTTTTATTTATATTGAATACGAATAATTATTACTGTTGTGTTCTCAGATTAACAAATAAAATAGATATGTTTGTTCTGATTTTTCTTACCCCAAACATCTAAGCTCCCTTGCGGACACTTCCACTGCTTTGCCATATTTACAAACTCTTTTTAGTTGCAGGAAAAATGAAATTAGAAGTTTAATTGAAAATGTGTTAAAAAGTTATGCAAATAAAAAAAGTCATACTAATTTATGCATTTTGAGTCTCTATTTTTAAAATTAATTAATAATACTTGAATTTTATTTAATAAAGGCATATTCTTATATATATTTTAAACAAGTATTTGTTGTATCCTTAGGTACCTTTATGGTTATAACTAAAAGTGGCAACATTGCTCAAAATGTCAGTACCTGCTTAATATGTCAATAGTAATCTATTTAGTAGTTTTGTCCTTGTTTACTTACCATATAAAGAGAGATGCAAATATCGTCTGAGTGTGTTCGATGATCTTTTCGAATAAGCCGTAGTATTGTAGTAAATATACAACAAGAAATCCTGGATCAATCCGAGACTAATTTAGGATTATGAAATGAGCATGTGCGGATTCTATAAATTCATGAATCATTCTGGATCAAAGTTTTCTGTTGGAACGGATTTCTGATTGAATGGACGTATCGGACAAAAAATCGTCCCAACAGATATTTCCATTTCAATATTTATACTGAATAATGATACAACAAATCATACATATATTTCAGTTAAAGCCACTTTACTACTTAAAACTACAGAACAAGACAAAAATAAAAGGCATATCAAATTATTCATATGATAATACCAAAAATCACAAGGACTAGGTTAACATAAACGAACCCCATTAAAATTTTAAACAAAACCTATATAACAATTCGTTCTACGCAAGCGCGAATTCGAAAGAAATCCACAAACTTTTCTGACGGTCCAAGAGCAGTCCGAAATCAGTTCAAATGGTTGTTGGAACATTGGACTTTACAATCGGGTATTCAATCCACTGCTTGTTGGAACGCTCAAATTGGATATGCGCATGATTCTGATGATCCCGGACTAATTCTGACTGATGTTGGAACAAACCTATAATGTCAAACGTGGTTTGTTTATATGAGCGCCATTACGTCTAGAGAGTAAACATTTAGTTCTTTTGTTTTCATGTGTTTTTCAGGACTTTTAGTGACAAAATAAACTTTTAAGTTAATCAATTAAATATTTTTGGATTATCATGGTTAGTTAGTGCCAATTTTGTCAGAAAAACAGCCGAAATTACTAAAGGCCATGTGTCTACAATACCATCCCCACTTTTTGTAATTCATTCATTATTTCACTTTTGGCGTTTAGAATTGTTGGCCGCAAAAATAAACGTGTTTATGAATGAATACCCACTCTATGTTTATTATTACACTAAGGTTGTGTCTACCTCAGTGCTTTTCCTGCGCAAGGTGTCTAATGGTGGATTGCAACAAAAAGCCTACATTTATTTTTGCTCAGTCGATCAAGTATCGGTGATCATAAGATAAGTAGTGGGAATTTTGAATTAAAATTGCGAGCGAGTTGTTGATATACAGGAGAGTTTTTTAAAAAGGAAAGTGTGGGTTTAGATAAAAATGTTCATGGACTATTAACAAATGATGCTGGTGTGGTAGAGGAAGGCGGTATAGCCAGTTTGGGAATTTAAACTCACAAATTATTGCATTTTAAGAATGTCATAAGTAAATTATTTTTAAAATGAATTATTTCAAATGCCTATCTCGTCATTCTAAAATGTTCTTTGATTAAAACATCGTCAAATCTGTGGACTGATTCTTCAACAAAATTTGCATTTCTTGGTCTTCTTTCCCTCTATCTACCTTCTAACATATTTCCTGGAATCACTACATAAACACAAACATAAGTGACACAAATGCAACATTTTCGTAGACATAATAATAAACATAATGGTGGAGTATAAATATAATATTTAGGATCGTAATATTCATAAAACATAACATAATATTCATAACACATAAGAGCTTAATATTCATAAAACATAGGATCATAATATTCATAACACATAAGAGCATAATATTCATAGATGTAGGAAGTCTCGAAATTTATAAGGAAACAAATAGAATGGCATAACTAACGAGATAAAATAAATGTCTTATTCTAAAAACGTACTGACAATTATTGTCATTAAGACAAATAATTAAAATAAAGAAACATAATGTAATTCATAAAACTTCTGTAACTTATATACAGAAAATTAAGCAGTAAATAAAATGAAATTATTAATTAGAATAACCTATTGTTGATCTCGAAGCCAAAGCTTCATTTGATCTGGACCAACTAAAGTTTGAAACGGTCTTTGAGTAACTTGAAACCCATCTATATCAGTCACAACATATCTATCGAAATCCAACATTGCCTGGACAACATAAGGTCCTTTAAACTTTGGAATGAGTTTCTTATTCATTCTAGGGGTGGTATCTACATTTCTAATTAACACGTAGTCACCTACATTGTATACGGTTGGGTATTTATGCCTTTTATTATAGGATTCTTCATTTGCTTTTTGATTAAGTTCTATTTTTTTACTGGCTCCGTGTCTAAGAGTATTTAAATCTCGATAAAAAATGTGGTTACTTTCCAAATAAAGTCTAAGTGAATCATTTAGTTTGCCTACTTGTTTAACACCGAACAATAACATATTTGGAGACTCTCCAGTTGATCTACACATTGTCTTGTTTATAGCAAATTCTACTTCCCCTAAAACTCTATCACATGTATCTGTAGTATCACATAATTTAGAAAGCATGGGGGTTAATGTGCGATTGACCCTCTCTATCTGACCATTGGCCTGTGGAGTACCTGTAGTAATTAAAATGTGTACAATACCTTCATCATTCAGGAAAGTTTCAAGATCATTTGAAGTATAGCAAGATCCACGATCTGAAATTATTCGCCTTGGTTTGCTGTAGCATCTGAAATAATCACTTAAATGATCTATAACTTCTTGGGCATTTGTTGATCTACAGGGGTAAAACCTCACAAATTTAGAAAAAGCGTCTATAATTTCAAATATAAATTTATAACCTTTACTAGTTTTTTCTAAAGGACCATAATGGTTTATGTGGACGGTAACAAACGGTTCCTCACCTTTTGGTATGCTCTGTAGTAAACATTCTTTCTTTCCACTGATTGGTGAGAATTCTAAACACTTTAGGCAGTTAGAAATTTATTCCTTCACTAACATTTTCATATTAGGGAACCAATATACTTTTTTGATATTGTCGATCACTTTATCTATGCCTACATGACCGATATCATCATGACAGGTACGTATAACATTATTTATCACGCATTCAGGAACATAAAACAATAATTTATCTTTTTCTTTCCTGTAAACTAGTCCTTCTTTCATTTCATAAAATTTTTTTTCTTGCTTTTCTAAACTATTTCGTATTTCTAATATCTTTGAGTCTAGATCTTATTTTATACTTAATATTCTCTCAAAACTATTACCATCAACTATTGCAATAACATAACACCTACTCAATGCGTCTACATGTCCCATTCTTTTACCGCTTCTATGTACAATTTCATAGTCATAATTTTGTAAAAACATGGCCCATCTCGAAATTCGCGGGTTAATTGTTTGCTTGCTTAACGTCAAACGGAAACTATCGCAATCTCTGACTATTTTAAATCGAATGCCAAAAAGGTAAACATGGAATCGTTTAACAGCATAAATCGCGGCCAAAGTTTCTAACTCAAAGCTGTGATACTTAGATTCCGCCGGAGAAGTCCTATGACTATAATAAGAGACGGGTTTGAATAAACCATCTTTTTGTTTTTGCAACAATATGCGCCGAATTCATGACTACTGCTATCGCAATGTAATTCTGTTTCAAGATCAGGAGAGTATACACTTAGGATTGGGTAAGTAGATAAAAACGTTTTTAATTTCTCAAAAGATTCAAATTCATCCTGTCCAAACTTAAAAGTTGTATTTTTTCTTAATAAATCATAAAGAGGCTTGGCTACTATGGAAAAATTAGGGTTGAACTTTCTAAAATAACTTGCAAGGCTAACAAAACGATGAGCTTCTTTAGTGTTTTTTGGTAATGGATAATTTAATAGAGATTCCACATTTTCAATATTCGGTCTTATACCACTTTGATTAACCAGATATCCTAAATAAGTGATTTCGTTGAAAAAGAATCTACATTTATCTAGTCTAATTTGTAAACGATATTGTCTAGCTAAATTTAAGACTTCTTTAAAAATTTCAAAATGTTCCTCTAAAGTTTTTGTAGCTATGAGTATGTCATCTAAATAAATGAATACTTTATTTTCTATTATCATATCATTGAAAACAGTTTGAGTAAATCTTCCAAACACTCTAGGGGCATCAGTTAAGCCAAATGGCATTTTCACATATTCAAACTGACCCAATGGTGTTACGAATGAGGTATATTTTATTGAGGATTCAGCCATTTTAATATGGTGAAACTCATTTTTTAAATCCAACAAAATGTAAAAATTCTTGTTTTTTAAACGATCTAAGTGATCTTCTATTAAAGGAGTAGGAAAATTAGATTTGACTGTTATTTTATTTAAATCTCTATAATCCACTCATGAACGTATATCTCCAGTTTTCTTACGAACTAAACAATCGGGCTAGAATAAGGTGAATTATTAGGACGAATTATGTTTTCCTTTATTAAATCATCAAGAATTACTTGTAATTTTTGTTTTTCTGTAAAAGCTAATCTTCGGGGCCTAAAAACAATTGGTTGATCATGTTTTAATTCCATTGTCATTTCAAAATCAAAATTTTTATAATCTATTCCAAAATTCTTTATCTGTTTATGTAAGTCGAAAGGCAAATTCGGGTTGATAATCATATTCGTCGATGGACTTTGTGGTTTATCGACATAATTTATATTCATAAGTTCATTTATAAAACATATTTCATTACTTTCGAGTTCGGGATCAATGTTAGGTTTTTCTACAATCTCTACATTGTTTTTAAAAGTGACAACAAAGTTTGGTTTAGAAATAAAATCTCTTCTTAAAATAGCAGAGTATAACATGGTATTATCAGACATAACAGAAAATTTCAAATTAGCATCAATATTATTAATGGATACATCTGTACAAAAGACACCTAAAATTTCTAAAGGGGAACCATTTATACCAGTAAAATTTAAGTTACTTTGAATTACTAAATTACTTGGAACAAATTTCTGTTTTATCGGACTGATTGGGGAAGCACTATCAATCAACGCTATTACACTAAACTGACATAAATCGTTGTTATACTTAGCTGTGTAATCCACGTTGACAGTATATGGCATATTCAATGTGGGTTGTACCACATTAGTAGTACTATCCGGGGAATTCTTATCAGGACATTCATAACTTCTGTGGCCCATCTTGCCACAAGAAAAACAGGAACCTCTTAGCCTGGGTGGCTTTGGACAACTATTCACTTTATGGCCCTCCTGATTACAATTAAAACACTTTACCGTGCGGTTTGATGTACCAGAGGTAGATGGTCGACTGTTTATTGGATGACTGCGATTTGTTGAAAAGCTACGAAACTGATTCATTGGTTTATTGAAATTATTGTTATCTCGTGTAGTCTCTTTTGCTACGTTGTTCATTAGACTAAACAAATCTTCAAGGGATCTAATTTCATGCAACATCATTCGAGCTTGACTCTGAAGCATTTTATTATCAAATCCATCGATTATATAATGGATGAATTCATATTCTGACATGCCAGCATTATTGCCAAGAGTAACTTTATCATGGAAATAGATGCTAAATCTTTCACCTACCTTCCATCTTCGTCTTTCAAAATTTTTAAGCAATATCACTAAATCTTGATGGCAAGAAAACATTTTCTTTAACTCATCTCTTAAACTGACCCAATTCATCATAACGTGATCTAATTTCGAATTATACCAATCTTTCGCATTGCCTATAAGTTTTCCAATCACTATTACCTGCATAATATCATCGGGGACCTGATATGCTTACTGCACTGCTGATATTCGTTCTAACCAAATCGTAACTTCTAAATTTTCACCAGAAAATTCGGGCAGCAAGTTCGCAATTACTTTATTTGAAAAGTTTTTGACCACTTTGTTCCGTAGGGGCCGGGGGCCTCCTCTGTTGGTCTTGATATGATATAAGTGCCCTTACTGTGGATTGTATCAAATCTTCCACGGTAATGTCACCTTGAATTTGAGGTGATATGCTGGTCGGGGCTTCTTCATCTCTGTTTTCCGTTGGTTGTACTGGTTCGTTTCTTGAGCTTGAGCCAATCCCACTTCTGAGCTGTGGGGCATTACTATTAAAACACCGCTCGATCGGTTCCATGATTATTTAATTACAAAATAAAAACAGTTCATAATTCATAACCAAACTCAACTACACCACCACGACCATCCTTGCCGCCAATTCTCTTCTGTTTTATTAAATTCATGACAGTTGACGTGGCCTCGGATAACAACTTTAACCAGCCATCAACATGACGCAAGTCCTACACTATCAGTTTTATTCTTTACGTATTGGGCGTAAATCCCGAAATATATCATAGTTGCTATTCGCGTGAGGGATAAAATAATACCTATATACCATGGACTGTGCTTGGCCAACACAATCCATATACCGGCTGTTGTCAACATGGTTATGCAACCACCAATTCGCATTAGTGACAAAATTCATATTTGCTCTATACGAAAAGTAGTGGAAAATTTATGTTAAACTGTAAAGCAGGTCTCGATATAGCATAATTTCTTTGGATTATGGACAATTATTAATTAATTTGATTGTAACATGTTATTTAAACATAACTACAAGTTTTATTAATTTTTTAAATATTTGGTAGTTACTTATATATTAGTTTAATATTTATATGCCACAATAGATTTCCTGACAGAAATATCACTAATGGTGGGTTTCTAGAAACTGGGGGGTGACTCCGTGAAATTTACTACATTAAAAATAGGATAAAAGCATAGAAAATAAATAAAAACCAAAGTTTATTAAAACTACATGAAATTAGGCACTTACATAGAGAGAAATAATTTTTACTGATTCTTAAATAAAATTAATTTGGATGTCCAATTCTAACTGTACACTTATTTCTTTTTTTTTGTTAATGCTATAAACCGACTTAAATATTAAATACTTACAAACCGAGACAGTAACCACGCAAAGCAACTTTCTTTATATATATATATATATATATATATATATATATATATATGTATATATATATATATATATATATTGTTACGAACTCGCACACCGAAGCAGATACTAAGTACGGCCCTGTAACCTTATGTTAACGGAGTTGAGAAAAAGGCGAGCGCGCCGAATTCAGAGAAGGTCTATTGGGATCTATTGTGACCGTCCTTTTTAAACATGTTCTCGAAAGGCATTTTAAGAAATATCGCGAAAGGCATGTCCCGTCCCGAATGTTCTAGTAAAGAAAGTTTTTGATATAAATACAGGACCGATCAGCGGATGAGTTTCAGTTTATAATTTGCCATAGTGAGTTAAACAGTAATTAAGTGAATATAAAAGTGTTATAAATTAATAAGTTAGTGTGCATATAAATTAAATTTAAGTGACTAGTTAAGTACATATAAATTAGTGTTAGTGAGTTAGTGTTTAAATAAATTAGTAAGTAGCAATACCGAGTGTTTAAAATTTATCCCACCCGTTTACGTTTTAAATAAATTAGAAAAACATTACATTGGTGTCAGGTGTGGGGTAATATAAATAAATTGCTACGTAAAAATGGCCAAGAGACTATGTGATCTCAAAGTGACGGAATTAAGAGCAGAATTGGAAGATCGTGAGTTGGAAACGTCCGGTAAGAAAAGTGAGTTAGTAGAAAGACTTAAAGTGGCACTGGAAAATGACGGTTTTGATCCAGAAACAGTTTTATTTAATGACGAGGCTTCCACCTTAATCTCGTCAATTTCTGCCATGGAAGAGAAGATTTCAACGAATGTGAAAAACGATATTTCTGCTATGGAAGACAAGATCTCAACTAATGTGAAAAGCGAGATTTCTACTATGAAGAATGATATTTCTACCAATATGGACGAGAAAATTTCCACTATGAAGAATGATATTTCTACTAATATGGACGAGAAGATTTCCACCATGAAGAATGACATTTCTGCCGATATATTATCGTTAAAAAATGACATTGCTGCTAACGTCGAGAATAAAATTACGTCTCTAAAATCAGACATTGAAAACAAAATAACAACGATAGACGAGAAAATCAAGGAATTGGAGAGAAATATGGCAGATTTAAGAACAGAAGACACGCCAGCAGAAGGAAAGAAGATTGAACATATAAAACCCTGCAAGCCAGAAATAACTTCCAGGATAGAGGACATTGGCAGTTTTGCACGAGTCAAGACCCCAACATTCGACGGAAAGACATCGTGGACCAATTATGTAAAACAGTTCGAAGCAGCCGCTAGAGTGAATAATTGGTCCGATAAGGAGAAAGCAGTGAACCTAACTATCGCGCTTCGGGGAGATGCCTTAGATATACTTCAGACGATACCTCTGGAAGAAACGGATGATTTCGAGCTGCTGAAGAAGACGTTGGACATGCGGTACGGTCACGAACATCTATAACATTTGTACCAGTCCCAACTGAAGAACCGAAGGCAGAAACGCGATGAAGCCCTTCAAGAGTATGAAGTGGATATTGCCCGACTCGTTCGATTTGCTTATCCGTCAGCACCAGAGAACATGATGGAATGTCTGGGCATCCAGGCCTTTATTGATGGCTTACGTGACCCCGACATGCAGAGGACGCTTCGTTTAGCCCATCCCAAAACATTAGTTGACGCATTGACAGCTGCTCTTGAATATGAAGCAGCAACGAAGGCTTCAGGATATAACAAAATCAGGACCATCCAAGAAGAAGATGACGAAGACAGATTTGACCAGTTCGTCAGTTTAATAAAAAGTATGATGGACAAGAAGCCAAGAAAGATCAGATGCTGGAATTGTGGCGAGCTAGGGCATGTACGTAGTTCGTGTAAGCGCCCCAAGACTCCTGCAAACCAAGAACCCCCCGTCACAGGAAAACTAGAACGGGTCGGCTACGAGGGGGCCGCACCGACCCATGATCAATCCAAAGACCCTCTCATACTGATAGCTTCTCTCAGATGTCGCAACGACAGTGTATATGTGGATGGCGAAGTAAATGGCAAGAAATATGCTCTGCTGGTTGACACTGGAGCAACTAGAACCATTATACGACCAGAGATAATAAACCCCAAGAAGAAGCTTCTACCAACGAGACTGCGACTGCGGACCGCCACAGGCGAAAGTGCCAACGTTCACGGGGAAACACAAATCCAATTGGGAATTGGCGCAGAAAAGTTCACGCATACGGTAATCGTAGCTGACATTGAAGAAGACGTGATTCTGGGAATGGACGTAATGAATGTACATGGTTTCCAATTAGACTTCAGAAACAGAACCATTAAAGTGGGTTCCGAGGAGGTATTCCTGCATCCATATGAAGGCAGCGCGGTGTTGGCAGCTGTACAGGAAGATACCGTTCTACCTGCACGAAGCGAAACCATGATAGTAGCACGGCTACAGGGAATCATGGAGGAAGGTACACCGGTTATGATGGAACCAAGGAACCACGACGATGAGGTTGGCAAAGGAGTACTAATTGGGAAAGGATTGGTTACGTCGGCGAAGGAGATCCCTGTACGATTGATAAACGTGAACGATTACCCAATTACCATCAAGAAGGAAACCAAGATTGGATCCTGCGTACCAGTGACGTCTATAGTTCGTCAGACAACGACCACTGACAATTCCAAGGCCAGATTCGAACAAATGTTATCAGTAGCTGGTCAATCTTTGGATCGAGCTGAGAAAAAGAGAATGAGAGAATTTCTCTTCCAGTATCGAGACTTATTTGTACCAAAAGGAGGAATGACTGGCAGAACATCAGCCGTCAAACACAAAATCGATACTGGTAATGCTAAGCCAATTAGACAATCAGCTCGAAGACTTCCAGGAGCGAAGAGAGAGGAAGCTGAAAGAATAATTCGAGAGATGGCAGAAGAAAAAGTGATAGAACCATCTACTAGTCCATGGTTGTCTCCAGTAGTGCTCGTCAAGAAAAAGGATGGAACTACGAGATTCTGCGTGGATTATCGCCAGCTTAACAACGTGACGAAGAAAGACAGCTATCCTCTGCCCCGAATTGACGATATGCTAGACACGTTGGCCGGCAGTAAACTGTTTTCCACCTTGGACCTGAAGTCTGGTTATTGGCAAGTAGAAATGGACCCAGAAGATAAAGAGAAGACTGCTTTTACCACCGGATCTGGATTATGGCAATTCAACGTCATGCCATTCGGGCTCTGTAATGCGCCTGCGACATTTGAAAGATTTATGGAAAATGTCTTGAGAAGGTTGTCTTGGAAGACATGCCTGGTCTATGTGGACGACATCGTAGTACTGGGGAAGACATTTGACGAACATCTGAAAAATTTGGAAGACGTATTCAAACGACTCCAAGCTGCCCAGCTCATGTTAAACCCGAAGAAATGTCAGCTGTTCCAAAACCGAGTCAACTATCTAGGTCATATAGTGAGCAATGAAGGAGTGGTGGTGGATCCAGAAAAAATTGCTTCCATTCAGCAATGGCCGCAACCAACCGACAAACATCAAATTAGGAGTTTCCTTGGACTTTGCACGTATTACAGAAGATTTATCAGGAAGTTTGGAGATATTGCCAAGCCTCTAACGCGACTTACAGAAGAAGCAAGAGCTTTCCAATGGGACGAAGACTGTCAAACGGCTTTTGAAACTTTGAAGAGGCATTTAACCTCGGCGCCGATATTAGGATATCCATTACCAGAGGGAGACTTTATTCTTGACACTGACGCAAGCAACGTAGGAATTGGTGGAGTGCTCTCACAGATCCAAGGAGGACAAGAAAGAGTGCTGGGATATTTCAGTAAAGTCCTCTCCAAACCAGAACGAAACTACTGCGTCACAAGAAGAGAACTTTTGGCAGTAGTGAAGTCCGTGGAACACTTTTACCAGTATCTCTATGGTAGGAAGTTTTTAATCCGGACTGATCATGCAGCACTTAAGTGGTTGATGCAGTTCAAGAACCCCGAGGGCCAGATCGCTAGATGGCTTGAACGACTTCAAGAATACGATTTCAACATCGAACATCGAGCTGGTGTGAGTCACCGAAATGCCGACTCCCTGTCCAGACGGCCGTGCCCAACAGACTGCTCCCACTGCAACAAGGTGGAATCTAAGGAAGCTGCAGTTTCAAGAACTACTGTAGTCAACGAGGAATGGTCACCCACCAGGATCAGAGAAGATCAGGAGAATGATCCTCACCTGAAGATGATCCGGCAATGGAAGAAAGAAAACCGGCGACCTACCTGGCAAGAAGTGTCAAGATTTTCACCGAAACTCAAGGCGTATTGGGCTCAGTGGGACTCCCTTGTCCTGGAAGAAGGGCTGTTGAAAAGAGTCCTTGAAAACGATGATGGTTCTGAGATGAGGAGACAGCTAGTTATCCCGAGAACAAGAGTAGCTGAGGTACTGAGGAAGTTACACGACAGTCCATCGGGAGGTCATCTGGGAGTAAAGAAAACCCTTCAGCGAGTTCGTGAAAGGTTTTATTGGATGAACAGCTCCGACGATGTGAAGGACTGGTGTAAGAAATGTACGACTTGTGCTACGAGTAATGGACCACATAGCAAGAGAAAGGCACCCATGAAACAGTACAATGTTGGAAGCCCTTTCGAAAGGATTGCTTTAGATATCGCTGGACCATTTCCGACGACAGAAAATGGTAGCAAGTACATACTGGTTGTAATGGATTATTTTACAAAGTGGGTGGAAATTTACGCTATCCCGAACCAAGAGGCCACAACTGTCGCGGATGTTTTGGTGAAAGAATTCATCAGCCGATATGGAGTGCCCATGGAAGTCCACAGTGACCAGGGAAGAAATTTCGAAAGCCATCTATTCCAGGAGATTTGCGACAAGCTGGGAATGAAGAAGACCAGAACAACAGCATTACATCCACAGTCAGATGGAATGGTTGAGATAATGAACAGGACTATTGGAAAATACCTGTCCAAAGTAGTATCCAGCCATCAGAGAGATTGGGACCAGTATCTCTCCCTATTCGCATTGGCTTATCGATCTGCCGTCAATGAGTCCACGGGTGAAACACCTGCGAAAATCCTGTTTGGACGTGAAATGAGGCTTCTTTGTGACCTGGAATTTGGCTGTCGGCCTGGAGAAGATATAGCAGGCGAAGACTACGTGATCCAATTGAGAAGAAGGCTGGACGATATTCATGAACTAGTTCGAACAAATCTTTAAGTTGCCAGCGACAGAATGAAAAGTCGGTACGACACGCAGGCCACAGAGGGCGGTTTTAAAGAAGGGGACAAAGCATGGTTACACAACCCGGCGAGGAGAAAAGGATTTTCTCCAAAATTACAAAAATCCTGGGAAGGTCCATACTTGATCAAGAAAAGGATCAATGATGTTTTATATCGCATAAGCAAGATCCCCAACGGAAAACCAAAAGTAGTTCACCGAAACCGACTAGCGCCATTCGAAGGAGACCATGACATAGAGGAAGGAGTAAACCTTATTCGAGATGTGTCTGACCTCACCTTCGATGAATTTATGGGCGCGTATGGAGGTACCGGGAAAGCTAGATATGGAGTCACTTCGGAACAACAACAAGATTTGTTCACTCTCCCAGAAGATTATTCACTGGCATACAACATACCCGCCCGTATCAAGAACGCACGAGGGTTGGCAACCGTCTTTCGAAAGAAGTTCGGGCAATTAGAAAAACTTGAAGACCAGATTCCAGCCCCTCACAAGACACTGAAACTGAAACATAATTCGCGGTACGTCTTCTACGTAGTACCTAAAAATGAATTCCAAGATCGATCTACCTACCGCGATGTGTGGGAAGCACTTCGAAACCTCCGAGACCATGTGTTGGAATCCAACGTGAAGAAACTGGCTATGCCTAAGATAGCGAGTAACCAGTTGGATTGGCGAATCATCAGGAACATGGTAGAGATTATCTTTCAAGATACCGGTGTCCAGATATTGATTTGCAGCTACAACCCCCGTTATCAGTATCCGATGAAAACGGTGCCCTGCTATTTTCATAAGATCGGAAAGTGTGGAAATGGGGCTAGTTGCCGGTTCAAACATCCAGTCTCGGCTACACAAAAGTTCCAGGAGGAACTTTCATTCAAGGAGGGGGTAATGTTACGAACTCGCACACCGAAGCAGATACTAAGTACGGCCCTGTAACCTTATGTTAACGGAGTTGAGAAAAAGGCGAGCGCGCCGAATTCAGAGAAGGTCTATTGGGATCTATTGTGACCGTCCTTTTTAAACATGTTCTCGAAAGGCATTTTAAGAAATATCGCGAAAGGCATGTCCCGTCCCGAATGTTCTAGTAAAGAAAGTTTTTTATATAAATACAGGACCGATCAGCGGATGAGTTTCAGTTTATAATTTGCCATAGTGAGTTAAACAGTAATTAAGTGAATATAAAAGTGTTATAAATTAATAAGTTAGTGTGCATATAAATTAAATTTAAGTGACTAGTTAAGTACATATAAATTAGTGTTAGTGAGTTAGTGTTTAAATAAATTAGTAAGTAGCAATACCGAGTGTTTGAAATTTATCCCACCCGTTTACGTTTTAAATAAATTAGAAAAACATTACAATATATATATATATATATATATATATATATATATATATATATATATATATATATATATAATTAGATCTCTAAATGCAAATCTTTCTTGTAACCAAATAAAATTATTAATTCTTTTAAATGGAAATATGCTGTTTGTATCTTTAATTTCTTTTGGAAGATTTTAATTTAATGTTAATAAATAAATAACAATATAAATAAACAACAAAACGTCAATACAACAATAGACTTAATTCTAATAATGAATAAACACCCACTAAGGCATTGCCTGGGCGTGGGTGTTCATTCATCGTGTATTTTTATTGAATATATATAATAATGAAAAGAGCGGAACAGTAGCATTATACACTCAATAATGTTTTTGATTAGTATATATAATATTCACATCGCTGCATAGACAAACAAATACATATACACATATTACATTAAATATACACCTATATACACGTTTACACATTAACGTACATAATACAATCAATAATGAAGAATGACAGTGTAGTGCCAATAATAATAGTCAACAGTGCTTGGGTTTAAAGGAACATAAAAACAATATAAGGAATATGAATATGAACTCGCTTTCTCCATGTCAGTACAGTAAACAACTGAATAATGTTATCTCTATTACATAGTATGTTTCATGAGATCGAGAGGTCAATTAATCGATGTATAGAGACTCTGTCTCTTAAATGAAACATTTGACATCTTTTTTTAATGAAAAACTTGTTGTTGCAAGTCTGATTTCCAGAGGTAAGCAATTGTAGAGCCGATTTGCAAGATGATTATATGTTCTCTGAACGATTGTTTGGGTTAAGCATATTGTGCTCAGTTGTGCATTGGCTTTAAGTCTTGTATTATGCCTATGATATACATAGATCAATTTTGTTCGGTTTTTATGTTGTTCCACAACATTTTTTCAAATGCGATATTGCTACTCCACCCAGCCAACTATCCCATATGCAAGACGAGACTCCACAATTGCACAATAAATTGTTTTCATTCGCGAGGTATCTAATATATTTAGTAAATACCTGAATCTATAAAGAATGCTCCTCAATGTTCTAGTCACTTGGTCAACATGATGGTTCCATCTCAGGTGTCTATCTATCACTACTCCTAAATACTTGATTTTTTCTACTGATCGAATTAATATATTGTTCCCGATACTAAATGTATCATATTGGGGTAGTGAGTTGGCATAGCAAGAGAATGGTAAAAAGAATGTTTTTTCGTAGTTTATTGATAGTATTTTATCTGCGAAACATTCAAAGAGTTTACCCATGTCATCCTCTGCTTTAGTTTTGAGGTCATTCCAGCTATCAGCACTGTACAATACTGCTGTATCGTCAGCGAAGCAAACAATGCTGCCACAAGTATCGTGACGCAATATATCATTGATATATATTGCAAAGAGAATTGGCCCCAAAACTGTTCCTTGCAGTACTCCGCACTCCACAATCCTTTTTTCATTAATGACGTTATCAATTTTCACATATTGCTCTGTTTTTAAGGTAACTCTTCATGAGATTCAATGTGCTTCCCCTGAAACCCATATTTCGCAAGCTCATCAACAGCTGTGAGTGATTCACGGTGTCGAAGGCATTAGCAAAATCCAAGAAAACACATAGACTTGGTTTACTCTTTTCTGTTGATTTATGACTTTTTTGCGAAAGTTTCATAATAAATGTCACATCTGAATGGCTTTCCTGTTCTGTGATTATGCAAATGTATTCAATTGAATTTTATGTGAAAAGTAGTAAAGGAGCAACACCGGTTCTAGACCATTCCTTATGTAAATTAACATGGGAAATCGCCAAGGTCCATCGTGGTAATTTTTGACTCAATTTCGATCTGAGCATGCGTCAAGGCGGCCGGATGGCCTATGGGTGGTTACCGATAGGAAGAAGTTTCCAGAGGGTTTACAAGAAGTAGAATAAGTCTCTAGATGGTTAGCAAGTAATGACGGTAGCGTCTACGGGGGTTATGCGAAAAGTAAATAAGTGTGAATGTTGTTACGTGTATAAGGTAGAGGGTGGTTTAGAAGAAGCGAAGAGGGTTTTAAGGGTAGCGTCTACGGGGGAGGGGAGCGTCTACGGGGATTACGTAAATAAGGGTGTATACAAGAACGGGGGTTATGCAAAAAATAAATAAGTGTATAAGGTTTGGTGGGATTGAAGTGGAATAAAAGACGAAGAAGACAAGAGGTAAACATGTAAAGCCATAAGGGCACCATGCTGATGACGTCACCCATGCTCAGTCGATAATGGGGTATCAAAATAAAGAACAATTGAATAAACATTTTATTGTACAATATAACATTGTAAAATATAATAAATGAAAATAATAACAATACTTTTTATATAAATTTCTAAGGAATAATGGCATCGACATCCATATATGCATCAATCGAATAGTGCCCCCAGGGTAAGGTTTCATCGGAACCATGAATAATAAATCGTTTGTCATCCTCCGGGCTGAGTGCTACTTTATTTTGGATAATTGAATGGACCAGATGTTTCTCGGAACGAATTAGATTTTGGGAAACTGTTTTCTGTGTGAAGGTATCAAGGCATTCTTCATAATCTTCAAATGTGATTACGGTCTTCACAACTGACGACTTTACCCCTTTAGCTTTTTTAGTTACTCCAACATTTCGAATTAGACAGTCTATTTCTTCTTCGTCATAACCATCATCCGCAAGACGTTTTCGTTTTTCCGCTAGACCATCTTCAGAGGTTAGTAACCGCGTTGCATACAATTTAGACCGTAACCCAATATAATCGGTCATTATGATACCATTGTTCTCATCCTTCATCATACCAAGAACCTTCTTATTAACTTGAGGAATTTCGTAAACGTTATCAAGAGGATAGTCTGAGGTGTCGAAATATTTATAACAATCAATCTTCATTACTTCATAGGGATCTTGATCTCCAATCTCATATATAAGACTATCGGTATCAGTATACAGCACAGTACAGTTTTCACTAAAACGGTTCACCATGTACTCATAGTGAAAATCATAGATCGTAGTTTTAGCCAGATCTAAAATTGACATTCCTACATATATCGGTTTATTCAACCATATTTGCAGCTTCCGTAATTCGATGGCAATTAGGTTTTCACTGAAAATTGTACTATTTTTAAACTCTGGCTTAGCTATGTACGATTCAGCACCATATCGACCACTCCAATGAGAAATTAGCTTTACATCAACGCGTTTGCGCACGTTCTCCATGGTTTTACCTGTAACAATTAGTAAAAAAGTGATTAGTATAGAAATATTTATATAAAACTAGCAATACTCACCAAACACTGCATTGTTCATCAGTTTGAATAGGTTCTTCTCAAACTCATTCTTCGCAGCCTTACGTAACTCGGTGTTTAAGTCAATGTAGGGCTTTAACCAAGAACTCTGCTTGAATTTCAATACTCGATGTATTTTTGTTAATACAAGCCCATTCTGTAACGCTTGCTTCAATGCTCGGTAATGTATAATGTATTTTGTTTTATTAGTTAGGGTACCCATCAACTTAGTCTCCTCATTTGATCTTGTAGCAGGCATCATGGTCTTAGGATTTAGGTGTTCGGGCAGAAAGGTATGTCCTTATGCAAATCATGTAAATGATGAGGATACTCCAAATCAACCTCGAGCATGTACCCCTCAGAAGCATCATCAGCAATTTGTGTAACGTCTATATTAGAGCCACACCATTCAAATCCTCCATAAGGGAGATATTGTGACATAGCCCATCCATACTAAAACATTAAAATTAATTGAAATAATTACCTAAAATGAAAAAACTAAAAACATACCTGATTATTCACATCATAGTACATTAAATATTTCGGTGGATTAGAAGGATTATAAGTGGGCATATACTTATTGTTGGCTCGAGCACGACGTTTTCCGCAAACTTGACTAAGTCCACCGCGTATACCACGCTCAACAAATAAAAACATGTCTACATCAGTGAGAAGTTCCAATTCTTGTCCAGTATGTTTCAGCATAGCATCGAATGTAAATCCTGGTAATGTATAATAATGTGCAGGATCGATGTTATACGTAGCAATACAACTGGAACGAAACTGCTCAAAAACGTCAGCAAGTAGAAGGACATCGGTCTTCATATACAACTCTACATATTCACCTAAGGTTTGACATTGAAACGTATTCCAGACGCGTTGTGCTCTACTATAAAGTATACGTGAGCAGGGTTTATCTTCGAGATTATTATAGAAAGATTCGATAGGAGGTAACCTTGTTTCTTCAAAGCGGTCGAAAGAATTGAAATAGTCATAAGGCATCACCCCCTTCTTAGTTAACATTGTGAATTCTTCATCGGGAACACTAGAAAACTGTGATCTCAAATTAGGAAATTCGGTTAAATATGAAGCGAGTTTATCGAGAGATGATGCCATGAAGCGGAAACTATCGATAAATCTGAAACGGATTCGTGCATCTTCAACATGTTTTGTGAAGGAAATATATTTTTCTTTTGTAATAGGAAGCAAATCAATAGAGCCAGTCATGCGGGTAGCAATGTCTTCGATGATGAAATTTGCATCATAACCAGATAAGTTGTGAAACACTACATTAACAGTAGGCGAATCCTGATAGTTAATATTGCACCCCTCATGCGCTGCACCTCTATAATTGTTTTCAGGAATGGGGTGATCATGATCTCGGACTTTCTTATCAGTAGCGGAAAATGGCGTTTCACAAATATGACATTCGGTAGCAGCTTGAAACTGACGTTCTTGATTAGGAGTCATATGAATTCCATAAGGACAAAGGAACACCGTACTGATATCTTGAGCAAGCAGATTCAGCTCATCAGCAAACCAGCGCATACAATCTTCACCCAAATAACTCTTATAAAAGGAAAGCGAATCATCATATGAACACTTGAAGTAATACCCAACGGCTGCAGGAATATGCTGTTGTGGCTTCTTAGAATCCCCAGTCTGCTTCAAAACACTCTCGAGATCTTTATATACTATAAAAGGTGCCTTTACCTTATTCTTAAAGTTTTTGAATATAAGCACGTTCTTCCCTAGTTCTGGCATCTTAACAGCACAATCATTAATTTTCATACAATCTACGACGTGAGCATCCAACTTTTCCGCTGTAGTAAATGACTGTAAACATCTTTCACATAAAAATCCCATTCGTCCCTTGCAACATTTAAGATGAACATCTAGATTTTCGTGGGATCTGAAATAGCGTAAGCAACCATCACAGGAGTATTTTTTAGCGTCTTCTTTACTAAGTTGTGAAGATTGAAGTCTTGATAGATTCTTTATCCAAACAAAGTGATATTTCGTTGGCGCTTCATCATATTTATCTTGCACCATCAGAATTTACATGTTTATTCATCTTATTTCTTGTAAGGTAAGTTGGCAGAGTAATGAAGGTCTTTTTATCTTTTTGTAGAATGTAAACATTTACGGATATATTATTTTGCTTCTCAAAATTGGTGATCTGCTTGATAGTCATTGGAAATTGAATTCCTTTTAGTTTTAATACAGTGGAATAGTGAGGGTATGAGGATGTTCTATCAGAATGTATTGTAACAGGATACAATGCTGACGTAACTGCCCATGCAAAACAACCATTATCTTCATTATTGACGTTAATACATGCCTTCTTCTTTTTTATTTCTATAGGTAAATCAATATAAGAGGATCCTAGTTGAGGAGTATACTTATTGATGTTAACGCCTAAATTCAGCACCTTCTTCAATGCCCAACCACTATCACGTTCTTGAAACTCCTCCAAGTCTTTAAGGATAGTCGCAATGACTTTAGTATCAAACCAATCATCAATGTTTGTATCCTTATATATCGGAGAATTAGTTGTCGTAAAATACTTGAACTCATTAAGAATCTGATCTCCTTTAACAATTCCAAATTCACCGCCGAAAGCCACATTCACCTTAACAGCTACCTCCTTTTTTAATATATTATGTATACGTCGTTTAAAGAGAGCCCTACAATCTTTGAGAAATGCAATGGGATCCTTATGCTTCAGGTTTGAGATGCTACCAGTTCTGATGCGACCGTTAAATGCTGCATCCAGATCATCCCATTTTACACGATGTTTTGCGGTTTCCATATGAGATGATAGGTCTCCACCATGTTTTTGAATATATTTAAATTGGTTACGAAATGATTTGATTTGAGTTATACTAGTTAAGATATGCTGCTTTTCTCCAATATTATTGGCACTACGTAACGCATTATTTAGTTTTCTTATAGCTTTTCTACACTCCATAAGCCCTCTAGTCACTTGGTGTTCATTATAATTAGATGTTATAAGCCCCAACAAAGTAGCAACATGTTTTACGAGATTCACAAAGAGGGTCATAATAAGGATGAAAATTTTTTTCGTAAGCACTTTGAACAAAGAACTGTAATCGAATGAGCATTATCGGGATATGAGGGGTAACAAGTAAACTTCTAGTCGGACGGAAGACTGAACGGTAACATTTTTTCTTAGAAAAGACCCGCGATTGATGACGAAAAGTAGACCACTTTATTTAGTCGTGACATATTCGAAAGTCACACTAGATTACCTGAACAAAAATGTTCGAGTACTTGAGCATACAAGAATTATATGGGAGCACAGACGCCAGAGCAAACCCATTATACAGTGCCACATATGTCAACAGTGGGGGCACGCCACTTCCAATTGCGGAAGAGCACCTAAATGTTTAAAATGCGCAGGAGATCATCTCACCCCTGAATCTTCAAAAGACAGATCAACTCCAGCCCGCTGCGCAAACTGCAAGGGAGACCATCCAGCCAACGCGGAGATATGCCCAGAATTCGTGAAGAGCAAAATCTGGAACGAAGAAAAAAGAGCCACACAAAATCCCAAACCATCCCCTAAATTCATCCCCGCACCCCCACCCAAAATCAACCCCTGGTCGAAGAACTCAAACATCGCCAACAATGATTATCCTAGTCTTACAACGAAAAACATCCCTCAAACTACCCCTCAAAATGTTCACCCCCAACCCCCAACAAACAAAACTACCAGCCATCCCTCCACCACAAACAATGACATTAGCAAATTCACCGAACTCAACAAGATGTTCCAAGAACTGCACTCCCTCGTTAATTTGGACGAATTGACAAGAGCGGTTTCAGATCTATTGCAAGAAATGAGAAAAGCCACCAATAAAATTGAGAAATTCATGGTCTACAATAGCTTTGTCACTGGAATAGACAACTATGCCATATAGGCAGGTAAGCCGAAAAACAGAATTTCATAAACGATATAATCTCAAAATAATTTATTGCAATGTACATGGAGTACAAAATAAAATTCCTTTAATCAGACATTTTCTCGACATTCACAAACCAGACATATTCTTTTTAGCTGAGACATTCCTTAAACCTTATAAAACAATAAACTTTAGAAATCCAGAATATCGTCTTTATAGACAAGACCGCCCCGGTGATACCGGCGGGGGCGGTATCGCTTTATTAATCAAAAAAGGTATACAATTCAAAACCCTGCAACAAAATAACACATCAAATGAGCATATCGCGATTCTGCTTGAGAATAAAATCAAAATCGTCGGAGTATACAATCCTCCCGACAATAAACTCACTCTCACAGACTTTCACAACATTTTCACTACACACAACAAAGTTTTGGTAGTTGGAGATCTCAACTGTAAACATCCACAGTGGGATCAATACTCCAACTACCCAAATGCGAACGGCAATACTCTCATGAAGTTCTGCGATAATACGGACTGCAACATATATCACACAATTGAATCCACATATCACCCTTATGTGATAAACCACAAACCTTGTATACTAGACATAGTGGTTGCGAAAAACATCAACTTCATAAATAATATGAAAACACTTCCTGACTTAAATTCCGATCATGACCCCATACTCATTAACCTTAAACTATCCCACATACTTAACCCTAATAACAAGAAAACATTTAATTATAAAAAAACAAACTGGAATAAATTTAGAAAATATATTAACGACAACTTAAAAATCACTGATAATATAGAAAACTTAAATCATTTAAACAAAATAATAGAAAAATTGCAAAATATTATAATCAAAGCAAGAGATGAATCCACTATCGTTAAAAAACAAACACATAATAAGTACACCCTTCCTAATAAAATACAACTAATTCAAGAAAAAAATAAAATAAGGAAAAAATGGCAACATACCAGAGACCCTATTTATCATCAAGAATTAAATCAGCATCAACAACAAATTAATCAGTTAATTAAAGAACACAAAAACAATGAATGGTTAACATTCCTAAAAACACTGAAACCAGGCGATAATTCCCTATGGAAAATCACCCGGCACTTCATGAAAAAATTCAATGAAATAAACAAAATTACACACAATAATCAAACCTACTACAACACCCCCGAAATCGCAGAACAGTTCGGAGAGTATTTTCAAAGCAACTTTGTCAATCACACTCAACATACACAATCCCATCAAAACATAACACACACAGTTAATCAATACATAAATTCAATCATCACAACAAACACAAAAAATCTAACAACATGCACTGAAATTTACAACACGATACAACAACTGAAAAACAAAACAGCCCCAGGTACAGACACGATACACAACATATTATTAAAAAACATTCCAAAAAAATCCATTGTACAAATAACATATATAACAAATTTTATTCTCAAAACAGGACAATATCCCGATATGCTTAAGATAGCCAATGTCATCCCAATTATCAAAGCAAACAAACAATCATGTTATGTAGATAGTTACAGACCAATATCCCTTCTCAACAACATAGCAAAGGTGATAGATAAAATTATTCTATTCAGGTTAAGACACTATATTGATCATCATAAAATTTTACCCTCGGAGCAATACGGATTCAGAAGCGGCCATAGTACAATAGCACAGATAATCAAAGTAACAAATTACATAAGGGAGGGTTTCTTTAAAAAAAATAAGGCCGTTATGGTTACCCTGGACATTCAGAAGGCGTTCGATTCCGTATGGCTCGAGGGTTTAGTCAATAAAATGATAAAAATAGAACTACCGAACTATCTAATCAAATTATTAAATTCATATTTAACAAATCGTAAGTTTTATTCAAAAATCGACAATTACTCAGCCGGACCCTACTCCATGAGGGCTGGAGTTCCTTAAGGCTCAGTATTATCACCTTTGTTATATTCCCTGTTCGTCCATGACCTCCCAACATCCCCACATCTGTTAACGGCTATGTACGCCGACGACACTTGTTTTGTAGCTTCTGCACAGAATCCTGACGACGCACTGGAAACAGTACAAACAAACATAAACACGATTATTAGTAATTATTTCATTAAAAAATTCATACGTAGGATGGATGGGGGTAGATCTTGCTATGATAATGATTTAAAAATGATGTGTGAAAATAATATATATTTACCAAAATCATACCACATGTTAGTTTTGATACTTGAATAAGAAATATTGGTTATGATAGAATAAGGTCTTATAGAAACCATTTTATTAATAAATATAGCGGATTGAGCTGATTCGAAAATATTATTATTTAAAAATTAAACTAAAATCTTGTCGAGACTTGTATCAAACCTTGCTATGACCTCACCATATCTAAAATAGTCACACCTATATAAAGAGGTTTACCGAAAACTATTTCAGTCCTTTTTAATTTAATAGCTACTAGATTTTCATTAAAAATTGTACTATAATTTAACAAAGGAATTGCAATGAAATGTTTTATACTGTAGCGGCCGTCTGAAGATTTAAGTAATTTAACATAACGGTACTTTCGAGAATTTTCCATTGTTTTATTAATAAGTTTATGAAGATTCAAAATCATTGTTTGCTAAATTTCTCAAATGGTTGTTTAAATCAATATATATTAACATAGAGTGAAACCTGCAACACTCTGTATACAGAATTATGAAATAGTAGACTACATACTTCAAGTAATTAACATTTTTGGAATTTGAATTTTTTTAAAAAATGATCTAAAAAGGAGACAATCTGTACTATTTACTATTCAATAGAGAAAGCATATAAAGGATCTAACTGTATGATTATAGAGAAGAATTCAAATAAGCTTTATAAGAATATATGTGACATAAAAACAACTTCCATATTTGGAAGAGAGCATTTTAGAACGTTTGTTACATATAAACGAAAATAATAACCCATTGTTCTTATTGTCAAAGTAAATTAATATTGTGGTTTGTTTTAAAGAAGTGAATATTAGGGTTTGAAGGAAGTTTTCAATAAGATTATATAAGTATTTAAAATATGTGAATGTAGGAAGTAAAATGAAAACATTAATTCTATGGAATATGACATTTGTTGAACGATTTGACATTCTGAATAAATACTTTAGAAAATAAGAACTGTCATTTAGTAAATTTATTGAAATACAATTTAAGGGAGAAATATATGGTTTATAATCGTTTAAAAGGCTCAAAACAGAATGTTTTAAAATGATGGATGGACAATCCACTATTTGAAATGAAATCTTTCAAATAAGAATTTTGATAACCAATTTTGATTGGTGGAATGCATTTAAGATATTTTTATCAGCGACAAGTAGATTGCTAATAATAAAAAAATTGAATGGGAACAGTTTGTTGATTATACAGTCTATTGACTAGGTACTTTCCTTTTTGGGTAGAAATTTTGAAGAAGCAAATCTTATTGAGAAAAATTTTTAAACTTTTGAAAAAACAACAATTTGGCATTAAAAATTAGAGAAAGAAATACATTATACTTGAAAGCTAGTCAGTAATATATTTAAACAAGCAGAAGTACACATTATAAGAGGAAAATTGGTAATTATATTTGAATACTAACCATAAAACTAATAGATGTAATTAAGTAAAATATTGTATGGTGGAACGGTGTCTCCACCATACCTTTTAGAAAGGTTTGGATTATGTGATTTGATTAAAATGTATTGATGTGGACGAAATGTAGCACCGTTTCTGGATATTATGCAAGCTGGACGAATTGTATGGTATTTTCCAAGAGGTAACCTAAAACAAAATAAGAACCATTTATTGATGTGAATTAATTGAACTATACAGTGAAAAAAGGTATTTAAAACTATTTTAATTATATATAAAGAACGTAGAGTAAACTTACCGATTTAGTGCAAAGAATTGAACTTTGATATTAAACAGAAGCTTATAAGTTTTATCTTCCGCCATCTTTCTATCATAGACGTTTATATAACGGATTTCGTGTTATAAGATTTGTGTTAAAAGTTGCCTATTTTGAATTATATATAGAAATTGTACTTCATTCGAGTGGATGACTTTATTTGAATGAATGATCATAATAGATAATAGGTTTTCACTAATTTATGTCCTGTAAAAGAATAATGTATTTGTTTCTACAGCATTAAATAACGTTTTGCTATTTGAAGAACATTGTGAAATTATTTTCTTGAGATTTTTCATTTCTCTATGGTGACTGCTCCATCTAGTTTAAACATTTGGTAGTTTTAAACTGACATCTATGAATCGTAGAGAAGTTCAACATTAAACACAGGACCGTCTTTAGAGTTTATTTGGAAATAATGATAAAGCAAGTATATTTTGATTAATAAAATTTTTTATTGAAAGATAGGAATATTATTTAAATTTCGGCGCTCATATTAGAAATTGTTTTGTTTTTCTACATCTGAACCCTACTCTGAGATCAGAGAGTTTCTCATGCAAAGGAATAATTATTTTACAAACAAATTTTAAATATTACAATATACCGGGCAAACAAAAACTAAGTATCAACTCAACTAAATTAATAATTCATAGTATTTAAACTTTTTAAATATTCTCTCACCCAATTCTATCCAGTATAAAATATCTTCAACCAAGAATTCCGCTCGAATTTTAGAAACCTATGTATCTTTTTCAATGTCAATCGTTTAGTGTCCGGTAGTGAATTTTATAATTATTTTTAGGATAAAGCTTAATACTCACTTAGGCGAAATTCGCGTTTTTTGACATAATGTGTCAAATCCAGATTTAAAAATATTCGCGGCGGGAAATTTTAACAAATCTGCGATTTTTACAAGTATCGTTTGTCACAAATCAAGAGAAATAACATAACCTAGCATTTTTATTAATATTTGTTTGTGTTTGAGCAATTTTTATAAAAAGAAAACAGTCATGGATGCTTGTCATTACAATAATTATTTACAAAGATATTATAGTGTAGTAGGTATACAAACCTAATGTCTCTCAAGAATAAATTTATGATCTGCACAAACCATCAAAAAATGACAGTAATGACACAAAATCGCAAAACTGTTTTGCGATTTATCCGCACTTTCGCGTTGGCGAATTTCGCATTTGTGAGTATGGATGAAATACGCGAATGTGCGACAACAGTCTGGGTTTGACACAATATGTCAAAAAAGCGCGAATTTCGCCTAAGTGAGTATTAAGCTTAATGGGTAGTCAATAACTTTTTATATTTTGAACCAGGTGGAATATTATCTTTTGGACATAATGAAAAATCACTGTGACAATCATATAATTTTTCATTATAACCCAAGTTTTTTGAAATCATGTATCCGTTTTAGTATGAACTTGTTTGGACTTGTCGGTTTTCGTTGATAAGGTATGTTATTAGTAACGAGAATCTATGACGTCATCGACTTAGATGAAAGTATAAATATGCATTGATTCTTATGTAGAATAGACATCTGAGGAGATCTTTTTTTATGAATATTTTAAATCCTTTTATTTAGAGTTGCGTAAAAAAATATTAGTTAATATGGAAATATACACCCATATATAAATGTTTTTACTAATAATTTCGCTAGTCTGCAACGACGTAATAGTTTTTTTTGTTAAGATCATCATTGTTTGTTATAAAAAGTGAGGGGATGTAGGTAGATTTATGCAAAAATGTTTAATTGAAAGTCAATTGTTAAAAATTTTGGTTAGTAAAATATTAGACTAATAAATTTTTATTTCTAGTCTGACGTTCGAATTAGATGGGCTCTTCTAAAATCGCGATGACGTGTGGTACATAACAGCTCGCACCTGGGGTGAAGATCGCTGCAGACGGAAATAGGCAAACGAGTAAGTATCTTTTGAGTATTTACCTACAAAAATATTTATTGTTTTAGTTGTGATATATAATTTTGATAGCATACAATGAGGTTCCTTCGGGTATAAAAAGGGTACCGACTTTTCCTACACAGAGATACGCTAGGTACCACACAGTGGGAGAAGTACAAAAAACTTAGGGTGTCGGTTAGACTCGATTACAGCCCGAGCAGTCACCTTTTGAGTTATGTACGAACAGTATCCTTCTGTTATGGGGTAGAGTCGCCTAAAGGCTATTGAAGAGTGCCTATGACCTCATATGTAAATTTTATAATAAATTTTTGAGATGTATTGTAGTTTAAATTGTAATTGAATTTTTGGTCGGCCATATAAGTATTTTTATTGAGGTCTCTTCGGATATAAAACGGGGGATCGACTTTTTTCCGCATAGAAATACGTCAGTTACCACACTGTGGGAGAAGTACTTAACTAGGATATCTGTAAGACGTGCCTACAAAACATGCGGTTATCTATTAGTTCAAGTGCGTATAGTATTTTCTGTATGTTTTTTACACATATCAGGGAAAATTGTTGCCTAAAGGCTATTAAAGAATCTCCTTCGACCTCACATATATAAAATAGATAATAAATAATAGTATATGTTTAACTATGGGTAAATAGATAATATAGAAAAATAATAAACAATTCGTGATCGACAAATTCAGGATTTCAATTTATAAGTAATTTATTATTCTTTTAAAATTCGTCGAATGGTGATTTTTTCTTGTAATCAATGGTCCTGAAGGTTGCCGGAATAGAATTTGTGGTCTAGCTAAATCGTAGTCTGCAGATACAGATCATTAACTTCTTATTTCAATCACTGTTTGTTAATTGGAATCATTACTAGAATATATCATATCCTCCTCAAGTAAAAATATCATAATAGGCGAAAAGTTTTTAATTATAAGTAATTTATTATTCTTTTAAAATTCCTCGAATGGTGATTTTTTCTCGTAATCAATGGTCCTGAAGGTTGCCGGAATGGAATTTGTGGTCTAGCTAAATCGTAGCCTGCAGATATAGATCATAAACTTCTTGTTTCAATCACTGTTTGTTAATTGGAATCATTACTAGAATATATCATATCTTCCTCAAATATTACGGTTAAAAAAGTGTCAGAATTGCTAAATTAGCTTAAAATGCATCATTTTTACATGCTTTCTTATGGAAAAACAGACACAAATTTCCTCAATCGCGTTTTTTTTTTAAATATGTTCTTAATTTACAATTATAAATTCCCTAACTACATGGAGAGAAAAAAATATATATACATATCACATAGATATAGATGCCGATGTTCTGGCCAATTTTCTCCCAGTAGTGTGTGTCCTGGTTTTGATTGTGTGGCTCCTTACTTCTGTAATATCCACTAGTTTTCACTGCTATAACAACTTTGTACCGTAGAACGTTTTTGATTCCTAGAATATTTCGACTAAGTTTTCCCTGAAATGTAGCTAAAAAACAGGGTTTCAAAAATGATATGAGGGCTTTAGATTTGGAGAGGGCATCCTGACTGACGATGACTTGAGTTTTTCACTTTTGTTGTTGGATTATTTTATTTATGTATGATGTTTTAGGTTAGGAGTTACGCAACCTTGTTATGTAATTAACGATCCATGCAGGAGCCTACACCCACTATCGCGGATGTCTCCTGCGCGATTTGCGTCTATGAGATTCTTGCGAAGATCCTTTGGCAGACAATAATTATAGAAATTTGATGAGATTTTAGTGATGAAGTCTTTGATAGTTGGTAAATCGGCTTTCTCATGTAACCAAGTATTTCTGGGTAATTTGGGATAACAGTTATGTTTAATCGCCATGCGTAGACACTTGTTTTGAACCACCTGTAGGGAGTGAAAATTATGTTTGGTTCCATCGTAGTAGACAGGAGCTGCATATGTGAGTATCGGTCTGATTATGTATGTGTAAGTGAGTATTTCGTTTCGACTTGTTAAGTTACTATGTCGACAAATGAGTGGATACAGTTTGCACATTGCAGTCTTAGCCCTGCGCACCTGTTGCATAATATTAGCATTAGCGTTTGTATTCGTTTGTATAGTATACCCCAAATATTTTAGGGTGTTACTAGGCTTAATAGTATGTCCATTTACGCATAGCTGAGACTGCAATGATGTGTTTTTATTAGCTGCTCTCCTGAGTAATAAATACTCTGTTTTGGATTCGTTGACAGCTAATTTGCATTCGTGTAAGTATGGTATGATTTTTGTGTTAATATGTGTCTGCACTGCTACAAGGGCTTGATCTGGATTCTGTGCAGATGCCACAAAACAAGTGTCATCGGCATACATTGCGGTTAACAATTTGGGGGATGTTGGGAGATCGTGAATAAATAGGGAGTATAGCAAAGGTGATAACACCGACCCTTGCGGTACTCCAGCTTGAATTGAATAGGGTCCAGCCCTATAATTATTGATTTTTGAATAAAAAGTTCTGTCTGATAAGTATGAGTATAAAATTTTGATTAAATAATCTGGTATTTCTATTTTAATTAGTTTATGAATTAATCCCTCTAGCCATACAGAGTCAAACGCCTTCTGAATGTCTAGAGTTACCATTACTGATTTATTTTTGTTATGAAACCCCTCCCTTATATAATTGATAACTCTGATGATTTGCGAAACTGTGCTATGACCGCTTCGGAAACCATATTGTTCAGTTGGGATAATGTTGTGTTTCTCAACAAATTGTTTGAGTCTGAAGAGGATTATTTTATCTATCACCTTTGCTATATTATTTAGTAGGGATATTGGTCTATAGCTATCTACATAACAAGGTTGTTTATTAGCTTTGATGATGGGAATGACGTTGGCTATTTTGAGCATATCAGGATATTGGCCCGATTTGATAATATAATTAACAATATATATTAGTTGCACAATTGCTTTTTTTGGTAGGTTTTTTAATAATATGTTGTGTATTGTATCGGAGCCAGGTGCTGTTTTGTTTTTAAGTGAAAGTATTGTGTTATAAATTTCGGTGTATGTTGTTAAATTTTTTGTATTTGTGAATTTAAGTGAGTTTATATATTGGTGTACTGTGTGTGTAATGTCTTGATGTACTTGTGTGTGTTGAGAGTTATTAACAAAGTTGCTTTGGAAATACTCTCCGAACTTTTCTGCGATTTCAGTAGTATTGGAAATCGTCGTTCCATTACTTATTATTTTGTCGATGCTATTGAATTTGTTTTTAAAGTGTCTTGCCAATTTCCATAAGGAGTTGTCTTCAGGTTTGAGAGTACTTAGGAACTCCGCCCATTCTACGTTTGTGTGTTCGCTAATTAAATTGTTGACTAAAATCTGTTGTTGTCTTAGAGATTGATGGTCAGTTGTGCTTCTCGTCCTTTGTCATATTTTCCTTGACTTGTTTTTTTCGTGGATCGCTTGTATTATGTTATCGGGAAGATTGTTTTTGATTGGTTTTACTTTTTTAACGACTGATGAATGATCTCTAGCAATTATAATTAAATTTTGTAAGTTTTTAATTGTGTTGGTTAATTGATTTAAATTTTCTATTTTGTCTGTTATGGTTAGTTTTTCATTAATGAATTTTCTATATTCCAGCCAGTTGGTAGATTTATAATTAAATGTTTTTAAGTTAATAGTATTGCGGATATTGTGAGAAAGTTTAAGGTGAATGAGGACGGGATCGTGGTCTGAGTTTAGGTCGGGAAGGGTTTTGATTTTACTTATGCAATTTATATTTTTGCCTACCGCTATGTCGATAGTACTGGGTGAATGATTTGCGAACGGGAAGTGGGTAGGATCATCCGTATAAAATACCACACACTCCGAATAATCGCAGAACTTCATGAGAGTATTCCCATTAGCGTTTGGGTAGCCGGCAAACTGATCCCACTGCGGGTGTCTGCAGTTGAGATCACCGACTACCAGTACTTTGTTATGTGTGTTGAAAATGTTGTGTAAGTCTAATCGTGTAAGTTTATTGCCGGGAGGGTTGTACGCACCTACTATTTTAATTCTATTATCAAAAAGAATCGCTATATGCTCAATTGATGTGTTAATTTGTTGCAGGACTTTGAAATTTATGCCTTTTTTGATTAATAATGCAATACCACCACCTTTGACATCACCGGGGCGGTCTTGTCTATACAGACTATATTCTGAATTTCTAAAATTGATTGATTTATGTGGTTTAAGGAGTGTCTCTATTAGAAAGAAAATATCTGGTTTGTGGATTTCGACAAAATGTCTGATTAAGGGAAGTTTATTTAATACTGAATTAACATTACAGAAAATTATTTTGATGTTATATCGTTTTTGAAATTCTGTTTTTCCACATACCTGTCTATATGTCATAGTTATCTATTCCAGCTACAAAGTTGTTATAGATGTTGAACTTGTCGATTTAGGATGTGGCTTTTTTCATCTGTCTCAGCAAATCGCCAACAGCCCTGGCTAATTCGTCCATGTTTACCAGCTCATGGAGCTCTTTGAACATACCGTTGAGTTCTACAAATTTATTAATTTCATTATTATTTGTATTATTGGTGGATTGGGAGGATGGTCTGTTTGACTGGGGTTGAGGGTGAGAGATTTGAGGGATTATTGTGGGGTGAGACTTTGGTGGCAGACTGGGATATTCGGCGTCGTTCTTGTTTTGAGTCCAAGGGTTGATTCTTGGGGGGGGGAGCAGGAATAAATTTCTGAGGGGAGGGTTTGGTTTTTTGAATCATTGCTTTTTTTCGTCGAGCCATATCTTCCTTTTCACATATTCAGCGCAGATTTCGGCGTTTGCCGGGTGATCACCTCGGCAATTAGCACATCTGGCTGGGGTTGTTCTATTTTTAGTGCACTCGGGGGTAAGATGATCACCGGCACACTTCAAGCATCTGGGACTTCTTCCACAGTTCGAGGTGGCGTGCCCCCACAATTGGCATCGATGGCATTGAATAATTGGTTTATTACTTCTTCTGAATTCCCAGATAACTCTTGTGTGTTCAATCACCCTGACGTTTTTGTTTAGGTAGTCTAAAGTTACCTTCGCATCTGTTACGATGAGGTAGAGCGGTCGTCCTTTTGTAGTCATGCGAAAGATATCTTTGACTTGGACTTTGTATATTTTTTCCAGTTCTTCGCGTATGTCAATTAGTTGCAGTCCCTCTGTCAGCCCTCTGAGGACAAATGCATGGGGTTTGTCCTCACGTCTAGCATAGGTATGAAATTGTATTTTTTCGTTTTTCATAATGTTTTTCAATTTTTCGAAATCATCAACATCTGTCGTAAACACAATTGTGGAATTGTTGGTGTATTTTATCTCAAAATTATGTTTAATTACGTCCTTAATTGTGTTGACCATATCGCGGTGATGGGAAACATTCCCATCAATCACAATGGGAGGGCAGTTTGTTGATTTTTTTTTGCTAGCGGGGGTGGTTTTAGGTTTTTTGTTGTTTTGATGAGTTGCATTGTCTTCCTCTTCTGATGATGCATCGGAAACTAAGATTTTTCGAAAGCGAGTTTTTTTACGTTTTTTTGTATTGTTGTTGTTGTTTTTTATATTATTTTTTTTTTCGTCCGATATTTCTGATAGCGAGTCGTAACTATTCTGAACAGTTATCGAGTCTTGTCTGTTTGTCCCTTGCCTTAATATATTACGAAACTTAGCTACTTTTTTTGGATAGATAAAATCTGTTGAGTTGCTATCCCCCGTCTCCATTGGTATTGCGGTAATTGCATTTAAGTCTTGTAACTCCTTTTGATTTTGCGGGTATAGTTGTCTAGCGTTGATTTGTTTGGATTTCTTATTCATTTCCATGTATTGAGATGTAAATTTGTCGTTGTCGCCCATTTCAGCATTTTCCACTTCATCTGCCCAGGATTGATTCGCGGGTTTGTGAACCAAAACCTCAACTGTAGTTGTTTTCACAGGGTTTAGCTGTGATTTTTGGCTATCTTCCTCTTCCTCCGACGTGATAGAATTGGATTCTAATTCTGTGGTGTCGTCTCCCATTATAGTGTTTTTAATAGTGCCCAAATTGGGGTGGATGATTTATTAGAATCGTTATCACGACATATAACCGGGGATGATTCGATATTATAAGAATTATTCTTATTTTTAATGTTTATAGAGTTTCCTATACACTTTTCTATTGTTACTATACACTTTTTATTGTCCAAGTTTCCTATACACTTTTCTATTGTTTCTAAGTTTCCTATACACTTTTTCTGGGTGTCCGTTTCTAGACACTTTTCAATGTTTTCGCGACACTTTTTGTTATCAACGACCGATTTCAATGTTTCCTTAATTATATTAATATCTATATTGTCTAAGCACTTTTGAGGAATAGTAAGCGTTGAAGTTACGTTATTGTCTGTAATATTGTTCACTGCTTCGTCATCAATATAGACTAGCTTAAGATAATTTTTATTTTTGAGTTGCTGAGTTTTATTTTTGATTCTTTCTATTCCTTCACTATATTTAGATGTAAAATTATTTTCACTAGTTATGGCTGATGGCTCATTATTGTCTGTTGTTACACTTTTTGCGTCACTTTTTTTAACTATAATGTTTTTATGAACGGAAAGTTTTGACCTAATGCCGGTCTTTTTTTTATTAATTTTGTGTTTGGACGTACCTTTAGAAAGTCTGGATGATTTAGGCGATGTTTTAACCGTCACTATTGTTTTACGAACTCTCACATTTGAATCATTTATTAAGTTTTCACTAGTAAAAATGTCAGGTTTTATTACGTTTAAGGAATGAATTTTGGCGGGTCTTTTTTAAGAAAAAATGTTACCGTTCAGTCTTCCGTCCGACTAGAAGTTTACTTGTTACCCCTCATATCCCGATAATGCTCATTCGATTACAGTTCTTTGTTCAAAGTGCTCACGAAAAAAATTTTCATCCTTATTATGACTCTCTTTGTGAATCTCGTAAAACATGTTGCTACTTTGTTGGGGCTTATAACATCTAATTATAATGAACACCAAGTGACTAGAGGGCTTATGGAGTGTAGAAAAGCTATAAGAAAACTAAATAATGCGTTACGGAGTGCCAAGAATATTGGAGAAAAGCAGCATATCTTAACTAGTATAACTCAAATCAAATCATTTCGTAACCAATTTAAATATATTCAAAAACATGGTGGAGACCTATCATCTCATATGGAAACCGCAAAACATCGTGTAAAATGGGATGATCTGGATGCAGCATTTAACGGTCGCATCAGAACTGGTAGCATCTCAAACCTGAAGCATAAGGATCCCATTGCATTTCTCAAAGATTGTAGGGCTCTCTTTAAACGACGTATACATAATATATTAAAAAAGGAGGTAGCTGTTAAGGTGAATGTGGCTTTCGGCGGTGAATTTGGAATTGTTAAAGGAGATCAGATTCTTAATGAGTTCAAGTATTTTACGACAACTAATTCTCCGATATATAAGGATACAAACATTGATGATTGGTTTGATACTAAAGTCATTGCGACTATCCTTAAAGACTTGGAGGAGTTTCAAGAACGTGATAGTGGTTGGGCATTGAAGAAGGTGCTGAATTTAGGCGTTAACATCAATAAGTATACTCCTCAACTAGGATCCTCTTATATTGATTTACCTATAGAAATAAAAAAGAAGAAGGCATGTATTAACGTCAATAATGAAGATAATGGTTGTTTTGCATGGGCAGTTACGTCAGCATTGTATCCTGTTACAATACATTCTGATAGAACATCCTCATACCCTCACTATTCCACTGTATTAAAACTAAAAGGAATTCAATTTCCAATGACTATCAAGCAGATCACCAATTTTGAGAAGCAAAATAATATATCCGTAAATGTTTACATTCTACAAAAAGATAAAAAGACCTTCATTACTCTGCGAACTTACCTTACAAGAAATAAGATGAATAAACATGTAAATTCTGATGGTGCAAGATAAATATGATGAAGCGCCAACGAAATATCACTTTGTTTGGATAAAGAATCTATCAAGACTTCTATCTTCACAACTTAGTAAAGAAGACGCTAAAAAATACTCCTGTGATGGTTGCTTACGCTATTTCAGATCACACGAAAATCTAGATGTTCATCTTAAATGTTGCAAGGGACGAATGGGATTTTTATGTGAAAGATGTTTAGTCATTTACTACAGCGGAAAAGTTGGATGCTCACGTCGTCGATTGTATGAGAATTAATGATTGTGCTGTTAAGATGCCAGAACTAGGGAAAAACGTGCTTAAATTCAAAAACTTTAAGAATAAGGTAAAGGCACCTTTTATAGTATATGCAGATCTCGAGAGTGTTTTGAAGCAGACTGGGGATTCTAAGAAGCCACAACAGCATATTCCTGCAGCCGTTGGGTATTACTTCAAGTGTTCATATGATGATTCGCTTTCCTTTTATAAGAGTTATTTGGGTGAAGATTGTATGCGCTGGTTTGCTGATGAGCTGAATCTGCTTGCTCAAGATATCAGTTTCCGCTTCATGGCATCATCTCTCGATAAACTCGCTTCATATTTAACCGAATTTCCTAATTTGAGATCACAGTTTTCTAGTGTTCCCGATGAAGAATTCACAATGTTAACTAAGAAGGGGGTGATGCCTTATGACTATTTCAATTCTTTCGACCGCTTTGAAGAAACAAGGTTACCTCCTATCGAATCTTTCTATAATAATCTCGAAGATAAACCCTGCTCACGTATACTTTATAGTAGAGCACAACGCGTATGGAATACGTTTCAATGTCAAACCTTAGGTGAATATGTAGAGTTGTATATGAAGACCGATGTCCTTCTACTTGCTGACGTTTTTGAGCAGTTTCGTTCCAGTTGTATTGCTACGTATAACATCGATCCTGCACATTATTATACATTACCAGGATTTACATTCGATGCTATGCTGAAACATACTGGACAAGAATTGGAACTTCTCACTGATGTAGACATGTTTTTATTTGTTGAGCGTGGTATACGCGGTGGACTTAGTCAAGTTTGCGGAAAACGTCGTGCTCGAGCCAACAATAAGTATATGCCCACTTATAATCCTTCAAATCCACCGAAATATTTAATGTACTATGATGTGAATAATCAGGTATGTTTTTAGTTTTTTCATTTTAGGTAATTATTTCAATTAATTTTAATGTTTTAGTATGGATGGGCTATGTCACAATATCTCCCTTATGGAGGATTTGAATGGTGTGGCTCTAATATAGACGTTACACAAATTGCTGATGATGCTTCTGAGGGGTACATGCTCGAGGTTGATTTGGAGTATCCTCATCATTTACATGATTTGCATAAGGACATACCTTTCTGCCCGAACACCTAAATCCTAAGACCATGATGCCTGCTACAAGATCAAATGAGGAGACTAAGTTGATGGGTACCCTAACTAATAAAACAAAATACATTATACATTACCGAGCATTGAAGCAAGCGTTACAGAATGGGCTTGTATTAACAAAAATACATCGAGTATTGAAATTCAAGCAGAGTTCTTGGTTAAAGCCCTACATGGACTTAAACACCGAGTTACGTAAGGCTGCGAAGAATGAGTTTGAGAAGAACCTATTCAAACTGATGAACAATGCAGTGTTTGGTGAGTATTGCTAGTTTTATATAAATATTTCTATACTAATCACTTTTTTACTAATTGTTACAGGTAAAACCATGGAGAACGTGCGCAAACGCGTTGATGTAAAGCTAATTTCTCATTGGAGTGGTCGATATGGTGCTGAATCGTACATAGCTAAGCCAGAGTTTAAAAATAGTACAATTTTCAGTGAAAACCTAATTGCCATCGAATTACGGAAGCTGCAAATATGGTTGAATAAACCGATATATGTAGGAATGTCAATTTTAGATCTGGCTAAAACTACGATCTATGATTTTCACTATGAGTACATGGCGAACCGTTTTAGTGAAAACTGTACTGTGCTGTATACTGATACCGATAGTCTTATATATGAGATTGGAGATCAAGATCCCTATGAAGTAATGAAGATTGATTGTTATAAATATTTCGACACCTCAGACTATCCTCTTGATAACGTTTACGAAATTCCTCAAGTTAATAAGAAGGTTCTTGGTATGATGAAGGATGAGAACAATGGTATCATAATGACCGATTATATTGGGTTACGGTCTAAATTGTATGCAACGCGGTTACTAACCTCTGAAGATGGTCTAGCGGAAAAACGAAAACGTCTTGCGGATGATGGTTATGACGAAGAAGAAATAGACTGTCTAATTCGAAATGTTGGAGTAACTAAAAAAGCTAAAGGGGTAAAGTCGTCAGTTGTGAAGACCGTAATCACATTTGAAGATTATGAAGAATGCCTTGATACCTTCACACAGAAAACAGTTTCCCAAAATCTAATTCGTTCCGAGAAACATCTGGTCCATTCAATTATCCAAAATAAAGTAGCACTCAGCCCGGAGGATGACAAACGATTTATTATTCATGGTTCCGATGAAACCTTACCCTGGGGGCACTATTCGATTGATGCATATATGGAAGTCGATGCCATTATTCCTTAAAAATTTATATAAAAAGTATTGTTATTATTTTCATTTATTATATTTTACAATGTTATATTGTACAATAAAATGTTTATTCAATTGTTCTTTATTTTGATACCCCATTATCGACTGAGCATGGGTGACGTCATCAGCATGGTGCCCTTATGGCTTTACATGTTTACCTCTTGTCTTCTTCGTCTTTTATTCCACTTCAATCCCACCAAACCTTATACACTTATTTACTTTTTGCATAACCCCCGTACTTGTATACACCCTTATTTACGTAATCCCCGTAGACGCTCCCCTCCCCCGTAGACGCTACCCTTAAAACCCTCTTCGCTTCTTCTAAACCACCCTCTACCTTATACACGTAACAACATTCACACTTATTTACTTTTCGCATAACCCCCGTAGACGCTACCGTCATTACTTGCTAACCATCTAGAGACTTCTTCTACTTCTTGTAAACCCTCTGGAAACTTCTTCCTATCGGTAACCACCCATAGGCCATCCGGCCGCCTTGACGCATGCTCAGATCGAAATTGAGTCAAAAATTACCACGATGGACCTTGGGATTTCCCATGTTAATTTACATAAGGAATGGTCTAGAACCGGTGTCACATATGAATTACTTTTCTCCTCTGTGACCACGCAAATGTGTATTCAGATTACTTTTCTGCGGAATTTTTTTAAACAAATGTCACATTTGAATGGCTCTTCTCCTGTGTGAATACGCGAATGTGTAATCAGACTACTTTTCACCGAAAAAGTTTTTAAACAAATGTCACATTTGATGGCCTTTCTCCTGTGCGAATTCGTAATCAGCTACTTTTCTCCGAAAAAGTATTTGAGCAAATATCACATTTGATTGGCTTTTCTCCTGTGTAAATTGTAAATGTTTAATCAGACTACTATTGCCCGAAAAAGTTTTTAAACAAATGTCACATTTTAATGGCTTTTCTCCAGTGTGACTACGCAAATGTTTATTCAGATTACCTTTTTGCGAAAAAGTTTTTAAACACATGTCACATTTGAATGGCTTTTGTCCTGCGTGAATTGAAATAAATACCAAAGTAAGAATCATAGGGAGGATCATCCTGTATCACTAATTACCTTTTATATTGTAACGTTGAAACTAATGAAAGCGGTCGTTAACATACATACAATGTAAAAAACACTTGGCTAAGCAGACTGAATTTGTTTCAAAAAAAGAAAAAAAATATTTTAACAGGAAATAATAATTTCGTCAAAATAACGCAATTTTGCGGAATCAAATAAAAATTCATTCTTAATCGAGGTAAAAAACCTATTACACAATTACGTCGAACGATAAGTTTCCACCAATCAGGAATTAACAGGTACAGAGAAATAAACGATGCTGACATAGGGAAAATGCCGAAGCTACGAAAATGTAACAGTTGAAGGGTAGTTGGTAAAAACTCGCGGTCGGAAGCGGTCTAGTTTTTTTGGAGTTCGCGGATTGCGGTTTTTGAGGAGTCCTGAGTTTAAATAACATATCATTAAGATGTAGTGTTTTAACTTATCAAGTGTAATTTATTTCAAAAAGGGGAAAAGAAGATTACAAGGGATCGTCTACTGTACACGCACTGAAGGTTCTTTTTGTTCGAAACGCGAGTCGTGGCCGTCGGCGTTTTTGTGAACACCCAGTTTGAGATTTGGTAAGTCGAATTTGAAGATTATACTAACTGTGTATTATGACTTTTTTTGTAGTTTGGTCAAATTATTAACATTGCCAGCCATTGCATCTATGATACTATCTAGATAATTTAATTTATGTTATTTCATATCGAATACACGTAATCAATGGTAATAACTCTCCGTATGAATCAGGATTAGGGAGGAAATTTGAGGTTGAATACTAAATATTGTTAATTTCAAAGTTTCATATATAGGGTCCGCGAATATATTTAGGTTGCGGCGATTATTTTCAAACTAACAAATTTCATTTTATTCTGCACTTCATTCTCGTTAATGTTACAGGGTATCTCAAGTTTTCTCTCGATCCTCTCATTGGTTTCAATTATTTAGTCACAAGACTTTAAATACAATTATTCCTGACGATTATTTTATTTTGTCAACCAGGAAAGCATGATTATATTAATACATAACATATATCCATAAGAGCTACACCTAAAATTTTTCCTCAACCCAACCCTTTAACTGTCATAACCCTATAGCACAAGACATCTCATTACCAACGACAACTGGTAGCAGAGGAGGCCGAAGACAACCCTTTCGGACATTTCTTCCAGGAGCCGACGACTCCTATTTCCCACGAAATCGTGGGTGGTGACAGCCAGCTACGCTGCCTTCTCGTTCCATTAGGAACATTTTGGCGCAGGTTTATTTACACGTAAGCGATCTGTTACATTTGGGTGACAGCAGAGTTTTTTCTTGGTTATTACAGAGTTTTCCTTAGGGTTATTACACTGGTGAATACGTTACTATATGGGTGACTCCAGCGAATAATTACATTTAATGAATTTTTTTTATTATTACATTTGTGACACCGGTAATTACATGACGGAATTTTCGGGTTTATTACAGTGGTTACAGCGGAATTCCCTAGGTTATTACGTGAATGTTTAATTAGATTACTTTTCACCGAAAAAGTTTTTAAACAAATGTCACATTTGATGGCTTTTTTCCACTGTGACTACGCAAATGTTTATTTCGATTACCTATATTTGAAAAAGATTTGAAACAAATGTCACATTTAAATGGCCTTTCTCCTGTGTGAATTCGTAAATGTCTAATCAGACTACCTTTCTGTGTAAAAGATTTTAAACAAGTATCACATTTGAATGGCTTTCCTCCACTGTGACTCCGCAAATGTTTATTTCGATTACCTATATTTGAAAAAGTTTTAATACAAATGTCACATTTAAATGGCTTTTCTCCTGTGTGAATACGCGAATGTGTAATCAGAGTAACTTTCCGCGTAAAAGTTTTTAAACAAATGTCACATTTGAATGGCTTTTCTCCTGTGTGACTACGAAAATGTCTATTCAGATCATATTTCCGTGAAAAAGCTTTCAAACAAATGTCACATTTAAATGTCTTTTCTCCTGTGTGAATACGCACATGTGTAATCAGACTACTTCTCTGCGAAAAAGTTTTTAAACAAATGTCACATCTAAACTCCTTTTCTCCTGTGTGAATACCCAAATGTGTAATCAGAGTACTTTTCCGCATAAAAGTTTTTAAACAAATGTCACATTTGAATCTCTTTTCTCCTGTGTGACTACGAAAATGTCTATTCAGACTACTTTTCAGGGAAAAAGTTTTCAAACAAATGTCACATTTCAATGTCTTTTCTCTTTTGTGAGCACGTAAAAGTCTGTGTAAATCACTTTTCTTCAAATTCTGACCTTCATCTACATTTAATTTGAACTTATCAATGAATCCGATATCCTGCAACTCTGCTTTCAAATCATGTTCAACTATTTCAATTTCATTTTTAACATCTTCATCAAGATTTCTGAAAATGGTAAGGTCAGTTACATGCTTTTTACTGTAACTTGTATTGTTCTGGCGAAATTTCGTTTTATACAGTAATTTCTTCAGTATCAGGCAATGATTTGTAAAAAAGTGACTAAGGAGTTCTATTCGTTTCGTGTATAAATTTCCACAATATCCACAGACCATAATCCCAGCAATACCACTTAGGTTTGCGTGTTTTCCATTTTTTAGTTGTCCTGCAAAAAGAAAATTAAAACTAATTTTTCCAAGAATTGAAATTTGTGTGAAGAATAAAAATCTAAAAATTATATGAACGTATAGGTGCATTTTTTAAATTGGTGATAACAATATTAATCTTAATAAATCTGAAATACAAAATAAAGTTTTAAATTAAAACTCCGGTTAAGAAGACATTACAAAAATTTGGAACAATAAATTGTGCCCACACATTACTGATAAAATTAGATGAACAGATGGGGAATTTACTTAATGAAAATAATGACATTTCAGAAGTTTGTTTGATCTCTCAATATTATCAGTCAGACATTATATCAGTTCTTCTGTCATCCATCAACGACACACATAATAATAATAAGTAAATTTACAAATAATTGTTAAAAAGTGTTGGATTTCATTAGATTTGAGTTTAAATTATTTTCCTGCGAGGTAGACAACCCGAATCAGAAACGTTTGTAATCGTGGTTGCCTTCATGCTCGCGTTAATTAGAGATTCATTTTTTAATTTTCGAAAACCTACAGAGACTTCAGCTAACCATTGCTTGGTGAAGAACAATTAGATTTCGTGTCCGGTAATTCGGAATAATTTTGTTACGTTTAAATTCAAAAAAAGGCCGTTTTGTGTTATGGTGAACGACGATGCATTGGGGAGAGCTCTCTGAAGAAAAGGTTTAAGAGTTATTGGGAAAAGAAAACCTCAGGTGAGTGAATCTCTATTCGTCGCCAGTAATTTTTTTGAAGTAACTGAATTTTTACATTCTCCTAATTAAAACCCGAAATCAAGCATATTTTGGGGTAAATTGTACAATCCTAAACTTAACTCTCCTCATAGGAGCTAGCGAATTGGAGATCCATTAACCGGATCGCACAAAAAGCAACATTCTGCCAAGAAGATATAAGAACAGCAGAACTGATACGAGTGCCATCTCTCATAATTAAGAAAATTTAAAAGTGATAAATATATAGAGTGTGCACGTTTACAAATATGCACAATGTTATCTAAAAAAAATCCCAATGGCACAAGACCAATTGGACAGGCTTATTTCAGTAACATGTTTGCATAAAACCCAAAATAAAAAATTAGATACAAAAGTAATAGAATGTTTTGAGATGTACATAAAACCAAAGTAACATTCTGGCATCAAATCAAAAACAAAAAAAATAAAAAAAAACCTGGTAAATTTGTGAATTTTCTTAAATAAATGTTTTAATGTACGATTTAGAGAAAAGCGTTAAATACAAAGGTTGTAGAACGTGTTAAGATCTATGAAAAAGCTCAGTAACTTTTTTGCGTCAAATGAAAAACAAAGGATTTTTTTTAACTTTGACAGGCCACCATTTTGTTTTTACTGGGCCGATTAGGCTCATTAACGAAGTCGTCCAAGATTTTGGCATAACCGATTTTTGTAGCGAGTTTGGTTTCGATCCGTCAAAAAATACGCCCTCTATCGTGCTTACTACAAATTCCGTTATATAACACATACATACATATATGTATATATATATATATATATATACATATATATATATATATATATATATATATATATATATATATATATATATAATAACAAAGAACAGATTAGTGGGTATTGCACGCAAATAGAAGAAGGGGCTACTGAAAAGAGTGGTAACCGCAGACATGCATGTTTCTGGCTCATTAGCCTTCATCGGTACGGCATAACCAAGAAAAGGTGTACAACTTATACAAACTTATATTTCCTGCGTCTTTTCATCCTCCCGACGTTTCGGCGTCCCCCTTAAATCCAAGAGTATATTATACTCTAATGATTTACGTCCGATGTCCTTATTAAGACAAACACGTAGATTCTTTGAAATTTCAATATACTCTTAAAAAAAAGTTTCTTTTCCAAAATTTACCATACATCTTGCAGGCATTTCTGCATCCGTACATATTACCGATTTTTCTGCATCCGCAAATATACTCATTCACCACATATGCAACTCTGCATCCGATTTCGGGTATTATGTTCATCTTATCTACCTTTCTGCATCAACCAGTGTTGCCAGATATATAAGCGCCTCGAATTTGATTCGTATTCATTAACTCTGCGAGAGGTATTGGCGATAATCGTGAATCGGTATAAGTATATTGTGTGTTTCACTATAGGGTCACCTACAAAGTTACCCAAATTGGCATGAAAGTTAAAATTGCAGAGAATATTCTTCGTCTATATCTATAACTGTGAAATATTCATGATATAATAACGTTTTTTGTGAAGGAGATCATTATTTCACGGTAAAAATTCATAAATTCGATATGGCGGCTCCCAGATGACTAGTTTTTTTATTATGATTCTAGTCTATTCAGAATTGAAAGTAAAAAAACTGAAGAGAAATTTTGTTTACAAATACACTAAAAATAAAAATAAATAAATAAAGAATATTTTTAGAGACAGTTTTTAAAAATACGCTAAAAAATAATAATTTATTTGATTTTTTGACCTAGGTGGGCAAAAATTCAAAAGCTTGCTGCGAATACAGAATAAGTATTTTGTTGCAAGACAAAATTTTGAATCTGTTAACCAATAACCAAGATTTATAAATAAAATAATTTTTATTTGCCAGGGAATTTGTTGAGAAACTTGTTTTTATAAGTACCTATTTTCTTTGTTAGTGCATTTGTCTGAAAATCATTTTCAATTATATCCATTCAAACTATTGAATACACGACACTAGAGAAACATTTCATTGTGAAAATGGTAGGTTTGGTATGCAAAGTTAAATGTTTGGTACATGTTTTAAAAATTCCGATGTGAAAAGGAAGTAAATATTATTTTCTCATTGATCACATACCAAATGACTATCTCAGGAAAATAACATAGAAGAAATAAACGATTCCTATATGATTGTTCACTTCTTTGATAAATCATCAATTTCTGTGAATATATATTTTTGGAATTAACTTTCGTCTAATCAAGCAATGAATTCTCGTTAATCTAGACTAAAAAAATTCTTCAGATTTTTGGGATGTTCTCCCATAGGAATGAGGAAACAAGCTTTTTACTTCATATACATACTGTTTGTAAAATAAAAAGATTTAGAAAAACAAATAATAAAAATCCGTTTTATTGACAAGCTTTTATTAGAGCTGTATTAAAACGAATTAAATAAGTTCATGTTATAGCTGACAATGATGTATTATTTTTTTTTAGTTGAATTATTTGGTTTCAAAAAGCTTGTCGCGCGAAAACTTCATAAAAGTAGGCATCAATTAATCTCATGGGACAGTGATTGGTTGATGAGTAAAAACTAGTCGAGGTATTTATTTTTTCCCAATTCGCATGACAAGCTATTTGAAACCAAATAATTCAACAAAACATAAGTATATCATTGTCGGCGATGACTTGACCTTATTTTATTCGTTTTAGTACAACTCACATAAATACTTGTCTTTTAAAAGTTGTTTTATTATTGATTTCATTTCATGCTTTTTAGTTATTGCGCCTTAATCTGTTCATTTCTAATAGAGCATCGTGATTACAAGTTCTTTTCCCTGTGCGTTTTGAGTTATCTGCTAACGACGCCCGTCTCACCAAATCATGCAATCATGAACTGTTTTCAACAGATTATCTGTAACTTCACTACAGAGTAACCTACCATATTGAATTCGGAATAACTTTACTCGGCAGATCCTATCACAAAACTTCATTAATTTTGCCAAAGAAATCATGATCTCAGACCACAAAAACTACCACACACCATTTTTTAATAGAATCTGACCATAATTACAAAACTCTTCCTCCATCTTGTGGCCGCCATTTTCAATTTAAGAATTTCGACGAAAAATTCATAATCTCCGATCCCGAAAACACCCACTTACCAATTTTGAATCAAATCGGGACATAATAACAAATCTCGTCTGCCATGCTGAAGCTGCCATTTCGTTTTTTTTTAACAAAAATTCCATAATGTATTGTAACAGGAATTATAACACCTGACAATTTTCAAGTTAATCGGAAGAATAGAAGTGGGTAAAAATTCAGTTACAAAATTTGAACGAACTAACAAGTTACTTATCTAAACAAGCAAAAAAGAATTTATCTAACTCATGGTTAGAAAAGCAGGTATTAGAAAGATAAAATATTTCTCCTAAAATAGAATTTACAAGTAATAAAAGTTCAAACTAACATTCATTTTTGTTCAAAGAATTCAACAATATCATTCAACAACAATTCTTTTCAAAAATATAAGAAGAAATTTTTTTTGGATATATTAAAAAAAATAGTTATTTATTTTAAAATTTTATAAAATCAATCGATATTGAGAAAATTTCTTTATTTTGAATTCACAGAAACCCGAAAAGAAAAAAATGCATTTTGTCTCAACACATCTAATATGGAAATAGATTCAGTAGTTGAAATAGACTTTCTTTCTTTCTCTTATCCTTATGCCTTCTCAGGCGTCGGATTGGAGTTCTTCATGTACCCATTTTTTCCACTCTTTTCTGTCCTTGGCCAATGCCTTCATCTCTCCTAATGTTTTTCCCTTGCTTTTTCCAATTTCTCCAATTTGATCTATCCATTTCCTCCTGGGTCTCCCTCTTTGTCTTTTTTTTATATTCCTATTTCCATAACTTTTCTCGCAATTCTATCTTGCTTCATTCTTACTAGGTGGCCACACCAGTTTAATTGTTTCTTTTTAATCTTTGATATTATTGGTTCTTCATTAGAAAATAACTAACGAAAATACGGAATTAAAGAACAAAGTCACCCAAATGGAACAAAACATCGGAATTCAGGATAAGAGAATACAACAATTAGAAAAAGAAAGCAAGATAAAGAACCTTGTAGTGTATGGAATAGAAGAAACTAAAAACGAAACGTGCGAAATAAGAAACAACAAAATTAAACAAATTTTAGATAAAATAAAGGTTAAAATAAACATGGAAGCAGATATAATACAAATAAGAAGAATCGGTAAGAAAGAGACAGATAATAACAAAAATAGACCACTATGGCTAGAGCTATCAAGAGAAGATAAAAAAATAGAAATAATAAGAGAAGCCAAAAACTTGAAAGGTACAAAAATATGGATATCAGAGGATCTACCAAAAGCAATACAAGATAAACGGAAAGCACTCATCCCCTATCTAAAATCGGCTATAGTTGAAATACACAAGAAGTGAAAAACGCGATCAAAAACATGTTAACAGTAAAACTGAGTATAAACTGTTGATAATAATAATTGTTTTTTGTTTAAATAGTCCTAAACATGATGCACGAAGTTCTGAGTGCAACAAATATGCTTTTTGCACATGCTACACACAATACTCTTTTCTGTAAGAAAGAACGTTTCTTTTAAATAAGTCATATTTTAAGGAATATTCAAGGGAACCTAAGTATTGATAGTTACCATTTTCATTGGTACACTCAAATTTGATAATTTGAGCTATAAATCAACAAACTTGTCAATATTCTTCAGTTCTGTCATTTTGACCATGAATTCTTCAATCCCTACACCAAAAAGCCCTAGGTACCAATTTTGATTAGAATAGGACACTAAATAAAAAAATTCGTTCGCCAGCTCGGAACAGAAAAATAGTTTCTTCAGATGTATGTGGTATAAACTACCTCCTTTCCGAGCTGGCGAAATAATTTTGTGTGGATAACAGATTCAAAAGCTTGCTGCACAAGAATACTTATATTCAAACTTGAAATATTTCCCGGCAATATTTTGAATCTTTAGATTACATTGTAACGTCACAAATCTGAATAGATTTAATTAAATTTCTTATGAATTTGGATAAAACCTTCATAATCTTTGCCAACCAATCTGGACTACAAATCACAAAACTCATTCGTCATTTTGAGATTTGGTATTCAGATTATAAAGGTCAGCGAGAAACTGCATTCTGAATAATCCAATTCAAACCCGACGAAAGAAATCAAAACTCCAATATAAGAAATACATGATGTATTCTAAAAGCGACGCTGAACGGCATACCCACTTTTAAACGTCCTCCTGTCACAATGCAATAATAATTCTATATATTAATACGGAAAATGAAATACTACAACATTGCCAAATCTAATGGCCGAAATTTTAGGACTTTCTTCAATTTTTTGCCTAACCAATGCAATATCGAAAAATAGCATTAAATTCTGCGTTACCCACGGTCAGAAAACAAAGTTTTTTACAGCTTTGTCAAAAACGGAAATATAGTACTATATATGAGTCTGCAGCTTGAAAAAATGAATACTTTAAGAGAAAAACTCCTGTAGATCATCAAATTCTGCGTCCACTGAATACAAAAGTTGAGCAAGTATAAAAATTTCTTATAAGAAATGAGAAAGCATTGGTTGTATTTGAATTTTTTTTAGTCTTAAAAAAGAATATAATGGTCAGAATTTGTTTATAACTTGGTAAACAATGAAATGATTGATACTTCTTTGTAACTCTATTGAGAAATGCCAATTGTGATTTTTAAGTAGAAAAAATTCTTAACTAATCATATAAATGATGGAAATATAAAAAATCCATCAAAAATAATGGAAAAATAAGAATGGTTTCTTCAAGTCATCATAGTCATAACACAATATGACGAATGAAATTTTAAAAATAGTTCATTTGTCTACAAACCATTTATAAACAAATCACGTGAAAAAATTTATAACGTTCCTAAAAATGGAAAATTTCATTTTTTTTTCTAACTAAAAAATTATAATATCAAAATAATCAACTTTTAAATTTTTTTGTATCCTTTTTAGAAAGAAGCGAAAAATTTAAAGACCAATTATTTGCCGTACTGGTCGCGCGTAGCTGTATTTTCAGTTAAATCAAAATTATAAATAATGGAGACAGCGTTCCTGGAGAAAGGACTTATCAACTCAAAATTTCCCCTTCATCAAGAACATTTTTTGTAAATTTCTTAACAATTCATAGTTTCTGAATTATTAGCATAAAACTAAAAGCCTTTTTTCATCTCAATTTTTTGTGTGGTGTAAAATCATTTTATTGCATGTTTCTAGACATAATTTCCAATCAAATCAGCTATCGCTCATATTTTTAGGAGCTGTATCAAGAGTTAACACCGAGGTACACATCTCAACTACACTAAATGCCACACAGTTGAATTAATTAATTATAATAATTCAATTCTTTGATCACATTCAATCCGTAATCCGCATATTTGGTAACCCTGATAATTTCAATTCCCACACCTAAAAGCCCTGTGTAGAAATGTTTAATAGAATAATACCTTAAATCACAAAACTTGTTCGCCATCTTGACGACGTCTTCTCGAATCATTGAACTTAACCAAAAAATCTGTTCACAAAAATCCTCAGATATCAATAATTCTGAGTAGTACCCATATGTAGTAATGTTATATCAGAAAGTAGTGGAACTCAAAAGTCTATCGGGACAAGCTTTTGAATATATTATTCTCTGAACTGGATACCTTATGTCAGATCTACATCATTAGATCATTCTCATTGCATTTTTTAATGCATACTTATATGTATTTATTTTCTTATTCTTTTGTTATTCATGATATCCGACCCTAAAAACTCCCGAATGACAATTTCCTGGAGAGTTGGATCATTAACATATAATTAAACCTTTTCGTAACCAGCTTTTTTCGAATGCACTGAAACGGGAAAATAATTCCTTCGGATGTGTGAAGTAGGATATTGTGATAATAACAAATTCCAGATCATTCCAAAAAAGAATATTGTACGGCATGCTTTTAAATATGTTAATTACAGAATAACTAACGTCACAAATCTGAAGAAATTATCCCTCAATTTGTGATAAATATTAGCAAAGCCGTTGAATGAACTTTATAATTTTGAGAATCAATTTATATTTTTTCATCTCAAAAATTCTGAAATTCCAATTTGGAATAAAATGGCAAAAGAAGCGTGTTCTCCAATTCCAAAACCTCTACATAACAATTTTCCATACAATGGACTCAGTAAGTACAAAACTTCTCCGTCAAATTTATTGTAAATAGGGTAGGTAGATGTGGGTGAAAATTCGATTGTAAGATTGGCGTATGTCAATTAGATAGATAATCAGATAGTTAAGCCGAATGATTTCTCGTGAACATCTGATCAATCTATAAGAAATCATTCATGAGACGTAATTCAGGACCTGCAGGAAAAATAAATCGTAATACCCTCCAGAACACCTATTCATCCTATTCATAGTGATTAAGCAATAGTGTTAATCTGCGCGCCAATAGACCAAAATATTCATTTTTTATATCTGGAACACAACACGAACCCAAGAGACTTCCTACCTTCTGTTTCCTTGTTTACTAAGTAGTTGGAGCAAATCTATTACTGAGAAACTGCACTAAAAATAATCCAATCCGAACCCGTCGAAAGGAAGCGATATCCAACATACGAAATACGTTATATATTCTAAAAGAGACACTGAATGACATATCCACCTATGAACGTCCTCTTGTCATACTGCAATATCAATTATAAATAAAAATACAGAAAATAAAGCACTACAACATTGCCAAATCTCGTGGACGCAGAAATATCGAAATGGTGACAAAAATATACGCCATCCCGATATACGCAGAGCGTGAACAGCGCACCAACTCGGAGTTTGGCTGAACTACGATATACGTAAACTGGCGACCATTCTCACAAATGGGCGTCCGGCTAAAAATGTATTCTTTTACGTTTTCGACCATCCTGCATTTAATGGCGCAATATATATATATATATATATATATATATTATAATTGATTATATTTTATTATTTATTTAATACAGTATTATTTAATATAGTATTTGTTTTACCTCGGCTAGATCAAGATGTAAATTTTTTATTAACTGTTATATTTATATTTATTTATCTCAGTCGGAAGTATGAGACTCCTCCCTTTGAGTTCAGGATGCGTTAATACCAGTAATTGACAAATTTAATTCAAACCTTACCTTTTTCCTTGTAAAATTTTTTTTTATGAAAATTAATTTCTGAAGTTTCTCCTATATAAAATTATTGAATTATGTTGACAATAGAAAATTTTCTGATGGATGTGATGAGAATAAAATACCAACACTCAAATGTAAACAATTTAATAAATTATTATGAAAATTTGCAATAAGATTTAAACATTGAAAATTGTGTTTTTGTTCCACCCTATATCAGATACATTTCTCAGTATAAGAATGTTCCTATCAGTGCGTCGGCGCATAAATCTGAACGCATGCGCTGTTATAATTGAAACGATAGGAGGATACTCTACCCTCTATAAGAAATATCTTTACTGTTAAACACACTACCAGCGCGTCTATAATGGTGAAACAATTTTAATGATATAAAATTTAAATAATCAATTACATATAAGTATACTTAATTAAAATTATGTGAGTGAGTTGAAAGTGAAGACAGTAATAGGCAAATAGTTATTCATGCTGAAGATAAAGAAAGAATGAGAGGTTATGTGAAAATTCATGATGCTCGTGAACATATACAGTGAATTATATTATATCAAGTAAGTACAAATATTATTATTAACTAAAACTGTTTAATTCTCAATTGAGATAAAATTATGATGCATCATATGATAAATGTTCTTGGCCATTTAATGAATTTATTCAATTTGAACGTTCTGATAAATTTTTAATGTTCACTTTCTTTATAAAGAATTATATGGAATTCCAATGAATGTAATTGTAAAGACACAGACCTTAATATTGAATTATCTGCCGAGCTGCAACTCGCATCTCCAAATTCTTGTAGATATCTCTCAGGAGATATTCACTTTCTACACTTCTTCATCCTTACACAGGATTATAAACAATAGTTAAATGCTTTGATTTACCTTTGATTGTGTTTTTTAACATTTATACCAATTTCTTATAAATTTTTAAACAAAGAGTCTCTCTATCGACGCTTCCTCTCCATCACCCGAAAACTCTCTTCCCTTGTTTTCAAAATCAACAACCTCCTCGCTTGATTAATCCAAAGCTCACTTATCTGTTATTTTGAATAAAAAATTGTCATTTCGAAGTGTTTTAGTTCTAAATCTGAATTATTTAATTTAATTGTTCTGGAGGATATTCACACTAGTTCACTATTATTTCTATTGTATTAAGGAATATATATCATGTCCTTTTTCCATAATACAATAGCTAATTTACATATAAACATGTTGTTTAGATATTTTTATAAATAATTATTTTTACAAAAACTACAACCTAAATTATTAATTTACCTATATGTAATTGATCCTTTTTTTAATTTTCAATCTTATTTTATATTTATATCATATAAACTATTGATTATTTTTGTTTTTGATATTATTTTTCAGTATGCAATAAATAATCAATAAAATTAAGTTGGCAATTATAAATTTACTAAGATTCATTACTTCCTGTTTATTAATTTCCCTTTTTATAAGTTTGAGCTGCGTTCCATCTATCTTTTCATATACAGTTTTCAACTCTTTATGAAATTATAAACTTTTACTATTGGAACATGTGTAATTATGCTAATCAAACACTAGACTAAATATTCTTTTTTTTTTAATTCTTCTAGGTTTCAAGTTATAATATGGCAATTAATATCTACAGATATTCCTACAGCAGTGTTCAGCACATTGTGGAACTCATTGACTTTGACATATATTCGGAATTACTTGTGCAGGTAACTTTTTGTATTTAATTAAATAATATTGTGTTTGGTATTTGTTCTCATAATCCTTTTCAAAATAATCACATTCATATTTAATAAGATTGATACATATTTCACTAATTTTTATATAACTTTATACTTAAATTGTCATTTTCTTGCTAATGGTTGTGTCTACTGACACACCTCCCGTGATAATCTATACTTTTTATGATAATTATTTGTGTAAATTTGTTTCCAGAACTAGGTAACTAGTTCAATATATATATATATATATATATATATATATATATATATATATATATATATATATATATCTTGTTCCATACACTACACTTGAAGTTTTTTCAGATGAGGAGTCTGAAGAATCATAATAATAATGTCGATTCTACTTTGGATTTAATTTTGTGTTAATTTTTTCCTTCAATAAACAGTCGAAACGTGTGTATAAATACAATAAAGATATTATGTTTTTACGTATGTAAATGTTTTCTTTCTTCAGCAAAAAACTGTGTATAATTAAATTTTTTATTACGCCCTTATGCAGAATGTAAATGTTTTTTTAAATAAAAACTCGAAATGTTTAAAATTACATTACGCTTCTTTGTAGTATGTAAATGTTCTTTTTTCTTCATTAAAAACTCGAAATGACGTGTACATTTACAGTTTTTTTATGACGCCCGTATGTAGTATGTTCACTATAGAAAATTCATAATTAGTAGTTTGCATTATATTCTAATTACCAACATTCAAACTCAACTAAAACATGTCAGTTCTTTTGTGAAAATATTACGAACTCTACTTTAATGCAAATCAAAACCTATTTTTTGTGATTCTGGAAAATAAGCAGAATTTGACATACAATATCTGCGCTTTAAACCATCGATATCTTCCTCTACTTGATCCCACCATCTGTTTCGTGATCTTCTTCTTGTTCTTATCTTTAATGGAACCCATGTTGTTATTATCTTTCTGATTTCTGTTGATGCTCTTCTCATGTGTCCCAACCATTTCAGTCTCTTTGCTTTTATATACTGGACTATATTTTCTCCACCTGTTTCCTTTTCTATTTGTATGTTTCTTTTTAATCTTATTTCTCCATCTCTTGATATGTTTGGTCCAAGTATTGTTCTCAATATTTTCGGAGACTTCTTTTTTTGTTTATAGTTGTTGGCTCAAGAGCGTAAGTAATGACTGGTCAGATCAATGTCTTATAGATTTGTATCTTTGTTTTTTTGCAGTCTTCGTATACGCCACACTGTGACGCTCTTGTAAAACATTATTCAGGGAATCAGCGTTAATTGAATGAATTTCGGTCCTAATTCTCTCTTTTACTGGACCAATATTATTAGGTCTACTAGATAAACTTTTGACTTGAGGTATGCCTACACAAAAAAACGAATGGGGATAGACCAGGAGATCTAGCTGGCCACTCTAAAAATCCTCATCTGCCAATCCATATATTGGGAAAAATATATTTTAGGTACTCAATCAAGTAGGTACCTGACTCAAAAAATCTGCATAATTAACCTGCCCATTTAGGAGTTTAAATATAAATATAGCCCCCAACATATCTCTACGATTACCAAGAGGAGCTAGTAACATTTGATTTCCAATTTCAGCATAATTATGGTGTAATATTCTATGGTTGTTCCTAAAAGCACAGTATCTAAGAAATATATGTTGAACTTTTTCAACTGAATTAATATGATTATGAAAGTAAGGGGACCATACTACTGAGCAGTATTCCAAGATGGACCTAACAAGGGAGCAAAATACTAGTTTTGTAGATTCAATAGAAAAATAATTGTAATTCCTCATCACAAAGCCCAGCATTTTTGAACTCTTCACCAAGATTGTATTGATGTGCTCAATAAGTGATAATTTCTCTTCCAGAACAACTCCCAAGTCCCTAATCAATTAAACATATTTTAATGCCTTACCATTAATGGAATAACTAGTTTGCACTCTACTTGCTTTACGCACTCTACTTGCTTTACGATAAAACCTACTCCAGTAAAACTTATCAATATCCAGCTGGAGCTTATGTGCTGTACACCATACAGCCAGCTTATCCAGATCTTCATGTAACAATTCCTGATCTCGCACAATTTCCACCGTTCTCCACAATTTGAAGTCATCAGCACTTTAAACATTTTCTGTTTATAACACAATCAACTATATCACTGATGAAAATATTGAATAAGAGTGGCGAGCAGTGACCTCCCTATGGAACACCAGATGAAACACGGATTGCCCCCGAGAAGAAGATGCCAATCTTAACATATTGTGTATGTTGGGTTAAAGAACTTTCGATACAAGAACAATGATTAGAATGGAATCCAACTTTACTAAGTTTACAAAAAAGCAGCTTTACGAAGTTTACGTAAAAGCAGCTGCTGGTCTAAACAATCGAAAAGTCAATGTATATTGCATCTACCTGCTTACAATCTTCCATACTCTGTAAGATATCTGTTTCATAAATCACCATTGATCTATTTCTAGTGAAACCATGTTGTTCTTCCGGGTACAACCCACCGCACATCCACGTCAACTGTTTGCCGACTAGATACATACACTTCTGTAATTTGCCACATTATCCCCTTGACCACTTTTAAATATTGGCATCACATAACTTTTCTTCCAGTTGTCAGGAAATATAGAGGTTCTCAATGATCTGTTAAAAATAATAAACAACGGCAGAACGATAATGCAAACACACTGCTTTAGCAAAAAGTTAGGGAGCTCCTTCGGGACGCGAGGTTAGTTTATTTAGAAGCTTGGTAATTTCATCAAAGATGTCAATTTTGGATATTCCGTTGCAAATAATGATGTTGCCAATACTATTGTCAACAAACTCAAGATCATTACTGCTGGTGTTTTTAGCATATACAGTTTGAAAGAATTCCTTAAACAAATTAGCAATACCCTGACCCTCACCTGTAGATTGATTGCCATAAAATAATGAATCAGGAATTCTGTGACTAGATCTCTTATCAATGATATATTTCCAAAGATACTTGGTATCATCCTTTAGCTTGAAGTCTATACCCACACCATAGTTGGAAAAACACTCCTTACAAAGCCTCTTACACTCAGCTGAGAAAACACTGCATAATTAGCATTTGATGGGTGCGCAAAAAACAGCGAATGAGCATGCCTCTTCCACTGAGTCAGGTGTCGGAGATCATTGAAGAACCACTTTGGAAAGCTAGGTGTTATAATTCACTTCAAGGAGACAAAACATGCTACACCTATGGCATCTCATAAACGAGCTGTACTTGGGAGTTTACATCAAAAGCATTTAAATATACTTGCCAATTAACTGATGCTAAATACTCATTAAGACCCCATTTCTAAAAACATAGTAAAATTCATCATACAAGTTTCTTAATTTATTTTGAGCCAGGGTATACCTTTATGTCCGTGGATTCTTATTATTGATATATTTCCAAAAAGACCTGGTATCATCCTTTAGCTTTAAGTCTATACCCACAACATAGTTGGAAAAACACTCCTTAGAAAGCCTCTTACACTCAGCACGCACCTGGGAAAATACTGCATAATTAGCAATTGATGGGTGCACAACAAACAGCGAATGGGCATGCCTCTTCCACTGAGTCAGGTGTCGGAACTCAGAGGAGAACCACTTTGGAAAGCTAGATAATCTAAATCGCTTCAAGGGGACAAAACATGCTACACCTGTGGCAAATATCTCATGAAAGAGTTTGGGAGTTTACATCAAAAGTATTGAAATATACTCGCCAATTAACTGATGCTAAATACTCATTAAGACCCCTGTAGCTGCCATTTTATATAGTTAATAGTAAACATATTGAAGCTAATGAAATAATAGTGAATTATTTTGAACCCAGGTATACCTTTATGTCCGCGGATTATTTTCACTACAGTGTGGAAAGATCTCTAAAAACCATGAAGAAGGTACACAATTTCAACGAATTTAAGGTAGCAATAGAAAATACAAAGTTATTGAAAAGAATTTGGATGATTTTTCTTTATGAAAGGACCATTAATAAAATATAAATGTAAGGATTCCAACAAGCTGTATTTACATAAGATTGTACAATTATCTGCAAAAGGAGGGAATTATTTTTATGTTACAGTTCTGATTTTGAGAAACCTGCACTGTCGTTGAATTTTATTAAGAAAAATATACTTAAATCAGGAGAAATTCCTTTACTAGAACCTGTATAACCCAACAAAAATTTCTGAATAATGACAAAATGGAATCATTAAGTTAATTCAAAATAATTATAATAACAACAATAATAACAGTTAATGATGTGGCTGTTGATGATGACAAGGTGATTTAGGATTAAGTTTTAGGGTTGCATATGTATATTATGTATCTTTTATACAGTATGAACTTAAAATTACTTTTATTTCTTTAATAAAATACTGAATGACAATGACACTGAAAACTGTTTACTTACTGATAATAAAAGCAACCATTTGTGAATATGAAAATTTCACGTGAATTAAGATACCAGAATAAAAATTAAAAACACATTTTCCCACACAACAGTAAAATGTCAGTTACCATCGATGGGTTGTAGAGCAGATGTACAGTTAGTACTTTGGTTCTTTACCCGTGTATCATTAATACTTGATAACATAACTGACATAATTATTAAGTGTTATTTATTTCTATTAATAGTGAAAAACAAGACAAAATAATCTGATATTTATTGATTATGTTATCAAATATTAATGACGTATGGGTAAAGGACCAACGGATCAACTGTACCTTTGAATTGATTCTTATTAAATAATGATGCTCAAGATCATTTAAAAGTTTTTGTTTATAAATAAATAAGTTGTAGTATAGTATACACCTGACAAATATCTAGGGCATTAGCCTCGTGAAATAATAAATTTGACGAGTATTTAGTTGAGTTACCATACATTATTTTTAATATTTTATATTATTCTCGTTATTGGTAATATAAGAACTCCAGCAGCACCCCTTGATTTGGATTATTATATTTTTATAAAAATTTTCTTTAACAATAAAATAATCAGTCAGTCTTTGATAGTTAACCATTCTATTTTCAAATTCCTTTCAGATTTTTATTTCAAGCCTTCCCATTTATTCATTGTGTATAAAATGATAGTGTCGTCTACAAAATTAATAATTTTTCATGTAAGTACTACTAATGAAACTAAATCATTCATTTATAGTAAGAATAGTAAGGATCCTACTACTTAGGGTACTTGTGCCCAAAACTTGTTATTGACCTAACTTAATTTTAATCTTATTCATTAATGAGAACATCACCAATCCTCATAACTTGTCTGAGATGTATCAAGTAATTTTCACATACATTGCACGCAAGTCCCCAAATTCATATATTTTGCAAGGCATCTAGTAAAAGATTGAGATTCATTGACCAGTTACAGAGAATTTAAACAAAAAAATACTTTCTGAAATATGTTATATGGACTAACTAAATATCTGAGAGAATTCATGTAACCTTTATAGTTCAGATAAAAAGTTAAATGTTATATTTATAAAATTTATCAACAATGTTGGTAATAAATTAATTTGGGTTTTAATAATATCTTTCATTTTTGCTATAGTACTATATTATAAAATTATTTACTCAGATGATAAGATTTTTCAACGTTTTAGTTATGTCAAATGCTTAAAGATACCTAGCACATGAAAATACTGTCACAAAGTATGTTATATCTAAATAGCCATCAATGAGTGTAACTCACCTTTTAGTTTAATTCGCCTTCCAGATTTAAATTTGTTTCTAATGTTGTGTATATTAACCTTATGAGAGCTGTCCTCTGTTTCAATTGCAATTATAGATTCTTCGGCTACTTGAACTATGTTTCGATCTTCATCAAGTTCTTGTTTGATAGGATGCATACTATTTTTATTTACATTTTCAAAAGTTGTTGTAGTTACTTCATCACTCACTTCTTGTTTAACGTCCATATTCTGTAATGTAAATAACACACAACAGTTTCTTTAACAAAATATATTGACTTAATAATTGAAACAATGAATAAATTTAACAGTCAACCGTTATCAAGGACCGTTTAGGTTATCTTTTTTTTAGAATGTCATGTGGCCTTGGCCACATAGCAACATTTATTACATCTTTCCCTTCAACAAAATAGCTTTGAACTACAAACAAGATTAACAAAAGAATAACAAAACAAATTAGTACATTTTATAATCTTGGAAACGGGAAGGAACTTTTATAACCCTTTTGCTTTTAGTCTGTGTCACTGTTGGTGTGCTGTGGGGCAAGGCTTCAGAGTCAGAGTTGCCTTACCTTTAATTTTAGATTCCGATTCAATTCCATTTGGGGCAGGAGTTACTGAATCTTCGAGCAGAGCATGTAAACGAGTCATAGGTTCATTAACAGAGTGTCTTAAGTGGAAACTATTTCGTCTCACTTTATTACCATTTTCTTTTTCTACAATATAAGACCTTGGCTCTTGCAACTTCTCCACAACTTTAGAAGGTTGCCACTGCTTTCCTTCCTTAACAACCACATTATCCCCTTCCTGAAAATCATCTCTTCTGACTATAGGTCTGTCATAATAATGTTTATATAACCGCCTTTTATTCTCTATTTTTCTTTCTCCTTTCCATGATATATCACTTCTGGTTTTAATAAACTATTTTTAATCGGTAATTTTGTACGCATGCATCTGTTATTTAGAAGTTGTGCAGGCGACTTGTTAGATCCAGAAATTGGTGTGTTTCTGTACTCCAATAGGGCAACTTCCAAACTATTGCATTTTCTCAACATGTTCTTCGCTATTTGAACAGCTCTTTCTGCAAGACCATTAGATCTAGGGTAATGCGGACTTGATGTATTAAATTTAAAGTTCCAGCTTTGAGCAAATTCCTTGCATTCAAAAGAATTGAACGGCATATTATCAGCGACAATCTTTAGTGGTATGCCATGTGTAGCAAAAACTGATTTAAAAGCATTGACTAGAGATGTAGAATTTTTATTTTTTAAAGGAATTACCTCCAGCCACTTTGAAAAATAATCTATAACTAAATAGGGGGCTGTCCAGTAAAGTCCAAAATATCACTTGCTAATTGTTGAAACAGCAAGTCAGGCTACAACTAAAGGCTCTTTTGCATTACTTTTTTGCAGTCTTTCACAAGTAACACATTTCTTTATGTGATCTAAGATATCCTGATACATATTTGGCCAATACATTATTGATTTAGCTCTTTGTCGTGTCTTTGATATTCCATAATGGTTTTCATGAAGTTGAGCCAACATCTTTGATCGTAAAGATGTTGGTATGATTATTTGGTCACCATAAAAAATGAGATAATCTAATAAGTAAATGTTATTTCGGTCCTTGAAAAATTATTTAATCAGATCAGGAACTTTTGTTATGTCGTTAGGCCAACCCGTCAAACACATATCTTTTAACCTATTCAGCTCAACATCTTTCTTAGGTTCCTCTTGAAAGTTTACTAGTCTCTCCTTAGTAACATTTAGGAAATGAACTATTTCAGTAATAAAGTTATCATCACCCGATGCTTGTTTAATATAATTTCGTGATAGCACGTCTGCTATCAAGATTTCCTGTCCTGGTTTGTATTGAACATCTATATCATATTTTAGCAACTTTATTTTCATTCGTTGAAGTCTAGGGAACTTACCTCTGCGACTCCCTTTTTCATTATAGATGTCAGGGGTTTATGGTCTGTGTGAATTAAAACATGTCTACCATAAATAAAATTATGACATTTTATACAAGAGAAAAGTACAGCAATAAACTCTTTTTCTATCTGACTAAACCTTGTCTCAAAGTCAGTGAGCGCACGAGAAGCAAAAGCAACTGGTCCATCATTTTGTAAAAGTACACAGCCTACACCAGTCTTACTAGAGTCAGTTTGTATTACAATAGGCTTGTCTTCATCAAAACTAACCAAAACCGGAGGAGCACTAAGTAGTTTTTTTATTAAATTGAATGAGTTTTTGTCCATAAAAATGTAGAATTTTTTTAAGTAAACTTCCCAAAGGAACAAATTTGGTATGTAGCTTCTAAGATAATTGATCATACCTAACATGCACTGAAATTCCTTTCTATTTTTTGGCTCCTCAAGCTCCATAATTGCTCTGATCTTATCATCATCTGGCCACATACCATGTTTGTCAAATATATTACCTAAATATTCAACTTCTTTTACCCTGTATTGAATTTTATTACAATTAAATTTTACTCCAACATTTCTAGCTCTCTCAATAACCTTAATTAAAATTTGATCATCAACTTCCAAGCTATCAGCTGATATCAGTAAGTCATCAAAGTAAACTATCACCAAAGTTATTATTATTTATTTTCTGAAAAAATTCTGGAGCACAATTTAGCCCAAATGGCAAACGTAAAGATTTATGGGCTCCGAAGGGAGTTCCAAAAGTGCATAGTTTTTTTGATTGACTATCAAGTTCAACATGATAGGACCCCTGTTTAAAATCCAACACTGTAAAATAAGACTTATTATTTAATTTAGCACTTATATCAGCCACCATTGGTATTTCACAAAAACTCTCTTTCTAAAGTAAAATTAAGATCTTTAGGATCTAAGCAAAGTCTAAGTGATTTGTCATTTTTTTCCACTATAACCAAATTGCTAAGCCATTCAGTAGGACCTTCACACTTTGCAATTATTCCACGATTGACTAAATCATTTAAATGATTCTTTAAACCAGTTTTAGGTGACGGAGGTACCCTTCGAAGTGCTCTAGCAACAGGTTGTGACCAATTTTTTAATAGTAGATTGCATTTCATTTGTCGATCAAAAACATCTATGGTATTTTTAACAAATTCATCCTTACTTTGACATAAATTAACCACATTAACTTTAGGAAAAATATTTAAATCAAGACATGACTTTAATCCAATTATAGGCATTGATTTTTATTTAACAACTACAAATTTTAATTTACACATCTGATTATTAAACATACAGTCTAGATTGACAGTACCTAATGGTGAAATTTTAAATCCACCATAAGTTTCTAAAACAATCTTAGATTTACAAATAAAAAATTTTTGTTTGTGGATTTTTTGCAACATATGCTTACTTTTTCAATCCGCTCATTTTTATGCGTAACTTCATTTACCATTATAGTGGTCACTAAGTATTCTTCAGCATCCTCATCCTGGTTTTCGTGGTCAACTCGAGGCTCCACTGTTGCATTTCCACTTTGATTTCCTCCAAAATGTCTACTTTTAGTGTGGGTATAATCTTCATTGCTAGATCTGCTGCTTTGCTTAATAACTTTCTTGCTTCTGATAGCCTGCACTTTTCCTTCTTGACTTTGTACTTCCTTCAACTGAGCTCTTGCTAGCTCATTAGCTTGACACTTATGAATTGCTTTATCTAAGGTGAGATCCTCTGCATGTAATAATCTTTCTTGAAATTCTAAGCTTTGAATACCACACACAATTCTATCTCTAATCATTGAGTCACAAGAGTCTCCAAAATCACAGGTTTTAGAAAGTTTTTTAAGGTCTGTCACAAAATGATCAAATGACTCACCCTCATCCTGTTTACGATTATAAAATAGGAATCTTTCATAAACAACATTCTTTCTTGGGGTCATATATTTTTCAAATTTGGTCATTACTTTATCGAAATCAGCTTTGTCTTCTTCGTTCAACTTTAACGTGTAGACTTCTAGACCTTCCTCACCCATAAGATTGAATAGCAAGGCGATTTTGACTTTATCTTCCTTTACAACTTTGCCGCTTGCTATTAAATATGTTTCAAATGACTGTTTGAACTTTCGAAAGTTTTCTGCCACATTGCCTTCAAACGATAATGGCTCTGGAAGTCTTACATCAGACATAATTCTTATTTTATGTTTTGAGGCAACTTGTAAGACACAATTTCCACAATAAATAGGACTGACCGTTAAAGGATATTTTATGCACTCCGACTATGATTACCACATAAACTGCGAAATGTAAAGTAAATAACACACAACAGTTTCTTTAACAGCATATATTGACGTAGTAATTACACAGATCATATAACTACTATTAAAAAATTAAAACAATGAATAATTTTTACAGTCAACTGTTATCAAGTACCGTTTAGGTGATCTTCTTTTTTATAGAATGTCATGTGGCCTTGGCCACCTAGCAACATTTATTAAATATTACATACAAAATCATCGTGGACATCGATTTCTTCTTTAAAGACTCTTTGCTCCATATCCATTATGACTGGATTATATCAAATCAATAATGATTAAAATGAATGTTATTGAAACAAAAAAGCCAAGCAAGTGAATAACGACACAGACAACACATCACATAACGAGCGAAGAGTTATCCACAAACCACAAAACCATAGAGTAAGAAAAACTAAATATTATTTGTCTATGCACAAAACCCAGTTATTCTATGGAGGAGATAACTTCTATCTCTATAGAAATAAACATTCAAGATAATTAGAGGTGTATATAGGTAAATATTCATATCCGATTCTCTCTCTGACGAGTATTTATGTAACTAAGGTAATATACATGTTTTGGGTAACTTAAAGCAGTGTAAAACTGAGGTTGTGAATTAAATTATTCTCCCGTTTTATTTATATTGAATACGAATAATTATTACTGTTGTGTTCTCAGATTAACAAATAAAATAGATATGTTTGTTCTGATTTTTTCTTGCTCCAAACATCTAAGCTCCCTTGCGGACACTTCCACTGCTTTGCCATATTTACAAACAATCCTTAGTTGCAGGAAAAATGAAATTAGAAGTTTAATTGAAAATGTGTTAAAAAGTTATGCAAATAAAAAAAGTCATACTAATTTATGCATTTTGAGTATCTATTTTTAAAATTAATTAATAATACTTGAATTTTATTTAATAAAGGCATCTGTATCTGTAAAGGTTTGAAGAGTGGGTGGCCCCACAGCACTTAGGCCACAATTGGCCCATTGTGCATCCTTCTGAGGTTCAAAACTTCCTTCTAGCTCGTCATCCAGCCTACTTCCTTGAAGTAGGTGATAACGTCGCCTGAATTTAGTTCCCTCATATTGGCGTATGTTAGCCTGAGCTCGCCGAATACTTGAAACCTAGATTGAGAGAGTGTCTGACATTCGCAAAGAATGTGTTCGACAGTCTCATCTTCTTGTTCACATCCTCTACAAAGTGGGGTGTTAGATAGCCCCAGTCTGTGAAGGTGTTTTCGTAGGTGGCAGTGACCAGTCAGAATTCCCGTGGTTGTTCGTAGGTTCCGCCTGTTCATAGTCACGTATTTTTTGGCTACTTTGCTATCCGGATACTGTACCAGCTCCTTGGCAAGCCTGCAGCCTTCTGCGTCGTCCCATCTACCCTTAAACTTATTAAGGGAGTGTTCCTTTAATAGGTCGGCCGTTGCTGACGCCGATAGACCAATGAAAGTGCCAGGTCCCAAGAGCTTTTGGGAGGCTGCCTTCCTGGCTAGCCAGTCTGCAATACGGTTTCCTTTCGATTTCTCATGGCCCTTGATCCAGCCTAAAGTGACCGTGTTGTTGTTACAGGCTTCGATTAAGGCCATGTGACATTCTAGTACTAGGCCTGATGTAATACGTGGTCTGTTCAGGGCTAGTAGTGTTTGTCTACTGTCCGTAAGGATGTATATATTATTACCTGTGGTTTTCCTTTTGGTAATCTCTTTAGCAGCGATGCAGATAGCAGTGAGCTCTGTTTGAGCAACACCTGCATTGCAGCCCATTGCCCATTTTATATTTAGATTCAGGGATCTGGAAAAAATACCACATCCTGAGCCTACATTGGATTTAGACCCATCTGTGAAGATGCGGATTGCGCCTTCTTCCAATAGGTCTTGTGAGTTGTTTTTAAAGATTACCTTGTAGGGCCTGTTGAAGGCATATCGCGGTGGAATCGAGTCCGTATTGGCCTGCAGCAGTGGGATCTCCCTGAGGGCCTCATGCCACAAGTTACGTCTCAGTTTACCGGATCCTACATCAGGTTGTATACCAGTAGAGTGCAGACGTGCCATGGTCATCAAAACAACCTCCTTGATATGTATATGTCAAGGGGAGTGAGACCGAGGATTACCTCCATAGCTCTTGTTGGTGTGGTTCTCATGCCTCCTGTTGTGTTGAGGCATGCTGTTCTTTGGATTTGGTCCAGTTTACGGACGACTGTCAGCTGGTTTGCCTTAGCTCCCCAGGCAATCGCACCGTACGTTAGCATAGGTCTGATGATGGCAGTGTACATCCAGGCAGCAACCTTAGGTGACATTCCCCAGGTGCGGCCGATGGTTCTACGACACCGCTCATAAGAAATATATGCTTTTTTAACTCTGTTTTCTAAGTGGGAGTTCCACGTTAACTTATTGTCAAAGGTGACCCCTAAATATTTCACCTCTGAAGAGAAATTAAGTTTGGTATCTAGGAGCTTTAGGGCTTGATGTTTTGCAAGCTTCCTTTTTTTCGTGAAGAGGACCATCTCAGTCTTTTTTGGATTTGACAGCGAATGGTCTCTGCACCATTGTTCTATGATATTGAGGGCCTCCTGCATTAAAGCGCAGAGTGTCTCCTTGAATCTTCCTGTTAGCAGAATCACTAGGTCATCTGCGTATGCTATTGTGTAGTAGTTGTTATCATTGAGGTGGCTGACCAAGGAGTCTAAGACCATGTTCCATAATAGTGGTGAGAGCACCCCTCCCTGTGGACAACCTTTTACAACCAAGCCTCTGATGGTTACATCATCTACACTGATTTTGATTGCTCTTTTTGAGAGCATGTTATATATCCAGCCATTTATGGTTTGGGGGATATTCTTATTGGAAAGTGCATTTGTTATTTTAGGAAAAGTGGTTCTATCAAATGCGCCTTCTATGTCTATGAATACACCCAGGGTGGACTCCTTATTTTCCAACGATTTCTCGATACGGCCCGCCACGAGATGAAGAGCTGAATCCGTGGATCTCCCTGGAGTGTATGCATGTTGATTTGGATGCAGTGGATTTCGTGTTATCACCACATCTCTTATGTATCGTTCGCACAGCCTCTCTTCTCTCTTCATTGAAAACGATGTGAGGCTAATGGGTCGATATGCTTTTGGGACGGAATAGTCCATTCTTCCTGGTTTTTGTATGAACACGACTTTGACTTCTCTCCAACCTTTTGGAATATACCTCAGTGCCAGTGAGGATCTGAGGATTCCTACCAGGTGCGGCATTAGGTCATCCAGGCCCCACTGAAGTAGGGCTGGATAAATGCCGTCCGTTCCCGGGGATTTAAAGGGGGAGAAGCCTAAGATGGCCCACCTCAGTCTGTCCGCGTCGACGATCTGTCGTGATATACGCCAGTCATCGTCCGTCGGGTAGTGATTCTCCTCATCCTCCCAGGCCGCCGTATTTGTGGTTCTGGAGTCAGGGAAGTGAGTTGACATCAATGATTGAAGACTTTCCTTTATGTTGGCAGTTTTAGTGCCATCCTCTCTGGTTAGTATACCGATATAACGGTGGGGATCTGTTGAGAGGGCTTTTTGGAGTCTAGCTGCTTGGGGGAAATCCTCGATTTCCTCGCAGTAGATTCTCCATGCCTCTCTTTGCTTTTGTCTGACTTTTTTATACTCTTTGGGGTGAGACTTGTATGAGTTCCAATCCTCTTTGAGTTTTGTTCTTTTAGCCTTATTGAAAGATTTCCTCGCCGTCCCCTGAGCTGGTCAATCTCATGGCACCACCACGAAGTGGAGGCTCCATCGAGATCGATCCGCCTGAGTGGGCAAGACATCTTGTAGGCATTAATAATGGAGTTTTGAATTGTTTCATAATAACTTTCCAAATCTCCTTTCTTTTTGGGCAACACATCCTCGACTCCTCGCAGATGCCCTTTCAAACAGTGGACATATTTTGTCCTATCCGTTTTCCTGGGGTCGCGAGTCATTGTGGAGGTTGTGAGCGCAAGTTTTATTTCGAATTTTATCCAGCGATGGTCCGACATTGAAATATCGTCGGATACATGCCAGCCGGAGATTATATTCGAAGTATTAATAGTAGATAGGGTAATATCTATTCGCGTTTGACTACGAGAGTTAATAAAAGTTGGTTCAGTACCTCTATTTAGAATGCAAAGATTCTTGTTAGTTATATAATAATAAAAATACTTACCTCTAGTGTTAATATCTTTGCTGCCCCAGCTTACGTGGTGAGAGTTTGAATCGCAGCCTATTACCAGTTCAAGCTTCTGGGTGAGACAGTGTTCCACAAGGTCCTCCAGCTCCTTAGTTGGTGGTGGTTTAGCTGCGTCTGAGGGGAGGTATGCGGATCCCGTTATTAACACTTTCTTTTGACCTTTCTGTGCATATTCAACCTTCACTACCGTTAGGTCGGAGGACGAAAAATGCGTCAGTCGGTAAGTCTTAAAATTTCTAGGGACGTATATGGCCGTCCTAGGTTGCTGATTGCTTGGAAAGCTGAAAATTAAACCTTTTGCATTATTTAGACCCATGATTTTGGTTTGTCTTATCCAGGGTTCTTGGATAAGTGCTATTGTGTCCTGCATCACATCCAGGTGGCGGCAAAGGGTTGCCGAAGCCACCTTTTTGTGTTGAAGGTTGCACTGTATGAATCTTACCTTTTCATTGTCCATCTCGGCTTGATGGTGGTGAGATGGGTATTTCTTTTAGGCCATCTCCACTTCCTCACTTGGAGGTGTGTTGACGTCGCCTGTGTCCTAGCTTAGAGGTGTTAGTTCTGCCAGGAGAGTGTCGGTCGCCATCTTGGAGGATGGTTCGACAGTCTCCGCAGAAGCAACAGCTTCTTGGAGTTCCTCGGGTGGGAGAGGGGGGTCCGTGCTCGATCCCTTCCGTTCCGGGTCCAGTTTCTTGGTTTTAACAATCAATGAGGTGAACGCGTAGCTCATCCTCATTGATCGTTTTTTTAGGGCACCCATTTCCTCGTCTCTTACGCCAAAGACTAATAGGTGTCCTTTGGGGTTGACCTTTGCTTCGTGGTGGAAGGAAAACCATGCATCCACCCGAAGGTCTTGTTTGTCCAGCCGGCGCAGCACATCCTCTTTGTCACCCAGGTCAGCGTGAGCTTCGCTGGGGACCCAGAGGGTGGCTTTTGTCAGTTGGGGGAGGTTATCGACGTGCACCACGTCGAGCTTATCCTCCTTCCACGGTTTCAGTTTTGAAACTGTATTCCTTAGCCACTCTAGCGTTTCGTCATTATCGCAGGTGACTCTGATTATTTCACCAGAGTGCGACCATGACCTGAAACTAGGTGGCTTTTTCAGACTGCTGGAGGCGGACATAAGGTTTATGTCCAAAGCCTCCATTAGTTGTTTTTTGATAAGGTCTCCATTATCGGTAATTATTTTACCGTATGGATCGGCCTTATCTATAATGGAGCTACCCGTAAGTGGCTGGTAGCTGCTTCGCTGTAGCTTTTGTTTATGGTTTTAGAGTCCATCCGCGTCCTCTTTCCTCTGAGGTGTTGGAGCGGATGCGCTTCTTTACTTGGGTGGCGACGCGTTCCGGGCCTCTTTTGGAGGAGGAACTGCCTTCGCCACCCTTAAGTTTTTGGCCGCTGGTGCCAGGTTTAGAAAGGGAGGGGCGAGTGGCGCTAGTGGTGTCTGTAGAGACGCCAGCTTGCTGCCTCGCTTTCCTCCTTCTCTTTGACTCAGTACCGCAGATTCTTTTTCCTCGACGGTGCTTTGGTGGAGGTGAGCGTTTCGCTCATCCTCTGGTTTTTGTTTTTTTTTCTTGTTTTTGGTCCATTTTGGTCCCACGAGTAGCTAGGGAAATGTTCGTCATCCCTGGCAGAGCCCCGCATGCCAGGGAAAGGCTGTTTTGCAAGGGGGTGTCGCCTGGTACCCCCAGGAGGACGTTCAAGGTCGCATTCCCTGCGGCCATTCAGCCATCGGCACGTTCCTCACATCTTAGCTTGGGTTGTTGGAGTGTCATTTGGTTGGTCAACACTGCTGTCACTGATGACCAACAGTGCTAACGTATCCAGCGGTGCCACGAGGAGGCAGACACTCGATGGTTGCATTTCTCCATTGGGCTGCAGAAAGCTACCTACAAGCAGACAAGCAAAGCGCATGCAAGCAAATAAGCAAACCAACTACAAAGCAATGGCCAATTTACAACCAACCCCGCCTTAATAAAGGCACATTCTTATATATATTTTAAACAAGTATTTGTTGTATCCTTAGGTACCTTTATGGTTATAACTAAAAGTGGCATCATTGCTCAAAATGAGAAAGAGAGATGCAAATATCGTCTGAGAGTGATCGACGATCTTTTCGAACACGCCGTAGTATTGTAGTAAATATAAGGTTTGTTCCAACAAGAAATCCTGGATCAATCCGAGACTAATTTAGGATTTTGAAATGAGCATGTGCGGATTCTATAAATTCATTAATCATTCTGGATCAAAGTTTTCTGTTGGAACGGATTTCTGATTGAATGGACGTATCGGACAAAAAATCGTCCCAACATATTCCATTTCCATTTATACTGAATAATGATACAACAAATCATCAAAAATCATACATATATTTCAGTTAAAGCCACTTTACTACTTAAAACTACAGAACAAGACAAAAATAAAAGGCATATCAAATTATTAATATGATAATACCAAAAATCACAAGAACTAGGTTAACATAAACGAACCCCATTAAAATTTTATACAAAACCTATATAACAATTCGTTCTACGCAAGCGCGAATTCGAAAGAAATCCACAAACTTTTCTGACGGTCTAAGAGCAGTCCGAAATCAGTTCAAATGGTTGTTAGAACATTGGACTTTACAATCTGGTATTCAATCCACTGCTTGTTGGAACGCTCAAATTTGATATGCGCATGATTCTGACGATCCCGGACTAATTCTGACTGTTGTTGGAACAAACCTATAATGTCAAACTTGGTTTTTTATACAAGCGCCATTACGTCTGGATATTGAACATTTAGTTCTTTTGTTTTCATGATTTTTTTAGGACTTTTAGTGACAAAAGAAACTTTTAAGTTAATCTATTAAATGTTTGTGGATTATCATGGTTAGTCAGTGCCAATTTTGTCAGAAAAACAGCCGAAATTACTAAAGGCCATGTGTCTACAACACCATCCCCACATTTTGTAATTCATTCATTATTTCACTACTGGCGTTTAGAATTGTTGGCCGCAAAAATAAACGTGTTTATGAATGAATAACCCTCTCTATGTTTATTATTACTCTAAGTTTGTGTTCCTCAGTGCTTTTCCTGCGCAAGGTGTCTAATGGTGGATTGCAACAAAAAGCCTACATTTATTTTTGCCCAGTTGATCAAGTATCGGTGATCATAAAATAAGTAGTGGGAATTTTGAATTTAAATTGCGAGCGAGTTGTTGATATACAGGAGAGTTTTTTAAACATGAAAGTGTGGGTTTAGATAAAAATGTTCATAGACTATTAACAAATGATGCCGGTGTGGTAGAGGAAGGCGGTATAGCCAGTTTGGGAACTAAAACTCACAAATTATTGCATTTTAAGAATGTCATAAGTAAATTATTTTTAAAATGAATTACTTCAAATGCCTGTCTCGTCATTCTAAAATGTTTTTTGAATAAAACATCGTCAAATCTGTGGATAGATTCTTCAACAAAATTTGCATTTCTTGGTCTTCTTTCCCTCAATCTAACTGCTAACATATTTCCTGGAATATGATTAACAATACAAATTGAGAAGTAGTAACAATGGATTGTATTCTTTGGTATTAACGGAATAAACAAGCTAGAAACTGGAAAATAAGAAATGAATGATATAATTAATATGCGCACGCAAGTGGTGATCACAAATCCCAATTAATAGCCGTTCATGAGAATCAAAGAGCGATCAAGTAAAATATGGTGGGGATTAGTTGGCGCTACTTTCAGAGCGATCCCAAAAATTTCCAGATGAACGCAGCCATTGACTGCATCGACTTGCACCAACCATATTATAAACGAAACTTAGCTAAGGTTGGTTTGAGTTTGGACGTAGATGTCAACACCGCAGGGTATGTCCTATTAGTTTTATTCTTTACGTATTGGGCGTAAATCCCGAAATATATCATAGTTGCTATTCGCGTGGCGGATAAAATAATACCTATATACCATGGACTGCGCTTGGCCAACACAATCCATATACCGGCTGTTGTCAACATGGTTATGCAACCGCCAATTCGCATTAGTGGCAAAATTCATATTTGCTCTATACGAAAAGTAGTGGAAAATTGAATTTAAACTGTAAAGCAGGTCTCGATATAGCATAATTTCTTTGGATTATGGACAATTATTAATTAATTTGATTGTAAACATAAATACGTTTTATTAATTTTTTAAATATTTGGTAGTTACTTATTAGTTTAATATTTATATGCCACAATAGATTTCCTGACAGAAATATCACTATTGGTGGGTTTCTAGAAACTGGGGGTGACTCCGTGAAATGTACTACATTGAAAAATGGATAAAAGCATAGAAAATAAATAAAAACCAAAATTTATTAAAACTACATGGAATTAGGCACTTACATAGAGAGAAATAATTTTTACAGATTCTTAAATAAAATTAATTTTGATGTCGAATTCTAACTGTACACTCATTTCTTTTTTTTTGTTAATGCTATAAACCGACTAAACTATTAAATACTTACAAACCGACACAGTAATCACACAAAGCAACTTTCTTTTATTTATATTTATTTATATATATATATATATATATATATATATATATATATATGCCAGTGATAGGCTCAATTAGATCTCTAAATGCAAATCTTTCAAGTAACCAAATAAAATTATTAATTCTTTTAAATGGAAATATGTTTGTATCTTTAATTTCTTTTGGAATATTTTAATTTAATGTTAATAAATAAATAACAATATAAATAAACAACAAAACGTCAATACAACAATCGACTTAATTCTCCTAATAATGAATAAACACCCACTAAGGCATTGCCTGGGCGTTCATTCATCGTGTATGTTTATTGAATACATATAATAATGAAAAGAGTGGAACAGTAGCATTATACACTCAATAATGTTTTTGACTAGTATACATATAATATTCGCATCGCTGTATAGACAAACAAATACTTATACACATATTACATTAAATATACACCTATATACACGTTTACATATTAACGTACATAATACAATCAATAATGAAGAATGACAGTGTAGTGCCAATAATAATAGTCAACAGTGCTTGGGGTTAAAGGAACATAAAAACAATATAGGGAATATGAACTCACTTTCTTTCTCTGTCAGTACAGTAAACAACTGAATAATGTTATCTCTATTACATAGTATGTTTCATGAGCTCGAGGGGTCAATTAATCGATGTATAGAGACTCTATCTGTCTCTGAAATGAAACATTTGACATCTTTTATTATTGAAAAAATTGTCGTTGCAAGTCTGATTTCCAGAGGTAAGCAATTGTAGAGCCAGTTTGCAAGATGATTATATGTTCTCTGAACGATTGTTTTGGTTGAGCATATTGTGCTCAGTTGTGCATTGGCTTTAAGTCTTGTATTATGCTCTCTGTTTTTAAGGTAACTCTCCATGAGATTCAATGTGCTTCCCCTGAAACCCATATTTTGCAAGCTCATCAACAGCTGTGAGCGATTCACGGTGTCGAAGGCATTAGCAAGATCCAAGAAAACACATAGACTTGGTTTACTCTTTTCTGTTGATTTAAATGACTTTTTTGCGAAAGTTTTATAACAAATGTCACATCTGAATGACTTTCCTCTTCTGTGATTGTGCAAATATATTCAATTGAATTTTATGTGAAAAATTTTTAAAACAAATGTCACATTTGACTGAATTTTCTCCTGTGACTACGCAAACGTGTAATCAGAATACTTCTCTGTGGAAAGCTTTTAAGCAAATGTTACATATGAATGACGTTTCTCCTCTGTTACGACGCCGCAAATGTGTACTCAGAGTACTTTTCTCCGCACAAGTTTTTAAACAAATATCAAATTTAAATGGATGTTCTCCTCTGTGACCACGCAAATGTGTATTCAGATTACTTTTCTGCGGAAAATTTTTTAAACAAATGTCACATTTGAATGGCTTTTCTCCTGTGTGAATAAGAGAATGTATAATCAGACTACTTTTCACCGAAAAAGTTTTTAAACAAGTGTCACATTTATGGCTTTTCTCCTGTGTGAATTCGTAATCAGCTACTTTTCTCCGAAAAAGTATTTGAGCAAATATCACATTTGATTGGCCTTTCTCCTGCGTAATTTGTAAAAGTTTAATCAGACTACTATTGTCCGAAAAAGTTTTTAAACAAATGTCACATTTGAATGACATTTCCCCTATGTGAATTTGTAAATGTTTAATCAGATTAGTTTTATCCGAAGTTTTTAAACTAATGTCACGTTTGATTGGCTTTTCTCCAGTGTGACTACGCAAATGTTCATTGAGATTACCTTTTTGCGAAAAAGTTTTTGAACAAATGTCACATTTGAATCGCCTTTGTCCTGCGTGAATTGAAATAAATACCAAAGTAAGAATCATAGGGAGGATGATCCTGTATAACTAATTACCTTTTATATTGTAACGTTGAAACTAATGAAAGCGGTCGTTATCATACATACAATGTAAAAAACACTTAGCTAAGCACCCTGAATTTGTTGCAAAAAAAAATTTTAACAGGAAATTATTATTTCCTGTTAAATTTTGAGGAATCAAATAAAAATTCATTCTTAATCGAGGTAAAAAACCTATTACACAATTACGTCGAACGATAAGTTTCAACCAATCAGGAATTAACAGGTACAGAGAAATAAACGATGCTGACATAGGGAAAATGCCGAAGCTACGAAAATGTAACAGTTGAAGGGTAGTTGGTAAAAACTCGCGGTCGGAAGCGGTCTAGTTTTTTTGGGGTTCGTGGATAGCGGTTTTTGAGGAGTCCTGAATTTAAATAACATATCATTAGGACGTAGTGTTTTAACTTATCAAGTGTAATTTATTTCAAAAAGGGGAAAAGAAGATTCCAAGGGAGCGTCTACTGTCCGCACTCTGAAGGGTTTTTTTTTGTTCGAAACGCCATCGTGGCCGTCGGCGTTTTTGTGAAAACCCGGTCTGAGAATTGGTAAGTCTAATTTAAAAATTATACTAACTGTGTATTATGACTTTTTTGTAGTTTGGACAAATTATTAACATTGCCAGCCCGCATCTATGATACTATCTATCTAATTTAATTTATGTTATTTCATATCGCATACGAGTATTTAATGGTGATACCTCTCCGTATGAATCAGGGATAGGGAGCACATTTGAGGTTGAATACTGAATTGTTAATTTCAAAGTTTCATATATAGGGTCCGCGAATATATTTAGGTTGCGACGATTATTTTCAAACTAACAAATTTCATCTTATTCTGCGTTTTATTGTCATTAATGTAACATGATATCTGTTTTCTCTCGATCCTATCATTGGTTATAATTATTTACAGTCACAAGACTTCACGTACAATTATTCCGGACGCCGTCCTGTCAATCGGTGTAATCTCCTTTTATTTTGTATATTAAACTCGTTAAAGAAATCATTATCGGTTAGTTTATTTTCTCAACCAGGAGAGCATGATTATATGAATACATAACATATATCCATAAGAGCTACACCTAAGATTTTTCCTCAACCCACCCCTTTAACTGACATAACCCTATAGCATAAGACCTCTCATTACCAACGACAACTGGTAGCAGAGGACGCCGAAGCCAACCCTTTCGGACATTTCTTCCAGGAGCCGACGACTCCTGTTGCCCACGAAATCATGGGCTGCCTTCTCGTTCCATTAGGAACATTTTGGAGCAGGTTTATTTACACGTAAGCGATCTGTTACATTTAAGTGACAGCAGAGTTTTTTCTTGGTTATTACAGAGTTTTCTTTAGGGTTATTACACTGGTTTACACGTTACACGGGATTACACGTTACTACATGGGTGACTCCAGCGAATAATTACACTGGATGATTTTTTTTGTTAATACATTTGTGACACCGGTAATTACATGACGGAATTTTCGGGATTATTACAGTGGTGACAGCGGAATTCCCTAGGTTATTACGTAAATGTTTAGTTAAACTACTTTTCACCGAAAAAGTTTTTAAACTAATGTCGACGGTTTTTCTCCTGTGTGAATTCGTGAATGTGTAATCAGACTACTTTTCTCCTTAAAAGTTTTTAAACAAATGTCACATTTGAATGGCTTTTCACCTGTGTGAATACGCATATGTCTATTCAGAATACCTTTCAGCGCAAAAGTTTTTAAACAAATGTCACATTTGAATGGCTTTTCTTCAGTGTGACTACGCAAATGTCTATTCAGAATACCTTTCAGCGAAAAAGATCTTAAGCAAATGTCACATTTGTATGATTTTTCTCCTATGTGAATACGCATATGTGTACTCAGACTACATTTCTGCGAAAAAGTTTTTAAACAAATGTCACATTTGAATGGCTTTTCTCCTGTGTGAATACGCGAATGTGTAATCAGTCCACTTTTCTCTGAAAAAGTTTTTGAACAAATGGCACATATGAATGGCTATTCTCCAGTGTGACTACCCAAATGTCTATTCAGAATACCTTTCAGCGAAAAAGATCTTAAGCAAATGTCACATTTGTATGATTTTTCTCCTGTGTGAATACGCATATGTGTACTCAGACTACATTTCTGCGAAAAAGTTTTTAAACAAATGTCACATTTGAATGGCTTTTCTCCTGTGTGAATTCGTGAATGTTTAATCAGACTACTATTCTCCGAAAAAGTTTTTGAACAAATGTCACATTTGAATGGCTTTTCTCCTGTGTGAATACGCGAATGTGTAATCAGTCCACTTTTCTCTGAAAAAGTTTTTAAACAAATGGCACATTTGAATGGCTTTTCTCCAGTGTGACTACGCAAATGTCTATTCAGAATACCTTTCTGAGAAAAAGTTTTTATACAAATGTAACATTTGAATGGCTTTTCTCCACTGTGAAGAGGCAAATGTTTATTTAGATTACTTTTATTTGAAAAAGTTTTTAAACAAATGTCACATTTGAATGAAATTTCTCCTGTGTGAATACGCGAATGTGTAATCAGAGTACTTTTCCGCGTAAAAGTTTTTAAACAAATGTCACATTTGAATGGCTTTTCTCCTGTGTGAATACGCGAGTGGTTAATCAGACTACTTTTCACCGAAAAAGTTTTTAAACAAATATCACATTTGAATGGCTTTTCTCCTGTGTGAATTCGTAAATGTTTAATCAGATTACTATTCTCCGAAAAAGTTTTTGAACAAATGTCACATTTGAATGGCTTTTCTCCTGTGTGACTACGAAAATGACTATTCAAATGATATTCAAGTGAAAAAGCTTTCAAACAAATGTCACATTTAAATGCCTTTTCTCTTTTGTGAGCACGCAAAAGTCTGTGTAAATCCCTTCTCTTCAAATTCTGACCTTCATCTACATTTAATTTGAACTTATCAATGAATCCGATATCCTGCAACTCTGCTTTCAAATCATGTTCAACTATTTCAATTTCATTTTTAACATCTTCATCAGGATTTCTGAAAATGGTAAGGTCAGTTACATGCTTTTTACTGTAACTTGTATTCTGGCGAAATTTCATTTTATACAGTAATTTCTTCAGTATCAGGCAATGATTTGTAAAAAAGTGACTAAGGAGTTCTATTCGTTTCGTGTATAAATTTCCACAATATCCACAGATCATAATCCCAGCAATACCACTTAGGTTTGCGTGTTTTCCATTTTTTAGTTGTCCTGCAAAAAGAAAATTAAAACTAATTTTTCCAAGATTTGAAATTTGTGTGAAGAATAAAAAATCTAAAAATTATATGAACGTATAGGTGCATATTTTAAATTGGTGATAACAATATTAGTGTTAGAAAGTACATTGAACACATCTGAAATACAAAATAAAGTTTTAAATTAAAACTCCGGTTAAGAAGACATTACAAAAATTTGGAACAATAAACTGTGCCCACACATTACTGATAAAATTAGAAGAACAGATGGGAAATTTACTTAATGAAAATAATGACATTTCAGAAGTTTGTTTGAAGTCTCAATATTATCAGTTAGACATTATATCAGTTCTTCTGTCAATCCCTCAACGATACACATAATAATAATAAGTTTATTTGCATTAAAAAAATATAAAAATTTAGAAATAATTGTTAAAAAGCAACATTCTGCCAAGAAGATATAAGAACAGCAGAACTGATACGAATGCCATCTCTCATAATTAAGAAAATTTGAAATTGATAAATATATAGAGTGTGCACGTTTACAAATATGCACAATGTTATCTAAAAAAGAGATATACATGAAAATATGAATTAATAGATGTTAGTACAAGAATACATCGACATTGCTTACTAAACGCACGAAAGTAACCAAGAAAAAATTGTTTCTAACGATATAAAATGAGTAAATAATACATTGCATATAGATACTACGAAGTTTATACACATTTTCCATAAAATCAGTATGCGCTAATTTCTAAACACTCTCATGCAGTATTTCCTTGTAATTATATTTGAACGCTTCCAATTTCAGATTTTTCAAGGACTGTGGGACCTGTTTATAAAGCTTAAATATTTAAAAGTTCGATAAATGATGTACCATATGTAAATGCCTTCTCTTTTCCATGCTCAACTGATTGGCGTCCCTCAATTTGTGGCTCATCCTCTGAAATTTTCATATTCCATATATAAATCGCAGATAAGAATTTTGAATCCTCTGGATACGAAGAGAATCAATATTGTTTAAACAGTGACCATATATTGTATCACTTAATATCATATAGCAATATTTTGTTTTCCAGTCTCTGATTTTCAATGCTTTTATATCGATGGTTTAAAACACGGATATTTTATGTCCACTTTTTGCCAATGTTAGGGTAAAGTGATATTTTGAACGTAGTAAGGCAGATCTAGAGTCAGTGCAAATATTGAAAAATCCCGAATAACGAGAAGGGTATATTCACTACAACATGATGAAGAGGGTAAAAGTACTCGAGTGTGCCTAAAATTTTTTCTCGCTACATTTAGCATAAGTTTTCAAGTCATTGACCTAGATTTGAAAGAACGTGGTGTTAATGGCGCATATATAGGTACCGATGGACGAAAAGGAAAAACTCCTGCTAACATTACACCCATTGATTCGCAAAATCATGTCAAAAAACATATAGATAGTTTTCCTCGTATGGAAGCCCACTACAGCCAACGTGATACAAAGAAATTATATATTTAGCTGCTGATTTAAATATTTCTGTTATGTATCGTACCTATGTTGAGACTCATAGAACAGAGGAGATAATATCGCCGGTTTCCATTAGTGTTTACAGAGAAATATTTAATTTTTATGATCCACAACTTTCATTCCATGTCCCTAAGAAGGATCAAAAGTGATTTGGAAGAAAGCTGGCAACTACACAAAAAGAAAGAAAATGAAGCAATGGAAATGAAAGATGCGGATAAAAAAACAGCGTTAGGAAACTCAAACTTTCGAGCTATTTCTTTTGATCTGGAAGCTATTCTATCTGTTCCCTTTACCGCTGATTGTCAAATTTATTACAAACGGAAACTTTCTGTTTTTAATTTTACAATATACGATTCTTTTGATCAGAGTGGCCACTGTTTCCTTTGGGATGAGAATCACGGCTCCAAGGGATCTTCAGAAATTTGCACATGCCTGTTAAAATATTTGCAAATCCTACCTGAGACTATCTCCCATGTGTCTAGCTTTTCAGACAGTTGCGGAGGGCAGAACCACAACCAATTTGTAGCAGCTGCAATGTTGTACGCTGTGAGTGAAATTAAACACTACAAATTGTAGATCTAAAATTTATAGAATCTGGCTATTCCTATCTTGAGGCAGATTCAATTCACGCTACCATTGAAAGAGCCCGTGAACACCGAAAAATTTTTACAACTGAAGAATGGGGATTACTAATTGAAATGGCAAGAGAAAAACACCATCCCTATCAGGTCCATAAGCTTTGCTTTTCTGATTTATATGACCTACAGGCCCTGGCGTCAGTCGTTATGCAAAATACTAAACTGAATACATTGAAGGAACAAGTTAAATGGCTTCACATTAAATGGCTAAGATTTGATAAATCGAAACCATTTATCTTTCAATATAAATATTCATTGACCGATAATGAATTCTTACAACTAAATGTTTTGTAAACCAAAAAATGTAAGAAAATTCCCGTATTGAAAATCCTGACACAAAAATATGGCAATAGATTATCAATTTCAGAGGCGAAAAAGAAGGATTTAATTTATTTACTTCGGGAGCAAAGTATTCTCAACGCTTACAAAAGTTTTTTTGATGCATTACCAAACTCAAAAAAAGCAAAAGATCTTGTTCCATACACTACACTTTTTTCAGACGAGGAGTCTGAAGAAACATAATAATAATGTCGATTCTACTTTAGATTTAATTTTGTGTTAATTTTTTCCTTCAATAAACAGTCGAAATGTGTATATAAATACATTATTTATATTATGTTTTTACGTATGTAAATTTTTTCTTTCTTCGGTAAAAACTCGAAATGTGTATAATTAAATTTTTTATTACTCCCTTATGCAGAATGTAAATGTTTTTTTCAATAAAAACTCGAAATATTTAAAATTACATTACGCTCCTTTGTAGTATGTAAATGTTCTTTTTTCTTCATTAATAACTCGAAATGATGTGTACATTTACAGTTTTTTTATGACGCACGTATGTAGTATGTCTACTATATAAAATTTTAATAATAATTAGTAGTTTGCATTATATTCTAATTACAAACATTCAAACTCAACTAAAACATATCAGTTTTGTGAAAATATTACGAACTCTACTTTAATGCAAATCATAACCTATTTTTTGTGATTCTGGAAAACAAGCAGAATATGATATACAATATCTACGCTTTAAACCATCGATATCTTCGTCTACTTGATCCCACCATCTGTTTCGTGATCTTCTTCTTGTTCTTATCTTTAATGGAACCCATGTTGTTATTATCTTTCTGATTTCTGTTGATGATCTTCTCATGTGTCCCAACCATTTCAGTCTCTTTGCTTTTATATACCGGACTATATTTTCTCCACCTGTTTCCTTCTCTATTTCTATGTTTCTTTTTAATCTTATTTCTCCATCTCTTGTTATGTTTGGTCCAAGTATTGTTAATATTTTCCTTTCTAGTATTCTTGGAGTCTTATTTTTTTGTTTATAGTTGTTGGCTCAAGAGCGTAAGTAATGACTGGTCAGATCAAAGTCTTATAGATTTGTATTTTTGTTTATTTGCTTCGTATATGCCGCACTCTGGCGCTCCCAGCTTGTTTTTAAATGGAAATACCTTATTTTGATACTACCATCAAAAAAATATCATTTTTAAGAGTATGTAAGGTGATGTTGAAACTCTTGTAAAACATTATTCAGGGTATCAGCGTTAATTGAATGAATTTCGGTCCTAATTCTTTCTTTTACTGCACCAATATTATTAGGTCTACTAGATAAACTTTTGACTTGAGGTATGCCTACACAAAAAATCGAATGGGAATAGACCAGGAGATCCAGCTGGCCACTCTAAAAATCCTCATCTGCCAATCCATATATTGGGAAACATATATTTTAGGTATTCAATCAAGTAGGTACCTGACTCAAAAAATCTGCGCAATCAACCTGCCCATTTAGGAGTTTAAATATAAATATAGCCCCCAACATATCTCTACGATTTCCAAGAGGAGCTAGTAACATTTGATTTTCAATTTTAGCATAATTATGGTGTTATATTCTATGATTGTTCCTAAAACCACAGTATCTAAGAAATCTATGTTGAACTTTTTCAACTGAATTAATATGATTATGAAAGTATGGGGACCATACTACTGAGCAGTATTCCAAGATGGACCTAACAAAGGAGCAAAATACTAGTTTTGTAGATTCAATAGAAAAATAATTGTAATTCCTCACCACAAAGCCCAGCATTTTTGAACTTTTCACCAAGATTGTATTGATGTGCTCAATAAGTGATAATTTCTCTTCCAGAACAACTCCCAAGTCCCTAATCGATTAAACATATTTTAAAGCCTTACCATTAATGGAATAACTAGTTTGCACTCTACTTGCTTTACGCACTCTACTTACTTTACGCACTCTACTTGCTTTACGATAAAAACTAATCCAGTAAAACTTATCAATATCCAGCTGGAGCTTATGTGCTGTACACCATACAGCCAGCTTATCCAGATCTTCATGTAACAATTCCTGATCTCGCACAATTTCCACCGTTCTCCACAATTTGAAGTCGTCAGCACTTTAAACATTTTCTGTTTATAACACAATCAACTATATCACTGATGAAAATATTGAATAAGAGTGGCGAGCAGTGACCTCCCTGTGGAACACCAGATGAAACACGGATTGCCCTCGAGAAGAATATGCCAATCATAACATATTGTGTATGTTGGGTTAAAGAACTTTCGATACAAGAACAAAGATTAGAATGGAATCCAACTTTACTAAGTTCACAAAAAAGCAGCTTTACGAAGTTTACGCAAAAGCAGCTGCTGGTCTAAACAATCGAAAGCTTTAGAAAAGTCAGTGTATATTGCATCTACCTGCTTACGATCTTCCATACTCTGTAAGATATCTGTTTCATAAACCACCAAATTAGACATAACCATGTAGTTCTTCCGGGTACAACCCACCGCAGATCCATGTCAACTGTTTGTCGACTAGATACATACACTTCTGTAATTTGCCATATCATCCCCTTGACCACTTTTAAATATTGGCACCACATAATTTTGCTTCCAGTTGTCAGGAAATATAGATTTTTCAGTCATCTGTTAAAAATAGTAAACAAAGGCAGAACAATAGTGCAAACACACTGCTTTAGCAAAAAGTTAGAGAGCACTGTTGGGACCCGAGGTAAGTTTATTTGGAAGCTTATAGTAATTTCATCAAAGATGTCAGTTTTGGATATTTCGGTGCAAATAATGTTGTTGCCAATATTATTGTCAAAAAACTAAAGATCATTACTGCCGGTGTTATTAGCATATACAGTTTGAAAGAATTCCTTGAACAAATTAGCAATACCCTCACCCTCACCTGCAGATTGATCACCATAAATAATGAATAAGGAATTCTGTGAATAGACATCTTATCATTGATATATTTCCAAAAAGACCTGGTATCACCCTTTAGCTTTAAGTCTATACCCACAACATAGTTGGAAATACACTCCTTAGAAAGCCTCTTACACTCAGCACGCACCTGGGAAAATACTGCATAATTAGCAATTGATGGGTGTGCAACAAACAGCGAATGAGCATGCCTCTTCCATTGAGTCAGGTGTCGGAACTCAGAGGAGAACCACTTTGGAAAGCTAGATGTTCCAAATCGCTTCAAGGGGACAAAACATGCTACACCTGTGGCCAACTGATGCTAAATACTCATTAAGACCCCTGTAGCTGCACTGAAGCTAATGAAATAATAGTAAATTATTTTGAGCCCAGTTATACCTTTATGTCTGCGGATTCTTTTCACTACAGTGTGGAAAGATCTCTAAAAACCATGAAGAAGGTACACAATTTCAACGATTTTAAGGTAGCAATAGAAAATACAAAGTTATTGAAATGAATTTGGATGATTTCTCTTTATGAAAGGACAATTAAAAGAATATAAATGTAAGGATTCCAACAAGATGTATTTACATAAGATTATTTTTATGTTACAGTTCTGATTTTTAGAAACCTGCACTGCCGTTGAATTTTATTAAGAAAAATATACTTAAATCAGGAGAAATTCCTTTACTAGAACCTGTACGACCCAACAAAAATTTCTGAACAATGACGAAATGGAATCATTAAGTTAATTCAAAATAATTATAATAACAATGGAGGGAATAATCAAATTATATCTACAAACAGTTAATGATGTGGCTGTTGATGATGACAAGGTGATTTAGGATTAAGTTTTAGGGTTGCATATGTATATTATGTATCTTTTATACAGTATGAACTTCAAATTACTTTTATTTCTTTAATAAAATACTTAAGCAACTCATTAGTTATTTTATTGCTTTATTTATTTGAAGATATTAACATATTATTCTGCATTAAAAACAATTACCGCTAGATGACTTAATTTTTCATAGATTTCCTTCAACATAAAATAGGGGTATCTACATTATTTATTATAAATGTGTGATTTTGGGAATATTACCCAATGACACTGAAAACTGTTTACTTACTAATCATAAAAGCAACCAATTGTGAATGTGAAAATTTCACGTGAATTAAGATACCAGAATAAAAATTAAAAACACATTTTTCCACACAACAGTAAAATGTCAGTTACCATCGATGGGGTTAGTAGAGCAGATGTACAGTTAGTACTTTGGTTCTTTACCTGTGTATCATTAATACTTGATAACATAACTGACATAATTATTAAGTGTTATTTGTTTCTATTAATAGTGAAAAACAAGACAAAATAATCTGATATTTGTTGATTATGTTATCAAATATTAATGACGTATGGGTAAAGGATCAACGGATCAACTGTACCTTTGAATTGATTCTTATTAAATAATGATGCTCAAGATCATTTAGAAGTTTTTGTTTATAAATAAATAAGTTGTAGTATTGTATACACCTGACGAATATCTAGGGCCATAGCCTCGTGAAATGATAAATTTGACGAGTATTTAGTTGAGTTACCATACATTATTTTTAATTTTTTATATTATAATTGGTAATATAAGAACTCCAGCAGCACCCCATGATTTGGAGTATTATATCATTTATAGTGAGAATAGTAAGTCATACTACTTAGGGTACTCGTGCCCAAAACTTGTTATTGGCCTAACTTAATTTTAATCTTTTTCATTACTGAGAACATCACCAATCCTCATAACTTGTCTGAGATGTATCGAGTAATTTTCACATACATTGCAGGCAAGTCCCCAAATTCATATATTTTGCAAGGCATCTAGTAAAAGATTGAGATTCATTGACCAGTTGAAGAGAATTTAAACCAAAAAATACTATCTGAAATATGTTATGTAGACTAACTAAAATATCTGAGAGAATTCATGTAACCTTTATAGTTCAGATAAAAAGTTAAATGTTATATTTATAAAATTTATCAACAATGTTGGTAATAAATTAATTTGGGTTTTAATAATATCTTTCATATTTGCTATAGTACTATATTATAAAATTATTTACTCAGATGATAAGATTTTTCAACGTTTTAGTTATGTCCAATGCTTAAAGATACCTAGCACATGAAAATACTGCCACAAAGTATGTTATATCTAAATATCCATCAATGAGTGTAACTCACCTTTTAATTTAATTTGCCTTCCAGATTTAAATTTGTTTCTAATGTTGTGTATATCAACTTTATGAGAGATGTCCTCTGTTTCAATTGCAATTATAGATTCTTCAGCTACTTGAACTACGTTTCGATCTTCATTAAGTTCTTGTTTGATAGGATGCATACTATTGTTATTTACATTTTCAAAAGTTGTTGTAGTTACTTCATCACTCACTTCTTGTTTAACGTCCATATTCTGTAATGTAAATAACACACAATAGTTTCTTTAACAAAATATATTGACTTAATAATTGAAATAATGAATAAATTTAACAGTCAACCGTTATCAAGGACCGGTTAGGTTATCTTTTTTTTGAAAATGTCATGTGGCCTTGGCCACATAGAAACATTTATTACATCTTTCATTACAACTTTTATAACCCTTTTGCTTGTGGTCTGTGTCACTGTTGGTATGCTGTGGGGCAAGGCTTCAGAAAAGTTAGTCAGAGTTTCCTTACCTTTAATTTTAGATTCCGATTCAATTCCATTTGGGGCAGGAGTTACTGAATCTTCGGGAAGAGCATGTAAACGAGTCATAGGTTCATTAACAGAGTGTCTTAATTGGAAACTATTTCATCTCACTTTATTACCATTTTCTTTTTCTACAATATAAGACCTTGGCTCTTGTAACTTATCCACAACATTAGCAGGTTGCCAGTGCTTTCCTTCCTCAACGACCACATTATCCCCTTCCTGAAAATAATCTCTTCTGACTATAGTTTTGTTATAATAATGTTTATATAGCCGCCTTTTATTCTCTATTTTTGTTTCTCCTTTCCATGATCTATCACTTCTTGTTCTAATAAACTATTCTTAATCGGTAATTTTGTACGCATGCATCTGTTATTTAGAAGTTGTGCAGGAGACTTGTTAGATCCAGAAATTGTACTCCAATAGGGCAACTTCCAAACTATTGCATTTTCTCAACATGTTCTTCGCTATTTGAACAGCTCTTTCTGCAAGACCATTAGATCTAGGGTAATGCGGACTTGATGTATTAAATTTAAAGTTCCAGCTTTGGGCAAATTCCTTGCATTCAAAAGAATTGAACGGCATATTATCAGCGACAATCTCTAGTGGTATGCTATGTGTAGCAAAAACTGATTTAAAAGCATTGACTACAGATGTAGAATATTTATTTTTTAAAGGAATTACCTCCAGCCACTTCGAAAAATAATCTATAATAACTAAATCCACTTGCTAATTGTTGAAACAGCAAGTCAGGTAAATTCCTTAAAACTAAAGGCTCTTTTGCATTACTTTTTTGCAGTTTTTCACAAGTAACACATTTCTTTATGTGATCTAAGATATCCTGATTCATATTTGGCCAATACATTATTGATTTAGCTCTTTGCCATGTCTTTGATATTCCATAATGGTTTTCATGAAGTTGAGCTAACATCTTTGATCTTAAAGATGTTGGTATGATTATTCGGTCACCATAAAAAATGAGATCATCTAATAAGTAAATGTTATTTCGGTCCTTGAATTATTTTTTAATCAGATCAGGGACTTTTGTTATGTTGGCCAACCCGTCAAACACATATCTTCTAACATATTCAGCTCAACATCTTTCTTAGGTTCCTCTTGAAAGTTTACTTGTCTCTCCTTAGTAACATTTAGGGAATGAACTATTTCAGTGATAAAGTTATCATTACCCGATGCTTGTTTAATATAATTTCGTGATAGCATGTCTACTATCAAGATTTCCTGTCCTGGTTTGTATTGAACATCTATATCATATTTTAGCAACTTTACTTTCATTCGTTGAAGTCTAGGGGAACTTACCTCTGCAACTCCCTTTTTCATTATAAATGTCAGGGGTTTATGGTTTGTGTGAATTAAAACATGTCTACCATAAATAAAATTATGACATTTTATACAAGAGAAAAGTATAGCAATAAACTCTTTTTCTATCTGACTAAACCTTGTCTCAAAGTCAGTGAGCGCACGAGAAGCAAAAGCAACTGGTCTATTATTTTGTAAAAGTACACAGCCTACACCACTCTTACTAGAGTCAGTTTGTATTACAATAGGCTTGTCTGCATCAAAACTAACCAAAATCTGAGGAGTACTAAGTAGTTTTTTTATTGAATTGAACGAGTCTGAATGAGTTTTTGTCCATAAAAATGTAGAATTTTTTTTAAGTAAACTTCGCAAAGGAGCAAATTTGGTATGTAGCTTCTAAGATAATTGATCATACCTAACATGCACGGAAATTCCTTTCTATTTTTTGGCTCCTCAAGCTCCATAATTTCTCTGATCTTATCATCATCTGGCCACATACCATGTTTGTCAAATATATTACCTAAATATTCAACTTCTTTTACCCTGTATTGAATTTTATTACAATTAAATTTTACTACAACATTTCTAGCTCTCTCAATAACCTTAATTAAAATTTTATCATGGACTTCTAAGCTATCAGCTGATATCAGTAAGTCATCAAAGTAAACTATCACCCCAGGAATATCACCAAAGGTTTCATTATTTATTTTCTGAAAAAATTGTGGAGCACAATTTAGCCCAAATGGCAAACGTAAAAATGTATGGGCTCCGAAGGGATTTCCAAAAGTGCATAGTTTACTTGATTAACTATCGAGTTCGACTTGATAGAATCCCTCTTTAAAATCCAACACTGTAAAATAAGACTTATTCTTTAATTTAGCATTTATATCAGCCAACGTTGGTATTTCACAAAAACTCTCTAAAGCAGAATTAAGATCTTTAGGATCTAAGCAAAGTCTAAGTGATTTGTCATTTTTTTCCACAATACCAAATTGCTAAGCCATTCAGTAGGACCTTCACACTTTGCAATTATTCCACGATTGACTAAATCATTTAAATGATTCTTTAAACGAGTTTTAGGTGACAGAGGTACCCTTCGAAGTGCTCTAGCAACAGGTTGTGACCAATTTTTTAATTGTAGATTGCATTTCTTTTGAAATTTACCAAGTCTATCAAAAACATCTATGTTATTTTTAACAAATTCATCCTTACTTTGACATAAATTAACCACATTAACTTTAGCAAAAATATTTAAATCAAGACATGACTTTAATCGAATTATAGGCATTGATTTTTAGTTAACAACTACAAATTTTAATTTACACATCTGATTATTAAACATACAGTCTAGATTGACAGTACCTAATGGTGAAATTTTAAATCCACCATAAGTTTCTAAAACAATCTTAGATTTACAAATAAAAAATTTTTGTGGATTTTTTGCAATATATTTAAAGGAATAATGTTTACCTGTGAACCTCTATCAACTTTAAAATTAATACTCTGTTCATCTATGCTTACTTTTTCAATCCACTCATTTTTATGAGTAACTTCATTTACCATTATAGTGGTCACTAAGTATTCTTCAGCATCCTCATCCTGGTTTTCGTGGTCAACTCGAGGCTCCACTGTTGCATTTCCACTTTGATTTCCTCCAAAATGTCTACTTTTAGTGTGGGTATAATCTTCATTGCTAGATCTGCTGCTTTGCTTAATAACTTTCTTGCTTCTGATAGCCTGCACTTTTCCGTCTTGACTTTGTACTTCCTTCAACTGAGCTCTTGCTAGCTCATTAGCTCGACACGTATCAATTGCTTTATCTAAGGTGAGATCCTCTGCTTGTAATAATCTTCCTTGCAATTCTAAGCGTTGAATACCAAACACAATTCTATCTCTAATCATTGAGTCACAAGAGTCTCCAAAATCACATGTTCTAGAAAGTTTTTTAAGGTCTGTCAGAAAATTATCAAATGGCTCACCCTCATCCTGTTTACGATTATAAAATAGGAATCTTTCATAAACAACATTCTTTCTTTGGGTCATATATTTTTCAAATTTGGTCATTACTTTATCGAAATCAGCTTTGTCTTCTTCGTTCAACTTTAACGTGTAGACTTCTAGACCTTCCTCACCCATAAGATTGAATAGCAAGGCGATTTTGACTTTATCTTCCTTTACAACTTTGCCGCTTGCTATTAAATATGTTTCAAATGACTGAACTTTCGAAAGTTTTCTGCCACATTGCCTTCAAACGATAATGGCTCTGGAAGTCTTACATCAGACATAATTCTTATTTTATGTTTTGAGGCAACTAGTAAGACACAATTTCCACAATAAATAGGACTGACCGTTAAAGGATATTGTATGCACTCCGACTATGATTACCACATAAACTGCGAAATGTAAAGTAAATAACACACAACAGTTTCTTTAACAGCATATATTGACGTAGTAATTACACAGATCATATAACTACTACAGAGACAACACACAACTACTATTAAAAAATTAAAACAATGAATAATTTTTACAGTCAACTGTTATCAAGTACCGTTTAGGTGATCTTCTTTTTTTTAGAATGTCATGTGCCCTTGGCCACCTAGCAACATTTATTACATATTGCATACAAAATCATCGTGGATATCGATTTCTTCTTTAAAGACTCTTTGCTCCATATCCATTATGACTGGATTATATCAATATTCATTAAAATGAATGTTATTTGAACAAAAAAGCCAAGCGAGTGAATAACGACAGAGACAACACATCACATAACGAGCGAAGAGTTAGGCGGCGGGCACACTGAACGAGTTGTGTCGATCAATTTGAATCAAGTAAAAATCAAACCGACGTTACCTTATGAGAATTGTCACACGGTTCGATCGATCGCTGTCATGTCCAGTCGAGATGTTTAATTTTCAAACTTGTTCTAATTTTACTCGACACTCGATACAGCCGCGGATGCGTAAATAGTCATTTGTTTTCGTACTTCTAACCTATATTATTTATATATGTGTTTCTCCCGTGCAAAAAAATAAAATGTATTAATTCAGAAAGGTTTCAAAATGGAAAATCAATGGAATCCTGAGGAAATAGATATATTGATTAATTTAGAAAGGGATCAACCAGGCCTCTACGACCAATCGAGACCATCATATTCAAAAACATAAATACAACAGAAAAATGTTGGCGATCTATTGCAGAGCAATTTCCAACAAAAAGTGGTATGCTGTATTAAAAGTATATTATATTTACATTTGATATGACTAATAAATTACAATTAAATTATGCAAAGCTAAATGGCAAATATTGAGGGGCACATATAGGGCCAAAAACCAATATATCTATGGAGCATCTGGTTCCTGTGCAAAGTCACCAGTAAAATGGCCATATTTTAATGCTCTTTCATTCTTGGGCAAGCATTTAAAAGACAAAAAGTCACATTCAAATATTGGGTAAGTAAGTCATTCTTATTTAGGATAGAACATGTTCAAGAAATTTTGTTTTTAGTGACTGTCAAGAAACAAAAGCTGTAAGTGAACATTATGTATTGTCCCCTGAAACAGGAGTTCTTGAAAAGGAAATAACAGAGACTGAAGAAATAGTTATCCAGGTGGAAAATGACAGTGATAACAGAGAACCTATAGAAGAGCAATCTAGTAATAATTTACAATTGTCATACACTGCAAGAGGAAACCAGATTCTGTTGAAACAAGTTTCATCAATTATTTAGAACAAAAAAAGACTAAATCCTCTATTCGTTCATTTTTGGAAAGTTTGGAAGAGGATATGACAAAACTTTCAAGTAGGGCCTTGAATCTCTTTAAAATAGAAGTGCTTACATCTCTCCAAAAACATTTAAGTCGAGATGGGAAACTGGATTAATAAATTGTCACAAAATATCTACATAAACAACTCTGATGAAGTAATTAAGTTTATAAATACTTTACATATGTTACGATTACATTATAGATATGTTTTGTTAATCTATAAATCCTGGTTAAAGAATATATGATATTAATAGTATGTATTTTTATATTTTAATAAGACTTTCACATGCTACATTTCATCTCTGTTCAATATAATTTCATCCTGCCAAGAAGTACTTCCTGTTCCTGAAAAATATTCTGTCAATTTGTCTCTGACTAATCTTGCTTCTCTTGTTGATTGATTTAAATTTCTTCCTCCCACCTCTGGTAAATGAGTAACATTCTCAAAAGCAGCTACATTCACATTAGACTTTCTGGTTGTTCAAATATATTTTCCTCAATCCGAATAAAATTATGTAACACGCAAGCAGTTTTGATTGCATTATCAACTTTATCAGGATTCAAAAATCCTGAATTTTGAAGCCAGCATTCCAAATGAACATTCCACTACTTGCCTTGCATGTGAAAGTCTATAGTTAAATCTTCTTTTTTCAATATTCAAATCTCTTCTTGGATATGGTTTCAATAAGTTTCTGGCCAAACGAAATGCTTCATCCCCGATAAATACGTATGGTAAAGGGACATTGCAATTGACAATTGGTTTGTCATCAGGTAATTCTAATTGAGCATTATTGAACATCTGACCAAACTTTGATGTATTAAACACCCCTCCATCACTATTTTTTCCATAACTGCCTACATCAATCATTGTAAAGAGATATTTAGCATCAACAACTGCTAGCAATACTATAGAATGGAATTACTTATAGTTATAAAATAAAGATCCTGCATTACTAGGCTTCGGAATTCTTACATGCTTCCCATCACAATTGCTCCTAAGCAGTTTGGAAAATGTTTTGTTTCCATAAACTCCTGAGATATCTTTACAAAATCATTCTTGTTTGGGAATTTCAAGTAATCATAAATTAACGGTAACATTTCAGATACAATTTGTCCTATACAACTATGACTAATGCGAAATCTGAATGAAGCCGAATGATAGTTTTCTCCATTAGCTAGGAACCTACAAAACGTATGGAATTTTTAAACTTGTATATTACTTTTCTAAAATATTTAAGAACCTTATTGTAACTGCCAATCTTTCCTCAAACAAAATTTTTTGCCTACAATGTGTATGACCCAAATTCAAATGGGGTTTGGTCTTTAAAACCAACATTTCAAGTTCTTCTATTCATAAGATAATAGCTGTAAAACATTTCATCATCTTCGTCTAGCTGTTTTAAATGAAAATATTCTCCATGTGTTGGTCAAGAAAAATATCTCGTACACACATTGTTCTTCTTTTCCTCCTTTTCCTAATATTTTGCCACTTCGGGTTCGTCAGAATCCGACATGATATTAAATTTGAAATTATAATATTTCAAAATTCAAGTGGAGTTACAATTGAGGTTAGGATATCTACAATCTACAAAGATTATGATATCGATAGCTGTTAAATGTCAAATTCAAAAATTGTTTTCCCTCTTGCTTGCTTGCTTAGTGTGACGAGCATTTCAAGTCTCACTTGCAGTAGGACTCCGTGCACTATCGTATTCTAGCTGTCGCTTTCTATCATAGAATTCTACTGTAGAAAGCGATAATCGAATTTGATAACACTCTGTGTTGTAATCGCCTTCTCTTCGGGTATTTCCGGAATTGATAGGGTAATTTGTTGGTTTTTTTATTTAATAAACGTCAATCTCATATCTTATGTGTGTAATTTGTATTTTTATGAGTTTGTTGATGGATCTTATTCAAATTGCGACTAAAGGCGAGTTTAAACAACTTTTATTTTGCAAAGTAAAAGCGTTTAGATAATTATGTTTCCTATAAACAATTTTAATTTGGTTGTTACTGAAGAGGAAGAAAGGTTAAAAACAAGAGTGGAAAACATCGAGCCAAGAAATATGCGTGTTGAGGCCGACTGTTTTACAATTGTAGATATTCGCTTCAAGGAATTATTTCGCCTAACCAAGGATATGGCTCAGTTCATACTTAACGGTAGTATACCTCTTTTAATCCAGGGAAATAACCCAGTAGCTATAGCGCCAACAACAAAATGTTTGGCTGCATTGCATTTTTATGCTGCTAGAACTTACCAGGGGGTAATTGGACCAAGCTATGCCTCAATGGCACAACAAAGTGTTTCTAGAGCCATTGAAGAAGTAACTGAAGCAATAGTACATATGAGGCCAAATGGATTCAGTTCCCTTTAACTCCCGAAAGAAAAAATACCATTAGGCATAGGTTTATGGAGGCCAAATATTTGGGTTTTCCTCACATAAATCCAGCAATAATCGCCAATGTTCTGTACGAACACGCACATTTATAATTTTTAATAATTATTTACTACTTTACTAATAAAAATAAACAAAAAATGACAGAACATCGACAGGTTAATTTGCTTCCCAAATAGAATACGAGACGTCCATACACCTCGCCAGAAGTCGATCGCTTTCGTGATAAGAAATCTATTTTACGCGCGTACAGAGTGCCAGTGGTATAGAATTTAGGCGATTTATAGAATTCTATAGGACACAGAGTCCTAGCCTAGACTCGACACTACACGACTCGATACCAATTGATCAGTGTGCCCGCCGCCTTATCCACAAACCACAAAACCATAGACTAAGTAATGAAAAAATATTATCTGTCTATGCACAAAAACCAGTTATTCTATGGAGGAAATAATTTCTATCTCTATAGAAATAAACACTCAAGATAATTAGAGGTATATATAGGTAAATATTCATATGCGATTCTCTCTCTGACGAGTATTTATGTAACTAAGGTAATATACATGTTTTGGGTAACTTAAAGCAGTGTAAAACTGAGGTTGTGAATTAAATTATTCTTCCGTTTTATTTATATTGAATACGAATAATTATTACTGTTGTGTTCTCAGATTAACAAATAAAATAGATATGTTTGTTCTGATTTTTTCTTGCCCCAAACATCTAAGCTCCCTTGCGGACACTTCCACTGCTTTGCCATATTTACTATTTACAAACTCTCTTTAGTTGCAGGAAAAATGAAATTAGAAGTTTAATTGAAAATGTGTTAAAAAGTTATGCAAATAAAAAAAGTCATACTAATTTATGCATTTGAGTGTCTACTTTTAAAATTAATTAATAATACTTCAATTTTATTTAATAAAGGCATATTCTTATATATATTTTAAACAAGTATTTGTTGTATCCTTAGGTACCTTTATGGTTATAACTAAAAGTGGCAACATTGCTCAAAATGTCAGTACCTGCTTAATATGTCTATAGTAATCTATTTAGTAGTTTTGTCCTTGTTTACTTACCATATAAAGAGAGATGCAAATATCGTCTTAGTGTGATCGACGATCTTTTCGAATACTCCGTAGTATTGTAGTAAATATAAGGTTTGTTCCAACAGGAAATCCTGGATCAATCCGAGACTAATTTAGGATTTTGAAATGAGCATGTGCGGATTCTATAAATTTATGAATCATTCTGGATCAAAGTTTTCTGTTGGAACGGATTTCTGATTGAATGGACGTATCGGACAAAAAATCGTCCCAACAGATATTCCATTTCAATATTTTTACTGAATAATGATACAACAAATCATCAAAAATCATACATATATTTCAGTTAAAGCCACTTTACTACTTAAAACTACAGAACAAGACAAAAATAAAAGGCATATCATATTATTAGTATGATAATACCAAAAATCACAAGGACTAGGTTAACATAAACGAACCCCATTAAAATTTTAAACAAAACCTGTATAACAATTCGTTCTACGCAAGCGCGAATTCCGAATTCGAAAGAAATCCACAAACTTTTCTGACGGTCCAAGATCAGTTCGAAATCAGTTCAAATGCTTGTTGCAACATTGGACTTTACAATTGGGTATTCAATCCACTGCTTGTTGGAACGCTCAAATTTGATATGCGCATGATTCTGACGATCCCGAACTAATTTTGACTGTTGTTGGAACAAACCTATAATGTCAAACTTGGTTTTTTATACAAGGGCCATTACGTCTGGATATTGAACATTTAGTTCTTTTGTTTTCATGTGTTTTTCAGGACTTTTAGTGACAAAATAAACTTTTAAGTTAATCAATTAAATGTTTGTGGATTATCATGGTTAGTCAGTGCCAATTTTGTCAGAAAAACAGCCGAAATTACTAAAGGCCATGTGTCTACAATACCATCCCCACTTTTTGTAATTCATTCATTATTTCACTACTGGCGTTTAGAATTGTTGGCCGCAAAAATAAACGTGTTTATGAATGAATAACCCTCTCTATCTTTATTATTACTCTAAGGTTGTGTTCCTCAGTGCTTTTCCTGCGCAAGGTGTCTAATGGTGGATTGCAACAAAAAGCCTACATTTTATAGATCATTTATTTTTGCCCAGTCGATCAAGTATCGGTGATCATAAGATAAAGTAGTGGGAATTTGGAATTTAAATTGCGAGCGAGTTGTTGATATGCAGGAGAGTTTTTTAAAAAGGAAAGTGTGGGTTTAGATAAAAATGTTCATAGACTATTAACAAATGATGCCGGTGTGGTAGAGGAAGGCCTGTCTCGTCATTCTAAAATGTTTTTTGAATAAAACATCGTCAAATCTGTGGATAGATTCTTCAACAAAATTTTCTTGGTCTTCTTTCCCTCAATCTAACTGCTAACATATTTCCTGGAATATGATTAACAATACAAATTGAGAAGTAGTAACAATGGATTGTATTCTTTGGTATTAACGGAATAAACAAGCTAGAAACTGGAAAATAAGAAATGAATGATATAATTAATATGCGCACGCAAGTGGTGATCACAAATCCCAATTAATAGCCGTTCATGAGAATCAAAGAGCGATCAAGTAAAATATGGTGGGGATTAGTTGGCGCTACTTTCAGAGCGATAACAAAAATTTCCAGATGAACGCAGCCATTGACTGCATCGACTTGCACCAACCATAAACGAAACTTAGCTAAGGTTGGTTTGAGTTTGGACGTAGATGTCAACACCGCAGGATATGTCCTATTAGTTTTATTCTTTACGTATTGGGCGTAAATCCCGAAATATATCATAGTTGCTATTCGCGTGGTGGATAATATAATACCTATATACCATGGACTGCGCTTGGCCAACACAATCCATATACCGGCTGTTGTCAACATGGTTATGCAACCACCAATTCGCATTAGTAGCAAAATTCATATTTGCTCTATACGAAAAGTAGTGGAAAATTGAATTTAAACTGTAAAGCAGGTCTCGATATAGCATAATTTCTTTGGATTATGGACAATTATTAATTAATTTGATTGTAAACATAACTACAAGTTTTATTCATTTTTTAAATATTTGGTAGTTACTTATTAGTTTAATATTTATATGCCACAATAGATTTCCTGACAGAAATATCCCTAATGGTGGGTTTCTAGAGACTGGGGGGTGACTTCGTGAAATGTACTACATTGAAAAATGGATAAAAGCATAGAAAATAAATAAAAACCAAAATTTATTAAAACTACATGAAATTAGGCACTTACATAGAGAGAAATAATTTTTACAGATTCTTAAATAAAATTAATTTTGATGTCGAATTCTAACTGTACACTCATTTCTTTTTTTTGTTAATGCTATAAACCGACTAAACTATTAAATACTTACAAACCGAGACAGTAATCACACAAAGCAACTTTCTTTTATATATATATTATATATATATATATATATATATATATATACTAGCTGACCCGGCGAATTTTGTTCCGCCTTAATGGCAACAAATAAGCAGACTTTTTTTTTAATTGGAAAAAATACAAAAAAAATTAAATACCTACATTAATCATTCATAATTATTTCAGCTAGCTGACCCGGCGAACTTTGTTCCGCCTTAATGGCAACAAATAAGCACTTTTTTTTTAATTGGAAAAAATACAAAAAAAATTAAATACCTACATTAATCATTCATAATTATTTCAGCTAGCTGACCCGGCGAACTTTGTTCCGCCTTAATGGCAACAAATAAGCAGACTTTTTTTAATTGGAAAAAATTCAAAAAAAATTAAATACCTACATTAATCATTCATAATTATTTCAGCTAGCTGACCCGGCGAACTTTGTTCCGCCTTAATGGCAACAAATAAGCACTTTTTTTTAATTGGAAAAAATAAAAAAAAAATAAAATACCTACATTAATCATTCATAATTATTTCTGTATTTTAGTACATAGGTTGCTCTTCATTTAAGTACCTTGTGATACACGACATTTTTTGTTTTATTATCAGGCGCAAAAACAAACAACGCGTATGATCTTCCGACCCGTGAACATGCCACGTATAATTGACCATGGGAAAAACATGAATGTTCTAGACATTTGCCCAATGCAAACGCTAGGATGCAAGCTGCAATCGTATTGAAACGCTGCTCGATTCAAATCAGCACTTGATAAATATCTTGTTCTGCGTCGCAAATTATCTATTTGTTGACCTCTGTTGTTCGCTCGACGATTCTGCATTGCCAACCGAGCTGTTTCACGGGCTGCTTCAATTTGCTCTCGTGATTGAGAAGCACGAAGTCGAGCCATACTATCGCGGCGCTGTTCACGTGCAATTTCTTGTTCTTCTTCACTCCTTTCATTTGCAGTATTTCGTATTCTTCTTGTATCACGGCTTTGTCGGGAAAGATTCGATCGTCTTGGTCGCGGCATTATTAATTAAACTTCACTTCACCTAAAAACTCAAATTTTCAACCATACCGAGTTTTATAGTTCACTTTTCACTGTTTATACAAATGGGCAATGGCACTATCATTACATTATAATTGTTAATTATTTATTTAATAGAAATAGTTTTATTATTGATTTCTTACAAATATCAAATTGTCATCCATACGTCATTACATAGCTGTCATTATACGTCAATTACATAGCTGTCATTTGCTTATTTGTTATTCCAAGTCTGATTCTTTTTTGTTATACCACGTTTTATAGTGACTGACGTTTCATGTCAAGTCACACGGGAATGCTGTCGAACGGGATAAAAAGTATCCTATGGGAATGATGTCAAACGGGATAAAAAGTATCCTATGTCCTTCTCCAATATAAATAAACAACAAAACGTCAATACAACAATCGACTTAATTCTCCTAATAATGAATAAACACCCACTAAGGCATTGCCTGGGCGTTCATTCATCGTGTATGTTTATTGAATACATATAATAATGAAAAGAGTGGAACAGTAGCATTATACACTCAATAATGTTTTTGACTAGTATATATATATATAATATTCACATCGCTGTATAGACAAACAAATACATATACACATATTACATTAAATATACACCTATATACACGTTTACATATTAACGTACATAATACAATCAATAATGAAGAATGACAGTGTAGTGCCAATAATAATAGTCAACAGTGCTTGGGTTTAAAGGAACATAAAAACAATATAAGGAATATGAATATGAACTCGCTTTCTCCATGTCAGTACAGTAAACAACTGAATAATGTTATCTCTATTACATAGTATGTTTCATGAGCTCGAGGGGTCAATTAATCGATGTATAGAGACTCTATCTGTCTCTGAAATGAAAGATTTGACATCTTTTTTTATTGAAAAAATTGTTGTTGCAAGTCTGATTTCCAGAGGTAAGCAATTGTAGAGCCAGTTTGCAAGATGATTATATGTTTCTGAACGATTGGTTTGGTTGAGCATATTGTGCTCAGTTGTGCATTGGCTTCAAGTCTTGTATTATGCCTATGATTTATATAGTTCAATTTTGTTCGGTTTTTATGTTGTTACACAACAGTTCTTAGGAAGTAAAGTTGCCTGATGTCCAGCAATTTTGATGCTTTGAAAAGTGCTGAGTATTGTGATGGTTTTCCAAGGAGAATTTTTAGAAATTTTTTCTGTAATACGTCTAATTTTTTCAAATGCGATATTGCTACTCCATACCAGCCAACTATCCCACATGCAAGACGAGACTCCACAATTGCACAATAGATTGTTTTCATTGGCGAGGTATCTAATAAATTTCGTGAATACCTGAATCTATAAAGAATGCTCCTCAATGTTCTAGTCACTTGGACAACATGATGGTTCCATCTCAGGTGTCTATCACTACTCCTAAATACTTGCTTTTTTCTACTGATTGAATTAATATATTGTTCCCGATACTAAATGTATCATATTGGGGTAGTGAGTTGGCATAGCAAGAGAATGGTAAAAAGAATGTTTTTTCGTAGTTTATTGATAGTATTTTATCTGCGAAACATTCAAAGAGTTTATCCATGTCATCCTCTGCTTTAGTTTTGAGGTCATTCCAGATATCAGCACTGTACGGTACTGCTGTATCGTCAGCGAAGCAAACAATGCTGCCACAAGTATCGTGACGCAATATATCATTGATATATATTGTAAAGAGAATTGGCCCCAAAACTGTTCCTTGCGGTACTCCGCACTCCACAATCCTTTTTTACTAACGACGTTATCAATTTTTACGTATAGCTCTCTGTTTTTAAGGTAACTCTCCATGAAATTCAATATGCTTCCCCTGAAACCCATATTTTGCAAGCTCATCAACAGCTGTGAGTGATTCACGGTGTCGAAGGCATTAGCAAGATCCAAGAAAACACATAGACTTGGTTTACTCTTTTCTGTTGATTTAAATGACTTTTTTGCGAAAGTTTTATAACAAATGTCACATCTGAATGACTTTCCTCTTCTGTGATTGTGCAAATGTATTCAATTGAATTTTATGTGAAAAATTTTTAAAACAAATGTCACATTTGACTGAATTTTCTCCTGTGACTACGCAAACGTGTAATCAGAATACTTCTCTGTGAAAAGTTTTTAAACAAATGTTACATATGAATGACTTTTCTCCTCTGTGACGACGCCGCAAATGTGTACTCAGAGTACTTTTCTCCGCACAAGTTTTTAAACAAATATCAAATTTGAATGGATGTTATCCTCTGTGACCACGCAAATGTGTATTCAGATTACATTTCTGCGAAAAAGTTTTTAAACAAATGTCACATTTGAATGGCTTTTCTCCTGTGTGAATAAGCGAATGTATAAAAAGACTACTTTTCACCGAAAAAGTTTTTAAACAAGTGTCACATTTATGGCTTTTCTCCTGTGTGAATTCGTAATCAGCTACTTTTCTCCGAAAAAGTATTTGAGCAAATATCACATTTGATTGGCCTTTCTCCTGTGTAATTTGTAAATGTTTAATCAGACTACTATTGTCCGAAAAAGTTTTTAAACAAATGTCACATTTGAATGACATTTCCCCTATGTGAATTTGTAAATGTTTAATCAGATTAGTTTTATCCGAAAAGTTTTTAAACAAATGTCACATTTGGTTGGTTTTTCTCCAGTGTGACTACGCAAATGTTCATTGAGATTACCTTTTTGCGAAAAAGTTTTTAAACAAATGTCACATTTGAATCGCCTTTGTCCTGCGTGAATTGAAATAAATACTAAAGTAAGAATCATAGGGAGGATCATCCTGTATAACTAATTACCTTTTATATTGTAACGTTGAAACTAATGAAAGCGGTCGTTAACATACATACAATGTAAAAAACACTTAGCTAAGCAGCCTGAATTTGTTGCAAAAAAAATTTTGCGGAATCAAATAAAAATTCATTCTTAATCGAGGTAAAAAACCTATTACACGATTACGTCGAACGATAAGTTTCCACCAATCAGGAGTTAACAGGTACAGAGAAATAAACGATGCTGACATAGGGAAAATGCCGAAGCTACGAAAATGTAACAGTTGAAGGGTAGTTGGTAAAAACTCGCGGTCGGAAGCGGTCTAGTTTTTTTGGGGTTCGCGAATAGCAATTTTTTGAGGAGTCCTAAATTTAAAAAACATCATTAGGACGTAGTGTTTTAACTTATCAAGTGTAATTTATTTCAAAAAGGAGAAAAGGAGATTACAAGGGAGCGTCTACTGTCCGCACTCTGAAGGTTTTTTTTGTTCGAAACGCCGTCGTGGCCGTCGGCGTTTTTATGAAAACCCGGTCTGAGAATTGGTAAGTCTAATTTAAAAATTATACTAACTGTGCATTATGACTTTTTTGTAGTTTGGACAAATTATTAACATTGCCAGCCCGCATCTATGATACTATCTATCTAATTTAATTCATGTTATTTCATATCGCATACGAGTATTTAATGGTGATACCTCTCCGTATGAATCAGGGATAGGGAGCACATTTGAGGTTGAATACTGAATTGTTAATTTCAAAGTTTCATATATAGGGTCCGCGAATATATTTAGGTTGCGACGATTATTTTCAAACTAACTAATGTCATCTTATTTTGCATTTTATTGTCATTAATGTAACATGATATCTGAAGTTTTGTCTCGATCCTATCATTGGTTTCAATTATTTACAGTCACAAGATTTCACGTACAATTATTCCTGACGCTTTGTCAATCGGTGTAATCTCCTTTTATTTTGTATATTATACTCGTTAAAGAAATCATTATCGGTTAGTTTATTTTCTCAACCAGGAGAGCATGATTATATGAATACATAACATATATCCATAAGAGCTACACCTACGATTTTTCCTCAACCCACTCCTTTAACTGACATAACCCTATAGCACAAGACCTCTCATTACCAACGACAGCTGGTAGCAGAGGACGCCGAAGCCAACCCCTTCGGACATTTCCCCTTCGGACATTTCTTCCAGGAGCCGACGAGTCCTGTTGCCCACGAAATCGTGGGCTGCCTTCTCCTTCCATTAGGAACATTTTGGCGCAGGTTTATTTACACGTAAGCGATCTGTTACATTTGGGTGACAGCAGAGTTTTTTCTTGGTTATTACAGAGTTTTCTTTAGGTGTTATTACACTGGTTGACACGTTACACGGGATTACACGTTACTACATGGGTGACTCCAGCGAATAATTACATTGGATGATTTTTTTTGTTAATACATTTGTGACACCGGTAATTACATGACGGAATTTTCGGGATTATTACAGTGGTGACAGCGGAATTCCCTAGGTTATTACGTAAATGTTTAATTAAACTACTTTTCACCGAAAAAGTTTTCAAACAAATGTCACATTTGACGGTTTTTCTACTGTGTGAATTCGTAAATGTGTAATCAGACTGCTTTTCTCCTTAAAAGTTTTTAAACAAATGTCACATTTGAATGGCTTTTCACCTGTGTGAATACGCATATGTCTATTCAGAATACTTTTCAGCGAAAAAGTTTTTTAACAAATGTCACATTTGAATGGCTTTTCTCCAGTGTGACTACGCAAATGTCTATTCAGAATACCTTTCAGCGAAAAAGATCTTAAGCAAATGTGACATTTGTATGATTTTTCTCCTGTGTGAATACGCATATGTGTACTCAGACTACATTTCTGCGAAAAAGTTTTTAAACAAATGTCACATTTGAATGGCTTTTCTCCTGTGTGAATACGCGAATGTGTAATCAGTCCACTTTTCTCCGAAAAAGTTTTTATACAAATGGCACATTTGAATGGCTTTTCTCCAGTGTGACTACGCAAATGTCTATTCAGAATACCTTTCTGAGAAAAAGTTTTTAAACAAATGTAACATTTGAATGGCTTTTCTCCACTGTGAAGAGGTAAATGTTTATTTAGATTACTTTTATTTAAGAAAGTTTTTAAACAAATGTCACATTTGAATGAAATTTCTACTGTGTGAATACGCGAATGTGTAATCAGAGTACTTTTCCGCGTAAAAGTTTTTAAACAAATGTCACATTTGAATGGCTTTTCTCCTGTGTGAATACGCGAATGGTTAATCAGACTACTTTTCACCGAAAAAGTTTTTAAACAAATATCACATTTGAATGGCTTTTCTCCTGTGTGACTACGAAAATGACTATTCAAATGATATTTCAGTGAAAAAGCTTTCAAACAAATGTCACATTTAAATGTCTTTTCTCTTTTATGAGCACGCAAAAGTCTGTGTAAATCCCTTTTCTTCAAATTCTGACCTTCATCTACATTTAATTTGAACTTATCAATGAATCCGATATCCTGCAACTCTGCTTTCAAATCATGTTCAACTATTTCAATTTCATTTTTAACATCTTCATCAAGATTTCTGAAAATGGTAAGGTCAGTTACATGCTTTTTACTGTAACTTGTATTCTGGCGAAATTTCATTTTATACAGTAATTTCTTCAGTATCAGGCAATGATTTGTAAAAAAGTGACTAAGGAGTTCTATTCGTTTCGTGTATAAATTTCCACAATATCCACAGACCATAATCCCAGCAATACCACTTAGGTTTGCGTGTTTTCCATTTATTAGTTGTCCTGCAAAAATAAAATTAATACTAATTTTTCCAAGATTTGAAATTTGTGTGAAGAATAAAAAATTTAAAAATTATATGAACGTATAGGTATATTTTAAATTGGTGATAACAATAGTAGTGTTAGAAAGTACATTGAACACATCTGAAATACAAAATAAAGTTTTAAATTAAAACTCCGGTTAAGAAGACATTACAAAAATTTGGAACAATAAATTGTGCCCACACATTACTGATAAAATTAGAAGAACAGATGGGAAATTTACTTAATGAAAATAATGACATTTCAGAAGTTTGTTTGAAGTCTCAATATTATCAGTTAGACATTATATCAGTTCTTCTGTCAATCCCTCAACGATACACATAATAATAATAAGTTTATTTGCAGAAAAAAAATATAAAAATTTAGAAATAATTGTTAAAAAGCAACATTCTGCCAAGAAGATATAAGAACAGCAGAACTGATACGAATGCCATCTCTCATAATTAAGAAAATTCAAAATTGATAAATATATAGAGTGTGCACGTTTACAAATATGCACAATGTTATCTAAAAAAGAGATATACATGAAAATATGAATTAATAGATGTTAGTACAAGAATACATCGACATTGCTTACTAAACGCACGAAAGTAACCAAGAAAAAACTGTTTCTAACGATATAAAATGAGTAAATAATACATTGCATATAGATACTACGAAGTTTATACACATTTTCCATAAAATCAGTATGCGCTAATTTCTAAACACTCTCATGCAGTACTTCCTTGTAATTATATTTGAACGCTTCCAATTTCAGATTTTTCAAGGACTGTGGGACCTGTTTATAAAGCTTAAATATTTAAAAATTCGATAAATGATGTACCATATGTTAATGCCTTCTCTTTTCCATGCTCAACTGATTGGCGTCCCTCAATTTGTGGCTCATCCTCTGAAATTTTCATATTCCATATATAAATCGCAGATAAGAATTTTGAATCCTCTGGATACGAAGAGAATCAATATTGTTTAAACAGTGACCATATAATGTGTCACTTAATATCATATAGCAATATTTTGTTTTCCAGTTTCTGATTTTCAATGCTTTTATATCGATGGTTTAAAGCACGGATATTTTATGTCCACTTTTTGCCAATGTTAGGGTAAAGTGATATTTGGAACGTAGTAAGGCAGATCTAGAGTCAGTGCAAATATTGAAAAATCCCGAATAACGAGAAGTAAGGGTAATCAACATAGTGAAAATATACTATATCCATAAGTTAGTAGGGTATGCCAATGCACACTTATAGTGTATCATAATTTTTCGCAGTTCAAAATAGTTCGAAGCAGAAATATAGTAAGTCCGGACATAGAATAGGATTATCAACACATGCTAAAAAGTTGTATGTCCGAACACAACATAAATGTGCACTCTACTGCTGCGTACTTATAAATCAGCTGTTTAGGACTTGTATGGACTTGCAATATTTGCATGCGTTTTTATTTAGTTCTATGTTAGACACCTTCGAAATAGCATTGCGTTTTACAACATAATCCAGCTCATATCGTGAAATATTTCGTTCCTATCGCTGAATTTAGTTCAAGTAATTAGTGTATAGTGTTTATTGCTAATAAAAGTGGACTTTTTGTTGCAACTATATTTGCACGTGGTAAAATGCACAACATTAGCCGAAACAACATCAGCTCCAGGAGAAATTGCAACTGGTACGAATACCCAAATTAAAAAATTATAATAATTTTATATTTGCCCATTTTATTATTTTAAATACACTCAGTTTCATGATAAGTACTGTACAATGTGTTCCATTTTGGGCACTACTAACAGTCAAACGAGTAAAAACTTCTCTTCATTAAGTTTTTTACGTACAGTCTAGTGGTGTATTCTTTTTTTAAACTTGCTGTATTTTATTTAAATTTATGTAGCCGCAGGTGAAGTAATTTACTCACCGATTTTATTTTCAGATCCGCAGAATGTATCGCAAATCGGCAAGGAGTTCACCGATTCGTTTAATCTCCTAAAGTCTGATCAAGATCGTTTGATTATTCCGTTTGGTATGTTTCAAATTATCTAAATACGCTCTTCTATGACTAACAAATTTTGCATTTCTCACAGATTCATTTCAAGATGCAATTGAGACAAATCCTTCCTGTGGTGTTACTGTTGTTCATTGTGAATAAATTCCAGAGTACTTTGAGTTGCCTGAGATTCAACATTTATATTGGACAAAGTGCCATCCAATATATAAGTTATCGAAAACACCGAATATTCTGTCATCAACGAAAGCAGTTTGTTACAGAATGCTGTCGACAAAGAGAATATTGAGGTATTAGCCACTGATGAAAAAGCAGATAAAAGCTTATCGACTTCGGAGGAGTATGTTCCAGATGACGAAGAAAACAGCTCAACAAGTAACAATAACCTAGACGAATGTATTGAAGAAAATCCTTCAGAAATACCTCCAGTAGCATCAACATCCAGTAAAACTTTAGTACCTGAAGTTTTGAAAAGAACTCGGAAAAGACTAGCAGACACCAATACATGGAAAAGGAATGATCGAAAAATTAAAAGAGCTTCTGGTCAGAGTTACCAAACCAGGAAAAATAAAGTTATGCCAGAAAAAGAACCACTATACATTGATTGTTCAAAGTGCAGATTCAAATGTTCTGATAAAGTATCATTGGAGAGGCAGCAAATTTTGCATGAAGAATATTGGGGACTTTCTGACAGTGATCGTCAAAAAGCACTCTTATGTTCATTGGTTACAGAAACTAGCGTTTGCCGTCACAGAAAACGAAGCCCAGAAAGCCAAGTCACAAAGACTAAATCACGCGTATATTCACTACAACATGATGAAGAGGGTAAAAGTACGCGAGTGTGCCTAAAATTTTTTTTCGCTACATTCAGCATAAGTTTTCAAGTCATTGACCTAGCTTTGAAAAAACGTGGTGTTAATGGCGCATATATAGGTACCGATGGACGAAAAGGAAAAACTCCTGCTAACATTACACCCATTGATTCGCAAAATCATGTCAAAAAACATATAGATAGTTTTCCTCGTATGGAAGCCCCCTACAGCCAACGTGATACAAAGAAATTATATATTTAGCTGCTGATTTAAATATTTCTGTTATGTATCGTACCTATGTTGAGACTTATAGAACAGAGGAGATAATATCGCCGGTTTCCATTAGTGTTTACAGAGAAATATTTAATTGTTATGATCCACAACTTTCATTCCATGTCCCTAAGAAGGATCAATGCTCCTCATGCAATCTCTATTATAGCTCTACAGACAAACTGATTTGGAAGAAAGCTGGCAACTACACAAAAAGAGAGAAAAAGAAGCAATGGAAATGAAAGACGTGGATAAAACAGCAGCGTTAGGAAACTCAAGCTTTCGAGCTATTTCTTTTGATCTGGAAGCTATTCTATCTGTTCCCTTTACCGCTGATTGTCAAATTTATTACTAACGAAAACTTTCTGTTTTTAATTTTACAATATACGATTCTTTTGATCAGAGTGGCCACTGTTTCCTTTGGGATGAGAATCACGGCTCCAAGGGATCTTCAGAAATTTGCACATGCCTGTTAAAATATTTGCAAAACCTACCTGAGACTATCTCCCATGTGTCTAGCTTTTCAGACACTTGCGGAGGGTAGAACTACAACCAATTTGTAGCAGCTGCAATGTTATACGCTGTAAGTGAAATTAAACACTTACAAATTGTAGATCTAAAATTTATGGAATACGGCTATTCCTATCTTGAGGCAGATTCAATTCATGCTACCATTGAAAGAACCCGTAAACACCGAAAAAAATTTACAACTGAAGAATGGGGATTACTAATTGAAATGGCAAGAGAAAAACACCATCCCTATCAGGTCCATAAGCTTTGCTTTTCTGATTTATATGACCTACAGGCCCTGGCGTCAGTCGTTATGCATAATACTAAACTGAATACATTGAAGGAACAAGTTAAATGGCTTCACATTAAATGGCTAAGATTTGATAAATTTAAACCATTTATCTTTCAATATAAATATTCATTGACCGATAATGAATTCTTACAACTAAATGTTTTGTAAACCAAAAAATGTAAGAAAATTCCCGTATTGAAAATCCTGACACAAAAATATGGCAATAGATTATCAATTTCAGAGGCGAAAAATAAGGATTTAATTTATTTACTTCGGGAGCAAATTATTCCCGACGGTTACAAAAACTATTTTAACGCATTACCAAGTTCAAAGAAAGCAAAAGATCTTGTTCCATACACTACACTTGAAGTTTTTTCAGACGAGGAGTCTGAAGAATCATAATAATAATGTCGATTCTACTTTGGATTTAATTTTGTGTTAATTTTTTCCTTCAATAAACAGTCGAAATGTGTGTATAAATACATTATAGATATTATGTTTTTACGTATGTAAATGTTTTCTTTCTTCAGTAAAAAACTTAAAATGTGTATAATTAAATTTTTTATTACGCCCTTATGCAGAATGTAAATGTTTTTTTCAATAAAAACTCGAAATGTTTAAAATTACATTACGCTCCTTTGTAGTATGTAAATGTTCTTTTTTCTTCATTAAAAACTCGAAATGACGTGTACATTTACATTTTTTTATGACGCCCGTATGTAGTATGTCCACTATAGAAAATTCATAATATTGTATGTCCATACAACTTTACATTTTATACCGATTTTTATTAAAAATTGTAATAATAATTAGTAGTTTGCATTATATTCTAATTACAAACATTCAAACTCAACTAAAACATATCAGTTCTTTTGTGAAAATATTACGAACTCTACTTTAATGAAAATCAAAACATATTTTTTGTGATTCTGGAAAATAAGCAGAATTTGACATACAATATCTGCGCTTTAAACCATCGATATCTTCCTCTACTTGATCCCACGATCTGTTTCGTGATCTTCTTCTTGTTCTTATCTTTAATGGAACCCATGTTGTTATTATCTTTCTGATTTTTGTTGATGCTCTTCTCATGTGTCCCAACCATTTCAGTCTCTTTGCTTTTATATACCGGGCTATATTTTCTCCACCTGTTTCCTTTTCTATTTCTATGTTTCTTTTTAATCTTATTTCTCCATCTCTTGTTATGTTTAGTCCAAGTATTGTTCTCAATATTTTTCTTTCTAGTATTTTTGGAGACTTCTTTTTTTTTGTTTATAGTTGTTGGCTCAAGAGCGTAAGTAATGACTGGTCAGATCAAAGTCTTATAGATTTGTATCTTTGTTTTTTTGCAGTCTTCGTATACGCCACACTGTGGCGCTCTCAGCTTGTTTTTAAGTGGAAATACCTTATTTTGATACTACCATCAAAAAAATATCATTTTTCAAAGTATGCGGATGTGATATTTTTTATGTTGCATTACCATATGTCAGAAAAATTAACGACATTTTATTTACGATAATGTAATTTAAAAAATATGAACAAGACTAAATAAACCTACGAAATATTAAATTAAATGCTCGATTAAATTGCAAACCATCTGCCTCTTGAGAATATGTAAGGTGATGTTGAAACTCTTATTTGAATGAATTTCGGTCCTAATTCTCTCTTTTAATGCACCAATATTATTAGGTCTACTAGATAAACTTTTGACTTGAGGTATGCCTACACAAAAAATCGAATGGGGATAGACCAGGAGATCTAGCTGGCCACTCTAAAAATCCTCATCTGCCAATCCATATATTGGGAAAAATATATTTTAGGTACTCAATCAAGTAGGTACCTGACTCAAAAAATCTGCATAATTAACCTGCCCATTTAGGAGTTTACATATAAATATAGCCTCCAACATATTTCTACGATTACCAAGAGGAGCTAGTAACATTTGATTTTCAATTTCAGCATAATTATGGTGTTATATTTTATGGTTGTTCCTAAAACTACAGTATCTAAGAAATATATGTTGAACTTTTTCAACTGAATTAATATGATTATGAAAGTAAGGGGACCATACTACTGAGCAGTATTCCAAGATGGGCCTAACAAGGGAGCAACATACTAGTTTTGTAGATTCAATAGAAAAATAATCATTACTGCCGGTGTTATTAGCATATACAGTTTGAAAGAATTCCTTGAACAAATTAGCAATACCCTCACCCTCACCTGCAGATTGATCACCATAAAATAATGAATAAGGAATTCTGTGACTAGACATCTTATCATTGATATATTTCCGAAAAGACCTGGTATCATCCTTTAGCTTTAAGTCTTGGAAAAACACTCCTTAGAAAGCCTCTTACACTCAGCACACACCTGGGAAAATACTGCATAATTAGCAATTGATGGGTGTGCAACAAACAGCGAATGAGCATGCCTCTTCCACTGAGTCAGGTGTCGGAACTCGAGAGGAGAACCACTTTGGAAAGCTACATGTTCCAAATCGCTTCAAGGGGACAAAACATGCTACACCTGTGGCCAACTGATGCTAAATACTCATTAAGACCCTTGTAGCTGCACTGAAGCTAATGAAATAATAGTAAATTATTTTGAGCCCAGGTATACCTTTATGTCCGCGGATTCTTTTCACTACAGTGTGGAAAGATCTCTAAAAACCATGAAGAAGGTACACGATTTCAACAATTTTAAGGTAGCAATAGAAAATACAAAGTTATTGAAATGAATTTGGATGATTTCTCTTTATGAAAGGACAATTAAAAGAATATAAATGTAAGGATTCCAACAAGATGTATTTACATAAGATTGTACAATTATCTGCAAAAGGAGGGAATTCTTTTTATGTTACAGTTCTGATTTTGAGAAACCTGCACTGCCGTTGAATTTTATTAAGAAAAATATACTTAAATCAGGAGAAATTCCTTTACTAGAACCTGTACGACCCAACAACAATTTCTGAACAATGACGAAATGGAATCACTAAGTTAATTCAAAATAATTATAATAACAATGGAGGGAATAACCAAATTATATCTACAAACAGTTAATGATGTGGCTGTTGATGATGACAAGGTGATTTAGGATTAAGTTTTAGGGTTGCATATGTATATTATGTATCTTTTATACAGTATGAACTTCAAATTACTTTTATTTCTTTAATAAAATACTTAAGCAACTCATTAGTTATTTTATTGCTTTATTTATTTGAAGATATTAACATATTATTCTGCATTAAAAACAGTTACCGCTAGATGACTTAATTTTTCGTAGATTTTCTTCAACATAAAATAAGGGTATCTACATTATTTATTATAAATGTGTGATTTTGGGAATATTACCCAATGACACTGAAAACTGTTTACTTACTAATCATAAAAGCAACCAATTGTGAATGTGAAAATTTCACGTGAATTAAGATACCAGAATAAAAATTAAAAACACATTTTTCCACACAACAGTAAAATGTCAGTTACCATCGATGGGCTTGGTAGAGCAGATGTACAGTTAGTACTTTGGTTCTTTACCTGTGTGTCATTAATACTTGATAACATAACTGACATAATTATTAAGTGTTATTTGTTTCTAATAATAGTGAAAAACAAGACAAAATAATCTGATATTTGTTGATTATGTTATCAAATATTAATGACGTATGGGTAAAGGATCAACGGATCAACTGTACCTTTGAATTTATTCTTATTAAATAATGATGCTCAAGATCATTTAGAAGTTTTTGTTTATAAATAAATAAGTTGTAGTATTGTATACACCTGACGAATATCTAGGGCCTTAGCCTCGTGAAATGATAAATTTGACGAGTATTTAGTTGAGTTACCATACATTATTTTTAATATTTTATATTATAATTGGTAATATAAGAACTCCAGCAGCGCCCCATGATTTGGAGTATTATATTTTTATAAAATATTTCTTTAACAATAAAATAGTCAGTCAGTATTTGATAGTTAACCATTCTATTTTCAAATTCCTTTCAGATTTTTATTTCAAGCCTTCCCATTTATTCATTGTGTATAAAATGATAGTGTCGTCTACAAAATTAATAATTTTCCATGTACGTACTACTAATGAAAGTAAATAATTCATTTATAGTGAGAATAGTAAGAGTCCTACTACTTAGGGTACTCGTGCCCAAAAATTGTTATTGGCCTAACTTAATTTTAATCTTTTTCATTACTGAGAACATCACCAATCCTCATAACTTGTCTGAGATGTATCAAGTAATTTTCACATACATTGCAGACAAGTCCCCAAATTCATATATTTTGCAAGGCATCTAGTAAAAGATTGAGATTCATTGACCAGTTGAAGAGAATTTAAACCAAAAAATACTTTCTGAAATATGTTATGTAGACTAACTAAAATATCTGAGAGAATTCATGTAACCTTTATAGTTCAGATAAAAAGTTAAACGTTATATTTATAAAATTTATCAACAATGTTGGTAATAAATTAATTTGGGTTTTAATAATATCTTTCATATTTGCTATAGTACTATATTATAAAATTATTTACTCAGATGATAAGATTTTTCAACGTTTTAGTTATGTCACATGCTTAAAGATACCTAGCACATGAAAATACTGCCACAAAGTATGTTATATCTAAATATTCATCAATGAGTGTAACTCACCTTTTAATTTAATTCGCCTTCCAGATTTAAATTTGTTTCTAATGTTGTGTATATTAACTTTATGAGAGATGTCCTCTGTTTCAATTGCAATTATAGATTCTTCAGCTACTTGAACTATGTTTCGATCTTCATCAAGTTCTTGTTTGATAGGATGCATACCATTGTTATTTACATTTTCAAAAGTTGTTGTAGTTACTTCATCACTCACTTCTTGTTTAACGTCCATATTCTGTAATGTAAATAACACACAACAGTTTCTTTAACAAAATATATTGACTTAATAATTGAAACAATGAATAAATTTAACAGTCAACCGTTATCAAGGACCGTTTAGGTTATCTTTTTATTCTAGAATGTCATGTGGCCTTGGCCACATAGAAACATTTATTACATCTTTCATTACAACTTTTATAACCCTTTTGCTTTTGGTCTGTGTCACTGTTGGTATGCTGTGGGGCAAGGCGTCAGAAAAGTTAGTCAGAGTTTCCTTACCTTTAATTTTAGATTCCGATTCAATTCCATTTGGGGCAGGAGTTACTGAATCTTCGGGAAGAGCATGTAAACGAGTCATAGGTTCATTAACAGAGTGTCTTAATTGGAAACTATTTCGTCTCACTTTATTACCATTTTCTTTTTCTACAATATAAGACCTTGGCTCTTGTAACTTATCCACAACTTTAGCAGGTTGCCAATGCTTTCCTTCTTTAACGACCACATTATCCCCTTCCTGAAAATCATCTCTTCTGACTATAGTTCTGTCATATTAATGTTTATATAGCCGCCTTTTATTCTCTATTTTTGTTTCTCCTTTCCATGATCTATCACTTCTGGTTCTAATAAACTATTTTTAATCGGTAATTTTGTACGCATGCATATGTTATTTAGAAGTTGTGCAGGCGACTTGTTAGATCCAGAAATTGTACTCCAATAGGGCAACTTCCAAACTATTGCATTTTCTCAACATGTTCTTCGCTATTTGAACAGCTCTTTCTGCAAGACCATTAGATCTAGGGTAATGGGGACTTGATGTATTAAATTTAAAGTTCCAGCTTTGGGCAAATTCCTTGCATTCAAAAGAATTGAACGGCATATTATCAGCGACAATGTCTAGTAGTAAGCTATGTGTAGCAAAAACTGATTTAAAAGCATTGACTACAGATGTAGAATTTTTCTGTTTTAAAGGAATTACCTCCAGCCACTTCGAAAAATAATCTATAATAACTAAATAGGGATGTCCAGCAAAGTCCAAAATATCACTTGCTAATTGTTGAAACAGCAAGTCAGGTAAATCCCTTAAAACTAAAGGCTCTTTTGCATTACTTTTCTGCAGTTTTTCACAAGTAACACATTTCTTTATGTGATCTAAGACATCCTGATTCATATTTGGCCAATACATTATTGATTTAGCTCTTTGCCATGCCTTTGATATTCCATAATGGTTTTCATGAAGTTGAGCTAACATCTTTGATCTTAAAGATGTTGGTATGATTATTGGGTCACCATAAAAAATGAGATCATCTAATAAGTAAATGTTATTTCGGTCCTTGAATTATTTTTTAATCAGATCAGGGACTTTTGTTATGTTGGCCAACCTGTCAAACACATATCTTTTAACATATTCAGCTCAACATCTTTCTTAGGTTCCTCTTGAAAGTTTACTAGTCTCTCCTTAGTAACATTTAGGGATTGAACTATTTCAGTGATAAAGTTATCATCACCCGATGCTTGTTTAATATAATTTCGTGACAGCATGTCTACTATCAAGATTTCCTGTCCTGGTTTGTATTGAACATCTATATCATATTTTAGCAACTTTACTTTCATTCGTTGAAGTCTAGGGGAACTTACCTCTGCAACTCCCTTTTTCATTATAAATGTCAGGGGTTTATGGTTTGTGTGAACTAAAACATGTCTACCATAAATAAAATTATGACATTTTATACAAGAGAAAAGTATAGCAATAAACTCTTTTTCTATCTGACTAAACCTTGTCTCAAAGTCAGTGAGCGCACGAGAAGCAAAAGCAACTGGTCTATCATTTTATAAAAGTACACAGCCTACACCAATCTTACTAGAGTCAGTTTGTATTACAATAGGCTTGTCTGCATCAAAACTAACCAAAATCGGAGGAGTACTAAGTAGTTTTTTTATTGAATTGAACGAGTCTGAATGAGTTTTTGTCCATAAAAATGTAGAATTTTTTTTAAGTAAACTTCGCAAAGGAGCAAATTTGGTATGTAGCTTTTAAGATAATTGATCATACCTAACATGCACTGAAATTCCTTTCTATTTTTTGGCTCCTCAAGCTCCATAATTGCTCTGATCTTATCATCATCTGGCCACATACCATGTTTGTCAAATATATTACCTAAATATTCAACTTCTTTTACCCTGTATTGAATTTTATTACAATTAAATTTTACTCCAACATTTCTAGCTCTCTCAATAACCTTAATTCAAATTTGATCATGGACTTCCAAGCTATCAGCTGATGTAAGTCATCAAAGTAAACTATCACCCCAGGAATATCACCAAAGGTATCATTATTTATTTTCTGAAAAAATTGTGGAGCACAATTTAGCCCAAATGGCAAATGTAAAAATTTATGGGCTCCGAAGGGATTTCCAAAAGTGCATAGTTTACTTGATTAACTATCGAGTTCAACTTGATAGAACCCCTCTTTAAAATCCAACACTCTAAAATGAGACTTATTTTTTAATTTAGCAGTTATATCAGCCAACGTTGGTATTTCACATTAACTCTCTTTCTAAAGCAGAATTAAGATCTTTAGGATCTAAGCAAAGTCTAAGTGATTTGTCATTTTTTTCCACTATAACCAAATTGCTAAGCCATTCAGTAAGACCTTCACACTTTGCAATTATTCCACGATTGACTAAATCATTTAAATGATTCTTTAAACGAGTTTTAGGTGACAGAGGTGCCCTTCGAAGTGCTCTAGCAACAGGTTGTGACCAATTTTTTAATTGTAGATTGCGTTTCTTTTGAAATTTACCAAGTCCATCAAAAACATCTATGTTATTTTTAACAAATTCATCCTTACTTTGACATAAATTAACCACATTAACTTTAGCAAAAATATTTAAATCAAGACATGACTTTAATCCAATTATAGGCATTGATTTTTATTTAACAACTACAAATTTTAATTTACATATCTGATTATTAAACATACAGTCTAGATTGACAGTACCTAATGGTTACATTTTAAATCCACCATAAGTTTCTAAAACAATCTTAGATTTACAAATAAAAAAAATTTTATTGTGGATTTTTTGCAATATATTTAAAGGAATAATGTTTACCTGTGAACCTGTATCAACTTTAAAATTAATACTCTGTTCATCTATGCTTACTTTTTCAATCCACACATTTTTATGAGTAACTTCATTTACCATTATAGTGGTCACTAAGTATTCTTCAGCATCCTCATCGTGGTTTTCGTGGTCAACTCGAGGCTCCACTGTTGCATTTCCACTTTGATTTCTTCCAAGATGAATACTTTTAGTGTGGGTATAATCTTCATTGCTAGATCTGCTGCTTTGCTTAATAACTTTCTTGCTTCTGATAGCCTGCACTTTTCCTTCTTGACTTTGTACTTCCTTCAACTGAGCTCTTGCTAGCTCATTAGCTCGACACTTATCAATTGCTTTATCTAAGGTGAGATCCTCTGCATGTAATAATCTTTCTTGCAATTCTAAGCTTTGAATACCAAACACAATTCTAATCATTGAGTCACAAGAGTCTTCAAAATCACAGGTTTTAGAAAGTTTTTTAAGGTCTGTCACAAAATGATCAAATGGCTCACCCTCATCCTGTTTACGATTGTAAAATAGGAATCTTTCATAAACAACATTCTTTCTTGGGGTCATATATTTTTCAAATTTGGTCATTACTTTATCGAAATCAGCTTTGTCTTCTTCGTTCAACTTTAACGTGTAGATTTCTAGACCTTCCTCACCCATAAGATTGAATAGCAAGGCGATTTTGACTTTATCTTCCTTTTCAACTTTGCCGCTTGCTATTAAATATGTTTCAAATGACTGAACTTTCGAAAGTTTTCTGCCACATTGCCTTCAAACGATAATGGCTCTGGAAGTCTTACATCAGACATAATTCTTATTTTATGTTTTGAGGCAACTTGTAAGACACAATTTCCACAATAAATAGGACTGACCGTTAAAGGATATTGTATGCACTCCGACTATGATTACCACATAAACTGCGAAATGTAAAGTAAATAACACACAACAGTTTCTTTAACAGCATATATTGACGTAGTAATTACACTGATCATATAACTACTACAGAGACAACACACAACTACTCACAAATCACCTACTCTATAGATCAGTGTTGCCAACCTGTACCAAATGAAAGCCGTGAAGAACATTGAACAAAGCCGTGTTTTCATAAGCTGCGGCCGTGTCATAAGTTCAAGCGGTAAAATACAAGGATTAATAATATTTTCCCGGGTTTTAAATAAAAGTCGAAAATGTGGTGATAAAATATTTATTTAATATAGAAAATAATAAAACTTAAAACTTGTTTAATAATCTGACAGATGAAATTCATCACTTACACTCTGAAGGTATTAACCGGTTCGTTTTTATTATATATTTTTTCAGGTTTTGTCATTTTTTTTATCATGGATTTATTGGGTTTAAATGCAGTACAAAAATTGAAAATTTTTCTTACTTCTTGTTTGGCTAACAAGTTTCCATCAATAGTTTTTGTAATCAACAAATTCCTTTGTTTGGTTTTTATAAAATTGACTTGCGTAAAAATTCATTCGCAGGATGCATTTAAATATGGCAAAAATACGATGATTAAACAGTGCGATATTTTTAAAAAGAAACTCTCCCGTATCCGAATTAATATTGAAAATTTTAGCCCAAAATATATCTATGTCATCGCTAATATCAACTTCATTCCCCCTAAATACATATTATGAAATCTATTTTTATCTACGAGAGAGTAATAAAACCTAATTTATAATGCAAAATAATCGGTTTGACGTTTTTAAATTAAGTATTAGTTTATTTTTCACAAAAATGTTTTCATTAATCAAAAATAAGTTGTTAAACTAAAAAGCCGTGTATATATTGCACGGCAGTACAGTAAAGCCGTGGCCGTAGGTTTTGTTGAAAAAGCCGTGAAAACACGGCAATTACCGTGTCGTTGGCAACACTGCTATAGATAGTTCACGACAATGCTTTCTTGAAATGACAAAATCTAGCGCCACCTATAGAACTGAAACACAATTAAGTAATGGGTAAATTGTTCCTTAAGTCGCTACTAGGGAAAGAAGAATGGGCGCTAAATTTAAATTGCGATTATCTTTACTGTTGGTTTGAAGATCCTTGTTTATTGTAAGTAAATGACAGGTTTTACTAAAAAGTCTACTATATTGTGCACACTCAATTGTTTGCCAATCATTAACGGAGCTAATATCTTGTAAATTCTAATATAATTGCCAAACAATTTATCATTGTAGATAATTATATGAGACTTTTTAAAAAAACAAGTCATTTACTGAGCAATATTTAAAGGAATTAACAGTTTTTTGGCAATTGACTGTTTACAGAAGGACCAAAATAAGAAACATATGTTATTAAACCATTTATTGAAAAAAGTATATTCACAAAATAAGGACAATAGGTGCGTTCTTTTTGACTGAGATCTCAGTTAATCTCAGCTCACATCAGTAATGTGAGCGTTCTTTTTGTTTTACTCACTTTAAGTGAGCTGAGATTTTTCCTCCCCCTGCACCGATGCTGAATGTGTTGTAAGGGGGTATCAGTTGGAATTGAGTCGGAAATAAAGTGAAGGGATGAAGAAATATTTGATTTGCTTGGTTTATAAGTAGTTTTACCAAGGGTATCTAAGGTTTTAACCATTGACATATAAATAATAAACACACATAATATATTTTTCTTTTGTTACAAATTATGGATACATTAATTAACATTATTAGATGCTGATACGAATCTGTCGTATAGTTTAAATCTATCGACAGATCGCGCGCTTCAATTGAGATGTCGTTCTTTTTGGTGCTTACTCACATCACTTTATCTCAGATCACCTTAACTGTAGTGATCTGAGATCTCAGTCAAAAAGAACGCACCAAATGTACAAAGTACATGTAGATACAACAAAATATTTTCAACAGTAAAATGATGAAAGCTTAGCTACTATTGTTACTGCAACAAGCTACAATTGCATTAAAATAAATCAGAGGCATATCATGAAACAAGAATATTGTAAACTGTAGATATGAAACATAAAATAAATTTATGATTGTGTAGCCATGTTACAAAGTTATAAAGTTTATAATATAAACTTACTGATTTTTGTTTTAATTATATAATAGAAATACATACCACTGTAAGGCAATAACAAAGGCTCATGAGTGTGTGTATTTTCAAGTGACATAACTGCAGCTTAAAAAAATAATTTACCAGTGATATATAATGTAGGTCTGAAATTTTTTCAAGAAATCACATGTTTATTAATATTTGTTCACTACATTTTTCTCTTACCAGGTAAAAATAAGGATGGACTAGCAGTTGAATACAATCTATTGGGCCAAGCTGTAGTGTACTTCACTTCAAAATGTTAATGGCATATTCTCTTTGCTTGATATACAGCTAACGGCTTCATTGTCTTCAATTCATCACAGTTTATTGCATGGCCTTGAATTTTTGTGAGTCTTTATTTGGATTTGGAAATATATGTCTAATATTAGATGGTGTGCAATTAGGCACACAGCATTTCATATAACGTGGCATCATAAAACCTGACACACACTATTATTTAAAAATTGAAATTTATCACTCAAACTGACTCTATATCATTTGAAAACGAAAACTGATCAAATAAAACTATGAAGCGTTATAACACAGTTATAAACACAAATCACCTCGATTTGTGGTTATAAATCAAAATTATTGACATTTGGCAACGGTGAGTGGATAAAACAGGAAATTTTACAATACTACTAAAATTCAATGGTGCTTCCATCTGCTTGTCTGAAACACATACTAATAAAATAGCTTGACCTTGATCCATCTGCGTGAAACATCTATAGAGTAGGTGATTTGTGCAACTACTATTAAAAAATTAAAACATTAGCTGCGTTCGTTATTTGCGTCTGATGAATCTTTTTTGTCTGAATCGTTCGTTTATTACATCTAGAGGGAGGCAGATAAATCTGAACCGTTCGGTAATTCCGTCGGATCAATCCGATGTAAATCTTTTTGCTCGTTATTTGCGACTGATCAATCTTTCTAGTCTGAACCGTTCGTTTATTACATCTAGAGGTAGGGAGATAAATCTGAACCGTTCGGTAATTCCGCTCAGATCAGTCCGATTTAAATCTGTTGGCTCGGAATATTTTAACCGACAAGAAAAATTAATTTGTTTACCTGTCATGCTGTGAGGTTATGTTGTGTCTATTAGAAAACGTTTTGTATACAAACATTTAATTTTTAGATTTTATTTGTCCATTCTCCATGTGTTTGGCAAAAGAGACCGAAATTGAGGAAGACAAAGTATATAAATTTCCTGTATCACAAGAAAAGTATAATGACATTATTGCTGGAGGTACATTATTTGTGTTTATGCAATGTTTATCACGTAGGTGTATCCAATTTACTTAGAATTTGTCTGAGAAAGCCCATCTCTGCAAAATGTATGACACATATCACGACATATCTGGAGCTTGGTAGAAAAAGGGCCAATGTCCATTAAGACACTTTAGAGAAAATGTAAATTAAGAAGTTAGAAAGACATCGTCATTAAATTTATATAATAACTCCACTACTCGCCAATTCATAGGGGCATATAAAAGACCCCTCGTAAGGGGTGAAGTTATAGCCGGCGGTGTAGGAAACTGCATTCCTTTGGAACAGGTTCCAGTGTTATTTGCTTCCAGTAGAATTAAAAAAAAACAGATGAAATTATATATCACAATTTAAATGGAAGAAGTGATCCACATTACCTGTGGAAAATGATATATTTTTAATAAAAAAACCCAATCAATCATAAATATTATTTGATGAAAACAATATGTGTATATTTTATAGGTAACTAAAATTGAATCCCAACAAGAAGATGGGGTTCGAAGCCAACTAACGAAATTATTTCGAGGACAGTGAAAACATACTGTTCTCGAAATAAATGAATTTCGTTAATTAAATAAAATAGGTTTAGAGAGTCCTTTTTTGTATTATTTTATAGTTATAGTATAAGTTAATATGTATGGGTTAATTTTTAGCATACTACCAAATAACGTTTGATAAGAAATAACTATTGTATTTATACTGGCATCACAGTAAAATTGTATTGATTTCAATATATTTTTTCCATTAATATATCGTTTTATTTTTGTATATTGTCATGTATTTGTTACTCTTTAAGTAGATTAGATATACCAAACCATATTATTGTTAGACACTGATGTATATAAGACATTACTTATATTCATTCACATAATCCATAAGTTGAATTATTAATCATACTCTTTAGTTAAATAGTATCAAATAATATGAATCCATATTATATTTTGTTAAGTAAATAAGTTAGTGGAAAATATTTAAAATGTATAAGATTTGTTGTATTTTTATAAAAACAAGTATGACTAAGCGCATATCAATTCGATAACAGAAAGAAATAAGGTATTGGATATTTTTAAGCAGGCATTCTATTGAGTTACAGCGAAAACAGTTGTAAAATTATTAAATAGTGGTTTTTGAAGAATATTGTAATTATTTCAACACCCGTGTAATTATCTTCATACTCTACAAATTTGAAATTAAATAAAAGTCCTATCTAATGCATTCATATTTCTTACACCTAGTAGTCCTAATAAATTGACCAACTTTATTTGAATTTAGTGCTTCTCAAGCAATGTAAAACTTTTTCATAACTATAATGGCCTTAAGTTGCATATAATATGTAAAAACAGTTAATGAAAATATTTTGTAAAAAATAGTAATGTTTCACACTAAAAACATAATTAACTTGTAATATTTTCGTTCCTAATTGATACGCCCTGCGCGCTACTCACTTTGAGCACGGAATAAAAATCAATTGTTTTCGTGAACCATGGTTTGGTGCAAGTGGTGGTTTCATTGTCTAAGGTATATATCTATGGCTTCTGTAAGCTTTACACTGTCGTTTATTTGCTCGAGCCGTTCGTTAATGAAATTTGCTCAGATTAATCTATGATCACGTGACCAAAAATCCGTCGCGTGTGCGATGCAAATACCGAACGCTACTAATGAATAATTTTTACAGTCAACTGTTATCAAGTACCGTTTAGGTGATCTTCTTTTTTTTAGAATGTCATGCGCCCTTGGCCACCTAGCAACATTTATTACATATTCCATACAAAATCATCGTGGATATCGATTTCTTCTTTAAAGACTCTTTGCTCCATATCCATTATGACTGGATTATATCAAATCAATATTAATTAAAATGAATGTTATTTGAACAAAAAAGCCAAGCGAGTGAATAACGACAGAGACAACACATCACATAACGAGCCAAGAGTTATACACAAACCACAAAACCATAGAGTAAGTAATAAAAAAATATTATTTGTCTATGCACAAAAACCAGTTATTCTATGGAGGAAGTAACTTCTATCTCTATAGAAATAAACACTCAAGATAATTAGAGGTATATATAGGTAAATATTCATATGAGATTCTCTCTCTGACGAGTATTTATGTAACTAAGGTAATATACATGTTTTGGGTAATTTAAAGCAGTGTAAAACTGAGGTTGTGAATTAAATTATGCTCCCGTTTTATTTATATTGAATACGAATAATTATTACTGTTGTGTTCTCAGATTAACAAATAAAATAGATATGTTTGTTCTGATTTTTTCTTACCCCAAACATCTAAGCTCCCTTGCGGACACTTCCACTGCTTTGCCATATTTACAAACTCTCTTTAGTTGCAGGAAAAATGATATTAGAAGTTTAATTGAAAATGTGTTAAAAAGTTATGCAAATAAAAAAAGTCATACTAATTTATGCATTTGAGTCTCTATTTTTAAAATTAATTAATAATACTTGAATTTTATTTAATAAAGGCATATTCTTATATATATTTTAAACAAGTATTTGTTGTATCCTTAGGTACCTTTATGGTTATAACTAAAAGTGGCAACATTGCTCAAAATTTCAGTACCTGCTTAATATGTCAATAGTAATCTATTTAGTAGTTTTGTCCTTGTTTACTTACCATATAAAGAGAGATGCAAATATCGTCTGAGTGTGATCGACGATCTTTTCGAATACGCCGTAGTATTGTAGTAAATATAAATGTCAAACGTGGTTTGTTTATACGAGCGCCATTACGTCTAGAGAGTAAACATTTATTAGTTCTTTTGTTTTCATGTGTTTTTCAGGACTTTTAGTGAAAAAATAAACTGTTATGTTAATCAATTAAATGTTTTTGGATTATCATGGTTAGTTAGTGCCAATTTTGTCAGAAAAACAGCCGAAATTGATAAAGGCCATGTGTCTACAATACCATCCCACTTTTTGTAATTCATTCATTATTTCACTTTTGGCGTTTAGAATTGTTGGCCGCAAAAATAAACGTGTTTATGAATGAATAACCCACTCTATGTTTATTATTACACTAAGGTTGTGTTCCTCAGTGCTTTTCCTGCGCAAGGTGTCTAATGGCGGATTGCAACAAAAAGCCTACATTTATTTTTGCTCTGTCGATCAAGTATCGGTGATCATAAGATAAGTAGTGTGAATTTTGAATTTAAATTGCGAGCGACTTGTTGATATACAAGAGAGTTTTTTAAAAAGGAAAGTGTGGGTTTAGATAAAAATGTTCATGGACTATTAACAAATGATGCCGGTGTGGTAGAGGAAGGCGGTATAGCCAGTTTGGGAATTAAAACTCACAAATTATTGCATTTTAAGAATGTCATAAGTAAATTATATTTAAAATGAATTACTTCAAATGCCTATCTCGTCATTCTAAAATGTTCTTTGAATAAAACATCGTCAAATCTGTGGACTGATTCTTCAACAAAATTTGCATTTCTTGGTCTTATTTCCCTCAATCTACCTTCTAATATATTTCCTGGAATATGATTAACAATACAAATTGAGAAGTAGTAACAATGGATTGTATACTTTGGTATTAACGGAATAAACAAGCTAGAAACTGGAAAATAAGCAATGAATGATATAATTAATATGCACACGCAAGTGGTGATCACAAATCCCAAGAAATAGCCGTTCATGAGAATCAAAGGCGATCAAGTAAAATATGGTGGGGATTAGTTAGCGCTACTTTCAGAGCGATCCCAAAAATTCCCAGATGAACGCAGCCATCGACTGCATCGACTTGCACCAACCATATTATAAACGAAACTTAGCTAAGGTTGGTTTGAGTTTGGACGTAGATGTCAACACCGCAGGATATGTCCTATTGTGGGGCATTACTATAAAAACACCGCTCGATCGGTTCCATGATTATTTAATTACAAAATAAAAACAGTACATAAATCGTAACCAAACTCAACTACACCACCACGACCATCCTTGCCGCCAATTCTCTTCTGTTTTTTTTTTAAATTCATATGACAGTTGACGTGGCCTCGGATAACAACTTTAACCAGCCATCAACCCAGAATGACGCAAGTCCTACAGTTCGACCGTCCTGTCACGAGAATCGTCCCGATTCTCGTATTAAGCTCACATAGGATAGGTGTGATAAAAATAACCTATAATATAAAGCTTAAATAAAGAACAACTTATTGCGTGAAAATAAACCAAACAGAAAATCTCACGATTATTTTACCAGATATCTGCCATAATGGATTTTCGACTTGATACTTAAATCACTACATAAACACAAACATAAGTGACACAAATGCAACATTTTCGTAGACATAATAATAAACATAATGGTGGAGTATAAACATAATATTTAGGATCGTAATATTCATAAAACATAACATAATATTCATAACACATAAGAGCATAATATTCATAAAACATAGGATCATAATATTCATAACACATAAGAGCATAATATTCATAGATGTAGGAAGTCTCCAAATTTATAAGTAAACAAATAGAATGACATAACTAACGAGATAAAATAAATGTCTTATTCTAAAAACGTACTGACAATTATTGTCATTAATACAAATAATTAAATTAAACAAACAAAATGTAATTCATAAAACTTCTGTAATTTATATACAGAAAATTAAGCAGTAAATAAAATGAAATTATTAATTAGAATAACCTATTGTTGATCTCGAAGCCAAAGCTTCATTTGATCTGGAGCAACTACAGTTTGAAACGGTCTTTGAGCAACTTGAAACCCATCTATATCAGTCACAACATATCAATCAAAATCCAACATTGCCTGGACAACATAAGGTCCTTTAAACTTTGGAATGAGTTTCTTATTCATTCCAGGGGTGGTATCTACATTTCTAATTAACACGTAGTCACCTACATTGTATAGGGTTGGGTATTTATGTCTTTTATTATAGGATTCTTCATTTGCTTTTTGATTAAGTTCTATTTTTTTACTGGCTTCGTGTCTAAGAGTATTTAAATCTCGATCAAAAATCTGGTTACTTTCCAAATAAAGTCTAAGTGAATCATTTAGTTTGCTTACTTGTTTAACGCCGAACAATAACATACTTGGAGACTCTCCAGTTGATCTACACATTGTATTGTTTATAGCAAATTCTACTTCCCCTAAAACTCTATCCCATGTATCTGTAGTATCACATAATTTAGTAAGCATAGGGGTTAATGTTTGATTGACCCTCTATCTGACCATTGGCCTGTGGAGTACCTGTAGCAATTAAAATGTGTACAATATCTTCATCATTCAGGAAAGTTTCAAGATCATTTGAAGTATAGCAAGATCCACGATCTGAAATAATTCGCCTTGGTTTGCTGTAGCATTTGAAATAATCACTTAAATGATCTATAACTTCTTGGGCATTTGTTGATCTACAGGGGTAAAACCTCACAAATTTAGAAAAAGCGTCTATAATTTCAAATATAAATTTATAACCTTTACTAGTTTTTTCTAAAGGTCCATAATGGTTTATGTGGACGGTAACAAACGGTTCCTCACCTTTTGGTATACTCTGTAGTAAACCTTCTTTCTTTCCACTCATTGGTGAGAATTCTAAACACTTTAGGCAGTTAGAAACGTATTCCTTCACTAACATTTTCATACTAAGAAACCACTATACTTTTATTATATTGTCGATCACTTTATCTATGCCTACATGACCGATATCATCATGACAGGTACGTATAACATTATTTATCATGCTTTCAGGAACATAAAATAATAATTTATCTTTTTCTTTCCTGTAAACTAGTCCTTCTTTCATTTCATAAAATTTGTTTTCTTGTTTTTCTAAACTATTTCGTATTTCTAATATCTTTGAGTCTAGACCTTATTTTATACTTAATATTCTCTCAAAACTATTACCAACAACTATTGCAATAACATAACACCTACTCAATGCGTCTACATGTCCCATTCTTTTACCGCTTCTATGTACAATTTCATAGTCATAATTTTGTAAAAACATGGCCCATCTCGAAATTCGCGGGTTAATTGTTTGCTTGCTTAACGTCAAACGGAAACTATCGCAATCTCTGACTATTTTAAATCGAATGCCAAAAAGGTAAACATGGAATCGTTTAATAGCATAAATCGCGGCCAAAGTTTCTAACTCAAAGCTGTGATACTTAGATTCCGCCGGAGAAGTCCTATGACTATAGTAAGAGACGGGTTTGAATAAACCATCTTTTTGTGTTTGCAACAATATTGCGCCGAATTCATGACTACTGCTATCGCAATGTAATTCTGTTTCAAGATCAGGATAGTATTCACTTAGGATTGGGTAAGTAGATAAAAACGTTTTTAATTTCTCAAAAGATTCAAATTCATCCTGTCCAAATTTAAAAGTTGTATTTTTTCTTAATAAATCATAAAGAGGCTTGGCTACTATGGAAAAATTAGGGATGAACTTTCTAAAATAACTTGCAAGGCTAACAAAACGATGAGCTTCTTTAGTGTTTTTTGGTAATGGATAATTTAATAGAGATTCCACATTTTCAATATTCGGTCTTATACCACTTTGATTAACCAGATATCTTAAATAAGTGATTTCGTTGAAAAAGAATCTACATTTATCTAGTCTAATTTGTAAACGATATTGTCTAGCTAAATTTAAGACTTCTTTAAAAATTTCAAAATGTTCCTCTAAAGTTTTTGTAGCTATGAGTATTTCATCTAAATAAATGAATACTTAATTTTCTCTTATCATATCATTGAAAATAGTTTGAGTAATCTTCCAAACACTCTAGGGGCATCAGTTAAGCCAAATGGCATTTTCACATATTCAAATTGACCCAATGGTGTTACGAATGAGGTATATTTTATTGAGGATTCATGGTGAAACTAATTTTTTAAATCCAACGAAATGTAAAAATTCTTGTTTTTTACACGATCTAAGTGATCTTCTATTAAAGGCGTAGGCAAATTAGATTTAACTGTTATTTTATTTAATTCTCTATAATCCACTCATAAACGTATATCTCCAGTTTTCTTACGAACTAAAACAATCGGGCTAGAATAAGGTGAATTATTAGGACAAATTATGTTTTCCTTTATTAAATCATCAAGAATTACTTCTAATTTTTGTTTTTCTGTAAAAGCTAATCTTCGGGGCCTAAAAACAATTGGTTGATCATGTTTTAATTTTATTGTCATTTCAAAATCAAAATTTTTATAATCTATTCCAAAATTCTTTTGATAATTTTCATAAAGCTCTTGATCTGTTTATGTAAGTCGAAAGGCAAATTCGGGTTGATAATCATATTCGTTGATGGACTTTGTGGTTTATCGACATAATTTTTATTCATAAGTTCATTTATAAAACATATTTCATTACTTTCGAGTTTGGGATCAATGTTGAGTTTTTCTACAATCTCTACATTGTTTTTAAAAGTGACAACTAAGTTTGGTTTACAAATAAAATCTCTTCCTAAAATAGCAGAGTATAACATGGTATTATCAGACATGGCATAAAATTTCAAATTAGCATCAATATTATTAATGGATACATCTGTACAAAAGACACCTAAAATTTCTAAAGGGGAACCATTTATACCAGTAAAATTTAAGTTACTTTGAATTACTAAATTACTTGGAACAAATTTCTGTTTTATCGGACTGATTGGGGAACCACTATCAATCAACGCTATTACACTAAACTGACATAAATCGTTGTTATACTTAGCTGTGTAATCCACGGTGACAGTATATGGCATATTCAATGTGGGTTGTACCACATTCGTAGTACTATCAGTAGATACACTTGTTATGAATTAAAAGTAACAGTCCTTAAATTTATTTGTTATATTACTTACCAGATCATGCCAGAATAAAAAAAAATAAATAGAATTGAATCAGATTAAGATGGATTATTTAAAGTATATTCTTTTAATGTTCTTAATGTTTATATTGTTTATGAGTACAGGTTATAGGTAGTAATTGACATAAAATTTTCATGGAACTCATAATTGTGTTCATCAATTCTGAAAATCTAATCTGGTCCTATGTCACATATAAGTCTATGATTAGGTACGTTTCAAGGTTAGTCAGGTGATATATTTGAAATTCCTTGGTGTGGAATTTCAACTTCCAACATTTCAACTTTTTTTTTGGAGTTTTTTTTACATCCTTTCTTTTGGGTTTCTGATTTTAAGCAAGAGCTTAACATTCTAGGATTTCTAGGATTAATACCTAAAAAGAAAAGAAACACTTTTAGTTGTTTTAAATTGTATTTCGCTGATGAAAACATTCTCTTTAGAGGATTTGAAAATTTAAACAGCTAATAAAATCATCCACCTAGGCCACACAACATCATCTGTGAGTAAACACTGTAACTGACTAACTGATTCACGGTAGGTGACATAGGATTTTGTTGTTTTAGGCCTTTAAGTTCCCACCTTCTTCTTACTTTCATCATTACATTATCTGTACTTCGTAACTGCATCCCTATCCACCAGTCAGCCATCTATACAGCACTGAATCACGCAGACCATACACTGATATTGTTTCACAGCAATTCTACCCTTAATTGGAGAAGCACTAGACAATCAAGTAAGATCTTTCCAAATAATTATTGCCCTTGAGGACTCCACAAACTCGATATTTACATTTAATAATAATAATAACATATCACATGAGTTTGCTTATACATACTCGTTGGGAACCAACTGGTACCATTTGGGGTAACTGATTTATTTTTGTTAATCACATCGTAAGAGTCAATTGGTGATATTAAAGTATTACTTTTACACTGTAAAGCATTCTTGCATCTTTACATTTACCCACCCCTACTCTACCGAAAACACATAGCATTTTTCTTGAGCTAGCTTGGGGGGGTAATAAAACTGGCGCCTCAACGTGTCTTAGTGCATATTTTTGTCCTTTGAAGTCTTTAGAATACATCAGTTACAGATTTTCACTTTTGTTTTGATTTTATTTTGAAGTTTGACTTTTGACAGTTCACTATAGTATCCAGTTAAGTGTAGTGTTGATGATCGCCATAGACAACATTTATGTACGGACATTGCTTCATTATAAATTTCGCTGTTATTAGGGCCAATCTGTAAGCAACTGTTAAATTTTAGAGCATGGTTAAAAATTAGACGATCCGCTAACTTAATTTTACTATTCTGTATGAATCATAAGCTTTAAAATATTAACGGAAGACGCTTAATTGTATCCGATATCTGTTAAAATTTAAACCCTACTCTAGACTAAGGAATTAAAACATTGTTGATAGCGGAAACTTCAACAAATACAATCGAATCGATTTAAATTCAAGTGAATAATAGAGTGAAGCCTTTAGGTTAGAGCGAGACGGGGCGAGAGAACCACCGTCTTCTGTCAACGTAGATGTTAATGGAGAATTATTTACCTGTGAATATAAACTTTCAGACTTAAGTGAGGAGATAGATAACTTTAATTGTAATAACAGGTTGAATGATTTTAAAAGAATTGGTTCTCGATTGATTCATGTTAGAACTAGGTTAACTAGGATTAATGCTGAGGGAGATTTGCTAGGAAAAGTAGAAAGCTTAAAAATATTGTGCCAGGAATTACATGATAAACTACAACGTATTTATAATGAAACGGGAAATCAGGGGCAATGTCTCGACACCCAACTCGATAATATTTCTTTAATTGATAGCCCGAATTCATTACTACCGCAGATTTTACATAATTCCAGGCGAGTTATTCCAACAAATTCAAATGAAATTATTGGCGTTGAGCCTGAGCTTAGGAGTGATGTGGACGCTAGAGTTCTTCATGGACCATTAAGGGTCTCGACCTTGCGCGATTTATTCGAAAATAAATCGGGCACTAATAATGCTAACTCGGCACAAAATATCAATAATTTAGTTCACTCTAATAGAACACAAGCTCCAATACAACCAACAGCTCTTAAGAGTAATTTTCAAGCTAATCAACCACCGGTCAATTACAATAATCCTAGTCTTCCCATAAGGCAACCCGCTTTTGGGGAAAATGTCATGGTGAGTTCCATTCAACCGGCTTCTTGTCCGAATGTAACACCGGAACAATCTGGAACTAACTTGCAATATCATAGTTTTGCAGACGTTTCGAGATGGCCCCTTAAATTTGATGGTTCCTCTAGTGTGGCGAGTTTTCTGGAAAGGATTGAAGAATTGCGTATGTCACGTGGTGTATCTAAAGATAGATTACTTCAGTATACTCCAGAGCTCTTCACGAAGGAGGCTCTTTGGTGGTTTAGGATGGGTACATTCAACTCGTGGGATGAACTTGTCCAAAAACTTCGTTTAGATTTTTTTCCGCATGATTACGAATTCTCCCTGTGGGACGAGATTCGTCATCGTACGCAAGGTAGTCAATAAAAAGTTATCAACTTCGTTTCCGTTATGGAAAGTTTATTTCGAAAACTTTCAGATCTACCCTCCGAATACTCGCGGGTACAGATCATCAAACGTAATCTCTTGCCATATATTCAACGTCAGATTTCAACACATCTTGTTGATTCAATGGCAACTTTAATACGATTGGCTAAGATGATAGAGGAAACAGAATATAGAACACAGAAATTCTGTCCCCCACCTACTAACGCAAAACATCTTTTGGAACCGGAATTGGGATATAGGAAGCCATCGAGCTCTATCACTACCATTGTCACTAATGATCAAGCATCGACTGGCATATCTGTCGTTGAAACTAAAAATGGTCCAACATGTTGGAATTGCCATGAGGTAGGTCATCGGTTTAGAAAATGTCACAAACCTAAAAGCGTTTTCTGTTTTCGATGTGGTAAGCCAAATGTAGTGAGCGCGTCGTGTTCTGATTGCAGTCGAAAAAACTTTCAAACTCCTTCTCAGTAGGTCGGCTGGAGGAGGGTGTGAGTTTGTATCCTTCGACCAATAACAATAATGATATTGCCATCTTAAATTATGTCATAGCACACGCCCGAGGTGACCAACGACCATATTTAAGGGTCAGCATCTTTGGTAAAGAATTTTTGGGATTATTGGACAGTGGAGCAACTAGAACAATACTTAGAGGTCCAGGTTGGGAAACTTTGGTAAGCATCTGTAAGATAGACTGTCAGAACCCGACGATGTGTACAGTTGCCAATGGTCATTCCTGCCCGAGTATCGGTTCATTTCTGGCTCCAATCCAGCTATGAGATCGCGTTTGTTTAATTAATGTCTTAGTCGTCCCATCTTTACCGCATAGACTAATACTAGGCATCGACTTTTGGAAAAATATGGGAATAATACCGGACTTATATGCAGGCGAATGGTGTTTTCGTCAGAGTGAAACGGTCAATGCAACGGATACGAGTGGACTTCTAAATGCTAGCTCTTTAACCGACGATCAGCTTCAAACGTTGAACAAGATTGTGGATGAGGCTTTTAATGGAATGGAAGGTAAATTGGGGCGCACCCAGTTAGTGGAGCATGTGATCAATACGACTTCCCCGCCGATTAAGCAGAGATACTATCCAATATCCCCAGCCTTACAAAAAGACGTCAATATCGAACTGGATGAGATGCTCAAGAATGATATCGTTGAACCATCCAAAAGCCCGTGGAGTTCCCTATTGTCATGGTGAAGAAGTCAGATGGGCGATGGCGATTTTGTGTTAATTACAAAAGGCTAAATGCAGTTAGTACTCCAGATGCTTACCCCATTCCATACGTTAGAAATATTTTAGATAAATTTCGCGATGCACGTTGGTTGAGTACTCTCGACATCAAGTCTGCCTATTGGCAGATTTCAATGGCAAAGGAATCAAGACCGCTGATGGCATTTACTGTTCCTAACCGTGGATTGTACCAATTCAAACGAATGCCATTTGGCCTAAACTCAGCTCCTGCGACATGGCAACGTCTCATAGACCAAGTCTTAGGTTCCGACCTCGACCCCTATATATTTGTGTACTTGGATGACATAATAATATGTACCCCAACTTTTGAAAGGCATTTGGAGGTGTTGAAAACGGTCCTTCAGCGAATTAGAGATGCCGGTCTAACAAAGAAAAATCTGAGTTCTGTAGGTCAGAATTGAAGTACCTGGGTTACGTGGTCAACGAAGCAGGACTTTTGGTAGATCCTGAAAAGGTCGAGGCGATTGTAAAAATCCCAACCCCGAAATCTGTTTCAGAAGTGAGAAGACTCCTGGGAATGGCTTCATGGTATCGAAGATTTATTTCTAATTTTTCAGAGCTAGTGTCACCGCTCACACAACTTACCCAGAAAAATCGAACATTCACTTGGGATCAGAAATGCGAGGAATCTTTTATTAAAATCAAACAAACTTTAATACAGGCACCAATTCTCTCCTGTCCTGATTTCACCAAACCTTTTATAGTAGAAACAAATGCGAGCAACTATGGGCTTGGTGCTACTCTTTGCCAGAGGTACCCAGATGGTGATAAAGTAATCGCCTATCTGAGCCGCTCGCTGACAAAGAATGAGCGAAAATATTCTACCACAGAAAAAGAGTGCTTAGCAGTTATTTTCGCCATAGAGAAGTTAAGGCCTTATCTGGAAGGTAGTAGGTTCGTAGTAATTACCGATCACTATTCACTAAAATGGCTCTTCGATATCAAAGACCCCGCCGGTCGTATCGCTCGATGGGCCTTACGATTACAGGCCTACGACTTCGAGATAGTGCATAGGAAAGGAAAAGAACATCTAGTGCCAGATGCTCTCTCAAGGGCCGTTCCATGCCTAGCTACCGTAGAGGAAGACAATATTATCCCTTCAGATCCCAAAGACAAATGGTACTTGGACATGTTTAAGAAGATTCAACAGTCTCCAGATAGATACCCATTGTATAGAGTTGAGGGTGAACACCCGTCATACTAGGTCTAAGTATCCTGACTTAACTTGGTCGGAATGGTTAAAGGTAATACCCAAAGACCAACGAATAGCTATTATCAAGGATAATCATGATCCACCTACGGCTGGTCATTTAGGTGTCTCCAAGACTTTAGCTAGGATAGAGCAAAAATACTATTGGTCAAAACTTAGAGCGGATGTGGCGCGATACATTAGAAAATGCATAACCTGTCACAGGATAAAGCCAGAGCAAAAACGACCCATTGGGCAGATGTTATCCGCTCAAGTAACCGCTTCTCGTCCGTGGGAACTCATCAGTTCTGACTTGGTGGGACCCCTACCGAGATCCACATCTGGGTATACACATATTCTTACCGTACTAGACTGTTTCAGTAAATATATTTTAGCGTTTCCTTTGAGAACAGCGAAGGCAACAAATATAATTCGATTATTAGAAGACCATGTATTTTTGGTTTATGGAGTACCCAGACGACTAATAGTGGATAACGGATCTCAGTTTGTCAGCAACGATTTTAGAAATTTGATGAAAAGGTACAATGTCACGTTAAAATTTACAGCTTTATACCACCCACAAGCTAATCCGGTCGAAAGGACGCATCGAGTAATTAAAACTATGTTAACCGCTTATATAGGAGAGAATCAGCGTCACTGGGATACCTATCTGGCCAAAATAATTTGTGCAATTAGATGCGCCAAGCATGATGTGACAGGAGTGACACCCAACTTTATAAATTTCGGCCGTGAAATATGTTTGAATGGCATAGATGATAACGGAATTCCTAAGACTCAAGTAACTGTTGAGCAAAGAACTTTAGCACTGAGTAACCTATTTGGAGATGTGAAGAGACGTCTTCAGGACGCCTATGAAAGATCATCAAAGACATACAATCTTCGCCACAGAAACGAGAAGTTTACTGTTGGTCAGAAGGTTTACAAACGTAACTACGTCTTATCCGACGCGTCCAAATATTTTAGTGCCAAGTTAGCACAAAAGTACGAGGGACCATTCACAATTACAAAAGTTGTTTCGCCATGGTCTTACGAATTGGAGAATAACCAGGGTCGTTCGGTCGGTATTTGGAATGCGAAGGATATAAAGTCACATCCTCCAGAGGAATAGATTAGGGTCGTAGTATAGTTAGAATTAGTTATTAGGGAATAATTTTTGTTTAGTCTTTGTCAATTAGTACATAAAAGTTTCTTCGAAACTTTATTCAGGTGGAGGTGGTGTTGTTACGAATTAAAAGTAACAGTCCTTAAATTTATTTGTTATATTACTTACCAGATCATGCCAGAATAAAAAAAAATAAATAGAATTGAATCAGATTAAGATGGATTATTTAAAGTATATTCTTTTAATGTTCTTAATGTTTATATTGTTTATGAGTACAGGTTATAGGTAGTAATTGACATAAAATTTTCATTGAACTAATAATTGTGTTCATCAATTCTGAAAATCAAATCTGGTCCTATGTCACATATGATTAGGTACGTTTCAAGGTTAGTCAGGTGATATATTTGAAATTCCTTGGTGTGGAATTTCAACTTCCAACATTTCAACTTTTTTTTTTGGAGTTTTTTTTTACATCCTTTCTTTTGGGTTTCTGATTTTAAGCAAGAGCTTAACATTCTAGGATTTCTAGGATTAATACCTAAAAAGAAAAGAAACACTTTTAGTTGTTTTAAATTGTATTTCGCTGATGAAAACATTCTCTTTAGAGGATTTGAAAATTTAAACAGCTAATAAAATCATCCATCTAGGCCACACAACATCATCGGTGAGTAAACACTGTAACTGACTAACTGATTCACGGTAGGCGACATAGGATTTTGTTGTTTTAGGCCTTTAAGTTCCCACCTTCTTCTTACTTTCATCATTACATTATCTGTACTTCGTAACTGCATCCCTATCCACCAGTCAGCCATCTATACAGCACTGAATCACGCAGACCATACACTGATATTGTTTCACAGCAATTATACCCTTAATTGGAGAAGCACTAGACAATCAATTAAGATCTTGGCCTTGAGGACTCTACAAACTTGATATTTACATTTAATAATAATAATAATAACATATCACATGAGTTTGCTTATACATACTCGTTGGGAACCAACTGGTACCATTTGGGGTAACTGATTTATTTTTGTTAATCACATCGTAAGAGTCAATTGGTGATATTAAAGTATTACTTTTACACTGTAAAGCATTCTTGCATCTTTACATTTACCCACCCCTACTCTACCGAAAACACATAGCATTTTTCTTGAGCTAGCTTGGGGGGGTAATACATTATACTGGTTCTGGGACGGAAGTCGGCCATGTTGGATTTCGTTGACTGTGCGCGCGCACCGGAAGTGGCACCCATCTTGTGTCAATGGCGGACGTGTTGGTGTGACGTGTGTCGTATCCATCTTGTGTCAATGGCGGGGTGTGTCGTTGGCGGGTGATTCGAATGTCGCGACTACGTTCTACGGCATCCATCTTCTGTGACGTCAATCGTGGTCCACCACATGTGTGACGTAACACTTCCAATTCATAAAATCCCGTTCTACGACATCCATCTTCTGTGACGTCAATCGTGGTCCACCACATGTGTGACGTAACACTTCCAATTTATAAAATCCCGTTCTACGACATCCATCTTCTGTGACGTCAATCGTGGTCCACCACATGTGTAACACTTCCAATTTATAAAATTGAAAAAATGGTCGACCGTGATATTCGAACTCACAACATACAACGCCTTTCTCGTTCCTAACGCAGTCCCTAACCGTTGCGATATCAAGGCTTATATGTATCAATTTCTTATTTGAGTTTTACCTTCATCCGTTGGGTGTCAGTGACGCCACATAATTTTGAGAATAGAATCATAAGATAAGCTTAAATTGAACGTATATTAATTATTCCCCAAATTAGTCATGTTAGCCGATAAACACTACATTATCACACAGGAAACCATGATTTCCTTATCTCAAACAACGAACGAAATCAAGGTGTATAATTAACATACGATTCTAAATTATGATAACCACCAAACTTATCAACGAGTTTTACCGTTTTCGTCATTAAAGCCATACCATACGAACTAAATTAATTATATACGAGTGAAATCAAAAGCGTCTATTAATAAAAATATTATTGAAATAGATCTCTCTCATTGTAATAATTTTTACGGTGCTGAATGATGTAATCTAAAATTCTATATACGGGGTGTTGGCATAAAGATACCATAAGACGCTACGATGTATCTCCGTTGTTATTGGTCAGATTTTCACGGGAACAAACAACGTTATAGATTATTTTTTATATACAGGAAGTCAAAAAGGCACTCTGCTGTTATTTCATCGAATAAACGGTGTTAGGTACGTTACTACATCGTTCGATATACAAGGTGTCGACATAAAGATATCGTAGGGGTACAACAATGTATATCTGCTATTATTGCGATGTTACATGTGACGCTTACGTCAAACTATATATATTTACTTGGAGTCTATTTGTTGGGGAAAATAAATCATTATAGGTATGTCTTTTGTCGAGTACAGACATCGAATTGAGGAATTTATGCTAAAAATAAATCAATTAACTAAGGACATTACTTTTTATGAAGATAAGCGAATGGTTATGAGGCAAATTAAAAACCTTTGCATAGCTGACTCAAATCATTGGGAAAATCTTACAATTAATTGGGTACCCGAAGAATTACAAAACGAAATACAACAACAAGAGATTTCGACTGCCTTAGATCACATTTTTAAACGTCAGACACCACAAACTATATATCCATTAAACAGGATCCAACCTAGAAGACTTCAATATGAGCAACGACACCACCCCCCGCAGAAGCAACATGAAAGATGAACTTAACAATATTTTTTCATTGTCATGTATAATATTAGCATCCATATTTGTTTTAATAGTTAAAATTATACTGAAAATTGTTAAACGCAAATTTAAATCGTCATGTAATATATCAGCCGATGAGTAGGAGTTTTAATAAAAAATCAATTCAATACAATTTATGTTTTTTTATTTAGACATTACAAAGGTAATATAGTATTCAAAAACTATTGTCGGAGACGCTCTACATTTCTTTTGGCACAAGAGTATAGCCCATTAGCGTGGCAAGGATTTGGATCTCGTTCAAAGTTTCCTGTAGCACATGATGTACCATCAAACTTGCAAACATCAATAATGTGGGGAAGCACACTAAAAATGTGACATTTCTTTAGTAGAAATTCGGCTTTGTGCTGTCCACGTACGTAAATAAAGTCTGCAGCATACAATAGCTTAGCTTCCAATATATCATTTATTTAGGTATATTCTATGTCACCTGAAGAATATCGAATGCCATGCACGTTCTTTTCCAGATAGGACGTAGTTTTCTTATCACGCTCACTTAATGTATCAAACGATTGAGGTGACAAAAACATGTAGTGACTTTGCTTGCAACCAATTTCGATGGTGAGTTCTTTAGGAACAAAGTGTCCATCCACGATGAATCCTTGGATGTCGACGAACGCTACTCTAATGATGATGATTGCTAGAATACTAACGTGCAGTGCAGCAGCAGCAGTACGTTTTAATTTAAATTCCTGACAATTTCGGTGAGGGGAAAATACTCCATTACACAGTCATGTATTATGATGCAATATACTTTGGTATTTTCGGGGAAACCAATGTTTGCTTCAATGTCAAGTTTTACATCAACTGTAGATGCCTTCATGCTTTCTTCTTGTTTCGAGCAATCGATAACAAACAATGCATGCTTCTTGAAAGAGGAATAATCCAACAGAGGATGCTTCTGTGTCGAATTCATATAGCTAGGATAAAATTCAGTATAGTTGAAATATGCCTCATTGTAATCATTCTTAGTAAAATCCAACTGCATTCTTTCATTAGGATAATATTCTCCATTTAGCGATAGTCGTATACTTTGAATGTCGGCATTGTCGAATAAAGTTGGGTCAGTTGTGTTTTTATCGCGTTTGTTGGTTTGAAAGAAAACAATAACATAGCGAGGTCGTTCGACTGAAGTTGTAGTTTTAACAGCCCAAACTTCACGTCTAGCATTTCTAGTGATGGTTGGTAGTTCATGTATCTACCACTTTCTAAATGGAATAACTATAGGCTGATACTTTTGAATAGTCCTCATAAGTTCCAACTTAACATCATCATTAGGATAGATATGCTTGATTTTCAATTCGATGTTGCTAATATTTATGCTTACAGTTGTAGTGGAAGTCACACCAGCAACGTTTTTTTCTGTGATATATACACAATCATTATCGTTTCGAGCTCGAACCAAACGTATTGTTTGCCGTTCACATGTAATCATAGGATAGTCATTGAAAATGTGTTTGAGAGGAATTTGTAGGTTGAATGATTTATCGGTGGCATTAAGGATGGGATCTTTGGGATAATTCCAGCTTGCTATAGCCATATGATTGGAATCTTCTTGATTGTAGCACGTCATGGCACGTACAGCGCTCACGATTCCAGGATCTCGAACCGTTTCTATTTCTCTTGCACTTTCACTGTATGTGCACGGAATCGAAAAGAAAAGCACCAAAATTATTTGCCAGCTTTACATCACCAGCTCCATGTATATTGAGTGAGCCTTTAATGCACAACAATGTTTTCGTTCACTGCAAAAAACGAGTCGACTTGATTGATGCTAATTCCGTAATGTTACTGCAACTGAACGATTGATGAACGGAGCATATGTTCTGTATTCAGCTTTGCGAATCGATTCATCGAATCTCCGGCTTGCGAATATATCAAACATCGGAGGCATATCGTTCATACGAGAACGTTTTCCATACGTGGTGGTCGTCATCGTTTCTCTTTCAGCAAAAAAGCCTAAAGATTGTAAGAACAATTTGTTGCAAATGTAAGATGCTGTTGCTTTGAAGGACGTCGCCTAACTAATGGTATTGGATGTGTAGCGGAACGCCTTTTATTATTAATTATCAATCCCATCTGTTGCTTCTCGCTCTAAGCTCCAGCACCAAGGTGCTCTTTTCACCACGAAAGTTGATAGGATGTCCGTCTTGATCCAAAGCCAACACAGTAACGTTGGTAATTTCACGTTGTGGTATAACAAGTAAATAAAGTAAATTATGTGGAGTTTCGTCAATGGGCGTACCCAGGATCTACTTTTATAACCAATTCGTAAATAGTATGAGCAGGGTCTATCTGCGTCGAAGGCTCCAGTGGTAATGTTACATTCGAAGCGTATGCTAGATACTTTTATAATTTTAACGGGTAAATCTGAAGAGTACCACTGTTTGGCTTCGAGTATCTGTCTAGAAAAGCCTAATATGTCACCAAGACAGTTGGGAGTATCCTGCTCCCCGAACGGAATTCTATATTTACTGTAAATCATACATTGTAACGTATTATTATTGGGTTTTTAACGCAAATACAGTTTCAAATGGATTGCTGGTGCCACCTCCTAACTTGTCTAGTATAAACGTTTCAATATCAGCGATTTCGTAACATCCTGTTGGTATATCAAAACTCTGCATCATGTTGTTGTCATCGTAGTAGTGAAATTTGTGATTTTCAATGTTTGGTATACTATGGTAGGAGTGAAAGGAACGTAGTGCTAACTCATAGTCTTTCTCCGGATAGAGTACAATAGGAGTAGGAGGTTGGAATGTAAATACGTGATTTGTTCTGTTCAGTCTCAACAACTGCGACATGATGGCTGAGTAAGTCCAGGGATGAAGGTACTTTAAATAATAATACACAGAACTATGTTTAAGATTTATTTAATACACTTTGACATAGAAAACAAGATGCTTGAGAACTTGCAGGACCATCCCAATGTGTTGTCCAATCGGGGCGGTTGTAGTGAACGAAGCAGGCAGACGAATTTGTAGCTCAAAATTTGATTTGTAATCATTGGGGAGTTTATGCCACATATCTAGCAATCAGACGGACTAACACACCTCTATCAAGATCGAATGGGAACGTGTTTCAGTTCTTCAGCCGTAAAACTTCTCAGAGGTTTTTTGTGTTGCATTAATAACGATAATAATAATGTAATGCCTTTCTCCTGCACCTCCTCCTCACCCATTGTTCGATGAATGTTGAAGAAGAAATTTCAAACACAAATGTCCACAATTGAACTGATCGTAGTTTTGATGCTGATTATTGTTATAAAAAATTTTAACTTTTTTACCTCCCAGATACTTTACAAGTTCTTTTGGTGGCTTCAAATTATAGTCTAAGAGCCAGCTTAAATCTGACAACACATTCTTTACGGTATCTGAAATTTCGTCCAGTGAGACTTCTATACCCAGTAAACAAGCAATGGGTACTAGCTAAGCCCGGCCGCGGTAGG